>OW569407.1:44377658-45656188 GCA_937654795.1 Cistogaster globosa
CTCGAAGCCACAGGTGTACAAGGTGCATTGTCTTGAGACTGATGATTATAACCACGGCGACAAAAAGAGCGAGATAAAGGATATTGTCAAACAAAAAATGGAGGAAAAGTCTTGCGCCAAATGCTTTAACTGCGGAAAAGTCGGCTCCCTCCAGCGCAACTGCAGATCTATAAAGAAAAGATCAAGATCTGCTTCGCCAACGATGGACAACAAGCGGGCGAATAACACCAAATCGCTCGAGTCACAGTTAAACTAAATCGAGCTAGCACTAATGGACAAGAGCTAGCTCCCACAACCGATGGCCCCACAATCTAGATTTCAATTGTGCAACAGAAGAATAACAACCTAACTGCTTGCGGTCTTATTAACGGAAGAAAACAAGTCCTCACCATAGACACAGGAGCGTCTCAGTCTATAACAAGGCCCGATTTAGTAAAAGGCGCAGCTGAACCGTTAAATAATGTACGACTGCGCACGGCTACTGGGGACTTAGATACTGTCTATGGAAGAGCCAGGGTAAGACATCAGCGTTGACCATGTATTTGTTGTCGCCGACATAGTGGATGGAGTTATCATTGGTGCAGACTTCATGATAGCCAACGGTATCAATGTGCACGTGGGCGAGCAAATAATGATCTGGCATAATGTGGAGATACCCCTGGATGTTGGTTATGAGAGCAGGGCCGCAGTAAGGAAGCTATTTGTCGTTGAACGCCAGAAATTACCACCTCAGGCGGAAACTATAGTATGGGCACGTGTGGAGGCAGATTGTGTGGATAACCGTTTGTGGGTGGTAGAACCAACATAAGTAAAAGACGACATTTTAACAACTAAAGCCCTTGTGCAAATCTGCGACAATGGAAGAGTTCCTGTGAGAGTACTAAATCTGTCCAATAGCGAAAAGACCATTAACAGAAATTTTGAGATAAGTCAATGTGAGCCAGCTGAAGCCATAATCAATTGTGCGGTGAATATAGTATGCCCCAAATTACCAGCCAGAGAAAGAGATTTACTGGCGAAACAGGTGCAAACAAAGCAAAACAGTTGTTGGGAAAGCATACCTCCGTCTTCGCCATAAGTACTAAAAGCCAAGCTAGAACGGCAGTTGCGCAACATGAAATTAATACTGGCGAAGCGAGGCCTATAAAACAAGCACCGCGAAATGTTCCCCTAGCAAAGCGAAACGAGGTCAAGGAACTTGTCAGCGAAATGGAACGGAACGGAGTCATTGACACATCCTCGAGTCCGTGTAGTTCGCCAGTAATTTTAGTACAGAAGAAAGACGGCAGTACCAGGTTTTGCGTTGACTACAGGAAGCTCAATGACGTCACCAAGAAAGACAGTTATCTGTTGCCGAGAATTGACGATACCTTAGACACGTTGGCCAGAACAAAATGGTTCCCTACCTTGGACTTGCAGAGCGGCTATTGGCAAGTAGAGATAGCCGATAAAGACAGAAAAAACTGCCTTTAGCGCGAGTGGTGGTTTATAGCAGTTCAAGGTGATGCCATTTGGGCTTTGCAACACTCCAGCTACTTTCGAGCGTTTAATGGAACGTGTGCTTAAGGGTTTTAATTGGAAAACGTGCTTAGTGTATCTGGATGACACATTCGTGATGGGGAAAACTTTTGACGAACACCTCAAAAACCTGGATGAAGTATTTAAGCGTATAACAGCTGCAGGATTAAAATTAAGTGTTAAAAAATGTGCTTTGTTTTAAAAGAAGGTCAAATACCTAGGGCATCGTGTAACAGCTGAGGGCATATCAACTGGCGAAGACAAAGTTCTGGCAGTAAGGACCTGGCCTCGCCCACAAAATCCTAATGAGCTGCGTAGTTTCCTGGGGCTTTGCACATACTACAGGAGATTTGTGCCGAATTTTGCTCAAGTGGCTGCTAGCTTGCATGAGTTGACCAGAAAGTCGCAAACGTAAGTATATAGGAGGTGTGCGTTCTTGCTCACTTCCGGCCAAAAAGTGCATGAAATGTATGGAAAATCATGCAACGGCCATAAATCATTAATGCAGAAGCCATTAATGTCATGCAAAAGCAATTAATGTCATTATTTTACCGCATTTAGACTAGGCAATTTTTCATGAAATTTTTGCTTGTTGGTGAAGCAAGAGGAGTAAGCAATATGGTATTACTGGGATTTTGAGGGGATATTATTTTTGCTTATGTTTATTTTTAAATAGCGTAAATCGCTGCAACTTAAATAAGGAATTGAGAAAAAAATGCCTCAAAAAATTGCATAGTGTAAATCTGGACTTTATGGGTAATAAATTAGGGGGAGTGTAAAAAATGGTCTAGCACGTGTCTCATTAACATAAGGAAGTCATTAAAGTGTGCACTTGCAGGTGCAGTTGTGAAGTGCAGGTATTCATTGATCTTGTGTATATTGGTGGGAAAAAGAAAATATGTTGATTTCTGTTTAAGGTTTTATTGAAATGATCGTGATTTGAACAATTAAAACGTGTAAATAGTAATAATAGGGAAGTAGAAAATATTTATTGAATAATTAATAAAGGTTTTCTTGTTTTCAAATGTATTGTTTGTGCGTGTATAGGGATTTGGTGAGAAAAATAAATGTGTTTACAAAGTTTAATCACGTGGGACATTGAAGAATGTCAAGGGTTGGAAATGTAAGATGAATGCAGGTGTTAAAGTTATTGAATTTTGATTTTGGTTTTCATTAAGCGGTAGCGATATGTGACAGGAATGCTTAAGAAATATTTTGTTTTTAAATATTTAAAAACTAAAATTTGTATGCAATAAGATTTTGTTTGTTTTGTTTTTTAAGAGTAATAAATTCATCCAACTAATTGCTTAAATGTGAAGTGCTGGATGACGTGGGTTGACATATTAATAAGTGTGACAATGTGATCACAAGTATATGGAAGGAATGGAGAAGGTGTGTTGAGACACAGTTATGTTGAAAAATGTGAAACATGTAAACAAGTGAAGTCAGAGATAGCTAAGAACATATGTATATATATATTTTTTTTCATAGGAAAAATAAACAATCAAGGTAAAGGTCACGTAACGTCACAAACGTAAGATAAATGCAGGTGTTTAGGTTCTTGAACTTTGATTTTTTTTTTTTTTTTTTGTTTTCATTAAGCAGAAGCGATGTGTGATAAGAATGTAGACAGATAATAAAAATAAGAATTTGACTGTATTGAATTTTTTAATAAAACACTATAGAGATAGATACTGAGTAAAGATAATGATCTTGTCTGTGTGTGTGTGTGTTTGTGGTCAATTTACGTTTTAGATTTGTTTGAAATGATCGTGATTTGAATATTTATAAAGTGTAAATAGTAATATTGGGGAATAAAAGATATTTATTGAATAATTAATAAAGGTGTGGTTGAGCATACATACAATCACACATACCTAGACAGGGTCAGTTCTTAACATTATATAAGGTGTGTAGCGATAGGAAGTTATACTTAGTATATCGTGTCCGCCACTATACAAAGTTTTATTGTGTCCGCTATTACACAAAATTTTATACAAGAAACAAACATAAAAAGAAAAAAAAATTTTTTTTGTGAAAAAATGTCGTCTAATAAGTTCATGTGTCAAATTTGTGGATATAATTATAAAAGTAATCAATATTTTAAAAAACATATGGAAATACACAATCCCTGTGTTTTCTGCTTCCATGTATCATTAACATACATGGAGAAAAAAAATCAAGTAAAATTACATGAAAATTGTGCTAAAGAACAGCAGCCTCTACAACATCAGGATATAACACCAACTGGATCAAGGAAGCGACAACATGATGAAGAGCCGCTGGCACCACACACTCCTTTGAAAATTCGGCAGATAGACGAAAAACCTATAATGCAATGTGAAGATTGCAATATTAGCATTGAAAGAATAAAATGGTTTAACCATTGTGCAGGTGCAGTGCACAAGTCGAATCTCGCTAAAGCGGTGGAAAACAGAGTAAAGCTGCTGAAGAGCAAATTTCAATCGCGGCTTCTGGCATACCGTTTCCCTAAAGGTGACAACCATCTAAATGTTGAAAGCTACTTAGAGGAAGGGCATAAGCTTTTATTAAAGCTGCTCAACAACAGCCTAACGGATCCAGTTGTTGTTAAATTCAACATTGAATTATCGGCTAGGTATAAATTACCAGCAAATCCTTTAAAAGCAGAAACAGATATGTACCACATAACTGAAATGATGCGTTTGTCCAGAGCAGATGATGTGGACACTACGTTAAAAACGCACATTGAAATGATAAAAACAAAAATGTCTTGAGTTTCAGGAGAGAGACGCTCATTCGTTTAAACTGGCTGGACATTAATATTAATAAAGCATCGCCGATTTCTGGTTCGCAACATATTTCAACACCGACAAAGCTGGTAAAAAAAATGCTGTATTAATGTAAGAAACAACGACATTTATTGTTTCAAGTGGAGTGTAGTGGTAGCCTTTTATAACGCAGCTGACAAAAATTTCGACCACCCATCAACCTACAAAATTAATGATATTTCTTCTCCAGTCATAAGCCTGGAATATGGGAGGATACTTAATTTCAATGGAATGAAGTTTCCGACCGATATTAAGGATATCAACATATTTGAAAAAAATAATAGCGATATTAGCATTAATGTGTTTGGTTATGATAAAAAAAACGGAAACAGCAATTGGACTGTACTACATAACCAGCACATAAATTTAATGCTTTTGAAAAGTGATTGTGGCGAGAAATATTATTATATATTAATAAAAAATATATCAAGGTAATTTTTTGTAAACTATTTTATAGAATTACAATTGTTAATATTCTAAATTTCTTTCTAGACTATTATCAACGCAAATAGCTCATCATAATAGACAAATGCATATATGTAATGTATGTCTATTTTACACCTATTTGCCAGATAGAATGGTAATACACAAAGCGAAAGAATGCGGTAGGTGCGTTTCAAAGATGCCGAGAGGGGAGAAGACTTTTTTAAAGTATAAAAATTTTGAGAGGCAGATGGATGCCCCCTTCGCAGTGTATACCGATTTTGAATGTGTCCTGGAGGATATAGCTGTAAGTAATAATATTGTAAATAATTCAAATTTTATTAAAAAACATATACCGTGCGCATATGCCTTTAATATTAGTTGTAGCTTTAATGAAAATTTAAATAGGTTTAAAATATTTGTAGATAGTGATAGGGATGTAAATGTAGGCAAACACTTTGCAAGTAGTTTAATTAGGGAATGTAAAGACATTTATAAAAATTATTTCGAGAAAATTGTTCCTCTGCAATCTCTAAATCCCTTAGAAATTGAAAATTTCAATAGTGCCATATATTCTCACATATGTTGTAAAACCTTAGGTAATGAACCAACTGTAAGGGATCACTGCCATATGTCAGGAAAATTTAGAGGAGCAGCACATAATTCATGCAACTTAAATTACAAAATACCTAAATGTATTCCCATATTCTTTCACAATTTTTCATCTTACTACTGCCATTTGTTTGTGAAAGATTTGTTAAATTTTAAAGGTGAAACAAACGTTATTCCTTTAAACAAAGAGCAGTATATTTCATTATCCCATAAAATCCGTATATATACTGATGAAGAAATTGAGATTTTAGTAGATGAATTGCGTAAAGAGAAAATTTAAAAAAAAATTCCGAACGCTGTTATAGAAAAAGAACTCTATGAATTTCGAAAAGAAAAACAACAGCAAAAAATCGAGCTAAGATTTTTAGATTCGTATAGGTTCATGGCATCAAGCTTAGATGTTTTAGCTTCTAATTTATCTGACGATGAATTGAAGTCCGTTCGAAGAAGTTTTTCAGATTCTGAAGAGTTTATTCTCATGAGGCGAAAGGGAGTTTTTCCTTATGAGTATGTTAACACATTCGAAAAACTTAACGAAAACAAACTTCCATCAGCTTACTTGTTTTACAGCAAATTGAATGACAAAAACTGCTCGGAAGAAGATTATGTGCATGCTCAAAAGGTATGGCAGAAATTTAATTGCGGTTCTTTACGAGATTATATGAAGGTGTATTTAAAGACTGATGTTCTCTTGCTAACGGATATTTTTGAAATTTTTCGAAGAGTTTGCAAGAGAATATATAATCTTGACCCATGTCACTACTACACAATCCCAGGTCTTTCATGGGACGCTATGCTAAAATACACAAAAATTGAGTTGGAGTTACTAACTGATCTTGAAATGTATAATTTTATTAAACGTGGAATTCGAGGTGGCCTCACACAGTGTAGTAAGAGATATAGTAAATCGAATCATAAGTATTTAAGTAGCTATAAGACAAAGCCTTCTAAATATATTTTATATCTAGATGCAAATAACCTTTATGGTTGGGCAATGTCTGAATATCTTCCACATGGTGGTTTTACTTAGACAAATGATTTCATTCATCCAAGGGATATTTCGCCTAATTCGGAAGTAGGTTATATATATGAGGTTGAATTATTATTACCCTGTTGAGTGCCATGATCGCCACAATGACTTACCGTTTTGTGCTGAAAACAAGGTTATTGGTGGAAGTAAGCATGAAAAATTAGTAGCCAATCTTTCAAATAAGCAAAGATATGTAATACATTATAAAACATTAGAACAATGTTTAACACGTTCACTGTCCACAGCCCATATATGAAGGCAAGCACCAGCAGTCCACTGCCATATATGGGCTGTTTACCCATACAAATTTAAAGAGCTTTAAAATTGTGGACGTTGAGAGAACATCGTTTATTTGACTTGGACTTCACAGAACAGACCTTAAAAAACAAAATATGTACTGGGACATGGAGGAAATCTCGTTTTTTTGACGTGGACCTCACAGTTTGGATTGATTATGGCTTAAAGTCTAATTATTAGTGTTTTATTTTGTCTTGATGAATAACGCTGTCTGTAAAAAAAGAAAATCGCTATAGAAAATGTATTATAAAAGCTAAAAATATTCGCAGCTCACATGTGGTCTGTGGACTCTGAAGACGATTTATAGAAGATTTTGTTTCGTGGAGTCCACAGCCCATATGTGGGCTATTAACAAAAACACCCTTTTAGCTATTTATATACATTTTAAAAGATGTAGATATTTATATTTATTGGGGCTTATCCGAAATACACCGATTATGCAAAAAAAAAAAAAATGGACGTGTGGGGCACTCTCCAGTTTTTACCTTGGACAGTGAACGTATTAAATAATGGATTGGTTTTAGAAAAAGTTTATAGAATTCTCCAATTTAATCAGAAACCGTGGTTAAAAACGTATTTTGATTTAAATACAGAGTATAGAAAAAAATCTAAAAACACCTTTGAAAAAGACTTTTATAAGCTCTTAAATAATGCAGTGTACGGAAAAACCATGGAAAATGTTGATAAAAGAAAGGATGTGCGATTGCTAAGTGAATGGGATCGCACTAACCGCAATCAACTAGAAATAGGAGAATTGATTTCAAAACCAAATGTATCAAACCACAGCATATTACTCCAAACCAATCTATTTAGGTTTTTGTGTTCTGGAGTTATCAAAATGGAAAATGTATGATTTTCACTACGGATACATAAAACCTAAATATGAGGATAAAATAAGTTTGAATTATATGGATACAGACTCATTCATATATTCTATTCAAACAGATGATTTTTATAATGATATAAAAGATAATTTAAAAGATCGGTTTGATACTTCATCATACCCTGAAAATAATCCGTTTGGTTTTCCTCTTTTAAATAAAAAAGTATTAGGTATGATGAAGGATGAAGGATGAAACGGAGGGTAAATTTATAACAGAGTTTGTTAGTTTAGCTCCTAAAGTTTACGCATTTACAGTTGAAAATGAAAAAGATGTAAAAAAGGCAAAGGGAGTTAAAAAGTGTATAGTAGACAATTATAATATAGATATTTATAAAAATGTTTTATTTTCTAAAGAAACAGTTATGGCGTGTATGTATACATTTACATCAAAATTACATAATATTTTAACTAATGAAATTAGTAGTAGCTTTAAGTTTTAATGACACTAAGCGTAAAATTATGAATAATCATATAAATACATATGCTTGGCATCATTACCAATTAGATAGTGGTAATGGTGAAGATGAATTGAATATGTTAATTAAGGAAATTGAAGAAATAACAAATGTATAAATTAGTAAAATATTTTTAAACTAAATAATAAGAAAAAAATTAAATTAAATAATATGTATATATGTATATAGATATTTAAAAAATAAAAATGGCATTGTTTTAAGTTATAATGAAAATTTTCTTGTCTTTATTTTATTGGGAAGAAAAAACGGTAAGTAATATAAATTCATAATTAATAAAAGATTAAATAACTTTCTGGACAATTCCAGTTAATGGAGTGTACTTCATCAAGCGATCGTAGAGAATTAAACAATAAGCATTTGTGTTTGTAGGAATCGGGATGGCAGTCTCAAACTCAATTTTCACATCAATAGGCCCACTCTTAATCATTTCATTTTGATAGCTTAGATCAATAACGACAATTGGGTTTTCCCTAAACTTTTCACAGGAAAGAAGTGGTTGTGCAGGCTTCATAGCGATTCTCTGCAATCTTTAAATTTAAATCACACACACAGACAAGATCATTACCTTTACTCAGTATCTATCTCTATAGTGTTTTATTAAAAAATTCAATACAGTCAAATTCTTATTTTTATTATCTGTCTACGTTCTTATCACACATCGCTTCTGCTTAATGAAGACAAAAAAAAATCAAAAATCAAGAACCTAAACACCTGCATTTATCTTACCTTTGTGACGTTACGTGACCTTTACCTTGATATTTTTTATTTTTCCTATGAATATATATATATATATATATATATATATATATATTTTTTTTTTTTTTTTTTTTTTTTCTTAGCTATCTTTAACTACACTTGTTTACATGTTTTACATTTTTCAACTTAACTGTGTCTCAACACACCTGCTGTGTTTGGCTTCTCTATTCCTTCCATATACTTGTGATCACATTGTCACACTTATTAATATGTCAACCCACGTCATCCAGCACTTCACATTTAAGCAATTAGTTGGAAGAATTTATTACTCTTAAAAAACAAAACAAAATCTTATTGCATACAAATTTTAGTTTTTAAATATTTAAAAACAAAATTTTTCTTAAGCATTCCTGTCATATATCGCTTCTGCTTAAAGAAAACCAAAATCAATATTCAATAACCTTAACACCTGCATTCATCTTACATTTCCAACCCTTCACATTCTTCAATGGCCCACGTGATTAAACTTTTTAAACACATTTATTTTTCTCACCAAATCCCTATACACGCACAAAAAATATATTTGAAAACAAGAAAACCTTTATTAATTATTCAATAAATATTTTCTACTTCCCCAATATTACTATTTACACTTTTTAATTGTTCAAATCACGATCATTTCAATCAAACCTTAAACAGAAATTAACATAGTTTCCTTTCATCACCAAATCCCTATACACAATATCAGTACATACCATCATACTATTACATCCACTTACACATAATCAATACACACCTGCATTTTTAATTATTCAAATCACGATCATTTCAATAAAACCTTAAACAGAAATCAACATATTTTCTTTTTCCCACCAATATACACAAGATCAATGAACACCTGCACTTCACAACTGCACCACACTTCCCCTAATTTATTACTCATTAATAATGACATTAATTACTTTTGCATGGCTTCTGCATTAATGATTTATGGCCGTTGCATGATTTTCCATACATTTCATGCACTTTTTGGCCGGAAGTGAGCCAGAACGCAGACCTCCTATATACTAACGTACCACTGTAGTGAGGCAGCGGAAGAAGCGTTCCAGAAGCTCAAGAAACTTTTGTGTACGGCACCAGTCCTCGCCTATCCAATAGCTGGGCAGAAATTTATATTGGACACGGATGCAAGCGGCTATGGAATAGAAGGAGTACTTTCTCAGGAGATTGATGGAACAGGAAAGGTCATTGGCTACTACAGCAGGGTACTCTCGAAGCCCGAAAGAAATTACTGCATTAGACGACGGGAGCTTTTGGCAGTGCTGCAGTGTGTGCAACATTACCACAAGTACTTACATGGTCAACATTTCATCTTAAGGACGGAGCACTCCGCACTACGTTGGTTGATGCAATTTAAGAACCCCGAAGGGCAGCTCGCACGCTGGGTTGAACGTTTGCAAAACTATGATTTTAGTA
The DNA here is from genome assembly GCA_937654795.1 of Cistogaster globosa. Lineage (NCBI taxonomy): Eukaryota > Metazoa > Arthropoda > Insecta > Diptera > Tachinidae > Cistogaster > Cistogaster globosa. Next base: position 44,387,880 of record OW569407.1, read on the forward strand.
TTGTACATAGAAAAGGCGGAAAACACAACAACGCTGATACCCTTTCAAGACGACCATGCAATGTAGAGTGCAAGCACTGCACAAATGTCGAAAAAAGGAGTGCATCATTGACGTGCGGCTTACCCAAATTGGTTCAAGCGAAGACTGGTCGAAGGCATAGAATGAGGACCCAATTTTGGCAAAAATTATATTGGCTAAAAAAATAACAGAAGACCGAACCATAATGAAATATCGCAGAAAGCCGCCTAGCAAAATCGTACTGGGCTGAGTGAAATATCCTGAAAGTGGTAGATGGCTGCCTTTACCGATCTTGGGAAAGCACAGATGGCAAAAAAGCAGACTAATTGTCGTGCCAACTTCTAAAAGGAGTGAGGTAATGAAGCAGTTTTGTAACGGTTTCAGCGGGGGTCATATGGGGATAACAAAACACTGGAAAAGATAAAGCAACGCTTTTACTGGGTAGGCTGCCGACAATTCGTAGCCGATTAGATAGCAAATTGCGAACAGTGCATTACGTTCAAGGGTCCTACAAAAAAGAGTCGTGGCAAGTTTCAGCAATACAACGCAGGTGCCCCCTTTGAGCGGATAGCTATTGATATAGCAGGTCCATTCCCTGTTAGTAATGCTGGTAACCGATATGTACTAGTGATTTTAGATTATTTTAGCAAGTGGCCTGAAGTGTATGCCATTCCAAACCAAGAGTCCAAAACAGTAGTGGACGCTATATTAACAATTGGGTGTGTCGATACAGTGTTCCACTAGAACTGCATTCAGACCAGGACGAAATTTTGAATCGGCCATATTTAAAGAGATGTGTGACGTATATGTTATAAAAAAGACTAGAACGCCACCGCTGCATCCACAGTCTGATGGCATGGTAGAAAGATTTAATCGTGCCCTAGAGGAATATCTCAGAAAAATGGCCAGTGCACACCAGAAAGATAGGGATGAGCATGTGTCAAAGTTCTTACTAGCGTATCGGTCAGCTGTACATGATTTAACCTCACGTAGTGCAGCAAAAATCTTGTTCGAGACAAAACTAAAACTACCAGCAGATTTAGAATTTGGTATTAAACCGGGACCTGCAGACGAAGACAATGGAAATATTCCTCAAGCGCAAGAAGACCTGCATGAGCTCCATGAGTTTGTCCGTAACCGCATTAAAATGTCCAGCAATAAAATTAAAGCCAGATATGATCGAGCAGCAAACACGGAGGGATTTACTGAAGGACAAATGGTTCTACTATATAATCCACAACGCAAGAAAGAACTGTTTCCTAAACTGCAAACTCACTGGGAGGGACCATACAAGGTGATCAAGAAATTGAATGATGTGGTTTACCGGATACAGAGATACCATAATCCGAGGTCAAAAATGAAAGTTGTTCACCTGGAACGGCAGAAGTTTCTACAAAAACTTCTTAATCACAAAACAAAAACAACTAACATAAAGCAATAAAAATAATCGCAACACACAACTACACAAACACCTACATAACGACTAATAAAAATAGCATATATAAATAAATTCAAAATAATAATGTAAGGTTCGGGAATCAAATAACAATTATCATGTGTCGCAAATGATATATGCGTAGTAATGAAATATTCTACCAACAGATGGAGGAAGTTCTGTGTTATTCAAGAGCCTTAACATTGGGTATATAAAAGCAACGGCCATACATGCTGAATCATTCTTAGTGAAAACATCAACCAGTGAAGATCTTGTGTTAAACAGTAGTGAAGTTTCCATCGCGTATTTTTGTGTACTAATCGCGAATAAGTAAATAATGCCTAATTAAAGTGTAATTTAGTTAAAGTAGTAATTAAATTGTGTGTATTAAATTTGCAATAAAACAACTCAATAAAATAAACAATATAATATCTGAAATAAAACTACATAATAATCGCATTTTTAGTTCTTGAACACGCAAACAGTGGCAGCAATAATGAAATTTTTTCTGTAATTCTTGTTTTTTATTATTCTCGCCAATATGTGCTGAGACATTCCATGAAAATCGGTAGGAAAATAATAATAAAATGTTTGTATTACGCATATAAAGATTTTGTATCAATGTCACTTTGGTACTCTTATGTATTTCTTCCCAGAAACTTGAATAAGGAGTATTCTTTTTTTATTCATTAAGCACTAGGTCAGGTTTCAAAAATAAAAATATTGTTTTTTTATTTATTTTTTCAATATTTCGCCACACCGTTAGGTGGCATCTTCATTTAAAAGAATTTTCAAACTAACTCAAAAAATGTTAAAAAAACAAAGACAAAAAATTCTAACATATTAACATAAACATACATATAAAAAATTCAATTCTCAAAATACATTCAAATTTTTAAAATTTTAAAATATACAAAAAACAATATACATATACAAACACAAAAATTTTATTTGATACTCGTAAAAATGTTACAAACAATTAAGTTAGATACATTGTAACGTTTACTATTTTTTATGGACTAAATGTCTATAACACTGCGCAAAATTACCAGTATCAGCCTTAAAGCTTATTCCTTTTGTTGTGGACCTATGAATATACTGCGAGTTAACGAACGTGTTGTTGGGTAGGATGTACAAACAGATTGCTGATAGATATAACTAGGTGATGAAACCTGTTGTGATAAAAATGGCTGCACAGTTTCGGGAAGTTGCAAATTAAATGTTGTGAACAATGTTGAAGGCGTACGGCTGCTACGGGTTGTTCATTTCGAGATGGAACATTATTGGATAAAGCGCGTACTGGTATACTAAGAGGCGACTAAAACTTTTGTGCCATAGAAATTCGCTATTTGGAAACGAGTAAATTGCCAGTGCAAATCTGCAATTATGTTTTCCAACTGAGCGATTTGTTTGTTTTTATCAGGTGCTCTGTGTTTTTTTTTTCGAGGCATTCGAATAATTGGATATTTTTAACGGAACATGATAAACTGGCTTCTTTACATTTACGTCGTTAATCTTCTACGGTTAAGTCAGGAAAATTTTCCATCATAAAATACATTCTTTGCTGGAGTAGTAGATTGCTATCCCAATTCAGAGAAATTGTGACAAAATATATTTTCCGATTAAAATAAACTTAAATTATTTTATGAACAGTTATTAATATTTCAGTTAGTCTGCAGTTATAACATATTGTTACGAACATAAGATCTGACAACCCTTGTTGTTGTTGCCTATATGTGCGTTGTAAAAACATAAGGTGAATAAGTTACTTCCACCACCATTGGGTGTGTGTATCCCTACGTCTCTACGAGTCATTAACTTGGTGTGCACATCATGTCGCACATGAATTTGGCTAATGTAGACACGCCGGCATGCCGGCGTTATGATCATATCTTGTTCAATTTGATGACTAGTGGCGACGTGGGGTATAGAATAATACGACAATTAGGTAACACAAGTTGAGCAACATCAATGGCTGCGTTGGTAGAGGTGCATGGTGCAAAACAGAAGATCATGAGTTCGAGCCCACCTTCGGACATGCGTACAAAGAAAGATTAATAATTGTGTAAAGCAATTTAATGTTAAGAAACAGCAGTACAAACCTCCTGGAAAGAGGAAGACAATTATTGCGTGAAACCATGGCCAGATAAATAAAATGAGAAGTCTATTTAGTACGAGATTAGCAGATAATTTTCAAGACGCCCTTTATAAAAAAGAGTTCTAGCTGTTAGCGAAAGGAAGTAAACACATTAATACAGTGTACGGCAGATGAGTTATAAGTTGTGGCTATTAGATTTAAAGGAGATAACTGTCTGTAAATGGTTAGGTTACTAATCAAGGTTCATTTCTCGCCGCAGTAATACAGTACTGTAGCGTGGATGGCTGCGTTTGTAATAACATGTAAATACGAATACCATAGAATCCTAAAGACCGTAGAGGATAAGAAGTGTAGTCAGAAGCCAAAGAGGAGTAAAAAAAATAGTGGATTAATAAGGTATTTGCAATCAAAATAATTTGTACGTTTGTTCTTAAAAGGGAAAACCTTACAATATATAAAAACCAAAGTATTCAATTGATAATTCATTAAGACACGTGTTACTTAACCACACCCAAAAACGAAAAATGACTTTGCTAAGCTTTTGCGTAGCAAACCTCAGTAACAACAATATTTATTCAATATAAGTTTGTCTCAGATTTGTTTTCGTACGGCGAGATTAAAACTTTGAAAAGGTCACTATCGTCAGAAAAAAGTTAAAAAGTAAAATTTTTAACCGCCACAGGACCACACAGCTTATTAAAAACTTACTCTTGAAAATATTTATACTTGTTTTCAAATTAAAAAATTATACAGCCAATATTGATATAAGTTTTTTTTTTATATTAATACTAAACCCACCACTGCACAGTGGGGCAGAATCAAAATATTTTGGAAATAATTCAGCCATTTAAAAACGGCTAGGCCGATTGATTCAAAATTTGGCACGAGCATAGTAGAGGAGTACTTGAGCTTAAGTTTTGAAGGTGGTTACCCTCCACACTCCAGGGATGGCGCTATGTGGTCTCAAAGTTGGACACCTCGCTCCTGAAAATTTTTCAAACGCTTGGAATTTCTTCAATTTTTGTCTGATTTTTAAATATTTTACATGGTCTTAAAGCTCTCGTAAATACCTACAAAACGGTGCTTTAAACTGCATGTTTATGTTTAAAAATGATCGAGTTATAAGCATTTTAAAATTAAAATTTTTGATTTTTTCCATACCCTGGTCCAGTTTTTTCGAAATATCAGACAAAAATTGAAGAAATGCCAAGCGTTAGAAAAATTTTCAGGATCGAGGTGTCCAAATTTGAGACCACATAGCGCCACCCCTGGAAAGTGGAGGGTAACCACCTTCAAAACTTAAGCTCAAGTACTCCTCTACTATGCTCTTGCCAAATTTTGAATCAATCGGCCTAGCCGTTTTCAAATGGCTGAATTATTTCCAAAATATTTTGATTCTGCCCCACTGTGCACTGTTAAATCACATGTTTTTATTTTCCTTGAGTAAGTTCTACAATTTATAGCTGTTTAATTTTTCAATATGTATTTCTCTTCTTTTTTCCTGATAATAATATGAACTCTACGTTGTCTACACTGAGCGGTCTTTTGACCGCTAGAATATATATGAATTTTTATAAAGTTATCTGCACCGAAACCTCAAACTTAGCACAAAAATGGTAGTTTTCCAAGAAAATGTCATCCGATTGTGTTCGAGAAAAACGCCATGTGTTTACAGCTTGTCTTATGCTGGGTACAGAGCAAATGCTGGTAACTCATATAATGTATGTTTTTTAGTAAAGGCAGGCTGCTAAGTGTTTTATAATGCTGCGCTTAGCCACAGCACGTTTTGGTTCTTCTTCAGTTAGAATAATGAGAACACTCTTTTGTTGGTTACAAGAAAGTTTCTGATTTTATTCAATAATTCTTACCGCTATTTATACTAAAACTTTATACATAATTTTGCTTACAATACAATTATTATTTGTTATTATTAAATGTGTGAAACTTTAAATCAGCAAATTCAATTTTGTGCAATTTGATTCCTTCCGAATTCTTGACGATGTAATATGTATGTATGTCATCGCAATTGATTGTTTACGTTCTTGAATATGGTAAAAAAAATATGTTAAGTTTGCGCTTTTTATTTTGGAGGAATCAATTGTTATTTTATATAGTTGGAATAACGTGACCAACTGTGGATGAGTGTGACCAACACACTACACCTCCGTCCTCAAGAGAATTCATGATTGAAATGAAATGATTTAAATCTAAAAGTATGTTTAAAATATAATAAATGAATTAATTCTTTTAAAATGCCATATAATGTATGTAATATTGCATTTAGCAATATGTATATTTAAATTAGAAGTAGTTAATATAAATCATTTTTAATTGCTGTAATAACTATTATAAATTGTATTTTAATTGCTTACATTTATTCTTAGGCTTATACAATTTAAGGATATTATTATGCTTAATTTTTTCTAAGTTATCAACCTTTAGTAATGAATTTACTCCTAATCTTTTTATTATTTTATATGGTCCCTTGTATGGGCTCTGATTCTTTTTTGAGATTCTAATTTTATTAATACCAAAACTCCTATATTAAAATTACTAATGTTTGTATTTTTGTCATAATTTTCTTTTGATCTCTTTAATTTAATTTTATTTTTTTTTTTTATTTTTTTTTTTTTTTTAAGAGAAGTAGCACTTCAGGCATTAAAGCCTATTTAGTTATTTTTCGTAACCGTGCTACATTCTTTAGGAAAGGGATAGATGAGAGATAAGACAGGTGGTGAAAGGAGAGAGAGAGAGAGTTATTTATTTTACTTCGCCGGCGAATCTGCTATGAGAAAGTACCGACGAAGGAGACTGCACGTTTTTTGTTCATTCTGAATATGTATTTATACCATTTAACAGAAAAAAAACATTTTTTTGTATTTTGATTGCCACAGGATTTGAACCCTGAAACAACCAGGTTTGTAGTCAGCGTGTTTACCACTTTGACTACATCAGCCTCATTTGCTTAATTTCCCATGTCATAACATTTACTTGTGTTTTGTATTTTGTCTGTTGGTAATGCTGCTAGTTTACCGTGGATTAACTCGTAAGGTGAATAGTTAGTGTCAATATGAAGTGTCGTGTTATATGCAAATGTATAGCATGTTAACCAATTTGTCCCATTCATGATCATCAACAAAATTTAATAAATATTCATTTAATACACGATGGTTATATTATTTGCAACCTATTGACTGATGGTGATAGGGTTTTGAATATTTTTGGTTTATATTTAACAAATTACAGACTTCTTTCAATAACTCGTTATTAAACTCAGTACCTCTATCAGATTTTAAATTTTTAAAACATCCTTACCTTAGAATAAATTGCTCAACTAATGTTTTAGCAATATTTTTAGTGTCTTTTGTTTCAATTGGATGTGCTATTACATATTTTGTTAATTCACATTGCATTGTAAGTATGTATCTGTAACCATTAGATATTCTTAAAGGTCCAACGGTATCTATTTCTATTGTCTCAAAACTAGTGTTAGGACTTTCTGTTATGATCATTTCTTCTTTAATGTGCTTCGTTTGTATATTTCTTAAACATTTATCGCACTTGTTAATATAATCTCTAACCATCTTTCTCATATTTTTCCATACGTAACGTTGTTTTAATTTTAGGACAGTTTTTCTTACCAAATACGTCCTGATGTTGGTGGATTGTGGAATTCTTCTATAATTTTCATTTGCGTTCTTTTAATGTGTTGCAAAGGTTTATATAATATAATATTCAATTCATTACAAAGCTATTATTTTTAGTTTCTATGGTACCATCCTTGGGTCCATTTTTCATATTTTTTATACAGGGTTTTATATTAAATTTTAATTCGCGTATATTCTTTATATCTTGTAGAGATGTATATTCCCACATATGATTTTTATGTTGGCCTTGGGATATGTCATTCATATTATTCATTTCCACATTTTTAGTATTTTCCTTTGCTTCCATTCCACGTGTTGTTACTAAAATTTGTGATGGTTTACTTTTGTCTTCTTCTATAGGTATCATAGTTTTTAACATCTCAGAATTTAATTTTATTCTCGGCAGAGCAACTGCGTTCGTATTAATTTTTCCTTTCTTATAAACGATTTCAAAATCATAGTCCGATAGATCTATTCGTATCCTAGTCAACTTAGATGAAGGATTTTTATGTGAAAAAAGTGAAACAAGTGGTCTGTGATCCGTTACCACAATATACTTTCTACCATACAAATATGGTCTGAAGAATTGTATGCCCCAGTGGATCGCGAGTAGTTCTTTCTCAATCACTGGTTTATTTAAATCATGCTTTCCTAAAGTTTTGCTTGCATAAGAAATCGGCAAATCTTCTCCTATTTTCCCCTGTGATAAAACAGCTTCTAATGCATAATTCGATGCGTCAGTAGTCAATATGAAGGGTTGTTCCAAATCTGGATATCTTAATATTGGTGCGCTAATTAATTTCGTCTTTAATAGGTCAAAAGCTTGTTGACAATTTTCAGTCCATTCAAATTCTCTTCTTTTTTTAGTCTGGTCGTTAAGACACTTTGTGATTTCAGCAAAATCTATTATGAAACGTCTATAATAATTACAAAATGCTACAAACCTTTTAACCCCATCTTTGTCTTTTGGAACTGGATATTATTCTATTACCTCGTGTTTTGAAGGATCCGTTCGTATACCGTTTTTTCTTATTTGGTGTCCTAAATAAATTACTACGGATTTCAAAAATAAACATTTTGATGCGTTTAATTTTAAGTTATATTTTGACAAACGTCGAATACTCTCACCAAGTTTTTATTATGATGTTTTAAACCGCATCCAAATACAATAATATCGTTAACGTATAAAAATGCTTTGGAGTCTAAGCCACTTAATGCTATTGTAAACATCCTTTGAAAACTATTGGAAAAAATCTTTAAACGAAATGGTAATCGTTTAAATTGATAATGACCATCCCTAGTTGAAAATGCCGTTAGATGTCTCGAATCCTCGTCTAAATTTATTTGATGAAATGAGCTGGTCATGTCTAGAGTTGAAAAATATTTTGCTCTTCCTAAACGGTCTAATACATCCTCTAGTCTTGTTAATGGAAGTTTATCACTTACTATATTTTTTGTTGAGTTGTCGAAAATCTACGACTAGTCTCCATTTTTCTTTTTCACTCTCGCTCTTTTTCGGCACTAACAATAATGGTGAATTATATGCACTAGTTGATGGTTCAATGATGTCTTCGTCTAATAATTGTTGTATTTGATCATTAATTTCATAATGTTGTGTATGTGGTAATCTATAGTTCTTTATATAAACTGGTGTACTGTCTGAGATTTTTAAATTTTGTGTATAAAAATTATTAGAAGTTAATGTCTCTTCTTTCAAATGAAAAATGTCTTCATAGTCTTTGAAAATCTGTATCAATTCTGTTCTTGCTTTTTCATCCTTAACGTCAATTTTTAAGGTGTCTATTAGTTTGCTAAACCTGTCTTCGCTGAAATTTATTTCTCTAGGTCTATGTGTACTTTGTACTATTGTGTAGTTTTGTAGAGTTTCTATCTCAAAATCAATGTTTTCTAAAGTTATGTCGTTATCTGTTTTATTCAGTATTTTGACATGGTGATTTCCTTTTCCTGGTACTATTGTATTACTTACAAATATACCTGGTTTAATTTCTTTATTAAGAATAATGCTGTCCTCACATATATCCAAATTTATAGGATGAATACTTTCAGATCGTTTTTCTACCTTTATGCAATAATTTTTATTTATCCATGATTTCATAGGTACAATAATCTCTTCATTCCTTAAAGTAAGTGTTAGCTTAAAAGTTTCATAGTCAATCTTGAAAAGAAATCCCTTTCTAAAATTCCGTCCGTTGGTATTGGAAATTCTTCGTCAACGATGTGAAATTTATATTGTTCGGTGAAATCGTTTATTGTGAAATTTAATTATGATGTTCCTATAGATTTAATTTTTCTGTAGCGATACCTGTAAAGCTAATTGATCTTTCTTTTCGATATGTATGGAGTCTTCGTTTAATTTATTGATTTTACACAAAGAGATGCCTGCTCCAGTGTCTATTAAAAATGTAAGTTTTAAATTTTTGCCTAAGTTTAATTCAATAAAATTTGTGATGTTATTCGATATTTGGAAAACATTATCTAATCGTATTATTGGTCCTCCGGATAGTGGGTTAGTACAGTTCCTTGCTCCACGTCCGGGTCCTCGTAGTTTTCCTGTACGTAGTGCACATTTCTATTCTAAAAATTTCTATTCCGATTATTTCCGTTGTTTTGATTGCGATTATTATTATTACTATTATTGTATCTAACAACATTTCGCTTATTGTTATAATTATTACCAGAATTGTTGTTGCTATAGTTTGTTGGTCTATTTCTTCTAGTATTAGTATTATTACCACCATTGTTATTGTTGTTATTATTATTTGACCCATTGTTGTTGTAATTTGTCCTATTATTGCTGTAATTATTTCTGCTGCTGTTAGGACCAAAATTATTTCTTCTATTATTGTTATTATTATTAAAAAAGTTGTTATTTCTATTGTTAAAATTTCTTTGGTTATTTTCCCGGTTTCTATTATTCGAGAAATACAAAACTTATTCCGTGTTAGTAGCGAATTCTTTTTCCAGCTCTAAGGCCAATTGTACTGCCTCATCTAGATTTTTAGGTCTTGCAAATACTGTAGGTTTAAGTTCTCCTTTTAAACCGTTCTCAAATACGTTCAGGGAGTAATCACCGTTGATTTGTTTTACCGTTGCAGCCTGAATTTCACTGCAGTTTTCTATATTTTTAATCTGCAATTCATTCAATTTAGTTACCAGTTCTAATAATTTCTCATGATAAGTATTCACAGTCATTGTCTTCTGGGTAAATAAGCTTAACAATTTTTGGATTTGAGAAATAGTCCTATTCGACCTATATCTATTGGTCAAAAATGCTTTCAGTTCTTGGAACGTTTTTGGTTCAGACACTCCTATTGCAGTGCGTACAAGGTTTGGTAGTTTAGCATTATAGACAAAAGATATAAGTATTGCTTTATTTGTATTATCTAAAGTTTTGTCTATTAGTTCTACTATTGTTAGGAATGATTGTAAGTGTTTATAATTTCCTTTGAATTCAGGAATAATTTTTATAGAGGTCTCTAAATTAAAAGTTGCCATATCTAATAAATTTTGTTGTTGATTATTGGGTGTTATTAGGGCTTGTTCGAAAAGAGTTTTCGCTCTATTGTAGTATTTCTCAAATTGTTCTGTTTTTATTTCTGTGTCTTCTGTTTTGAACGTTTTATTTATAGAGTCATAAAATTCTATTTTTGACAAATCTATTTCTACTAACTACTTATCAGTGTTGCCTCCTGATATCCCCTTGATCCTGATGTCTTAAAATTGATTAGGATTTTTTCTAATTTATTTATTACTGATTCCATAGAATATTAATTTATACTTGATAAAAAAAATTTTTTGTTCGTTATTTATGTTTGTACCTGTACAACAGCTTTTTTCTGCACATAATTCTTAAAATATTTGTTTAATTTAAAAATTAAAAATATTATTACACCTAGACATAATATGCAAAAGGCATCTATCTTTATGGTTGTTCGAAGTCCATAGTTCGTTCTGGGATATTGTTGTTCATATTGATGACCTCCTCTGTTTTCTTTTTTTGGTTTCCCATTTAAGGATTTTAGTTCAAGGTATAGCTTTCTCTTCTGTTCACTTACTGTTAATCCTATAATTCTTATTATTTCCTGTCTTTTCTTTTTTTTAGTTTTTTTTCCACCTCTTTTTGATTTTTTCTTTGTTTCTGATTTTGGTACCTCTGTCGTTTTTTGTGTCCTTGTATTCTTCGGTAGTGATTGGCTTGGGGCCGCTGTTGACTGGTGCAGGAGTGTATCTAGAAAAGTCTTCTTCGGCTTGTCCTTGTGGGATGTATTCCTCACTGTAGTATTTTGCAAATATTGCGTCTATGTATTCTTTTGAAGGACTTTCTTCCATCAATGCTTTCAAGAAAAAGTCAGGATATAGTGTTTCAGTTGATTTCTAAGGTTAGTTTCGCAGGATCTATCGTTTTTTTTTTTAGTTTTCAAAGTCTAAAGATTGGTTGGCAGGATCGCCATATAATGTATGTTTTTTAGTAAAGGCAGGCTGCTAAGGGTTTTATAATGCTGCGCTTAGCCCCAGCACGTTTTGATTCTTCTAAGCACTGTTAGGTGCTCAGTTAGAATAATGAGAACACTCTTTTATTAGTTACAAGGAAATTTCTGATTTTATTCAATAATTCTTACCGCTATTTATACTAAAATTTTATACATAATTTAGCTTACAATACAGTTATTATTTGTTATTATTAAATGTGTGAAACTTTAAATCAGCAAATTGAATTTTGTGCAATTTGATTCCTTCCAAATTTTGACGATACAATATGTACAGTGCTGTTCCTACGCTAAACAACTCACACTGTATTTAAGGAAACTATTATCTTACTTTCAAATAAGAAGACCTTACGAACTCATTATAATATTTATTTATGACTTATATGATAACAAAAAAGTTTATAAAAAAAATAACAACAAAAACCTTTTTTGATATTTCAATAACAAACAAAAACAAAACTTACTCTATGAGAGGCTGTGCCTACGCTAAGCAACTTATTATTACTTTGTATATGACCATTTGTTTTTTATAACTGCAGCACATCTTTTGGGCATTGATGCAATTAAATTTTGTAATATGCTTTTGGAGATGTTTTTCCATTCGTTTTCAAAACCTTTTAACAAATTTTCTTTATTTGTAAATCGACTCGACCCGAGGCGTCGTTTCACAATGGCGAACAAATTTTCGATAGGATTCAAGTCGGGTGATTGTGCCGGCCAATCAAGCACTTGAATCCTTTTCGTCTGAAACCATTCCTTGACCAACTTCGATGTGTGTTTCGGGTCGTTATCATGTTGAAACACCCATGGAAGTGGCATATTCCATTCTGCATATGGGAGCATTTTCGTTTCTAAGATGTCCTTGTACACGAAATGATCTATTTCATCGCTTATTTTGTGCACAGGACCAAGGCGTTTGCCAGAGAAACATGCCCACACCATAATGTTTCCCCCACCATGTTTCATTGTTTTCTTACAATAGCGTGGATTGAGCCGATTTCCTTTCATATGCCGCACTGTGCACATGCCGCACTGTGCACATGCCGCACTGTGCACATGCCATCAGAATTGAAGAGGTTTATTTTGACCTCATCGCTAAAGAGCACACTGTTCCACTTTGCGATAGGCCAATTAATGTGTTGTTCAACACTAAAAATTACAAAAGTCCTATTGAATTCGTTGTTGAAGTAAATTAAAATTCACTTACCGTTTTTTCATGTGTTTTTTTGTCAGCATTGGTTTTTTTGACAGCCCTATAACTTTTTAAACCCATCTTTATGATATGTTTTCTAACTGTGCTGGAATCCACATTCAAATAAATGATTTTACTATCTCTTTTGAAGTTATAAAAGGATTTTATTTATTAATATTTTAAATTGTCTGTCGTCACGGTCGGAAATTTTACGATTTACGATACGGTTTTACGACAGTGCCTATCGTTTTATAATTTTGAATCCACCGTGAAACCATTGATTTGTTAATTTTTAAATGATGAAACAAATTGAGTTGTTTTTTAATATCTCTTGGAGAGTTGGCAGAGTGGAAATATATATTAAATGATGCCAATCTTCATGAGATAAAAAATCGTATTTACTTTCATTAAAACAAATTACGATTTTGGGGTTAAGGGAAAGTAAGATACCAGAATTAGTGGGTTTGATTGGTATTTAAACTGGTAGCAAATCATAACTCACCTTTCAGTCTCAGGGTTAAATAACTTACAACTTTATGGTAAGTTTTTAAATTCAATTTTCTTATAGATTTTAATTTTCAGATTCTATAAGTACTAAAGGTAAGTTTTACAGATTTCTTCTTAAGGGTAAGTATTAAGTATGTGGAAGTATTATTTAATTAATTACAATTTTTGTGATGTTAACTTAACAAAGGCTTGGATAAGAGTGATGTTAACTTATTAAACATCGTATTAAGAAACTTCGTTTGTATTAAAAAAAAAGGGAAATTTACATTCGTACCTTTTTGGTTATGACAAGTACTTAATCAATGTTACAACTAACAATTTTGTTTAGCCTTTGTTAATAAAATTCATTATCGATAAAAAGGGTATATAAAGGAATAAATTCATAATAAAAACCTTAAATTTTGTATTGTCCAAACCAAGTTTGGACATGGCGGCGGCCTTAGCCTTAGGCAACAGAAGTTTTGTCATCAGCAACAAGAACGTGGGCTAGCGATCGGATCGCTGCAACGATTGTTTTTACGTCTGGTGTTGTTGAAACTGCAACTTGTGGCTCAGACTTTGCCGGTTTTGGTTTTTGTTGTTGTGCTTTACGTTTGCGCAGCTTCTATGTACTAATGCCTCGTCTCCTAAGAGGTCTCTGCTGTAAAAGCGTATGATGAAATTGATCACAGATTTTGCACGTATCCATCGAAGAACATGATCGAAGGTCGTGACTTTTCGCCAAGCTATTGACACAATAGCGGTGGTTTTCCACTACATCTTCTCGTTTTGTAACTGACATTTTTAAAAATTTTCGACAAAAACGCAATGCGTGGTAACGTTTGCAAAGTACGCATTTATACACATCGGGATCTCGGTGAAGTCGTCTGTGATTGTGTTTGTTGTTGCTCTGGTTCCTAGTGGCAGTTAGTCGTCGGTTATTCCTAGTTTAGAAAGAAAATAATGAATTAAATAAGACCCGAAATAGTAAAAAAAACTCCTGGGTGTCTTCTTTAACTGTAAAATATAAGAGAGAATAATGTAAAGTTAAATGTATATAATGCTGTAGTCGAAGTGGTTAACACGTTGACTACAAACTTGGTTGTCCAGGGTTCGACCCCTGCGGCAATCGAAAATTAAGAATGTTTTTTTCTGTTTAATGGTATAAATACATATTCAGAATTTACATTAAAAACATGCAGCCTCCTTCGTCGGTACTTCTTTCATAGCAACGAGATCGCCAACTTGAATATTCGGGACAGAACTTTTCCACTTATAACGTTTGTGTAAGGACCTCAGGTAATCTCCTTTCCACCGGATCGAGAATTGATGGTGGATAACTTTTAACTTTTCCCATCTATTAAGTAAGGATATATCTTGACAGGGTTGTTCTGGGAAAGCAACTAAAGGAGCACCTCTTAAAAAATGTCCCGGAGTCAGCGCAGTTAAGTCAGACGGATCTTCTGACAAAGCGGAAATTGGGCGCGAATTAAGAACTCCTTCAATTCGGGCTAATATTGTGGAAAATTCTTCAAAAGTAAACTTTTGAGCTCCTGCTGCTCGTTTTAAATGATACTTAAAACTTTTAACTGCGGCTTCCCATAAGCCACCCATATGTGGTGCGTGTGGTGGGATAAACTTCCACTCGAATCCATGTGTTAAATACTTTTGAGATACATCTTGAGCAGCCAATTTCAAAAAATTGGCAAATTCAGATTGAAGAACTCTACTAGCCCCCAAAAACTTTCTCCCATTGTCGGTATACACCCTTTGGGGGAGCCCCCGCCTCCCAACGAAGCGAGCAAATGCAGCTTGAAATGAAGCTGAGGATAGGTCCGAGCATAGTTCTAAGTGGATCGCTTTTGTGCTGAAACATACAAAAACGCTGACATATCCTTTAACGGTGGAAGATTTTCTTAGGGAAGATGTTTTTATTTCAAAAGGACCAGAAAAGTCAATCCCTGTAATAAGAAAAGGTAGAGAAAGATTGCACCGTTCCGGCGGTAAGGGGGCCATTATTTGCGAGCATGCTTGCTGTTTGTAAATTATGCAAGTTTTACAATGACGAATTATCTTTTTTACTCTGGGTTTTAGTCTGAATATGAAAAATTCAGTTTGTATTATGCGACACATGTGACTACATTCAGCATGAAGAAGAAATTCGTGTAAATAGCTAAGATAAAGCTGACAAAATCGTGAACTTCCTGGTAAAATTATTGGGTAACGCTCATTATACGGAAGAGACGATTGTGCTAATCTTCCGTTCACTCGTAGGACTGAGTTTGAGTCAAGAAATGGATTAAGTGTTTTAAGCGGACTTTTGTTTGAAATATTTTGGGAATTGCAAATGGATTGATATTCTTCAAAATAAAAAGCTTTTTGGGTTATAACAATGAGTCTAGCTTTAACAAATTTAATTTCATCGTGGGTTAAATAATCGTCACTTGGGACTTGTATATTTGGACGTCGTTTTCGGAGGGATTTTTTGAAAAATCGAAAAGCATAACATATAACTCGAAGTGCCCTACTGTACGACGAGAATCTGTCAAGAACGTCATTCTCTTCTACCGCTGTGTGTAATGTTTGAATACAGTTAGAATTTTTGACTAATTTTAAGGGGTTTGTTTTAGGCCATTCAGAGTGGGATTTTTTTAGCCAAGGCGGCCCATACCACCACAGAGAGTTATTTGCAAGTTCTTGAGGCTTACAGCCGCGTGTACCAAGATCTGCCGGATTGTCGTGAGTTGGAACATGCCTCCAAGTTGCGTTCGGGGTTAAGTATTTAATTTGAGCAATTCTGTTTGCAACATAGGTTTCCCACGTTGAAGGTGGTTTGGACAACCAGCCTAGAACTATGGACGAGTCAGTCCATAAATATATTTCATTTGTATTAAACTGCAAGGACTTAATGACATAATTTACGAGTTTTGATAATAAAACTGCGCCATTGAGTTCTAAGCGCGGGAGGCAAATAGTTTGTATGGGAGCCACTTTACATTTCGCCAACAATAAGTTTGAGAATGTGTTATAAGTCTTGGTTTGACAGCGAATGTAAACTGTGGCGCAATAGGCTGCTTTGGAAGCATCGCAAAAGCCAACTATTTGTACTGAGTCACTTGGAGTATATTGTAGCCAACGGGGAATAGAAACTGTTTCAAGTTGTTCCAAATCTTGCACAATATTGTTCCATTTCTGGAGACATTCTGACGACACATCTTCATCCCATTCTAAGCCTTCCAACCACAACTGTTGCATTAATATTTTTGCTCTGATGACTATCGGAGCTAGCCATCCTGCAGGATCAAAAAGTTTCGCCACTGCTGAGAGAATTTGGCGTTTTGTTATTTTCTTGGATTGGTCAATTGGGGAAAAACTGTAGGTAAATACATCTGTGAGCACATTCCACTTAATGCCAAGAGTTGTGGTAGAGCTAGATTTATGAAAACGAAGAAAGTCTGAATCGTATAAATTTTCTTTTGGTATATTACAGAGTAACGGAGGATCATTTGAGGTAATCTTTTTAAGAGGAAATCCTGCTGATTTCAATAATTTTATCAGTTCTGTTTGAGCGGACAGGGTTTCTTGTATCGAGTAACCTCCAGTAAGTATATCGTCGACATATGTGTCGTTTCGTAAAATCGATGCTGCTTTTGGGAAATTAACCTCCGAATCAGATGCTAGCTGAAGTAGTGTTCGAATTGCGAGAAAGGGAGCGCAATTTATCCCGAATGTTACAGTTTTTAGCTGGTAGTCTTTAACCGGGCTATCTGACTTATTTTGAAAAAGAATCCTTTGAAAAGGTCTATCAGCAGAATGTACTAGAATTTGGCGATACATTTTTTCTATATCGCCGCTGAAAACGTACTGATACTTTCTCCAGTTTAGTATTATCGTTATTAAGTCGTTTTGCAGTGTAGGGCCTGTATAAAGAGCATCGTTGAGGGAAAACTGAGACTTAGTTTTTCTTGATGCATCGAATACTACTCTTACTTTTGTGGATTTATGTTCTGGGCGAACAACCGCATGGTGTGGCAAATAATATGAGTTAAATTTGCCTTGAGATAAAATTTCCTGCGAAGAGGTTTCTTCCATGTGGTCAAGAGTTAAATATTCATTCAACACCGCTCGATATTGAGACTGAAGGTAAGGATCTCTACTTAAAGTTTTTTCCATTCTGGAATATTGTGCCAAAGCAACAAATCGAGAAGAACCAAGAAAGATACTTTCGGGAAATTCTTTTTTGAAAGGCAATCTTACAATGTATCTGCCATTTTCTTGACGTTCAGTTGTTTGAGCGTAGTATCTCTCACAAAATTCATCTTCAGCTGAGTTTGAGTGGATATCAGGGATTTTCTCCTGCTCCCAAAACTTTTTTAACAAATCGGTCAGGTGTATAGTATCGGATTTTTCAACTGAAGTCGTGAAGGTCTGAACAGTTTGACTTTTTATTGGGCCACTAAGTACCCATCCAAATATTGTGTTATAGGCCGAAGTATTACCGCAAATATTTTTTCTTATGCCATCAACATTTATAAATTGCTCATAGTCATTGCCTAGGATCAGGTCTATTTGAGAAGATTTATTAAATGTTGGGTCAGCCAAATCTAGATCTTTCAGCTCTTTCGAGTAAGGAATTTCGAAGCTATAAGCTGGGAGTCTTTTTGTTAGTTTCGGCAAGACTATAGCTTTAATTGGAAATCGTGTTTTTGTTTTTTTGGAGTACAATATGCCAAGTTTGGACAAATGATTAGCTATATCAACTTGATTTTGCCCTGCCTTCCACAATGATATAACGGAAGATTTGAAGCTATTATCGTATTGAACGCGCTTCATGTTGAAAATTTATAGTTTGAAGGCAAATAAAGTCTTAGTAGGACTAAACTGCATTGATTTAAGTAATTTGCAATTAATGAACTCAAATCCATCGCAAAAGAACCGTTATATTAAAGGGAAAAAGAATAAGAAAATTTGTTGCTTAGCGTAGGCACAGCCTCTCATAGAGTAAGTTTTGTTTTTGTTTGTTATTGAAATATCAAAAAAGGTTTTTGTTGTTATTTTTTTATAAACTTTTTTGTTATCACATAAGTCATATATAAATATTATAATGAGTTCATAAGGTCTTCTTATTTGAGAGTAAAACAACAGTTTCCTTAAATACAGTGTGAGTTGCTTAGCGTAGGAACAGCACTGTATGTATGTCATCGCAATTGATTGTTTACGTTCTTGAATATGGTAAAAAAAATATGTTAAGTTTGCACTTTTTATTTTGGAGGAATCAATTGTTATTTTAAATAGTTGGAATAACGTGACCAACTGTGGATGAGTGTGACCAACACACTACACTCACAAGGTGAGGCAAAGTAGCGATCATTCTCTGTACGCGGCATTACAAATATTTGTGACGTGATAAGTTCTGTTTGTAATAATAAAATAGGCTACAAACTTTGGGTTATAAACAAATAAAAATAGTAACTACTAAATTCTGCATTTTATTATTGGTGAAATATTCGAATACAATTTCAAAGAATAAGATTGAATGGGAAGCAAAAGAATAACAATATTGAAACTTCAGTTGATCGAACTGTGTTGAAAAAAAAAAACTTAACAAGATAATAGATCTGGAAGATCTCCACTTCATGCAATTCTTAGAGAAATGTCAGGGCTAACTGGATATGCGAAACGCAACATTATAAAGGGCAGAGTTAGGAGTGATTTTTTGTTAATAATTGACCAGGGAAATATGAATAAAAAAAAATGTGTACAGAATCAGAAGAACGTCGAATTTTAGGATCTGAATGGAGTATAATTTCTGAAAGACGAAAAACATTTTTTTTTTATTATTTTTTTATTTAGTTTAAAATAGTAGTATTAAGAATACTTTATAAAAGAATATAATAATTGTTGACCAATTAATTAATTTAGCTCTAATAACAATTATTATTTACATAAGTTATACATTTTCTTTTAAAAATATTTATATTTTCTTCATTTTTTACTTCATTAGGTAATTGATTAAATACTTGTAGACCCATGTAAAGCAGACATCTCTTCATTGCGTTGGTTTTAGCTCGATGTATTCTGAAATCATTTGCATTTCTGAGGTCATATGGTTGAATTTCGTTGACATAAGTCAGTTGTTGTGTTAAATATTCTGGAGCCTTTCCTGTTTTCATTTTGTGGATAAACATACACGTATTCAGTTGTAGTCTTTGTCGTATATTAAGCCATTGTAACATATTAAGCATGAATTGTATAGGGGTACATATGTTGCATTTAATTATTGACCTCATAGCTTTATTCTGTAGTTTTTGTAACCCTTCTATCGGAGCATTTGTACAGCATGTAAAAACTATTGTTAAACCGAATTCAAAATGTGGTTTAATAATTGTATTGTATATATTTATTGCTGTTAATATTGAAATTTTATTTCTTATTCTTTTAAAAAAGCCAATTTTTTTACAAATATAATTCACGTGATCTTTAAAATTCATATTTTTATCTATTATAAAACCGAGGTATTTAATTTGTTCCACTTTTTCTATTATTTTATCATTTATTTTAAAATCTGTATTGTTGTTCATATTTATTTCCATAATTTTAGTTTTATCTTCGTTAAGTTTTAGTTTATTCATTTTTAACCATTTACTTAAGTTTACTATATCACTATTTAATTTAATCTGATATTATTCATGAGTTTCTGATATATTATATATGAGAGCATCATCTGCATATAGTATTATTTCACATTTTTGAAGCACATTAGGCATATCAATATATATTATAAACAACAGGGCACCAAGGATTGACCCTTGCGGAACTCCATATTCATTATTAATTGCACTTGATTTTACACTATTAACTCTTGTTATTTGATTTCTATTTGCCATGTATGATCTAAACCAGCTTAATTCTTTATCTCGTATACCATAATTATATAATTTTTGTATCAAGATGTCTCTATCTATAGTTTCAAATGCCTTATTAAAATCGAGAAATATTGCCATTATTTTTTCGTTTTTGTTTATATTTTTCCAAGTATTGATAACGTAATTTACAGCCGTTTCACAAGAATATTTTTTTCGAAATCCTGATTGATATTTTGATAGATTATTGTTTAATTCTAGATATTGTTCAAGTTGATTTTTTACCACTTTTTCGAGGATTTTTTCACATAATTTTAACGAATTTATAGGCCGGAATTCTTCGCACTTTTTTGTTTTTGATACTTTTTCGGTAGGTGTTACCGTAGATGTTTTCCAATTTTCTTGGAATTTACCCGTTTCTAGTGATTTATTTACAATTTTAAGTAATATTTCACCAATTGTATTCCAATTATCTAATATCACATGAATATTTACGTTATTAAAATACGGTTTCCTTTTTATATCTTTGCAGACGTTTTTTAATTTAGAACTTGTTATTGCACGAAACTTAAATATAGAATTTATCACATTTATTTGATTAATATATTGCACGTGTTCTATTTTATCTCTAATTTTCTTAATACTATTTACAAAATATTCGTTAAAATGATTTGCTATATCTGAATTAGTTTTATATTCTATGTTATCAAATACCACAGTTTTTATTATATTTCTTTTATTTTTTAACACTAAATCTTTAATATTATTCCACATTTGTTTCTGATCTCTTGATTTGTATATTTTTTTTATTACTATAGTTACTTTTTTCATGTTCAAGTCGGGTTTTATATGAATTTCTAGCTTCTTTATATTCATTCCATGTTCGATATGTGTTTACATGTTTAGCAGTGTTGTATTTTATAATTTTATCTCTTTTAAGTACTTGTAAGTCTCTCTTGAACCATATATTTTTTATATTTTTCTCATAAATTCTTTTATTTATCGAAAGTTTCTCTATCGTTTTCTCAATAACTTCATCAAATAATTTAACATTGTAATTAAGATCATTTCTTTCTTCATAACTTAAATTTAGATTTAATTCTCTTTGGAATATGTTCCTTCTGTATTTGAAAATTTTTGTTATATTTGTAGTATCGTTTAAAATATTTATATTATTTACTTTAATTTCTATAATTTCATGGTCTGATACTTTTTTTGTATAGCTAACTTTTGCACATATGTTTGATATATTGGTTATAACGTAGTCTATTATTGTTTTCGAATCTTGAGTTATTCTAGTGTAATTATTTACTATCTGTTTCAGCCCGTTGTCATTAATTATGCATTCCATTTTTTTCTTATACAGACTCTCCTTCGACCAATCAATATTAAAGTCTCCAACAATAACAATGTCTTTATTTTTTTCACATAGATCTTCAATTACTTCCTCAAATACATCACAAAATTCAGCTTCTTGACTTCTTGGCGAACGATATAACCCTACTAATATCATTGAGTAATTCTTGCACTTTACATTATATGCGCTTATCCAGTATTTGAAATCGCTAACTTTTTCATATAATAGTTTCACCTCCCACCATTTACTATAATAAATCATAACTCCACCTGTTCTCGTTGAATTGGATAATGTTGCATAGTGGCAATATTCTGGTAAATGTATTTCAAATTCATTTATATTATCTGTTAGGAGTGTTTCCGATAGTAATATAAAATGTGGTTTTTCCATATCTGCAATCACTTAACCTGATTAAAATTGTTAATTAATCCTTGTACCTTTGTATATAATCCATATAAGTTCTTTAATTGTTATTCATTTATTCCCATTATTCGCTTTTTAAAATTTAATTTGTTTCTGTATACAGGACAATCTCTATCAGTAGTAGCGTGATTTTCATTTAAGCCTAGATTGAGTTTCTTGTTACTTCTTATACAGTTGATACATTTATTTAATTGTTCCTTCTTGCATTGCCTTGTATTGTGGCTTCCATGACATTTAAGACATATCTCGTCATTTCTGCAGTTCACTGACTTGTGATTGAATCCATTACATTCGAAGCATCGCGTTAACTCCGTTCCATCAAATACTCTGCATTTTTCCCATCCAACATTTAATTTTTGTACTTCTATAACTTTAAGATACGCTTCATTATTTATTTTTAACTTAGCATTATATATGCACCTATTGTTCCTTTTCGTCTCATATATCTTACTATTTTCTAGGATCTGGTTTTGTTTTTTAATTTTTCAATAATATCTTTTTCTTAATATTTAAATGTCATGTCTGTTATAATTACTGACATTTCAAATTCACTCGGCACTTTTATCTTGTAGATTTCACTCATTTTATTTTCGATTGCGCTTTTTATTTTTTCTCTTTCATCAGTGTTTTCACTTTGTTTAATCATTGTTCCAATTCTTCTATTTTCAATTTTTGTTATCTTAAAGTTTATTGGTTCTACCTTTTTAGTTAAATCTTCCTTTGTTTTTTAGATTTTCTGTTTTTCTTTAGGTTTAATTACTAATAGCACTTGATTTTTTACTTCTGGCAACACTGTATTCTTTTTTATTGCATCCGCGAATGACAATTTATTTTGTTTAACACTTGTCTCTTTAATTGCTTTTTTATTTCGTTGCACATCTTTTCGTTGTTTTGTTCTATATTGTTTCGCATTTCCTCATTTTTGTTTTCATATTCTTTCACAAACAAGTTTTTTATTTCCAAAATATTTTTTTCACAAGCCTTTTGTGTGTCATCTAGAATTTTAAGGCGTTCCGAGTATCTATTTTCAATCGCTTCTAATAAAAGTTTTATTTCATTTTCATTCTGTTTAAGTGAAGATTCAAACTCTCTTTTGTATTTTTTTAAATTCTGTTTACTGACTCTTACACCATCTTGAATTTCAACTAAAACAAGATCAACATTTCTTATATATTGGATACAATCTCCACAAATACAACGCACAAACACTGAACATTTTTTTGGACTATGATAAGTTTTATCACAAACACCTTGGCATCTTATTCCCGTCCCGCCTCTTATCGTTATTGAAAAAATGAAACATTTGCTCTACATGTAAAAATATGTTACGTGTTTTATTTTAGTTCGAATAAGTTATGTACATATGTGAATTACTGAAGTAACATATAATTTTTCAGTTTTAAGCCTCCTTTCTAAAAATGTGCTCCTAAAGCACGCAAAAAATTTGTGCTTATGTTTTGCTCTTAAAACTTCAAAAGTTAGCAATAAAAAATTACTATCATTTATGCAAATGATTTTATTTTAATTATAATGATTTTTACTACTGGTAATGAAATTTTAATGAAACTGTATTTACTATTATTTATAATTATGAAAAACAAATTTTGTGCATAAAACATATAAAACTTCACCCTTTTGTAGATGGATGTACATATATTTGAAAATGTCAATAATTTGAAATTTTAAGTGAGATAGGTGTAAAACTTGATAAATGTCATTTGCACATATAAAGCTGGTGGATCCGAATTTAACCGTTTTAGAAATAGTGGAGCTTGACAGGTCTCAAGTAGCTCCGCTAGTCTTGAAAGGGCCTCCTCTAGATCAATACACCACATTTAGGTGGCCGTTGTCGTTTCTAGGGATTAGTTTATGGTACTTCTTAACCCATAACCAAGTAGGCGTAGAATTTAATCTGCATAAAACTTCATTTTATAGATTTTGCTCTATGGAAATTTACAAACAACAATAATAATAAAAAGAATAACAATAGTTAAAAATTCAAATGTACTAAAAACACTGTATAATACTTACTAACACCTACTTACACCATGTTTAACAATTTATACGATAACAATTTTAGACATTTACGTATAATTTATGAAATAATTTTAAATATTCTATTACAAAATGTTTTAAATATAATTGAAGTAGATAATACAAACAAATTAATACAATTTCATAAAACGCAAGAAAAACACATGCCGTTACATCAAGTGACTTTATATACTTGTTTTTTTCTTTTAAATCTTAGTAACTTTGCAATTGAAAAACTGATAATTGAAAAACTAGAATTATTTTAAAAATAGTTGAAAAAAATATCAAAAAGAAAAGAAATTGCTTCTCAAGTACGCAAAGCCGTCGTGAAGCTTAAAAATGAAGAAAAATCTTTTGCTAATGTTGCACAAATTTAGGTTTGAGTAAGTCTACCGTGCAAACAATAGTAAAAAATCACAAAAACACAGGAACTTATGAAAGTAAGCCAAGAAGCGGTCGCCAATGCAAACTTGGTGAACGCATGCATATGAAAATTGTGCGATCTATCGAAGAAAATTCAAAAACGAGTTCGATGGAATAGAAGTAAATACTCAATGTATTAAACGAAGTCTTAAAAAAGTTGGTTTAGCTTCACGAACTCCAAGAAAGTAAACCGAAAGAAACGTTTAAATTATGCCAAGAAGCTAAAAAAATAAAAAAATTTTTGGTCGCGTGTTATTTTTACTAACGAGTATAAATTTAACAAAACATGGCACTTCAGCTCAAAAATATCAATCCCACTGTCAAACATAGAGGATGTGTGATGGCGTGGCGATGCATGCCAGCAAATACGGTTAAAGAACTACGCTTTATTAACGGAATAATGGATTGGCGTATGTATTTAGATATTCTAAAAACAAATTTCATTGGAAGTGTTGAAGAACATCATTTAAGAGATACGACAGCGGTCCGAAGCATAGTTCAGCGTCGTAAAAGAATGGCTGCTGTATAAATTAAAATCAAAGCTTGTCTACCCTCCGAAATCTCCAGATCTAAACGTTATCAAGCATTTATAGGCACATTTTAAAATTTAGGTGAAAGAAAGAAATATTACATCGGTCTGTTCGCTAAAAACGGTGTTACTTGAAGAGAGGGAAAAATTTCACCTGAAATTACGAAAAAGTTTGCTCTATCTATGTCCTCCCGTCTTAAGGAAGTTTAAAAGCAAATGATAGACCAAAGTTGATTTCCTATTAATGAATTGCTTTTAGGTTTGTTTAACATTTATTTCTTTTATCGTTAATAAATATTTTGTGTAATACAATCTTTTTTTCGCATTTTTTAACTGAATATGATCGTATGTAGACTTTCGTAACATGGTGTATGTTCAAGTTATTGAAAATATTTAAAAAAAATTTGATGTTGCAAGGTGGCCAGCAGCGTTTGATTAAGATTGTGTTAAGCTTACTTAAGCAATTACTAGTTATTACAACTCTTTTTGGATCTATTAAACTTCAATTTTATTCGACGAGTAAGCCGATAACGGGATTTTGTCAACCATTGTACTTTTTGTTTTATTTTTATAGATTTGATAGCCATTTGTCTTACGCATAAAGCTAAAATTAAATATATAATATCTGAAATAAAACTACATAACAATCGCATTCGGTTGGCTGCTGTAGTCGAAATGGCAAACACATTGGCTACAAACCTGGTTAACTAGGGGTTCAACCCCTGCGGCAACCAAAAATAAAAAAAAAAATTTTTCTGTTTAATGGTATAAATACATATTCAGAATTAACATTAAACATGCAGCCTCCTTCGTCGATACTTCTTAATAGCATATTCGCCGGCGAAGTAAAATAACTAATAAAATGGATATATCTATCTTTCTCTTTTCACCACCTGTCAGGCTTTTAAAATAAAAATATTGTTTTTTTATTTATTTTTTCAATATTTTGCCACACCGTTATGTGTCATCTTCAGGAAACAGGAAACAAAATTATTAAAATTGTGTGTTTTCAAAAACAAATTATAAATTCATTTAAAAGAATTTGTCAAACTAACTCAAAAAATGTTCAAAAAACAAAGACAAAAAATTCAAACATGTTAACATAAACAAACATATAAAAAATTCAATACTCAAAATATTTTCAAATTTTAAAAAATTTTAAAATATACAAAAAACAATATAAACACGAAAATTTTATTTGTTAAAAATGTTACAAACAATTAAGTTAGAAACATTGTAACGTTTACTATTTTTTATGCACTAAATGTCTATAACACTGCGCAACATTATCAGTATCAGCCTTGAAGCTTTTTCTTTTTGTTGTTGTAACCTTAATTATTTGTAACATTTCTAACATACCGACGTTTATAGTTATTTTCTATACTTAGATTTAGACTGGCACAATGGGAAGATAATGCAGTTCCTTGTGTATTATTTACGTCTCTATATCTTTGATCAGATTTATGTCCAGCTATTCTAGTTTTCAGTTTATTCTTTGTTGTAGCTTCTTATACTTTATTACAAACTTCACTTTCATTACCATTACAAGGTATTTTGTATACTACATTAGATATGTCCCATTTTTGTATTCTATCTTTTGTTTTACTAAATAATCTGTTTAAAGTATTGAATGTTTTGTAAGCCATTTTATATTTTTCCGAATCAAAAATTTTTGTTTTTTCTATTCTTTCTGCTATTTCTGGTACATAAATTAAAGACTTGTAAACTTTTATTTCTGTCAAACTCCTTGTGTTACATGCTCTTCCGTACCTAAATTTTTTAAACAAACTCTTTATTAATTGTATTGGAAAATTATTATCGGTTAGTATCTTTATAACTTTATCTTTATTTATCTTGTGAAATTCCTTATCACTTATCTTAAATACCTTTTTTATCAAATTTTTGCCTGTATTAATAATTATTCTTTTTTTGTGTTTGGAATAAAAACTGATAATTCTTCCGGAAGCTGTCGGCTTTTGATACCAATGAGTCTTAAAGCAAAATTCTCTTTATAAATTTTAGGTAATCCATATAACCTAGGAGCTGTAGCAACATTTGTTTAATTTCTGTTTTTCTCTAAAATAGTAATAATTTTTTGCTTAAAAAGTTTTTCCACAAAACATGATTTATTTTTTGCAACATTGTTAATTCTTAAATCATAATTAGTTTTCCTTAAAGCTACTGTCGTGTTACCTTATCTGCTTTCAAAATAAGTATGTCTCTATTTCTTTTTAAAAAATTTTCAGCCTTTTCCACGTGCTCTAAAATGAATCTTTCTCCCGATTTTAATTCTTTATCGACCTTTTGTTGATTTATTTAATGTTTGTTCTATATAGTTTCCTATAGTTAGGCTTTCCAGGTCAAGCTTAAATAAAAAGACTATTTATTTAACATATTTTTTTTTTCGACGTTTCGTTGGCGGTTTTTTCCAACATCATCAGGGAATTTTTTTTTATTAAATCTGGCAACATTATAAATACAAAAGAAAATCTTAGTAAATAGTAATACTACAAAATTACACGAAGATACCAAGGATGAAATTTGTGAGGATACTAAAATTTTGCCTGATACAAAATAATTATTTTATGTTTGGTAACACAGTTTACCATCAAATATATGGTATGCCAATGGGCAATCCCTTATCACCGACTATAGCAGATATAGTCTTAGACAGCCTATTGAAGGAGAGCATTGACAATTTAAAAGAGAAAAACGTTTGTATAAAGGTAATTGTAAAATATGCGGACGATTTATTTGCTATAATTAAACATAAGGACGAAGAAATAACACAGACAACATTTAACAATTACCATTCAGTTTACCATCAAGTTTACAATTAAAAGAGAGAAGGATAATTCCATTCCATACCTGGATATGACGTTTATAAGAAAGAAAGCCATAATACCTACCAATTGGTATATGAAATCAATAGCATCAGGACGTATAATAAACTTTAACTGCACAAAAATTTGATTCAAAAAGTATTAAAACTTAGTGATAAAGAATTTAAATCACGGAAAATTTTTAAACTAAAGGATATATTGACGAAAAATAATTTTCCAATAACGATAATAAACGCACTGACAAATAAAGTAACAAACAAAAATAATCTAAGGAAAGAGACGAATAATCTGACTGAGAATAGAAAAATAAGAAAGATAATAAAAGAAAAAGAAGTCTTCTTTACACATAGCTCAAACAAAACAGTGCATAGTTGATTAACTCAAACAAAAACCAAGATAGAATGTAGAGAACAAAGTGATGTTGTTTACCAAATTAAATGGGATGAAAAATCAAACGAGCAGTGTGGAAGAGTTTAGGCGTGAGAATAGACGAACATAAAGCTGATACAACACTGTATAGAAAACAACCACACACCAAATTTTGAAAATGTAAAAATTTTAGATAAAGAGAAAAAGGAAAATAAGAGATATACGTTGGAAAGCTTGAGAATTCAACAAAAATTAAAAAGCGCAATTAATACAAAAGAGGATAAAGATAACACCAATGCAAATTACACCATAGCATTAGTTTAAAAACAACTGTTATCGATTAAATATAAAAAATTTTTACTGTGATACATTATTTTAAGTTTATTTTACAATCTTTTTGATTAATTTAAGTTTTGTGTAGTATTGTCTAACCTTTACAAAACAAAAACTGTAATAAAAATAATGTTAATTTGACGAGAAAAGAGTTTATGTAAGTAAATTAATTTTAGCATTTAGATTATTGTTGTTATTTACTAAGATTTTCTTTTGTATTTATAATGTTGCCAGATTTAATAAAAAAAATTTCCCTGATGATGTTAGAAAAAACTGCTAACGAAACGTAGGAAAAAAGTATGTTAAATAAATAGTCTTTTTATTTAAGCTTGACCTTGAAAGCCTAACTATAGAAAAGTATAAAGAACAAACATTAAATGAGTTTATCTCTACCAGTTAGTTTTTACTTATTTAAGTGATTATTATTGAAGTTAATTAAGTCCTAGCTTTTTCCTGTTCTTTTGTTTTTAATGCTTGTACAAAATCCTCTCCGTCCGCTACCATTTTTAAAACAGGAAAATCTCTCTTATTTGGCAATACATACTTATGTTCTAATGAAAGAAGCAACTGAACCTCATCTGGAATATCTAACTTAGTCTTATTGACGAACCACTTATTGTTAAATTTAATACCTAACTCTCTCCTTTGCAACTCTCTTAAACAGTTAAACTTCTTTTTATGAATATTATTTACCTTAATTTTAAAAGCAGCTCCTACTCTGTCCTCAAACTGCAAAAATCTTTCCATTTGTTCTCATGAAAACAGTTTTCTTAAATCATATTCAATCATCATCAGATCAGCTCCCTCTAAAAATACCTCAGTAAACTATGTTTTTCCAAAATTGCAATAGAAATAGAACACGATTTTAAACTCCCCTATTTAGATACGTTAGTAATAGGGAGAGGTAATAAACTTAAAATGGATTGGAATCAAAAGCAGACAGCTTCCGGAAGAATTATCAATTTTTATTCCAAACACAACAAGAGAAGAATTATTAATACAGGGAAAAATTTGATAGAAAAAGTATTTAAGATAAGTGATAAGAAATTTCACAAGATAAATAAATTTAAAGTTATAAAGATACTAACCGATAATAATTTTCCAATACAATTAATAAAGAGTTTGTTTAAATAATTTAGGTACGGAAGAGCATGTAACACAAGGAGTTTGACAGAAACAAAAGTTTACAAGTCTTTAATTTATGTACCAGAAATAGCAGAAAGAATAAAAAAAGCAAAAATTTTTGATTCGGAAAAATATAAAATGGCTTACAAAACATTCAATACTTTAAACAGATTATTTAGTAAAACAAAAGATAGAATACAAAAATGGGACATGTCTAATGTAGTATACAAAATACCTTGTAATGGTAATGATAGTGAAGTTTGTAATAAAGGATAAGAAGCTACAATAAAGAATAAACTGAAAACTAGAATAGCTGGACATAAATCTGATCAAAGATATACAGACGTAAATACTAAACAAAAAACTGCATTATCTTTCCATTGTGCCGGTCTAAATTATTATCCTAATTTTGAAGATGCTTCAGTTTTAAATATAGAAAATAATTATAAACGTCGGTATATGTTAGAAATGTTACAAATAATTAAAGTTCCAACAACAAAAAGAATAAAATTTAAGGCTGATACTGATAATGTTGCGCAGTGTTATAGACATTTAGTGCATAAAAAATAGTAAACGTTTTACAATGTATCTTACTTAATTGCTTATAACATTTTTATCAAAAAAATTTTTGTTTTTGTTTATGTATATTGTTTTTTGTATATTTTATAATTTTTTGAAATTTTAAAAATTTGAATGTATTTTGAGTATTGAATTTTTTATATGTATGTTTATGTTAACATGTTTGAATTTTTTTGTCTTTGTTTTTTGAAAATTTTTTGAATTAGTTTGACAAATTTTTAAAATGAATTTATAATTTGTTTTTGAGAACACAAGTTTAATAATTTTATTTCCTGTTTCCTAAAGATGCCACCCAACGGTGTAGGGAAATATTGAAAAAATAAATAAAAAACAATATTATTATTTTTAAAACCTGACCTAGTGCTTAATGAATAAGAAAAGAATAAAGGTCAAAAAAACATTTAAATTTAATTGAACAAGTATACTAAAACAAAAAGTTGTAATTTTGTCAAACCTATAACGTGAAATAAAATATCAATAATTGTAAAATCTCTTTCAATATCTTGAAACCTAAATATTTTTAGTTTTCCCACAAACCTTTAGTTTGACAAAAAACTGGACATAAATCTGATCAAAGATATAGAGACGTAAATAATACACAAGGAACTGCATTATCTTCCCATTGTGCCAGTCTAAATCATCATCCTACTTTTGAAGATGCATCAGTTTTAAGTATAGAAAATAACTATAAACGTCGGTATGTTAGAAATGTTACAAATAATTAAAGTTCCAACAACAAAAAGAATAAAATTTAAGGCTGATACTGATAATGTTGCGCAGTGTTATAGACATTTAGTGCATAAAAAATAGTAAACGTTTTACAATGTATCTTACTTAATTGCTTATAACATTTTTATCAAAAAAATTTTTGTTTTTGTTTATGTATATTGTTTTTTGTATATTTTATAATTTTTTGAAATTTTAAAAATTTGAATGTATTTTGAGTATTGAATTTTTTATATGTATGTTTATGTTAACATGTTTGAATTTTTTTGTCTTTGTTTTTTGAATTAGTTTGACAAATTTTTAAAATGAATTTATAATTTGTTTTTGAGAACACAAGTTTAATAATTTTATTTCCTGTTTCCTAAAGATGCCACCCAACGGTGTAGGGAAATATTGAAAAAATAAATAAAAAATAATATTATTATTTTTAAAACCTGACCTAGTGCTTAATGAATAAGAAAAGAATAAAGGTCAAAAAAACATTTAAATTTAATTGAACAAGTATACTAAAACAAAAAGTTGTAATTTTGTCAAACCTATAACGTGAAATAAAATATCAATAATTGTAAAATCTCTTTCAATATCTTGAAACCTAAATATTTTTAGTTTTCCCACAAACTTTTAGTTTGACAAAAAACAGCGGCTGGTGTTGGCATAATTAAACAAGAACGGAACGTTTTCTTCTGTCTAGCTTTTACGCTATGTTGTGTAAATTAACATTTTATATAAAAAACAAAAATGAATTATTTGAACTTATCAGCCATGTCACAGAACATAATTCCGTTCGGAAGTGGAATTGTTTCGGTATTTTGCTTCTATAGAAAACGTAAAACTACCAAAATTTTCGGAATGAAATCACTTTCAGTTTGTTATGTGGAATTGATATTTTGAGCATTTTGTTAACATAAAAACCATTTAAAACATTTTTTATAGGTAAGGCTATTTCTTATATTGCTTATTGATTCAAAATAAATTTATTTTAATACGATGTTAATAAAAAAATGAACTTCTTCTTAATCATTTATAAGAAAAAAATAAACGGACGTTTATTCTTTTTCAAAAAATTCCGTAGTGACAGCACGCAAACAATATTCCTTTTTTTCTTCTGCCGCTGCAATTATAGATATATCGGGCATGTTTGATATTTTTTATTTTAACTTTTTTAGCAATTCGCACTGAAACACAAATATTTCTTGAATTTTTATTGTTTGTAAGTCAGCTTTTTTTGTTTTGCTACATTCGTTGTTATGTTGCCATATTTAAAAAAAAAAACAAGTGGCTTTGTACTTTCTTCGGTTTACTAAAACCGAACGGAATCTATAGAAGCTAAAACCATTTCGATCGGAATAGTGACTTCGGAATCATTTCAATTCCGAACGGAATTTGTAACATGCCTATAAGTTTATTTATTTTAAATTATTATTATTAAACACCTTGTCAAAATTGGGTTTTTCAATTGTAAAGAGTTGTAGTTGTGTTGCCGCCTCGTTATTTCGGTATGTTACATAGAACATGTACGAGCATGAGAATTTTGAACAGCAAAAAAAAAAAAAGACGCTTTTCGCTCTTGCTCAGCT
This sequence comes from Cistogaster globosa, assembly GCA_937654795.1. Lineage (NCBI taxonomy): Eukaryota > Metazoa > Arthropoda > Insecta > Diptera > Tachinidae > Cistogaster > Cistogaster globosa. The sequence goes on from OW569407.1 coordinate 44,420,445, forward strand.
AGTTTTTAATTCGAGTCAACTGCAACGCAAAAAGTATTTTTTAATTTATATATAAGTAAGTTAGAGTCGAGTTAAAGTAAAACCGAATTGCTTTTTCTTAAAGAATTCTCTATTCTTTTATATGACTCACAGTTTTGACACATAATTTTTTCCATCAAACCACATGTATAAGCAATATTAATTACATTTTGTTTTTTATTTATTAGGAAACACATTCTAATACTTATGGCAGTTCGATCGACGATCTTTGTCTAAAAAGTAATCAAAACAATCGGACAGAAGAACGGTTTGAAGAAAATAAATATACGCTGCCTTCAGGAACCAGAAATGAAAGTTTTCATGATCCAGTATATTCTGAAATTGAAAATGACAGCTTTTATATAGTAGAGAGTGCTGACAATCAAAATCATAGTGGTATTCAACATTTTGTCTCAGCTAATAACCCTGACATTTTGTATGCAAAAGTCAATAAATACAACAAAATCATATTAGATACAGAAGAATTTAAGTTTCATGACCATATACCTTTGGCCAAAATAATGCATGATTCAATTAAAGGTAAAAGGGCAAAAACTAACCTTATTCCATTACCAATACTCCCAGAGCCTTCTGGAAGTGAAAGTACTTCATATTTTTTGCCGTTATCATCAGCTTTAACACATTGTCAGTCGTTGAATAATGTACGAGTGATGGAACACAACTCGTCCCCTAAAAAGCAAAGAAATCTCAGTAAATCAGATTTATCACTTAATCGCAGCGAAATATTTTTGGAAAACTTATGTAAAAGCGATTTGGTTGTAAGAGTTGCGATCGACGTAGAAAATGTGGAAAAGCTTCAAAACGTATGTTAAACACATTTGAAATAATTATGTTGTTACAATATTTGAATATCTTCTTTTTAGGACATTAAAAATATTTCAAATCATTCTTACGTCCCAATGGTTCAACCATGTTTCAACGATGTTTTGTCATCTATAAGCAATCAACAGACGAATTATGATGATACCGTGTCCTATAAATTGCCAAATAACAAAGAAGTTGATGTTTTTAATAAACTTGTCGATATAGGTAACTCTACAAATGATGGCAGTAATTTGGCCTTGAATACTATTGTTCCCCCATCTGCAAATAACCAAAGTACTCCTAAGAAGCAATCCTTTGTGACAAAGGTAGAACTTTTCATTGATTCCTATTAAATAGTCTATACAAAAACTGTAACATATTTCACTACTTCATTTAACAGAAAGTAAAAGAAAAAAAGTATTTTGTAAAAATATTGTTACATATAAAACTAACTGTTAGCTAAAAGCTTATATTTATATATATATAATTCCAAACACCCTTAAATTTATATAAACTAACAAAATATGAAGGCCTAAACATAAAAATAAAGTTTAATAAATTCAAACATGTCCTATGTGCGATCTTTTTTCAGTAAATGAAATGATTCGTTTGACTTACATAATTTATTATCTTTTTATTAATTTAGGATAAGTCAATAACGTGCGAATTGGATGTTAATACTGAAGCGACAGACATCATTGAACATATATACAGCACTTTTCCAGTTATACCGCACAGAGAAAGCGATAAATTCATTACTGATCAGTACAATTTATCGCTTTTTCCTATTTTAAATGATGAATATAAATATGAGGTAATAGAAAAATCTAATATAAGGACTGGATTAAAAAGATATAAAAGCTTAATAAATATGTTGAACAAATCTTTTCGAAAAAGTAAAAACTTTATAAATAAGGGAGAGAAACAATTGTCTACATCCATGAATAATGCAATCGAAGCTACAACCAAAGACTCAAGTAAACGGATATATACGGATTCTAATCTTAACCTAGAGTTCTTGTTTTCTCCAAATGATACGGCTACTATTAATGATCAAATAGCACAAACAGTAAGCATTTGTCGCAAACTGCCTAATTTTGAAGTTTCAATGGAAATGGTTGAAGCTGAAAGACTTTTACTATATTCAGCACTACGACAGGACCTGACCTCGTCACCTGCTGCTACAAAAACCAATATTATGTGTCAAAATCAAAGGACGCATTTCTTTATTGATGATATATTTTTACCTGTTCTTGCCAATAATACCCAAGAAATGATTTTTAAATATTTTTATATTATTACCTTTGAATGCGGAGGTGTCATTAAGTCCACACAATCGGTGGAATGTGTAAATAATACAGCTGTGTTTCGAGACAGTGGCATTGAGTTCGTATATTGTTCGAATTCGAAATTAGACACGTTGGAGGAAGCGAGTCGGAACGCTGTAAAGTGCAATATCTTTTTGCTTCGCTTACGTAAATTATGTACAGTTTCAAGTGAGCTAACAGAAAATGTAAGAAATGATAAGGATTTTGGATTTAATATTGTTTTGAGTGTATTGTAATTTTTTTTTCTTCACAGACAATAATGGAGACACTGCCACAAACTCCACCATCAATACTAAAGTCGACGTCATCGTCCTTTAGCGAAGTCGTTTCCAGATTTCGTTTATGTGCGTCATTTACTTTAGATGCTAAAGATTTTGCGCCTTACGAATATATACATCAAGAATCGAAAAATTCTCAATTCCTTTGTGTAAAGGCATCGAGCTTTTGTACTCTACCTTTAACAAATCGAATTAAGTCAACACATCTGACAACACAACTACGCTTAAAAGGTAGAACAGAATTACAAGTTCAAAAATGCATGTTTAGTGGTTTTTTAAATGTGCAAGATGCTTATAAACAACATAATTGGAATAGACGATGGTGTACTTTGGACGGTATATTTTTATATGTTTGGCAAGATGAAAACTGTTTTAACACATCGCCTTTAATAGCAATTGATTTAAGAGACTCAAAACGTAATATAAATTATCCCTTGACTTGTTTACCTAGAGATCAATGTGCGCGTCTACGTTCGTTTTGTTTAGAGTGTAAAATTAATGGACCATGCGATGATATATCTAACGTTACTATATTTTTTGCAGCTGATACGCACGAAAATATGAGTGATTGGTTAAAGAACCTAAACGTTGTGTTAGATTTTATTGCCAAGTGGCTATAATAAAATTGTGTTCATATTTAACATTAATAATTAAACCTACAAAGGAATTTTTTAAGCAGTTGTTTGGTAAAAAATCAAGTCGCATCAATAAATGTTTTTCAAAATTTACTTCGTCTGTTGCTTAATTTTACTTTTTATTTATACTCACATTAATCTTCTATCTTATGCTTTAATTTTTTGCTAGTATTTTGTAATATATGCACATATGTTCTAAGGTTATTTTGCGTTTTACGCCTCACTTTTGTAAACTATTTTATATTAACTTTATCATTTAAGATGCTCTTGCGTTTAAATTACAAAGGCAACTAATATGTAAGTAATACAAACATTATTTTTTTAATTTCTTTAAAATAATTACTTAAACTTTGAAAAAAAAATATATTTATTTGTGCTATTTTATGATATCCCGATTTAATAATTAAATTACCGATATTGGGTATTGGAGGTGAAAGTACGTCTCGATGGCCATTTGGCCACCGCTTACTTCGATCGGTCGGATTAACGATTAACATATTATATCATTTATTATATCAAATTATTATAATATTGTTACGTTTATTTAAATTTATAAACTCAATAATTCTTTTATTGCAAATTTAATACACACAGTTTAATTACTACTTTAATTAAATTACACTTTAATTAGACGATTATTTACTTATTCGCGATTAGTACACAAAAATACGCGATGGCAACTTTAACACTGTTTGACGTTTTCACTAAGAATGATTCAGCCTGGATGGCCGTTTACATATACTCAATGTTAAAATTCTTGAATATGGTAGTAGAATATTTCTTTACTGCGCATTTATGATTTGAGACACATGATGATTGTTATTTGATTTTAGAACCTTTCATTATTATTTTGAATTAATTATACATGCTGTATTTTTATTAGTCATTATGCAATGTAGGTGTTTGTGTGTTGCGTTTATTTGTATTGCTTTATGTTAGTTGTTTTTATCGGATATCTCTACTTGCCATTAGCCGCTCTGCAAGTCCAAGGTAGAGAGCCATTTTGTTCCGGCCAACGTGTCTTAGGTATCGTCAATTCTAAGCAACGGATAACTTTCTTTCTTGGTGACGTCATTAAGCTTCCAGTACTCAATGCAAAACCTGGTACTGTCGTCTTTCTTTACTAAAACTACTGACGAAATCCACGGACTCGAGGATGGCTCAATGACTCCGTTCGGTTCCTTTACGTTGACAATTTCCTTGACCTTGTTTCGCTTTGCTAGGGCAACACTTCTAGGTTCTTGTTTCATAGGCCTCTCTTCGCCAGTATTAATTTCATGTTTCACAACTGCCGTTCTACCTTGGCTTTTATTAATTAGTGCGAAGGAAGAGGCATGTTTTCTCAGCAACTGCTTTGCTTTGTTTCTGTCAGAAGATGTTAATTCGGCCAACCATTTTTGCACTTGTTCTGATAGTAAATTGCGTTCTCTGGCTGTTATTTCGGCGCATTCTGAATTCACCGAACAATTGATTATGGCTTCTGCTGGTTCACTTCGACCCATATCAAAATTTCGGTTAATAGTCTTTTCGCTGTTGGACAGATTAAGTACTCTCACAGGAACTCTCCTATCATCGCAGAGTCTCACAAGGGCTTTAGCTGTTAAAGTTTCGTCTTTTAATTGTTTTGGTTCTACCACCCACAATTGATTATCCACACAATCTGCCTCCACATGTGCCCATACTATAGTTTCCGCCTCAAGTAGTTTTTTCTAGCGTTCAGCGGCAAATAGCTTTCTTATTGCGTTCCTGCTCTCATAACCAACATCTAGAGGTATCTCGACATTGCGCCAAATCATTATTTGTTCTCCTATGTTAAGACTAATACTGTGAGCTATCATAAAGCCTGCGCCGATAATAACTTCATCCACTATGTCGGTGACAACAAATACATATACAGCGCTGATGTTCGCGATAGTCAATCTTACCCTGGCTCTTCCGTCGACATTGGCTGAATCCACAGTAGCGGTGCGCAGTCGTGCATTATTTAATGGTTCCATTGTTCCTTTTACTAAATCGGGCCTTATTATGGACTGTGACGCTCCCATGTCTATGGTGAGCACTTGCTTTCTGCCGTTGATAAGACTGCAAACAGTAAGATTGCTATTTTTCTATTGCACAAGGAAAATCGAGATTGTGGAGCCATCGGTTATGGGAGCTAGCACTTAACGGTAACTAGAGCGATTTGGTGTTGTTCGCCCGCTTGTTTTCCCTCGCTAGTGAAGCAGATCTTGATCTTTTCTTCGTAGATCTGCAGTTGCGCTGGAGGTGGCCGACTTTACCACAGTTGAAGCATTTGGCACGAGACTTACTTTTTTCCTCCTCCATCATTTGTTACATCATCTCTTTTTTCTCGCTCTTTTTTTCCTTGTTGTTATAACAATCAATCTCAAGACATCGCACTTTGTACACCTGCGGCTTCGAGATGACTTTTGCGGTCTCCTGTGCTAGCGCGTACGAGATGGTTTCTGCAAACATTGATTTTTGCATATCACAAACCGCATATTTAACATCTGAGTTTCGTATGCCATTTACAAATGCTTCAATTTTGAACTGATCGAAAAACGGATGATGCTCGCCTGCGTAAGTCAGCTGCACCAAACGATAAATTTTCATGGCGAAGTCTAGAAGCATCTTTCTTGCCTTTTGAACCCTGCCTCGTAACTACATTCTATAGAGTTCTCTTTTATGCTTACCTCCGTACTTACGTTGTAAGGCATCCATTATGTCGTCATTATTTCTACGTCCAGTTGGTAAACTTTCAAGTATCTCCGCTGCTGCTCTCTTTAAGTCCAAAATAAGCTCTATAGCTTTTTCGTCATCGTCCCATCTATTCTTGTTGGCCTTTGTTTCGAACCGGAACTTAAAGACATTAAAAGGTGCGCTGCCGTCAAAGCTTGGACTGTTTATTTTGCTGGCGGGCTCCAAGATAACTCTCACCGGTCCCTCTCGAATTTGAAGTTTGCCCATTTTCACCTCTACTTCTATTCCTCGTTCACTTTTCTTTCTAGGCTACTGACTCTCAGCTGCACAACGTCCACTCGTTTACTAAAGGCTTCTGAAATTTCTTGAAATTTTCCTTTGCCAAAATCCTTTCTCCGTTCACACTAGAGGTTTATTGTATTGCTCTGAGACTGTCCTTAATTGATTATTGAAGCTTCTGGTTGTTATCTTCTATTTTCTTCATTTGGCTGTCCTGCTTCTGGTTGTTTACCTCTATTTTCTTTATCATTGCTGCAAACATAGAATTAAAGTCCATAACGCTGATTGTTGCCGGGGTACATACTTCAATCTTTTCTTCTTTTTCTCCGAATTCGTATGTCCCAATATCGCTGCTTGAATTTGTCTTTCAACCGCTTGTGTAATTCCGCTTTGTTGCCCGCTGTTGGCAGTTCCAATTTACTCAGCTCCATTTTTAGCTGCTCATCTGTAAGCTCGTCAAATTTCATTATAATTTTTTATTATTTGCAATCCCACTCCTTACACCAGTTGTTACGTTTATTTAAATTTATAAACGTTTATTTTATTGAGTTCTTTTATTGCAAATTTAATTACTACTTTAATTAAATCACACTTTAATTAGACGATTATTTACTTATTCGCGGTTAATACAGAAAAATACCTGTGTTTACCACAAGTTCTTCACTGGTTGACGTTTTCACTAAGAATAATTCAGCTTGTATGACCGTTGCTTTTATAAACCCCAAACTTCAAGACGTTACTTTTAAAAAACAATTTAAGGCCAAAACACTTAAACAGAAAAATATGTGGCAGCATTTTACACCTTATATGCAAACAGTGAAATTAGTCAGGAATTGATTTAGTGAGTAAGCTATTCACAAATAAAAAAATAATTCACCGTTTGTGCGGCAAAGTTTTCTATTCACAATATTTTTACTTGTGAATAAGACGTGCAGTGCATATAAACGTAGTATAAGTGAATTAAATATGTATGTACATACATGATTTATTAAAAAACGCACATTCGAGTTTTCACTGCCAAGTGTGTCGGTTATAATTTTTTGCTGTGAAAATTAATACTAAAAATATTTTTTGAATAAAAATAAAATAAACACATAAACAGTTTGGCTTTTTACAAAGCATTAGACAATAGATCTCAATCTTAAAAATAAAATACATATTAAATAGAAAAATACTTTATCTACTGAGTGTATATTAAATATAAAAAAACGTGGTAAATAAAAAGTATATACATATATAGAAGAAACTTAAAACAATGAATAAACCTCCAGAGAACATATCAAAAAATAAATTATCTCCCACTCTTAGGTGGGATAAAGCAAAATCGCTTAATTTCTCTCAACCTGGCCCCATATTTTTATTAATGAAGAGAACCAACAGTAACGATACATTAGCCAATATTTCTCCCTTCTCATTAAAAAAAGCTATTGACTTTACTTGTAACGGCGAAGTTGATGAATCGAAAAAGCTAATAAGTGGCGATATTTTAATTAAAACAAAAAACTATGTGCAAGCAAATAAATTATCAACACTTACAGCACTCTCAGATTTAATAACAGTGGAAGTAATATAGTTCAAAACACTCAATCAATCAAAAGGTGTTATTTACAGCAACGATTTAAGAGGTATACCAGAAAACGAAATTACAAACGAATTAATTGATCAAAACGTGTGTGAAGTAAAAAATTATGAAATTTATAAACAACCAAAGCTCTGAAAGCGGTCTTCATATTCTTACGTTCTCATTGTCTACCCTGCCCAGTGATATTAAAATCGGTTATAAAAAAGTTAACTTTCGGCCATATATCCCTCTCCCAATAAAATGCAATAATTGTCAAGTATTTGATCATATTGCAAAATTTTGCAAAAACCAAAAAGTTTGTTTCCACTGTGCAAAAGGATTCCATCTAAATCCAGATGTCGAAGAAGATTGTACAAACGAAGCCAACTGCATAAACTGTATAATTAACAAAATGAATAATACAAAGCACTCTTCCAAAGATAAAAAATGTCCGATATTTATTAAACATAAAGAGCTCCAAGCTATTAAAACAATTGAAAAGGTAGACAACAAAACCGCTCATAAAATTTACAACGAACGACATCAACACGACGGTGCTTTATACTCCTCAACAGCAAACAAATAAAAACAATCCTTTTAACAACCTCAGTACCCCAGTACAAAACAAACAATCTTCTCCAACACCAATTTTTTTGCAATCTGCTTCACCAGCCCAAACGGTAACTCCAAAACTTATAACCTATGATTCTTTGACCGACTCCGAACTAGATTTGGTATCACTACCCAGCACTTCAGCAAACAGCAACGATTCAAAGGTAAAAATCCTACCAAGAACAGCTTCTAAAAGGCTACAAGCTAAACTTTAAGCTACGGCAAAAGATTCCAAAATTACATCAAAGGGCAGATGAAACAGACAAAATGGAATTCTAATAACTTTTATCATACATATAATACAATGCATTTGTTACAATTTATGCTAACACATTTCTCTTTCATTAAATACTTTATCATATTATCCTCTCGTGACATAGCAAATTTTCCTAAATCTTTTAAAAAGCAAAAACAAAAAATGATCTATTTACTAATTGTTATTTTAAATAGCATCTACTCTCAGCAAACACATAAAATGAATAACATATTACTTAGTGTAAAATATATACATAAGCTAGTATTTATAGCATTATAGCTCTCATATATTATACTAAACCTAATACGGCACAACCTCATTATTTTTATTACATGTTAAATAACTTATGACACTGACTGTTTTACAATGGTGTAGTGTGACTGATCGGTTAATGTTACTATCACATAAGTACTGTAATAAACAATCTAAATTGCCGACACACTGGCATTCACAACAATAAGCTCATGTTACACTGTACACAAGCAGTTGAATAAAACAAAAGACAAGTGGTTTGCAAAATAATGCAACGATCAGCATTTTCTCATTGCATACAAAATATTTGTTCTATTTAAGTAAATTTGTAAAAATAGAAATAATAAGAATTTAATAATTCCACTCAAACCTGAATTTTGTAAATTACTCAAAATTCATGATTGCCTGGTATTTTACTAAAGTTAAGATATGGATAAATTAGGTTAAGTATAGAAATAAGAGGTTGAGTGTTATTTGTAAAAATACTCAACCAAATAGTATTTAAGAAGAACAATTTGTTAGAATAGACAAGAATTAAATAAACATCGCTAAGTAGCTCTAATCGCGGAGCACTAAGCTAAAAATAAAATAAACATTTTGTTTAAACACTACATGGCGATCCTGCCAGTTTGGAAGTGCTCATTTTAACAAAGCACCCAACAAAAGAAATTATATCAGTCCTGGCGGACAAGCCAATAGCCACCAAGGAAGAGTCCTGCCTGGCTAAAAGGCATAGGAAGAAAAAGGGATAAGCCAACAGCCGCCAGAGAAGAGTCCTGCCTGGCCAAAAGGCATAGTACAAGCCAATAGCCGCCAGAGAAAAGTCCTGCCTGGCCAAAAGGCATAGGAAGAAGAAGGATAAGCCAACAGCCGCCAGAGAAGAGTCCAGCCTAGCCAAAAGGCGCAACAAAAACAAAAGGATATATATACTTACAAATAAATGTGTAATATTTTAATTTTTTACTTTAACGAAGTGCACTAATCACGGTGCACTCCAAGGGCCTGTAAGCGTTAACCGCTCGAGGCAAAACAATTTTTTTGAGGAGTTTTTGTAATATAATTAAAATATTATTATAAAGAATGTCTAAAATTGGTTCACAGCCATTAACCATAGAGCAATATAAAATAAGACAACAAAAGAGGGAATCGGCGAGGGGGTTACACTAATAAGTTAAAAAGGGAAAAAGCGCTACTTCTCAGAGAAGTGAAATCAAAGCCACCACCAAGTTGGGAACGCGCTACCAAAATTTGGGAGCGCATTAATGAAATACATGCTTTACTAAAAGCATTATTAAATAAAAAACACTAATTTTTTTTAACAACGATATGCATAGATAATTTAAGAATATTTAAGTTATATACATATTATGTTCCAATAAATAAAATATTTTAGTACATAAAATGGTTAAGAGCAAAAATCCTATTAGTTTTAAGGAAGAAAAGGAAAAGCAAATTAGTATAGAAAAACAAATTGAAATGTTAGCAGAACTATGGAAACTTATAGGCATTAAAGAAATTCCCACAATAATAGATATAATAGAAAAACCAAAATTAGAAGAAGAAATGGTTAGAATGATTAGATGGTCTGAACAATGGGAAAAGAGCAATCAAAAATAGAACACCCAAATGCCAACGTGGTCAATGAGGTGGAGGTAGTACAGGAAAAAACGAATTTGCTAACTATTGAAATTTGTTTAATAATAATAACTATATTATTAGGCCTCAACTTTTCTTTGAGAATTTACGCAATACATAGTAGAGGATTGAAAAAACGATATTTGAGTAGAGCAAACGGTCTGGACAAAATCTAAAGAAAAAAAAAAAAAAATAGTATATTACAAAAGGCAAATGGAATGGCAAGATATAATTAACAAGGCAAGGATAAAAAAAGAAAATTTTGTCCGAGCGTACAAATGTCTAAACATAGATAGACCAATTAAGGAAGAAACTACAAAGACTCACTTTGAAAATTTGTGTCAATGTCTAGAAGAGATAAGAGTATTATTCAACGTACATTTTCATAGGCTCACAAAAGCTCATAAAACAGCAGCTGAATCATTTTTCCAAGACTTAACAAATAGAACACTAAAGCTAGCCACGAGGAAAGGAATAGAAATAGATTTACCAACTTCTATACATGAAGCAATAGAATACAAATTCACATTACCCAGTCCAGACGTACAAACAAATAATATGACACAAACAATAGTCGACTTTCTAGGCACAGCCTCAAAACTTATCTCTGATTTTGACGGGAAATCCGAAAATCTACGTTCTTTTATAAACTCGTTAACACTGGTTGACTCTATAAAGGGAACGCATGAATCGGTAGCGGTATCCCTTATAAAAACTAAGCTGAAAGGGAACGCTAGAAACTTAATAGACACTGAAAGCACTATTGCAGAAATTATTACTAAATTAAACAACAGTGTAAAAGGAGAATCAGTTGAAGTGCTTACGGCGAAAATAATGAATATAAAACAAAACAAAACTGCAAACGCCTATTGCAACGAAATAGAAAATTTAGCAAAACAACTAGAAAACGCATATATTGCGGATAAATTGCCCTTAGAAATTGCTACGAAATATTCAACTCAAACAGCAGTAAAGGCGCTTACCAAAAACTGTACCATAGATAAGGTTAAACTTAAAATGGAAGCAGGACAATTCAACAGCATGAATAAAGCTGTTAGTAAATTTGTTAATAGTTGCACTGAAGCAACTGGTCAGCAAAATGCAATACTACACTTAGGGCAAAGACCCAACTTTAGTAATTTCCATAAGAACACAAGATTAAGAAACAGAAGTAATTTCCAAAGATTTAATAGAGGCAATGCAAATAATAATAATAGAAAGAATCGTTACAACAACCGTAATAGACAAAGCCATTATAACCAAAGAAATAGGAACTACGTTCACGCAACAGAAACAAATGGCAATGATTCGGAAAACTCGAATCCTCCCCTAAGGTCAATTCAGTAGTTAACAAAATATACAATCTAAACCTTAACTTATGTTTCTTCATTTACATTTAAATCGACACCAAACACACAAGCGTTAAATTACTAATAGACACAGGAGCAGACATATCACTTATAAAAACAAATTATGTTATTGCTAGTAATATTAACACTAATAACACAACAACACTAAGCGGAATAGAACAGGGAAAAATTAAGTCAATAGGAAAAATTTTTCTCGAATTAAAATTTGAAAATTTCTGTATACCGCATAATTTTCAAGTAGTGCAAAATAACTTTCCCATACCTTGTGATGGAATTGTCGGTATGGATTTTATCAAAAGGTATAACTGCGTATTAGATTTTAATAAATACTGCGATTACCTTGTCCTACGCCCTTTTAACATTCCGAAACCTATAGAAATTCCGATTACGAATACATGCAATGAAATAATATTACCAGCTAGATCAGAAGTTGTACGTCAAATTAAATTAAATTCTCCAGAAAGCGAACTTCTAATACCAAATCAAGAGCCTTCGCCAGGCATTTTTATTGCAAATACTCTGGTAAAAACAAAATACGCATTTATTCGTATCATGAATACTACTAATAATGTAATCACAATTTCACAAAACAATATCAAAACTGAAAATATCCCTGATTATGAAATAATTAAAAATCAAAGAAACAAAAATAAAAAACAGAAGTCTTAAATATTCTAAAGAAAAATTTTCCATACCAATTTAAGGAAACGTTAATTAATCTTTGCTCGAAATACAGTGATATCTTTGGTCTAGAAACAGAAACAGTTACAACTAACAATTTTTATGAACAAAAGTTAAGAGTAAAAGATAGACAACCTACTTACATTAAAAATTATCGTATTCCGCATTCACACAAAGAAGAAATTGACAGACAGGTTAAAAAACTTATAGATGATGAAATAGTAGAACCGTCACAGTCCGAATAGTCCGATTTTACTAGTCCCAAAGAAATCCATTCCAGGCTTTGAACAACAACGATGGAGACTAGTTATAGACTACAGACAAATAAACAAAAAACTGATAGCCGATAAATTTCCGTTGCCACGGATAGATGATATTCTAGACCAATTAGGTAGAGTCAAATATTTTTCATTTTTAGACTTAATGTCAGGATTCCACCAGATTAGCTTTGAGAAAAACTCAAGAGACTACACGTCCTTTTCAACAAACAATGGGTCCTTTAGGTTTACTAGGCTTCCTTACGGTCTAAAAATAGCTCCTAATTCTTTTCAAAGAATGATGACTCTTGCATTCAGCGGTCTTAAGCCAGACCAAGCCTTCCTTTACATGGATGACTTAGTCGTCCTGGGATGCTCAGAGAAGCACATGCTTTCCAATTTAACCGATGTCTTTGACCTATGCCAAAAACATAATCTAAAATTAAATCCAGAAAAATGTTCATTTTTTAGGAAAGAAGTAACTTACCTTGGTCATAAATGCACGGACAGGGGAATTTTTCCAGAAATTTTCGAATTTATCTCAATAAATAATTTTAAAGAAATGGGCAATAAAATGTTAAATAAATTAAAAATAGCGCTATTAAATGAGGTGACCCAAATAAATAACAAGAATGCCAAGGCAATTCTAGATATTATGCGGAAATATCACGATGATCCCGTAGAAGGAGGACATTGTGGAGTGTATAGAACAATAGAAAAGATAAAGAGGTATTACTATTGGAAAAATATGTCAAAAGACTTATCAAAATATGTAAAATTATGTCAAAAATGTCAAACATCTAAAACTACCAAACATGTCAAGACTCCAATGATTCTTACACCAACACCTGTACAAGCATTTGATAGAGTGTTTGTAGACACAATAGGACCATTTCCACGTTCAATCCATGGAAACGAATACGCTATTACAATAATGTGCGATTTAACAAAATATCTAGTAACCATACCTATACAAGACAAAAACGCCAAAACAGTTGCTAAGGCAATATTTGAAAATTTCATTCTTACCTACGGTCCAATGAAGACGTTCATATCGGACATGGGTACTGAATACAAAAATGCTATATTGATGGAACTATGTAATCTACTGAAAATTGAAAAATTAACCTCAACAGCACATCATCACCAAACCTTAGGTACGATAGAAAGAAGTCACAGAACTTTTAACGAATACGTACGGTCTTAAATATCTGTAGATAAAACCGACTGGGATGAGTGGCTCAAATATTTTAAATATTGTTTCAATACAACACCATCGACAGTACACAATTACTGTCCTTATGAATTAGTTTTATGAATATGTTTCAACAATTCAATGAGGTAGATAGAATAAGTCCATTATACAATGTAGATAACTATGCGAAGGAGGCAAAATTTAAATTAGAAATAGCCTTTAAAAGAGCTAGAATATTATTAGATAGAAATAAGATATTACAAAAAGAAAATTATGATAAGGAAACGTCAGCATATAACTTTAAAATAGGAGATTTAGTTTTACTTAGAAATGAAGTAGGTCATAAATTGGATAATCAATATAAAGGACCATTTAAAATTAAGAGAATAGATTTAAGAGATAATGTAACCATAGTTGATAAGACAACCAATAAAGAACAAACTGTTCATAAAAATAGACTTAAGATATACCACAAAAACAATAATTAATAGTACATGTAAGAAAACTATCCGGATAGTTTAAGAAAAATTAATAATACTAATATAAGAACAGCTGTAGAAAGTCAATAAATAAAATAAAAACAAATAATTATTTTTTCATATTTTGTAAAAGAATGTCCATAAAACTACCGTTGTATGAACATTCTTATGAAAAGCGGAGGTGTAGTGTGACTGATCGGTTAATGTTACTATCACATAAGTACTGTAATAAACAGTCTAAATTGCCGACACACTGGCATTCACAACAATAAGCTCATGTTACACTGTACACATGCAGTTGAATAAAACAAAAGACAAGTGGTTTGCAAAATAATGCAACGATAAGCATTTTCTCATTGCATACAAAATATTTGTTCTATTTAAGTAAATTTGTAAAAATAGAAATAATAAGAATTTAATAATTCCACTCAAACCTGAATTTTGTAAATTACTCAATATTCATGATTGCCTGGTATTTTACTAAAGTTAAGATATGGATAAATTAGGTTAAGTATAGAAATAAGAGGTTGAGTGTTATTTGTAAAAATACTCAACCAACTAGTATATAAGAAGAACAATTTGTTAGAATAGACAAGAATTAAATAAACATCGCTAAGTAGCTCTAATCGCGGAGCACTAAGCTAAAAATAAAATAAACATTTTGTTTAAACACTACAATGCACAGTGGGGCAGAATCAAAATATTTTGGAAATAATTCAGCCATTTGAAAACGGCTAGGCCGATTGATTCAAAATTTGGCACGAGCATAGTAGAGGAGTACTTGAGCTTAAGTTTTGAAGGTGGTTACCCTCCACTTTCCAGGGATGGCGCTATGTGGTCTCAAAGTTGGTCACCTCGCTCCTGAAAATTTTTCTAACGCTTGGCATTTCTTCAATTTTTGTCTGATTTTTAAATATTTTACATGGTATTAAAGCTCTCGTAAATACCTACAAAACGGTGCTTTAAACTGCATGTTTATGTTTAAAAATGATCGAGTTATAAGCATTTTAAAATTAAAATTTTTGATTTTCTCCATACCCTAGTCCAGTTTTTTCAAAATATTGGGTACAATTTGCAGCAAATCCCATAAAGTCCACATATGTACTAGGGCTCACGAAATACTTTTTGAAACAATTTGGAGTATATATAGCTTTTATATAGTATTCTTCTTTTTCCGATCCCAGCTTTGGGATTTTAGAAAATATGGGGTAAAGTCAAAATTTCGATGTAAAATAGGTCAAGTTGAAGACTTACATCTTCTACAAGAATGATCAGTTTTATACGAAATTTGGTTTAAACGTACACACGTATAGTTAGCTTTAATAAAAATAAAAAATTTTTATATATTCCTTAAGAAAATTTTTTTCTATCTAAAAAATTAAATTAGTGTCCCATTTTAGGCTAAAATACACAAAAATGCAATAATTTTGGATTTTTTAAATTGAAAATCGTATAATTTTTAAGCCAGAAAAGATATTACTTTCAAATTTTTTTCAGAAAATCTTAAATTTTGTTTGCTATCTACGGTAAAAAACTCAAACAAATTTGCTGCAAATTGTACCCAATATTTCGAAAAAACTGGACCAGGGTATGGAAAAAATCAATAATTTTAATTTTAAAATGCTTATAACTCGATAATTTTTAAACATAAACATGCAGTTTAAAGCACCGTTTTGTAGGTATTTACGAGAGCTTTAATACCATGTAAAATATTTAAAAATCAAACAAAAATTGAAGAAATGCTAAGCGTTAGAAAAATTTTCAGGAGCGAGGTGTCCAACTTTGAGACCACATAGCGCCATCCATGGAAAGTGGAGGGTAACCACCTTCAAAACTTAAGCTCAAGTACTCCTCTACTATGCTCGTGCCAAATTTTGAATCAATCGGCCTAGCCGTTTTCAAATGGCTGAATTATTTCCAAAATATTTTGATTCTGCCCCACTGTGCAATGGAACATAAACGGATATTTGAATAATTACAGTGAGCTACAAATTTTAATAAAACAGTATACCCCACAGATTATATCATTACAAGAAACCCACATTCATAGCTATTCCAATATTCCCGTACCAATCAATTATTCACTTTACCATACCAACTCATTTACCACTAGATACGGAGGAGTAGCCTTTTTAATTCATAGCTCACTTAATTATAGCCAGGTTAGTATTAGCAATGATTTTGACGCCCTCTGTTTTTCGGTTACATCTTAAATAAAATTTAATATCACAAACGCCTACATACCTCCAAATAAAGACTTTAGTATTAGCAATCTGAGAAACATGTTTGATCATACTAATCTGCTTACTCTCATAACTGGGGATTTTAATAGTTCTCATGTTAGCTGGGGGTCTCATTCAAACAATAGAAAAGGTAATACAATATGTAAATATATAACTGAATCTAACTATGTTCTTCAAAATGACAAGTCCCCTACCCACTTAAACACACATGGCACATTCTCTTACATAGATATATCATTTTGCTCCCCTGTTCTAGGGCCACATATTTTTTGGAAAACCGACAGTAGTCTCTGCGGCAGTGATCATTTTCCTATTTTAATTTCTCTATTTCCATCTGCAGTACAACCCATCAAATCCAAACGTAAATTTATAATAAAAGGTGCCAATTGGGAAAAATATCAAAATCACTGTCTTAAGTTTGACATCTCTCGACCGATTAGCTCCAATATTAATAAAGAGGGCGCAAATATATCAAAAATTATTCTGCAATCAGCCAATTCATCTATACCACAGACAGGGCTAATAAAAAATCATATAGTACCGTGGTGGAATAACAAGAAGCCCTAAAGAAACCAAAGAACAAAGGTTGGCATACTTTTAAAAGAAATACAAGCCAATACAAGTTTATACAATACAAAAAGGCAAATGCAGTTTATAAACGAGAAATAAAAATTTCCAACAAAGGCTATACAAAGTTTCACTTCTGCTATTAGCCCTTCTTCACCAGTAGATAAAATTTGAAGTAATACGTAATCAACACTTCCCATTTCGTGTAAAGTGTCCTATCGGCAATAGGATCCGCACGAAAGTAAAAGGAGTGCACCTGAGCATTCCATAAAATACCCAATGTCTTCGAGCTACTAGATTTACAAATACTGAAAGTTTAGATATTCCGATGGAAGGCCTTTTAGAACTTCGATGTCGTTTGAAGTTCATTTTCGTAAAAATGAGGCCTCATTTTTCAAAATTGTGCCATAACATTCTGTCTTAGAAAGCCTAAATTAATAGAATTAGGAAACTCCGGCCTAAAGGGTAGCGTCACTACATATCGACGATTGGAGTCGCGTCGTTCTTCTAAAATTGTCCCCATAAAATTAGCAGCTGGTTATAATATTCTCCCCTTAAGGGTTTTCTCCAGCTCTAAAAACGCGCAAAAGGTTTCTATTCAATGAATCCTCCTCAGAAATATCTACTCTCGTCGAGTATCCCTGAACAATTGAATCCGGAATAGATCCCGTGACGATAACTCCAAATGCGGTTCTCTGAGCTATCAAAGTATCCGATCATCAACTGGATATAAAACGGCTCAGAAAATACATAGTATCAGTTCCATTGATGACCCCAATATTAATATAATACAAGAAAATAAAATTGCATACGAATTTGCCAAATTTTGGACCAAAAATGCCGCTGATAGCAACTTTAATATCGATTTTCGTTTAAATAAAGATAGGTCCACTAACATCTGTGTCAAGCCTAGGTGCAGCTAGGATAGAAGAAGACATTACATTATTTGAATTAGAAACAGTATTATGTAAACTAAAAGGTAAAACACCTGGCATGGACAGAATTTCCTATCCAATGATTAAGATGCTTCCAATAAACACAAAAAAGAGACTTCTAAAATATTACAATGATATTTTTTCGAGCTTTATTCCACAAAAATATAAAATCAGTGTCGTTATACCTATCCTTAAACCATATTCTGACAAGTCATTGATTAAATCCTATAGACTCATATCTCTCAACTCTTGTATTTCGAAAGTCCTGGATAGGATTATAGCCAACAGGTTATGGTGGTTTGTGACATCCCACAAACTACTCAATAACCATCAATTAGGCTTCAAGAAAGGAAAGTCGACAATAGATAGTCTACTCTATGTAGACTATCAAATTGCGAATGCCCTCTCCTTAAGAAAGCATGTTACGATCATATCACTTGATTTTCTACAAGCATGCGATAAAGTGAGTATTCATTCCGTTTTAGACCAATTAGTTGAGTGGAATATAGGACCTAAAATTATAAATTACATATTTAACTTCATGACCAATAGGCAAATAATGGTAAGGATATCAAACCAGTACAGTTTACCTCTCTTTATACAGAATGGAATACCACAGGGTTCTCCCATTTCAGTTATTTTATTCCTAATTGCATTTAACAAACTTTACGGCATAGTCCCTTTACAGAAGAACATTGGTATTTCCGCATACGCAAATGATATCAGTATTTTAATTAAATCAGATGAAAAAAATCCAGTTTAAGATCTTAATAGTCTTTTATATAACATTAAAAACTGGTGCCAGTTTTCTGGAGCCACATTATCGGAAACAAAATAGAAAGAAAAACTTTCATTGTACAGTCCAGTACTTTCAATTTAACCGAGGTCAATACCTTAAAAATACTAGGTCTTTATTTTAACCGGCGATACAATTGGAAAGATCACATATCTTCTCTTACTACTGCCTTATCTTACAGGCTCAATACAATAAAATGCTTATCCAGCTTGAAGCTCAACTGTAATTCAAAAACACTTATATTAATTGTTAAATCAATAATCTTATCCAAGATAAATTATCTGCTACCGATTTATGGCCATTCGCCTAAGTCTTCTTTAAGAAAAATAGAATCCATCATTATTTCCGCGATTCGAAGTGCTTTAGGAGCATTTCGAACAACGCCAACAAATAATCTTTTATTTGAGTCTAACATCTTACCACTCGTAACTCAGAGAGATATTTTAACAACGAAATTATTCGCAACATTTGCATATGATGATGTATCTCCTCTTTCGCAAATAGTTACTAAATTGATTCGAACAAAGAAAACTCCAAAAATTCAATCAGCAACTTTTCGGATAATTCAAAAATGCACATCGTTGAACATAACACTAAAAATGGTATTACCAAAAACAGCAAACTACCCACCATGTGCATTTCGAACAGATATATTTGACATCTCTCTGACCAAGTACACAAGACCACACACCAGTTCTTTTCAATATATTTCTCTCTTTAATGAAATGAAAAACAAATATAGCTCATACAAATTTATTTTTACCGACGGTTTTAAAACCCAAGACTCAGTATCGCTTAGCGTCACCACTGAGAGTGAAGTTATAACAAAATTGTTACTACCTACATATAGCTCTATTTATACAGCTGAATTAATTGCTATATATAAAGCCATACAATTCATTAAATCTTTTACCAGTAAATTTGTTATTTGCACTGATTCTTTATCGGCAATTAAATCCATAATTAATATCAACAACAACAATATATATACAACACAAATTAGAAATATTATATTAAACAAATACCCAAATATTTTACTGCTCTGAGTACCAGGCCTCAATAATATAGTTGGAAATGAATTTGCCGACCAAGCAGCCAAGAGTGCAATAAGTTCCCCTCTGCACACTTATGCAAACGTTGACCACAAGGATTTAAACAAATACATTTACACGCACTACAACATCATAGACAGAGACCAAATTTTCGAAAGGACTTCTTCATGGTATAAAAGTATCAACAACAATTGCACTACAATAAACGATCTAACGTCATTTGATACAAATAGACTAAATACAATAAAATTACCCGTCTCAGACTAGGGCATACTAGACTGACACACGGACATTTACTTAAAATTAATAACCCGATCACTTGTAACTGTCATATACTTCAAACAAACCTCCTTCATTTCCTTGTAGAATGTTCAGAACTTAATAACATAAGAATTCAACATTTTCTAAACATTGATCCAAAACTGTGCCTATCCAATCCTACCACAAACAACATAAGATTAATGTCCCAATTTTTAAAGAAAGCCAATCTCTTTGATAAAATTTAAGAAATATTATGTACAATATATCTATATTTGCAAATGTATAAATTCAGAGCTGTAGGCCTTTGTTGCCATTGCTCCCGATTTACACTAAAGGAAGAAAAACGACGTCTTCTTGTGTTGACCACGCCAAAGAGAATAAGGGAGAATAAGACGATTCAAAATCATATTACAAGCCTTAGCATGCAGCAGAAAGATAAATGCAAAAAAATTTGGTGATTACGCCAATAAAACAACTGCACTTTACAACGAAAAATGCTCTTGGAGATACATGTGCTCATAATTATGAAAGTGATCTAAGTTAAAATTAAAAAAAGATGAATTTGCCTGTTATTTTCATACCACATTATTTAAAATTAAGTTCATTCAATGTAATTTTACGAAATTGTCAAAAATGAACCATTAGATAGTGGTTGTCGCATAATGTAAAAATATTTTTTAATTTATTCAAATGCAATTCATTAAATATCTCGAAACAGGAAATTTATGACTTAGACCACTTTCATAATTATGGGCACATATGTCTACAATGGTTCATAACATTTTGTATATCGGGGAACAAATCATTCAACATAATTTGCACCATGAGAGCGCAAGAAAAAAGGAACAAAGGCTACAGATTCTTTCGCGTAAATAGCACAAAAAATGTCTAGATGTTGTACTGATGAAGACCTTATCACCATTTTGTTGTGTGCTTCAGATCCATATATGTCCAACATTCGACAAAAATGGAAAACAACGCCAATCGAATTAGAAGAGGAGGCTAAACAACTATTAGAAGATGAAAATCAATACTATTTAGAAGGAATTTTTACTAAAATTGCTTAATGTGGCTCTTTAATTGGAAAGTAAACGTATTTATGTAAATTAGTTAATATTTATTTTATAAACTGTTTTAGAAATATTTAAAAATAAAATAAAATTTTAAAATATGATTTTTTCATTTAAACTTTTTGTTATTAAGAAATTTTCAACTTTTTAAAAATTTTAAATTGTTTATTTCAAAAAGATGTTTAAAAAACCAACCTTTTTGCTTTTAAGCTTAAAAATATTCACCCTTATTGTGGTTGGCGTTTTTGTGACGCAAGTGAGTTGTTTTTAAAAGGTTTTGTAGTAGATTAAAGATAGCTCGTAACAGTTATCATTAATCTATTACAAAATTGTCGTAGTCGAAATACGCCAAATACGATAGGGGTGATAATGAGGGCCAAAATTTGGCCTGACGAGATTTCGCTTACAAAACTATTGATAATTATTATTTGTAACAATAAGAATAGGACATACATATGAAACTAAATTATTATTTTTAATGTTTTAAACTTGTCTTTTATACTCAACTTTAATTAATAATGATAACGAATACTAAACCATTCGTACCTTTTTTTGTCATCGAATTTTATGCTTTTTATCAAAAATTAAAGGTTAAAATCTCACCTACCAAGCAGAAAAAACTGCATATCAAAATTCCGACCCAATTAAAAGTTACGGATTTTTTACCGTCTTCTCGCCAAATGTGCCACTGTGCGTCGAATGGTCACGAATACAATTTTTATTTTTCAATACTTTTGTCCATAACATCGTAGATGCATTATTTTGTGTTCCATGATGCTGTCCCAGTATCATTCTAATTGTTATGACGTAGCACAAATAACATAATATTAAAAAATGTTTTATTTATAATTTTTTTTATTGTTTATTTTATTGAATGAATCTCAAGACTAAATTAAAAGTTATTTTATAAATATTCTTAAGCTATGCAAAAATGCTTAATCAGTACTGCAATAACTATGGAGTTGCAATAACATACGATAACAGTTTTAGGCATCTTCTTATAATTTAAAAAATAATTTAAAATTTTCTATTACAATATGTTGTAAATATAATTGTAGTAAAAATAAATACAATTTCATAAAACGATTGCCTTTAAAACGCAAAAAAACATATGCCACTACATAATCAGCCGAAAGATAAAAAGAATTTTTTAACATACAAAATTATTTAAAATAGTCTATGAAGGTAAGCGTAAGAAGGAACAGGTTTTTATTCATCATAATTAATATCAACATAGACATTATTATTCTCTTTAGTCATCAACATATGTGACTTTTAATTTTTAACATTTGAGGTGAAATATTTTGGCATATATGCTGTGGTGGTGGTGGTAAATCTTACCCCTTTTTAATTTTTAGAATTTTTTGCCAAAAAAAAAAGATTTTTTTGATTTATTAGCTTTTATTTGGAATTAGATGACACAATTTTAAATGAATAAAGTAATAAAATAAAGAAATCAAACTTCTAGTTAAACAAAACAAGGATTTTATTTCATATTCACTTTTCATAAAACTTAAAAATAAATAAGAGAGGGTAAAATTTACCTCGACCAATTACAGACCTGTGTCGTACATGAACTACCGGTTTAGGTTGAACGAATCATTCAAGTGAACGGAATGATCCGGTCATTTAACTGAGGTCTTTTTGCTCAATAGTGTACGGATTATAATTCATATTCACTTTTCATAAAACTTAAAAATAAATAAGAGAGGGTAAAATTTACCTCGACCAATTAAAGACCTGTGTCGTACATGAACTACCGGTTTAGGTTGAACGAATCATTCAAGTGAACGGAATGATCCGGTCATTTAACTGAGTTCTTTTTGCTCAATAGTGTACGGATTATAATATGGTGTACGGTTCACTTTCGTTCAGGTGTTAGTTGTCGTTTTTTGCCATGATCTTTTATTTTAGTTGATTTTTTGTGTAGTAAAAGCAGTTGCTGTACATGTATATAAGCGATTGTAAGTACATATTCCATTTTTATTTGAAATAACAGACTTTTTTTCAAAAAGTTCAGTTAAAATGAAGCAAAATTTAATTGCATTTAATAGAGGATGGAGAAAATCCAAATCTTGTGCAATGATGGTGCATTTCTGCCAGAGATTACAATTTTTTAATTAAAAAAACACTGCAGATTTAAGGACGTTTTCACTTGCATATGCTGGAATTTTTTCTTAAAATCACAGTATATCAAATTTTTATGCAATTTTATAATTGAATTCCTTATTTTCACGAAAATGAATTACTTCTTTTGTAGAAAAACACATTTTGTGCTATGTGTTTTCTTCGTAGTAAAAAACGCTATATTTGAAAACCTACAGAAAATCTGATTATATTGTTTTCTATGTGTCAAGGGTTTCAACTCTAATACTTGTGGTTTTGATAAAAAGACAAGAAAATCACCTACAATAAGGATTGTTATTCAATTTATTCGATTAAGCGAATTGAACGAACGGATCGGTCTTTGATAAATGACCGAAAAAGACCGGTCACTGAAACGCACGACCGGGCACAACTCTAATAAATAAACAATCTTTAGAGTTGAATGTTAAAAGTGAACTGAAAATAAAATCGTAATGAATAAAAAACAAAATTATTAGTGGGACTATTAATTATAAAAAGAATTCAATTTATAAATAAAATAATATTGTACATACAGAGTTTTATTTAATTTTACAAAAGCAAAAATATATACAAAATTACTAAAATTGCAATTTTGTTTCAACGGAAGAGAAAAATTTATATGCTTGACTGCTTTTTTTTAATAAAGGTATGTTTAATAGATAACCTTTAATGTTCATATTCTATTAATTTAAAAGTTTTTCTTCGGTATCAGTGTTTTTATAAAATTTCACGCTAGTTAAACGTGAAATTTGTTGTCATCAACAGAACCATTTACATACATATATACGTTTAAATGTAGTAGTATTTGTGTTCGTTTTTTTTTTAATTTAACGCAAGTAATCATTCTGTTTATAAGTTAAGTCCAAAGTTTTAAGCCGGTTTTGTTTCTGTTGCCGCTTAACCATCATTTAAATTTCATTAAAGATGTTTTTGTACGACGGCCGTTTGGTGAGCGGCTCTGTTAATGCTAATAAAAATGTCAACTCTAATCTGCTTCCCAGGATTTTAGTGCTTTTTAAACTTTTTATCATTTAAAAACGGTAAAGTGAAGAAAGAAAAAGTTGCACCACTGGAAGTCATATGCTTTGTCATATAACAATAGGACACGCTCTAAATAAAAATTTGTCATAATACTTTTACACATGTATTTAACATAAGAAATGTTTTAAACCGTTTACTCTGAGTAAATTAAATATATACTAATTATAACAACTTTTTTCTTTGTTTTTTTATAACTAAATTTCTGTATCAGCTTTAAAGGCCGTGTCAGATAGAACTTTTTCGCTTTGCGTGACATTTCAAACTTTGAAAAAAAAGTGTAAAACGCAAGAGGTATGTCACAATAAAAACTTTGACAGCGCTTAATTATTGTTTGTTTACGTTAAAAGTGCATAGTAGTTTTTATATTTTCATTAAAATAATATTAAAAAATGTTATTGGAGGACATATTGGAATTGGTTCTAATCCTAATCTTAATGAATGAAGCATTTTTATATAACTACATGTATACATAAGAATATTAAAATAAACTATTTCCTATAGTTAAAATAATTTGTTACAAATTAATACTAGAAGCCTTTTTCAAAAATAATAAAGGAATAATATTTAATAAAAAAATTACATTTTAAAATACTTACCTCTTTTACTTTAGATTTTGCAAAAAATAATATACAAATGTATAGCAGCTAATTGTCAAAGCGCGCCAAAAGATGAGTGTTGACCAACTTTGCGCTTTGCTTTAAAAGTGCTTTATGTGACATGTTTCATATAAGTTCATACATTTTATCTTAAATGTCAAAGCGAATTTGCAACGCAACGCAAAGCAAAAGTTTTATCTGACACGGCCTTAAAGGTTATTCTCTTCTTTGTTGGTATATTAATAATATGTAACATCTCCAATATATAACGGCGTTTGTAGTTATTCTCACTTTGCAATGTTGTTGTCTCATCAAAGTCTGGAGTATGACTTTTATGTGCACAGTGGGCCGCCAATGCTGTTTTTTGTGGGTTGTTATTATTGTTACGATTTCGCTGATCTGAATTGTGTCCGTCTATTCTTATTTTTAGTAGTACCCACATATACCATTTCACATTTTGTTTTACTGTTGCCATAACAGGGTACTTTATACACAACGTTTAATAATTTTATGTTGATATTTATTACAGTCATGGGTCTGGCCAGACCTTTTCCAATTTATTTTGCATTTTAAATTTTCTTGGCTTTCTGGTGGTAAAAAAATAAGACGAAAAAAGTAAAAAAAAAAAAAAAGAAGTTAGAAGGATGTTTTGAAACCTATGTCGTATTAGAATCACAGTGGGTCTGCCCAGACCCACATATATTTTGTATGAATAATTGCAGCAGTACATTCGTATTTAAGCCTTTGTTACTTGAATTTTTTTTTTTTTCATAAAATTCGTAGAAAGCCATTAAAACTTCAAAATCAATTGACTAAAACAGGTGTTCAGTAACAAAGTTTTATATTTACGCCCAGATAAACGCTAAGTAGCCACCACCTTTTAACCGTTATATTTTTTATCCGAAGCAGTCAAAGTGTTTATGAGAATTTATTTTTTCTACAAAAGTGGTAAAATTGGAAATTTTTGGAAAATGAATGATGAATTACAATTTATTTTCAGTACGCGACATTCAAGTAACTTCGGTATGGATTTTAATACCAGATTTGCCAAACTTTGGCAAATAACTTGGAGCGTGAAAGAGCTAATGAGGAAGCCGGACAGCATGAACAAGATGATCCATTAGATGAAAATTATGAAGATTATTTGCCAAACGAAGACGACGCATCGGACGTTGAAAATGGTTTGCTCATCGAACCAAATGTAGAAGACGACAGTGATGAAGAGGAGGAAGACTGTGGTTCTGAAATAGGTGAAGAAAATAATAATTGTTTTATTGGAAAAGATGGGACTATATGGAAAAAAAATCAGCCGAACAATGGTGTACGTACTCGTCAACATAATGTTAAACGTTTTCGAGCTGGGCCTAAAGAGCAAATCTCTACTCCATTTGAAGTTTTCAAAAATTTTTTTACACCAAATATTTCGGACAACTCGGTATGGAAGAGACGCAGTCAACAAATGCAATGCCGCAAACGTAAATAAGAAACCAAAAGTAATTAAGAATCTAACAGAAGCTGAATTATACGCTTTTGTTGGCATTCTTCTAGCAAAGGGAGTTTCACATAACAACATGCATAATCCACGGATTTTGTGGCGTACTAATAATTTACCCATATTAAGGGCCGCAATGTCTCTTCATCGATTTATATCCTTTACCAGATACATTTGGTTTGACGACGGAAGAACACGCTAATTTCGATTACTCGAAGACAAAGCTGCACCTATTCGTGATATATGGAATTTTCTCAACGAAAATCTTGCGAATAATTATAGCCCGCATGAAAGTATAACTAAAGACGAGCAATTGTTTCCATACCGAGGAAAAACTAAATTTACACAATATATACCAACAAAACCTGGAAAATATGGTATAAAAAATTAGGTGGGCCTGTGATTCAAAAACAACATATCCATTACAAAGAAAATTATACACAGGCAGAAATGCAGGAAAACAACGTGAAATAAACCAAGGAAAACGTTATGTTGCAGCTTGCAAAGCCGTGCGCCAAATATGGTCGCACAATTGTCGCTGACAATTTTTTTACATCTTTAGATGGAGCAAAACGTCTGGCTTATCTTGGTCTAGCATTCGATGGGACCATTCGATCTAACAAGAAATGCATTCCTATAGAAATGAAAAAATATACTTCACGACCTGTTCATTTATCTGTTTTTGGCTTTCACGACAATTTGGTTTCACTTTGCAGTTATGTTCCAAAAAAGAATAAATGCGTCAATGTTCTGTCCACTATACATTACACAGATAAATGTGAAGGAGAAGCCCATAAGCCAGAAGCAATTTTATTTTATAATAAAAATAAACCTAGTGTCGATTTCATTGACCAATTGGTTTCACATTTTACAACAAAGAGAATAACGTAGAGGTGGACTTTTGCATTTTTCTGCAATATGTTAGACATTATGGCACAAGCAGCATATTGAATTTGTTAGGAAGTCAATGACAATAAAAGAAATGATGCAAGACGAAATTTTTTGAATACGTTATCTAATTCTGTAATTTTTCAAATATCGAAAACCGACTGAATAACACTTATGTTATTGGTCAATTTAGAACTCGTACGGCTATAGAGTCTGTTCTTGGAAAACCCATAAAAGTAAGTTGAATAAAATAAACGAATTTATTCCATTTGGGTTCTATTTAACATTCACTCTGTAAATTTCCTTTTTCATTTCAGATAAACATAATAATAATAGCCAAAAGCGGTGCTGATACTCTAGACGTAAAGAAATCTTGTGTAGAATGCGCAACGGGAAGTGAAAAAATTCGCAGAAAGACTCGATTCTTCTGTTCAAAATCTTCAAATGCTGTATGTCAGCAACACTCGAAGGTGGAATGTATATGTTTTAGTTGCTTAGATTAATAATATAATAAATTTTTATTTAATGTATTCTGATTCCATTTCTTTATGAATTAAAAACTTTATAAAAATAAAATTAATAAACCACCCGTATTTTTAATGATACAACTTAAACTGTTCTTAAAGCTATTTACATAAAAAATAATGTTAACTAATGAAAATACATTAGCATTTATATGGGGTCTGACCAGACCCAATGTGGTACTAATACGAAAAAGTGAAAGTGTGTGTCACGGAGGGTTAACAGTTTGGCCAGTTTTAGAGCACTTATTTTTGATTTTTTGCGATAGATCGTACAATTTTCTTTGCATTCGTTCATCAAGTTTACATGGGCGACCGCTTCTTAACTTACTTTCATAAGTTTCTGTGGTATTGTAATTTTTTACTATTGTTTGCACGGTCGACTTACACAATTCTAATATTTCTGCCACTTTAGCAAAAGATTTCCTTTTACGAGGGCTTCGCGTAATTGAGGAGCAATTTTTTTCTTCTGGACTTTTTTGCAAATATTTTTTAATTAATTCCAGTTTTTCTATTTGCTGTTGCAAAGTTACTAAGACTTAAAAAAAGTGAGTATTTAAATTCACATGATGTAACGAGAGTTTTGGAAAAAACTGATACGTATGTAGACTTTCGTTAAGTTGATTATGTAGTAGCATATGTTTTTTTGCGTTTTAAAGGCAATCGTTTTATGAATTTGTATTTATTTCTACTACAATTATATATACGACAAATTATAATGTCAGCTATCATGTTTTCTGTTGGGCAATACTTTAGTTCTACTTCTTTGGATTGAACAACATCTCTTATATAGTGATATTTAATATCTATATGCTTGCTTCTTTCGTGGTAGACTGGATTTTCGGCCAATTTTAAAGAACCTTGATTGTCAACATTTAATATTACACTTTCTTTTTTCCAAAAACCAAGCTCTTGCAATAATCTTTTTAAATATACTGCTTCTTTTGATGCATCACATATGGACATGTATTCAGCTTCTGTGCTACTAAGTGCTGTTGTTGACTGTTTTCTTGATTCCCACGAAATCAAGTTTTTGTCTAGATAAAATACATAGCCAGAATACGATTTTCTATCTAACGCACAACCTCCCCAATCAGCATCCGCGTAGCCTTCAAGCATCTTGCTACCACATGAAAAAATAAGTTTTAAATTAAGCGTACCTTTTAAGTAGCGAAGAACGTTTTAAGCAGCAACCCAATGCTCTACATGCGGATCTGAGTTGCGTTGTGCCAATTTTGAAACAGAGTGTATAATATCAGGTCTTGTTGTTAAAGCTAAATATAAAAGAGCTCCCACCAGTAATTGATATGAGGTTTTATCAAACTTTTTACAATTTTCATTACAACTGATTTGATATCCAGCGTTTAACGGTACAGAGGAAGTCTTACAGTTTTCCATTTTATATTCTTGTAATATTTCTTTAATATAGCATACCTGACTTAACTTTATGTCACCAGTCTCTTCTTCCCGCTCGACTTCCATTCCTAAAAAATGCTATAGTAATCCTTTATTAGCTATTTCGAATTCGTGACCAATTTGCGATTTAATTTTTAATATTTCATTTTTATCTTTACAGCCAATAATTATATCATCAACATAAACAGCAATTATAATTAAATTACCATTTCTTATCATTTTATATAAACATGGTTCATTCTTACATCTTTCAAAACCAATTTTACAAAGAGTATTGTTTAATTTCGTATTCCATTCTCTTCCTGCTTGTTTAAGGCCGTAAAGCGATTTGTGGAGTCTCACGACTTTATTCGGGTATACTTCGTCTTTAAATCCCTCAGGTTGTTCCATATATATTTCTGCATGTATTTCACTATTTAAATAAGCTGCTACCACATCTAGTTGATGTAAATGCATTTTATGTTCTGCAGCTAATGCTAATAACATTCGTATTGTCGCATACCGTACTACAGGTGAAAAAGTTTCGCTATAATCTATGCCATACCTTTGACTACAACCTTTTGCGACAAACCGTGCTTTGTAACGTATAATCTCATCTTTATCATTTTTCTTAAATGCATAAACCCACTTACATTTAATCGGCCTATGTCCTTTTGGAAGTTCGGTCAACGACCATGTCCTTTTTTCTTGTAAGGATGATAATTCTTTTAACATTGCATCTTTCCATTTGTCACATCTTTTACTAGATAATGCCTCCTTGTAAGACTTAGGAACTTGCTCCTCCTCCACCACATTATTTAGTAAGTTTTTCATTTTAATTGGACGTCCAGGCTTGCTGTTTCGAATTATTTTTGGTCTACCAGGACCATACCTTGGATTTACAGTATTCACTTCTTCCTCAACAGGGGATGTAAGGCCGTCTAAATCATAATAACTATCCGAATCTGTTTCTTCCGAACTGTTATCTATTTCATCAACCTCTTCTGGTAACTCTCTATCTTGATTTCCATTGTCAAGCGCTCCATTTGTAGGTATTAAATCATTGAAAGAGAACAAATCTTTTCTGGAGATAATATCTTCTTCTCTCGGTAAGCATTGTTCATTAAACAACACGTCACGACGTTCAATTACTTCATTTGTGTCCTTGTTATACAATCTATAAGCTTTTGATACAAGCGAGTAACCAACCATTATTAACGCTACACCCTTTTCACTAAACTTGCCTTTTCGTTTTTTATTTAATGCCACTGCGGTTGAACCAAATACTTTCAAATGTTTTACATTAGGTTTTCGACCTGTCCAGACTTCATAGGGAGTTTTGTTGTCTTAACTTTTTGATGGACATCTATTTCTTAAATAAACAGCTGTTGATATGGCTTCTGCCCATAGTTTATGATCAAGACCGGAATCTATTAACAAACACCGGGCCATTTCTACCAATGTTCGATTACATCTTTCCGCGACTCCATTTTGCTGAGGTGAATATGGAACAGTAAGTTGCCTTTGTATTCCACATTCTTCTAAATATCTGTTGAAATTTAAGCCATCCATCATTTCCTTACTGCACAATTCTTTTAGGCTTTGATAATTTAGGTGCCAAATCTTCTATGCCAAGTGTGAATGCTGTTTTTAAGTGCATTTAATTGTTCTTCTGATTTTTCGGCTTCAAATACAAACAAATTGTTTTCTTTTCTAGCTTGAAAAAGAAATTTTCCTGTTTTATCAGTTAAAAAAGCACCATTTTGATTAAATTTTATTGTTCCACCGTATTGCACAATTTTGCTAACTGACATAAAGTTTCAACGTAAATCTAGTGAATACAACGCATCTTTGAGTATAATATTATAGCCATTAATTTTTATTTTTACAGCACCCTTCCCCTTTGCAGATATCGACTTCTTGTCTGCTAACATAATAATTTCATTATTCTCCTTAAATGTTGTAAACAACCTACGGTCAGAACACATATGGCTCGTAGCTCCACTGTCTATGTACCATGTCGATGAATTTCGATTTTTATGTTCTGCCATTGCAACTAACGAAAACGATTTACTTTCACTTTTTGCTGTACAGTTATTTGCGTAGTGCCCTTTCTTGCCACAAACAAAACAATTACCTTTGATATTTTTGGAATTACCGTAATTTTTAAAATTCTTATTATATTTATTAAATTTTTCCTTCTTCATGGCACTAAAAGCTTGTTGATTATTAAATCCTTCTTGATTACTTCTGCGATCAGCTTCTTCCAAAAGTTTAAGTTTAACTACAGAAAGTGAAGGTAATGAATCCCTTGTTTCAATTATCATTACAAAATTTTCATAATCTTTTGGAAGACTTGAAAGCAATATTATTACCAGTAACTCATCTTGTAATTCAATACCTACTTCATTTAATTTTTCAACAATGTCTAAAAATTTGTTCAGGTACTCCACCATATTTTTACTTTCTTTCATATTCAAACTTAAAAGCTTTTTATATAAACTCACTTTTTGTATAGGGCCACTTGGTTTATATATTTCCTTCAATTTCAACCAGGCTTCATGAGATGTTGCGCAATTTTTTATGTAATTTATTTGCGATGCTTTGATACTTAACATTATTGTCGCTAACGTTACTAGTTAAATTTTTACTTGCAAGAATTAGCCAAACAGCCGTTTCTTACTTTTGTTTACAAAACAATTTACTTTAAAAATGCCTGATAAAAGAAATTTTTGTAACATTAAAGAACATGCAAGTATTTGACAATTAAAAGAATATAAAAATAATATTATTTTGTAATTTTTCTTTAATTTGGCTATGCAAGTACAAATCAAAGTAGTGTAAAACAACAGAAATTTGGTTTAGAATCCTCGAGGTTTGCAGGTGTTTGTATTGTTTTTAGAATTAAAAGTAAAAAAGCCAGTGATGAAACATTCAATGCAATGCATTTTTTTCGGTACAATTTAAAGAAGAGTTGTACAATTCTTATGTATAATTATAAATAAGTTATACCTATTCATGTTAAAACTATTTTTAATATAAATATTTTTACATCTAAATTACAATAAGAATAGTTATTAGAACCAACTGTAGAAAAAAAAATTCTATACATGATGAGCTTAAACATCATAATCGCGTTTGCAAATTATCAAATATTTAAAAAGATATTTAAAACATTTTACATATTTTTGCTATTTGGTAATTGGAGTATTATTTTAAATTTGTTTCGTGTGGTTACCAGTTTGCTGGCTTTCAGCGGTATTTGTTTTATACATTTTTGCACTCTAGTACATTTGCTTTAAAAATAATACTATTTTGTTTGCATACCGTACAGTTTTTACGTCTTACATATTATTCTCGAAGCCACAACAATTTTCTTTGCGAATTTGTGCTAGTAAAGCGTTCATTTACTTTTTTACTTTGTGAGAGCAATTTTGCAAAATTCTTTCTTACTCTCTCGTTGCAAGTTTCTGCTAGTAAAGTAAATGAACAGAACTAATGACGACTCCATAGTTATTGCAGTACTGATTAAGCATTTTTGCATACGTTGCATAGCTTAAAAATATTTATAAAATAACTTTTAATTTAGACTTAAGATTTATTCAATAAAATAAAGAATAAAAAGACTACAAATAAAAGATTGTTTAATATTATGTTATTTGTGCTTACGTCATTACAATTAGAATGATACTGGAACAGCATCATGGAACACAACAGCAATGTTGTGAAAAAAAGTTTGAAAGAAATGAAAAATAATTTGTTCGTGGATATTCCGATGGAACAGCATCTACGATGTTATGGACAAAAGTATGGAAAAATAAAAATTATAGTCGTGACCATTCGACGCACGGTGGCACATTTGGCGAGAAGGCGGTAAAAAATCCGTAACTTTTGATTGGGTCGGAATTTTGATATGTGGTTTTTTCTATTTGGTAGGTGAGATTTTAGCCTTTAATTTTTGATAAAAAGCATAAAATTCGATGACAAAAAAAGTTACGAGTGGTTTAATATTCGTTATCATTATCAATTAAAGTTGAGTATAAAAGACAAGTGTTAAAACAATAAAATAATTTAGTTGCATCTGTTTGTCCTACTCTTATTGTTACAAATAATAATTATCAATAATTTTGTAAACTGAATCTTGTCAGGAAACGCCAAATTTTGGCCCCCATAATATTTTTAAGCTTAAAAGCAAAAAGGGTCAAAGGTTGGTTTCTTCTTTTTGAAATAAACAATTTTAAATTTTAAAAAATTTAAAACTTTCGTAATAACGAAAAGTTTAAATGAAAAAATCCTTTTAAATTTTTATTTTTAAATATTTCTATAACAATTTATAAAATTAATATTAATTAATCAGTATCATTCTAATCATCAGTATCATTCTAATTGTAATGACGTAAGCACAAATAACATAATATTAAACAATCTTTCATTTATAGTCTTTTTATTCTTTATTTTATTGAATAAATCTTAAGACTAAATTAAAAGTTATTTTATAAATATTCTTAAGCTATGCAACGTCAAAAATGCTTAATCAGTACTGCAATAACTATGGAGTCGTCATTAGATCTGTTCATTTACTTTACTAGCAGAAACTTGCAACGCGAGAGTAAGAAAGAATTTTGCAAAATTGCTCTCACAAAGCAAAAAAGTAAATGAACGCTTTACTAGCAAAAATTCGCAAAGAAAATTGTTGTGGCTTCGAGAATAATATGTAAGACGTAAAAACTGTACGGTATGCAAACAAAATAGTATTATGTTTAAAGCAAATTTACTAGAGTGCAAAAATGTATAAAACAAATACCGCTGAAAGCCAGCAAACTGGTAACCACACGAAACAAATTTAAAATAATACTCCAAGTACCAAATAGCAAAAATATGTAAAATGTTTTAAATATCTTTTTAAATATTTGGTAATTTGCAAACGCGATTATGATGTTTAAGCTCATCATGTATAGAATTTTTTTTTCTACAGTTGGTTCTAATAACTATTCTTATTGTAATTTAGATGTAAAAATATTTATATTAAAAATAGTTTTAACATGAATAGGTATAACTTATATATAATTATACATAAGAATTGTACAACTCTTCTTTAAATTGTACCGAAAAAAGTACATTGCATTGAATGTTTTATCACTGGCTTTTTTACTTTTAATTCTAAAAACAATACAAACACCTGCAAACCTCGAAGATTCTAAACCAAATTTCTGTTGTTTTACACTACTTTGATTTATACTTCCATAGCCAAATTAAAGAAAAATTACAAAATAATATTATTTTTATATTCTTTTAATTGTCAAATACTTGCATGTTCTTTAACGTTACAAAAATTTCTTTTATCAGGCATTTTTCAAGTAAATTATTTTGTAAACAAAAGTAAGAAACAGCTGTTTGGCTAATTCTTGCAAGTAAAAATTTTACTAGTAAGAATTTGTAAGATATTATTTGTACCTCATTTTTTTACTCTCTGTTTACACTCTATCGTTGCAAATTTTTTGGGTTAATGAACACTTTCCAGTAACAATTGTTACAAATTCGTAACAATTTTAAGTAAATGAACAGACCTATTATACACCATATTACAAAAATCTACATACGATAACAATTTTAGGCATTTACTTATAATTTATAAAATAATTTAAACTATTCTATTATAATTTGTTGTAAATATAATTGTAGTAGAAATAAATACAATTTCACAAAACGATTGCCTTTAAAACGCAAAAAAACATATGCTACTACATAATCAACTTAACGAAAGTCTACATACGTATCTGCTAAAGTGGCAGAAATATTAGAATTGTGTAAGTCGACCGTGCAAGCAATAGTAAAAAATTACAATACCACAGAAATTTATGAAAGTAAGTTAAGAAGCGGTCGCCTATGTAAACTTGATGAACGAATGCAGAGAAAATTGTACGATCTATCGCAAAAAATCAAAAATAAGTGCTCTAAAACTGGCCAAACTGTTAACCCTCCGTGACACACACTTTCACTTTTTCGTATTAGTACCACATTGGGTCTGGTCAGACCCCATATAAATGTTAATGTATTTGCATTAGTTAACATTATTTTTTTATGTAAATAGCTTTAAAAACAGTTTAAGTTGTATCATTAAAAATACGGGTGGTTTATTAATTTTATTTTTATAAAGTTTTTAATTCATATAAAAATGGAATCAGATTACATTAAATAAAAATTTATCATATTATTAATCTAAGCAACTAAAACATATATATTCCATCTTGGAGTGTTGCTGACATACAGCATTTGAAGATTTTGAACAGAAGAATCGAGTCTTTCTGTGAATTTTTTCACTTACCGTTGCGCATTCTACACAAGATTTCTTTACGTCTAGAGTATCAGCACCGCTTTTGGCTGTTATTATTTTGTTTATCTGAAATGAAAAAGGAAATTTACAGAGTGAATGTTAAATAGAGCCCAAATGGAATAAATTCGTTTATTTTATTCAACTTACTCTTATGGGTTTTCCAAGAACAGACTCTATAGCCGTACGAGTTCTAAATTGACCAATAACATAAGTGTTATTCATTCGGTTTTCGATATTTGAAAAAATTACAGAATTAGATAACGTATTCAAAATATTGCGTCTTGCATCATTTGTTTTATTGTCATTGACTTCCTTACAAATACAATATGCTGCTAGTGCCATAATGTCTAACATATTGCAGAAAAATGCAAAAGTCCACCTCTACGTTATTCTCTTTGTTGTAAAATGTGAAACCAATTGGTCCATGAAATCGACACTAGATTTATTTTTATTATAAAATAAAATTGCTTCTGGTTTATGGGCTTCTCCTTCACATTTATCTGTGTAATGTATAGTGGACAGAACATTGACGCATTTATTCTTTTTTGGAACATAACTGCAAAGTGAAACCAAATTGTCGTGAAAGCCAAAAACAGATAAATGAACAGGTCGTGAAGGACATTTTTTCATTTCTATAGGAATGCATTTCTTGTTAGATCGAATGGTCCCAACGAATGCTAGACCAAGATTAGCCAGACGTTTTGCTCCTTCTAAAGATGTAAAAAAATTGTCAGCGACAATTGTGCGACCATATTTGGCGCACGGCTTTGCAAGCTGCAACATAACGTTTTTGCCTTGGTTTATTTCACGTTGTTTTCCTGCATTTCGGCCTGTGTATAATTTTCCTTGTAATAGATATGTTGTTTTTAAATCACAGGCCCACCAGATTTTTTATACCATATTTTGCAGGTTTTGTTGGTATATATTGTGAAAATTTAGTTTTTCCTCGGTATGGAAACAACTGCTCGTCGTTAGTTATACTTTCATGCAGGCTATAATTATTCGCAAGATTTTCGTTGATAAAATTCCTTGTATCACGAATAGGTGCAGCTTTGTCTGCGAAAGTAGCGTGTTCTTCCGTCGTCAAACCGAATGTATCTGGTAAAGGATATAAATCGATGAAGAGACATTGCGGCCCTAAATATGGGTAAATTATTAGTACGCCACAAAATCCGTGGATTTTGCATGTTGTTATGTGAAACTCCCATTGCTAGAAGAATGCCAATGAAAGCGTATAATTCATCTTCTGTTAGGTTCTTTATAACTCTTGGTTTCTTATTTACGTTTGCGGCATTGCATTTGTTGACTGCGTCTCTTCCATACCGATTTGTCTGAAATGTAATGACGTCTGTAATATTTGGTGTAAAAAAATTTTTGAAAACTTCAAGTGGAGTAGAGATTTGCTCTTTAGGCCCAGCTCAAAAACGCATCACATTATGTTGACGAGTACGTACACCATTGTTTGGCTGATTTTTTTTTCCATATAGTCCCATCTTTTCCAATAAAACAATTATTATTTTCTTCACCTATTTCAGAACCACAGTCTTCCTCCTCTTCATCACTGTCGTCTTCTACATTTGGTTCGATGAGCAAATCATTTTCAACGTCAGATGCGTCATCTTCGTTTGGCAAATAATCTTCATAATTTTCATCCAATGGATCATCTTGTTCATGCTGTCCGGCTTCTTCATTAGCTCTTTCACGCTCCAAGTTATTTGCCAAAGTTTGGCAATTTTGGTATTAAAATCCGTACCGAAGTTACTAGAATATCGGGTATTGAAAGAAATTGTAATTCACCATTCATTTTTCCAAAATTTTCAATTTGACCACTTTTGTAGAACAAAATTGTACCAAGTGTACAAAACGTATTGTAGAGAACACAACAAAAAATGTTTTGAGTTGTGTGTGAATTTCGTCCAACCAAATTAATATTGATTAGTTGGTTAAATAGATGATATTTACAGTATACGCAAATCAAGGTGTTGGATGCAAAGAATGCTGAAGATGGATTTGGCGGTCCTGAAAATGCAGCATTACATTCTGTCAGCATCTTATTTTTCTTGTTTTCTTTGGAAAACGTCCGCGTACATTTGAAAAATAATTTTTTTTTTAATTTTTAAATTAAAAATGAACCAAAGCCGAAAAAGAAAAATTTTAATTGATTTATGAAGATCACTGGTTCAACCCCTGGCTGGGACTAAAATTAAAAAATAATAATAAAAAGTAAATTCTCATAAACACTTTGACTGCTTCGGAGAAAAAATATAACGGTTAAAACGTGGTGGCTACTTAGCGTTTATCTGGGCGTAAATATAAGCTTTGTTACTGAACACCTGTTTTAGTCAATCGATTTTGAAATTTTAATGGCTTTCTACGCATTTTATGGAAAAAATAAAAAAGTTCAAGTAACGAAGGTTTAAATACGAATGTACTGCAATTTTTCATACAAAATATATGTGGGTCTGGGTAGACCCACTGTGGTTCTAATACGACATAGGTTTTAAAACATCCTTCTAACTCCTTTTTTTTGTTTACTTTTTTCGTCTCTTTTTTTCACCACCAGAAAGCCAAGAAAATTTAAGAAGTGTACCTGAAAATTCATAGTGCAACACACAACACGTTTAAGATGCAAAATAAATTGGGAAAGGGCTGGCCAGACCCATGACTGTAATTAATTTCAACATAGACAGCGACTTTATTATTCTCTTTAGTCGTCAACATATGTGACTTTTAAATGTAAACTTATTAATAAATGAACAATCTTTAGAGTTGGATGTTAAAAATGAACTAAAAATAAAATCATATTAAAATCGTAATGAATTAAAAAACAAAATTATTAGTGGGACTATTAATTATAAAAAAGAAATCAATTTATAAATAAAATAATATTGTGTATACAGTTTTATTATATTTTACAAAATGAAAAATATGTAGAAAATTACTTCAATTGCAATTGTGTTTTAACGGAAGAGAAACATTTATATGCTTGGCTGCTTTTTTTAATAAAGGTATGTTTAATAGATAAGCTTTTTCTCAAAAATTAAAAAGTTGTTCTTTAGTGCAATTTGTTGTCATCAACAGAACCATTTATATACATATATACGTTTAAATGTAGTAGTATTTGTGTTCCTTTTTTTAAATTTTACGCAAGTAATTTTCTGTTTATATGTTAAGTCCAAAGTTTTAAAACGTTTTTGTTTTTGTTGCTACTTAAGCATCATTTAAATTTCAGTAAAGATGTTTTTGTACGAAGGTCCTTTGGCTCTGTTAATGCTAATTAAGATGTCAACTGTGATCTGCTTCCAACGATTTTAAACTTTTTATCATTTAAAAACGGCATAAGTGAAGAAACAAAAAGTTGTAGCACTGGAAGTCATATGCTTTGTCATATAAAAATAGAACACGCTCTAAATGAAAATTTGTATATAACATAAGAAATGTTTTAAACCGTTTACACGATACATATGTATTTTGTTATGGAAAATCTGATAAGTCATATGTAAAAATCATTTCGTCTAAAGGTACCTTTAGTATTACAACAGTCACAACATTTAAGCTTACAAATAATCTTTTTAATAAACACACAGCTAGACAAACATTGAAGTTTTACATTCATCGTCAATTATTGCACTGAGTAAATTAAATACATACTAATTATAACAACTTTTTTCTATGTTTTTTTTATAACCAAATGTCAATAAATTTGGGCACAATTCTCTGTGTCAGCTTTAAAGTTTATTAATAATATGTAACATCTCCAACATAAAATAGCGCTTGTAATTATTCTCACTTTGCAATATTGTTGTCTCATCCAAGTCTGGAGTATGACTTTCGTGTGCACAGTGGGCCGCCAATCCGGTTGTTATTATTGTTACGATTTGTGTCCAGCTATACTTTTTTTTAAATTTATTTTTAGTAGTATCCACATATATCATTTCACATTTTGTTTTATTGTTGCTATAACAGGGCACTTTATACCCAACGTTAGATTTCTCAAGTTTGTCAATTTTATCTTTGGTTTTACTATACAGTTTTCCTATATCATTAATTTTTTTTGGATCTATTTTATCGTTGTCTTTATCAAAGAGTTTAGAATCTTTAAGCCTCTCAGATAAAATTGGTATATAAATCATTGATTTAAACACATCAGTTTAGTTGGAGTCTATTTTTTCCTGTCATTGGTTTTCTTTTAACGTATTGTTTAAGT
This sequence comes from Cistogaster globosa, assembly GCA_937654795.1. NCBI lineage: Eukaryota > Metazoa > Arthropoda > Insecta > Diptera > Tachinidae > Cistogaster > Cistogaster globosa. The sequence goes on from OW569407.1 coordinate 44,460,331, forward strand.
TGAGCAGTTCCACTAAACGGAATCATCTGTTTATCTACACTTAGTTTTTTCGGCTTTGGAAGCAGGTTACAAGCAGTCCGCACTAAATCAATTACAGGTTTCACTTTTCAGAATTTTTTTCTTTTTCTTGGTTGGGAACTGCCAAATTGTCGACAAAGAGGAAATTATTTCGCAACTTAGAGACGATCTCTGGGTAGCTGTGTAATAGCAGGTACTCTTATTGATGGTCGATAATACATTCTGATCCTTGGCAGTTTCATGCAACCTGCAACGATGTGCGCACCATTTAGTTTTTTATCTTTCAGGAGATGATTTTAAGTTCTCGTTCTGCTGTAAGGAATATATGTTTCTCTGTTCGCATACTTTAGACTAAAATTCATTATTAAAATACTGGCCAAAGTAGTCGAATGGTGTTCAATTTTTTACCGCTTACCAACATCCCATACTTCCTCATTAATGTCTTCATATGTACTTTTTAAAATCTTAAAAAGCCATTTAATATTTCTGCCTGCACTGTCTGAGACTGTTGACTCTTCCTCGACAGCTTGTGTAGCAACAGCATCATCGTCTACCTGCTCCTCTTGCTTTTCTTCGTGTTCGCTATCGTCCTCAGAAAAATCTTCCACGTCGCTAACCATCAATAAATCTAATAGTTGTTGTTCGGTAAGTGCCCTTTTTCTTGCCATTTTAATACAAATGTGCAGCCGGCTGGACAAGACAAAATTTAACCTGTCCTGTACATTTGTGACAGCCATCGGATGATCACGAATGCAATTTTTTTTCATTCTTACTTTTATTACTCACAACATTATAGATGCTGTTTCAGTATCGTATTGATTGTTATGAGTTAAGCATGAATGTACGTTCGCTGTGCCTTGCGTTTATCAATTTAATTTTTTATGAAAATTAGATGTTGAACTGTTGATATAAATGAATTAAAATTTATTTTTGGCTTGAGTTAATTTTTTAATTTCTAAAATCCTTTTTAAAAAAAAAAAAATTAATTTAACAAATGTATGCGGACTTTTCCAAAGAAAACAAGAAAAATTAGACACTAGCAGAATGAAATGCAGCATTTTCTGGATCGCTACAACCTTCATCAGCATTCTACGTATCTATCTACCTTAGATTGTGTATACTGTAAATATCATCTATTTAACCAACTAATTTTGTAAATAAGAACACAAAGAATATTTATATCAATATTAATTTGGTTAGACGAAGACGACACACAAACCAAAGTATTTCTTCACTGTTCTCTTTGTAACCTGTCCTGCACATTTGTTCTTGCATTTGTAACAGCCATCGGATGATCGCGAATGCAATTTTTATTTTTGTCTTTCTTATTTGTATTACTCACAACATTACAGATGCTGTTTCAGTATCATATTGATTGTTATGAGTTAAGCATGAATGTACGTTCGCTGTGCCTTACGTTTATCAATTTAATTTTTTATGAAAATTAGGATCTGAGCTGTTCATATAAATGAATTAAAATTTATTTTTGGCTTGAGTTCATTTTTTAATTTCTAAAAACCTTTTTTTTAGAAAGAAAAATTAATTTAACAAATGTATGTGGACTTTTCCAAAGAAAACAAAAAAATTAGACACTAGCAGAATGAAATGCAGCATTTTCTGGATCGCTACAACCTTCATCAGCATTCTTCGTATCTATCTACCTTAGATTGTGTATACTGTAAATATCATCTATTTAACCAACTAATTTTGTAAATAAGAACACGAAGAATATTTATATCAATATTAATTTGGTTAGACGAAGTAGACACACAAACCAAAGTATTTCTTCACTGTTCTCTTTGCAACCTGTCCTGCACATTTGTTCTTGCATTTGTAACAGCCATCGGATGATCGCGAATGCAATTTTTATTTTTGTCTTTCTTACTTGTATTACTCACAACATTAATGATGCTGTTTCAGTATCATATTGATTGTTATGAGTTAAGCATGAATGTACGTTCGCTGTGCCTTACGTTTATCAATTTAATTTTTTATAAAAATTAGAATTTCTAAAAACCTTTTTTTTAGAAAGAAAAATTAATTTAACAAATGTATGTGGACTTTTCCAAAGAAAACAAAAAAATTAGACACTAGCAGAATGAAATGCAGCATTTTCTGGATCGCTACAACCTTCATCAGCATTCTTCGTATCTATCCACCTTAGATTATGTACACTGTAAACATCATCTATTTAACCAACTAATTTTGTAAACAAGAATACGAGGAATATTCATATCAATATTAATTTGGTTAGACGAAGTCGACACACAAGCCAAAGTATTTCTTCACTTGTATTATTCAGACCATGTTCCAATTTCATGATTTATCAACGGACATTTTCAATTAGATACAATTTCTTATCCTTTGTACAATCAAGCTGATTGGCCAGTCATTAGAGACTAGGTCAAGTCAATCATAATACTTGTAACATAGATATGGCACTAAACCAGTATGTTCTATTGCCAAACAGGTATTTAATCTGATTCCAGTTGAACAGGAAATTCACGGCACAGAGAAACTTCAAATACATCTTAAATGTTAATTCAGCAAAGAAATAAATTCAGGAGTAAATTCCAGAGTTTTGGTGATTCAAACTATAGAACCCAATTAATTAATATTTTAGAGCAGTTGAATAGACAATAATTTCCACGTAAACAGGGATAGAAATGAGTCTTGGTCAAGATTTATTTCTAAATTGCCTCCTGGCTCTAAAAAGCTTACTAAAGCAGTTAAAGGCAAGAATCTACCGTTTTCTGATCTGCATGTAAACGGTGACATTTTAAAAACTGGTGTAGATAAAGCTAATGTAATTGCTGATGCATTTGCTAGTTCTCACACTATAACTATAAGTAATCCATTAACTATAGACACTTGCGCTGCAGATTACAAGAGTCCTTGCTCAGTGTTAGTAATATAGTATTAACTGATGCCATTGAAGTAAAGTCATATGTATTTTCATTGAAAAATAATAAAGCCCAAGGTTTAGACGTAATTAATGTCATTGTTCTTAAAAACATGCCTGATTTTTTTTTTCTTGAAAGATTAAGTAAAATATTTAATATTTGTATTAGAAGTGGCTATTTGCCTCGATGGCAACTTTACCAGTGTTTACCACAAGTTCTTTACTGGTTGACTAAAACACTAAAAATGAATCAGCCTGTATGGCCGTTGCTTTTATATACCCAATGATAAGGCTCTTGAATATGCTAAGACTTTCACCATTTGTTAGTAGAATATTTTTTTACTGCTCATTCATCATTCGAGACACATGATGATTGTTATTTGATTCTAGAACCTTCTATTATTATTTTGAATTTATTATACATCGGAATTTTTATTAGTCGTTATGCAATGTAGGTGTTTGTGTGTTGCGTTTATTTTCATTGTTTTATGTTAGTCGTTTTTTTTGTGTTTAAGAAGTTTTTGTAGAAACTTCTGGCTTTGTAAACAGACACAATAGGTCATTTCGTTTTACTTTGTCGGTGACACTTATTTTTTATTTCTTCTTATGACCTAAATAAAGCGTCTTCGCAACAATATGTTATCTAATACTACGTTTATACGGCAAGAATATTTTTGATATTTTATTGGTACCGGATAGCAATTTTATATTTAACTTGTACAATGTCGACAGAAAACATTTGATCATTTTGTAATTATACCTTCTAAAATGCTTTTCGATAAATTTTTTGTAGTCCTCAAGATGTTACTTTAAAAAAAAATTTAGGCCTAATAGGCAAAAACACTTAAACAGAAAAAAATGTGGCAGCATTTTACACCTTATATGCAAATAGTGAAATTAGTCATGAATTGATTTAGTGAGTAAGCTGTTCACAAATAAAAAAATAATTCACCGTTTGTGCGCAAAATTTTCTATTCACAATATTTTTACTTGTGAATAAGACGTGCATAGAAACGTAGTATAAGTGAATTAAATATTTATGTACATACATGATTTATTAAAAAGCGAAGTTATTTGTGCTAATTAACTTTGTTGAGGTGGTTGATTTGAGCTTTTCTTTAACATGAGAATATCCTGAATATCAAAAGTATTCTCCTTAGCCTACTTCAAACTGATGATTTCTTTGCATTAGAAATCTTTGCTTTCGCATCGATTACTACAAAGTCGTCTTCCATAAGCATCCACTGACGGTTCATTTCGTTTAGCATGTTGTATTACTTCTTTATCGAAAAACCTGAACCGATGCAGAATTGCAGAGGTTAAAATTTTAAACTATCCGAAATGGTGGAGCGTTTTAATTATTAGAGTGACCGGACTGTCGCATGTCCGGTGTGTCGAAATTGTACTGTACTTACAAACGTTTGTTGACGTCTTGCAAAAAAAAATTAGACACCAGCTTTTTCGGATCGCTTCATCTGTCATCACCAATCTTTGCATTTATCTACCTTATGTTGTGTACATAATTAATAATCACTTAATAACAATTTGGTTAAACGAAGGGCAATCACAACCCAGAGCTTCACTTCGTCATTCTTAAAATCGTCACATGTGTTAACGATTTCGGCTAACTATCAAACAGCGGCACATATTTTGAGAAGGCGGCCAAAAATCATTTTTTTTGTGGTTACCGATCTTAGTATTTTCTTAATCATTTAAAAGCAAATACTAAAAACTATAACACACTGAACAGGGTGATCCAAAATAGACTTTGCAAATATTTTGTTAAAATGAAATTTTTTTACTAAATTATAATTTTCAAATTACTATAACTTTTTTGTTTTAAAAGATATCAAATCAAAATAAATTTTCTTTAATTATGCAATTAGTTATCAGTACTAGCAAAATAAAGCCGTTACGTTTTTTAGAAGTTGTTAAATGTTTTGTTAAAAAAAAAATCAAAATTCTTCGAAAATTTCTTGCTTACTAGAGCATAACTCCCTCCCGTCAACCCACATCAAAAAGATATTTCTCTGTGTTATCGCCCAAAACCTCCCCTACATACCTATACCTCATTATATGTACGCCAGGTTGCGACCGTGTGCACCAGAGCAATTTTTCTGACCAAAGGTCAGGTATTTTGTACAGAAATTATGAATACATACGAAATTTTTCAAAAAAAAAATTTTTTACGGAGTTATTTTTGAATTATTTATCTTTTTAACACAGCGCTAAAGCCAATTTTTTTCGAATCTCCTTGAAAAAAGGCGCTTATAACTTTTGCCATGGAGTCTAGTAATATACAAATGCACTACATTGTACCTATCATATTTGCAAAATCTAAATATTCAATGAAGTTTTGGTTTTGGTTAGAATAATGAAATAATTGAAAAGGAAGTCTTAAATAAAATAAGTTATGACATTATTTCAAATGTAAGTTTCATTATCACATAGGTAAAGAAATGTAAGTTAATTTCTTGCTTAATTGAATAACACACTGCATGGGATAATCTGTACCGATTATTCTTAGTAACTGTTTATTTTTGCAGAAACACGAAATAAAAAATTCAAGACAGATGTCTTCAGCTAGGCCCTATAATCGACCAACCTAAAAAAGGAGAAAGAAACTCGAATGATGAAAATACTGCAAAAAGATTTTTTCCGATCAAATAACTGCGGCATCTATCACAGGTGTAGATTGTAAGTTAATAAGACGATTCAAAATCTTATTACAAACCTTAGCATGCTGCAGAAAGATAAATGCAAAAAAATTTGGTGATTACGCCAATAAAACAGCTGCACTTTACAATGAAAAATACTCTTGGAGATACATGTGCTCATAGTTATGAAAGTGATCTAAGTCACAATTAAAAAAAAATGAATTTACCAGTTATTGTCATACCACATTATTTTTAACTAAATTTATTCAATGTAATTTTTACGAAATTGTCAAAAATTAACCATTAGTTAGTAGTTGTCGCATAATGTAAAAATATTTTTTAATTTATTTAAATGCAATTCATTAAATATCTCAAAACATGAAATATATGTCTTAGACCACTTTCATAATTATGGGCACATATGTCTTCAATGGTTCATAAAATTTTGTATATTGGGGAATAAATCATTTAACGTAATTTGCCACCAAGAGAGCGCAAGAAAAAAGGAACAAAGACTACAGATTATTTCGCATACATAGCACAATAAAAGTCTAGATCTTGTACTGATGGAGATCTTATCACCATTTTGTTGTATTTTTTAGATCCATATATGTCCAACATTCGACAAAAATGGAAAACAACGCCAGTCGGATTAGAAGAGAAGGCTAAACAACTATTAGAAGATGAAAGTCAATGCTATTTAGAAGAAATTTTTACTAAAATTGCTTAATGTATAGTGGGTCTTTAATTTGAAAGTATACGTATTTATGTAAATTAATTAATATTTATTTTATAAATTGTTATAGAAATATTTAAAAATAAAAAAAAAACTTTAAAATGGGATTTTTTTATTTAAACTTTTCGTTATTAAGAAAGTTTTGACTTTTTACAAATTTTAAATTGTTTATTTCAAAAAGATGTTTTAAAAACCAACCTTTGGCCCTTTTTGCTTTTAAGCTTAAAAATATTATGGGGGCTAAAATTTGGCGTTTCCTGACAAGATTCAGTTTACAAAATTATTGATAATTATTATTTGTAACTTTAATTAATAATGATAACGAATATTAAACCATTCGTAACTTTTTTTGTCATCGACTTTAATGCTTTTTATCAAAAATTAAAGGCTAAAATCTCACCAACCAAACAGAAAATACCGCATACAAAAATTCCGACCCAATCAAAAGTTACGGATTTTTGACCGCCTTTTCCCAAATGTGCCACTGTGCGTCGAATGGTCACGAATGCAATTTTTATTTTTCCATACTTTTGTCCATAACATCGTAGATGCTGTTCCATTATTTTTCATTTCTTTCAAACTTTTTCTTCACAACATTGGTGTTGTGTTCCATGATGCTGTTCCATTATCATTCTAACTGTTATGACGTAAGCACAAATAACTTAATATTAAACAATCTTTTATTTATAGTCTTTTTATTGTTTATTTTATTGAATAAATCTTAAGACTAAATTAAAAGTTATTTTATAAATATTCTTAAGCTATGCAACGTATGCAAAAATGCTTAATCAGTACAGCAATAACTATTAAGTTGTCATTATAAACTTTATTAGAAAAATCTACATACGATAACAGTTTTAGGCATTAGTTTTAATTTATAAAATAATTTAAAATATTCTATTACAATATGTTGTAAATATAATTGTAGTAGAAATAAATACAATTCATAAATCGATTGCCTTTAAAACGCAAAAAACATATGCCACTACCTAATCAACTTAACGAAAGTCTACATACGTATCAGTTTTTTGCAAAACTCCCGTTACATCATCTGACTTTAAATACTCACTTTTTTAAGGCTTAGTGGCTTTGCAACAGCAAATTGAAAAACTGGAATTAATTGACAAATATTTGCAAAAAAGTCCAGAAGAAAAAAATTGCTCCTCAGCCCTCGTGAAAAAAAATCTTTTGCCAAAGTGACAGAAATATTAGAATTGTGTAAGTCTACCTTACAAACAATAGTAAAAAATTACAATACCACGGAAACTTATGAAAGTAAGTCAAGAAGCGGTCGCCCTTGTAAACTTGATAAATGAATGCAGAAAAAATTGTGCGATCTATAGCAAAAAATCAAAAAATAAGTGCTGTAAAACTGGCCGAACTATTAAAAGAGGTCAATAGAGAAGAAGTAAATTGAGTTTTTTTATTCGACCTGTTTGTTGTAAAGTTTCAAATGAAAAATTATTTTAGCTCGAGGTCAATTATTAAAATTTATTTTTTATTTGGGCAATATTTCGTTACAAACTTTAAGTGGCATTATCAGGGTTTAATTTTCTAAAAACATAAGCTTAACAATAACAAACTTTAATAAAATATAATATAAATAACAAAACAAAAACTTAAAAGTATATGAACAAAACAGCATTAAGGTTCCTTTAGACGAAATGTTTCTTAAATATTACTTGGCAGTTTGAAAATCCACATGTAATTCCTTATGTATGTCATAGTTATCATTTTTACATATGGCTTTAAATTTCGCGTTTAAACGTACATGCAAATTACTTCTGACATAACCTACGGTAAGTATGAAAAATTTATTTGAAAGATTTCTCAAGAAAGTCCTTGCCGATGGATAGTGTTTAACGAAAGGTGTTGTGGTCGGACAAGGCAAAAATCAATTAAGTATGTAGTGATAAAAAAATGGGTTAAAGTATGGTCAGATAAGACAAATATTTGACCAAAAAGAAAATTATACTACAATCAATCCTTTTTAAAATATGTTAAATTAAAAAAAAAATAATAACACGTGATTCTCCACTAAATAAACAAGCAGGCTTCCATAAAAAAACATGGTCTTTTGGTCATATTTCGTTATTCGTTTATCATACTTAAGTTAAATGGTTGACAGGTGCTTTTTCGATTATACTGATTCGTTTGATATAATCTAAGTATGTATATAAAAACTATAAGGGTCATTTGCAAACTTAAAATATTCCGTCAAAAAATTTTGTTTAGCCATGTAAAGCCTCAATTGAGGCATATTTAAGACCAAACAAATATTGCTCCTGCACCACTGCTATTCCTTGCAGTGTTCGACCTCATGTCCAAAGTTCGTATGGCTAGTGAATTATCATAAGAGGTTAACGTTGCATTTGTGTCTCCAAAAAATGGTGATGTTTCTTAACGGAGGAAACGAAGAACAACTTTTTTTAATTAATTTAAGAAGATTTCAAATGCCTCACAGCCCGATAAAAAATTCTAAGACATTTTATGGCCGTATCGTATCTACTTTCTAGATTGTGTTCTTTAACAACATTTGATTTTTATAGGTTTGTTTTTAGTCAAAGTTGAAGGTAAAAAGGAAAGCCATGTATTAAAGAAAGAAGTTTCACGCTGGGACAATATATGTAATTTTAATACTATTGTTATAAAGCCGTGGATGCTTATGTCCTTCTCCTGCGTTTCCTATAATTTAAAAATGATGATTAACATGAATATTGAGTAAATTTTAACAAACAATTTTTGTAATAAATAAATTATTTCTAATTTATGTAGGTTAATTTCTTATTTGTGCGTGGGATTATAGAGAGCCTCACTAATAAAGCTCTCTATAATCGACTTTTTTAGATTGGTCGACTAAAGTCATTTCCACGATATGGTTTACCAATCAGAACTTATAAAAATTCTTATCGTGAAATTTGCATACAATTAATAAAAATAAAGAGCAGAAAAGTGTAGAACTAAAATAAATTTTTTAAACATTAATAAAGAAATTAGAAGCTTGCGGGTGAGTTATTTTAAATAATTTATCTATTATGATAATAAATCTTCAATGTATAAAGATTTTTTGCTTGTCACAATCATATTTTTAAATCTTTAAACTTTTTCTCAAGAGCGCGATTTATTAAGAAATTATTTCTCTTAACAGCCGAAAGATAAGAAGAATTTTTTAACATACAATATTATTAAAAATTTTAGATGACGGTAAACATAAGAAGGAACACTTTTTTTTATTTATCATAATTAATATCAACATAGACAGCGACATTATTATTCTCTATAGACATCAACATATGTGACTTTTAAATGTAAATTTATTGATAAATAACAATCTTTAGAGTTGGATTTTAAAAGTGAACTGAAAATAAAATCGTAATGAATTAAAAAACAAAATTATTAGTGGGACTATTAATGACAAAAAAGAGTTCAATTTATAAATAAAATAATATTGCATATACACAGTTTTATTTTATTTTACAAAAGGAAAAATATATAGAAAATTACTAAAATTGCAATTATGTTTAAACGGAAGAGAAACATTTATATGCTTGGCTGCTTTTTTTGAATAAACGTATGTTTAATAGATGTAACATAGATCGCTTCCACGTAGTGCATCCTGGGTAACGCTAAATGATCTATACCCCCCCCCCCCCCCCCTGGCACGACCTTTTTCTGTCCCAGGACCTTTCTTCCGATTTTTTCGGCACGTTTTTGTTTGACTTGGGCTGGTGGTTATGGCTTCTGTACCTAGTAGCACCGGGGTGAAACCCTGTGGCAACGGTTCCAGTTTAAGGTCATAACTATCTCCGTCCCGTTAAAACCCTGGAAGGCCTCATAGTACGTTCGATACCCGTCACCGTTAAGTTAGTGGTGTAGGTTTGGTTGAGATTACTCCTAATTAGCAACGGTCTGGCTCTGAGCACCTGTCCCCATGAAGGCTGGTGCCAACCCTCGCATGGCCTCCCTGCTTGCATAGATAACCATGGGACCTTTGAGTTGACTACACATACGGGTGGAGATAGCGGCTGTGAGTGGGGACCCGTTTCGCATGGACAAAACCACAATTACAAAAAACACCACAAAGGCCAACCCTAAAAGGGAAACGGCTGTATTGCAACGGCAAAAGCCGGCAATCCAGAAACAACCTTCGTCTGTGACCTATACCTCCAGACCACAGCTGGGTGCAGCGACTCTGTTGTCTGCCTCAACATCCCGCACCGCAATCCCCAAGGGTTGCGTAATGCCCTCTTCAAGCACCTCAATCACCCCTGCTACAAAACTGAGTGAAAGAGGGGCTCCCCCGCATATTGGTCCAACTACTGATGTAAGGGCATTGGTTAAGCAAGCCCAAACAACTGGTAGTATGGGCCCTAGCACGTCCTCCTCTTTTCGTGCACACATCAACGCGTCAACGCGGGCGTATAGGACCAGAAGATCTGCCTACCGGATCCTGCAAAATTTTGGTGGGCAAGATTCGAACAATTTGTCTGAAAAGGACCAAGCTAAACTTAAATGGGCCAAATAGAACTTGGAGTGTCGCTCTGCACCTAACTTGGCACCCCAGAAACGACAAATGTCGGCTGAGGAAACTACGACAGTCCCTCAACTGCCTAAACGGCAAAAAACTTCAACATCTAAACCGGTGTCCTCACGTCCCCTTAGCGAGATAGTTAAGGATAGCCTCGTTTTGACTATAATAGTCACTGGTAAAAGTGACGGGACTATATCTCCAGATAATTGGAGGTTAGTCCAAGCGGCTCTTCGCAGTGCCTAAAAGGATATAATTTCAGCCAATCCTGGTCCCTCATGCCGTGATGCGGGCTGGTATCAGGGGCATGTTAAATTGATCGCTTGTGCTGATCAACGCTCAGCGGACCTGTACAAGCAGGCAATTGACAGCGTAGGTGAAATCTGGTCGGGTGCTAAGCTCTTAGCTGTATCCAAAGATCAGATTCCGAACCGTCCAAGATCCTTCGCCCGAATCCCGTTCCCTCCACTCCGGATGAAATTCTGGAGCTGATTAAACTCAGCAATAAAGAGCATCCTTCGGCCGACTGGAAGGTCCCTAAAGTAACCGAGCCAAAGGGCCACTTTCGTGACGCTATCATTGTCATTAACGACGAGTCCCTCGCCCCACTTAACGCCTGTAAGGGGAAGATCAACTACGGTTTCGCAAATGAGTCTCAGATCCGAATACCTGGCAAAAAGCGAGGAATCACTCCTGTCTAGCGTGGGCGATTCCGACGCTACCCTTACGGCCAAAAATAATAATGATGAGGGTTGTGCAAATTAACCTTCATCATTCCATTGCTGCTTCTGCGGCCCTACTCCTCCGCCTGTCACAGAAAGGAGAGGATATTGTTCTGGTCCAGAAACCACGGGTTATTTATGATCGGGTTTCCGGACTATCTATGGACGGCTACAAAACTGTCTACGTCACAGGTCAAGGTAAACCCAGGGCCTTTATTATGATTAAGTATAATATTAACGCTTTCTTTCTTCGCAGATTTAGTGACAGAGACAGCGTTGCCATAGCAGTGGAGACGGGCTCGAAGGATGTCTAGGTGGTCTCCAGTTATATGGCCCATGATCATGGTAATTCACCTCTAAATGACCTGCTAAAGCTTCTGGTTGCAGAAGCTAACAACCGTCAAACGCCGGTCATCATTGGGGCCGATGCTAACGCTCATCACCATATGTGGGGCAGCACGGATGTCAATGAACGGGGTCTCTTTTTGATTTTATATTATTTTATGACTTAAGTATTGTCAATAGGGGAAGCGAGCCTACCTTCGTCACTTCGAGTAGAAGGGAGGTTCTCGATCTTACCTTGACAGGTGGTGGCTGGTCTGATATTGTCAGAAATTGGAGTGTCTCTCAAGAGTGCTCCTTTTCTGACCATAGGTATTTATCTTATAACTTAGATCTGGAATCAGTAGGTTCCGGAGTGTCTCACCCCTACATAAATAGGAAACAAATGGACTGGAATAAATTTCGGTCCATTTTAGAGCTTGGCCTAAGGCCTGCTCCCTTCAAGATTAATGACCACTGCGATATTGATCGGGCGGTTGAATTCTTGACCTTGCAGATATGCTCTGCGGCGAAAGCGGCCTGCAATCCACCGAAGCCAAGGGGTAAACCGAAACCCCCTTGGTGGAATACGGAGATTGCAGAGTTACGTAAGGAATGTAGAAGACTCTTTAATAGGGCCAAAAATAGTGGAAACTGGCTGCCCTACAAGGATAAACAAAGGAAGTTTAAGTATGCCTTACGAAGATCCAAAAGAGCCTCGTGGAAAACTTTCTGTGGCAACATAGAAAGCTCGTCCGAAACCAGCAGGCTACGCAGGATTCTTAGCACGTCCCTGAGAGTTATTGAGAGTATTCAGAAGCCGGACGGTCAATGGACGGACTCTGTAATCGATACCTTGGAGACGCTGCTCGATACTCACTTCCCTGGTAGTGAAGGGATTGACGAAGCGATGGGGACTGTGAATTCTACGTCGGTTTGTCCAGCCACTTTCCCGGTGACCAATGCTCACATAGAGTGGGCCATCATGTCGTTTGATGCCTTTAAGTCTCCTGGAAGTGACAATATAATTCCAGCGGACTTGCAACATGGCATAGACCTAATAAGACCATGGCTATTGCAAATCTACAATGCTTGCCTGGAAAATACTTACATGCCCATAGCTTGGCGTGTAGCCCGAGTTGTTTTCATCCCTAAAGCGGGAAAGACATCTCCTATTAAACCCAAGGACTTTAGGCCCATAAGCCTGTCGTCCTTCTTACTCAAAACGCTGGAAAGGATTCTTGGTCTTCAGATCAGGAACTCCATAAATTCCGCGCTTATTTCTAGCTCGCGGCATGCCTACACGAAAGGGAAATCTGTGGAAACAGCGCTGCACGTGTTATTATCCGATGTTGAAAAGTCCCTTTCAAATAAGGAATTTACGCTTGCAGTGTTTCTTGACATAGAAGGAGCTTTCAATAACGTCTGCCCCAATGCCGTTATAAAAACCCTCTTGGATCTCGATCTTGATGCAAATCTGGTGGGATTCATTGCGAAACTACTGAAGACACGTATCATCACGTCTACTTTGGGAAATGATCACGTTGAAAGGGTAGTGAAAAGAGGCACTCCACAAGGTGGCGTATTGTCTCCCCTCATCTGGAATCTGGCAGTCAACACGCTGCTACGGCGACTGGACCAAACGGGTAATAGGGTGATAGCTTATGCTGATGACATTGCTTCCGCAGAGTCTGGGAAGTACCTGACAACACTCACAGAACGGGTGAACTATTCGCTTAATGTTCTGCCTCCCGGCAAAACGGAGGTTATGCTCTTCACACGGAGATACAAGATCCCGATTTTTACTGCACCTAGGCTGAATGACATTTTGCTCAGTGTAAGTAAAAGTGTGAAATACCTTGGGGTGATACTTGAACCCAAACTTCAATGGAAGGCAAACAGTGCCGAAAGATCTCGGAAGGCGACCTGTGCGCTCTATCTCTGTGAGAGAGCTCTAGGACCAAGATGGGGCCTTCAGCCTCGGATCATCTCCTGGCTCTACAAGGCAGTTATAGAGCCAAATATTCTCTATGGTGCTGTGTTCTGGTGGCCCGCTCTTGAGAGATTGGTCAACCAAAAGCCTCTTGACAAAGTCAGGAGAACAGCCGCCATTTTGATTACTGGGGCTCTTCGAACTACTTCGACAAAGGCTCTGTATGCTCTTCTCCACTGGTTACCCACCAAACTTTTGGTATTGCAACAGGCTAAATGCTGTGCAGCCAGACTTAATGCCCTCGCACGCTGGCTCAGGCTGGACATAGGGCACTCTAAGATTATCGATCGGGATGTGCCACTGCCATCAATGGTCGACTACATCTCTTCTACTCCCGCCCTGGACCACTAATTTCGGATCCATATTCCAAATAGGGAGATATGGGTCCGTAACGAAGTGGTTGTGGGTGGTACTGTTGACAACTAAGCCGATGGCTCGAAACTGGACGACAGAGTCGGTTGCGGAATCTTCTCAAATAATCTTGGCCTAAGACTCTCCTTCAGACTCCCTGACTACTGCAGTGTCTTTCAAGCCGAGGTAATGGCCATTCTGAAAACATCCGAAATAGCGCTCAGGGACGATCTTTCTGGTCATGCTATTCGGATATTTTCGGACAGTCAGGCGGCAATCAGGGCGCTTGCTGGTGCATATAGTACATCTAAGCTAGTCCTGAGTTGTCGCTCATTACTGAACACTTTATCGGAACGATTACAGATTGACCAGTTTTGGGTCCCTGGTCACAGGGAAATCCAGGGTAACTGTGAGGCCGATGATCTCGCTAAACGGGGCACATTGCTTCCTAATGTCTCCCCGCTATCAGACGTTACAATTCCTCTGGCAACGGTGAAAATGGCCATAAAGAACCAATACCTAAATTTGGCTCGCAAATTATGGGTAGATGAAAGTTCCTGCTGTGTCTCCAGACAACTGTGGACTACACTGGACCTCAAGCGGACCAGGAAGCTGCTCAGACTGGACAGAAAATCCATAACTATCACGGCCTCGGTACTTACTGGACACTGTCTAATCGGTAGGCATGCTAAAAGACTTGGTCTGCCTTTTAATGATTTCTGCCGCAGCTGTGGCTCGGAGGATGAGGAAGAGACCGTACTGCACCTCCTGTGCCACTGCCCATCCCTGGCTCGGAGAAGACTAAGAATTCTGGGCTCTCCTTTCTTTGGAACTCTTACGGAGCTATCATCCCTCTCTATAAGGGACATAGCGAAGTTCATCCGTGAATCCTCATGGTTCTCGGCTGGGTAATGGGAGTCATGCCGCCTTCTTTGTGGTATCACAACGGGCCATTCGCTTGTGCTCAAGTGAGCTTCGTTGCGAGAGGCTGCCACTCCTAACTAAATAACAATAGATAAGCCATTTTTCAAAAATTCTATTCATTAAAAAGTTGTTCTTCAGTATCAGTGTTTTTACAAAATAACACGATAGTTACGCGTGCAATTTGTTTCCATCAACAGAACCATTTACATATATACGTTTAAATGTAGTATTTGTGTTCCTTTTTTTTTAAATTTTACGCAAGTAATCCTTCTATTTATATGTTAAGTCCAAAGTTTTAAACCGTTTTTGTTTCTGTTGCTATTTAAGCATCATTTGAATTTCAGTAAAGATGTTTTTGTACGAAGGTCGTTTGGTGAGCTCTGTTAATGCTAATAGAGATGTCAACTCTAATCTGCTTCAAACGATTTTAGTGCTTTTTAAACTTTTTATCATTTAAAAACGGTATAAGTGAAGAAAGAATGCACAACTGCAAGTCATATGCTTTGTCATACAAAAAAAGAACACGTTCTAACTGAAAATCTGTTATATGACTTTTACATATGTATTTAACATAAACCGATTACTCGATACATATGTATTTTGTTATGAAAAATCTGACAAGTCATATGTAAAAAACATTTCGTCTAAAGGTTCCTTTAGTATAGGAACAGTCACAACATTTAAGCTTACAAATAATCTTTTAAATAAACACACAGCTGGACAAACATTGAAGTTTTACAATCATCGTCATCTATTGCACTGAGTAAATTATATGTACTAATTATAACAACTTTTTTCTATGTTTTTTATAACTAAGTGTCTATAACTTTAGGCACGATTCTCTGTATCAGCTTTAAATTTTATTCTCTTCTTTGTTGGTATATTAATAATATGTAACATCTCCAATATATAACGGCGTTTGTAATTATTCTCAATATTGTTGTCTCATCAAAGTCTGGAGTATGACTTTCATGTGCACAGTCGGCCGTCAATGCTGTTTTTTTTTGTGCGTTGTTATTTTGTTACGATTTCGCTGATCTGATTTGTGTCCATCTTTTCTTATTTTTAGTAGTACCCACATATACCATTTCACATTTTGTTTTACTGTTGCCATAATAGGGTAATTTATACACAACGTTAGATTTCTCAAATTTGTCAATTTTAGCTTTAGTTTTACCATACAGTTTTTCTATATTATTGATTTTTTGAGCTATTTTATCCTCTTTGTCAAAGAGTTTAGAATTTTTCAGCCTCTCAGATAAAATTGGTATATAAATCATTGATTTAAACACATCAGTTTGGTTGGAGTCTATTTTTTTCTGTCATTGGTTTTCCTTTAACGTATTGTTTAAGTTGAGCAGTTCCACTAAACGGAATCATCTGGTTATCTACACTTAGTTTTTTCTGCTTTAAAAGCAGGTTACAAGTACTCCGCACTACATGAATTACAGGTTTCACTTTTCAGAGTTATTTTCTTTTTCTTGGTTGGAAACTGCCAAATTGCCGACAAAGTGCAAATTGTTTCGCAACTTAGAGATGATCTCTGGGTAGCTGTGTGATGACAGGTACCCTTATTGATGGTCGATAATATATTTTGATCCTTGGCAGTTTTATGCAACCTGCAACGATGTGCGCACCAACTAGTTCTTTTTTATCACTTTAGGAGATTATTTTAAATTCTCGTTCGGCTGTAAGGAATATATGTTGCTCTGTTCACTTAATTTAGACCAAAATTCATCATTAAAATACTGGCCAAAGTAGTCGAATGGTGTCCAATTTTACCGCTCACCAACATCCACTACTTCCTCACTAACGTCTTTATATGTACTTTTTAAATTTTAATAAAGCCATTTAATATTTCTGCCTGTACTGTCTGAGACTGCTGCCTCTTCCTCGACAGCTTGTGTAGCAACAGCATCACCGTCTACCTGCTCCTCTTGCTCTTTTTCGTGTTCGCTATCGTACTCAGAAAAATCTTCAACGTCGCTAACCATCAATAAATCCAATAGTTGTTGTTCGGTAAGTGCCCTTCTTCTTGCCATTTTAATACAAATGTGCAACCGGCTGGACAGGACAAAATTTTATTATTTTTTTTTTTTATTTATTCAACTTCGGTAATATAAAAAAGCCTGTTAAGGCCAAATAACTTATATTATAGACAATTACTGAATATAATATATATATATATATATATATATATATATATATAGAATCGCGTTAGTCTCAGAAGGGTTAATATGTAAAAACTTTGAAGTCGTCCATTGAGAAAACTGTGAGAGGCTACAATTGACATTATTTAAATTAAAACGTACAACAGCAGTTAAATTAATCAGCAAAGACGTCGTACTATGTCCCCGGCGAAAAGCAAACTGAGAAGGAGCAATGTCCCTATGAACAGATAATAAAATTTGATTTTTTATTATGTGTTCAACAACTTTTGACAAGGCAGGAAATATAGAAATAGGTCTCAAGTCTTCCAGACTATAAACTACATTGGATTTAGGTATCGGAACCACTCTCGCTGTCTTCCACGAAGAAGAAAACTCAGAAAATGTAAGTATGGAGTTAATATGAAAAATTAAAAAATGAGAAATATGTGGGAAAATTATCTTCAGAAAATGTATAGGTATGCCATCAATACCTACAGATTTTGACTTAATCTTACATAAAGCTAACCATAATTCATATTGAGAAATGCACTCAAAAGAAAATGATCCATAAAAATTACCACAGAATGGATCATTAGAACCACCACTGAAAGGATCATTCACAAAATGGGTATTTACTTCATCAGCATTAAAGCAAACTGACGATAAACCATTATCAGAAGTAAAACCCTGTTTCCTTAAAAGTTTCCAATCTAGAGAAGCATTTTCGCCTTTCTTTACGAATTACATTTTTAGCTTTGTTCCGATATCTACAAAATACCCTCCAATTTTCAGCACTTGGAGTATTTCGAAAAACAGAAAAGGCTATGTCTCTAAGGGACGATGCTAGTATTACACAATTAGATTTCATCCAGATATCCCTCTCACAACGGATTCTTTTTTTGACAACAGGTACAAAGTTATAAAGTTTTAAAGAGATTCGAGTAAAGAGCAAAGTAATGACGATTGATGATCAACGTCATTGGATTAAAAAAAAAGTGTAATTATAATCAGACAAGAAGGAGAAGACCCCATTCCAATCAATATTATTTAAGTCTTTGTACTCAAAGAAGTAAGATAATCGATCAACAATAACACGAAACGAGGCAAAAATCCAAGCGTGATGGGAAACAGAGGGGCATTGAACTTGGTCTGAAGACAGTATCATAGAACTATCAATCACCAACCAATAATCCAATTAGGACGTAGAACCGTGAGTGACGTCATAATGAGTAGGTTTAGAGTTGTGGAAAACTGAAAGATTACATCGTTGACACATCGATCTAATAAAGTTAGCATTAGAGGAATTAAATAAATTACAATTAAAATCTCCAACAACAATTATATTAGAGTACTTTATGAATAAATCGATATGGTTATTTTCAAACGTAACAATGTCACCAAAAGGTAAGTAAACCACTCCAAAAAGAACTTTAATGTCACAATTATTAATGTGTGGACAATTTAAAAAGATGTGATTAAGGTTTACTGGGGTGCTGTTGCAAAAGGGATAAGGTTTAGGGTTGGACTTGTCTATTATGTGAGAGTGGGTCAATTTTGTGTGTCCTATTCTAAGTCTCATTATATTAATTTGATGTTTTCTAGAAAAAGTTTTTGCTTTTTTGAAAATTTGAGAGGCGTTCAATTTAAGAGGGTTGCTTGTTTTGTACCAGTCGGTTGTAAAATTTCAATTGCTTAGTTGTGAGTTATGGAAGTATTGTTTAATATAACATATTATGTCATAGTTTGGAGTGGCAATCAGAGGAGCGCGTAGAGCATCCTTTGCGATTCTGTCGGCGATTTCATTACCTGTTATGCCCGAGTGGCCGGGAACACAAACCAGTTTAATATCTGGTTGTTTCTCGATTATCATTTTTCGAATTTGATTGGGGTAGAACCTATTGTTATTGCAGTTAACTATTGCATCCATAGCGGAGAGTGAGTCTGTACAAAAAGCAAATTTTCCTCGAGAGCGCCTACATTTCTTTACCGCCTCACAGTGGTCAATTTCGCGAGATAGCGGTCAAAACTCTATAACTTTTGACCGGATTGGTATTTTTTTACGCAATGTGTTTTGTTCAATAGGAAGGACTTTAAGCTTCAATTTGCGTGTTCAAACGTAAAAATCGGCTGATAGGAACGTAAGTAAAGTGGAGTTAAAATTGCATTTTAATTTTTTGTTGAGTTTCCATGTAAAAGTTGAATATTTTGACATTTTAAATAGGTATTTTTTTATAATTTCTTATTTTCTTCAATCGTATTTTACAACCAATACTTATTTATTATTCCTGAACTTAATTTTGGTCAGAAAATGCCAACATTTGGCCACTGACATTTATTTAGTCTCAATATTCACAGGGGCCAAAGGTTGGTTTTTTTGGAAGAAAGCTTATTCTTGTGAGGATTAAACTGAAAAAAACAGTGAAATTCCCAACAATATCATTACCATTTGGATATATTATATACAGAACACAACATCGATAAAATTTTATGTAAACTTTTACTATTGATTTAAAGTGCACATATATTTTATTTTAATATCTTAATTAAAATATATACTAAAATTAGAAACAAATTATAATCTTTAAACTTGTATTAATTAAACAATATTAGTAAAAATTTCTTCCAAATAGCTTTGATTTTCATTTTGCAGTAGTTGTTTAGCTTCTTCATCTAACTCTAATATGGTTGATTTCCATTTTTGTCGAATACTGGGCATATATGGGTCTGATGTGCACAACAAAATATTAATAAGATCTTCATTAGTACAATATCTGGAAATTTTTCTTGTATTGTGCACGCGAAAGAATCTGTAGTCTTTGTTCCTTTTTTCTTGCGCTTCTTTTGAGAGATCTCCAATTGGAAGCATATTGCGCTTAATTATTTGTTCCCCATGGAACAAAATTTTGTGAACTGTGGTTGGCATATGTCTCCATAAATATTTTTGGTTATAAAGGGTTGCTGTCTCATTAGCATACTGACCAACTTTTTTGCATCTATCTTTTTGCTACGTGCTATAATTTCTAATATGATTTGGAATCGTCGTATTAAATCATAATCTACTCCAGTTATAGAAGCTGCAGTTTCTGGATCGGAAAAAAATCTCCTTGCTGTGTTCCATCCTTCTCCTTGCTTTGGCTGGTCAATTATAAGGCCTATCTCACGGTATTTTTCTTGAATATGCTTTTTTTTTTCTTTTTTCCAAATTTTCTTTATTGTTTCTCACTGTTTCGCCTAACGGGCCAAATTCCAAATCGTATTCCAATTTAAGAATATGCTCCATAAAACGAATTCTAGCATGAAGAGGTGATATTCCAAATTCATATGCTTCATTAAAACTATCGTCGTGAAAATGGCCATAAAGAACCACTACCTAAATTTGGCTCGCAAATTATGGGTAGATGAAAGTTCCTGCTGTGTCTCCAGACAACTGTGGACTACACTGGACCTCAAGCGGACCAGGAAGCTGCTCAGACTGGACAGAAAATCCATAACTATCACGGCCTCGGTACTTACTGGACACTGTCTAATCGGTAGGCATGCTAAAAGACTTGGTCTGCCTTTTAATGATTTCTGCCGTAGCTGTGGCTCGGAGGATGAGGAAGAGACCGTACTGTACTTCCTGTGCCACTGCCCATCCCTGGCTCGGAGAAGACTAGGAATTCTGGGCTCTCCTTTCTTTGGAACTCTTACGGAGCTATCATCCCACTCTATAAGGGACATAGCGAAGTTCATCCGTGAATCCTCATGGTTCTCGGCTGGGTAATGGGAGGCATGCCGCCTTCTTTGTGGTATCACAACGGGCCATTCGTTTGTGCTCAAGTGAGCTTCGTTGCGAGAGGCTGCCACTCCTAACTAAATAACAATAGATAAGCCATTTTTCAAAAATTCTATTTATTAAAAAGTTGTTCTTCAGTATCAGTGTTTTTACAAAATAACACGATAGTTACGCGTGCAATTTGTTGCCATCAACAGAACTATTTACATATATACGTTTAAATGTAGTATTTGTGTTCCTTTTTTTTAAATTTTACGCAAGTAATCCTTCTATTTATATGTTAAGTCCAAAGTTTTAAACCGTTTTTGTTTCTGTTGCTATTTAAGCATCATTTGAATTTCAGTAAAGATGTTTTTGTACGAAGGTCGTTTGGTGAGCTCTGTTAATGCTAATAGAGATGTCAACTCTAATCTGCTTCCAACGATTTTAGTGCTTTTTAAACTTTTTATCATTTAAAAACGGTATAAGTGAAGAAAGAAAAAGTTGCACAACTGCAAGTCATATGCTTTGTCATACAAAAAAAGAACACGTTCTAACTGAAAATCTGTTATATGACTTTTACATATGTATTTAACATAAACCGATTACTCGATACATATGTATTTTGTTATGAAAAATCTGACAAGTCATATGTAAAAAACATTTCGTCTAAAGGTTCCTTTAGTATAAGAACAGTCACAACATTTAAGCTTACAAATAATCTTTTAAATAAACACACAGCTGGACAAACATTGAAGTTTTACAATCATCGTCATCTATTGCACTGAGTAAATTATATGTACTAATTATAACAACTTTTTTCTATGTTTTTTATAACTAAGTGTCTATAAATTTAGGCACGATTCTCTGTATCAGCTTTAAATTTTATTCTCTTCTTTGTTGGTATATTAATAATATGTAACATCTCCAATATATAACGGCGTTTGTAATTATTCTCAGTCGGCCGTCAATGCTGTTTTTTTGTGGGTTGTTATTTTGTTACGATTTCGCTGATCTGATTTGTGTCCATCTTTTCTTATTTTTAGTAGTACCCACATATACCATTTCACATTTTGTTTTACTGTTGCCATAATAGGGTAATTTATACACAACGTTAGATTTCTCAAATTTGTCAATTTTAGCTTTAGTTTTACCATACAGTTTTTCTATATAATTGATTTTTGAGCTATTTTATCGTTGTATTTGTCAAAGAGTTTAGAATTTTTCAGCCTCTCAGATAAAATTGGTATATAAATCATTGATTTAAACACATCAGTTTGGTTGGAGTCTATTTTTTTCTGTCATTGGTTTTCCTTTAACGTATTGTTTAAGTTGAGCAGTTCCACTAAACGGAATCATCTGGTTATCTACACTTAGTTTTTTCTGCTTTAAAAGCAGGTTACAAGTACTCCACACTACATGAATTACAGGTTTCACTTTTCAGAGTTATTTTCTTTTTCTTGGTTGGAAACTGCCAAATTGCCGACAAAGTGCAAATTGTTTCGCAACTTAGAGATGATCTCTGGGTAGCTGTGTGATGACAGGTACCCTTATTGATGGTCGATAATATATTTTGATCCTTGGCAGTTTTATGCAACCTGCAACGATGTGCGCACCAACTAGTTCTTTTTTATCACTTTAGGAGATTATTTTAAATTCTCGTTCGGCTGTAAGGAATATATGTTGCTCTGTTCACTTAATTTATACCAAAATTCATCATTAAAATACTGGCCAAAGTAGTCGAATGGTGTCCAATTTTACCGCTCACCAACATCCACTACTTCCTCACTAACGTCTTTATATGTACTTTTTAAATTTTAATAAAGCCATTTAATATTTCTGCCTGCACTGTCTGAGACTGCTGCCTCTTCCTCGACAGCTTGTGTAGCAACAGCATCACCGTCTACCTGCTCCTCTTGCTCTTTTTCGTGTTCGCTATCGTACTCAGAAAAATCTTCAACGTCGCTAACCATCAATAAATCCAATAGTTGTTGTTCGGTAAGTGCCCTTCTTCTTGCCATTTTAATACAAATGTGCAGCCGGCTGGACAGGACAAAATTTTATTATTTTTTTTTTATTTTTTCAACTTCGGTAATATAAAAAAGCCTGTTAAGGCCAAATAACTTATATTATAGACAATTACTGAATATAATATATATATATATCTATATATATATATATATATATATATATATATATATATATATATATATATATATATATATATATATATATATATATATATATATAAATCAGCAAAGACGTCGTACTATGTCCCCGGCGAAAAGCAAACTGAGAAGGAGCAATGTCCCTCTGAACAGATAATAAAATTTGATTTTTTATTATGTGTTCAACAACTTTTGACAAGGCAGGAAGTATAGAAATAGGTCTCAAGTCTTCCAGACTATAAACTACATTGGATTTAGGTATCGGAACCACTCTCACTGTCTTCCACGAAGAAGAAAACTCAGAAAATGTAAGTGTGGAGTTAATATGAAAAATTAAAAAATGAGAAATATGTTGGAAAATTATCTTCAGAAAATGTATAGGTATGCCATCAATACCTACAGATTTTGACTTAATCTTACATAAAGCTAACCATAATTCATATTGAGAAATGCACTCAAAAGAAAATGATCCATAAAAATTACCACAGAATGGATCATTAGATCCACCACTGAAAGGATCATTCACAAAATGGGTATTTACTTCATCAGCATTAAAGCAAACTGACGATAAACCATTATCAGAAGTAAAACCCTGTTTCCTTAAAAGTTTCCAATCTAGAGAAGCATTTTCGCCTTTCTTTACGAATTACATTTTTAGCTTTGTTCCGATATCTACAAAATACCCTCCAATTTTCAGCACTTGGAGTATTTCGAAAAACAGAAAAGGCTATGTCTCTAAGGGACGATGCTAGTATTACACAATTAGATTTCATCCAGATATCCTTCTCACAACGGATTTTTTTTTGACAACAGGTACAAAGTTTTAAAGAGATTCGAGTAAAGAGCAAAGTAATGACGATTGATGATCAACGTCATTGGATTAAAAAAAAAAGTGTAATTATAATCAGATAAGAAGGAGAAGACCCCATTCCAATCAATATTATTTAAGTCTTTGTACTCAAAGAAGTAAGATAATCGATCAACAATAACACGAAACGAGGCAAAAATCCAAGCGTGATGGGAAACAGAGGGGCATTGAACTTGGTCTGAAGACAGTATCATAGAACTATCAATCACCAACCAATAATCCAATTAGGACGTAGAACCGTGAGTGACGTCATAATGAGTAGGTTTAGAGTTGTGGAAAACTGAAAGATTACATCGTTGACACATCGATCTAATAAAGTTAGCATTAGAGGAATTAAATAAATTACAATTAAAATCTCCAACAACAATTATATTAGAGTACTTTATGAATAAATCGATATGGTTATTTTCAAACGTAACAATGTCACCAAAAGGTAAGTAAACCACTCCAAAAAGAACTTTAATGTCACAATTATTAATGTGTGGACAATTTAAAAAGATGTGATTTAGGTTTACTGGGGTGCTGTTGCAAAAGGGACAAGGTTTAGGGTTGGACTTGTCTATTATGTGAGAGTGGGTCAATTTTGTGTGTCCCATTCTAAGTCTCATTATATTAATTTGATGTTTTCTAGAAAAAGTTTTTGCTTTTTTGAAAATTTGAGAGGCGTTCAATTTAAGAGGGTTGCTTGTTTTGTACCAGTCGGTTGTAAAATTTCAATTGCTTAGTTGTGAGTTATGGAAGTATTGTTTAATATAACATATTATGTCATAGTTTGGAGTGGCAATCAGAGGAGCGCGTAGAGCATCCTTTGCGATTCTGTCGGCGATTTCATTACCTGTTATGCCCGAGTGGCCGGGAACCCAAACCAGTTTAATATCTGGTTGTTTCTCGATTATCATTTTTCGAATTTGATTGGGGTAGAACCTATTGTTATTGCAGTTAACTATTGCGTCCATAGCGGAGAGTGAGTCTGTACAAAAAGCAAATTTTCCTCGAGAGCGCCTACATTTCTTTACCGCCTCACAGTGGTCAATTTCGCGAGATAGCGGTCAAAACTCTATAACTTTTGACGGGATTGGTATTTTTTTACGCAATGTGTTTTGTTCAATAGGAAGGACTTTAAGCTTCAATTTGCGTGTTCAAACGTAAAAATCGGCTGATAGGAACGTAAGTAAAGTGGAGTTAAAATTGCATTTTAATTTTTTGTTGAGTTTCCATGTAAAAGTTGAATATTTTGACATTTTAAATAGGTATTTTTTTATAATTTCTTATTTTCTTCAATCGTATTTTACAACCAATACTTATTTATTATTCCTGAACTTAATTTTGGTCAGAAAATGCCAACATTTGGCCACTGACATTTATTTAGTCTCAATATTCACAGGGGCCAAAGGTTGGTTTTTTTGGAAGAAAGCTTATTCTTGTGAGGATTAAACTGAAAAAAACAGTGAAATTCCCAACAATATCATTACCATTTGGATATATTATATACAGAACACAACATCGATAAAATTTTATGTAAACTTTTACTATTGATTTAAAGTGCACATATATTTTATTTTAATATCTTAATTAAAATATATACTAAAATTAGAAACAAATTATAATCTTTAAACTTGTATTAATTAAACAATATTAGTAAAAATTTCTTCCAAATAGCTTTGATTTTCATTTTGCAGTAGTTGTTTAGCTTCTTCATCTAACTCTAATATGGTTGATTTCCATTTTTGTCGAATACTGGGCATATATGGGTCTGATGTGCACAACAAAATATTAATAAGATCTTCATTAGTACAATATCTGAAAATTTTTCTTGTATTGTGCACGCGAAAGAATCTGTAGTCTTTGTTCCTTTTTTCTTGCGCTTCTTTTGAGAGATCTCTAATTGGAAGCATATTGCGCTTAATTATTTGTTCCCCATGGAACAAAATTTTGTGAACTGTGGTTGGCATATGTCTCCATAAATATTTTTGGTTATAAAGGGTTGCTGTCTCATTAGCATACTGACCAACTTTTTTGCATCTATCTTTTTGCTACGTGCTATAACTTCTAATATGATTTGGAATCGTCGTATTAAATCATAATCTACTCCAGTTATAGAAGCTGCAGTTTCTGGATCGGAAAAAAATCTCCTTGCTGTGTTCCATCCTTCTCCTTGCTTTGGCTGGTCAATTATAAGGCCTATCTCACGGTATTTTTCTTGAATATGCTTTTTTTTTTCTTTTTTCCAAATTTTCTTTATTGTTTCTCACTGTTTCGCCTAACGGGCCAAATTCCAAATCGTATCCCAATTTAAGAATATGCTCCATAAAACGAATTCTAGCATGAAGAGGTGATATTCCAAATTCATATGCTTCATTAAAACTATCGTCGTGAAAATGGCCATAAAGAACCACTACCTAAATTTGGCTCGCAAATTATGGGTAGATGAAAGTTCCTGCTTGTCTCCAGACAACTGTGGACTACACTGGACCTCAAGCGGACCAGGAAGCTGCTCAGACTGGACAGAAAATCCATAACTATCACGGCCTCGGTACTTACTGGACACTGTCTAATCGGTAGGCATGCTAAAAGACTTGGTCTGCCTTTTAATGATTTCTGCCGTAGTTGTGGCTCGGAGGATGAGGAAGAGACCGTACTGCACTTCCTGTGCCACTGCCCATCCCTGGCTCGGAGAAGACTAGGAATTCTGGGCTCTCCTTTCTTTGGAACTCTTACGGAGCTATCATCCCACTCTATAAGGGACATAGCGAAGTTCATCCGTGAATCCTCATGGTTCTCGGCTGGGTAATGGGAGGCATGCCGCCTTCTTTGTGGTATCACAACGGGCCATTCGTTTGTGCTCAAGTGAGCTTCGTTGCGAGAGGCTGCCACTCCTAACTAAATAACAATAGATAAGCCATTTTTCAAAAATTCTATTTATTAAAAAGTTGTTCTTCAGTATCAGTGTTTTTACAAAATAACACGATAGTTACGCGTGCAATTTGTTGCCATCAACAGAACTATTTACATATATACGTTTAAATGTAGTATTTGTGTTCCTTTTTTTTAAATTTTACGCAAGTAATCCTTCTATTTATATGTTAAGTCCAAAGTTTTAAACCGTTTTTGTTTCTGTTGCTATTTAAGCATCATTTGAATTTCAGTAAAAATGTTTTTGTACGAAGGTCGTTTGGTGAGCTCTGTTAATGCTAATAGAGATGTCAACTCTAATCTGCTTCCAACGATTTTAGTGCTTTTTAAACTTTTTATCATTTAAAAACGGTATAAGTGAAGAAAGAAAAAGTTGCACAACTGCAAGTCATATGCTTTGTCATACAAAAAAAGAACACGTTCTAACTGAAAATCTGTTATATGACTTTTACATATGTATTTAACATAAACCGATTACTCGATACATATGTATTTTGTTATGAAAAATCTGACAAGTCATATGTAAAAAACATTTCGTCTAAAGGTTCCTTTAGCATAAGAACAGTCACAACATTTAAGCTTGCAAATAATCTTTTAAATAAACACACAGCTGGACAAACATTGAAGTTTTACAATCATCGTCATCTATTGCACTGAGTAAATTATATGTACTAATTATAACAACTTTTTTCTATGTTTTTTATAACTAAGTGTCTATAAATTTAGGCACGATTCTCTGTATCAGCTTTAAATTTTATTCTCTTCTTTGTTGGTATATTAATAATATGTAACATCTCCAATATATAACGGCGTTTGTAATTATTCTCAATATTGTTGTCTCATCAAAGTCTGGAGTATGACTTTCATGTGCACAGTCGGCCGTCAATGCTGTTTTTTTGTGGGTTGTTATTTTGTTACGATTTCGCTGATCTGATTTGTGTCCATCTTTTCTTATTTTTAGTAGTACCCACATATACCATTTCACATTTTGTTTTACTGTTGCCATAATAGGGTAATTTATACACAACGTTAGATTTCTCAAATTTGTCAATTTTAGCTTTAGTTTTACCATACAGTTTTCTATATAATTGATTTTTTGAGCTATTTTATCGTTGTCTTTGTCAAAGAGTTTAGAATTTTTCAGCCTCTCAGATAAAATTGGTATATAAATCATTGATTTAAACACATCAGTTTGGTTGGAGTCTATTTTTTTCTGTCATTGGTTTTCCTTTAACGTATTGTTTAAGTTGAGCAGTTCCACTAAACGGAATCATCTGGTTATCTACACTTAGTTTTTTCTGCTTTAAAAGCAGGTTACAAGTACTCCACACTACATGAATTACAGGTTTCACTTTTCAGAGTTATTTTCTTTTTCTTGGTTGGAAACTGCCAAATTGCCGACAAAGTGCAAATTGTTTCGCAACTTAGAGATGATCTCTGGGTAGCTGTGTGATGACAGGTACCCTTATTGATGGTCGATAATATTTTTTGATCCTTGGCAGTTTTATGCAACCTGCAACGATGTGCGCACCAACTAGCTCTTTTTTATCACTTTAGGAGATTATTTTAAATTCTCGTTCGGCTGTAAGGAATATATGTTGCTCTGTTCACTTAATTTAGACCAAAATTCATCATTAAAATACTGGCCAAAGTAGTCGAATGGTGTCCAATTTTACCGCTCACCAACATCCACTACTTCCTCACTAACGTCTTTATATGTACTTTTTAAATTTTAATAAAGCCATTTAATATTTCTGCCTGTAATATAAAAAATAAATAAAATAAATAAATAAAATAATATAAAAAAGCCTGTTAAGGCCAAATAACTTATATTATAGACAATTGCTGAATATAATATATATATATATATATATATATATATATAGAATCGCGTTAGTCTCAGAAGGGTTAATATGTAAAAACTTTGAAGTCGTCCATTGAGAAAACTGTGAGAGGCTACAATTGACATTATTTAAATTAAAACGTACAACAGCAGTTAAATTAATCAGCAAAGACGTCGTACTATGTCCCCGGCGAAAAGCAAACTGAGAAGGAGCAATGTCCCTCTGAACAGATAATAAAATTTGATTTTTTATTATGTGTTCAACAACTTTTGACAAGGCAGGAAGTATAGAAATAGGTCTCAAGTCTTCCAGACTATAAACTACATTGGATTTAGGTATCGGAACCACTCTCACTGTCTTCCACGAAGAAGAAAACTCAGAAAATGTAAGTATGGAGTTAATATGAAAAATTAAAAAATGAGAAATATGTGGGAAAATTATCTTCAGAAAATGTATAGGTATGCCATCAATACCTACAGATTTTGACTTAATCTTACATAAAGCTAACCATAATTCATATTGAGAAATGCACTCAAAAGAAAATGATCCATAAAAATTACCACAGAATGGATCATTAGATCCACCACTGAAAGGATCATTCACAAAATGGGTATTTACTTCATCAGCATTAAAGCAAACTGACGATAAACCATTATCAGAAGTAAAACCCTGTTTCCTTAAAAGTTTCCAATCTAGAGAAGCATTTTCGCCTTTCTTTACGAATTACATTTTTAGCTTTGTTCCGATATCTACAAAATACCCTCCAATTTTCAGCACTTGGAGTATTTCGAAAAACAGAAAAGGCTATGTCTCTAAGGGACGATGCTAGTATTACACAATTAGATTTCATCCAGATATCCTTCTCACAACGGATTTTTTTTTGACAACAGGTACAGAGTTATAAAGTTTTAAAGAGATTCGAGTAAAGAGCAAAGTAATGACGATTGATGATCAACGTCATTGGATTAAAAAAAAAAGTGTAATTATAATCAGATAAGAAGGAGAAGACCCCATTCCAATCAATATTATTTAAGTCTTTGTACTCAAAGAAGTAAGATAATCGATCAACAATAACACGAAACGAGGCAAAAATCCAAGCGTGATGGGAAACAGAGGGGCATTGAACTTGGTCTGAAGACAGTATCATAGAACTATCAATCACCAACCAATAATCCAATTAGGACGTAGAACCGTGAGTGACGTCATAATGAGTAGGTTTAGAGTTGTGGAAAACTGAAAGATTACATCGTTGACACATCGATCTAATAAAGTTAGCATTAGAGGAATTAAATAAATTACAATTAAAATCTCCAACAACAATTATATTAGAGTACTTTATGAATAAATCGATATGGTTATTTTCAAACGTAACAATGTCACCAAAAGGTAAGTAAACCACTCCAAAAAGAACTTTAATGTCACAATTATTAATGTGTGGACAATTTAAAAAGATGTGATTTAGGTTTACTGGGGTGCTGTTGCAAAAGGGACAAGGTTTAGGGTTGGACTTGTCTATTATGTGAGAGTGGGTCAATTTTGTATGTCCCATTCTAAGTCTCATTATATTAATTTGATGTTTTCTAGAAAAAGTTTTTGCTTTTTTGAAAATTTGAGAGGCGTTCAATTTAAGAGGGTTGCTTGTTTTGTACCAGTCGGTTGTAAAATTTCAATTGCTTAGTTGTGAGTTATGGAAGTATTGTTTAATATAACATATTATGTCATAGTTTGGAGTGGCAATCAGAGGAGCGCGTAGAGCATCCTTTGCGATTCTGTCAGCGATTTCATTACCTCTTATGCCCGAGTGGCCGGGAACACAAATCAGTTTAATATCTGGTTGTTTCTCGATTATCATTTTTCGAATTTGATTGGGGTAGAACCTATTGTTATTGCAGTTAACTATTGCGTCCATAGCGGAGAGTGAGTCTGTACAAAAAGCAAATTTTCCTCGAGAGCGCCTACATTTCTTAACTGCCTCACAGTGGTCAATTTCGCGAGATAGCGGTCAAAACTTTATAACTTTTGACCGGATTAGTATTTTTTTACGCAATGTGTTTTGTTCAATAGGAAGGACTTTAAGCTTCAATTTGCGTGTTCAAACGTAAAAATCGGCTGACAGGAACGTAAGTAATGTGGAGTTAAAATTGCATTTTAAATTTTTGTTGAGTTTCCATGTAAAAGTTGAATATTTTGACATTTTAAATAGGTATTTTTTTATAATTTCTTATTTTCTTCAATCGTATTTTACAACCAATACTTATTTATTATTCCTGAACTTAATTTTGGTCAGAAAATGCCAACATTTGGCCACTGACATTTATTTAGTCTCAATATTCACAGGGGCCAAAGGTTGGTTTTTTTGGAAGAAAGCTTATTCTTGTGAGGATTAAACTGAAGAAAACAGTGAAATTCCCAACAATATCATTACCATTTGGATATATTATATACAGAACACAACATCGATAAAATTTTATGTAAACTTTTACTATTGATTTAAAGTGCACATATATTTTATTTAAATATCTTAATTAAAATATATACTAAAATTAGAAACAAATTATAATCTTTAAACTTGTATTAATTAAACAATATTAGTAAAAATTTCTTCCAAATAGCTTTGATTTTCATTTTGCAGTAGTTGTTTAGCTTCTTCATCTAACTCTAATAAGGTTGATTTCCATTTTTGTCGAATACTGGGCATATATGGGTCTGATGTGCACAACAAAATATTAATAAGATCTTCATTAGTACAATATCTGGAAATTTTTCTTGTATTGTGCACGCGAAAGAATCTGTAGTCTTTGTTCCTTTTTTCTTGCGCTTCCTTTGAGAGATCTCCAATTGGAAGCATATTGCGCTTAATTACTTGTTCCCCATAGAACAAAATTTTGTGAACTGTGGTTGGCATATGTCTCCATAAATATTTTTGGTTATAAAGGGTTGCTGTCTCATTAGCATACTGACCAACTTTTTTGCATCTATCTTTTTGCTACGTGCTATAACTTCTAATATGATTTGGAATCGTCGTATTAAATCATAATCTACTCCAGTTATAGAAGCTGCAGTTTCTGGATCGGAAAAAAATCTCCTTGCTGTGTTCCATCCTTCTCCTTGCTTTGGCTGGTCAATTATAAGGCCTATCTCACGGTATTTTTCTTGAATATGCTTTTTTTTTTCTTTTTTCCAAATTTTCTTTATTGTTTCTCACTGTTTCGCCTAACGGGCCAAATTCCAAATCGTATCCCAATTTAAGAATATGCTCCATAAAACGAATTCTAGCATGAAGAGGTGATATTCCAAATTCATATGCTTCATTAAAACTATCGTCGTGAAAATGGCCATAAAGAACCACTACCTAAATTTGGCTCGCAAATTATGGGTAGATGAAAGTTCCTGCTGTGTCTCCAGACAACTGTGGACTACACTGGACCTCAAGCGGACCAGGAAGCTGCTCAGACTGGACAGAAAATCCATAACTATCACGGCCTCGGTACTTACTGGACACTGTCTAATCGGTAGGCATGCTAAAAGACTTGGTCTGCCTATTAATGATTTCTGCCGCAGCTGTGGCTCGGAGGATGAGGAAGAGACCGTACTGCACTTCCTGTGCCACTGCCCATCCCTGGCTCGGAGAAGACTAGGAATTCTGGGCTTTCCTTTCTTTGGAACTCTTACGGAGCTATCATCCCACTCTATAAGGGACATAGCGAAGTTCATCCGTGAATCCTCATGGTTCTCGGCTGGGTAATGGGAGTCATGCCGCCTTCTTTGTGGTATCACAACGGGCCATTCGTTTGTGCTCAAGTGAGCTTCGTTGCGAGAGGCTGCCACTCCTAACTAAATAACAATAGATAAGCCATTTTTCAAAAATTCTATTTATTAAAAAGTTGTTCTTCAGTATCAGTGTTTTTACAAAATAACACGATAGTTACGCGTGCAATTTGTTGCTATCAACAGAACTATTTACATATATACGTTTAAATGTAGTATTTGTGTTCCTTTTTTTTAAATTTTACGTAAGTAATCCTTCTATTTATATGTTAAGTCCAAAGTTTTAAACCGTTTTTGTTTCTGTTGCTATTTAAGCATCATTTGAATTTCAGTAAAGATGTTTTTGTACGAAGGTCGTTTGGTGAGCTCTGTTAATGCTAATAGAGATGTCAACTCTAATCTGCTTCCAACGATTTTAGTGCTTTTTAACCTTTTTATCATTTAAAAACGGTATAAGTGAAGAAAGAAAAAGTTGCACAACTGCAAGTCATATGCTTTGTCATACAAAAAAAGAACACGTTCTAACTGAAAATCTGTTATATGACTTTTACATATGTATTTAACATAAACCGATTACTCGATACATATGTATTTTGTTATGAAAAATCTGACAAGTCATATGTAAAAAACATTTCGTCTAAAGGTTCCTTTAGTATAAGAACAGTCACAACATTTAAGCTTACAAATAATCTTTTAAATAAACACACAGCTGGACAAACATTGAAGTTTTACAATCATCGTCATCTATTGCACTGAATAAATTATATGTACTAATTATAACAACTTTTTTCTATGTTTTTTATAACTAAGTGTCTATAAATTTAGGCACGATTCTCTGTATGAGCTTTAAATTTTATTCTCTTCTCTGTTGGTATATTAATAATATGTAACATCTCCAATATATAACGGCGTTTTTAGTTATTCTCAATATTGTTGTCTCATCAAAGTCTGGAGTATGACTTTCATGTGCACAGTCGGCCGTCAATGCTGTTTTTTTGTGGGTTGTTATTTTGTTACGATTTCGCTGATCTGATTTGTGTCCATCTATTCTTATTTTTAGTAGTACCCACATATACCATTTCACATTTTGTTTTACTGTTGCCATAAAAGGGTAATTTATACACAACGTTAGATTTCTCAAATTTGTCAATTTTAGCTTTAGTTTTACCATACAGTTTTTCTATATTATTGATTTTTTGAGCTATTTTATCGTTGTCTTTGTCAAAGAGTTTAGAAATTTTCAGCCTCTCAGATAAAATTGGTATATAAATCATTGATTTAAACACATCAGTTTGGTTGGAGTCTATTTTTTTCTGTCATTGGTTTTCCTTTAACGTATTGTTTAAGTTGAGCAGTTCCACTAAACGGAATCATCTGGTTATCTACACTTAGTTTTTTCTGCTTTAAAAGCAGGTTACAAGTACTCCGCACTACATGAATTACAGGTTTCACTTTTCAGAGTTATTTTCTTTTTCTTGGTTGGAAACTGCCAAATTGCCGACAAAGTGCAAATTGTTTCGCAACTTAGAGATGATCTCTGAGTAGCTGTGTGATGACAGGTACCCTTATTGATGGTCGATAATATATTTTGATCCTTGGCAGTTTTATGCAACCTGCAACGATGTGCGCACCAACTAGTTCTTTTTTATCACTTTAGGAGATTATTTTAAATTCTCGTTCGGCTGTAAGGAATATATGTTGCTCTGTTCACTTAATTTAGACCAAAATTCATCATTAAAATACTGGCCAAAGTAGTCGAATGGTGTCCAATTTTACCGCTCACCAACATCCACTACTTCCTCACTAACGTCTTTATATGTACTTTTTAAATTTTAATAAAGCCATTTAATATTTCTGCCTGTAATATAAAAAATAAATAAAATAAATAAATAAAATAATATAAAAAAGCCTGTTAAGGCCAAATAACTTATATTATAGACAATTGCTGAATATAATATATATATATATATATATATATATATATATATATAGAATCGCGTTAGTCTCAGAAGGGTTAATATGTGAAAACTTTGAAGCCGTCCATTGAGAAAACTGTGAGAGGCTACAATTGACATTATTTAAATTAAAACGTCAACAGCAGTTAAATTAATCAGCAAAGACGTCGTACTATGTCCCCGGCGAAAAGCAAACTGAGAAGGAGCAATGTCCCTATGAACAGATAATAAAATTTGATTTTTTATTATGTGTTCAACAACTTTTGACAAGGCAGGAAGTATAGAAATAGGTCTCAAGTCTTCCAGACTATAAACTACATTGGATTTAGGTATCGGAACCACTCTCGCTGTCTTCCACGAAGAAGAAAACTCAGAAAATGTAAGTATTGAGTTAATATGAATAATTAAAAAATGAGAAATATGTGGGAAAATTATCTTCAGAAAATGTATAGGTATACCATCAATACCTACAAATTTTGACTTAATCTTACATAAAGCTAACCATAATTCATATTGAGAAATGCACTCAAAAGAAAATGATCCATAAAAATTACCACAGAATAGATCATTAGAACCACCACTGAAAGGATCATTCACAAAATGGGTATTTACTTCATCAGCATTAAAGCAAACTGACGATAAACCATTATCAGAAGTAAAACCCTGTTTCCTTAAAAGTTTCCATAAGGAAGAGGAGTTTAAACCTGCAAACAATCTAGAGAAGCATTTTCGCCTTTCTTTACGAATTACATTTTTAGCTTTGTTCCGATATCTACAAAATACCCTTCAATTTTCAGCACTTGGAGTATTTCGAAAAACAGAAAAGGCTATGTCTCTAAGGGACGATGCTAGTATTACACAATTAGATTTCATCTAGATATCCTTCTCACAACGGATTCTTTTTTTGACAACAGGTACAAAGTTATAAAGTTTTAAAGAGATTCGAGTAAAGAGCAAAGTAATGACGATTGATGATCAACGTCATTGGATTAAAAAAAAAGAGTGTAATCATAATCAGACAAGAAGGAGAAGACCCCATTCCAATCAATATTATTTAAGTCTTTGTACTCAAAGAAGTAAGATAATCGATCAACAATAACACGAAACGAGGCAAAAATCAAAGCGTGATGGGAAACAGAGGGGCATTGAACTTGGTCTGAAGACAGTATCATAGAACTATCAATCACCAACCAATAATCCAATAAGGACGTAGAACCGTGAGTGACGTCATAATGAGTAGGTTTAGAGTTGTGGAAAACTGAAAGATTACATCGTTGACACATCGATCTAATAAAGTTAGCATTAGAGGAATTAAATAAATTACAATTAAAATCTCCAACAACAATTATATTAGAGTACTTTATGAATAAATCGATATGGTTATTTTCAAACGTAACAATGTCACCAAAAGGTAAATAAACCACTCCAAAAAGAACTTTAATGTCACAATTATTAATGTGTGGACAATTTAAAAAGATGTGATTAAGGTTTACTGGGGTGCTGTTGCAAAAGGGATAAGGTTTAGGGTTGGACTTGTCTATTATGTGAGAGTGGGTCAATTTTGTGTGTCCCATTCTAAGTCTCATTATATTAATTTGATGTTTTCTAGAAAAAGTTTTTGCTTTTTTGAAAATTTGAGAGGCGTTCCATTTAAGAGGGTTGCTTTTTTTTACCAGTCGGTTGTAAAATTTCAATTGCTTAGTTGTGAGTTATGGAAGTATTGTTTAATATAACATATTATGTCATAGTTTGGAGTGGCAATCAGAGGAGCGCGTAGAGCATCCTTTGCGATTCTGTCGGCGATTTCATTACCTGTTATGCCCGAGTGGCCGGGAACCCAAACCAGTTTAATATCTGGTTGTTTCTCGATTATCATTTTTCGAATTTGATTGGGGTAGAACCTATTGTTATTGCAGTTAACTATTGCGTCCATAGCGGAGAGTGAGTCTGTACAAAAAGCAAATTTTCCTCGAGAGCGCCTACATTTCTTTACCGCCTCACAGTGGTCAATTTCGCGAGATAGCGGTCAAAACTCTATAACTTTTGACGGGATTGGTATTTTTTTACGCAATGTGTTTTGTTCAATAGGAAGGACTTTAAGCTTCAATTTGCGTGTTCAAACGTAAAAATCGGCTGATAGGAACGTAAGTAATGTGGAGTTAAAATTGCATTTTAATTTTTTGTTGAGTTTCCATGTAAAAGTTGAATATTTTGACATTTTAAATAGGTATTTTTTTATAATTTCTTATTTTCTTCAATCGTATTTTACAACCAATACTTATTTATTATTCCTGAGCTTAATTTTGGTCAGAAAATGCCAACATTTGGCCACTGACATTTATTTAGTCTCAATATTCACAGGGGCCAAAGGTTGGTTTTTTTGGAAGAAAGCTTATTCTTGTGAGGATTAAACTGAAAAAAACAGTGAAATTCCCAACAATATCATTACCATTTGGATATATTATATACAGAACACAACATCGATAAAATTTTATGTAAACTTTTACTATTGATTTAAAGTGCACATATATTTTATTTAAATATCTTAATTAAAATATATACTAAAATTAGAAACAAATTATAATCTTTAAACTTGTATTAATTAAACAATATTAGTAAAAATTTCTTCCTAATAGCTTTGATTTTCATTTTGCAGTAGTTGTTTAGCTTCTTCATCTAACTCTAATAAGGTTGATTTCCATTTTTGTCGAATACTGGACATATATGGGTCTGATGTGCACAACAAAATATTAATAAGATCTTCATTAGTACAATATCTGGAAATTTTTCTTGTATTGTGCACGCGAAAGAATCTGTAGTCTTTGTTCCTTTTTTCTTGCGCTTCTTTTGAGAGATCTCCAATTGGAAGCATATTGCGCTTAATTATTTGTTCCCCATGGAACAAAATTTTGTGAACTGTGGTTGGCATATGTCTCCATGAATATTTTTGGTTATAAAGGGTTGCTGTCTCATTAGCATACTGACCAACTTTTTTGCATCTATCTTTTTGCTACATGCTATAACTTCTAATATGATTTGGAATCGTCGTATTAAATCATAATCTACTCCAGTTATAGAAGCTGCAGTTTCTGGATCGGAAAAAAATCTCCTTGCTGTGTTTCCATCCTTCTTCTTGCTTTGGCTGGTCCATTATAAGGCCTATCTCACGGTATTTTTCTTGAATATGCTTTTTTTTCTTTCTTTTTTCCAAATTTTCTTTATTGTTTCTCACTGTTTCGCCTAACGGGCCAAATTCCAAATCGTATGCCAATTTAAGAATATGCTCCATAAAACGAATTCTAGCATGAAGAGGTGATATTCCAAATTCATATGCTTCATTAAAACTATCGTCTTGTGTTGGTGATTGGCTCAGTTGACTTGATTTTTTTGGCATATGGTGCAGCTCGACGAAGACTTTGTTTCGGTTAAAGCTTGTGCAACTTTTCCATCGATCATTGTAAGTGACATTTTAAAGTTAACTTCGATGCATTGGTCATTAAATTCAAATATCACTTGTTGAAGTTCTTTAATTTCATCTGTTATTTTGCCAACTTCTTCAGTTATGACATCTTTAGTTTCTTTTTTGTAAGCAAATTTTATTGGTCTACAAAATTTTGGTGACGAGGGAATTTTATTCTTCCATACATCTATCTCTGCAGCTCTACTAGTTCACGGCTCTGAACCAATATTAGTTTTTGTTAAACGTAATTGAACAACAGAAATCGTGAATAAATTGGCATCTGATGAATTTTCCGCATTACATTGTTTGTATTGTTTCTGGCCAGAGGACCCATCGCATCCCCATTTAGAAATTAAAGTCATGCTGCAATTTTTAAACTTCCTTAAATAGTCAGCATCAAATGTCTTTAATAATCGTCTGCAGTGTTTTCAAGATCCTGCAATTTTATTTCTGCTGAACTTGAAGTTACACTAATAGCAATTGATGAAGGTATGCAATCTTTTTTGGCAGAAACTATATCTTGATATGATGGAAAAATTCCACAATTTTTTTCATTGATTCGCTTCCACAATTCTGTATATTGGATTTTAGTCATTTTCAAACCCAAAAATAGTGCAAATGCTTTTTCTGGAGTAAATTTATTTTCTTCAGTTGGTGTCGGTATACTTTCTAAAATCCTTTTTGTGCGTCTAGGGCTTGCATCCACTATTTTTTCAATGATAGCAATTTCATCCTTTTTAGTTTTCGATGGTTGAATTTGATGTAGAAATGAATTCTTTATGATGCTACAGGAATGATGCTGGTCGACCACCTTTATTTCTTAGCCAATTTTTGTTGCGTGAGTAAAACAATTTCTTGTTTCTGGAACATTGATTGTACCGTTTTCTTAAAGTATTTAAGTTTTTTATTTTTAAGTTATGAATTTTAATTTTTTGTTTGTCGCATATTTTCAAGAATGGATTATTCATTATATGTAAAATAATGTCGTTTTCATCTCTCCGTTCAAAATATATATATCAGATGGAACACTATAACTGAATTTAGTCATTGTTTAAACAATAATGAAGAAAAAAATGAATGCATGGATTAATATACTATTGCTCGAAGTTTCAACATGATCTTTTTTACCTCTTTGAAACATAATATAACAGGTACTTGGTTTTACCAGTTATTTCAATTGGTTTTAAATTTATTTGCAATTTTCAGGTATTTAAGTTGTGTAATATTAGATAGCAATAAAATAATCTTTTACCTTTTCCAAATGAATTGCCAGATACCACATAATTTGAGAGTTCTATTGTCATTTTTGTCAAAATTTTGATACACCCTTCTATGTGGACTAGGTCCAAATGTGGGCCAGCTTCTCCTAATTTCAACAGAATTATTTTTTGGGTCAATAAGAAGTCTTGTACAAAATTTCATCAAAATATATGTATAATAGCCACTTTCACATACAAATAACTTCTCAAAAAATATGACGTGCATTTGTACCGAATATCTTACCTTGGGTCAGAAAAATTGCGGTAGCTCAAAAAGTGCAGTCCCGATGCATGGACATGTGTATATAGGAATGTAGGGGAGAGTTAGGACTACAAAATAGTAAATTTGTGTTTTGACTCAGCTTGACTCAAAGGAGTTGTGCTCTATAAAGTAGGAAATTTCCGAGAAACTTGACCTTTTTAAAAAAAAAATATTTAAATGGTTCTGAAAACAGTATAGCTTCAATTTTTACCAGTAATAGCAAATAAGTTAGGTTACAACACAAAATTTATTTTGTCCAAAAACCTTGAAAACAAAAAAGTTATGATCATTTAAATTTTAAAAATTAACCAAAAACATCATAAATTTACTAAATTCTGAAAAAGCCCATTTTGGACCACCCTAGTCTCAGTGAAATAGTTTAAATAAAGTTCTAATTTTTTGGCTCCCGAGGTTAACTACTGTCTACTTTCATACGAGTCTAATAACTTTAAAATCGGAGAACAAAAACCAAAAGGAGTTTTGGCCACTATCTCAAAATATTGACCACAGTGCGCCTCATAGATCGCTATAAGCTCGGCCGAGAAGCTAGTAGTGTATTCGGGTAGAAGTGCATTTTCTAATGTATTATTAATCTTTGTTATACAATAGTTCACTAAATTGTTAGATTTTTATCCATCTGTGTAAATAAGGTATGAACGCTTAGCTGATTTTGTATATCTAGAAATTTTTGTTGGTATATACTCGTACTTGTGTTGTTACACGATTTGGTGGACTCGTTAAGATATTTAACAAAATTCTGCGAATCCAAAGTCCAGTACGGGAGGTATGCTTGAGATCTCGGATTTTTATTAAATGGAACGTTGTGGATCTTACAGAATTTAAGAAAACTCGCTAAAACTGAGTCAGATGTTAAAAAATGCTTGGTTAACACCTTTCAAAGCGGGAAGCAATCCTTTTAGAGAATTGACTTGCAAAGTTTCGCCGTTTGAAAATCGCGTAATTGTTTTATAGGCATGCAATTAGCTTCGAAATAAGGTTTTTGATAGGGATTATTCTAAATGCACCTTAAGAAAAGCGTATTGATGAGTTGAGATTTTTTTTATCTTGCTAATAGTGCTCTTGGGTGCAAAACCATAAAGGTATATTCCGTAGTTGATTTTGGATATTATAAGTGATTAAGGAACGTTTATAAGGGATGACGCATTCAAATCGTCTTGAGGAAAGACATTTTATTATATTTAAACGTTTTGAAATAGAAACGCTAAGTGTTTCAATGTGTGCATTCCGTCGAAACCGATTGTTATATATAATTCCGAGTATTCTTATGAAGTTGACGGACTCACTTGGAGTGTTATTATTATGTAGAATGGGGTTAAAATCATGCTTTCTGCATATGTGTAAATGCTTACATTTTTGAAAAGATAACTGGGCCCCTGAATAGTCGCACCAGTCTTGAATATCTTGTATTAAGTTATTTAAATTTATATTCTGGTTTTTGTGTTTTTTAAGTTTTTTTATGATGATAAAATCATCAGCATATGCGACAAAGTCGAGTTCTTTATATCTTTGAATAATTGTAGAGAGTTTGTTGTAGGCGATTAGAAAAAGTACCACAGAGAGTGGAGATCCCTGAGGGATACCATTTGAAAGCGGTCGATTTTTTGAAACCTTGTTGTTACAACTTACTACAATTTTCCTATTAGTTAAAAAGTTTTTTATAAAATTATATGTTTTCGGGCCAATATTCCATTCTAAAAGTTGCTCTAAACTAGAGTGTATGCCAATTTTGTCGAATGCCTTAGCGAAGTCGAGTGATATTAATGAAATGTGTTTTTTGTACTAAGAAAGTGATTATTTTGAGAATCGATATATATTAAGGGGTCAGATATAGCTTTACCTTTAATGAATCCATACTGATGATTGACAAGAAGTTTCTCTGTAATAAGAAACCACCAGAGTTGGTTGGCTATAATTTTGTCCAGCAATTTTGAACAGCATGGGTTGAGAGAAATTGGGCGATAGGAGGTTAATTCTATTTTGTTACCATTGGGTTTTTTAAGAGGCATAACAAGGCTCGTTTTGTACATTTGAGGGGCAAAGTTATCTAAAATATTATTAAAAAACTGTGCGAGTCTTATGAGAACATCTTTATGCAAGTGTTTAATCATCGGGTATGAGATGCAGTCAATGCCTGACGTACAGCTATTTAGTTTTTTGAGCCCAATCGAGAGTTCAAATAAATTTATGTGTTTTTCGAGAACACTTGCAGTTTTTCTGAAATAAAAGTGAAAACGTTAAGTCGTTAGATTCGTTTGACTAATATTCTGAGAAGATTTCAGCAATTTTTTGACTCTGTTGTTTTATTGTGCGCACTATCGGGAATTTCTAGAAAGTGAATGCCAGTTTTTGTTTGGAGTCCACAAAGTCTGCGTATATTGGACCACATTGTTTTTGGTGGAGTTGAGGCATTGATTCCGAAAGTAAATTTATTAAATGAACTTTTTTTTGCAATTTTAACTTCCCTTTTAAAAAGGGCACTGTCTCTTTTAAAATTTATTTCATTTGTAGTCGTAATATTTCTTTTAAATTTGTTCCAAAGTTGGTTACGGTTTGTTTTGACAACCTCAAGGGTTTTCGACCACCATGGGACCGCTTGCTTTTTTTTGTTGTTCTTTTTTGTGGGATGCTCTCGTTCGCGCTTTGTAAAATAATCTTATTTATATTGGCTGCTTCTTTGTTTATATTTTCACTGATCGGTCGCATTTCATTGAAGATTTTTGTACGTTCTGTAAACTCACTCCAATTGGCTTTGTCTAAGTCGAAGCGAGGTTTTAGTTTTAGATAAGGGTTAGGTTGAGTGTTTGGAAAAAGAGATGATATGCTCGGATAACGGTCACTACCTGATAAATATGACTCTATCTTCCAATCAGAGTAAATAACAAGATATGTTGAAGCAATTGTAAGGTCGATGTTGGTTAAAGATTTACGAGTAGAAAATTGTGTGGGCGATCCGTCATTAAGAATGGTCAGTGTTGATTGAGTTATGAATTTATATAATATTTTGCCCTTCTTGTTATTAGCATTCGATCCCCAGCTAGTATGCCAGCTGTTAAAGTCGCTAGTGATAAAGACTGGTTGACGTACAGAATATAATTGAAAAAGGTCACTTAGTTGGAAACTTTTCGTTGGAGGAAAATAGGTGGAAAATACTACAAACGATTGCTTTGATTGTAAAAGCAGGCCGATTGAGTCAAAATTACTTTGGGATCTTAACTTTTCATGTTGGATGGAGTTATGAATAAGGATAGCCGAACCTGCATGGGAATGAGTTGAATTGTCTGGATGTATTGTGTGGTACAATTTATATGAGATTGGGGTAATAATATTTGTCAAGCTAGGAATGTGGGTTTCCTATAAAGTTATAATTTATGGATTGTGTTTTTTTATAAGTATTACTAGTTCGTTATAGTTATTGTTATATCCTCTTATGACCCACTGAAGAATAGTTAGATCCATAATTGTATGAATGAGAATAAAGATTATAAATTAATAAGGATAAGGATTACGTGTCTTAATAACTGATGTTCTTACGTAAAGCCACTGGCTGCGTTTAGACCAGTCGGTGTTTCATCCGCGACACGGACTACAAAGGCAGCCCGTCCCGAGACTGAAACACCAGCCGACCACAGCAGCCGAATGCTTTATCAGCATAACTTGTTCTTCTAATACATTGCTGTCCGTTTCTGCACTATCCTGGCTTTCTTTCAATGTTCTTGCTCTTTTTGCTTCGTTTTTCAATTGACTCCTTGTGCGTCTTGAGGTATTTTTTGGTAGAATTTTTATTTTTTGTGTAGGTGTTGCACGGGGTGGAGATAAAATCGGTATGTTTTTAGATTTATCCAGTTCAGCTTTGGGTATGCTAGATTTTGTTTGTATTGTTACTATAGGTTAAGTGGTTGAAACATTGGGCTCGGTGGTTAATAACATGTGTTATCTTTTTCTAGATTTGAATATTCGATACCTGTTCTGACTACATTTGAAAAGCTTGTATTTCTTAGATGTCTTTCATAGTATTTTTTCCCAGTAGTCTTGTTGTCGACTTTTTCGAGAGTTTTAATGGCTTGAATTTCCTTATTTTTTAGAAAAACTGAGCAGTTTTTGCTTAGTACCGAGTGATTCGTATTTATTAAGCCGTTTTCTTCACATTTAATAGGATTTTCGCAGAATTCATTTTCAGCAAGATGACCGATGTTGCAGCAGTTAAAGCATAGTTTGCCTTTTTTGCAAAATTTAGAGACATGGCCGAATCGGAAACAGATGTGACATTTTAGCGGCAAGGGTATATAGGGCCATATTCTCGTTACTTGATATCCAATGTTAACAGTTTCGGGTAGGGCAATTGAAGCAAACGTTAAGACTAGCAGGCCGGTTTCATAAGTTTATCATCAGTCTTCTTAATAATTTTTTTTAACTTCGATGACTTTTTATAATTTGAGTTCATCCAGGATTTCATTTTCTGGTATATTTCTGAGATCATTGGAGTAGTTCAACGTTTTATACTCAGAAATATTAACTTTTATTGACTGACCCAGCAACATTAGTTTTATTAGGTTATTAGCTTGCGAAAAGTTTTTTGTTATTATTAAAATTGTACCCGATTGGAGTTTTTTACAGATCTCAACTTCGCCACAAACACCATCAATGACTTTTTTTATAAGGAAGGGTGAAACCTTTGATAAGTTTTCACTCATAGATTTGTTATGGTCGAACTCAAGCATTTGCCGGTTTGCTATGTTAGGTGGTTTATTTATTTTATAATGATATTTAAGTTTTTTTTATTTTGTGAAGTTCTTATTGACTTTTTATTTACTTTTAACTTTTTAGTTGTTGCGTTAAAGAATTTTGCTTTTAATTCCTTTATTGTTGTGTTAAAAAATTTTACACTTGTTTTTATTATTTTATTGTTGGTTGATGGAATGCACTTCAGAAGTATT
The DNA here is from genome assembly GCA_937654795.1 of Cistogaster globosa. Classification (NCBI taxonomy): domain Eukaryota; kingdom Metazoa; phylum Arthropoda; class Insecta; order Diptera; family Tachinidae; genus Cistogaster; species Cistogaster globosa. The sequence goes on from OW569407.1 coordinate 44,504,839, forward strand.
TGTTGTGAAATGCATGTACTTAATCTTGGTTCTTTTTATGATTATGTTTTGTTTTTTGTTTTGAGTACAGATTATAAAATTGCGTAATAAGTAAACGACCTTTCCGTATGACGGCAAAATGATTACTTAAAATTTTATTATTTATTTCTAATACTTTCTATAAAATTGTTCATCTTTAAATTGTAAAAAATAATCTGTTTAGGGCAATAGAAATAGTTTACAATAGATTATATGTAGAAAATAACAAAAAAAAATATAAACTTTTTCAAAAGATATGACGCGATCGGAAAATTTGCAAACATGTGATTACAAAGTTTAAATAAACTTTTTCAATGCTACCAGAATAAAAATTCCAATTGGGAATTTTTTAAATTTATGTGTTCAGCTTGCTGAACATTTGGACATAGATTTCCTTAAACTGCCTTAAGTTGAGAAAAAAGTAATTTAAAAATGTCCAGCGAGCTGCACGCCAGTACTGAAAAGGTTAAACATATTTTTTTGTTCACGTTTGAAACGCAGATATCCTATTGGAATAAATTTATTCCAGTACTTTAAAACTTAAATCCCCCATTAATAAGCACCGAATATTTTTTAACAGTTTAAAATTAAAATAACCGCATATTTTATTTTTTTACCGACTATAATACCAATACTTTTTCGAACACCAAGAAGAGCAGCTGATCTTAGCGTAATTTTCGAAGAAGAAAAAGTAAACCCGTTGTACTCAAGAAAAAAAAAAACCAACACAAACGATTGATAAAATAAAAGACATATTTTAAATTTATTATTTAACACTTTAATTGTGTATGTCAATTGCAACATTGTTTTCAATTAGAAAACAATGTGTGAATTTAAATTATCAACGAAAAAAAATTTGTTTTTATTTTTTAAATTTTTTTCGACTATATTAGTCAGAATAGAAAAAAGTACTGAGGCAACAGCCCCGTATATAAGATTTCTAAAGTATCCGATGGGCCTACCACCAGCAATAACAAATTTCATTTTTTAGCCGAGGAAAATGAAGAAGAAACATCAACAAAAGAGAAAGTTTCACCGATTAAAGAGGATTCTACACATAGTTTTTCAACTTCATTTGTTTAAAAGAATGCACAATGCAAAAAATTGTTTCCAACACGCTGTCTCACTACGAAGAAGTGATTAAGATTTAAAGGACAAAATGTTCTGCTTTTATATTCACGAGGTTTTATTTGGTCTACCTCGATTGACAACTGAAATAACTGGATGTGAATTCGTTAAAAGACACAATATAAAGCCAGTAAGTGCTAAGAAAATTAGAACAAAACGATCGAATAAGGATGATGCGTTGCATTAATCGAGTTTGACCATTTCGGAAAAATAAAGACCCTACCCATTGTGCCAAATGTTCAATGTTCGGCCACAGCGCTAAGAACTGTAACCGAGTCAACGTATGCTCAGCGTGTGCAAGTAATCACAATTTCTCAGTGCATTATTTTTATAACTGCACTAAAAAGAATTTAAGAAATGTTAACCATAGGGCTGATGACCCAAAGTGCCCTTGTCGCAAAGAGTATTTAGAAATACGCCAGCATGTAACGGCCAAAAGTGGAACGTCTAATATGCGACCAACTTACACAAGTTTTAACGTTGATGAAGCAAACTTTCCTCAGCTATCAAGTTATGAACATGAAGATAATATTCGTGATTCAAGCTTTCGTAAAAGCAAACCCCATGTTAACAACGAAGATGATATTTCCAACGAAAGGCCACTGGAAATATTCTTCGACAAATATCTCAAAACAAGTTTGACAAACTAGGAGTATTGGGTATGATGCTTAAACATGCCATATAATTAAACAGGTACGCTAAATTTTCATGCTCAAGGCATAACGCAGCAGCTTTGTAGCTCGAACTAGTTCTTCATGACAAAAATGTTGATGTTCCTTTACTCAACTGAACATTTTTAAAACCGTATCACAAGCTTCAACTTGGAGGCTACAATATGTACAGAGAAGACCGGCTTACTTACGTAGAAGTTGTACTCATAGCAATAAAAAGTAATATAGATCATAAGTTATTACCAAAAATTAAAACACATAATATTGAGAATATTTCTGTTCAAGTTTTCATAAATAGACGATAATTTATTTTTATTTCTGCGTATAATCCCGTGTACACTACAAACTTACGATCTGACTTAAATATACTAATACCCTGACTGACTTGGCGACTTAAACGCCAATCACACCCAATGGAACTGTGTTTCAAACAACTCTGCTGGAACATTGTCTTTTATCTAACTATTCTATATAATACACAGGCTCTTTTACTTTGGTCAAAATTTTTACCTGTTCAACCTTCTACAGTAGACATTTTGTTATCGAACTCCTGCTTACCTTTTTCGTCATTAAAATCCCATCCAAAAATTTTGAATTCAACCATGTTCCAATTTCATGATTTATCAATGGACATTTTAATTAGATATAATTTGTGTTCCTTTGTACAATCAAGCTGATAGGCCAGTCATTAGAGACTAGGTCAAGTCAATCGTAATACTTATAACATAGATATGGCACTACACCAGTTATGTTCTATTGCAAAACAGGTATTTAATCTGATTCCAGTTGGTCACGAAATTCACGGCAAAGAGAATTTGCGAATACATCTAAAATGTTAATACTGCAAAGAAATAAATTCAGGAGTAAATTGCAGAGTTTTGGTGATCCAAACTATAGAACCCAATTAATTAGTATTTTAGAGCAGTTGAATAGACAATCAATTTTCAAGTAAACAGGGATAGAAATGAGTCTTGGTCAAGATTTATTTCTAAATTGCCTCCTGGCTCTAAAAAGCTTAATAAAGCACTTAAAAGCAAGAATCTACCGTTTTCTGATCTGCATGTAAAAGGTGACATTTTAAAAGCTGGTGAAGATATAGCTAATGTAATTGCTGATGTTTTTGCTAGTTCCCACACTATAACTATAAGTAATCCATTAACTATAGACACTTGTGCTGCAGATTACAAGAATTGGCTTAGCAATGAGTCCCTGCTCAGTGTTAGTAATATGTATTTTCGTTGAAAAATAATAAAGCCCAAGGTTTAGACGTAATTAATGTCATTGTTCTTAAAAACATGCCTGATTATTTTTTTTTTTTTTTTGTTGAAACATTAAGTAACATATTTAATATTTCTATTAGAAGTGGCTTTGTTCCTCTATGGTAACTTTACTAGTGTTTACCACAAGTTCTTCACTGGTTGACGTTTTCATTAAAAATGAATCAGCCTATATGGCCGTTGCTTTTATATACCCAATGTTAAGGTTCTTGAATATGCTAAAACTTCCACCATTTGTTAGTAGAATATTTCTTTACTGCTCATTTATCATTCGAGACACATTCGAATTATTATTTTGAATTTATTAGACATGCTGTATTTTTATTAGTCGTTATGCAAAGTAGGTGTTTGTGTGTTGCGTTTATTTTCATTGCTTTATGCTAGTTGTTTTTTTTTTTGTGTTTAAGAAGTTTTTGTAGATTCTTCTGACTTTGTAAACAGACACAATAGGTCATTTTATTTTACTTTGTCGGTGGCACTTATTTTTTATTTCTATTTATGACCTAAATAAAGCGTCTTCGCAACTATATGTTATCTAATACTACGTTTATACATCATGAAAATTTTTGACATTTTATTGGAACCGGATAGCAATTTTATATTTAATTTGTTAAATATCGACAGAAAACATTTGAGCATTTTGTAATTATACCTTCCAAAAAGCTTTTTTTTAACAAAAATTTAAGGCCTATATATAATTAGCGACATTAGTAAGGAATTGATTTAGTGAATAAGCTATTCACAAATAAAAAATAATTCACCATTTGTGCGGCAAACTTTTCTATTCGCAATATTTTTGCTGTGAATAAGACGTGCATATAAACGTAGTATAAGTGATTTAAATATATATGTGACAGCCAAAATTTTTTTCGCGAATTTTAAAGCTTTTTCAACGGAATATTGTGCCAATAGTTCCAAAAGTTTTGTGACGAAAATTTGAGCCAAATCGGACAACGTTTTCTGGACGCGCATCCAGGTCAAAGGTCAGGTATTTTCATATTTTACAATATATACGAAATAAATTTTTTGAACTCGTTTATTTTTTTTTCAATATTTAATGAAAAAATATGGATTTATATATTTTCGTAAAAAAATTGTAAAAAGAACTTTTTTGGTAATTAACCTTTCCTTTATGTCAGGAAATTAATAGATGCTTTTATTCAAAAACGTTAACTACAAAAACACATTTGTTTGTTTGTATTAAATCACGCCATCTACAATGTCAAAAATTTTAAAATTGCTTATTTCCTAGACAACAACCAATATTTTTAACGGATTTGTTTATGTGCGAAAAACCCTTTTTTTTTCATCTTCCACTTTCTCTGACATTTCTCTTTTTAATCTTCCCTCTCTTTTTTTTCTTTGGCGCCTATGCTTTAAATTTGTATAAAATCTCTTTTTACCTTCTTTTTACACTTTTGTTCTACCCGCCAACCCGAACTTAAGTTTTACAAAATAATAAATAGAAAAAAACCCCAAATTAAAACTCATTTGTTTTTATTATATATTTTTGAGGAAAATATTTCACACAAACATTTTTTGGTCCAATCGACCCGGATTTACCAAACCACGGTGAAATATTTTTCTTTAAAAATATTTTTTATTTGCAGAACAACAAACCCGAAGGAACACAACAGCTCTTGTTGCCTGTTAATTATATATTTCAACATTTAAAACCCACCCCTATTTTTGTACGAAAGAAAGGTAAGTCATTTGTTTTTAAATTAACAAGTGATTTATTTACAAAAAAAAAAGTGTTACATTATAAGACAAAAAAAAAAGTGGAAAAAATAAATTGTGCATTTAAGAATAAACAAATATTCAACCATATTGAAAAAACCGAAGTGCAATTTTACAAAAAACAATAGTCGGCTACCCGTGTGAATTTTATAATTTTTAACATAATTTGTGCTGTATGTTAACTAAAGTCTGTTTTGTTTGTTTACTCGGTTTTAATAAAAGCTTTTGTAAAGCATTAACCCAGTGCTTCTAAAGCTGTTTTTAATAAATACGCACATAGCGAAAAAGAAAATAATTTTACTCGTTGTTTTTTAGTAAACAAAACAGACAGACGGCCGTGTTGTGATTTTTAATTTAATTTTATATTAAATGCAATTTGTGAAGTGTGATTTAAAACACAAACAAAATTAAATAAAAATTTTCTGAACGTTTGTTTGTATGTTAATGCATGCATAATTCTTTCTCTCTCTCTCGGTTGTTGTTTGTTTGTTATTTATTTTATTTTTGATATTTATTTTTTTTGCTTGCTTTTATATTGTAACACACATTACATTAGTGTTGCAAAAGTTCAGAGTGAACGAATAATACGAGTACTCGGTTGTTTTATAATATTTATATTAATTTTTACCCAAGAAAAATTAAAATTCTAATAAAATATTGCGCATTACGTGCCAATTAATTATTTTACTCATATTTATTTGGAATTTTTTGATTTAAAGCCGTTTTTTGGTAATTAAATATATATTTTTTGTACCCGAAACAAGTACTCATCGTTTATTCGTGCAACACTTTTGTTGTTTTAAATTTTATACCTTTTTATTTTTGATAAAGTGCTGTTACACTGTGAGAAAAGTGTATTCATTATTGAATATATTTTTTAGTACTGTCGTTTTTGCTCGGTTTTTAAGCCTGACAGTGTAAATTTACTTTAATTATTTTTTATTTAAATATAAAAAGGTTTCAGAGAAAAAATATACCCCGTTTTATCAAATTCAGTTTGATTTTTTTACTCAATTATTGTTTGCTTTTTTTTCAAAAGTTTTATTTTTTACCCGTTTATATTTATTGCCTAATTTATTAGCTTTTGTCGGTATTTTTTTTTCCTCAAAAGTAATCCTGCACCCATATTTCGTTAATTAGCTAATAATATTTGCAATTATTTATGCACAAACCAATTTTTAAGATGGCGACAGTAAATGATTTGATTAGGAATTGCGATCGTTTGGTCGATTTTGAGGCCTACGTTAGTATTGTTCCACCCGCGGATCATAGCATTGGTTCTTTAAGTATCCATGAGAAAGAATTGCATCGCTTATGGGAAGTAGTAAGAAAATCCTACGATGCTTTATTAATTTTAGCCGAAAGTGATCCGAAGATTCAGATTATTGAGGTGAAGCAAAAATACATGAGCTCGTACGGTACGTATGTACGTGGCGCCTCCCTCACGAGAAGGCTCAGGAGCCTAATTTTATTCCATCTGCTCATTTACCCCCTTGCGAAATAGATCCCTTTTACGGAGATTATTTGAAGTGGCCTTCATTCCGCGAATCATTTAAATGTATGGTAGCGGATAACCCCAGAATTGACCCTGCTTAGAAAATGTATTACCTTTTGCAATACACTAAAGGGGAGCCACATAAAATGATCCGTACATGCCCATTGACTAAAGATGGTTTTCCCATTGCATGGAAAAATCTCATGGACAGATATGAGAACAAACGCGTTCTCATTAACGCCCAGTTGAAAATTCTTTTTAATATCAACCCCATTACCCGCGAAACTGGCCCAAATATTAAAGAACTGCAGAGAACCATTAATGATTGTATTACTAATCTGTCGCTGCTCAATGTAAAAACTGATAGCTGGGACGTTATTTTTGTCTACATTGCTATTACAAAACTCCCCGATACCACATTAAGTCTGTGGGAACAGTCAGAGAAGCGTGATGTGGACATGCCATTATGGGATGAAATGGATAAGTTCCTAACATTGCGTTACAAGACCCTGGAATCCGTTTATGATATTAGAGGATCCCATCTAAATCCCCCTCAAAACCCCGTTAAGAATCATGTTTCGAGTAACACGAAAAAACCCTCTAATGATTCCCGAAAAGTTAAAGCATTTGTTGCTAAGACAAATCAGAGTCAGAATGTGACGCAGTGCGTTTTATGTCCCGAGAAACATCCTCTTAGGCTTTGTCCTGTATTTTTAGGTCAAACTGTTGATGATCGATTATCCACTGTAGAGAGGCTTAGATTTTGCTCAAACTGTCTAGCGTCATCCCACGAATATAGAGCGTGCAAAAGCGTTAATGTTTGCTATATTTGTAAGCAGAAACATCACTCTCTTCTGCATAAAAATTCTACTCGAAACCCTGATCGCCCAAGTAACTTTACGCATCCTAATCCATCTCGCTCGAATCCTCCTAATCCTTCCAGTAATGGAAATACTTTCAGAAGTTCTGGCACTCATGGCTCAAATTACAGTCCACCCCAAGTTAACTCTGATGACAGACCCGCGACTTCAAGCGCAGCTCGATCGTTTCAGTCTTATGCCTCGCATGTCGATTCAAACCCCCAATCTACAGTATTGCTAGGGACAACAACTTGTGAAGTTTTTGTCGGCGATATGAAATGCATGGCACGGGCGCTAATCGATCCTGCTTCTCAAGCCACTTTTATTTCCCAAAAGTTGCAAAGGAAATTATGTTTACCCACAATGCCGTCTGCTATTGCGAAAATTACTGGTCTTAATGGCAGTTTAACGGCGACTACTTCTAAGATATGCTTAATCACAATTGGTTCGAAATCAAACCCAGATTTTAGACTTCAATGTGAGGCATATGTCGTAGAGAAGTTGACTGGCCGGTTGCCAACATGTACAATTGCTAACATCAACCCGTCTAATTTCTCTAAAATCGATAAGACTGACGTTAGTTTTACCCGAATGGATCTGCTCCTAGGGGGAGATGTATACCCCCAGATATTATTACCCGAAGTAGAAAAGCACCCCGATGGCAACCTGATTGCTCAAAATACAATGTTTGGTTGGATTGTTACTGGTAAAGTTTTTCACTGCAACCCCTTGAATACGGTTAATTCATATTTTAGCCATATTGATTTAAATAATCAACTATCTCGGTCTTGGGAACTCGAAGAGGTACCGAAAGCAACTCAATTGTCCGAAGCTGAAATATTTTGTGAACAATATTACCAGTCGACAACCTTCAGAAACCCCGATGGCCGTTATGTAGTTTCCCTACCCTTTAAACAGGAATTTTCAAAAAACCTTTGTTTAGGTAATTCCCGTGAGATTGCGCTTTCTCAATTTAAACGAAATGAAACTCGCCTTTTACGAAACCCCGAACTTAAATCACAGTATGACAAAGTAATTGGCGAGTATATTGAATTGGGTCATTTGCGGGAAATTTCTTCTTGCCGTTTAGAAATGAACTCTTATTACTTACCCCATCATGCTGTGTACAAGCCCGATAGTGTGACGACGAAACTTCGTGTCGTGTTTAATGCATCCAGCCCGTCTTCAAACGGCGTCAGCTTAAACGATACCCTCTACCCAGGCCCTGTACTACAGGCTGACCTTACAATCTTAATTCTACGGTGGCGTCTTTATCGATTCGTGTTTAATGCTGACATTGAGAAAATGTATCGGCAAATTATTGTTCATCCTAATCATACCCCCTTTCAGCGGATATTATTCCGCGAAAGTCCCGAAGTCGAAGTCAAGGATTTCGAGCTTCAAACGGTGACATTCGGAGTGAACTGTGCACCGTATCTTGCCATTCGGACTCTAATCCAATTGGCATGCGAATGCGAAGCTCAAAATTCTGCAGTGTCCGAAATATTGCGAACCCAAATGTACGTCGATGATGTTCTTGCTGGTTCACATGAGCTAGAAGAAGCAATAATACGACGTAATGATCTAATAAACGTTCTTGGCTCTGCTGGCTTTGTTCTGCGGAAATGGACTGCGAATCATAAACGTTTATTAGAGGATTTACCCTGCGAGAGTCTGTTAGCAGCAGACTTCTTGAAATTTTCGGACGCGAGCACGACTAAGACACTTGGCCTGCGATGGAATGCCTGTTCCGACAGCTTCTATTTTAAATTTGTTGCGCAGCCGAATAGGGACTTTGTTACAAAACGTGCTGTCTTGTCAGAAATAGCAAAGCTACTTGACCCAGCCGGTTGGCTTGCCCCTAAGATTATTGTCGCTAAGATAATAATGCAACAGATTTGGAAAGACAAGACAGATTGGGATGAATGTTTAAACCCCTTAACTCTAAACCAATGGCACGCTTTTTTAGAGGACTACCCGCAAATTGAGAAAATTAACATTCCAAGATGGGTTAATTTTCACCCCGATTTTGATGTAGAGATCCATGGTTTTTGCGATGCTTCTGAGAAGGCATACGCAGCAACTCTGTATATACGAGCTATTTGCCCTAATAAGAAAATAACAGCACATCTGCTTATGGCTAAGACAAAAGTTGCGCCGGTTAAATGTGAGACATTACCCCGTCTAGAGCTCTGCGGAGCAGCATTATTGGCGACTATGGCAGAATCGCTTTGTTCTCAAATGAATCTAGCCAGGAAAAGGATTCATTTTTGGACTGATTCTACCATAGTTTTATCTTGGCCTCAAAAACCCCCGTGCCACTGGCCTACTTTTGTTGCAAATAGAGTTGCGTTGATTTTGGAAAAAGTCGGCACTAAGAATTGGTCTCATGTTGACTCTCGGAATAACCCCGCTGATATGGCAAGCCGAGGATCTCTTGCTCAAGATTTAGTTGAAAACACTTTATGGTGGAATGGCCCGCAGTGGTTAAGCCAGCCTGAGGAAAATTGGCCCCGGACGAAAATTATTTATCACACTAATCTCGAGACAAAAAATATAATGACTCTTTTTACCCACTCTAATAGCACTGATGATATTCCGAAGAGGTTTTCTAGTTTACCCCGAGCTATGAGAGTCATTGCCTATATTTTTCGTTTCTATAATAGAGTGCGAAAGTGTGATTGTGTTTATGATTCCCAGCAGTTATCTAGGTCGGAGATAATATTTGTGAAAACACGCTTAACCCTTTTATCTCAACATTTTTACTTACCTGAATACTCATGCCTTCTGAAGGGCGAGAGTTTACCCCGAAATAGTAAATTAATCTCGTTGAATCCTTTCCTTGATTCAAGTGGACTCATGAGAGTAAATGGTCGCCTTGCTCAGGCAGTAGGTCTGACGTATGATGAACGTTTTCCAAAAATTCTACCCTATTATGCACCTTTTACTCGGTTATACTTAACCTTTGTCCACAAATACTCGCTGCATGGTGGAAATGCGTTATTGGCACGACTTGTTAGAATTGAATTTTGGGTCCCTAAACTCAGGAATTTAGTTCGTACGATTGTGAACAACTGCAAGGAATGCGTTATTCATCGTAAGCATACTAGTCATCAGATGATGGCTGCTTTACCCCCGGAAAGAACGTCTATTGGGAAGCCCTTTGATTATACAGGCGTCGACTTTGCAGGTCCATTTGACATTAAATCCTACAGTGGAAGAGGTTGTCGAATGTCCAAAGGTTATGTCGTAGTGTTTGTTTGCTTTAGTACAAAAGCAATACATTTAGAAGTGACCGAGGATATGAGCTCAGAAGTTTTTCTGGCAGCATTTACCCGTTTTATATCCCGTCGTGCGGCACCTCGACATATGTACTCTGATAATGGCACAGCTTTCGTTGGTGCTGCAAAGTTACTCAGTATTGATCGAAGAAAGTTTTTACAAGAAATAGGATCTAAAGTTCAGACCCTTAGTCCCGATAATCCTTTTAAATGGCATTTTATTCCACCTGGCGCTCCTCACATGGGTGGTTTATGGGAAGCCGGGGTAAAGAGTTTCAAAACCCATTTGAAAAGAATTTCTAATTCACAGAAATTTACTTACCCCGAATTTGAAACCATGTTGACTCGTATTGAAGCTTGTTTGAACTCCAGACCCTTATGTGCAATGAGTGATAACCCAACTGATTTGGTTCCTTTAACCCCTGGTCATTTTTTAGTCGGACGTCCGCTACTGGGGAGTGCAGAGCCTGATCACTCAGAATTATCTTTAAGCCTTGCCAACAGGTGGCAGAAGCTTAAAATTCTTCACCACCAATTTGCCATAAGGTGGAAAGAGGAATATTTAAAGGAGCTCCACAAACGCACAAAGTGGAAGTTTCCTAATAGGGACTTTGTAGTTGGCGATTTGGTTGTAATCCGTCAAGATAATTTGCCCCCCAAATTGTTGGAGATTAGGTCGCTTAGAGAAGGTCTATTCTGGTCAGGATTCTAATGTTAGAGTCGCTGACGTGAGAACAGCTTCTGGCATTATTACCCGGCCAATTGTGAAGCTTGTTCTCCTTCCCAATTCAAACCAAAATTAATAATTTTTTTCTCCCTATTCTCTTATTTTTTATAACCCCTAGATTTTCAAAATGTCTCAAACTTCGGCCCGTTTTGAAGTTCACCGTCCTGTCAATGGTTCAGCAGGGAGTAAACCCGAAATAAAGCCACGTGATGAAAGCCTTAGAGACTGCCGCATTTGTAAAAGTGAACACCCCATTCGGAAATGCCCAAAGTTCCGTAAAATGTCGGTAGCGGAGCGATGGAAAGTTGTTGCAAAATATCGCTACTGTTTTAATTGTCTGGCTCACTCTCATATGAGGGATAAGTGCGTCAGTAGAGAACGGTGTATGGAATGCACAGCCGAGCACCACACGCTTCTGCACCGTTTTCGAGATGACAGACGAAAAACACGCACTGATCGCCCTGAAGGGACTCAGACGAAGAACCAAGAAAAGAAGAACAAGAAGAAGAAAGCCAAAAAAACGAAACGTAACAAGGTTGATACAAACACTCAACACTTGGAGCAACAAATAGAACAATTGAAACAAGAACTAGCACAATTACAACAGAATTCACAACAAATTCAACCACAAGTCCAGCCGTATGCCCAGCCACAGCATTCTATTTATGCCAAGGAAACTGCGACAATTATAATCAACGTTTCGAATGGACGTATATCCTAGGAATTTTTTTTTTCTTTTTTTTTACTTATTGTATTTTTTTCCTCTCTTTTTAATAATTGAATTGTATTCTGAATTTGAATTTTTATTAGTAAATTTTTTTAATTTTTTGTATATTATTATTACTTATTTTTAATTAAACTAACTCCTTACCCTTTGTTGCACGAGTGCAAGGGGGGCGGGATGTTTATGTGCGAAAAACCCTTTTTTTTCATCTTCCACTTTCTCTGACATTTCTCTTTTTAATCTTCCCTCTCCTTTTTTTCTTTGGCGCCTATGCTTTAAATTTGTATAAAATCTCTTTTTACCTTCTTTTTACACTTTTGTTCTACCCGCCAACCCGAACGTAAGTTTTACAAAATAATAAATAGAAAAAAACCCCAAATTAAAACTCATTTGTTTTTATTATATATTTTTGAGGAAAATATTTCACACAAACAGGATTCTAATGATAAATTTCAAAGCCTACTAGATTTTTAAAATACGACTGAATTACGTATTTCCCCAAAAATTATATAAATTGCATTCAGTCGTGTGAATTACTTGTGTAAAGTGCTTTTGGTTAGAGATTTTTTGTGAATTTGGTAAAAATATATAACAATGCCCTCGTTAAGGGAAGAAATATTTTTAATAGGCTATTCAAAACAGCAAATAGTTGGTTCTAAACTTCCCTCGAAGGGGGACTGCCCCAAAGTTTTTTTTCATAATATGAGGACAACGAAATTAACTGCAAAAGATAGTGCTGATCTTGTGGTAAGAGAGTGTATAATTTTTTTGGGAAAAGGCCCGTATTCCTGTTCACGATTTGCACTGGTGTACAAAAAAAATGTTGCGTCTGTATGAGGAATGGAAAGATTAAAAAAAAAATATGTCTAGAGTGTCCGACATTCATAAAAACAGAAGAAAACTGTGGAGCGATAATTTAGGCGATCTCTTCGATATTGCTCGTACCGGTGCACTGGAACTAATAGATTTAAAAGAAGACAAGCAATTTTTAATTAAACAAAGAATGAAAGGTCGCGAAGGTTGTATGTTGGGAGTCGACTGTAATCTAAAAAAAAGAGGAAAGAAAAAGAAATCGCAAAAAACAAGAAGAGTTGCGTAAGAAATTAAGTGACGAATTACCATCAACTTCATCAGGTAAAAATTTAATTAAATGTTAAATAACGTTGTTTTAAATTTTTGTTGCAAGTACTGAACTGTGACAAAATTTATTTCAGCCTGCAGTATGATTGTATTTTCCGCGTCTGAAGATGCTGCAACATCAGAGGAAGAATATTCTGAATGTTCGATTGAGGCAAAACGTTTTCGCAGTACTTCTTGTACGAAAAAGCAAAGTGTCTTAACGTCAAGACTAGCTGCAGTTATCGATAAGTTAAAAATAAGTCAGAGAGATGCTGTACACTTGTTGGTTGCAGTTATTGACGCCGTCGGACTTAATACATCCGATTATATTTTAAATCGAACCTCCATAAGTCGGGAAAGAGCGCAACTAAGATTAACGCAAAGTGAAAAAATTATAGAAAAGGTTACTGCAACTGATCAACCTTTGACCATCCATTGGGACACTAAACTGTTATCGACAATAACAGGAAAATCAGAAGACCGTTTGGCTATAATTGCTACGGCTCCAGGCCTAGAGCAAATTATAGATATGCCTGATATTCTCTCTGGAACTGGAGCGGAAATTTCTTCTGCAGTTTATGATGCATTAGAAGAAAAACATATTTTGGAACGAACGGAAGCGTTTGTTTTTGATACAACATCATCCAACACTGGTAGATTGAAAGGTACATGTGTGCTTTTGGAGAGATCAATTGGAAGAGAAATTCTATTTCTAGGCTGCAGACACCATATTTTCGAAATTGTTTTGGCAGCAGTTTTTACGGAGGCCAATGTTGGAGTGTCTTCTGGACCAGAACTAAATACAGATAGTTTTGTGCCAGGAATAGCTCATCCACGAATTATGGAAATTATAGGCGTTAATGTTGGTGAACTTTTAGATTTTGCTTTAGGAAAAATGAACGATTTATTCCCGAAAAATGATTATAAAGAATTTTTGGAGTTAGTAATTATATTCCTTGGTGGCAATCCTCCTTTAGGAATAAAATTCAGAAAACCCGGTGCACTGCACTACGCAAGATGGATGGCCAAGGCTATATACTCTTTAAAGATAGTGATTTTTCGCAATCAATTTCCTGAAGTGACAGATTTTGAAATCAGTGCTTTGATAGAAGTAACAGGTTTCATTGTAAGTTGTTATTCAAATTTTTGGTTTGATTCAAATAAAGCGGATAAAGCTGCTTTAAATGATATTATGTTTTTGAGAAAATTGGAAAACTACAAAAGAGTCAATCAAAATATTGCGGACAAAGCCATTTCAGAGGTATTAAATCATCTGTATTACTTAAGCGAAGAATGTGTTGGCTTTTCTTTGTTTGACGAAAGGATAGACAACATAACAAAAAGCAAGCTAGTAGCGAAGATGTCTGTAGATATATCTGGAAATGAGGATAAAGAGATAGCAAAGAAGCTAATAATAAAGAAGGAAAACTTAAAAAGTTTTATTTTCAGAGACAACTCTGATATTTTACAAGATTTGTTTTCAAAAAATATCAAAAAAATTTTCAAGAGATTTGGAATTTCAATAGAGTTTTTCAGCAACGATCCACGTTCTTGGAGTGTTACAGGAAAGTACCTAAGAGCGAAACAAATTATTCAAAACTTGGCTGTTGTTAATGATTGTGCTGAAAGAGGCATTCAGTTAATTCAAAAATACCATGACAAAATAACAAAAGATGAGGAACAGAAACAACATTTAATGAAAGTAACTATCATATATTATAACTTTTTTAACTTTTTTTTCTCTTGACATGCTTTAATATTTTACAGGTGGAACAAAAATATAGGCAGCTGTATTCAAAAAATGCTAATCTATATTCTCTGCAAAAAGATTTTGATCTGTAGAGTTTAAAAGAAAAAAAACCTACCAAATCACCGATCATAATTTTTGTTTTTAAAATTAGAAAAAGTAGTAGATTGACCATTGAATGCGGTCGACGCTGGTAGCGCAGCAGAAAATATATGCATATTCCATTCAGCTTTGTGTCAATTGTTTTTTCTAATATTTCTTTGCAATTATTGCATTTTCAATTTACAAAATTTGTCTAATATGGAGAAATTTAAAAAATATAAGAAGCTAAGGTTGGAAAAAACGTATCATATTGAAATGTAAAAACTTTATGTTAGTTGAAAATTTGTATCTTAACTTTTTCCTGCAATATTTTTAAGTTATTTTATCAAAAGTACACAGAATTTATATACATTGCCAATAATGGCATACATATATTAAACATTTTTGAAATAAAATAGTTTGTGGATCACTTTGACGCAAGGAAAATTTGAGAGTTAGTTCCCAAAAAAACTATTTGAGTGTCCTCTTTATTAAAAGTCTACAGAATCCAGATGTTTTTGTAAAATAAGGTAGAAAATATATGAGTTTCTCAACTTTATTTCATACTAGCTGTGAAATATGCAAATACCTGACCTTTTACCTGGATGCGCGTCCAGAAAACGTTGTCCGATTTGGCTCAAGTTTTCGGCACAAAACTCTTGGACCTATTGGCAAAATATTCCGTTGAAAAAACTTTAAAATTCGAACAAAAATTTTTTTACATACAAACCATTGTCACCCTAATGTACATACATGATTTGTTAAAAAACGAAGTTATTTGTGCTAATTAACTATGTTGAGGTGGTTGATTTGAGTTTTTCTTTAACATGAGAATATCCTGCATATCAAAATTATTCTCCTTAGCCTACTTCAAACTGAAAATGATTTTTTTGCAGCAGCATTAGAAATCTTCACTTTTGCATCAATAACTACAAAGTCGTCTTACATAAGCATCCACTGACGGTTCATTTCGTTTGGCATGTTGTATTATATCTTTATCAAAAAAACTGAGCCGAACTTGAAGAAATGATAGTGCAAAATGCAAGTTAAAGTATGAATAATAAAACATGCTAGTAAAGAAAGGGAAACCTCAGAATTTTAATACTTATTTGTGGATAAAAAACTTTTCGGAATTGCAGAGGTTAAAATTTTAAACCATCCGAAATAAAGAAGCCTTTGAATTATTAGAGTGACCGTACTGCCGCATGTCCGGTGTGTCGAAATTGTACTGTACTTACAAACGTTTGCAAAGAAAAATTAGACACCAGCTTTTTCGGATCGCTTCATCTGTCATCACTATTCTTTGCATTTATCTACCTTATGTTGTGTACATCATTAATTTAACTAATTTTGTAATTAAGAATACAATTAATAATCAATAAATAACAATTTGGTTAAACGAAGGCCAAACACAACCCAGAGCTTATCTTCGTCATTCTTAAAATCGTCACATTTGTTAACGATTTCTGCGAACCGTCGCACAGTGGCACATATTTTGAGAAGGCGGCCAAAAATCCTTTTTTTTGTGGTTACCGATCTTAGTATTTTCTAAATCACTTAAAAGCAAATACTAAAAACTATAACACACTGAACAGGGTGATTCAAGATAGACTTTCGGAATATGTTGTTAAATTTTTTTTTGTAAACTCTAATTTTCAAATTACTATAACTTTTTTGTTTTAAAAGATATCAAATCAAAATAAAATTTCTTTGGTATAAAGTTAATTATATTTATTCCGCCAGTAAATAAAATACTGTTGTCATACCTTTTGGTGAAGACCGTCGTCACTGGCTGTTTATTTGATACGATTGGCGAGCGCTTTCGATGTAAAGACATCATTTTCAAGCCGCGTTTTAATTAGTACTGGTAAGAGAGTGTAAGGTTGTTGTTGCATAGATAGTGGTGGGTTCAGGTAGTTTTGTCGGTTAGGATGGTGTGTATTTAAAAATGGTATTATGCAGGTAGATTGCCTGATATCTGTCATGTTTATTGAAGGTATATAATTTTAATATTTCAGTCTTTTATTATTGGGTAGGTAAGTGTGACCATCTGTGGGTGTTTGCGTTTGTAAGTTTGTTTTAATAGTTTTAGTGGTGTAAAAATTGTGTCGGAGGTTGTATTTACCTGTTCGTTAATAATATCTCCGTTAAACGTTCGTGTTTTGTATATTTCCATGTTTTCAAGAATGTCCAGTCTTCGTCCATTTTTACTAGGATATATTAATGTCATATATCATCTATTTCCCTTGGCTCGTGTTCATGTGTGTTAAGGTGTATTGCGAAGTTAGAGTCTTCTCTTTTCCGTTTATATGATCGTATGTGTTCTGTGAACCTTGTTTTTAATGTTCGTCCAGTTTGTCATATGTATGTATGGTTGCAGGTGCAAGTAAGTCTGTATACTCCGCTGGTATTAAATTTATCGGTTATTTCTGTTGATGTCTTGAGATTGTTTCATAGAGTGTTGCTCGTCTTTAGTGCTGTCTGTAAATTTTCTTTCTGAAAAAGGTTAGTTAATCTATATATTTCTGGTCCTGTGTAAGTAAAAATGTTTCGTCGTGTTGTATCGATTGTCTCCTTGTTTTCTTTCTTCTTGTTTTTAGTGTTGTAAAAATTCTTCGAAAATCTCCCTTACTAGAGCATAACTCCCTCCCCTCAAACCACATCAAAAAGATATTTTTCTGTGTTATAGTCCAAAACCTCCCCTACACGCCTATACTTAATTGTATGTGCGCCAGTTAGCGACCTTGTGCACCAGAGCAATTTTTCTGACCAAAGGTCAGGTATTTTGTACAAAAAATATGAATACATACGCAATTAAAAAAAAAATTACAGAGTTATTTTTTAATTATTTATCTTTTTCACACAGAGTTAAAGCCAATTTTTTTGCAAATCTCCTTGAAAAAAGGCGCTTATAACTTTTGCGATGGAATCTAGTAATATGCAAATGCACTATATTGTACCTATCACATTTTCAAAATCTAATATTTTAATGAAATTTTGGTTACCCATTAGAGTTGGTAATGGCAAATATATCATAAAACAATAAGATCATTAAGAATTATGAATCCAGAATAATGAAATAATTAAAAAGAAAGTTTTAAATAAAATACGTGAATGCACCTGTTGGTTATGGCATTCTTTCAAATGTAAATTTTACTATCACATAGGTAAAGCAATGTAAGCTAATTTCTTGCTTAATTGAATAACACACTGCATGGAATGATCTGTACCTGATTATTCTTAGTACCTGTTTATTTTTGCAGAAACACGAAAGAAAAAAATTCAAGAAAGATGTCTTCAGCTACGCCTTATAGTCGACCAACCTAAATAAGGAAAAGGAAACTCAAATAATGAAAATACTGCAAAAAGATTTTTTTCGATCAAATAACTGCGGCATCTATCACAGGTGTAGATTGTTAAGTTAATAAGACGATTCAAAATCTTATTACAAACCTTAGCATGCTGCAGAAAGATTAATGCAAAAAAATTTGGTGATTACGCCAATAAAACAGCTGCACTTTACAATGAAAAATACTCTTGGAGATACATGTGCTCATAGTTATGAAAGTGATCTAAGTCACAATTAAAAAAATGAATTTACCAGTTATTGTCATACCACATTATATTAAACTAAATTTATTCAATGTAATTTTTACGAAATTGTCAAAAATTAACCATTAGTTAGTAGTTGTCGCATAATGTAAAAGTATTTTTTAATTTATTTAAATGCAATTCATTAAATATCTCGAAACATGAAATATATGTCTTAGACCACTTTCATAATTATGGGCACATATGTCTTCAATGGTTCATAAAATTTTGTATATTGGGGAATAAATCATTTAACATAATTTGCCACCAAGAGAGCGCAAGAAAAAAGTAACAAAGACTACAGATTATTTCGCATACATAGCACAATAAAAGTCTAGATCTTGTACTGATGGAGACCTTATCACCATTTTGTTGTATTTTTTAGATCCATATATGTCCAACATTCGACAAAAATGGAAAACAACGCCAGTCGAATTAGAAGAGAAGGCTAAACAACTATTAGAAGATGAAAGTCAATGCTATTTAGAAGAAATTTTTACTAAAATTGCTTAATGTATAGTGGGTCTTTAATTTGAAAGTATACGTATTTATGTAAATTAATTAATATTTATTTTATAAATTGTTATAGAAATATTTAAAAATAAAAAAAAAAAACTTTAAAATGGGATTTTTTTATTTAAACTTTTCGTTATTAAGAAAGTTTTGACTTTTTACAAATTTTAAATTGTTTAAATTGTACATACACATTTTCTAAATTCGCTACTCGTTATCTGCCCAGTATAACAAGTTGAAGAATAAAGCAAAATAAGTACGTAATTAATAATAATTAATGCATATATAACTTCATAAAGAGAAAAAAAGTTTAAAAATAAGTTGTATGCATAAAAAAGTAATAGTGAAAAATCTCTTAAGATTTCAACCACCAAAATTAACATCAGTTTATTAAAGTTCTTATTATACAAGTAAGTCAAATAAATTTCTCTTATTTATTTAATACTCACAAACACGCATGCATTTAAGACAAAAATAATATTCAATGCAGATTATTTAGAATATCAACGCCTAAAGAGAAAATCAGATCACATTTTATCTACTTTTCTCTTAGCAACTGTTTCATAACACAAATGTTTTATACATATTGTAAACATATATGCATGCAGAACAAGCAAAAGCAAGTAATAAATTGGAAAACGCGATTTTATTAAAATAAAATATTACATAAGGTGATTAAAATAAAATCTTATTGTAAGTTTATAGCAATCATTAATAATATAATTAAAAAGAATAAAAACAACATAAATACATGTACATATTAAAACAAAATTCTGTGCATTACAATTTGGTTAATTCCATTCCGTTCCTCAAATCGAATCAGGGCGGGACTTCCAACACGTTCAATTTGTCATGCAAAAATTATGAAATTTATACCCATAAAACCCCACAAATTTTTTAATTTAATTTAAATTAATTTTAAAACATTCGCGAAGAATATATTTATGAGAAACCAAAAAAATCAAACAGAAAAAAGTTATTTTATACCTAATTATTTATATTCGAAACTCATTCAGGTTCATATTATACTTCAAAATATAGTACTCAACTATCCATATCTGCTTTACATCAATTTTAATGAAATCTCTTACAGATCTTATACAGTGTTTCCACTGATAATTAAAAATATATATTTTCTTGCTCTAAAAAATATATTTAAAAAATAAATAAAAAATTAAATCAATTTTAAGGAAATCCCATAAAGTGTTACCACTGATAATTAAAAATTAATATTTTCAACCTCTAAATATATATTTAAAAATAAAGAAATATTTTATAAATAATATATTATAAATAAAGAAATGTATTATTCTTAACACAAAATAAACTGAAATAAATTTCAGTTTTAAAAATATACACACTTAAGAGTATCTTTTGAAATTTATTTAATAAATATTTTTCGTAACATAAATTTGAAATTTTATAACGAATAAAAAAAAAATATCTTTCGTTGTGTTATACATTATACAATATCATTTTCTCGAATTACGGATAAATTTTAAATTAGCATATATATTCACGATTTTGAGCTAGAAAAATACATCTAGTGCCAAACTCCTAGCCCCTTACTGACATAAAAGAATATAAAAGCTAATTTTACATAAATTAAACACTTGTGGGAAATATAATAACAAATTTCATATATCCATTAACAACTTTCTAAAACCCCAGTGTTAACATGATTTGCCACCAAGGGAGCGCAAGAAAAAAGGAACAAAGACTACAGATTCTATTTTTTTGTCATTGGTTTTCCTTTAACCTATTGTTTAAGTTGAGCAGTTCCACTAAACGGAATCATCTCTGTCAAAACTAGCTTTGGATACAACATTTAAGGTTAGCTTACAACGCAAATTACTAACACTACTTTTAAGGCTTTAAACTCGACTTATTCATCTGACAGCACTAAATTTAGAACACCTGAAAAAGGGATATTCAAGTTTCGTCAAAATCATAAAAAAACTTAAACAAGAATTTAAAATTAATATTAAAATTACTTACCTTTCTACATTTGTGAAGTTAGGTCATAATCCTAAACACTACATTTATTACTTACCTTTTTAACCTCGTGAAGTCAAGTTTAAAATATTAAATGAAATTTTGAATTTTTAAATACTTACCATACAACAATTAAATTTGGATTAATAATAATAAATCCCTAAATACTTACTCTATTTTTATGAAAAAAAGTATATTTGTATAAAATTGTAATTATTAATTGGCAAATTACTCAACTTTTCAATTATAAAGTCATCCTAAAAACAGGTGATAGTACAGTTTCTCAAAGGGTAAATTGTTCTTAATGAGCAACTATAAAACTAATCATCTTTATAGATTGGCCCTCTACTCACAAGAAGTTTCCCTTCCTGGCTTTATATAAAGAGATTAATTAAATATAATTAACGCGATTATATTCATGGTCCTTTCGAAGCTGACAACAAATTTTAATAAGGAATAATTGAAAACGCAACACACAAAACAGCAAGAATCCAGTCTCTTATAATACAAAAAGAGGTCATCTCACAACAACATCAAAACATCTTAATCAAACCGGAACAATGAGGTAAATGAAATGCAAATAAAACCCTATTCATAAGTATAAAAAAACATTACAAGTGCGGTAATATCAGAGTACAATAAACAAGTGTTAATAAAGAAATAGCATTAATATAAAATTAAAAGAAAAGAATTATAAGAAGCTAAATAAGGCACAATTAAAAAAAAAGTGAAAACTAAGTATAATTAAAGTGTGGTATTTATAAAATTAAGATTGTTGCTTTAAGAATTTTTGTTTTAGCAGCACTCAAACATTTCGTTATATTCTGCTTATTATTTACAGTTATTATTTGTGCGTAAACAAAGCTGATTTTAAGTGGACATGTAAATGGCACAATTTATTAAAAATAGTTATTACACGCGTAGATTTCATTCAGATCACTTGATACTTTGTTAAAGAGTTAAAAAAAAATCAAAAAAACAAGTATAAAGAAAATTTTTTTCAAAATGGGATCAGGCAAGCATACAACAACCGAGGAGAGGCGGATCATATGGAAAATGAATGAAAATGGGAAAAGAGTCTCGGAAATTGCTAAAGAACTGCAAGTTTCAAGAAAAAAAGTTTACAATGTTATTAAATCATGTGAAGAGAATCCCGAAGTATTGATTAAGGGCAAAAGTCGGAAGCCAAGACCTCGAAAAACAAACTTTCGTACAGATGAAGCAATGGTAAGAATGGCAAAAATTGATCCATTCAAGTCTTCACGGCAGATAGCGTCTGATATTAATGAATCTTTTGGCTTGGAAATATCTAGCAGACTTGTCGGAAGAAGATTAAACGAGGCAAATTTGTTTGGGCGCATTTCCAGGAAAAAACCATTGCTCTCAAAAAGAAATGTTTCAAACCGTTTAGCCTTCGCCAGAACCCATAAGAACAATCCTGTTAATTTTTGGAAAAACGTGTTATGGAGTGATGAGACAAAAATAAATAGAATTGGACCAGATGGCAGAACTTTTGTTCGTCGTCCCAGATGCCAAGAATATAATCCTCGGTTCACGCAGAAGACGGTAAAACACGGCGGTGGTAGCATTATGGTTTGGGGTGCATTTTCTTGGCATGGCGTATGTCCACTTGTAAAAATCAATGGGAAAATGGACAAGTTTCAATATTTAGATATTCAAAAAAACCATATGGAACCATTCGCTTTCGATTCTATGCCAATTAAGTGGAAATTCATGCAAGATAATGACCCCAAACACTCGTCAAACCTAGTAAAAAATTGGTTACCAAAAAATCAACAAATGCAGTATTAAAAGGACTTTTTTAAGTTTGTGCCATTTATGTGTCCAGCTCAATTCAGTGTTCCTTTTTAAAAATTATGTATATTTTTTGTTAATTAATGAATTTCAACTTAAGTTTATATCATTCTTAAATACAAATAATAAACCTTTGGATTAATCCAAAAATTTGTTTTTGATTAATAGTATTCGCGATATTTTAGCCTAAGAAAAAACTTATTCAAATGTGTGCCATTTATATGTCCATCGCTGTATATATATATATATATATATATATATATATATATATATATATATATATATATATATACACGTTTGTACATACACATTTTCTAAATTCGCTACTCGTTATCTGCCCAATATAACAAGTTGAAGAATAAAGCAAAATAAGCACGTAATTAATAATAATTAATGCATAAATAACTGCATAAAGAGAAAAAAAGTTTAAAAATAAGTTGTATGCATAAAAAAGTAATAGTGAAAAATCTCTTAAGATTTCACCACCAAAATTAACACCAGTTTATTAAAGTTCTTATTATACAAGTAAGTCAAATAAATTTCTCTTATTTATTTAATACTCACAAACACGCATGCATTTAAGACAAAAATAATATTCAATGCAGATTATTTAGAATATCAACGCCTAAAGAGAAAATCAGATCACATTTTATCTACTTTTCTCTTAGCAACTGTTTCATAACACAAATGTTTTATACATATTGTAAACATATATGCATGCAGAACAAGCAAAAGCAAGTAATAAATTGGAAAACGCGATTTTATTAAAATAAAATATTACATAAGGTGATTAAAATAAACTCTTATTGTAAGTTTATAGCAATCATTAATAATATAATTAAAAAGAATAAAAACAACATAAATACATGTACATATTAAAACAAAATTCTGTGCATTACAGTTTGGTTAATTCCATTCCATTCCTCAAATCGAATCAGGGCGGGACTTCCAACACGTTCAATTTGTCATGCAAAAATTATGAAATTTATACCCATAAAAACCCACAAATTTTTTAATTTAATTTAAATTAATTTTAAAACATTCGCGAAGAATATATTTATGAGAAACCAAAAAAATCAAACAGAAAAAAGTTATTTTATACCTAATTATTTATATTCGAAACTCATTCAGGTTCATATTATACTTCAAAATATAGTACTCAACTATCCATATCTGCTTTACATCAATTTTAATGAAATCTCTTACAGATCTTATACAGTGTTACCACTGATAATTAAAAATAAATATTTTCTCGCTCTAAAAAATATATTTAAAAAATAAATAAAAAATTAAATCAATTTTAAGGAAATCCCATAAAGTGTTACCACTGATAATTAAAAATTAATATTTTCAACCTCTAAATATATATTTAAAAATAAAAAAATATTTTATAAATAATATATTATAAATAAAGAAATATATTATTCTTTAACACAAAATAAACTGAAATAAATTTCAGTATTAAAAATATACACACTTAAGAGTATCTTTTGAAATTTATTTAATAAATATTTTTCGTAACATAAATTTGAAATTTTATAACGAATAAAAAAAAAATATCTTTCGTTGTGTTATACATTATACAATATCATTTTCTCGAATTACGGATAAATTTTAAATTAGCATATATATTCACGATTTAAAGCTAGAAAATACATCTAGTGCCAAACTCCTAGCCCCTTACTGACATAAAAGAATATAGTAGCTAATTTTACATAAATTAAACACTTGTGGGAAATATAATAACAAATTTCATATATCCATTAACAACTTTCTAAAACCCCTTAATTAACTCAAGTTTAAGAAAAAATGCCTAATACAACTCACTCTGATTATAATACCTCTCCAAACTCTCTTCGAGTTTGATTCCGGACGCTTAATTAAATTTTGTAAAATATTTAATGCGACCCCAGTGGAGAATCAAACAGAGTAAATTTTAGAAGTCAAGCTTAAGGATTTAGATCAGAGATGGTTGAGAGTAAAGGCTTGTTATGAAGGGGTAATATTGTCTAACGATGGGTAAATTACACCTAAATACAGGCAGGAAGTCACAGAGAACTTTGAATCTTGCACAGAAAGTTATTACCAGTGCACCGCCCAAATTCTAGATTTAGTGAGAATTACACGAGTATGTTACCCAGGTAACCCAAGATTACAATCAACATTCCGATATGCTTCACATCATCAAAATCCCTGCCACACTGGCTTACAAGACGAAGCAAACAGCTGTGTCAAGCTACCTCCCTGTGACACTGAAGTTTTTAAAGGTAGTTATGAGCAATGGCCTTCGTTTCGGGATATGTTTACGGCTGTTGACATAAATCATACTAAACTGACTCCCGTTACGAAATTATATCATCTTCGTAATAAAACGAGGGGTGAAGCAGGTGCTATAGTCAAAAGATATCCGCTCTTACATGATAACTTTGAACTGGCATGGAATGCACTGAGAACCCGTTACGAAAACAAACGCGTTCTGGTGGACAATCAAATAGAAATTCTTTTTCATATACCACCAGCGACCAAAGAGGATAGCAAGTCGATACGCAAAAAACAGTCTTTAGTGAATTATTCTCTTGGTAACCTCAGAACCCTAGGCGTTGAAGTTGAAGGTTGGGACCCCATTTTCATTCGTTTGATCTCTACGAAACTACCCGATTTCTCTCTTTCACTTAGGGAACAGTCATTCAAATCTCCTTCTCGAACTTCCTAAATGGTCCCAAATGTCACAATTGCTTATTGATAGCTATGAAGTGGAACGGCTAACAAATATAAAAACATCAAAAGATTGCTTTAGTCTAACAAAGCCACAAGATCCAAGTGTTCAAGTATACGTGTCTCCAGATAATCTTAACGAATTTTCCTGTAAACTGTGCAATGAGAATCACTCGTTAAGAACATGCCCCAAGTTTCGAAATTTTTCAGTTCAACAAATAGTAGTTTTCGTGTATAAAAATAAATATTGCAATAATTGCTTAGTCCTCACATAAAAACAAATTGCAGTATTAAATACACGTGTCTCTACTGCAAGAAATTGCATCACACCTTACTTCATATGAAGCAAAATTATCCAAATTCTCTTTAGAGGAGAGAAAGCTTACTATAGAAAGATGTGAAACAAATGATTTATCCCAGAAAATATTTTCTAATACAGCACAATCTTTCAAGAATAACACTCAAGAAGAGCGCCCACATACATCAAAGCAAGTTCAATCAAACTGTTCGACAAGCAATGAAAACGTTCTTCTGCGAACGGCTTTAGTGCAAATAGAACACAGAGGTCAGTTCTTCACGATAAGAGCTCTTATTGACCCAGGCTCACAACGAACCTTTTTAACAGAAAGAATTCGAGATCGCCTTACCAGAAGTCTCATTTCGAAATTGCTGGTATTGGTGGGCAGAAACACACTGCCAGCAAAGAATGCGAACTAGTTTTATATGCAAAAAAAAAACAATATCAGAATCCCGATTAAAGCAATAATATTGCCCAAAGTGACCAAACGCCTTCCAGCATACACTTTTGGAATTGCCTACTCAACCCATCTGGAAGAATTAGATTTGACAGACCCAACTTTTAATAGATCATCTCAGCTTGATCTTATACTCGGTAATGATTATGAAAGGTTACTCAATATTGAAGGCATAAGAAAAAATATTTGCGGTAAGATCTCAGCCTATAATACTATATTCGGATGGGTACTCAGTGGACCCATGGAATCTAAAGCACTGCAGTCATTCACTATTTCTGTGAAAAAATCTGATACATCAGAGCTAATTAACGTATTAAAAAGGTTTTGGGAACAGAAAGATATACCTGCTGCCTGTTCAAATTCAATTAAAGAAGACTTTTGCGAGAACTATTATACTCAAACCACTACTCGCAATGAAGATGGCAGATATGTCGTTAGATTGCCATTCAAACTCGAATTTCCCAAAAAAGTATTTCTTGGGTCATCACGTTCTGGCTCATTACTCTCGAATGGAAAAAATTCTAAATAAAGATCCCTACCTGTAATCACAATATTAAGCCGTCTTGGCGAAATACTTGTCTTTAGACCACATGGAAGAAACTCCTGCAAATGAAATTATATCTCAAGGCAAATGTTATTCATATTACTTGCCTCACCATTCGGTTGTTCGCCCAGAACACAAAACAACAAAAGTCAGAGTTGTGTTCAATGCCTCGAGAAAAACAAAATTTCAATTTTCACTCAATGATATTGTATATGCAGGACCTACATTACAGTATGATTTAATCACTACGATACTCAACTGGAGGAAGTATAGATAAGTGTTTTCCGGCAATATATAAAAGATGTATCGCCAAATACTAGTCCACCCTGATGATAGACCCTTTCAAAGAATTTTATTTCAGGCTGGACCCGGCAACGCTATATAAGATTACCATCTAAAGACTGTTGCCTTCGGAGTAAACTCTGCTCCTTATCTGGCTATTCGTACCCTTTTTCAACTCGCTTCAGATTCTGAAGCTGTATTTCCAAAAGTATCTTCATTTATGCGCACTGAAACCTATGTCGACGACATTCTTTCCGGAGGTAATACAATAGAAGAAACTCTTACTACCCTAGCTCAGCTCATAGTAGTATTTAATTCGGCTGGTTTGTCTTTAATTACTCGCTCATTTGAAAAAGGAAGATCTTTATGACTCTGACTTCCTTCGCTTCCACGAAACAAGCTCAACCAGGACATTGGGCATTAAGTGGAATGCACTCAATGACTCATTTTCCTACAACTTTACACCCATGGAACAAGTAACATAGATAACGAACACATAATTCTTTCCTCTGTAGCGAAACTGTTCGATCCCGCGGGTTGGCTCGCACCCATAGTCGTAAGGGCGAAAATCCTTATGCAAAAATTATGGCTAGAGGGACTACTGTGGAATGAAGAAGTATCATTAGAATCTCTTCAAAAATGGAACAGTCTTGTTAAAGATCTCTTAAAAATAGATCAAATCTCTATACCTCGTTGGCTACAGTACACAACTTCTGACACTATTCAAATACATGGATTGTCTGATGCTTCCAAATTGGCATATTGCGCTGCAGTATTTATTAGATGCCGATCTCAAACTTACACAACGTTTTCGAATTTGTTAGTAGCCAAATTTAAAGTGGCACTGATTCAAACAGTCTGTCTTCCACGACTAGGACTCAATGGAGCTTTTCGTTTAGCAAAGCTCGTAAATTATGTTAACTCATCTCTGAACTTAAAATCTAATCATCCATAGTATTGGGATGGCTTGCCAAACACCCCTCGTCACGGGAGATATACATTACTAATAGAACCTCTCAGATTCATGTACTAACCCCAAGTGCAAAATGGCAGCATGTATCCACTCATGACAACCCTGCTCGAGGCTGTAATCCTCAAGAGCTTTCTCAAAATTCCCTTTGGTGGTTTGGACCATCATGGTTAGCTAAACCTCATTCTGAATGGCCTGAACGGAATCCAATAAAGCCTATTGAGAAGCCTATAGAAAGCATATCCCTTAACTCCGAAGTAAACGTAAACGATCTGTTAAATAACTTCTCATCACATAGCAGGGCCTTACGTGTTATAGTTTATATTTTTAGGTTTTTTCATAAAGCGCTAAATAAATCAAGGCCCAATGTTTATCATTATACTCAAGACACTTTAAATCATCAAGAAATAAAGTTTGTGAAATCGCGACTTATTACTCTCGCACAAAAACAATTTTATCCCGAGGAATTTCAAAGTTTGTTAAACTCTCAAACTATTCCCAATAAAAGTTCTCTAAAACCTTTGAATCTTTTTCTTGACTCGAATTCCATTTTACGCGTAAATGGAAGGCTCACTCAATCATTTCTTCCATATGGCGAACGTTATCCAATCATCTTACCCGGAAACTTTCGCTTTTGTCAGCTGTATCTCACGCATTTGCACAAATTTTTGTGCCATGCTGAATGCAGCCAAATGTTCCGAATGGTACAAACTGAATTTTTCATATTCAGACTTAAACCACGGGTAAAGAATATAATTCGTCAGTGCAAAACATGTTTGATTCACAAACAGCAGCCATGTGCTCAAATTATGGCTCCTCTCCAACCGGAAAGATGTAACTTATCCCTTTCCTTCCAAGTCACAGGAATAGACTTTGCTGGCCATTTTGAAATCAAAACATCACCCTTACGAAAATCTCCATCGGTAAAAGGCTACGTTAGTGTTTTCTTGTGCTTCAGTGCAAAATCTATTCATTTGGAAGCATGCTCAGATTTATCAACGGCGGCGTTTCAAGCCACATTTGCTCGCTTCGTTGGGAGGCGGGGGCTCCCCCAATGGGTAGTTACTGATAACGGCAGAAATTTCTTAGGCGCGAGTAGAACGCTTGAACGGGAATTCTCGACATTTGTAAAAAACGCAGTTCAGTATATAGCGGTGAAATACATGACGCATGGATTTGAGTGGAAGTTCATACCACCACACGCTCCCCACATGAGCGGCTTGTGGGAAGCCGCTGTAAAAAGTTTCAAATTCCATTTTAAGCGAATTGCTGGGGCTCAAAAATTCACTTTTGAAGAATTCGCCACAATTTCGGCTCAAATTGAAGGCGTGCTCAAATCTCGTCCAATTTCTGCATTATCAGATGACCCAGCAGATTTAACTGCATTAACTCCAGGTCACTTTCTTAGAGGCGCTCCCCTAATGGCATTCCCAGAGAAAAATTTTAAAGAAATTTCTCTTATCAATAGATAGGAAAAAATGAAAGTAATACATCACCAATACTCTATACGATGGAAAGAAGAGTACCTCAAGGCTCTTCACAAACGTTACAAATGGAAACGGCCTTTTCCAAATCTTCATGTTGGAGACCTTGTGGTCGTAATGGATGACCTACAGCCACCACACGAGTGGCGACTAGGAAGAGTTGAAAAAACTTTCCCGGGGCCGGATGGGAATATTCGTACAACTGATGTACGCACCTCTACAGGAATAATAACCAGACCTATTGCAAAGTTATGCTATCTTCCCCTTGTGGATTATAACAGCCCTAGTATTTTTTAAGTTAATATTAAAATTATTTACTGCAATCTCACAGAACTCAACACTTAACTCTTTCCATTTTAACTATATAGTTCCTCCCGTATTATAATTTTTATGTTTCTTTTAATATCCATTTCTTTGTTTTCCAAATACTAGATTCAACAGCAGACTTGAAGCTACTCGTCCTCATCATAACAACAACCGTCATCAACGTGAAAAAACCCGTGATCCTGCAATTTATAATTGTGCATTGTGCAAAAATTTTCATGAGCTGCGATATTGTCGTAAGTTTTTAAGAATGAGCGTAAAACAGAGCGAAGTCGTAGTGGAAAAGTACCGCTATTGCGTGAATTGTTTGGCAAAGAGTCATGACTTGAGAGCATGCCGAAGATCTTACAGGTACCATCACACATTATTGCATCCAAAACCTCAAAGAGAAAAGCCAGCAAGAGCTACTGAAACAAAGAATTTTCGCAACCGGCAAACCAAAGCTAATAATGAACCTCAGCAACAACAAGGTCAGTCGAAAACTACCTTATCGGCAACACCGGATGCCAAAATTATCGTTGAAGTAATTCGATCGTTGGCACAAGTGTTATGCATCCAAGAAAAACCATCCCCTGTTGCTTAACTTTGAGTCCGGCGGTATGTCCAAACTAGCTTTAGACACAACATTTAATGTCAGCTTACAACGCAAATTACCAACACTACTTTTAAAGCTTTGAACTCGACTCATTCATTTTTTAATAAATAAATTATAATTATTAATTGGAAAATTACTCAACTTTTCATTTATGAAGTCATCCGAAAAACAAATTGGCCCTCTACTCACAAGAAGTTTCTCTACCTGGCTTTCTATAAAGAGATTAATTAAATATGGTTAACTCGATTATATTCAATCTGTTATCTACACTTAGTTTTTTAGGCTTTGGAAGCAGGTTACAAGCACTCCGCACTACATCAATTACAGGTTTCACTTTTCAGAGTTTTTCTCTTTTTCTTGGTTGGAAACTGCCAAATGGCTGACAAAGTGCAAATTATTTCGCTACTTCGAGACGATCTCTGGGTAGCTGTGTGATGGCAGGTACCCTCATTGATGGTCGATAATACATTCTGATCCTTGGCAGTTTTATGCAACCTGCAATGATGTGCGCACCAACTAGTTTTTTTATCTCTTCAGGGGATTATTTTAAATTCTCGTTCTGCTGTAAGGAATATATGTAGCTCTGTTCATTTACTTTAGACTAAAATTCATCATTAAAATACTGGCCAAAGTAGTCGAATGGTGTAAAATTTTACCGCTTACCCATACTTCCTCATTAACGTCTTTATATGTACTTTTTAAATTTTTAAAAAGCCATTTAATATTTCTGCCTGCACTGTCTGAGACTGCTGACTCTTCCTCGACAGCTTGTGTAGCAACAGCATCACCGTCTACCTGCTCCTCTTGCTCTTCTTCGTGTTCGCTATCGTCCTCAGGAAAATCTTCCACGTCGCTAACCATCAATAAATCTAATAGTTGTTGTTCGGTAAGTGCCCATCTTCTTACCATTTTAATACAAATGTGCAGCCGGCTGGACAAGACCAAATTTTATTATTTATTTCTAATACTTTCTATAAAATCGTTCATCTTTAAATTAAAACTGTAAAAAATAACCTGTTTACGGCAACAGAAATAATTTACAATAGATTATATGCAGAAAACTACAAAAAGTAATAAACTTTTTGAAAAGATCTGACGCGATCAGTAAATTTGCCAATATGTGATCACAAAGTAGATTTACTTTTTCAATGCTGCCAGAATAAAAATTCCAATTGGGAATTTTTTAAATTAAAGTGTTGTAAAGTGTAAACTGCCTTAAGTTGAGAAAAAATTAATTTAAAAATGTCCAGCGGGCTGCACGTCAGTACTGAGGAGGTTAAAAATATTTTTTTTGTTCACGTTCGAAACGCAATTATCCTATTGAAATAAATTCCTTCTGGTACTTTAAAACTTAAATCCCCTATTAATAAGCACCGAATATTTTTTTAAGAGTTTAAAATTAAAATAACTGCATATTTTATTTTTTTACCGACTATAATACCAATACTTTTTCGAACACCAAGTACAACAGCTGATCTTAGCGTAATTTTCGAAAAAGAAAATATAAATCCGTTGTACTCAAGAAAAAAACCAACACAAACGATTGATAAAATAAAGGACATACTTTAAATTTTTATTTAACACTTTAATTATGTATGTCATTGGCAACATTGTTTTCAATTAGAAAATAACGTGTGAATTTTTACTAGTGCAAAAAATTTAATTTAAATTATCAATGAAAAAATTTGTTGTTTTTAATTTTTTAAATTTCTTTCGACTATAATTGGTCAGAATAGAAAAAAGTACTGGGGCAACAGCCCCAAATATAAGTTTTCTAAAGTATCCGATGGGCCTACCACCAGCAATAACAAGTTTCATTTTTTAGCCGAGGAAAATGAAGAAGAAACATCAACAAAAGAGAAAGTTCCACCGATTAAAGTGGATTCTAGACATAATGTTTCAAATTCATTTAGATTAATAGGTAAGAATTATTTGCTTAAAAGAATGTGCAATGGAAAAAAGTTATTTCCAACACGCTGTCTCACTACAAAGAAGTGATTAAGATTTAAAGGACAAAATGTTCTGCTTTTATACTCATGAGGTTTTATTTGGTCTACCTCGATTGACAACTGAAATAACTGGATGTGAATTCGTTAAAAGACACAACATAAAGCCAGTAAGTGTTAAGAAAATTAGAACAAAACGATAGAATATCATCCTTATTGCATTAATCGAGGTTGACCATTTCGAAAAAATAAAGACCCTACCCATTGTGCCAAATGTTCAATGTTCGGCCACAGCGCTAAGAACTGTAACCGAGTCAACGTATGCTCAGGGTGTGCAAGTAATCACAATTTCTCAGTGCATTATTGTTATAACTGCACTAAAAAGAATTTAAGAAACGTTAACCATAGGGCTGATGACCCGAAGTGCCCTTCAGATCGGGCAAAGCAGATGGTCGTTTACAAGTTGGGCATTCTGAAGTAATAGATGGGCTGATGACCCAAAGTGCCCTTGTCGCAAACAGTATTTAGAAATACGCCGGCATGTGATGGCCAAAACTGAAAGTCTAATAAGCGACCAATTTACAAAAGTTTTAACGTTGATGAAGCAAACTTTTCTCAGCTATCAAGTTATGATCATCAAGATAATATTCGTGATTCAATCTTTCGTAACAAAAGACTTTAATCTGAAGTTTCGAAAAGCAAACCCCTGTTAACAACGACGATGATGTTTCCAATGAAAGGCCACTGGAAATATTCTTCGATATTGTTGATGTACTGCAAAAATGTCAAAACAAGTTTGACAAACTAGAAGTATTGGGTATGATGCTTAAACATGCCATATAATTCAACAGGTATCCAAAATTTTCATGTGATGCACCGGAATGCTCAAGGCATTACGCAGCAGCTTTACAGCTCGATCTAGTTCTTCATGAAAAAAATGTTGATGTTCTTTTCCTCAACGAATTATTTTTAAAACCGTATCACTAACTTCATATTGGAGGCTACAATATAAACAGAGAAGACCGGCTTGCTCACGTAGAAGTTGTACTCATAGCAATAAAAAGTAATATAGATCATAAAATGTTACCTAAAATTTAAATACATAATATTGGGAATATTTCTGTTCAAGTTGTCATGAATAGACGATCATTTCTTTTTACTTCTGCGTATAACCCAGTGTACACTACAAACTTTAGATCTGACTTAAATATACTAATACCCTAAATGACTTTTTTATATTTGGCGACTTAAACGCCCATCGCACCCAATGGATACTGTGTTTCAAACAACTCTGCTGGAATATTGTCTCTGATCTAACTATTCTATATTTTACCCAGACTCTTTTACCAGGTTTGGTCAAAATGTTTTACTTGTTCAACCTTCTACAGTAGATATTTTGTTATCGAACTCCTGTTTACCTTTTTCGTCATTAAAATCCTATCCAAAAATTTTCATGATTTATCAGTGGACATTTTCAATTAGATACAGTTTCTGTTCCTTTGTACAATCAAGCTGATTGGGCAGTCATTAGAGACTAGGTCAAGTCAATCATAATACTTATAACATAGATTTGGCACTAAACGAGTTATGTTCTATTGCCAAACAGGTGTTTAAACTGATTACAGTTTGTTAAGAAATTCACGGCAAAGAGAATTTTCGAATACATCTAAAATGTTAATACTGCAAAGAAATAAATTCAGGAGTAAATTGCAGAGTTTTGGTGATCCAAACTATAGAACGCAATTAATTAGTATTTTAGAGCAGTTGAACAGACAATCAATTTACACGTAACCAGGGATAGAAATAAGTCTTGGTCAAGACTAATTTCTAAATTGGCTCCTGGCTCTAAAAAGCAACAATCTACCGTTTTCTGATCTGCATGTACACGGTGACATTTTAAAAACTGGTGTAGATAAAGCTAATGTAATCGCTAATGCATTTGCTAGTTCCCACACTATAACTATAAGTAATCCATTAACTATAGACACTTGCGCTGCAGATTACAAGAAATGGCTTAGCAATGTGTCCCTACTTAGTGTTAGTAATATAGTATTAACTGATGCCATTGAAGTAAAGTCATATGTATTTTCGTTGAAATATAATAAAGCCCAAGGTTTAGACGTAATTAATGTCATTGTTCTTAAAAACATGCCTGATTATTTTTATTTGTTGAAACATTAAGTAACATATTTAATATTTGTATTAGAAGTGGCTATGTTCTTCTATGGCAACTTTACTAGTGTTTACCACAAGTTCTTTACTGGTTGACGTTTTCATTAAAAATGAATCAGCCTATATGGCTTTTATATACCCAATGTTAAGGTTCTTGAATATGCTAAAACTTCCACCATTTTTTAGTAGAATATTTCTTTACTGCTCATTTATCATTCGAGACACATTCGAGATATTTGATTCTAAAACCTTCTATTATTATTATTATGAATTTATTAGACATGCTGTATTTTTATTAGTTGTTATGCAAGGTAGGTGGAATATATGTTGCTCTGTTCGCTTACTTTAGACTAAAATTCATTATTAAAATACTGGCCAAAGTAGTCGAATGGTGTTCAATTTTTTACCGCTTACCAACATCTCATACTTCCTCATTAATGTCTTCATATGTACTTTTTAAATTCTTAAAAAGCCATTTAATATTTCTGTCTGCACTGTCTGAGACTGCTGACTCTTCCTCGACAGCTTGTGTAGCAACAGCATCATCGTCTACCTGCTCCTCTTGCTTTTCTTCGTGTTCGCTATCGTCCTCAGGAAAATCTTCCACGTCGCTAACCATTAATAAATCTAATAGTTGTTGTTCGGTAAGTGCCCTTTTTCTTGCCATTTTAATACAAATGTGCAGCCGGCTGGACAAGACAAAATTTAACCTGTCCTGTACATTTGTGACAGCCATCGGATGATCACGAATGCAATTTTTTTTTTCATTCTTACTTTTATTACTCACATCATTATAGATGCTGTTTCAGTATCGTATTGATTGTTATGAGTTAAGCATGAATGTACGTTCGCTGTGCCTTGCGTTTATCAATTTAATTTTTTATGAAAATTAGATGTTGAACTGTTGATATAAATGAATTAAAATTTATTTTTGGCTTGAGTTAATTTTTTAATTTCTAAAATCCTTTTTTTTTAAAAGAAAAATTAATTTAACAAATGTATGCGGACTTTTCCAAAGAAAACAAGAAAAATTAGACACTAGCAGAATGAAATGCAGCATTTTCTGGATCACTACAACCTTCATCAGCTTTCTTCGTATCTATCTACCTTAGATTGTGTATACTGTAAATATCATCTATTTAACCAACTAATTTTGTAAATAAGAACACGAAGAATATTTATATCAATATTAATTTGGTTAGACGAAGTCGATACACAAACCAAAGTATTTCTTTACTGTTCTCTTTGTAACCTGTCCTGCACATTTGTTCTTGCATTTGTAACAGCCATCGGATGATCGCGAATGCAATTTTTATTTTTGTCTTTCTTACTTGTATTACTCACAACATTACAGATGCTGTTTCAGTATCATATTGATTGTTATGAGTTAAGCATGAATGTACGTTCGCTGTGCCTTACGTTTATCAATTTAATTTTTTATGAAAATTAGGATTTCTAAAAACCTTTTTTTTAGAAAGAAAAATTAATTTAACAAATGTATGTGGACTTTTCCAAAGAAAACAAAAAAATTAGACACTAGCAGATTGAAATGCAGCATTTTCTGGATCGCTACAACCTTCATCAGCATTCTTCGTATATATCCACCTTAGATTATGTACACTGTAAACATCATCTATTTAACCAACTAATTTTGTAAATAAGAACACGAGGAATATTCATATCAATATTAATTTGGTTAGACGAAGTCGACACACAAGCCAAAGTATTTCTTCACTTGTATTATTCAGACCATGTTCCAATTTCATGATTTATCAACGGACATTTTCAATTAGATACAATTTCTTATCCTTTGTACATTCAAGCTGATTGGCCAGTCATTAGAGACTAGGTCAAGTCAATCATAATACTTGTAACATAGATATGGCACTAAACCAGTTATGTTCTATTGCCAAACAGGTATTTAATCTGATTCCAGTTGAACAGGAAATTCACGGCACAGAGAAACTTCAAATACATCTTAAATGTTAATTCTGCAAAAAAATAAAAACAGGAGTAAATTTTAGAGTTTTGGTGATTCAAACTATAGCACCCAATTAATTAATATTTTAGAGCAGTTGAATAGACAATAATTTCCACGTAAACAGGGATAGAAATGAGTCTTGGTCAAGATTTATTTTTAAATTGCCTCCTGGCTCTAAAAAGCTTACTAAAGCAGTTAAAGGCAAGAATCTACCGTTTTCTGATCTGCATGTAAACGGTGACATTTTAAAAACTGGTGTAGATAAAGCTAATGTAATTGCATTTGCTAGTTCTCACACTATAACTATAAGTAATCCATTAACTATAGACACTTGCGCTGCAGATTACAAGAGTCCTTGCTCAGTGTTAGTAATATAGTATTAACTGATGCCATTGAAGTAAAGTCATATGTATTTTCATTGAAAAATAATAAAGCCCAAGGTTTAGACGTAATTAATGTCATTGTTCTTAAAAACATGCCTGATTATTTTTTTTTCTTGAAAGATTAAGTAAAATATTTAATATTTGTATTAGAAGTGGCTATTTGCCAACTTTACCAGTGTTTACCACAAGTTTTTTACTGGTTGACGTTTTCACTAAAAATGAATCAGCCTGTATGGTCGTTGCTTTTATATACCCAATGTTAAGGCTCTTGAATATGCTAAAACTTCCACCATTTGTTAGTAGAATATTTTTTTACTGCTCATTCATCATTCGAGACACATGATGATTGTTATTTGATTCTAGAACCTTCCATTATTATTTTGAATTTATTATACATCGGAATTTTTATTAGTCGTTATGCAATGTAGGTGTTTGTGTGTTGCGTTTATTTTCATTGCTTTATGTTAGTTGTTTTTTTTTTTTTTTTGTGTTTAAGAAGGTTTTGTAGAAACTTCTGGCTTTGTAAACAGACACAATAGGTCATTTCGTTTTACTTTGTCGGTGACACTTACTTTTTATTTCTATTTATGACCTAAAGTAAGCGTCTTCGCAACAATATGTTATCTAATACTACGTTTATACGGTAAGAATATTTTTGACATTTTATTTGTACCGGATAGCAATTTTATATATAACTTGTAGAATGTCGACAGAAAAAATGCTTTTCGATAAATTTTTTGTATTCCTCAAGATGTTACTTTTAAACAAAAATTTAAGGCCTAATAGGCAAAAACACTTAAACAGAAAAAAATGTGGAAGTTATATGTGCTAATTACCTTTGTTGAGCTGGTTAATTTGAGTTTTTCTTTAACATAAGAATATCCTGCATATCAAAATTATTCTCCTTAGCCTACTTCAAACTGAAAATGATTTCTTTGCAGCAGCATTAGAAATCATTACTACACAGTCGTCTTCCATAAGCATCCACTGACACACAGTGGTCAATTTCGCGGGATAGCGGTCAAAACTCTATATTTTTTGGATTGGTATTGTTTTACGCAATTTGTTTTGTTCAATAGGAGAGACTTTAAGCTTCAATTTGCGTGTTCACACGTAAAAATCGACTGATAGAAACGTAAGTAATGTGGAGTTAAAATTGCATTTTAATTTTTTGTTGAGTTTCCATGTAAAAGTTGAATATTTTGAAATTTTAAATAGGTATTTTTTTATAATTTCTTATTTTCTTCAATCGTATTTTACAACCAATACTTATTTATTATTCCTAAACTTAATTT
The DNA here is from genome assembly GCA_937654795.1 of Cistogaster globosa. Lineage (NCBI taxonomy): Eukaryota > Metazoa > Arthropoda > Insecta > Diptera > Tachinidae > Cistogaster > Cistogaster globosa. The sequence continues at coordinate 44,543,067 of OW569407.1, forward strand.
TGGTCAGAAAATGCCAACATTTGGCCACTGACATTTATTTAGTCTCAATATTCACAGTGGCCAAAGGTTGGTTTTTTTTTGGAAGAAAGCTAATTCTTGTGAGGATTAAACTGAAAAATAACAGTGAAATTCCCGACAATATCATTACTATTTGGATATATTATGTACAGAACACAACATCGATAAAATTTTAAGTAAACTTTTACTATTGATTTAAAGTGCACATATATTTTATCTAAATGTATTAATTAAAATTTATACTAAAATTAGAAACAAATTATAATCTTTAAACTTGTATTAATTAAACAATATTAGTAAAAATTTCTTCCAAATAGCTTTGATTTTCATTTTGCAGTAGTTGTTTAGCTTCTTCATCTAACTCTAATGAGGTTGATTTCCATTTTTGTCGAATACTGGACATATATGGGTCTGATGTGCACAGCAAAATATTAATAAGGTCTTAATTAGTACAATATCTGGAAATTTTTCTTGTATTTTGCACGCGAAAGAATCTGTAGTCTCTGTTCCTTTCTTCTTGCGCTTCTTTTGCGAGATCTCCAATTGGAAGCATATTGCGCTTAATTATTTGTTCTCCATGGAACAAAATTTTGTGAACTGTGGTTGGCATATGTCTCCATGAATATTTTTGGTTATAAAGGGTTGCTGTCTCATTAGCATACTGACCAATTTTTTTGCATCTATCTTTTTGCTACATGCTATAACTTCTAATATGATTTGGAATCGTCGTATTAAATCATAATCTACTCCAGTTATAGAAGCTGCAGTTTCTGGATCGGAAAAAAATCTCCTTGCTGTGTTTCCATCTCCTTGCTGTGTTTCCATCCTTCTTCTTGCTTTGGCTGGTCAATTATAAGGCCTATCTCACGGTATTTTTCTTGAATATGCTTTTTTTTCTTTCTTTTTTCCAAATTTTCTTTATTGTTTCTCACTGTTTCGCCTAACGGGCCAAACTCCAAATCGTATGCCAATTTAAGAATATGCTCCATAAAACGAATTCTAGCATGAAGAGGTGATATTCCAAATTCATATGCTTCATTAAAACTATCGTCTTGTGTTGGTGATTTGCTCAGTTGACTTGATTTTTTTGGCATATGGTGCAGCTTGACGAAGACTTTGTTTCGGTTAAAGCTTGTGCAACTTTTCCATCGATCATTGTAAGTGACATTTTAAAGTTAACTTCGATGCATTGGTCATTAAATTCAAATATCACTTGTTGAAGTTCTTTAATTTGATCTGTTATTTTGCCAACTTCTTCTGTTATGACATCTTTAGTTTCTTTTTTGTAAGCAAACTTTATTGGTCTACAAAATTTTGTTGACGAGGGAATTTCATTCTTCCATACATCTATCTCTGCAGCTCTACTAGTTGACGGCTCTGAACCAATATTAGTTTTTGTTAAACGTTACTGAACAACAGAAATCGTAAATAAATTGGCATCTGATGAATTTTCCGCATTACATTGTTTGTATTGTTTCTGGCCAGAGGACCCATCACATCCCCATTTAGAAATTAAAGTCATGCTGCAATTTTTAAACTTCTTTAAATAGTCAGCATCAAATGTCTTTAGTAATCGTTCTGCAGTGTGTTCAAGAAGATCCTGCAATTTTATTTCTGCTGAACTTGAAGTTACACTAATAGCAAATGATGAAGGTATGCAATCTTTTTTGGCAGAAACTATATCTCGATATGATGGAAAAATTCCACAATTTTTTTCATTGATTCGCTTCCGCAATTCTGTATATTGGATTTTAGTCATTTTCAAACCCAAAAATAGTGCAAATGCTTTTTCTGGAGTAAATTTATTTTCTTCAGTTGGTGTCCGCATACTTTCTAAAATCCTCTTTGTGCGTCTGGGGCTTGCATCCACTATTTTTTCAATGATAGCAATTTCATCCTTTTTAGTTTTCGATGGTTGAATTTGATGTAGAAATGAATTCTTTATGATGCTACAAGAATGATGCTGGTCGACCACCTTTATTTCTTAGCCAATCTTGGTTGCGTGAGTAAAACAATTTCTTGTTTCTGGAACATTGATTGTACCGTTTTCTTAAAGTATTTAAAAAGTTTTTTATTTTTAAGTTATGAATTTTAATTTCTTGTTTGTCGCATATTTTCAAGAATGGATTATTCATTATATGTAAAATAATGTCGTTTTCATCTATGCGTTCAAAATATACACATCAGATGGAACACTATAACTGAATTTAGTCATTGTTTAAACAATAATGAAGAAAAAAATGAATGCATGGATTAATATACTATTGCTCGAAGTTTCAACATGATCTTTTTTACCTCTTTGAAACATAATATAACAGGTACTTGGTTTTACCAGTTATTTCCATTGGTTTTAAATTTATTTGCAATTTTCAGGTATTTAAGTTGTGTAATATTAGATAGCAATAAAATAATCTTTTACCTTTTCCAAATGAATTGCCAGATATCACATAATTTGAGAGTTCTATTGTAATTTTTGTCAAAATTTTGATACACCCTTCTATGTGGACTAGTCCAAATATGGGCCAACTTTTCCTAATTTTAACAGAATTATTTTTTGGGTCAATAAGAACTTTTGTACAAAATTTTATCAAAATATATGCATAATAGCCACTTTCACATACAAATAACTTCCCAAAAAATATGACGTGCATTTGTACCGAATATCTTACCTTGGGTCAGAAAAATTGCTGTAGCTCAAAAAGTGCTGTCCCGATGCATGGACATGTATACATAGGATTGTAGTAAATTTGTGTTTTGACTCAAATTGACTCACAGGAGTTGTGCTCTAAGAAGTAGGAAATTTCCGAGATATTTGACCTTTTTTAAAAAAAATATTTTAATTGTTCTGAAAACAGTAGAGCTTCAATTTTTTTACCAGTAATAGAAAATAAGTCAAGTTACAACACAAAATTTATTTCGTCCAAAAACCTTGAAAAAAAAAGTTATGATCATTTAAACTTTAAAAATTAACTAAAAATATCATAAATTTACTAAATTCTGAAAAAGCCCATTTTAGACCACCCTGGTCTCAGTGAAATAGTTGAAATAAAGTTCTAGTTTTTTGGCTCCCGAGGTTAACTAGTGTCTACTTTCATACGAGTCTAATAACTTTAAAATCGGAGAACAAAAACCAAAAGGAGTTTTGGCCGCTATCTCAAAATATTGACCACAGTGTGACGGTTCATTTCGTTTGCATGTTGTATTATTTTTTATCAAAAAAACTGAACCGAACTTAAAGAAATGATAGTGCAAAATGCAAATCAAAGTAGGAATAATAAAACATACTAGCAAAGAACGGGAAACCTTAGAATTTTAATATTTATTTGTGGATAAACAAATTTTTTTGGAATTGCAGAGGTTAAAATTTTAAACTATCCGAAATGAAGATGAGTTTGAATTATTAGTGTGATCGGACTGCCGCATTTTCGGTATGTCGAAATTGTACTGTAATTACAAACGTTTGTTGACGTCTTGCAAAGAAAAATTAGACACCAGCTTTTTCGGATCGCTTCATCTGTCATCACCAATCTTTGTATTTATCTACCTTATGTTGTGTATATAATTAATAATCACTTAATAACAATTTGGTTAAATGAAGGGCAATCACAACCCAGAGCTTCACTTCGTCATTCTTAAAATCGTCACATATGTTAACGATTTCGGCTAACTATCGAACAGCGGCACATATTTTGAGAAGGCGGCCAAAAATCATTTTTTTTTTTTGTGGTTGCCGATCTTAGTATTTTCTTAGTCATTTAAAAGCAAATACTAAAAACTATAACACACTGAACAGGGTCCAAATATTCTGTTAAAATGAAATTTTTTTACTAAATCTAATTTTGAAATTACTATAACTTTTTTGTTTTAAAAGATATCAAATCAAAATAAATTTTCTTTAGTTATGCAGTTAGTTATCAGTACTAGCAAAATAAAGCCGTTACGTTTTTTAGAAGTTGTTAAGTGTTTTGTTTAAAAAAAATGAAAATTCTTCGAAAATTTCTTGCTTTCTAGAGCATAACTCCCTCCCGTCAACCCACATCAAAAAGATATTTCTCTGTGTTATCGCCCAAAACCTCCCCTACACACCTATACCTCATTATATGTGCGCCAGGTTGCGACCGTGTGCACCAGAGCAATTTTTCTGACCAAAGGTCAGGTATTTTGTACAAAAATTATGAATACATACGAAATTAAAAAAAAAAATTATACGGAGTTATTTTTTAATTATTTATTTTTTAACACAGCGTTAAAGCCAATTTTTTCGAATCTCCTTGCAAAAAGGCGCTTATAACTTTTGCCATGGAATCTAGTAATATACAAATGCACTACATTGTACCTATCACATATGCAAAATCTAAATATTCAATGAAATTTTGGTTACCCATTAGAGTTAGTAATGGCAAATATATCATAAAACAATAAGATCATTAAGAATTATGAATCCAGAATAATGAAATAATTGAAAAGGAAGTCTTAAATAAAACACGTTATGGCATTATTTCAAATGTAAGTTTCATTATCACATAGGTAAAGAAATGTAAGTTAATTTCTTGCTTAATTGAATAACACACTGCATGGGATAATCTGTACCGATTATTCTTAGTAACTGTTTATTTTTGCAGAAACACGAAATAAAAAATTCAAGACAGATGTCTTCAGCTAGGCCCTATAATCGACCAACCTAAAAAAGGAGAAAGAAACTCGAATGATGAAAATACTGCAAAAAGATTTTTTCCGATCAAATAACTGCGGCATCTATCACAGGTGTAGATTGTAAGTTAATAAGACGATTCAAAATCTTATTACAAACCTTAGCATGCTGCAGAAAGATAAATGCAAAAAAATTTGGTGATTACGCCAATAAAACAGCTGCACTTTACAATGAAAAATACTCTTGGAGATACATGTGCTCATAGTTATGAAAGTGATCTAAGTCACAATTAAAAAAAAATGAATTTACCAGTTATTGTCATACCACATTATTTTTAACTAAATTTATTCAATGTAATTTTTACGAAATTGTCAAAAATTAACCATTAGTTAGTAGTTGTCGCATAATGTAAAAATATTTTTTAATTTATTTAAATGCAATTCATTAAATATCTCAAAACATGAAATATATGTCTTAGACCACTTTCATAATTATGGGCACATATGTCTTCAATGGTTCATAAAATTTTGTATATTGGGGAATAAATCATTTAACGTAATTTGCCACCAAGAGAGCGCAAGAAAAAAGGAACAAAGACTACAGATTCTTTCGCGTAAATAGCACAAAAAAGTATAGATCTTGTACTGATGGAGACCTTATCACCATTTTGTTGTATACTTTAGATCCATATATGTCCAACATTCGACAAAAATGGAAAACAACGCCAGTCGGATTAGAAGAGAAGGCTAAACAACTATTAGAAGATGAAAATCAATGCTATTTAGAAGAAATTTTTACTAAAATTGCTTAATGTATAGTGGGTCTTTAATTTGAAAGTATACGTATTTATGTAAATTAATTAATATTTATTTTATACATTGTTATAGAAATATTTAAAAATAAAAAAACTTTAAAATGGGATTTTTTCATTTAAACTTTTCGTTAGTAAGAAAGTTTTAACTTTTTACAAATTTTAAATTGTTTATTTCAAAAAGATGTTTAAAAAACCAACCTTTGGCCCTTTTTGCTTTTAAGCTTAAAAATATTATGGGGGCTAAAATTAGGCGTTTCCTGACAAAATTCAGTTTACAAAATTATTGATAATTATTATTTGTAACAATAAGAATAGGACATACATATAAAACTAAATTATTTTTAATGTTGTAACACTTGTTTTTTATATTCAACTTTAATTAATAATGATAACGAATATTCAACCATTCGTAATTTTTTTTGTCATCGACTTTTATGCTTTTTATCAAAAATTAAAGGTTAAAATCTCGCCAACCAAACAGAAAATACCGCATACAAAATTCCGACCCAATCAAAAGTTACGGATTTTTTACCGCCTTCTCCCAAATGTGCCACTGTGCGTCGAATGGTCACGAATGCAATTTTTATTTTTTCATACTTTTGTCCATGGCGAAATAATTTACCAGGTGGTGGCAGTGGCGAATTTATTCATTTTCGCCGTTGCAGAAAATGTCAAACTCCATATATAAAAAATCAGCGAAAATTTTTTTTATATGAAGTTTGAAATTTTCTGCAAAGGCGAAAATGAATGAAATTCGCCACTGCCACCACCTGGTAAATTATTTCGCCATGCTTTTGTCTATAACATCGTAGATGCTGTTCCATTATTTTTCATTTCATTCAAACTTTTTCTTCACAACATTGGTGTTGTGTTCCATGATGCTGTTCCAATATCATTCTAACTGTTATGACGTAAGCACGAATAACATAATATTAAACAATCTTTTATTTATAGTCTTTTTATTGCTTATTTTATTGAATAAATCTTAAGACTAAATTAAAAGTTATTTTATAAATATTCTTAAGCTATGCAACGTATGCAAAAATGCTTAATCAGTACAGCAATAACTATGAAGTTGTCATTATAAACCATATTAGAAAAATCTGCATACGATAACGGTTTTAGGCATTAGTTTTAATTTATAAAGTAATTTAAAATATTCTATTACAATATGTTGTAAATATAATTGTAGTAGAAATAATTACAATTTCATTAAACGATTGCCTTTAAAACGCAAAAAACATATGCCACTACCTAATCAACTTAACGAAAGTCTACATACGTATCAGTTTTTTGCAAAACTCCCGTTACATCATCTGACTTTAAATACTCACTTTTTTAAGGCTTAGTGACTTTGCAACAGCCAATTGAAAAACTGGAATTAATTGACAAATATTTGCAAAAAAGTCCAGAAGAAAAAAATTTCTCCTCAGCCCTCGTGAAAAAAAATCTTTTGCCAAAGTGGCAGAAATATTAGAATTGTGTAAGTCTACCGTTCAAACAATAGTAAAAAATTACAATACCACGGAAACTTATGAAAGTAAGTCAAGAAGCGGTCGCCCTTGTAAACTTGATAAATGAATGCAGAAAAAATTGTGCGATCTATCGCAAAAAATCAAAAAATAAGTGCTGTAAAACTGGCCAAACTATTAAAAGAGGTCAATAGAGAAGAAGTAAATTGAGTTTTTTTATTCGACCTGTTAGTTGTAATGTTCCAAATGAAAAATTAACTTAGCTCGAGGTCAATTATTAAAATTTATTTTTTATTTTGGCAATATTTCGTTACAAACTTTAAGTGGCATTATCAGGGTTTAATTTTCTAAAAACATAAGCTTAACAATAACAAACCTTAATAAAATATAATATAAATAACAAAACAAAAACTTAAAAGTATATGAACAAAACAGCATTAAGGTTCCTTTAGACGAAATGTTTCTTAAATATTACTTGGCAGTTTGAAAATCCACATGTAATTCCTTATGTATGTCGTAGTTATCATTTTTACATATGGCTTTAAATTTCGCGTTAAAACGTACATGCAAATTACTTCTGACATAACCTACGGTAAGTATGAAAAATTTATTTGAAGGATCTCTCAAGAAAGTCCTTGCCGATGGATAGTGTTTAACGAAAGGTGTTGTGGTCGGACAAGGCAAAAATCAATTAAGTATGTAGTGATAAAAAAATGGGTTTAAATTTGGTCACATAAGAAAAATATTTGACCAAAAAGAAAATTATACTACAATCAATCCTTTTTAAAATATGTTAAATTAAAAAAAAATAATAATAACACGTGATTCTCCACTAAATAAACAAGCAGACTTCCATAAAAAAACATGGTCTTTTGGTCATATTTCGGTATTCGTTTATCATACTTAAGTTAAATGGTTGACAGGTGCTTTTTCGATTATACTGATTCGTTTGATATAATCTAAGTATGTATATAAAAACTATAAGGGTCATTTGCAAACTTAAAATATTCCGTCAAAAAATTTTGTTTAGCCATGTAAAGCCTCAATTGAGGCATATTTAAGACCAAACAAATATTGCTCCTGCACCACTGCTATTCCTTGCAGTGTTCGACCTCATGTCCAAAGTTCGTATGGCTAGTGAATTATCATAAGAGGTTAACGTTGCATTTGTGTCTCCAAAAAATGGTGATGTTTCTTAACGGAGGAAACGAAGAACAACTTTTTTTAATTAATTTAAGAAGATTTCAAATGCCTCACAGCCCGATAAAAAATTCTAAGACATTTTATGGCCGTATCGTATCTACTTTCTAGATTGTGTTCTTTAACAACATTTGATTTTTATAGGTTTGTTTTTAGTCAAAGTTGTAGGTAAAAAGGAAAGCCATGTATTAAAGAAAGAAGTTTCACGCTGGGACAATATATGTAATTTTAAAACTATTGTTATAAAGCCGTGGATGCTTATGTCCTTCTCCTGCGTTTCCTATAATTTAGGAATTATTTACGAATATTAAATAATTTTAACAAACCATTTTTATAATAAATAAATTATTTCTAATTTATGTAGGTTAATTTCTTATTTGTGAGTGGGATTATAGAGAGCCTCACTAATAAAGCTCTCTATAATCGACTTTTTTAGATTGGTCGACTAAAGTCATTTCCACGATATGGTTTACCAATCAGAACTTATAAAAATTCTTATCGCGAAATTTGCATACAATTAATAAAAATAAAGAGCAGAAAAGTGTAAAACTAAAATAAATTTTTTAAACATTAATAAAGATATTAGAAGCTTGCGGGTGAGTTATTTTAAATAATTTATCTGTTATGATATAAAATCTTCAATGTATAAAGATTTTTTGCTTGTCACAATGACATTTTTAAATCTTTAAAGTTTTTCCTTAGAGCGCGATTTATTAAGAAATTATTTCTCTTAACAGCCGAAAGATAAGAAGAATTTTTTAACATACAATATTATTAAAAATAGTAGATGACGGTAAACATAAGAAGGAACACTTTTTATTCATCATAATTAATATAAACATAGACAGCGACATTATTATTCTCTATAGTCATCAACAAATGTGACTTTTAAATGTAAATTTATTGATAAATAACCATCTTTAGAATTGGATGTTAAAAGTGAACTGAAAATAAAATCGTAATCAATTAAAAAACAAAATTATTAGTGGGACTATTAATGATAAAAAAGAGTTCAATTTATAAATAAAATAATATTGTATATACACAGTTTTATTTTATTTTACAAAAGAAAAAATATATAGAAAATTACTAAAATTGCAGTTATGTTTAAACGGAAGAGAAACATTTATATGCTTGACTGCTTTTTTTTAATAAAGGTATGTTTAATAGATAAGCTTTTATGTTCAAAAATTCTATTAATTAAAAAGTTGTTCTTCATTATCAGTGTTTTTACAAAATGACGCGGTAGTTAAGCGTGCCATCAACAAAACCATTTACATATATACGTTTAAATGTAGTAGTATTTTTGTTCGTTTTTTTTTTGTTGGAATTTTAGGCATGGAATCATTCAAGGAAAATCTGACAAGTCATATGTAAAAAATATTTCGTCTAAAGGCACCTTTAGTATAAGAACAGTCACAACATTTAAGCTTACAAATAAGCTTTTAAATAAACACACAGCTGGACAAACATTGAAGTTTTCAATCATCGTCAATTATTGCACTTAGTAAATTAATAATATTCTAATTATAAGAACTTTTTTCTATGTTTTTTTTTATAACTAAATATAATATAAATTTAGACACAATTCTCTGTATCAGTTTTAAAGTTTATTCTCTCTTTTGTTGGTATATTAATAATATGTAACATCTCCAACACATAACGGTGTTTGTAATTATTCTCCCTTTGCAATATTGTTGTCTCATCAAAGTCTGGAGTATGAATTTCATGTGAACAGTGGGCCGTCAATGATGTTTTTTGTGGGTCGTTATTATTGTTACGATTTCGCTGATCTGATTTGGGTCCAGCTATTCTTGCTTTTAATTTATTTTTAGTAGTTCCCACATATACCATTTCACATTTTATTTTACTGTTGCCATAACAGGGTACTTTATACACAACGTTGGATTTCTCAAATTTGTCAATTTTATCTTTAGTTTTACTTTACAGTTTTCCTATATTATTGATTTTTTTTGAGTTATTTTATTGTTGTCTTTGTCAAAGATTTTAGAATTTTTAAGCCTCTCAGATAAAATTGGTATATAAATCATTGATTTAAACACATCAGTTTGGTTGGAGCCTATTTTTTCTGTCATTGGTTTTCCTTTAACGTAATGTTTAAGTTGAACAGTTCCAGTAAACGGAATCATCTGTTTATCTACACTTAGTTTTTTCGGCTTTGGAAGCAGGTTACAAGCACTCCGCACTACATCAATTACAAGTTTCACTTTTCAGACTTTTTTTCTTTTTCTTGGTTAGAAACTGCCAAATTGTCGACAAAGTGCAAATTGTTTCGCAACTTAGAGACGATCTCTGGGTAGCTGTGTGATAGCAGGTACCCTTATTGATAGTTGATAATAAATTCTGATCCTTAGTAGTTTTATGCAGCTTGCAACGATGTGCGCACCAACTAGTTTTTTTATCTCTTCAGGAGATGATTTTAAATTCTCGTTCTGCTAAAATTCATCATTTAAATACTGACCAAAGTAGTCGAATGGTGTCCAATTTTACCGTTTACCAACATCTCATACTTCTTCATTAACGTCTTGATATGTACTTTTTAAATTTTTAAAAAGCCATTTAAAATTTCTGCCTGCACTATCTGAGACTGCTGACTCTTCCTCGACAGCTTGTGTAACAACAGCATCATCGTCTACCTGCTCCTCTTGCTCTTCTTCGTGTTCGCTTTCGTCCTCAGAAACATCTTTCACGTCGCTAACCATCAATAAATCGGTAAGTGCCTTTCTTCTTGCCATTTTACTGTTAAAGACAACCTGTTTAGGTTAATAGAAATAATTTACAATAGATTATATGCCGAAAACTACAAAAATTAAAACTTTTTCAAAAGATCTGACGCGATCAGTAAATTTGCAAACACGTGATCACAAACTTTAAATAAATTTTTTCAATGCTGCCTGAATAAAAATTCTAATTGAGAATTTTAAAATTTACGTGAACATTTGGACATAGATTTCCTTAAACTGGCTTAAGTTGAGACTATAATTAGTCGGAAAAAAAAGTGCTGGGGTAACAGCCCCAAATATAAGTTTTCTAAAGTATCCATGGGCCTACCACCAGCAATAAAATTTTTAGCCGAGGAAGAAAAACATCAACAAAAGAGAAAGTTACACCGATTATAGTGGATTCTACACATAGTTTTTCAACTTCATTTGCATTAATAGGTAAGAATTATTTGTTTAAAATAATATGAAGTGGAAAAAAATTATTTCCAACACGCTTTCTCATTACGAAGAATTGCTTAAGATTTAAAGGACAAAAAGTTCTGCTTTTATACTCACGAGATGGTTTTATTTGGTCTACCTCGATTGACAACTGAAATAACTGGAGATGAATGCGTTAAAAGACACAATATAAAGCCGGTAAGTGTTAAGGAAATTAGAACAAAACGATCGAATAAGGATGATGCGTTGCATTTAGTCGAGTTTGACCATTTCGGAAAAATAAAGACCCTACCAATTGTGCCAAATGTTTAATGTACGGCCACAGCGCTAAGAACTGTAACAGAGTCAACGTATGCTCAGCGTGTGCAAGTAATTACAATTTCTCAGCTTACACATTAAACAAAATCACACAAAATGGAAGCGTTGTGTATAATTGTTATAACTGCACTAAAAAGAATTTAAGAAACGTTAACCATAGGGCTGATGACCCAAAGTGCCCTTCAGATCGGGCATAGCAGATGGTCGTTTACAAGTTTTGCATTCTGAAGTCATAGATTAATGTGGTTCTATACAGGAACGATGAACATTCATGATCTTTAGATATTTTTATACAAGGCAATTCTGATTATAATTTTCCACAGAGATAACATTTTCTTGCTCTGGAGACATAATATTAATTAATTAGTTTTATTTTGCTACAGCTATAGAAAGCAAAAAATTCAGAAAATAGTTAGATTTACGAATAGTAATCGGACCAAACTTTATATATTCTATTTGTAATAAGAAAATCATGGTCAAAAGGTTTCAAACTCAAATTTGAGAAAGAAAAACGACGATTTCGGTTATTAGAGAACAGAAAAGCATATAATATTTTTAATTAAAAAAAAAATTAAGAAACATTACTAGCGCAATTTTAAAAATATTGAAACTAACACTTAAAGTGTCTAAACCTAGCTCGAATTACTAAATCGAAAATTTCGATTTAAACTGCTATGAAAAAATTCGACCAATATGTTCAAAAGGGTAACTTTAAATCAAAACTGGTTTTTCTGCGTTTAACAAATGTTCGCAGATAGCAAAAATACTGTATATTCGAATAAATACTAGGATGTCAATACCTTGTCTGCAGTCAAAACAATTTAAAAATTGTTTTGTAAGCCACCACGATTGCTTAAATTTTTTTATTTAGTTCCCTCTTGTTATAAAAACCATCTTAGGTCAATATATTCTATCCTTTATATCCTTAAATAAATGAAAATCCAAAGGACTCTAAAAGATAAACATGTACCAAATTTCATTCCATATAAAACTTAAGTGTCAAGAGTTAGTGAAATATAAATGTATTTTTCTTGAGCTCCACGTTGAGCGCTAATTTATGTAACGAACAATGATTACTACTGCATTATGGGCAGTAACGTCTAATTAGCACTTAATGGTCTGATAGAGAAAGAGGAGCAAACGGGAGCCATTGATAAAACTAGCTAGCAACCGGATGGAGGATTTTTGTGCCCACTATCTCTCATGCCAATAAGACATTATTCCATTACACAAATATTATTATAGACTCCCTAAAAATAATATAATAAATGGACTGGGTGTTTATCTCCGTTTACCAAGAAAATATGTTAGTACTGCTTAAAAAATCATCCATTAAAACTGGTGATTTATATTTTACTCGCTCTTAGCCTTGAAGAGAAATCGCCTCTTAACCCCCCCTACCATTGATCTAAATGATGCGCATATTTATGGTAGATTCCACTTCCAAACTACCCCATTTAATTCAAATCGGTAAGAAAACTCTATAGATTTTATTTTTTTATATTACAAAAAAATTATTTTATTCAAACTAAACGCATCTTAAACTTATTAAAAGATATGTAATTGTTGTTTTATTTGGTTTTTTTGGACAATTAAAATTTTTATTCTGTTCTGTTCTTGTTGCTTGTTGGGCCTAAAATTTGCTATGTCAATAAAAATACACTTTTTACACCCTTCACTACAAAAATTGAAAAAAGGGTATAACTGATTTTTTTCATTCCGATTGTTATTTTTATATATATGTTCTGATTTCTTATTTATAAGGCGAAAGGTTGTTATCTAGGCTGATTTTGCTGCTGCAGTCCTTATAAACTAATTTCACAATAAACAGTTAAGTGATATCAGTACTATAAATCATGTAAATTAATAAGTGCTTAAAAACCTTTTATTTAAAAAAAGAAAAAACAATAAAAACTTAAAATAATCTTGAGTTATTATTAAAAGATTTATTAATTTACTTAAAGATTTGAGTATTTTTACTATTTCTCATTTTATTATTGAAGGCTTTTTCAGTTTAAGTATATGCATATGTATTTTCATGTATTTTTTTAATAAAAAATACTTTAATCATGGTGTTATGAGTGTATAAAAATTACAATTCTTTTTGGTATGGACAACATTGAGTTAGATATTTATTTACTTTTTTCTTATGATAATTTCAATTTGTCTATGTTTACATGTAGAAGGTTTCTTTTATGGGACACCTGTTTATTTTTAACATGATTGGTTTTTGTTGGAAATCATAGAATCGTATAGCTTTCAACATCTTGTTGTTTTTAGTACTTTGTTAATACAGTGGAAAAGTAACTTCGTTTTTTTTTGGAGAAACAGTATTATTTATTGTTTCTGAGAAAGACTTCAATCCTCTCAAAAAAATATTGTTTTAGTCTTCTATTAGCCTCTTACACAATAATCTTATTATTTAATAAATCATAAACCAGAACTGCCTTTTTAAAAAATGCTAAAAAAAATATTGAAGTGACATCACTGAAATAAAATAAAATCATTTTTTTTTTATGTAGCTGCTGCGTTAAAAATAATTGTGTAGCTGGCTATGGCAGCAAATGTAGCTGGCAGCATTTGTCGTGTGTTCGCGTAGCTTGCTGTGGCGAATTTGTTATAGCATTATTGTTTATTCAAAACTAAAGGCCCAACTATAATGTGCATAAGCTAGCTTAAGCTTATGTCAAAAACCCAACGAAAAGCCTGTCAAATGCTTAGGTAATTCTTTAAAGATTTTTATGTGGCTACAATGTACTTACATAAATTTAAAAACTAATTTGCCACAGTTGCACATTTATGTTTAAATCGTACTTTCCTAAATATATATATTTTTTATATAAATAAAATTTGTAAAGAAAAAGGCATCGAAATAATATATTATATGTATTTAATAGCATTGATCTAAATAAATGTATTTTCTCTTACTAGTTTTCAATAAAATTCGATAAAAAATGGCGTGTTTTTTTGTTCATGTATTTTTGGCCAAAAGTACCAAAAGATGCAACGGTGTGCATGATTTAATTCGAAAGCAATTAAAAAATAAATTTTATAGCGAATTGTTATGATAAAACGCGTCCTTTTTTTATATAAACCCTTTTTTCTACATTTTCTATTATATTAAAAAAAAATTATTTTTCACTGTCGCTCTCTATTGCAATTTTTCCTTTATCAAGTTATGTATGTATACACCAAGCGCAATCAGCTGTTTCTGTACGGAATGTGCGATCAGTTTCCTACATTGCATAAGCAAATGACATTTGACGAAACTTGACGAAAAGTTCTCTCAAGTACATTATAGTTTACCACATTTGATTATTATGTATTTGCACAGTTGTATAAGTTGGCATAAGCTAGTATATGCATAATATAGTTGGGCCTTAGCGTTATCAGCGTCAGTTTGAATTCAGTCTAGATTTAAGAAAAACACAATATTTGTGCTTATTGTTGGATATTTACGACCTTGTAAGTATTTGGTGGCATTTTTGAAAAATCCTTAAAACTCCGCCATTAGCCACTGTTCCCTATTATATAATGCTAAATCTGTTTGACCAATTTCAACCAACGCTATGTTTATAACATTTTGATTTGTGTTAAAACTCTTAAACATGTTACAAAGGGTATTCCACCTGGTGTCGGTTGAATTTTTTAAACTTTTATAACTGATATTCATTATATTTTCTTCAACTTCCAAGCCTTCTTCTCCTATTTTAAATTGATTTTTAGCTTTTATAACTTCATACAATTTGCATGCTTCACTCAAGAAGTTTACAACTTGTTTACCTTCGAATAAATTTTGAATTTTAATGATTTTTTTCGCAGTTTTAATTCATGTATTTATAAGTTCATTTTAATTTAATTACTGTCTCTAATATTTAAAACGTCGTGAACTATAAAGCGGTGCAATGAATGACTGGAACAAGGCATATTAATTTCTATTTTTGTTTTTGTACAACAAGTGGTAATTACATTGTATATGTTAATCGCTGTAGTTATCGATATTTTGTTTCTTATCCATTGAAAATAGCCAATTTTTTTTACCAATCTTTTTACAAATAAATGCAAAGTGATGATTAAATTTTAAGTCACTGTCTATGACAAAGCCTAGGTATTTTACATTGTTAACTTTTACTATTTCTTTGTTATTAATCTTTATTATAATATCTCTGTGTGCATTAATTTCCATTAATTTTGTTTTGTTTTCATTTAGTTTTAGTTTATTTTTTTTTAACCATTTATTAACTATTTCTAAGTCGTGCATCATATTTTCTTGAAAGCTTCTTTCATTTTATGCAGTTGTATAAATTAGAGTATCATCGGCGTATAATACTATTTCACATTTTTCTATCACATTTGGCAAATCATTAATAAACATAATGAACAGTAGTGCACCAAGAATTGATCCTTGAAGAACTCCAAAGTCTTTATTTGTTGTATTTTATATTACTTGATTTACTGTTGTTTTTTGCCTTCTACTTGTATATGTATATAGATAGGCAACTATGGTCTCAAATGCTCTCTTAAAGTCAAGGAAAATTACCAAAATTGTATTTCTTTTATAAATTTTTTTTCATTTGCTGACTACGCAATTAACTGTAGATTCATATGAGAAATTTTTTCGGAAACCTAATTGATATTTAGAAAGTATTTAATTTTTAGCAATATATTTTTCTAATTGTATTTTACTATCATTTCTTATATTTTTTCACATGTTTTAGCATATTTATTGGCCGGTATTCCTCACACAATTTTGTCTTCTTAACTTTTTCAATTGGGATGACCATCGATTCTTTCCATTCTTCAGGAAAAACACCTGTTTCAAGAGCTTCATTTATTATTCTCAGAATTATACCGCCTGTTACGTCCCAATTGTTTAAAATTACTCTTGTCGATACTTTCTTGTAACCTGATTCATTATTTAATGATTTGCATATGTTTCTTAGTTCAATTAATTTATTGCACGAAATTTGAAAATGTTGTTTATCACAGATACGTTACTTATATATTGTACATTTTCTATACTGTTTCTAATTTCTTTAATGCTATCGATAAAAAACTATTTAACTTATTAGCGATCACATCTATATCCTTATATTATACATTGCTAAGTTTGTATCACAGATCTATTCTTTTTTATCACTAATTTTTTTATCTCGAGGCACATTTGTATAGGGTCTTTTGTATTACATATTTTATTACTAACGTATTTATTTTTTTCTTTATTTATTTTTGTTTTATAATGGTTTCTTATGACTTTATAGTTATTCTATGCTTCACTCGTATTTTTGATTTTTGATTTTTGCGATTTGGAATTTTGCAATTTTTTCTTGTTTAAGTGTTTTGCACTCCGCATTAAACCATTTCTTTACATTGCTCTGGACTCTAATAACTTTAGTTTTGGTGAACTGTCTGATAGAAGTTTCAATACACATATCAAAACATAACACTTTATATTTAATTGTAGTCCTTTTCTGAATTCATTTTTCATATATTGGAGAATCTCTATTTCCTTGTATTACACAGTTTGCTTATAGTTATTTCACTTAATATATATGTTTATTATTTCGTCGTCTGATATTCAGTTCAAATTGCTGTTGGTTACAGTTACTTTCTTGCTATTTGTTATCACATAATCTATAATTAATTTTGAATTTTCTGTAACTCTTGTATATTCTCTAACCAATTGTTTTATGCCATTGTCATTAAATATACTTTCTAACTTTTTTATAAAAATGATTGGTCAAGTTTGAAATCACCAGCGATAATTAGCTCATAATTATTTTCGCATAACTCTTCAATAAAATTTTCAAGCACAGTACAAAATTCTGCTTCACTGTAACTGGGTGATCTAAAATTTTGTTTTTGCCATTTCTCATATTAAAAGCACTTAACCAGTATTTTAGTTTATCGACTATTTCCGATATCAATTCCACGTTAAATTTTTTATTAAAATCAGCGGTGGACTTTTCACCAAACAATTGTTAATAAGCAACGCCCCTTCTTTCTTATGCTCTTTAGTTTAGTCGTTCAACAGACTTTGGCGAGTGCACACGTTAGCTTGATGCTTATACATTTTTTTTCAGTTACAGTGTTTAATATAAATGGAGATGCATTTAAAAGACTTTTATGATAAATAAGGAAGGAAAATAATATATACGATTTGTCCAAAAAAATTTACAATTTTAAAACTAAATTATATTTGTTGTTATCACAAATAAAGTTAGGTGACTTCAAAGAATTTTCTAAAACTTCCCTAATTTTGAACAAGCACGAAAAGGTTGAAACCCTGGAATATATTAATATTTTTGAAAACCTTTTTTACAATTTAGAAGATAGATTTGAGGATATAGATAACATTAAAGCACTTCTGTATTTTTTTGAAAACCCTTTTATTGTTGATGTTACTAAATATGAATTCAAAATACAATCAGAACTTGTAATATTATGAAGCGAGTTAAAAGCTTCTCCGGAAATAGACAGGTTATTATTTTGGAAAACTTTGGACG
The DNA here is from genome assembly GCA_937654795.1 of Cistogaster globosa. Taxonomy (NCBI): domain Eukaryota; kingdom Metazoa; phylum Arthropoda; class Insecta; order Diptera; family Tachinidae; genus Cistogaster; species Cistogaster globosa. Next base: position 44,561,228 of record OW569407.1, read on the forward strand.
CCTTGGCCTATCCTGAACTCCAAAAAAAATCTTTCATTTTTTCGACCACTTACTTGTGTGAACAAATTTTTTCGGACTTAAAATTCATTTGTAGTAAACAACGTAATAAAATTAGTTCCACGTCTTTGAAACATATACTGCTCTTACGAAACTATTTCTTATGCGAAAATCTTTGTGTTTATTTTGCTTGTCACTGTACCTTTTAATTATCTCACTAGCACAAATGTAAAACAATATTGTCCACCGCTGATTAAAATACATTGTTACACCTCCCGTTCTTGACGAATTAGAAAGTGCTTATGGTAACTGGTGGATGATGATAATTTAAAGGCTGTGTATTAATTCATTAATTATATTATTTATTTAATATTAATTCAAAGTGGATAAAACTGGTATTAACAGGAGTAATAGTAAAAAGAGAATTGAATCTATGAAAACTGTCAAATTCGAACATGCACTTGCAATTCACTGCATAAAGTTAACAAGCGTATGAAGTTGACAACTGTTCATAATCAGAGATGTATATAGTGATATAATAATTCTCTCAATCTTAATATGATACCACAGAATAATCTAGTCCAAGACGTAATCTTCCAAATAGCCCGGAGTCTTGCGTTGCCGTGAAGATCCCCTGTTTAAACGGTGAATTTGATGTAAATCCGGTTTTTCATCCTCATGTGGAATACGGATAGTATCATCGCATGAACCTGACGAATGTTGGTTTGCCATCTAGACCATCTTTGGAATTATTATTAAGATTAGGATTGTAGATTGATGCATGTTGGAATATCAGTTGTTCTGTCGAGGAGTGGGCATTAGTTGATGTTTCAGCTTGAAAATTGGTTGACTATAATTGGTCTATGTGCCTCTTGAATACATATCCATCGTCCAATTTAACTATATAGTGTAGTCGGCCCATTTTCCTAACTATTGTACTCAGCTTCCATAACGTTTTGTTGGGAGTGTTATACCGAGCTTGAACTCTTTCTCCCACTCTTAATTGTCTTGATGGAATATGATCCTATTGATTACCTTGTATTTTTGAAGGTTTCAAAATATCCAAGCGACTTCGAATTTGTCGACCTAAGAACAATTCTGAAGGCGTTTCACCGTTCTTCAGCGGTGTAGTTCTATATTTTAGGAGAATATCTCTTATTTTCTCCTGCATGGACGATGACTCGTTAGCCATAGCTGCTAACTTATTCTTGAGTGTTTGTATGTTCCTTTCAGCTAGGCCATTTTGGGCTGGCTATGAACTTCTGGAATATACCGCAATCCTGGCAAAACGATGAAAATGTATCATTTTTGAAAATTGTCGCATTGTCGGATACCATTACTTCGGGGTATCCGTTTCTTGTGAAGATGTTGAGAAGAATTTCGATTGTTTAAGCTGATGTTCGTGCTGCTGTACATATGCCTACCTCTATCCATTTGGATTTAGCATCTACTACCATTAAGAAGTAGTGACCTTGATAGGGACCTGCATAATCAATATGTATACGTTTCCAGGTGTTGTCCGGCTCTTCCCACGGGTGAAGTGGAGCTTTTACTGGATTATTTTTTGTAAAGGCGCAACCTGGACAAGCTAGTTGTTGTAAACAACATTTCAGATTTGATTTGCACTCCCCAATAGACTTACAATGAATGATAATATCGTCAAAGTAGGATTCAGTGTTAGGTACCTGCCGCAAAATTTGATCTATTATACGGTTGAATTCTGCCGGCGCAGTCTTTATACCTAAAAACAATCTGTTCATGCGGTAGGTTCCTCTGTGCGTAGAAATGGTCTGAATGATACTGGAAATAGGCTTTGTACGAGTCCAAATGGCAAAAATAAATGGCATTACGCAGACTGTTGAAGATATGTTTAATTTTCCGAATTGGGTAATGAGCATTTACCAAACGTTGGTTTATTCCTACCTTGTAGTCCACGCACAATCGAACCCCTCCATCTGACTTTAGAACCACAACCAAAGGAGAACCCCAATCACTGTTAGAAATTTTTGTATTTATATCCGCATTCTCCAAACTGTCCAGTTCTTTATTGACGCGATCTGTTAGGGCGTAACGAATCTGACGTTCCTTTGTATAGATAGGCTTAGCATTATCTCGTAATATTTAAGATACATTGTAATTTGGGATGCATTCGACTCTTTCCTCGAAAACATAGGAAAAAATTCTCTCATAATCTCTTTGATGTCGTTTTGATTATAATGTCCATCGAATTCTCACTTGGTTTCAAACTGTCCAGTTCAGTCAAGTTGATATTGAGACGTTAAATCCTTGATCTCCCCACTAACGCTACACATGTATTCGGAACGATATATACATCGTCCGAGGTTGACACACCATTAAATTCTATGTTAACACGTACTTTGCCATCTGGCACAAAGGTATTTTGCGTGTATGATCGAAAAATTACATTTGCAGTGGTAATTACCTTATTTAGGTTCAATTCTCTGAATTGTTTCCTAGGAAGAAATGTAAAGCCAGACCCTGAATCGACTTCGAATTTTACTGGTTTCCCCTCAATACTGAAGATTTCAACTTATCTTTTTTCGTGCGGTATTCTTTAGCCTGGTGATTGTTCCTCCCGCAGCGAAAACATATTTCCGTAATACCTAAACCTTCATAGTTCGCCTTCTTGCTGTTAATTGCGCAGTTTTTGTCCAATCCTTTTAATTTTCGAAAATTGAATCTATGAAAACTGTCAAATTCAAACATGCACTTGCAATTCGCTGCAAAAAGTTAACAAGCGTATTAAGTTGACAACTGTTCATAATATAATCATATCCGTCAATTAATATTTCCTCTTCTTCTACTTCTCCAGTTAAATGAGTTTCAGATAAAATTACCAATTCTGGTTTTTCTTCTTCAACGATAATCTCTTTATTATTTATTAATCCTTGAATATTTGTGTAGATACATTTTAATTTCTGTAATTGTTAAACCATCAAGCCCATATTTTTCTTCTTTAAATTTGGGTTATTCTGCTACACAGGACACTCTCGGCTCAATGTATAGTGGTTTTCATCAAAACCCATATTTAATTTATTGCTAGCTCTTATACAATTAATACATTTTTCTATCATTCTTATCTTCCAGTCCTTTGATCTGTGGTTATCATGATTTCTTGATTTCTACATTCACTAGCACGATGATTAAATCCTTGACATTTAAAACATTACATTAATTCTGTTCCATCAAACACTCTACATTTTTCCCAGCCTATATTTATTCTTTGCGCTTTTGTAGATAGATCTGTTATTTCTTTTAAATACGTACATTTTTATAAACCTTATTTTTGATTCTTGAAGCATAGGGTTCTGTCTTTTTAATTTATCAATCAGGTCGCTGTTTTCGTATTTGAAACTCATGTCCATTATTGTTAAAGACATTTCAATGGGATTTAGAACATTAATTTCATAATTTTCACTTATTTTTTCTTGAATGGCTTCTTTAATTTTTTTTCTCGTTCTACGTTATTTTCAGTTTATATTATTAAAGCTCCGTTTTTTCGATTTTCTACATTAGTAATCTTTAAATTTATTGGACCAACTTTTTTATTAAGATCTTTTTTTGTTTTATCAACCTCTTATTTTTCTCTTGGCTTACAGCCATATCTAAATTAGTGCGTAAGACGCAAAATAAAGCATGGCTTTTACGCTGAAACGACATACCTAAATAAAAGCGCAACGTTTTGTTGTAAACAGTAATGTTAACTTATCCTTTTTAATAAAACCCTATAAAATAAAATGAAAAACAGTGATAAAAACGCTAGGTAAACCCGAAAAAAGCTGAAATGTCATTACTGTTTTGTAACGTTCTCTAAATACTACAAAAAATATGAAAACAGTAGTAGCTTGCAGGCAACTTCATTACCTCACGCGCTGTCAAAATTGAATTTTTCAATTGCTAAGCGTTGACGCTGTGCTATTTAGAGTTGCTTCATACATTTTGTATGTATATGAGAAATTTGGACAGATATCTTGCGCTTTACGCGATAATTTAGGGATGGCCGTTAATTAACAACGGCACCGTTTTTGAAACTTCTGGTAACACTGATTTATTTTTCATATCTTCAGCGTAAGACATTTTGTTTTTATTTGTGTTGGTTTCTTAAATGACATTTTTAATTCCACTGAATATTTTGTTATTGTTTTCTTCTATGTTGGTATACAATTGTTTGTTTTTGTTTTCAAATTCTGTTACATAGCCAAATAATTTTTGAGCCTCTTTTATATTTTTTTCACAACTTTTTTGAGCATAATCTAATTCTTTTAATCTTTCTTCATATCTCATTTCCACAGCTTCCAACAATTTCTTAATTTCGATTTCATTTATTTTTAAAGATGCTTTAAATTCGTTTTTATACTCCACCAGTTTGTTTTCATTCCTGTTTAAATCATTTTGCATTTCTGTAATTACTGAGTCCACATTGTGGATGTATTGGACACAGTCATCACATATAAATCTTATAAAATTTTTATTCCCGAGTATCCCTATGGAATACTGGTCAAGTCCAAAACATTTTACTACACAATAGTATACTTTTTTACAGACTCCATCACATTGCACACCTGTTTCACCCCTAATTGTCGTTTTATATTTACTGCAATCAACCGGCATTCTATCAATTTAAAAAAATTTTCTTTAAGACACTTTATCCGTTTTTTATGTTTTCGTTTTTAATTTTAATTTATCTTTCAGGTTTATTTATTTATTTTTATTTAATTTGTTGATTTTCACAGAGCGTATTAAAATTTTTAACCAATAGCTTTTGGGTCATTTAATTAGTTAAGCCACACAAAAATTCTGCTTTACCACCCTCCCTTTAGGTTCTAATTGCAAATGTAAGTTACGAAATTACTAAGTTTCAAATTTTGTTGAAAGCGTTTGACCTTTATCTTGCTCTGGGTTCTGAATAGGACCCAAGTAGGCTGTGGTAACACAGCTGATTGCCTAGTCTAACCTACATACCAGGTCTTACAAACCTGACAAGGTAATAGATTGTAAGGAAAACGAAGAATAACACTGTGGACTTATGGAGTGAATTAGCATAAGATGAAAATCGAGAGAGGAAAAAGATCAACAGCATTAGCTCAACACATGATGGAAACAGGACACACAGCAGATTTTAACAGTATGAAAATACTTGACGAAGAAAAAGTAGAGAAAAATATTTTATAATTGAGAGCTTACATATACAACAAAAAATACATAAAGCAATGAAAGAAGACAGTGATAATGAAAGCTCGAGCTATAGTGTTGCCTTGAAATAACGCCCACAAATAATATATGTATAGTGCGATATTAACTTTTAAATGGTTGTTTTATGTTTTTTTAATGTTTTTATACAAATGTAAATGTGACTATTATTTATTAGTTATAAGTTCTTCTTATTGAGGTTTATGTATGTATGTTGATTTGTAAAATAATATTATCTTTTTAACCAAATATAGCCAAGAACCCTTCGAAAAATTAAACAAGAACTTGAAACGTCAGCGTGAAAATTGTAATAAAATTGTTTAATTTACATCTTTACTTTATAACTCACGAGCGGTCAAACCGAATTCTAAACATTTTTAACAGCTCAAAAGATTTTATAAAAACAAAATACACGTAAAAGCTAAAACATATGATGATATGATATGATCTAATGCAGTCACCTGTTCAATGCGCCTTAGCGCTGAGTTTGGGTGACGTGTTTGTCGTAGTCGTGAAAAGGTCTGCTCAGAAACTGTTGCTAATTCTTACTAGAACATGTTAACTTACTCAAAAAAACTTGCAAGTACTCGTAAAGAGTTAAAAAAGAGCGTAAAAATGTGAGAGCGAAAAAATGTGTTGCAAGAATTAGGCAAACAACTGTTTCTTACTTATGCTTACAAAACAATTCACTTTAAAAAATATGATAAAAGAAAACTTTCTAAGATTAAAGATAATACAAGTATTTGGCATTTAAAAGAATAAAAAAATAATATTACCTTGCTTTAATTTTGCTATGGAAGTACACAGCTTTCGAGCTTTGCAGGTGTTTGTATTGTTTTTAGAATTAAAAGTAAAAGAGGCAGTGATAATTTGGTATAATTTTAAAAGAGTATAAAGTTTTATTTTGTATAATTATCAATAAGTTATACAAATGTATGAAGTTATTATCTTTAATATGCATAAATATTTTTTACATCTAAATCACAATAAGAATGTTTTTTAGAACTTGAACAAAAAAAGTTATATTCATGATGCGCTTAAATATCATAAACGCGTTTGAAAATTACCTAATAATTAAAAAAAGTAGAACATTTTATGTAAATATTTTTGCTATTTAGTTACTTGAGCATTAATTTCAATTTTTCGTGTGGTTATCAGTTTGCTGGCTTTTGGTGATCTTTGTTTTATACATTTAGCCACTCTAGTACATTTTCTTTAAAAAAGGGACTATTTAGTGATCATACCGTACAGTTTTTAAATCTTACATTTCATTTCCGAAGCAACAACAATTTTCTTTGCTAATTTTTGCTAGTAAAGCGTTCATTTACTTCTTTACATTTGGGGGAATAATTTTGAAAATTTCTGTTTGACTCTCTCGGTGCTAGTTTTTGCTAGTAAATTTACTGAACGGAGCTTATAACAAAAAAAATTTAAACTCTTGCTTTTATCGTCTTAGTGGAATTTTTAAAAGTAAAAGGTAGCATCACTGAAAACATCTGTTGTCATAAGGTTTTACATACCAAATAGAGCGTGCTCTAAATAAAAAACTAACACATGTCGTAACACATAGAAAAATAACATATGTTATGTTTCATGAGGTTTACATTTTTTGTGTTGACTTACATATAGAAAATCTGACATCCCTTATGACTTGAACACATAATGTAAACACACCTTTAGTGAAAAAGTTAACCAGTGAAGATCTTGTGCTAAACAGTGGTAAAGTTGCCATCGCGTATTTTTGTGTACTAATCGCGAAGAAGTAAATAATCGCCTAATTAAAGTGTTATTTAATTAAAGTAGTAAATAAATTGTGTTTATTTATTTTGCAATAAAAGAAGTCAATAAAATAAACGTTTATAAGTTTAAATTAACGTAACAACTGGTGTCAGAAGTGGGATTGCAAATAATAAATAAATCACAACAAAATTTGACGAGCTAAAAATGGAGCTGAGTAAGTTGGATCTGCCGACAGCGGGCACTAAGGCAGAATTGCAAAAGAGACTTATAGATGAATTCAAGCAGCGTAGTATTGATATTGAGACATACAAATTCGGAGAAAAAGAACTGATTGGTATATGTACCTCAACAACAAACAGCCTTATGGAATAGAAGAAAATAACCAGAAGTTTGGAGCAATACAAGAAAGCTCTAGCGTCAACGGGGAAAGACTTTTAGCGGAGGTTTACGAGAAATTTCAATACATATCAGCAGTCTTGGGCAAAAGAGTGAACGTCGTGAAAATGAGAGTCAGCGAGTTTGATGAAAAATTGTCCGGCTTAGAGAGAAAATTGGACGAAAAATTGCATGAATTAAAAGTGCAAATGGGCGATCTTCAAATTCTAGAAGGACCAGTGAGAGTTATGTCTGAGCATGCTAGCAAGATTAATAGTCCGAGCTTTGACGGCAGCGCACCTTTTAATGTTTTTAAGTTTCAGTTAGAAACAGTGGCCAACAAGAATAGAAGGGACAATGATGAAAAAGCTATAGAGTTCGTTTTGGCTTTAAAGGGAGCAGCAGCAGAGATACTCGAAAGCTTACCAGCCCGATGTCGAAATAGTTATGAGGACATAATGGATGCCTTACAACGTAAGTACGGAGGTGAGCATAAAAGAGAACTTTATTGAATGGAGTTACGAGGCAGGGTTCAAAAGACGAACGAGACGCTTCAAGACTCCGCCTTGGAAATTGAACGTTTGGTGCAGCAGACTTACCCAGGCAAACATCATCCGTTTCTCGATCAGTTTAAAATTGAAGCATTTGTGAATGGTATACGAGATCCAGATGTTAAATATGCGGTTTGTGCTATGCGAAAATCAACCTTTGCAGAAACTATCTCGTACGCGCTAGCACAGGAGACCGCAAAAGTCATCTCGAAGCCACAGGTGTACAAGGTTCGATGTCTTGAGACTGATGATTATAACCATGACGACAAAAGGAGCGAGATAAAGGATATTGTTAAACAAATAATGGAGGAGGAAAGGATTAAGTCTCGCGCCAAATGTGTCTACTACGGAAAAGTTGGCCACTTCCAGCGCAACTGCAGATCAATGAAGAAAATATCAAGATCTTCTTCGCCAGCGAGGGACAACAAGCGGGCGAATAACACCAAATCGCTCGAGTCAACATTAAACTAAATTCAGCTAGCGCTAAGGGGCAAGTGCTAGCTCCCACAACCGATTGCCCCAAAATCTTGATTTCCATTGTGCAACAGAAGAATAGCAACCTAAGTGCTTGCGGTCTTAAAAACGGAAGAAGTCCTCACCATAGACACAGGAGCGTTTCAGTCCCTAATAAAGCCCAATTTAGTAAAAGGCGCAGTGGAACCGTTAAATAATGTACGACTGCGCACGGCTACTGGTGACTTAGTCACTGTCTATGGAAGAGCCAAGGTAAGACTGACCATAGCAGACATCAGCGTTGACCATGTATTTGTTGTCGCCGGCATAGTGGATGAAGTTATCATTGGTGCAGACTTCATGATAGCCTACGGTATTAATCTGCATATGGGCGAGCAAATAATGATCTAGCGTAACGTGAAGATACCCCTGGATGGTTGTTATGAGAGCAGGACCGCAGTAAGGAAGCTATTTGCCGTTGAACGCCAGAAATAACACCTCAGGTGGAAACTATAGTATGGGCACGTGTGGAGGCAGATTGTGTGGATTACCGGTTGTGGGTGGTAAAACCAACAGAAGTAAAAGACGACATTTTAACAGCTAAAGCCCTTGTGAAAATCTGACATGATGGAAAACTTCCTGTGAGAGTACTTAATCTGTCCAATAGCGAAAAGACTATTAACAGAAATTCTGACATAGGTCGACGTGAGCCAGATGAAGCCATAATCAATTGTGCGGTAAATACAGTATGCCCCAAATTACCAGCCAGAGAAAGAGATTTACTAGCAGAACAGGTACAAAAATGGGTGGCAGAACTAACATCTTCTGACAGAAACAAAGCAAAGCAGTTGTTGAGAAAACATGTCCCCGCCTTCGCAGTAAGTAATAAAAGCCAAGATAGAACGGCAGTAGTGAAATATGAAATTAATACTGGCGAAACGAGGCCTATAAAACAAGCACCGTGAAGTGTTCCCCTAGCAAAGCGAAACGAGGTCAAGGAACTTGTCAGCGAAATGGAACGGAGTCATTGAGCCACCCTCGAGTCCGTGGAGTTCGCCAGCAGTTTGGTAAAGAAAAAAGACGGCAGTACCAGGTTTTGCGTTTACTGCAGGAAGCTTAATGATGTCGCCAAGAAAGACACTTGTCTGTTACCTAGAATTGACGATACCTTAGACACGTTGGCCGGAACAAAATGGTTCTCTACCTTGGACTTGCAGCGCGGCTATTGGCAAGTAGAGATAGCCGATAAAGACAAAAAGAAAACTGCCTTTAGCACGAGTGGTAGTTTATTGCAATTCAAGGTTATGCCATTTGGGTTCTGCAACGCTCCAGCTAATTTCGAGCGGTTAATGGAACGTGTGCTACAGGGTCACAATTAGAAAACGTGCTTAGTGTATCTGGATGACATAATCGTGATTTGGAAAACTTTTGACGAACACCTCAAAAACCTGAATAAAGTATTTAAAAGTATAACAGCTGCAGGATTAAAATTAAGTGTTAAAAAATGTGCTTTGTTTCAAAAGGAGGTCAAATACCTGGGGCATCGTGTAACAGCTGAGGGCATATCAACTGATGAGGACAAAGTACTGGCGGTAAGGACCTGGCCTCGCCCACAAAATCTTCATGAGCTTCGTAGTTTCCTGGACATTTGTTCCGAACTTTGCTCAAGTGGCTTCTAGCTTGCATGAGTTGACAAGGAAGTCGCAACCATACCGCTGGTGTGAAGCAGCGGCAGAAGCGTTCCAGAAGCTCAAGAAACTTTTGCGTACGGCACCAGTCCTCGCCTATTCAAAAGCTGGCCAGAAATTCATATTTGACACGGATGCAAGCGGCTATGGAATTGGAGTAGTGCTTTCTCAGGATATTAATGAAACAGAAAAGGCTACTACAGCAGGGTACTCTCGAAGCCCAAAAGAAATTACTGCGTTACACGACGGGAGCTTTTGGAAGTGCTGGAGTGTATTAAACATTACCACAAATACCTATATGGTCAACATTTCATGTTAAAGGCGGACCACTCCGCACTACGTTGGTTTATGCAATTCAAGAACCCTAAAGGGAAGCTCGCACGTTAGATTGAACGTCGGCAGAGCAATGACTTTGGTATTGTGCATAGAAAAGGCGGAAAACACAACAACGCTGATGCCCTAACGAGACGGCCATGCAATGTAGAGGTCAAGCACTGTACAAATGTCGAAAAAAAGGAGTGAATCATTGACGTGCGGCTTACCCAAATTGGGTCAAGTGAAGACTGGTCGAAGGCCCAGAATGAGGACCCAATTTTGGAAAAAGTTATATTGGCTAAGCAAAATAACAAAAGACCAACCATAATTAATATCGGCAGAAAGCCGCCTAGCAAAATCGTACTGGGCTGAGTGAAATAGCCTAAAGGTGGTAGATGGCTGCCTTTACCGATGTTGGGAAAGTACAACAGACTTAATTGTCGTGCCAACTTCTAAAAGGAGTGAGGTAATGAAGCAGTTTCCTAATGGTCCCAGCGGTGGTCATTTGGGCATTACAAAAACGTTGGAAAAGATAAAGCAACGATTTAACTGGGTAGGCTGCCGACAATTCTTTGCCGATTGGATAGCAAATTGCGAACAGAGCATTGCGGCTGAGGTTCCTGCAAGAAATAGTCGTGGCAAGCTCCAGCAATACAATTCAGGTGCCCCTTTGAGCGGATAGCTATTGATATTGCAAGTCCAGTCCCTGTGAGTGATGCTGGAAACCGATATGTACCAGTGGTTATAGATTATTTCAGCAAATGGCCTGAACTGTATGCCATTCCAAACCAAGAGTCCAAAACATTAGTGGACGCTGTTGTTAACAACTGGATGTGTCGATACGGTGTTCCACTAGAACTGCATTCAGACTAGGGATGAAATTTTAAATCGGTCATATTCAAAGAGATGTGTGAGGTATATGGTATCAAAAAGACGAGATCGACACCGCTGCGTCCACAGTCTGATGGCATGGTAGAAAGATTTAATCGAACCCTAGATGAATTTTTCAGAAAAGTGGTCTGCTCACACCAGAAGGATTGGGATGAGCATACACCAAAAGTCCAACTAGCTTATCGGTCAGCTGTACATGATTCAACCTCACGTTGTCCAGCAAAAATCTTGTTCGGGACAAAACTGAAACTGCCAGCAGATTTAGAATTCGGTGTTAAAACGGGACCTTCAGACGAAGACAATGGAAACGTTCCTCAAGCGCAAGATGATCTGCATGAGCTTCATGAGTTTGTCCGAAATCGCACTAAAATGTCTAGTGATAAAATGAAAGCCAGATATGATCGAGCAGCGAGAAAGGACTGCCTCCTAAATTGCAAACCCACTGGGAGGGACCATACAAGGTGATCAAGAAATTGAATGATGTGGTTTACCGGATACAGAGATATCATAATTCAAGATCAAAAATGAAAGTTGTTCACCTGGTACGGCTGGCCAAATATGGTAAAGGTAATGTTGAGCCTATTCGGGACGACAAGGGTTAAGTGAGCGGCAGTGTTGCGAAGATGCTTTATTTAGGTAGTAAAAAGAATTAAAAATAATTATAACCGGCAAAGTGAAATGAAATTACCTTTTTTGTCTGTTTACAAAGCCAGAAGTTTCTACAAAAACTTCTTAATCACAAAACAAAAACAACTAACAGAAGGCAATAAAAATAAACGCAACACACGACTACACAAACACCATAATGACTAATAAAAATAGACAGCATGTATAAATAAATTCAAAAAATAATGGAAGGTTCTAGAATCAAATAACAATCATCATGTGTCTCAAATGATTAATGCGTAGTATAGAAATATTCTATCAACAGATGAAGGAAGGTCTGGCATATTGAAGAGCCTTAACATTGGGTAAATAAAAGGAACAGCCATACAGGCTGATTCATTCTTAGTGAAAACGTCAACCAGTGAAGATCTTGTGCTAAACAGTGGTAAAGTTGCCATCGCGTTTTTTTGTATACTAAGCGCGAATAAATAAATAATCACCTAATTAAAGTGTAACTTAATTAAAGTAATAAATAAATTGTGTTTATTTATTTTGCAATAAAAGAACTCAATAAAATAAACGTTTATAAGTTTAAATAAACGTTAAGATATAATTCAGCTTACATTATCAAAGGCTCTAAAGCTAGCCACGAGAAAAGACTGGAAATAGAATTACTAACTTCTTTACATGAAACAATAGAATACAAAATCACATTACTCAGTCCAAACGTACAAACAGATAATATGAAACAAACAATAGTCGATTTGCTAGGCACAGCCTCAAAACTAATCTCAGATTTTAATACGAAATTCGAAAATTTACGTTATTTTATAGACACACACTGATTGACTCTATTAAGGAAACACATGAATCGGTAGCGGTATCCCTTATAAAAACCAAGCTAAAAGGGAATGCTATAAACCTAGTGGACACTAAAAACACTATTGCGGAAATTATTACTAAATTAAACAACAGTGTAATCAGTTGAAGTGCTTACTGCGAAAATAATGAATATAAAACAAAACAATTAAACTGTAAACGCCTATTGCAGCGAAATAGAAAATTTAGCAAAATAACTAGAAAGCTCATATATTGCGGATAAATTGCTATTAGAAATTGCAAAGAAATATTCAACTCAGACAGCGGTAAAGGCGGTAAAGCTTATAATGGAAGCAGGGCAATTCAACAGCATGAATGAAGCTGTTAGTAAATTTGTCAGTAGTTGCGCTGAAGCAACTGGTCAGCAAAATGCCATACTGCACTTTGAGCAAATACCCAACTTTAATAATTACCGTAACAAGAGAATATTTGGAAACAGAAGTAATTTCCAAAGGTTTAATAGAGGCAATGCCAGTAATAATAATAGAAACAAGCGTTACAACAACCGGAATAAACAAAGATATAATAACCAAAGAAATAGTAACTACGTTCATGCAACAGACGCAAATGAAAATGATTCGGAAAACTCGAATCTTTCCCTAAGGTCAATTCAATAATTAATAAAATGTAAAATCTAAAGGCCTCGTTTCTCTAACATAAATGTTTCGGACACGTAAATGTTGCGGACGGCTACAACGTTTACTAGTTACTATTTACACGTAAACGTACCACAATATTATAAATTTTGAGAAAATAAACAAAAACGCTGTCAATAAGTGATTGTGATAATTAAAGAAAAATAAATTTTATTAATTTAAGTTTTTGTTATTTGTGTATTTTGTAAAATATATGGTTTATTTTGTACAAAAACATGGTATTTATTTTGCTAAAAAGGGAAACAAAACATTTTATATTTTAGTAAAGTTGCTTCAAACAATGTTGTCAATCAGCGTACTATGTTATATGCGCTAATTTGAAAAGCAAGCTAAATAAAGAAAAAAGTTATACAATAATTATATACATAATATTTATTTATATATTTGTGTGTTTATATATTAATATAAAAATATTATTAAATTATTATTGTTCAATATAGGGTGGTTATCTTCGTTATTAATTAAGATAAGCTATAAAAAGTAAAAATTAGATACTAGTAGAATGAAATGCGCCTACAAGGTATTTATGCGAATTTTTAGATGAAATGGATATACATATGCACGAAATTGTATTTTTTCAGATATTCATATATTCATATTTGTGAAACATTTATTTCTGTACAAGAGTCACTGTATAGTATATTGATAGTAAGTTACTACATGATAGACAGCTTTAAGTAAAAAGAAAATAAGAAAGTTTGTAGTCATTATTATAATATTTTTAATAAAATTAAAATTAAATATACAAGTTTGTAGCAACGTAAATAAGAATATTAAAAATATAAGTTCGGATGATGAACAAATATGTTACGCAAAAATGTTTGTTGTCTTAGACTCTAGCGGTGCCAGCGACTTTGTCAGCGTTTCATTTCTTATTTTCTGAAAATTAAAATTTTATAAAATGCAACTGCCTTTTTTTATATTAAAATTATATAAAATTCTATTATTGTAGGGTTCAGTGAACAATATTAAAATTTTATATACATAAAATGGGTTGACAACTGTTTTAGTACCACTATACCAACAAAATTGCGTACTTTCACATTTCTCTAGTTTCTCTAGGAAATGACATATTCTTATGAATTCTATCTTTGAAAAGGGACCTTCTCACAAAATTTTATTTAAATCCATCCAGCAGTTTTTATGTGATGCGAACACGTAGAGACAGACAAAAATTCTAAAAGTAGTTGTTTTTATTTCACATCGATTACTATCTACACCAAAGTCAAAATTTTCAAAAAATATTTCATATACAGAAATGACCCCGTTACTATTTTCTAATATGTATATTTTTTGAAAACCACGTACGATACGTACGTAATTAATACATTGGTAACACTTTGATTTGACACGGCACAAAGTCATACGAAACACAACGTAAGTTAAACGAAAAAACCGGAACGTGTTACACGGACGTTAATTATTACGTATTCGTCCATATATCATCCGGTTTCGTTTTGCTCTTGACGTCTTCTATAAACAGGCTGTTAATTCTAATGACAATAATGATAATGAAGCAATAAAAATTATAACAATAAAAATACCAAACAAATTGATAATATAACAATAACGAAAGAAGAAAGAAAGATCGTTATAATACTAATAAAAATAATCTATATGAACGACTTTCCTCTTGCTAATAAATTTTATTGACTTAATTGAAAAACAACATTAACCTAAAAACGCTATAAATTCTATTTTTTTAAATTTGTTGACATCAGTGATACCTAAAAACGTAGAGAAATTTGAATTTTATTAGTTTCGTTCGCAACGCAATGTCACGTTTACGAAAGAGTACCTATTTACACACAACCATGTAAGGAAAACGGAACACCTGATCCGCAACGTGTACGTTTACGTAAGAGTAACGAGGCATTTACCCTTAAATTATGTTTCGAATCAACACCAAACACACTAGGGTAAAATTACTAATAGACACAGAATCTAGTGATAGAAACACTAATAAGACCGCAACACTAAGCGGAATAGGACAAAGTAAAATTAAGTCAATGGGAAAGATTTTTCTCGAATTAAAATTCAAAAATTTTTGTATACCGCGGAATTTTCAAGAAGTGCAAAATAACTTCCGATACCTTGTGATGGAATCATTGGAATGGATTTTACCAAAAGGTATAACTGTGAATTAAATTAAAAAAAATGCGGTTATCTTACCCTACGCCCTTTCAACATTCCGAAACCAGTAGAATGAAATGATATTACCAGCTAGATCAGAAGTTATACGCCAAGTTCTATTAAATTCTTCAGAAAGCGAACTTCTAATACCAAATCAAGAACCCTCACCAGGCATCTTTATTGCAAATACTTTGGTAAAAACAAAATATGCATTTATTCGTATCATGAATACTACTCATGACGTAATCACAATTTCACAGAAAAATAACAAAACTGAAAATATCACTGATTATGAATTAATTAAAAATCAAAGAAAAAAAAAAGAAAAATAGAAAAACAGAAGTCTTAAATATTTTAAGTCTGGAAACAGAAATAGTTAAAACTAAAAATTTTTATGAACAAAAGTTAAGGGTAAAATATAGACAACCTACTTACATTAAAAATTATCGTATTCCGCATTCACACTAGGAAGAAATTGACAGACAGGGTAAAACACTTATAGATGATAAAATAGTAGAACCGTAATAGTCCGATTTTACTAGTCCTAAAGAAATATATTCCGGGCTCTGAACAAGAAAGATAGAGACTAGTAATAAATTTCAGACAAATAAACAAAAAACTAATAGCCAGTAAATTCCCGTTACCACGGATAAATGATATTTTCTACCAATAAGGTAGAGCTTAGTACTTTTCATGTTTAGACTCAATGTCAAAATTCCACCAAATTAGCTTGGAGAACAAACCCAAAAGACTTCACGTCCTTTTCAACAAACAATGGATCCTGCAGATTTACCAGACTCTCTTCCGGTCTAAAAATAGCACATAATTTCTTTTAAAGGATGATGACTCTTGCATTTAGCGTTCTTAAGCCAGACCAAGCATTCTTGTACATGGATGATTTAGTCATTCTGGAATGTTCAGAGAAGCATATGTTTTCTAATTTAACTGATGTCTTTAAATTATGCCTAAAACATAATCTAAAATTACATCTAGAAAAATGTTTATTTTTCAGAAAAGCATTTATCTCAATTAATATTAAAAAAATAGGCAATAAAATGTTAAATAAATCAAAAATAGCGCTATTAAATGAGGTGACCCAAATAAAAATTGGAGTGCCATGGCAATTCTAGATACTATGCGGAAATATCACGATGATCCAATAGAAGGAGGACATTGTGGATGGCCTAGAACAATAGAAAAGATAAAGAAGTATTACTATTGAAAAAATATATGTCAAAAGACATAACAAAATATGTAAACATAACCAAATATGTTATTTTCATTCCATATAAAACTTAAGTATCATGAGTTATTGAAATATAAATATTATATCAAATTGTGGATTAGGTAAGAACAAAGGAAATATTTCAGCACTTTATACATATTTTCCTTGAGCTCCACGTTGAGCGATGCTTTATGTAATAAACAATGATTACTACTGCATTATGGGCAGTAACGTCTAATTAGCAGTTTATGCTCTGATAAAGAAAGAGGTGCGAACAGGAGCCATTGATAAAACTAGCTAGCAACAGAATGGGGGATTCTTGTGCCTACTAACTCTCTTGCCAATAAGACGTTATTCCATTACACAATTATTATTATAGACTCCCTAAAGATAATATAATAAATGGACTAGGTGTTTATCTCCATTAACCAAGAAAAGATGTTAAAACTGCTTGAAAATCATCCATGAAAACTGTTGATTTATATTTTATTCGCTCCTAGTTAATATTGAAGAGAAAACGCCTCCTAACCCTTCCTACCATTGATCTAAATGATGCGAATACTTATGCGAGATTCCACTTCCAAACTACCCCATTTAATTCACATCAGTAACAAAACTCTATAGATTTTATTTTTCTATATTACATGTCACGTAAAAAAATTAACTATTTAATAATTAATTAATTAAAAACGCGAAAGATAATTTTACAAACGTGGCTCTTTTATCGATTCAAATTATAGATTAAAAACTAAAATCAAAAACGTTTACATTTGGGCTACAAAATTCAAAAGCATAAAAAATGATTATGAATTAATGTAATGTAACAAATCTTAAAATATTATTAATGCATGTACATACAAGTATAAAAATTAATCAACAACAATATAGCGAGTAAACAAACAAAGGGATTAACAGCCAAATAAAGGGATTAGCAAACAAATAAAGGGATTAACAATAGTGATGGCATTTTCATCAGTGATTGGCAAGTGACTATAAGTGATCTCCTCCAACATTTCCCCCCGTTAAAAGGTGTGCGTCTTTCAAGATGAATTCAGAGGAGGTAAGAGAGCTATTTTATGAATAGGACGACGAAAAGAACCATTTTTTGACTTAAGCTCTACCACTCGAACTTATCCGCCAGAACCAAGTACAGCTTTTGTTATTCGTGCTAACTGCCAGTGTTGTGGTGATGTATTGTCTTCATGAACTACAACAAGTTGGCCTTCGATGATATTTGGCTCCACCTTTAACTATTTGGCTCGTCCTTGTAGTGACAAGAGGTAATCCTTAGACCATGCTTTCCAAAACTGGTTCTTCAAATACGAAATTCGCTGGAAATGTCTAAGAGACTCTGGTTTGGTAAGATTTAAGGTTTCTTCAGGAAGGGCCACTAAAGGTAAACCAATTATTAAGTGGCCTGGTGTTAAGGCTTCACCATCATTAGGATCGTCAGACATTGGACCGATGGGGCGAAAGTTGAAAATGGCTTCAACTTCAGCCACAAGTGTCTGCAATTCTTCAAATGTAGGATACGGCACGCTGATGTTTTTTACGAGCAATGTTTTAGCTAATCTAACAGCTGCCTCTCATAAACCACCGAAATGTGGGGCACGAGAAGGAATGAAACAAAATTCAAAACCTTTCTGGATTGAATACGTTTTAAGCTCTTGAACGACAACTTGATGGAACAATGAATTTTTTATTGCAACGAGTTTGTTGTGTGCTCCGACAAAATTTGTGGCGTTTTCGCAGTAGATTTTTTGGGTAGTGCCTCTTCGAACCGTTTCAAGCACATAAGAAATGTGTTTGTTGAGAGGTCGGACACCACTTCTAAATGCGCCGCCTTTGAGCTAAAACAAACAAAAACAGCTATATAAGTTTTGTATGGCAGTTTACCTCGGCTACTATGTGTGGCTGGAAATGGGCCATAAAATCCACTCCAACCACTAAAAACGGTCGGTTAAATAGAAGTCGATGAGCTGGTAAGTTACCCATGACTTGGTTCATCAATTTTGGTTTGTAGTGGAAACAATGGATGCAATTTCGAACGACCTTGCGAACCACTTCTTTGGCGTTAATGAGCCAAATGTTTTGACGAATGATATCCAGTTAAACCTTTGGACCAACGTGTAAATAAAGGCGATGCAAATATTCGATGTACGATAATATAAAAGGATGATTTTTGGGAACCAAAGCAGGAAATCGGGTATCATATAGTATAGATGCCTTTGCTAGACGGCCACCAACGCGCAGTAATGTGATAGCTGAGCCATTTTTTAATTTCATTTCTTGTAGAAATGGTGTCAATTTCTGTAGCGAGGGATGAACAAATTTTTCTTTGGAAAGTGCGACAATGTCCTCCTTGAAACTGGCGTTTTGGATATGGCAAATTTTATGCGCCAGAAAACACAATCCAATTCTGCTACGGCTTATGATCTGCATATGCGGGCTTCAAGTTGCGGTCTACTGGGTATCTGAGAAAAATATGAAAAACAAATGAAATTATTCGAATTACTTTATAAAATGATAAATGCTTATCGATTATCTCTTCGATTATTGATTTTGGGGCCTTAGTACACTTGAAAACAGCCGCTTTTCTTCATTCCAAAATTTCTGAGATAATTTTTGTTTCATCAGTTTTGAGCCAAGTTGATTGATGATCAAGAAGAAAACTAGGACCTTTAAACTAAATTGTTGTAATTCCTATGCACTACATCCTCGGGATAAATGGAACGTGACACCAGATAATATCTCTTGTGTTGTTTTGATGTTCGGAGATACGATTAACGACGAAACAATGTAATGTTGATGAGGGTAGTTTAAGTCATTGAAAAACAATTTTCGAATCAGTCCAAAAATAGGTTTCTATACAAAAATAGCCATTTTTAATTTTATTTTCTCCCACGTTTTACTAAGCAGAACAGCGGCACACAGTTCAAGTCGGGATAGTGATTAAGCCTTAATAGAAGCTTAATAGAAGCAACACCCATAAGCACGTTGGGAGGCATCTGCAAAACCATGTATTTCACCAAGTGGTTTAGGCTATGTAAGCACACATCTGGGCACCTCGATATTATTTATGTACTGCAAGTCATCTCTTATTTTAAGCCATAAAGGTTTGAGATCTTCATTCAGCTTGTCATCCCAGTCGTAATTCTGGACCCATATTTCTTGAAGAATTTTAAAGCGAACCACGATCGGGCTTAAAATTCCAAGCAAGTCAAGAGACAAAACTGACCTTTTTGTTGACTCGATTAATTCAGGCAATTCAAAATGATAGCAAAAAATATCTTATTCTGGTTTCCAGGACATGCCTAAGGTTTTTCTAATTTCGTCTTCTGGACCTTTTATCGGGACTTTTGCTTCATTATTTGAGGTAACTTCAAAACAATTATTGCTCCATTTTGCCAATTCGAGCCCATGTAGTTTAAGTACGTGAACCAACTCTGCCTTTTTTTAAGCAACATTTCGACGTTATTGGAATCAGTAAGGATGTCGTCTACATAAAAATCTTTTCCTAGGGTCTTAGAACCAAGAGGAAACGATGAGCTATATTTATCTGCGATGAAAAACAAACTACGAATTGCTAAAAATGGGGCTGAAAACAAACCATATATAACAGTGTTAAGTTGAAACACTTGAAATTTTTCCTCCTTGCTGTTGCGCGATAAAATAAGTTTGAATTTGCGGTCCCGTTCGTCGATTTCAAATTGTCGATGCATTTTAGAGATGTCAGCTGTGAGCGCCAATTTGTTCAAATGAAACAAAAAAGGTGTAATCACCACACCTGCTGAAATTTAGGGCCAACTATAAGAATATCTTTCAACGATATGTTTGAAGAGCTGCGAGCTGAGCCATCAAAAACGACACGGAGTTTTGTTGTAGTGCTATCTAGCGAGTGAGCATACAGCGACTTGTGTCAAAGCGACAAATATTCATCCATGAACTCGATGTACATAATCTAAGCGTCTTTAGAGCGACAAAAAGCGCTTGTAGGCCATATCAAATGAGTTATCAAGTACCTCTGGTGGTGTTTTAAATGGTAAACGAACTTGGATCTTACCATTTTCTATAACTCTGACATTTTAAATGTAATGTTGTTCACAGGCTTCCTCTTTCTCTGTGAACTTGGATGGAGTGTTTACATAGTCCTCGATCTCCCAAAACCTTTTCAATGTGATATCAACGGATTCTTCGGCAGTTTCAATAGCTAAATTGCAAATCATTGGAGCTACGGGGAATTTAGTTGTGAACTTACCACCGGCAATCCATCCAAACAATGTATTCTTCAAGGTTGGGCCACTGTCTCCTAATGATATTTGACCGTCTACCAACAAGTTAAAAAAAAGAACTTCTGTACCTATTAACAATTCTATCCGCTGGGGCTTGTAAAATAATGAATCGGCTAGCTGAAGAGTGTTGAGTATCTCCCAATGAGATATTTAGATGTATTAGCCGGGCTGAAGATATGATATCGATTTAGTTACCGCAAAAGTTGAGGACCACTCCAACGAATTAAAACGAGATTTTAATGTAGCATCAACGTAAGATTTGATTCTTGTGCGAACTTCACCAATGCCGGAAATTTCTTGTGTGTACGGATGAAAACCCAATTTGAGCCTCTTTGCAGTTTTCTCTAGAACAAAATTTATTTCTGAAGAAGAATCAAGAAGAGCTCTTACCGGTTAAAATATGCCACAAGAATCTTTGATGAGAACCACAGCTGTTGGGATGAGTGATCTCTTGAGAGCCCGACTGACGAAAGTAGTTGAACGATTATTTTTAACTTGAACTGGATTGCTTACCGAAGAACTATTAGGTTGATTTTGGATGATATCATGAGTTACTGAAGGGTTTAAATTTTCAGGAACCTTGTAGAAATGAAGCACTGTGTGATAAGCTTATTTGCATACCTTACAGCGAGATTTAGATGGGCAAATCGAAACTCTATGACCTTTGTTCAAACAATTGATGCAATGGCCATTGCGCTTTATGAAATTAAAGCGTTCCGAAACGGGATGGAATGAAAAGGATGCGCAAGAATTCAAACCATACTTCGATTAACTACAATACGAGCACTTAGAGTTTGACTGAACAAAAGTGTGAGATGGACGTTTAAAATTAGGCTTTGCCTTTGCAGAATTAAATTTTTCTGAAATTTTAACCTTTTTTCCATGGCTTTCTAAAAATTGACAACGATTGCTTAAAACTTCATAAAATGAATCCCAAGGTGGCAATGATTTGAAGTCTTGTTTCTCATCGTAATTTAATTTTGTTTCAGAGTCGACTTTCGATAATACAATGTGAACCAAAATACCATTTAGCCCCTCAATTTCTGAACCAAGAGACAACAAAGAACCACGAATAGCCGAAATAGTATCAATAATTTTTCGTAACGAAGCACTGTCGCCCTTCATCATTTAGGAACACTAAATAAATTATTAACATGTTCCAGAAAAATTAACACTTTTTGTCGTAGCGTTTTTTTAATCTCTCTGCCTTGGTATAATTTTGTGCGGTTACCTGAAATGGTTCCACAACTGCCAAGGCTGGGCCTGATAAGCAGTTAAGCGAATAATAAAATTTGTCGACATCCGTAATTAAATGATTTGTGTGCACTAAATTATTAAAAGTAGTATTAAACCTTTCGTACTAAGCATACTTGCCACCAAATTTGGGTAACTTCAATGAAGGAAGGCGAGATGAATGCACTGCACCAGCAATAGAAGCATTAAATTGAGTAACATCCATTGATACAGAACCACGACGACGTTTTAAAATACCTTATATAGTTACCTTTGTAGCGTCAAATAAGTCCTCGTAATCACTTCGGCCATTATCAGAGGAACAAAGCTGTTTAATTTTGCCTTGCACGTAACTTAATTGCTTGAAATACGATTCTAAAATTTCGAGTCTGCATTCCAAAATGGCGTCATCGACATTTTCGCCATCTTTTTTTATCTTTTTCTGCATATATGAGAGGATGTGTTTCATTGTACTTCATTGATGTTTTAATGCTGCTAATTCTGGATCACTGGCGTTTTGTGGCTCAGGAACTACTTCATCTGGTTTCACGACTTTTTTGAAAATGCAATTTTACCACTATAGGCAAAGGGCACACAAACAACGAATTTTTGTGATAGGTGACACGAAAGTATGCACAACCTTGAAATATTTGCAGTAGGTGACACAAAAAAAAACTACAAAAATTGGTACTAGGTCACGCGTAGACTACAAACTATTTACAAGAGCTCTATCACAAATCAAACGAACAAAATATTTTTGTTGTGGCTCAACGGGCAAAAAATTCGAAGAAAACCGCTTATATTTTTATTTAACTCAAACTTGAGAACTTCCGTCATGTCACGGACGCCAAAATGTCGCGTTAAAAAAATTAACTATTTAATAATTTATTTATTAAAAACGCGAGAGATAATTTTACAAACGTAGCTCTTTATTCGATTGAAATTATAGACTAAAAACTAAAATCAAAAATTTTAGATTTTGATTCTGTTAAATCAAGCTATTAAGGCCTACAGTTGCTAGGTAATTAAAACAGCAATTTAATTACTGTTTTCCCCGACGTTTCGTCGATATTTGTCGACTTTTTCAAGGGCATCTATTTTTTATTAAATAAATTATAAAAATAAAATAAAATAAAATAAAATAAAATACAATTACATTATGATTCAAACGAAAACTGTAAACATATAAACTTACAAAATAATACGTGGTACATTAAATCATATTGACAAACTCAAAACATGTAAACAATTTTCAACAGGTTTAAACAATAAACATATCTTAGTTTAAATTAAGATTAGCTAATAGCGACTCTATAGCTCAGTGTCCTCTTTCAGGTTCATAGTGATTCCTGTTTTCTTTTGTATGTGTAGACTTTCTTTGGTGTATCTCTTTTTCGTTGTTTTTTCCTTGTGTGTTTTGCTGCAAAATAAATGCAAGCTATAGAGTCGCACATAAATAAAATAGTCATATTTAATAAAATAAAAACATAAATACTCGCACAAGCATAAAGGACTTTGTTGTCGTACCGGTAGCCATTAAATATATTATGTGTACTGAAATATATTATGTGTACTTTTGTTGTTATGCCACTGTTTATGTAAGGCACGTGTGAACTGACAAGAAAGTTTAAACTAACTGTACATATTTAGCACTGCTGTACATATTATCATGTACTAAATATACGTGTGGAGCTTTGTCAGTCTTCCATCGGACGCGTCCCAGGTGGTGGAAAAGGGAGCATTTTTCTATATACTTGCGACACATATCCACTATGGTCCTAGGTGTCTGACATTGCTCGGGCATTTTCTAGGTCTTATGTAGTTGCACATGTCCTAGCAATCCAAGTTATGGTAGGGACAGGGATTTTCCTTCAGGCAGCTGTTCGCTCAGGCCATCACCATACCGCAGTTGAAGTTATGGCTGGATAATTGTTTATATGCATACCACACCACAGTACACACTGCAAAAGTGGTCCTGAGAATGTGGTATGTCATTGAAGTGATCACCAATCTCTGGCACTGCCATCACTCCAGACAATGCATACATTCACCCAAAATGGTGCAATGCCTGCTCGTGCCGGAATGCTAGCCAAACCCTGAGATACATTACACAAATGGTCCCAGGCATTGGTCTGCACGTAGAGACTGTCTCTAATCAAACCCACGGACCAAAACTGGCTCCATTTATAAGGTTAAGGTGGTTGGTAGCAGTGCCGAGAACATAAATGGCTAGTTAGTAGCTAAAGAAGACTAGTTCCGAAAAGCTCACCTCCGATGCCAAGGCACGGCTTGGTTGTTAATTTAGTTGCCTAGTCCATGTACGTCGTCACTGCATGGATGGTCGATTCCTTTACGTGCCTACTCGTGGGAATCACATGCAAAATACAAATAATAAAAAACGAAAATAAAACAAAAACACAAACAATATAACAGGAGGTTAGCAGGGGAAACCCGAGCTGACTGAATGCAGTTCAGCCCTAGCAGCCCAGTCTTCTGACAATGCTGAGGCCAAAAGTAATGAATTACCCCTCCATTTTTTGGTTGCTGCTTCCAAAGCCCGTGCTGTCATAAGACCAGTAGAAACCACTGTTCAGGTGCCTCGGTTAACCCAGCATGTAACCTTGCGGCAGTTATACAGGTTGCACCTTCGACCCAGTCGAAAAGTTTAACTCAGGCACGTCACGGCAGAAAAAAAATACCCAAAAGACCGCTAAAACAGTCTAAGTAGGGTTTTTTTGAAGGGTGCGCCGCCCAACGTCTTTTAGACAAACTCGGCAATATCTCACCCACGAAAAAATTGGGCCAAGGCTCACCCCGCTACTGCGAACAACTCCAAACCCGATGTTGGTGGATACAAACCATCTTTATCGACAGCGTCCAAAAGGCAACGGACGGGGGAGGAAAAGTCGCAACAGCAAAATCAACAACCGGACAGTAAAAGTCCGAAAATGCTAGGTTAGAAACAAGCATAACCCAGAGTACGTGAGGTTCCTAAGATCCCAGGCTGTTGGAAGATTACTTCAAATCACTTGAAGCCAACCCAGGACCAGCGCCACAAAATGAGGATGCAGGTTGGCTTCAAGGTCATAGAAAACTTCACGTCCCTCGGGGAAGTGTGGCCTGGTGCGACATTGCACGCGGTCCCGGCAAGCGACATACCTCGAAGATCGAGATCCATCGCGATCATACCGAGAGAACCACACGACCCCGCAATTATTCTGTCAATCATCCAGAAAGGAAATGCCGATCTGCCGACCAGTAACTGGAAGGTAGTGAAGGTTTTCGAACCGGAAGGATTGGTAAGAAAGGCTATTGGGGTCCTGAATACGGAATCGTTGTCACCACTTCAAAAGAAGCAAGACGACCAATTGGAGGCTCGCAAAATGGCTGACATGGCTGAGTGCCATAAATCCGTAGCAGCGATTACGGATGTAAATGAACCCGCAGACTCAGAGACGAGAGAGGGCTCGCAATCAGACTTATGTTTAGTTGGGGAGCTTTTTGAGCGTTTCGATATTGCGGAGGACACAGACGCTCTTATCGATTCAAATTAACCTCCAGTGTAAAAAGCTACAAATTACTGTATGCTGCGACTTTAGGTAACTTCAGGCTACTGTAGTCAAGGTTGTAAACGCGTTGACTATAAACCTGGTTAGCCAGGGTTCAACTCGTGCGGCAATTAAAACATAAAAAATGTTTTTTTCTGTTTAATAATACACATTGTTAATGTTAGAAGTAAAGCTACTTTGTAATAAAAACATTTTGTTCCAAAACAAAATTTTAAACACATAACACACTGATTAAAACATTTACTTTATTAAATAATTTGTCATATTTTTTCATTGTTTTTTAAATAAAGAAACTATCAACAACAGTTTTAAAATTTTCTTGAACTATTAGTGCTTTTGTGCAACATAATTTTACAATGCCTGGTAAATACAATTTGCGTTCATCCAGATCTGTCCGATCTGAGCCTGGTTCTCCTTTGCCTACGGAGGAAGATGAATTAAATGCAACAATGATGGAGTTACCAACAGTAAGCGATCAGTTAGCAGAAGTAATAGCCAGTTTGAAGAACTTATCGAAGATAGTGTTGGAAAGTCGTCATGATATAGATTTGTTGAAGCAACAAATACAAGATTTTTCATCGTCAAGTAATAGAAACAATGTGCAGATTAATGAAACAACAGCTTCAAAAAGAAATTCGTGTGGTCCTGCTGCTCAGAACCAAGGAAATTTTGAAAATTCTGTTTATGTATCTGCAGAATCAGCTTTGCCGTGTGACGTGCCTCAACATTTGGAAGAAAACAACGTACAGAATCAGCAGTTAATGCAATCGTGGGAATTTTTTAATAAGCTGTATGATTTACAACTATTTTCCGGCAATGCAGATGAGTGGCCATTATTTATAGCCAATTATGAGGATACCTTTAATACATTTAAGTATAGTAATCGTCAAAATCTGATGCGTCTCCAAAAATGTCTTTCTGGTCCAGCTAGAGAGGCAGTAACATCGATGTTAATTTATCCTGATGATGTGCCTCAAGTTATAGAGGAACTTGAATTTCGGTTTGGTCGTCCAGATATTTTGGTTCGTCGCCAACTTCAAAAGATTCAACAATTCCCCAATATTCATCGCAAAAAGATGGACCAAGTAATAGTTTTCTCTACGAAAGTTAAAAATGTAGTAGCTTTCTTAACGTCTGCTGGATGTAGCCACCATCTTTTGGGTACAACGTTGCTAGAAGAGATGGTTGCCAAGCTTTCAGATGACCATCAATTTTAATGGATTAAAGTAGCATCTGGTATTAAACCATTTCCCACAGTTGTAGACTTCTCGAAATGGCTTGGGGATTTAGCTAAATTTGTAAGTTTAATGCCAAATATATCGTCCACACAAACTCAACCTGTAAAACAAATGGTTGTTTTGGACACTGAGAAATTGTCGGGTATAAAATGTGAAATATGTGGTAAATATCACTCCTTATTACCTTGCACCGCTTTTGAGGAATTGCCTATAGCTAAGCGATGGGAAAAAATCAAGAAATTGAAATTATGTTTTTGTTGCCTTCGAAAGGGTCATGGAATTAATAATTGTCGTTCCAAGAAGCTGTGCAACATTAATAATTGTAAAAGGTTTCATCATAGAGCTCTCCATACGGATGTAGAAATTGCTAAGCCAGGAGCTAATGATCAGGCAAATCAGATGTTGAACTGTAGAAACGACTTTCAGGCAAGTAAAATGTTTAAAATACTGCCAGTAACATTGTTTGGTCCTTCTGGATCTTTTTAGACGTATGCAGTGCTTGACGAAGGATCGTCCATATCGCTGCTTGATAGGAAAACTGCCAAGCTGTTGGGTTTAAGAGGAAGGTCTTCTAATCCTACACTTCAATGGTATGGAGAGAAAACTGTCAGGGAAGAATCTTCTCTAGTAAATTTGGAAATAGAGGGAACGGATATTTCGAAAAAAAGATACCCCCTTAGAAATGTGTACACAATTAAAGTTCTTGATTTGCCGTGTCAATCCTTTTTTAAGGATTATTCTCCGAATTTCGCAGAATTGCCGATAGAAGAATACGATAATGCCAAACTAACACTTCTACTTGGACTAGACAATGCCTTACTTGGAGCCCCTATTGCAGTCAAAGAATCTAGCAACTATAATTTAATAGCTATGCAGTGTAAACTGGGCTGGTTAACTTATGGCTTAGTGGAAATGAATACCGCTCACCCTACAGTTTTACTTGTTAAAGATGATGAACTCAAAAATATTGTTAGTGAGTTCTTGGCTACTGAAAATTTTGGCATGAATCCAAATTATAAGCCCCTTTTATCCGATGATGATCAAGTTGCCAAAGAAGTTATAGATCACTATAAAACGAGTTGGAAAACGATTTGAAATAGGTTTATTGTGGAAACCTCATCCTCCTGCAATTCCTTCAACATTTAATATGGCAGAAAGGCGCTTGCAACTAATTGAGACGAAGATGACAAATAACTCCGAATATGCTGAAAGGTACAGCTTAGAAATAAGAAAGGTTATGCTCGAAAACTGGTTGAAGACGAAGCGAAGCAATCAGAATTTCCAACATGGCACCTTCCTCATTTTGGAGTTATTAACTCTGACAAGCCAGAAAAATTAAGAGTAGTTTTTGATGCTGCGGCAAAAACAGATGGAATTTCACTTAATTCATTGTTAGTTAAAGGACCTGAGCAAGCACAGCCGTTGCTGGGAATATTATTGAAATTTAGACAAGGGCTTATAGGTGTTGCTGCCGATATCCGAGAAATGTTTTCGCAGATACAAATACGTAGTGAAGATCAGCATGCGCAAAGATTTTTATGGAGACGTGGTGATAAGAATACACCCATAGAGCAGTATGCAATGACTTCTACGATATTTGGCGCTATTTGTTCCTCATGTTGTGCAGAATTTGTTAAAAATTACAACGCAAAAGAATTTTCGCACATATATCCAGAAGCTTCAAAAGTCATTGTTGAAAAGCATTATGTTGATGACTTTGTATGCAGCTTTAAAGACGAAACCGAAGCTATTATTATTTGTCAACAAGTTGTTAAAATACATTCGGAAGGGGGTTTTGAGTTAAGAGGATTTATTTCAAATAGTAAAACGCTGGAAGTAAGTCTGAACTTTTCAACAGCTCAGAATTCTGAACTTATTAATATGGAGAAACATTCCACAACTCAAAAAATTCTTGGAATGTTTTGGGACAAAACGGCAGATTGTTTTCAGTTTCAAAAAAAATTTTATAGACTTGATAAAAAAGTACTTGATGGTACTCGAGTTCCAACAAAACGTGAATTGTTAAGAATCGCTATGGCAGCATTTGATCCGTATGGCTTAATAGCAGACTGCTTATTGTACCCAAAAATATTGTTACAAAAATCATGGAAGCAACAAATTGGTTGGGATGATTTTATTCCACTTGAATTGCACAAGAGGTGGAGATTATGGTGGAATGAATTTAAAAACGTTAGTCTATTTAAAATACCCCGTTGCCTGTCCACAAACTTGTTTTATTCAAATATCCAGCTACACGTCTTTGTTGATGCAAGTCAAGACGCTTTTGCAGCTGTTGCGTATTTTCGTATTCAATACGAAAGAGAAGTAGATGTTTCATTTGTAATTGGAAAAGTAAGATGCGCGCCACTAAAGTTAATGAGTGTACCACGTTTAGAACTTCAAGCTGCAGTGCTGGGAATACGGCTTAGTAAAATAGTTCAACAAAATCATGAAGTTAACATTGCATCGGTTCATTTTTGGTCCGAATCACTAACTGTAATTCAGTGGGTCAAGTCAACTAAAAGGCGATTTAAAGCATTTGTTTCCCATCGTTTTGCAGAGATTTTAAATATATCCACAACAGAACAGTGGAGATATGTACCAACTCAACTTAACCCAGCAGATGCAGGTACAAGATGCTTCTTCCCTCCAAGATTTGATGGTAATAGTGTTTGGATAGCCGGCCCTAAATTTCTGAAGGCTGATCCTAGTTTTTGGCCAAGACAAAAAATTGAGCTTTCAGAACCATATACCGAAGAGGATATAAAACCAAACATTGTAATAAAGAGGTCCTTTTCTTTAATAGATTACAACCGATTTTCCTCGTTTAGAAAGCTTGTTAGAACTTTAGCATAGATAGTTCGTTTTATTAAGCCCAAGAGAAATTGTTGACTCTTACAACCAAATGAAATTTGTGCAGCTGAGAATCTACTATGCAAGTTGGTGCAATTTGAATGTTATTGTTGTTTCTACTTGCTTTAAAATGTTTTTTTTAGTTTAACAAATTACTTTTGATTTTATATATTCAAAATTGAATAAAAATGTTGTAATACAAATTGAAAAGATTGATTCTTGATAAACCGTTTAATGATGTTTATTTCACAAAACGAGAATTACTTTGTATTGCGATGTCTGTATTTGATCCATTTGGGTTTGTTGCAGATTTTATGATTTTCATCAAGATTCTAATGCAAGATGTTTGGAAATGTGGCACTGGCTGGGACGAAAAGTTACCTAAAGAAATTAATGCAAAATTTAAAAATTGGATAGAGAATCTACCTATGCTAAAAGATTTTAAAATTTCAAGATTTTATTTCGAAAATTGTATCAACAAAGATATACAATTGCATATTTTTTGTGATGCAAGTGAGCAGGCAATGGCAGCCGTTGCCTACTGGAGATTTACTACTCCAAACGGAATACTAGTTTCATTCATATTAGGGAAAACATCTTGTGCTCCTTTACGTTTTCATTCAATACCAAAGCTTGAGCTACATGCAGCCGTAATGGCAGTTCGTTTAAAAATTGCTATTCTTAAATACCATGAGGTCAGTGTAAGTAAGGTTAAATTTTGGACTGATTCATGTACCGTACTTCGTTGGATACGTTCAGACCACCGAAAATACAAACAATATGTTGCAAATAGAGTTTCCGAAATACTAGAAGGTTCCGAGGAGACTCAGTGGCGCTGGTGCTCAACTTTTGATAATCCAGCTGATAAAGGTACTCGGTTTTCGTATCCTATCAAGTATAAAACAGATGGTATATGGAAAAATGGTCCAAAATTTCTTTTAAAAGGAGAAGAAAATTGGCCAGTGGAATGCAATACACTAAGAGAGGATGATCAATCAAATGATGAACTTAAAGCAAGATATTATGTTATGTTTTTTACTAGTTCTGCAGAAATGATCAACAGTATAATTAATCGATCTTCAAATTATTTAAAAATTCGTAGAACGCTATCTTGGATTTTAAGGTTTCTTAACAATGCTCGGTCAAAGAATTGTAGAAGAAATGGTGAATTAAGCATAGAAGAAGAGCTGCAAGCTGAAAAAATAATCTGTCGTCAAATTCAAAAGGAGAATTTTCAAGAAGAATACGCTTGTATGGAACAAAGCGAATTAATTCCCAAGTCAAGTGAGCTTTTGACACTTAGTCCATATTTAGATGATGAAGGAATCGTAAGAGTAGGTGGCCGTCTCGACAATGCAACCTTTCTTCCATTATATACCAGAAGACCAATTCTACTTCCAAAATCGCATCGTTTATCGCGAATAATCGTCGAATATTACCATAAAATAAACTGCCATCAAAATTCTTCGAAGGTTATATGTGACGTAAGGGAAAGGTTTTGGATACCGTCAATCCGAATACTATTAAGAAGCATTGAAGCAAAATGCTATTTCTGTAAATTAAGAAAGGCAAAGCCTGAACAGCCGCGGATGGGAATCTTACCTAAAGACCGTGTAACACCCTTTGTACGGGCATTTTCATATACCGGTGTAGATCTTTTTGGTCCATTTCATATCCTGATACGTCGAGCTAAGGAAAAGCGATGGGTGGCTTTGTTCACCTGTTTAACGGTACGCGCTGTTCACTTGGAAGTTGTAAACGATTTATCATCGGATTCATTTGTACTTTGTCTTAGAAACTTTATAAATCGACGGGGTGTTCCCATTCAAATACGCAGCGACAATGGAAGGAATTTCGTTGGTTTAAGGAAGGAATTGAAGAACGAAACAAATTTCTTAGACCACGATAAAATTACACGTTCGTTAACACCCTTGGGAATAAAATGGATTTTCAATACTCCATTCGACCCAAGTTCTGGAGGTGCATGGGAACGATTGGTGCAATCGGTAAAAAAGACACTTTTCGTATTAATGAAAGATGTAGCACCGAAGTTATATACTTTTGAAAGTCTATTGATCGAGGCGGAAAGTATAATTAATTCAAGACCACTCACTCACATTCCAGTAACCCCTCAAGAACCCGAGCCACTCACGCCGAACCATTTTTTGTTGGGAACAACTAATTCTACTCAAACTCCAAGTGAATTTAATAACGGAAATTTAAATACACGAAAACAATGGCGTATACTTCAAAACTTAAAAAATGGTTTTTGGGGGAGATGGATTAAAGAATATTTACCTGATTTAACTCGTCGTGTGAAATGGTGTTTACCGTCAAGACAACTGCAAGTTGGGGATATTATTCTATTATGCGATATGGGCCTTCCAAGATCAAAATGGAAACGTGGAAGAATTATAAAAACATATACTGGTTCCGACGGAGTAATACGATCGGCTGATATTAAAACTGTTGAAGGAGTTTTCAAAAGACCTGCATCAAAATTGGCACTTCTTGACTTAGAAACCTAATTGTGAATTTCCCTTAGGTAATTCACAGGGGTGGGAAATTGTTGTTTCTACTTGCTTTAAAATGTTTTTTTTAGTTTAACAAATTACTTTTGATTTTATATATTCAAAATTGTAGTAAAAATTTTATTAAATATTTGTCGTTGAATTGAAAAGAAGAAAAACAAATGTAAGTTATTCTGTTATTTTTATTGAAAATATCAGTAAACATATTGTAATTTTATTTTCAAGTGAATAAACATCATTAAACGGTTTATCAAGAATCAATCTTTTCAATTTGTATTACAACAGTTATTTTGAAGAAATATCCTGTCTTAGTAATGGGAAAAGGATTCCAAAAAGTAGTTCATTATACTCTCTTGTCCCTTATTTGGGTGATGATAACTTACTTCGTATTAGAGGTCGTTTTGATGAAGCCATTTATCTTCCTTTTGAAGCTCGTAGACCAATAATAATGCCTCAAAATCATATTGTCTCAGAATTAATTATGATATATTACCACAATAAAAACCATCATCAGAATATGAATTTAACAATCAATGAGTTACGACAAAAGTATTGGATTCCGCACATAAAATCTATGTTTATGAAAGTGAGACGTAAATGTATTATATGTAAGTACGATACCGTTCAACCTAAAGCACCTTTAATGGGTCAACTGCCTCCTGATCGCGTCACACCATTTGTACGTAGATCTTTTTGGGCCCTTTACTGTTTCCATTGGTCGTAGAAAAAAAAAAGATGGGCAGTTATTTTTACATGTTTGACTGTACGTGCAGCCCATATTGAACTGGCCGATGAACTGTCCACAGATGCATTCATTTTAAGTTTTTGAAATTTTGTAAATCGTCGAGGTACTCCAATCAGAATAAGAAGTGATAATGGCACTAATTTCATTGGTGCCCAGAAGTTGCTCAAGAAAGAAGATAGGTTGTTTGACCTAGACAAGATACGAGAAGAAGCAACAAGCAAAAATATTGAATGGTTGTTTAATTGTCCGGGTAATCCAAGCTCGGGAGGTGTTTGGGAACGTTCGATTCGCATTATTAAATGACTCTTAAGTAAGACTTTAAAAGATGTTTCACCAAAATTAGAAACTTTAAGAAGTTTACTTATTGAGGCAGAAAATGTAATAGATTCAAGACCTCTCACTGAAATTCCTATAAGCTCAGCCGAGGATGAACCACTTACGCCTAACCACTTTTTATTAGGTTGTGTTAATTCTACACCAACTCCAAGTACATCCGAAGAAAACATATGTCTTCGTAAGCAATGGAAGATATCACAAAACCTTAAGGATCGGCTTTGGAATAGATGGATACGAGAATATTTCCCTGAACTCATTCACATCACTAAATGGAAGGAGAAGCATATACCCTTAAAGATAGACGACATAGTGATTATTTTTGATCAAAGTTTGCCTAGAAACCAGTGGTTAAAAGAGCGTATTGTAAAAGTTTTTCCTGCCAAGGATGGTACAGTTCGTTTTGCCGAAATAAAGACTACTAAGGGTCTCATACGACGACCCACCTCTAAGATTGCGGTCTTGAAAATTGAAAATGGTGAATCAGGTTGATTCACGGGAGGGAGAATGTTAATGTTAGAAGTAAAGCTACTTTGTAATAAAAACACTTTGTTCCAAAACAAAATTTTAAACACATAACACACTGATTATAACATTTACTTTATTAAATAATTTATCATATTTTTTCATTGTTTTTTAAATTAAGAAACTATCAACAACACACATTCTTATTCAGATTAAACATTAGAAAAACGTGCAGGCTTCTTCGTCGGTACATCTTCATAGCATATTCGCAGGCGAAGTAAAATAACTAATAAAATAGCTATATCTTTCTTTTTTCACCACCTGTCTTATCTCTCATCTATTTCGTTGCTAAAAAATGTAGCACGGTAACGAAAATAACTAAAAATGTATTGATTCTTGAAGTTCTACTTCTGTATTTTGGCGAAAAATAACCTAAATATCATCATCTTATCTAATTACAGTGATGAAGATTCGATGACAGTGGCACGGGAGGCAATGGAATCTGCAGTGTAGATTTCCTCAACCTATACGCCGTAAGACCAGGTTGGTCTTCCACCTGGTTGATCAGGGCTGCGAAGGCGAAAAATACAGCCACCACTATAGGCGCCGATGCAAATGCGCGCCACCATATCTGGGTCACCATATCACGATAGGGTGAGTGTGTTCTTGATTTTATGATACATAATTATCTAGTAGTAGCATATAGGGGTTCAGAACCAACTTTCGTTGTATCTAATAGGCAGGAAGTGCTAGACATTACGCTTGTCGACGCACACCATGCGTTTTTTATTGAGAATTGTTAAGTCTCCAAAAACTGTTTCCTCTCTGATCATCATAAAATTATCTTTTCTAGAGGATATTAAAAATGCCGTGAACATATTTACCGGCGCATTTAATAACGCAATTGATAGGTCTTGTAGACCATCGGTGCAGCGCACAATCCGCAGACCACCATGGTGGCCCAGGGAAATAGCCGGCTCTCGTAAATCTTGCCGGAGACTCTGTAATGAAGCCAAGAGGTTAGGAAACAAGACACTCTATAAAACTTTCTTGAAAAAGCTTAAGAATCAAGTAAGGAATTTAAAGCGCAGATCCTGGAGGGTCTTCTGCAGTAAGACAGAGGGCTCTTCTAATACAAGTAGGTTGCGTAAGATACTTGCGAAACACCCGTCAATTCCGGGATATATCCAGAGGGCTGATGGAACTTGGAACAGGAGTCACTAAAGGTCCTAATGAATACACACTTCCCGCGTTCTCGCTCAACTATGAGAATGTAATATGATCCTGTAATAATGGACCATATTGAAAATTTTTTAGAGATAGATACAAGCAGACTATACTGGGCCATTTCCATTTATTAAAGTCTCCGGGCCCAGGTGGGATTATTCCGGCCGATTTTCAAAAGAAGTTAGGTCTGGTCACTCTACGGCTCTTACCCTTATACAAGGCCTGCCTCTCCTGGTCCTATATTCCGGATCAATGGACGAGGTGTAACGTGGTCTTTATCCCAAAAAGGGGAAAGACTTCAGACACAGGAGATACTTATCGAGATCCACATGAGAATGACAATTGAGCGGTCGATCATCGGGTTCGTAACACGCTTGCTTAGTTGCAGCATAATAACATTACCTTCTGGCACAGCGAAGGTGACTAGAATGATGGCAATGAACGCACCACAGGGTGGAGTTTTGTTTCCCCTGTTGTGTAATGATGCAATTAATAAGCTGCTCATGGTATTAGACTTAGCGGACTAAGTGTTAATCCAACCAAAACGGAACTAGTTCTTTTTTATACGAAATACAAACTTCCTTTTTGTGGTTTACCTTGACTGAATCTATCTAACTGTGCAATATTTTTGGCCATTATCTTGGATAGTAAGCTGTCCTGAAAGATGAATATCCAGGCTAGGGTATCAAAGGCCATTATGGCAAAGGGTGTAAATTGCCTTCCAGAAGCCGTGTTTAGACCGATTATGTTCTACGGAGCTCTTGTCTGGCATTGGACAATGCGGCAAATGTTTCTATACTGGAGAGGGTGCTGCGCGGCACAGCGTTCTTAATGACCAGAGCCATTACATCAACGCCCACAAAGAACCTTTTTGCTATGCTCAACTGGCTGCCCGTAGATTTTCTGGCCAAAAGGGTGGCATTGAAAACAGCAGTTAGGCTGAATATCATAGGTGCATGGAACCATAGATCATGGAGATATGCTAGCGTACTTAAGATCACGGACATAATTCCCGATCTTGTTAATTATTGTACTCCAAAACCTTCCTCATCTCAGGCACTCTGCGTGTGCACGGATGGCTCCAAAAGGGGATGAGAGTTGGAGGTGGAGTATACATTGAGGAATTTGGGATAAGAATGTGTTTAAGACTCCCAAATGACTGCAGTACTTTACAGGCGGAAATATCTGCTATTAAAAGGGCGACGTGCTGGTTATGTTACTATAACATATCCAATAGGGATATCTTTTTCTGTACCGACAGCAAAGCACCGATTATGTCCCTTAGAGGTGTGCTTACAACATCTTATCTTGTCTCTAAATGCTGGACATCCCTTAACGGGATAGTGGAGGTTTCAACAGTCACCCTAAAATTGGTGAGGAGACATGGCACCGACTGGGGCACTCATGTTACCGTTTAACTAGCAAAGAAGGGGTCAACGGTTAAAGAAGGTGCTATTAATATCTTCTGTGGTATACCCCTCACTGCTTGTGGACAGCGTGTCGACGCAGCTCTCTAGAATCTGGCCCAGGTCAGATGGTCTAACGAGTCGACATACTCGACAGCTAGAACAATCTGGCCCTTCTTGGACCGGGGCAGGGCGGCTGCGCTACTACAGTTACCGGTGAGTCGATTGCGCGACTTCGTGGCTGTGGTTACTGGGCAATGCTAACTGTAATATGTTCAGTGTCATAGTTAAGTTTCAGGGTAGTTATTACTGAGCACTTCTGCCGTTTTACTTCCGAGCATCGAAATGCCCTTTTTGTGAGAATTAATAAGTCTATTTCAATTGCAAATTAATTCTGTATTTATTAAATAAAAATATCGGCTTATATAGTTCAATTTTGTTGTGGTCATCATTTTCACAATATTGCTGTATATCCAATAAAATAATTTATAAACAAAAATGGTATTTGGTTACCATCCAAATTCTCACGATCAACAAAAATATACCTATACATTGAACTTGCATTTTGTGCTAACCATACATAAATTTCCTTTTATTAATTTTTATTTGAACAATTTGTGTTTTTGGTTTTATGTTGCATACAGTCTTGCTCATATGCCTACGAGCATATACCTATTTTACAGTGTTGCGCATAAGTGCACATACACTACACCCTCACCCTTTTTGGTTTTGGGTATTATTAGAAATAAAAAAATGGTATAAAAATATTCCTATTATTTATGTGTTTAAGATTTCTTAATATCTAATTATATTTATTTACTTATGAAATAAAATTATTATTATTATTACTATTATTATTATTATTTTTAAAATTTTTTTTAACTTTATTAATATTTACTTAAGAAATAAACTTTTTTAAATTGTTTTTATGTATACTTTTAGATTTTGTTTTATCTATTTCTATAATTACATTTAGATCATCTATATCCAGTACTTTATACGGACCTTTGTATGGTCGATCTAGTTTTTTTTTATTTTCGTTTTTTACCAAAATTAGGTCTCCTATATTTAGTTTTATTCTGTTTTGTCTTTTTTTTTATTCTAATTTTCTCTTATTCTTTACTTCTATTATTATATCTCTAGCTTTTTGCAAAGAATGACGAAGTCTAACTTTAAGTTTATTTAAGTCATTTTCTAAATTGTAGATCTTTTTGGGCTCACTCAATTCACCTGGTATTCTAGAAAGTTTCCCATATACCAGTTCGAATGGTGTATAATTTGTATCTACATTGGGAGTTGTATTGAAAGCGAAGGCAAAGTATGGTATCCATTCATGCCAATTGTTATCTTCCTTAAAAATTTAGAAAATGTTCATTTAGAACACGGTGATTGCGTTCTACTGTTCCCAAGGTTGCATTGTGGTAAGGCGTCGAGAAACTCTGTTTTATTTTTAATAATACACAAATCTCTCATATTAACTCATTTGTAAATTCAGTACCTTTATCTGTTTTGAGAATGTTAAACAAACCGTATTTTAAAATGACTTGTTCTACTAGGGTTTTTGCTACAGTTTTGCCGTCTTTCGATTTAATCGGGCAAGCTATCACATATTTCGTTAGTTCACATTGCATTGTAAGTATGTATCTAAAGTCCTCTGACGGTCTTAGTGGTCCAACTGTGTCCATTACTACAATGTCAAAACTACTTGATGGTGTATCTGTTACTGAAAATGGTTCTTTTGTATGCCTTACTTGCTTATTCTTTTGGCACGATTCACATGTTCTTACATAGTTTTTAACCATTTTGTTCATGTTTTTCCAAATAAATTGCTGTTTTAATTTTGTTAATGTCTTTCTTATTCCGAAATGTCCACCATAAGGTGAATTATAAAATTCTTCTATTAATCTGTACTGTTTTATGTTATCATTTATACTTTTTGGCATTCTGTATATAATTATATAGACGTCATTATTTTCTAATTTATTATATTCTTCTTTTATCTTTTCCACCGGTATAAATTTAAACATTCCATCATTATCATATAGTACGTACTTCTTATTCTTCAATTTCTTAATTTTCAATAAAAGTTTCTCCATAAATGTTTCTGAAAACATTGGATTTTCGATATACGCGTGATATGCAATGACGCGTGTAATTTTATCATTATATTCATTCTGCATATTATTATTATTATTATTATTTTCATATATAAATTTTATTTTTTGAAACTTCTTTATATCATTTATTGATATACATTCCCACATATGGAGGTGATCAGTCTCCTGTTGAGATATGTAATTCTTTTTCTTGTCCTTTATTTTAATTTTATCTTTTTTATTTTTAGTATTCTTATAAAACATGCTACGTGTTATTGCCAGGGCTTTTCTTTCTTATTCATCAATACAGATTGGAATCATTTCTTTTAATATTTTTGAGTTTATTTCAATACGAGATAATGCGTCTGCGTTAGTGTTATTTGCTCCCTTTATATATATAGTATCAAAGTCATAGTCTGATAATTCGAGTCGAATTCTGATCAGTTTTGAAGATGGATTATTATGCGAGAATAGTGCAATAAGGGGTCTGTGGTCTGTTACTACAGTGAATTTTCTGCCATACAGTTATGGTCTAAAAAATTGTATTCCCCAATGAATTCCTAATAGTTCCTTTTCAATAACTGACTTATTTCTTTCATGTTTGTTTAAAGATTTGCTTGCATATGATATAGGCAAGTCGTTACCAATTTCTCCTTGTGAGAGTACTGCTCCTAAAGCTACGTTTGAGGCGGATGTGGTCAGAATAAAAGGTTTCTCAAAATCAGGATATTGCAATATAGGTTGGTTCTTTAGTTTGTCTCTTAATGTCTCAAACGCTTTTTGACAATGTTTTGTTCATTTAATTTTAACTTTCTTTTTTAATAAATTATTTAGGCAAGTTGCTATTTTAGCAAAGTCCGGAATGAATCTTCTATAGTAATTACAGAAGGCTATGAATCATCTAACTTCATCAGAATTCTTTGGAATAGGATACTGTTCACTATGTAAAATTTATGTTTGAAGCAATATTCTCCCAGTAATGTTTCCAATTCAGTCGATCCAAGAGTCTCCGTATATCCTTTAGTTATGCCATTTAATTTAAAAATATCTTGTTCAAATATATTATATCCGTGTATAACATTTTCTTTGCAAAGGGATATGTCAGAACCAGTATCTAATAAGAAAGTCAGTTTGTTAGTCAGGCTTTTGATAGATAGGTATATAAAGTTTGAAGTGTTAGGATTTATAGTATGAATCTGTAATTATCCCTTTCTGGAGATTCGTCTTGAGTCTCCAGGGTTTCTTCGTTTTCCTGTTGGTGAATTGTGCGTACGTTTAGGTGGTTATTGTTTCTTTCATTTGAATGGTTATTATTGTTGTAGGTGTTCCTATTATTTATGTTGTGAGCGTTATTTGTATTGTATCTACTGTTGGTGTTATTTGGATTCCTGTTGTAAATGTTAAAATTTCTATTGTTGTTGTTTTTATAGTTTCTGTTGCGATTATTGTATCAGTTATTGTTATTATTGTTGCGACTGTTTTGACTATAAAAATTTTTTTGTCTTGAATTATTGTTGCTCCTAATTTCTATATTTTGATTATTATTTCTATTTATTTGTAGGGTTTTAAATGTATCTGATAGGTGTAATGATTTTTGTTGTGCACCAGCAATTTCGTAAGCTTGGGATAAAGTCTTTGGTTGGGCTGCTATAACTGTTATACGTATCTGCTCATACAGACCTTCCTGAAAAATTACTAGTGCTAGTCTTTCATTAAGTTTCTTAATTAAAGAGCGGGATGTTTCATTTGTATTTTCTCCCAGTTCTGATATTTGAGCTATTGTTAACTCTGCAACAAATGAATTTATTTTTTCTTTATAGTTTAATACATTACCCTTTTGCCTAGTATTTTTTAGTTCAAAATAATTGCTGTTTGCTGTCTTTATAGATTTGAAGTTTTTAGTCAAAGAGGCTTTTAATTCGTCCAATGTTGTTGGTGTTTCTTCTATTGTTAGAATATCTGTGACCCTATCGTTCATTTTCATTGCTATTACATATTTTATAAAATGATTTTTTCCTTGCACATTTAAGTCATCATAAACAAGTGTGACTATTGATAAAAATGTTTCGAGGTGTTTTGCCCTCCCATCAAATGTCGGGATCATATCCGATGCCTGTGTACTGTTGAAATTAGACATGTTTGTTTCTAATGTGTTTTCGTTAGACATTGATTCTACTTCTAATTTTTCTTCACTAGAGAATTCTTTACTGTTTCCTATAATACTATCCAACGCTCTCTGTTTTAATTCTTTGAATTGATTAATTTTTTTTCTCTTTCTATTTTTTGTAGAATAGCAATTAATTTACCGTATTTTTTACTTAGTTGTTTAATTAATTTTATTTTTTGTATAATAGTTTCTTTGGTGTATTTTCTACTACCTGATTTTTTGCACTTGTAATTATTTTCTGTAATTCCCTGTTTATTTCTTCCATTTACAATAATTATTTTATATAAAATATAATTTATTTAATTCATCTTATATTATACATTTTGTACCCTATTACTAACAATTTCCTGTTTTATGTAATTTCTTGTTAATTTCCACAATCCAAATAAAACTAAAATAATTAAAAGTACTATTATTATATCCTGGCTTATTATAATTTTGTTGTCATTAATGGCGTATGCATTTGCATTGCCTTCTATTTTCGCGTCGTTTATCCCCATTGATTGTTCTATGTTTTTTTAATATTGTCTTGAGTCTATCTTCTTCTGTTAGTTCAAACGTGTGCATCACTTAGAATTTCTTTTATCCTTCGGATTTTAATTTTTTAAGTTCTTCTATTAGTATTTGTTTCTGTTTTCCTTGACATATTTATATCATACTCGTATTTTGTCTCAATTTGCACTCGGCCTAAAAGCATCTTTTTCTTCCACCTTTCTTTTTGTGGTTTGATAATTTTATTTCTTTTTCGATGATGGCTGATGTCGTCTTTTATTTTTGCCTTTCCCTGTATTCCTCGATATTCAAAGGCTTCGGTCTGACGTTTTTTGGTCTTAGAATGTATGTGGGGGTGGGTGTGTCTGTCTTCTTGTTATTGATTGGTTCCGGAACGTATTCCCTCCATTTTTTAAAAATTTCGTATATTTCCTTCTGTGTAGTCAACCAGTATGAGTAATAATGGATCTTTTTAAGGACCAGGATCCTTTTCAAAATTTGGCAGGATCCTTTTTAAAATTTGGCAGGATCCTTTTCAAAATTTGGCAGGATCGCCATGTAATATGTTCAGTGTTATAGTTAAGTTTCAGGATAAGTATTACTGAGCACTTCTGCCGTTTTGCTTTCGAGCATCAAAATGCCCTTTTTGTGAGAATTAACAAGTCTATTTTAATTGCAAATTAATTCTGTCTTTATTAAATAAAAATAGCGGCTTATATAGTACAATTTTGTAGTGGTCATCATTCTCACAATATTGCTGTATATCCAAAAATAATTTATAAACAAAAATGGTATTTGGCTACCATCCAAATTCTCACGATCAACAAAAATATACCTATACATTGAACTTGCATTTTCTGCTGACCATACATAAATTTCCTTTGATTAATTTTTATTTGAACAATTTGTATTTTTGGTTTTATGTTGCATACAGTCTTGCTCATATGTCTATGAGCATATACCTATTATTACAGTGTTACGCATAAGTGCACATACACTACATTACTATTATCAACTTTCACACCCGCGGTTTCTTTCTTTCTCTCATCTTCCATTTCTTTTTCTTATTTCTTGCCATACTCTACTTTTCTATCTATGTTTTTCTTTTTTTAATTTATGTACCAAAGTGGGCTATGGCAACACGGCTGCCTGCCTAACCTAACCTAAATATATGAGACACATTTGTCTGTCTATGCACTTAACTGTGCTAAATGTAATTATGCGGTGCACTCCAATATGTTTGAATTTAGGCTTGCGTCATTTACATTGTGGAAAATCAACAATAATCGATCAATGAATGGCCATGAATACGTGGATCATGTTTCACAAATATTTCCCCACGATTTATTTTAGTTTAGCAATAAGAATTAGCCTTAAATCAATAGAATTAAGGGTTATATTGTTAATGCTGATCCAGCATAATTTTAAGTATAAAATGAGGAATATATGCCTCAATAAGTCAATCTCCCTTTGGAGATTCATTCTTAAAGCTTCAAATAAATAAGAATAATAACAACCAGCACTACTTCTTATTTATTTATTTTTTTCCTGCCCGCGGCGTTTTTAAACGCCGGCACACAACCCCTAGGTAGGGATTATGTTCAGATGCGTTAATCCATATCCTTGTATTTCAAAACAATTAAATGTCTCTATACACAATCGATACAGGCTAAAAGTACGAGTCGATTGCAGAATAGCTTGTTTCTTTAAAGACTGCTGGAAAACAGGTCTTAAGCGGTAAACTTTTAAAATTAAAAAAAAAATATCACTAAAAATTTGTATATATTCTTAAAAAATTTTTTTAAATTTAAAAATTCTATTGGTGTCCATTTTTAGGCTAAAATACACAAAAAGGCAATAATTTTGGGTTTTTTGAATTGAACTTTGAGAAAAAATTCAAATAAATTTGTACATAGTATTTTAAAAAAACTGGGAAAGGGTATCAAAAAATCATAAACTGTACTTTTAAAATGCTTATAACTCGAGCATTTTTAAACATAAACATATAGATCAAAGCACCAAATTTTTGATCAATCGGCCTAGCCTTTGCAAATGGCAGAGCTACTTCCAAAATATTTATATTCTGCCCCACTGTGAACTGTAGGAAAAAAGGTATTAAGGGCAGGATTGACTATCATACTTACTGCAATCCCTAAATTAGCGCGTAAAGCGCAAGATATCTGTCAAAATTTCTCATGATATACAAAATGTATGAAGCATCCCTAAATAGCAAGGCGTCAACGCTTAGCAATTGGAAAATCCAATTATGACAGCGCGTAAGGTAATGCAGTTGCCTGCAAGCTACTCTTGTTTACATATTTTTTAGTAGTATTTAGAGAACGTTTTCAAAACAGTAATGACATTTTTGCTATTTTCGGGTTTATCTAGCGTTTTTGTCACTGTTTTGCATTTCATTTTATAGGGTTTTATTAAAAGTGATAGGTTAACATTACTGTTCACAACAAAACGTTGCGCTTTTATTTAGGTATGCACTTTCAGCGAAAAAGCCATGCGTTATTTTGCGTCGCTTCTTACGCGCTAATTTAGGTATGGCTGTTAGCCGTACGATCTGTCAAAAATTGCATGTGTGATCAAAAAGTATGATAGTGTGGATTAATGTATGTGTGTGACAGACTTTTTGACAGATCCGTACGATTTTATAATCTTTTAAAATAATTCATAAAATGATTTTTTCTATGCGATCAAAGTTAAATTTTTTGAAGATGAGGAGAGAGCAACAAAAAATATTAAAAGCATTTGTTTTCTGCATATTTTTTGTATAAAAGTGTGGCACCTAAAATGCCATTTTGAAACGATTTTTAAAGTAGGACAGGATTCTGTCAGATTTTTGTGTGACTAGATCGTGCGATTGTGTATGATAGTGAATCATGGCCTTAGCTTAGTTTTTCGCTTATATCTCGAAAGCTATTCCGCGTGCGCATATTCCGTTATATACGGTTGATAAAGGATAAAGTGCAAATCGTTTGTTTCTCGAAAGACTGTAGGAAAAAAAATTATTAAGCGGCCAACTTAAAAAATGAAGAAAAATCGCTCAAATTTATATGTTTAGTTTTATGCTTATATCTGGAAAACTATTCAGCGTGCATATATACCGCTTTATAAATTTTAAAATTGACAAAAATCGCTTATATCTTAAAAATTACTCCGGGTACATATAAACCTAAATATGCAATGGATAGAGGATAAAAGTATTAATAGATCGTGGTATAGTTTGTTTCTTGAAAGACTGTAGGAAAAAAGTTATTAAGCGGCTAACTTTAAAAATTAAAAAAATTGCTCAAATTTGTAAGTTTAGTTCTTCGCTTATACTTTAAAAACTACTCCGTGTCCATATATTCCTCTTACAATATCGATAGAAGAAAAAAGTTCAAATCTATCGTGGTATAGTTTGTTTCTTTAAAGACTATAGGAAAAA
Organism: Cistogaster globosa; assembly: GCA_937654795.1. Classification (NCBI taxonomy): domain Eukaryota; kingdom Metazoa; phylum Arthropoda; class Insecta; order Diptera; family Tachinidae; genus Cistogaster; species Cistogaster globosa. Next base: position 44,606,031 of record OW569407.1, read on the forward strand.
AGGCCTTAGGCGGAAGACTTTCACAACTAAAAAAAATCGCTCAAACTCATAAGAATCGTTTTTGGCAGAAATTATTCAGCTTATATATACGATCAATAGAGAATAAAAGTACAAATTGATCGTGGTACAGCTTGTTTCTTGAGGGACTGTAGGAAAAACGTTATTAGCGACAAACTTTTAAAATTAGAAAAAATCGCTCAAGTTTTTAAGTTTAGTTTTTAGCTGATATCCCAAAAGATATTGTGCGCGCGAATATGCCGCTATATACGATCGATAGTGAATAAAAGTAGAAGTCGATCGTGTTATAGTTTGCTTCTTAAAAGACTGTACGAAAAAGGTTATATGCCGCAAAATTTTAAAATTAAAAAAATCGCTTATATCTCAAAAATTACTCCGTCTGCATATATAACTCCATATTCAATTGATAGAGGATAAAATTACTAATCGATCGTGGTATAATTTGTTTCTTGAAAGACTGTAGGAAAAAAGTTATTAAGCGGCCAACTTTAAAAATTAAAAAAAATTGCTCAAATTTATAAGTTTACTTTTTCGCTAACATCTGGAAAACTATTCCGCGTGCATGTATTCCGCTTCATACGATAGAGGATAAAAGAGCGAATTGATCGTAGTATAGTTTGTTTCTTAAAATGGTGTAGGAAGAGGGTATTAAGCCGCAAATTCTTAAAATTAAAAAATTACTCAAATTTATAAAATTTATTTTTTCGGTTAAATCTCAAAACTACTCTTTGTGCATATATTTCTCTATATACAATCGATAGATGATAGAAATGCGAATCGATCGTGGCATAGTTTGTTTCTTAAGAGACTGCGGAAAAACTGGTCTTAAGCGGCAAACTTTTAAAATTAAAAAAAAATATCTGAATGGGAAAAAAAATTAACAAAAACGCAAGGCACAACAGTTAATATAATATTTGAACAGCATCTTTAGTGTTGTGGATAAAAAAGTAAGAATAACAGAAAAAAATTTGAATTCGTGATCACTCGATGATTGATACAAAATTGCAAAAGCAAATGTATAAGACAAGTTACAAAGAGAACAGTGAAGAAATACTTTAGTTTGTGTGTCGGCTTCGTCTAACCAAATTAATATTGATATGAATATATCTTGTATTCTTATTTACAAAATTAGTTGGTTAAATAGATAATATTTACAATATACACGAAAACGTCGGCATACATTTGTAAATAGTTTTTTTTTCTAAAGATTTTTAGAAATTAAATTGATAGATGAAAGAAAGCCAGAAAATAATAAATTTAAATTGATGCACGGTTTAAATCCTAATTTGGAAAAATTAATAAAAAAAATATCTCTTAAATATTTAAAGTTTAGTTTTGTGTTTGTATCTCGAAAACTTTACCTTTTGCATATAAACCGCTACAAATTATCTCTAAAGGATAAAAGTACAACTCGATCATATTATAATTTTTTTATTTAAAGACTTTAGGAAAAAAGTGATTTAGTGGCAAAATTTTAAAATTAAAAAAAAAATCGCTCCAAATTATATGGTTAGATTTCCGCTTATACCTCAAAAACTACTACGTGTGCATATATACCTCTTTACATGATCGATAAAGGATAAAAATACGAATCGATTATGGTATAGTTTGTTTCTTTAAAAACTGTAGAAAATGTGTCTTAAGCGGCAAACTTTTAAAATTAAAAAAAATCGCTCAAATTTATATGTGAAGTTTTTTGCTTACATGCAAAAAATTATTCCGCTTATATATATACCACTATATATGATTAATGGGGAATAAAAGCTCGAATTGATCGTGGCACAGCTTGTTTCTGGAGAGACTGTGTAGGGAAAACGTTATTAGCAGCAAACATTAAAAATTAGAAAAAAATCGCTTAAATTTGTATGCTAATTTTTTCTTATATGATGATTTGCCTGCACATATGCCGCAAGCGCATATACCGCTATATAAAGTCGATAGAGGATAAAAGAACGAATCGATCGGGGTACATCTTGTTTCTTGAGAGACTATAGGAAGAAAGTTTTTAGTTGCAAACTTTTAAAAACAGAAAAAATCGCTAAAATTTACTAGTTTGGTGTTTTGCTTTTATATCGAAAACTATTCCGCTTGCACATATACCGCTATATATATTGTCAGCGCACCATCCCAACAATATACCTATGTAGGTGAATAGAATAAAATAGGAGCAGAAGAGAAGGTTTTGATTCATTCATCAGCTGGCAAAAGGCAATTGCAGTCGTGTTCTTTTAAATCGTTTGACTTTAAATTAAAATTGTTCTTTTCTATCAATACTTTAGTAACTTTAATAATATTACTTAATTTTCAATACTAGTAATATTGAGAGAAAAGTATGGTGTATGAAAACATCAGAAGTGGTCGTACGTAATTGCAACAAGGTGCCTGGTTTTAATAATATGAAAATTAATACACATCGTAGAAAGTGTAAAACTTTTGGCTTGCCGACGCATGGAAACCGAAAAAATTATTAGAACGTTAAGAAGAAAATTTAGTAAACACATCATTTATCAGCTGAATTTTAACTCCTCACAAGTTGCATCTCCTACTTTATCAACACTCACTATGCTTTCAACGGTTGAATCAAACGCGTCGCAAATTGCGTACTCCATGTCTTTGCCATTATCAACATCAGTAAACACGCCCAATATGCTCAACATTTATAAAAGATTCCAACGGTCAGCAAATTTTCTACAAATAATCTACGCAACAATACAATAGTGCATTTGTAACAAATGATCAGCAAAATGTTGAAAACAATATCACGTCATCAACTACAAATTTATACGCACCACAGACACACGTGTCGTCAGTTGGTATAACAAACAGTCGTTATTTTAAAATTTAGACGCTAGTTGATGGCTCAACAACGTAAATGTCTTTTCCGTAGAAAACTATTATACACCAAATGTTTATCAGCGACATGTTGCTGTTTCGATTCCTTAACCACAAGTTGAAATTTTGCCAAACGTTTATTCATTGCCCGTAGGCAATGTGCCCACACAAAGTTTTTCTCAGCAACTCGTTGCTTTGTCGTATAATAGTTATGTATAATTTTCAGCCTCATGTGGATAAAAAAAAGTTTACTACTGAAATGAAAAATAAGAGTTTTGCAGCAAACAACAACACCCAACACGACTGTCAAACTCCATACATAAAAAACATGTGTACATTTTTTATATATGGAGTTTGACAGTCGTGTATACCAGCAAAAAATACTGAATCCGCCTACGCTGCCACATGGTAATTGATTCGCCTTGAACTCACCTATTGTAAGCTTAGCGAAATTCTCTTTTGCTAGTTCTTATCGCTTTAGAGATTTTCCTTTGTAAAGCTACATTTTATGCATTTTGAATACCTCGTTCAGGTACGTTTATTCAAATCAACCCCCATAAAATGTTGTTTTTAATAAAGTTAAAAAATAAGTTTTATAACGTTTAAAGAAAAAATTTTTAATTTTTCGTTTTATTTCTTTTATAATTTTCGGAAATAAATTATTTTACGAGAAAAACATTTTGGTCCAATCGAACCGGATAAATTGATCAACTCAAAGAGAAAAATAATTTATTTCGAAAATTATTTTATTTTCTTCGGGGTTTGATGCCTGATTTTGGAAAATTAATCATTTTTTTATTATATTAATTATTGAAAAAAAGGTATGTTTTTAAAAATTATTTCAAGAAAATGTGTTTAGTGGTGCAAAAAATAAGTGCAATTTAATTTTTTTGTACAGAACAAAAAAAGTTGCAATGTTAGTGACCATATAAAATATACATATATACATAAGTATATAATTATATATATACTCGGTTTAAAACATTTTTTTAAAATATACCAACTTGTGCATAAAAAATTACAAGCATAATTCCCGCTAAGTTTTTGTTTTACTCTTTTGTATTTTAGAAGTTGTAAATTCTCTTTAAAGTGTTAATTGTTTCGCTGATTACGCTCTTAGCATTGCATTTCTGACTCGATTGTTTACAGTTTTAAAGCCACTGTTAAGCTTTTAATAATAAAAAACAAGCAAAAAAGGTAAAGAGAACATAAAAGCCATACAAATAAATATGTAACGTAGGAGAAGAAAACAAACTCTGAGAAATGGAAAATTTTTTTAACAGAGTTGTAAAAAAAGGAGTGTTGTTGTTCATAACAAAAATGTAAACAAAATTTGACAAAAAATAAGAGTTTTTAGAAGCGGTCACAATTCGTCAATTTTTAATGTATTGTAAAATGAAAATTTGAAATAAAAAGCTCTAAGCTTGCAGAATCTGATTTTCTGGTTGTCACTTTCGCCATTTGAAAAATGAAGGAGCTACGCCTATAGCATAAAGTCATTAATTGTGATAATTTTTTAGTTATAAAATCAAAATTAAAGCCGTGCATCATAGCCACCAACGCCAATCGATAGAGGCTAAAAATTTCGCGTGCATATATACCGCTATACACTATCGAAAGAAGATAAAAACACGAATCTATCGTGCTATAGCTTGTTTCCTGAAAGACTGTACGAAAAAAGTTATTAAGCGGCAAACTTTTAAAATTTAAGAAAAATCGCTCAAAAATATAAAATTATTTTTTCGCATATGTATTGGAAAATGCTCCGCGTGCACATATACCGCTATATACGATCGAAAGAGGATAAAATACGAATCGATTGTGGTAAAGCTTGTTTTCTGAAAGACTGTACGAAATAAATTATTAAGAGGCAAACTTAAAAAAAAACAAAAACATTTACACTGTGTCATTTTTTATATTATAATTGTACAAGTGAATTTGAAAATCAAATATCTTATATCTTCAGAATATTTCTTTCAAGGAACGTTCAGTTTACTAAGAGCCTTGCCTTTCGCGCTTATATATCAATATATTCTTTGATGCAGTGCAGACGCCAAGGTGATACATAAGCATCTAAACTTCATCCCAAATATCTTCATTGTGCTATATCAAAGATTACCAAAAAATTGGAATTTCACTAAACGATTAAAAATTTACCAAAATATGTAGTTTCACGAAAAATTTACCAACAACTTTGCAAAAAATTCTACTTGCAATAAAAAACTTGAAATTCCATTTAAAACCGAAAATGTACAAAAAATAACTAAACACTATTGACAATATAAAAGTTTTTTAAAAAACCCCATATTTGCAAAAAAAAAAAAACACACTTACACTATTGAGTCATTTTTAACAAAATTTATTAAATCAGGGCGAGACAACCATACCAATAAAAAAACAATTCTCCAATGATACCTATATTGTCTCATTCCAGCATAAAAAAACATTATGCATGAAAATTTTAGAGGTCCGTAGGGTTTCCCCATATTTTCTTAAAATTCATTTAACATCCCTTATATACATAACTTTTTTACGAAGTATTCCGAATAACTTAATTTATTTAGTAAAGCTATGTTTATAAAGGGCAAAATTGTTTCCTACTTTTTTAAATAGGCTTTTAAATTCCCATTCCAATGATACCCATACTGTCCCATTCCACAATCAAATAATCGATATATACCATCTTATATATAAAAACTTCGAAAGGCCCGTAACTCACTTCAAATTTTTTGCTTAAAATTACATTTTGCACCCAGTAGGCACCTTTTTTTGGTGAAAAATTAGTCAATATTGTACATGTTTTATTTTTTAATGGAGTTTTTTAGACAACTTATAAATTGTTGATAGTGGGAAGTTATTGTTTGTGCATTTTCAGTTTCAAATGGAATTTGAAATTTTGTATTGCAAGTAGAATTTTTGCAAAAAATAAAATTTTCGTGAAACTAAATATTTTGGTAAAATAAGTTTTTAAACTATTATATTTTTAGATGTGAATTTGACTTTCAAAACCTAAAAATATGGTTTTATATGTTGTCTATAAAATATTTTAATATGTGGCTTAATATGTTTAATTATGCAGTGTATTATTATTATGTTTAGTTAAACGGATATGCGCATATTTTATGTCTATTTGTTACTTACTATCAAAAACTTAACATATACTGCCTTACGCATATAAATTAATATTGATATCAAATTTGTTTTAAAATAAATTTTGCAGACTGTTTAAAATACATAGAAAAAACGAACTTATATTTTTGAGCGATTTTTGTAAATTTTAAGAGTTTGCCGCTTAATAACTTTTTTCGTACAGTCTTTTAGAAAACAAACTATACCACGATATATTCGTACTTTTATCCTCTTTCGATCCTATAAAGCGGTATATGTGCATGCGGAATAGTTTCCGATATATAAGCGAAAAAATAAACTTAAATTTTTGAGCGATTTTAATATTTTAAAAGTTTGCCGTTTAATAATTTTTTTCGTACAGTCTTTCAGGAAACAAGCTATACCACGATCGATTCGATTTTTATCTCCTTTCAATCGTATATAGCGGTATATATGCAGGCGGAATAGTTTCGAGATATAAGCGAAAAACTAAACTTATATTTTTGAGCGATTTTTAAAAATTTTAAAGGTTTGCCGTTTAATAAATTTTTTCTTACAGTTTTTCAGGAATCAAACTATACCACGATCGATTTGTATTTTTATTCTTTTTTATCGTATAGACCGGTATATGCGCACGCGGAATAGTTTTCGAGATATTAGCGAAAAACTTAAGTTATAAATTTGAGAAATTTTTATAAATTTTAAAAGTTAGCCGCTTAATAATTTTTTCGTACAGTCTTTCGTATTTTTATCCTCTTTCGATCGTTTATAGCGGTATATGTGCACGGGGAATAGTTTTCGAGATATAAGCAAAAAACTAAAGTTATAAATTTGAGCGATTTTTCTAAAGTTTAAAAGTTTGCCGCTTAATAACTTTTTTTCGTACAGTCTTTCAGAAATAAGACTATACCACTATCGATTCGTATTTTTATCGTTTTTCGATCGTATATAGCGATATATGTGCACGGGGAGTAGTTTTCGAGTTATAAATGAAAAATAACTCTAAATAGCTTGATGTGTAGCACCTTTATTTCTTAATTATCAAAAGTGACAGTTGCAAAATTTGATTCTATCATCTGTATGCTTTTAATTCTTTGTTTTTGTATTAAAATTAAAATTAAATTAACAAATGGTGATTTAAATAAAAAATGATATATTTTGTCTCAGTTTGTTTATATTTTATTATGTAAAACATGAAAGCACGTTGCACTAATACACTCTAAAAAAAAAAAACACAAAAACATGCTCACACGCATAGGAAAAAGTACTTTCAATGCAACTCTAAAAAAATTTTGCCAAAACAAAAAAAAAAGTTTGCCAAAAAGTTTATTTGCTTCTTCTCGACAAATATATTGGCGTTTATTGTATATTTACTTGCCAATTTTGTTAAATATTAATTGTTGTGCGAATTAAAAGATGTGGTTTTATTGCTGGTGGTTGGTGTATATAAATATGTATGTTTGTGTTACTCACTTTAATAACATTAGTGTTGCAACATTTAATCGAGTATTCGTGAATATTATTTCTATACAGATAAATTTGCTTAAACTTTTTTGCAGTTGTGAAGTAAACTTTTAGTGAATTTTATCAAATTGAATATCAATTTTTATCCGATGGAAATAAAGTTAAAAATACTGTAAAAAAGTACACCAAATTTAATTGTTGCAACAAACTATTTTTGATTTTAATTTTTCTGATTAGAAATGCCTTTACATAATGCTCAATATTTTTTACGGAATTATTTTTCATTTAATCTGAATAACTGCGGCAGTGTAATTTCACTTTAAAAGGTATTGCTTTGATAATAAAATATAGTTCAAATACAAGAAAATATTTGATTTTTTCCCCGCTTTGATCAAGTTTTTAAAGTTTTATTATTAAAAAACGTTTAATTTTTTGCCCTTATAATCCACCGGTTATTTATTTGTTTTGACTTTGAGAAATAATTTAAATAAAACAAGCGATCGTTTAGTCGATTTTAAGGCTTTTATATCGGTTATACCTCAGTCGGAACATAGAATCGGTTCATTGACAACCCATGAAAAAGAATTAAATCGTTTCTGGGAAGAAGTTCGACAGTCTTACGATTGTTTATTGAACGAAGGGGAATCGAAGAAGTTGCAAAAGGAGATAAAGCAGAGGTACATGTCTTCCTATAGTACGTATGTAAAGGGCATATCCCTTATTTATGATAATTAAGAGCGTATAAAAGCCATTTCACTTGATCAGGCTAATGAGTTAACAAAAACTCTAGTTCCGAGCTTTCATTTACTACCTTGCGATATGGAAATCTTTTATGGGGATTACGTCAATTACCCTACTTTTCGGGATATGTTTTCCACTCAATACAAGAATAACCCCAGATTATGTCCTGTAGAGAAGTTGTATTATCTACTGCAAAAAACGAAAAGTGAAGCCCATGAGATTATTTTAACTTGTCCTTGATAAATGATGAGTTTGCACTAGCTTGGCATAATTTAGTAGATAGGTATGAGAACAAGCGACTTCTTATTAACGATCATTTCAAGATTTTATTTAATATTTCTCCCGTAACACGTGAAACCGGCCCAAATTTGAAATTATTGCAACGAGCTACAAACGATTGCGTTACTAATCTGTCTACGCTTAATGTAAATACCGAAAGTTGGCATGTAATATTTGTTTATATTCTCAACTAAACTACCCGATAATGCTTTAAGTCTCTGGAAATAATCACTAAAACGTGATGCGAATATGCCTATGTGGGATGAGGTGGATAAATTCTTGACGGCTCGTTATCAGACCCTAGAATCCGTCTATGATAAAAAAGGCTCTCACCCTACTCCACTTCACAATAAAAGTTCTAGTCCCGGTAATGCGGATAGCTCGAAAAAATTACATAATGACACAACGATAATCAATAGTTTTACAACTAAGACTAATACGAAGCAATCTGTAAGTCGTTGTGTTCTTTGTCAGGAACAACATCTATTAAGATTGTGTCCCATCTTTTTAAGACAAAGTGGAGAAGATCGTATCTCAACAGTAAAACGATTTAAGTGTTGTACGAGTTGTTAAGCTACGTCAAATGAATTTAAAAACTGTAAAAGTGTACACGTTTGCTTTATGTGCAAACAAAAACATCATTCGCATTATTCTAGTCAAGCTACTATTCTCACTAACGTTGACAATATTGCGTCTTCTTCGGCAGCTGCTCGTTCTTTTCATACATATAGTAGCCAAGTGGAATTAAATACCGATCATACCGTATTGCTAGGTACTAAGTATTGCCAAGTGGGAACTAAGAATGTTATAAGTTCTACCAGAGCATTTATTGATCTAGCTTCTCAAGCAACATTTATTACGAAAAGACTGCAAAAATAGCTTTCTTTTTTAATACGATCTGTTCCGATGGCTAAAATTACAAGTCTGAATGGCAGCGTGGCAGCAAAGATCCAAAAATTTTTCTCATATCGATTGGATCGCCAATGGACCCGAACTTTAAGATTCAAACTGAGGCTTATGTAGTTGGAGAACTTACAGGGCGTTTGACTTTATATATTTCGACTGCAGATTTTAGCCTTTTCCCCGAAATATCAACGGCAGACGTTAGTTCTGTTCGAGTAGATATACTTCTAGGCGGTGATGTTTATTTGCAAATATAACTTCCTGAAGTTAAAGGTATGCTAATCTCAGAAGTTCCCCCCGTACCTCGAACAACCCAAATAGAAAATTTTTTTGAGAAGCTTTACAGATACACTGCTTACAGATATTCTGAAGGCCGTTATGTCGTTTCTTTACGTTTTAGGCTAGAATTTCTAAGATATTTGTCTCTAGCCGATTCCCGAAGTGTTGCTCTCTCGAAATGTAGAAGGAATGAGACGCGATTATTAAACATCCCCGTTTGAAAATCCCAGTAGATCATACGTTATTAAAAATAGTCTCGTACTAGGACATATGCGTGAAACTAGTCTCCCAGAATCTTAAGCTACTTGCTATTGTATGCCTCACCATGCAGCAATTAAGCCGGACACTGTTACTACGAAGCTTTGAGTAGTATTTAAAGCGTCTAGTGCATCAACGAGTGGCTTGAGTTTAAATAGTATTTTAAACCCATGTTTCGATAATATAAGCAGATCTCACTATTTTAAATTTTCCCCTGGAGATTTTATCGTTATGTATTTAATGCCGACACAGTGAAAATATACAGGCAAATTCCTATACATACCAATCATTCTACGACTACGAGCTTAAAACAGTGACTTTTGGAGTTATTTGGCTATAAAGACTTTACTGCAATTGGCGATTGATTGCAAAGTTCGCAGTCCTGCTGCGTCTGAAATGTTATCAGACAATACGTACGTCGATGATTTATTGGCTGGTTCGTTTGAGTTAGAAGATTGTTTAAAAAGACGCGATGAGCACATTGAAAGTCTTCGTTCAGCAGGTTTCATTCCCCGTAAATGGACCGCTAATAATATACGTCTTTTAGAGAAGATTCCGAGTGAAAGTTTGTTTGATGCAGATTTTTAAGGTTTTCAGATGCAAGCACAACAAAAGGTATAGGCTTGCGTTGGAATGCTCAAAATTATTGTTTTTATTTTAAACTCGTACCGCAGCTTAATAGAAGTATGGTCACAAAACGTGCTGTCTCGTCTGAAATTGCTAAATTGTTTGATTATGCAACAAATATGGAAGGACAAGACAGATTGGGATGAGTCCTTGAATCCTTCTGCGTTGGTTCAATGGTACTCTTTTCTCGATAATTACCTTTCATCCAGATAATGAGATTCAGATCTACGGATTTTGCGATGCTTCTGAAAAGGCATATGCTGCCACTATCTATGTTCGCTCTGTCTCTTCCCCGTTTGAGACTAAAATGCATTTACTTGCGTCTGAAACAAAACAAGCTCCAGTAAAGTTTTAGTCTTTACCCCGATTAGAATTCTGTGGAGCAGTGCTTTTGGCAAAAATTGTGGACTCGTTAAAGGTCAGTTGAAGAATAAGATATTTCTATGGACTGACTCCACTATAGTTTTAGCATGGATTAATAAATGCACTTGTGATTTGCCAACTTTTGTTGGAACTGAGCATTGGGCTCACATTGTTTCTAAAGAAAATCCTGCTGATAAAGCAAGTCGTGAGTCCTTGGCTCGAGATTTAATATGCGATTCCTTGGTGGCATGGACCCAATTGGTTATCTGAAACATGAAGTAAATGGCCACAAAAATCAGCAAGCATTCATGCGCACCTGAAATGTGTAAAATTGGCTACTGAACCCGTATTACTATTTCAAACTTACGCCGAGCAATAAGAATTTTTGCGTATTGGTTTCTCCGTTTACGCAACAGTTTGTATCCAACTTAAGAAATATCGCAATCTAAAGTGAGATTTGTACGAAATCGATTAATTCTTATATGTAAGCAGACTTATTTTGAAGAATATAAGTATTTGTCAGAAGACATACAACTACCCTCAAAAAGTCGTTTGCTTTCCTTAAACCCCTTTATAGAATCAAATGGTCTTATTAGAATGAACGGGCGTCTTGTACAAGTACCGGGTCTGGTATATAATGAAAAATGTACAATAATACTTCCAAATAAGGACACTTTTACAAGGCTGTTTGTGCGGCATGTCCATAGGTGTTCGATTCATGGTGGACTGGCCTTGAAGATGCGCCTTATTCGAATAAAGTTTTGGATCCCTTATTTAAAAAACTTTATTTGTGTTATGATTCGTAATTGCAAACGATGCATTCTTCCGAAAAGAAATGGGACAACAGTTACCTTCCGAAAGAACAATTCTTTCTAAGCCTTTTATCGATATGGGTTTCGAGATAAAATCTTACGTTGGAAGGGGTTGTAAAATAAAGAAAGGTTAAATAGTTGTTTTTGTATGTTTTTGCTACGAAAGCAATACATCTTGAGGCGACTAGCGATATGTCGTCTAAAACATTTTTGGTCGCATTTAGTTGATTTTTCTCGCGACGTGGTTGCCCATTCCATTTATATTCCGATAATAGAATTGTCTTTGTCGGTGCTTCGAATTTAGGTTTATGTGCATAACAGCTTAAGTACTGTTGAATGGCATTTTACACCTCTAGAGACCAAGAGCTTTAAGACACATTCAAAGAAAATAACAAATGCTCAGAAATTTACGTCCGAGGTGTTTACGACAATGCTAACTTGAATATAAGCATGCTTAAATTCGAGGCCTCTTTGCCCGATGAATGAAAGTCCCTATGATATCACTCCCTTAACTCTTTTTGATCGGTACACCCCTACTTACTCCCCCTGAGCTTAACATGTCTGATTTTTTGATAAGTCATCCTAGCAGATGACAGAAATTAAAAGTACTTCATCACCAGTTTGCGATTCGGTGGAAGGAAGAGTACTTAAAGGAATTTCATAGACGCGTGAAATGGAAGTATCCTAAGAGTGAGTTTCAAGCAGGAAATGTTGTCGTTATCCGCAAAGACAACTTACCACCAAATGAATTGAAATTAGGACGAGTAGAAAAAGTTTATTTAGGATCTGAATCTAGACCACGTGTTTGTACGTAAGAACAGCTTTAGGCATTTTAAATCGGCCTATTGTTAAGCTTGTTTTGCTACCCATAGCCGAATAGTTTTAACCCGTTTTTCCCTTTTTTCTCTTTTTTTGTTTAATAGTAAAATGGTGGAATCCCGTCGTCTCGAAGTTCACCGCCCATTAGAAGTCGCAACTAATTCCGGTAGTAAGCTACCAGATCCAGATTTAGATTATGTAAAAAGGATCATCCTTTACGTAAATACTATCGGTTCAAAAGAATGACGATCGAAAAAACTCAAATATTGTTTTAATAGTTTTGCGCCCACACATATTATGCGTAACTGTGACAGCCGAGATCGATGTACCCAGTGACTTGAAGAGCACCATACTATGCTAAATCGTTTTAAATGCCAAAGGACATCTTATACTACATCGAGGCCAAAGCAAAATAATACGAAGTTTAAAAAGGGGGTTCCAAAACAAAGGAAAAATACCATGCGCAACGCTAAGAACGAAACCAGAAACAAATTCAGAGCCACCAGCATCATCAACAACAGCAACAACAAAACTACTACTAGCCAAACTAGCCGAATTACGGAGGTTATCGTGGCCACCCCGCGACGATCGTTATTAGTGTCCACTCAGGACACATTGTATAAATATTTCATTGTTTATTTATTATCTATTATTTGTTAATTAGTTTAAAGAATAATGAATCTGTTAAATGAAGTTTGTGAAATAGTATATTTATAATATTTGCGTGTGCGTTGTTTCCTTACATCCTCTTATTGCAGCCGTGCAAGGGGGGCGGGATGTTTACGTGCAAAGTAAAGAACTCACCTGTTGTAAGCTTAACGAAATTCCCTTTTGCTAGTTCTTATCGCTTTAGAATTTTATTTTTTTTCTTTGTTAAGCTACATTTTATACGTTTTATATACCCCGTTCAGATACGTTTGTACAAATCAACCCTTATAAAATGTTGTTTTTAAATAAAGATAAAAAATAAGTTTTATAACGTTTAAAGAAAAAATTTATAATTTTTCGTTTTATTCCCTCTTTTATAATTTTCGGAAATAAATTAGTTTTACAAGAAAAGCAACTTATTTATATGTACGGCTAACGGCAAACTTTTAAAATTGAAAAAACCGCTCAAATTTATATGTTTGGTGTTTTGCTCTTATACCGAAAACTATTCCGCGTGCACATATACCGCTATATACGATGGATAGAGGATAAAAGTGCGAATTAATCGTGGTATAATTGGTGGTGTGAAAAAAAGGTGTTAACGAATCGATCGCGTTATAGTTTGTTTATTAAGCGACTGTAGAAAAAAAATTATTAAGTGGCAAGCTTTTAAAATTAAAAAAATGCTTATATTTTGTTGCGGATAAAATTGTCCATAAATAAAACCAGAAGTTGGCTTGTGCAATATATGCTAGTTTCTTATTTTGCTTCATTGGTTCCCTTTTATGTTGTTGTTATTTATACAACTAATGGCTGTAGGGGGATGATAAACTTGTGCGTATTTTCTTTATTGTTCTGTAAATTATTTAGTGTTTTTTTCTGTTGGTTTTTGAATGGTAATATTTCGTTGTATTTTTTTATGTTTTTGTGTTATTTTGTTTTTTATTAGTATTCATATATTTTATTGATTTTATTTTTTGTCTATCGGCGTGATTAACGTTTGGTAAATAATTTATGGCTGTTTTCACTTTTAAAATACTACTAAATAGTGGCGTTCCACACAGGTCCAAGACGCCAATCTAGCTGGAAAAAAAATTGTTGTGCTTCAAATTTCACATAATTTGTTTAGTAATTGTTAGATTACTATCCACTGTGCGCAACTTTATACCAGGTTTATTTTTTAATTTTTGCGTATTTGCTTTGGTATGATGTTTTAAAACTTAACAATTGCGTTTTCACTGTTTTTATAGCAGCTCAATCCATTGACAGCATCATATTTGAGTTGATTTTAACATCAAAAATAGCAAATTTTGTATTTTTTACACTGCATTATGTCAGGTATGTTGAAGCTATGTTATAAATAAATGTCGAATTTAAATGTTGTATGTGCAAAATAATAGATAATGGGAAATATGTGTTTTGTGTAGTAAAAATATAGAATTTTATGTTTTAAAAGTAACTTTTAAATAGGATTACCGTCAATTCCCGTAAATTAATTGGCCTTAAGTAATGTCCGCTTTGGATGAAAAATAATTGTCTGAAAATATTTACCGGTAAACTTTTTATATACATATGTAGAAATGGTAAGCAAACAAAGGGTACAAGCTGTCGTTAGCTATTTTCTTGCTAAGAGTGGGTTACAGAAAACTAAAACAGAAGATTATTGCAATAAAGTTAAGTTAGCTGTACGAATATTAACGTATTCAAATAACGAAAGAAAAGCAAAAAGATCTAAGAAATATTTGGAAGACTACAACGAAATTTGGTTAAATGGAATAATTGGTCTTCCTTCTGAAAACGTAATTAAAATCCCACAGGATTAAGGGATCTAACCGTCAACGTCAAGTTTTAGTATTAAGCTCAAATGACGGTAATATGGCTAGAAAATTTTTTCAACAACTTTCCTTGACTTTTTAAATAACAGGAGTAAATGAAAGTTTAATAAAAAGACTAGGAATAATAATAAGGCTGGGATAACTACGTCATTTGGTTACGCAATTAATGAAAAAGCATTACAAAAATATGCGACGGATACTGCGGATTTATACGTAATACTGTATGAATGGTACTGTACGCAATCGAGTGTCCACCAAATTTTGATTCAAATGCGGCACTACCGATAGGAATGATGTCGGACGAAGCACTAGAGTATCGGAACTTAGATTTTAGATTTATTCGCAAACATCACACTAGAAAAATTTCATGTGAGAAAACAATGGAAGATCTTTTCAATTATTTGCTTCTGTCATCAGATCTTTTTTAACAAAGCCATTTCTTAGTGGAGTACCCAAGGAAGCATTTTGGTCGTGAGGTCGCCTTTATTGTATATTAAATTTGAATGAAACTTTTTAATGAAAATTTCATAATTATTACAAAAAATTTGATTTTTTTTAAATTTTCATATACATAATTGTATCTTCGACCTCGTTCGAGTCGTCTATCAAAATATTGCCAAAATGGGTATTCGGCACCTTTAAATTAATACATTAATGTTTTTCATATTCTTTATATGTCATAAAAACTGCCATGCCCATTTCACCTAAAACCCCTGTTTTTAAGAAAAACATAATTCCAAAATTTTATACTTTAGCTGCTTTCGAAAAGAAGTTGTGACTTTTTTTCAGCTAGATTGGCGTCTTGGACCACTGTGTGTTGCTACCAAAACTAAATTAAAACGATTTACAGTGTTGAGTCTTTTTTGCATGGTTCATGAAATTTGAAAAAATATAGCACCGAGACATATCTGTTTTTGTATGCTGAAAATAGAGAAAAAAGAACAAATAACAGTTGTTGCTTTGCAGATTTTCAAAACATTGGAAAGAAAGCATAAAAATGGAGGCCAGAGGTCTGCTGTCTGAGGATTCAATAAAGTCCGTGGTGATAGTCTGAATAGAACAGTGAAATCGAAAATTTATTTTTGTTAAAGAAAAGCTTTAAAGTTTTAATTGAAAACGGTTTAATAGCTATTAAAGATTTCTTATTATCTATTTTAACTATTCGGAATCAAAAAAGATGATTTGGAAATAAAGGTGGGTGTCGAATAATAAGTTAAGGCCAAATATAACTTATTGTATTTAGTAATCTAGTGCGGCAGACATTCTTGACGGCTCTCGGAGGTCCACTGGATAATAGCCACAGTCCTTAAGGATCAAGATTGCCTGAAGACTTAAATCTTAAACAGGTGAAATTGTATTTAGCCTACAACAAAAAAAAGGCAGCCTTTACCTGGCATTCAGTTGTTCGTCCGCCATTGTGTTTGTGTCAGGCCAGAGTTTGGTGCAAATCGGAAACCAAGGTTGTTCAGGAAGATTATTGATACCACCACTGGTTTTTAATTAAAATCCTAAAATCAATAAGAAGGTTATGTTAAAAAAATTTTGAGTTGCTTTGTGTTGTATGTATTTTTGTTAGCAAATTTTAAGTTAAGTTCATTTGGATTGATTATCAGCGCTTAAATTTTTAAGGAGATATATATTAGTAAAGATTTCCTTTCTTCTTAAAAACCTTTACAGTCACAAGGAAAATAAATTTGTTGGAGTATTCGTTCTATTATTATTAAGGACTAATAGAATGCGTAATTGAGATCCTTTAGGCAGGTGTGTTAAATATATTTTTAGGGGTAGAAAGCAAAGTTTGTTTAGTTGTTTGTTTTTTTACTATAAAAGGAATTGGAAGATTTTAAATATAGTGTTAAGGATCACGTTTTTTTTTTTGTCCTTTAATTTATATACTGATAAAAGTTTAGTGCTTTGATCTTGTTAGTAATAAGTCCTTTTTTCTTTGTTCAATATATTGTTCAAAATATGTGAATTCTGTTTTAATGAAAAGCAAATAAATGGTTGTTGTCTAAGCTTTGTGTTCTAGTGAGGTTGTATGTGAGGTTATTGTTATAGTATAAGTGCGTGTGGATTTTTGGGGACACAATAAGTGAAATGAATAGGAATCAAGTGTCCAAGGATGGGCGGGAGAGTGAAGAACAAAACGTGTTCTTCCTCTAAAGAGTTTCCATTTGCTGGTAATGTTGTTTTTCTTATTATACCTATTTTTTTATAAATTTTAATTCTGCTTGCCTCTGGGCTATAGTTGTGGGTTGGAACCTGCCCTGACGGTGTGTTTTGAGCGGGCTAGCAAAACAACTAGAGCGCCCCTTAAGAGACACTTAACAATATGGCGCCCAAACAGAATGAAACTTTATTTGTAAATTTTAGTATAAAGGACATCTAAGTATACTAGGCAATAGTGATATGAATTTACACACATAGCTTTCAAATTTCCATCAATCAATCCGATAGCCGCTTTTATGTAATATTTTAGGTGTGGAGTATCATGTGGAGAGTAGAAAAGCTATGAGTTTTAGACTTGAGCATAACTGAGGTTTACGATAACCGTTCTTAACAATGATTCAGACTTATGAAATTCTGTAAAATCTGTTTTTTTCTTTAGTTATAGCTAAAACTACATAGGCAAATACACTTGTTGTAATAAATTGACGTAGGAAACTCTATATATGAGCAGGCCTTAATAAGGCACTAGAAAAAGAATTAAAACAAAAGGAATAACTAACCACATACATAATATGATTCTCACATCATCACAACCATTTTGTTGGTTTTTGTTTTGTCATACAAATATATAATTCTTGTTCTATTTAATATAATAATTAATTTACTTGTTAATATTTTGTTTCAGGTCATTGTATTGTGTGTAAAAAAGTATTGAATAATTGTTGTTAATCGGGTTTTTTAAAATTATTATAAATTAGTTAGGATCTTAGCAAAATATAAATCGTAGCATTTTTAATGGCAAAAAAGTTATTTGTTTATATGTGGTAGTAATTTTTGTTAGAAAGTAAACTAATAAAGATTTTGTGTTGTTACATTTTGTTTTCACGGTATTCGAATAGTTTATGTTTAATATATGATTTTAATTTCATTTTTTTTTTATAAAGAACGATTATTTTTAACATATCAAGGAAATCAATTTTGTATATTTCGAAAAAAATAACAAGTTAACTGGTACTTAATCAATTTATATAAGGCTGAAAAGAAAACAGAGCCAAGCTGTTAAATTTATAATTTGTAGGTCGATATTTTTTAGTAAATTAAAATGTATGGCCGATTCGGAGGTCAATAAAAATAGGAAAGCATTAAGGAAACCTTAAACTAAAGAAAAGTATTGGAAAAATTACAATTCGAACAGATTGGCTGATAGATCTCCCAAAATTGAGGATAGGTCAGCGACAGTCAACGTGCCAGAAGAAAATCAAGGTACTATACCTAAACAGAAGGGAAATAGAAATGTAAACACGAGAAACATTTATCCCGTTCAAGGTGACCTATCACCGTTAGATTGTTGGTTATAGAAAGTGTAGAGGGTATGAAAGATAGCATAGACCGATTATTAAATCATCTCATTATTGAAAAGGTTAGTGTAGAGATGAGAAAAGTCCATGAAAGTATAAGTCAGCTATTAGAAGCAGTTAGAAACTTGGCAATAAAGGACAGAAATTGCCATCGCTCCCACTGTATATTTATACGCCTTGTTACAACTTGATAAAATTAATTCGCCTTGAACATTGTTATACAAGCGGGGTAAAAAATTGTATCTGTTGAAGGAAAATTGGTACAAATAACAAATTTAAACAATAGTTTCTTAATAATTATTAAAGAGTGACTGTACATTTTATATGTATGTATAATTCAAATACAGTACGTTCATAAATAATAGCACATTTGCTAATCTGTAAATTAATAATTCATAAAATTTTAACAGGGCATGCTATAATTTTCATCTCTTTGTGTAAACTTTATTAATATGTTCTCTTTTCAAAATTGACCTTATTTTACACAAAACTCTCAGGAATTACAAATACCGTTATCAAAATTGCTTACATTTATATATTTAGCATATTTAAGCGTTCAAATTGTATAGCACAAATGCAAAAAATTCTTTGTATAAAAAAAACTACCGTTTTTAAACAACTATTGCATTCAGTTTTATTAAAAATATTAGTTATAAGCAAAATGCCACGCGAAAAAGTACTTAGCGAATTTGAAAAAGGTCAAATTTTAACATTGACAGAAATTGGTGCGTCGAAAGCTGAAATTGCAATTCAAATCTGCAGAAGTCGAAAGGTTGTTTATAATTATTTGGCAAATATTGAAAATTATGGCAAAAATAAAAGCAGTGGTAGAAAAAAAAGTTAAATGAACACGAGCGCAGTCTTATTCTAAGGACAGCAAGCAACAGTACCAAAAGCTGTAACCAACTTGCTGCATGCGTTTCCAACAAAGTGTGCAAAACGACCATTTGGAATGTTCTAAACTCTTCCAAACATATTCAAAAACAGAGAATGAAAAAAGCTCCTCGCCTTTTGAAACGTCATATCAATGCACGTTTGGAGTTTTGCAAAAATAATATGAATACAAATTGGTCAAATGTAAGTTATTTAACACCTTTGAGTTATAAAATGGTTAACTTATTTATTTCTTTTTAAAGATAATTTTTTCAGATGAAAAAAAATTTAATTTAAATGGCCCTGACGGCAATAATAGTTACTGGCGTGACTTACGAAAAGAACACCAATGTTTCTCACGAAGAAACTTTGGTGGTGGTTCTGTTATGATTTGGGGTGCATTTACTGAAGAATGCTGTTTGAAGTTGCAAATCGTACCAACCAAAATTAATAGTGAAAAATATTGTGAATTGCTTAAGTGCAGTTTATTGCCATTTGTACATAATAATAATATAAATATAATAAATATAATATAATAATATAAATAAGAAATATATTTTCCAGCAACTCCTTAATCACTGATTGTAATTTAGTTATTTTTTGTTTTAAATTTTGGGAACTCAAAATAAATATAAGTAAAATTTTTTAAACGAATGGTATTTTTTCTTCGCACAGCTTTAACGTTTCTGACATTACAATGCGGGATACGTAAACCAGAAAAAATTTTCATTTGTTACGTTTTTATAAAAAAAAATTACATTCGTGTTTCAAAAAGCCAAAAATGAAAAACGGTATCGTTTTTGTGCGTCTAAACAGCAAATTGTCTTCTGTAACCAGGCTGTAGACACACTTTACCCCTGACAGGGCGAAAGAAAAAATTATGAAGTTAGAAAACGTATTATTAATGAATCGAATGATAACGCTGATTTTACCAGAAAAAGTAAAACAAAATAATGATAACAGTACCAAAACGATAAATCATAAGAAATTTACTACAAGCATTGGTTATAATGAATATAAAAAAACCAGCAAAGTTTCTCAAGCGTGATGAAAAAGTAAAATTCACAAAAGTGCCAATTCATTCTTAAATTAAGAAAGCACTTTATTGCCAGAAAATAACAGCGTAAATTTTTAGCGGAAGCAGTTAATCGATCTTTTTCAAAGACAGATTTAAGACCCTATTTTGATGTTGTCATGAATGGCAAAACATTTAAAGGATTGCTGGACCCTGAACAGCAACAAGAAATAGAGCTAGCTCTCAAAAGATTTTCATCGTTCGAAGAAAAAGGGCTAAACAAATTGAAACTAGATTGTTACGTGGCACTAACCCAATAAAAGATAAACACTACCCTATTTCACCCGCGGTAAAAGAAAGCGTTAATATGGAACTAGATAACATGCTCAGACTAAAGGTAATAAAAGAAAGCAACAGTCCCTGGTCAAATAGGATAACACTGGTCCGAAAGCCACTTGAAATAGGTTGTGTCTAGATGCTAAAAAACATAATGCGGTAACTGTAAAAGACGCATATCCTTTACAAAACATCGACGGCATTCTGAGCCGCATAGACCAAACACATTACATCAGCAGTGTCGACCTTAAGTCGGCCGCTGTACTATTCCGTGTGATGCCATTTGGCTTATGCAATGTGGCTCGACGTTTATGCCGGCTGATGGACAAAGTTATACCTGCGAGATTGAAGCCAAATGTATTTATCTACATCGATGACTGACTTAACATTTCAGAGGACTTTTCAGCCCATTTAAGAATTTTGTAGTAAGTGGCTGAATACTTAGAAAAAGCCAATTTAACTTTTGGTGTTGGAGGAGATCACTTATAGTCACCTGCTCATCACTGATGAAAATGTCATCACTATTGTTAATCCCTTTATTTGTTTGCTAATACCTTTATTTGTTTGTTAATCCCTTTGTTTGTTTACTCCCTACATTGTTGTTGATTAATATTAATACTTGTATGTACATGCATTTATAATATTTTAAGATTTGTTGCATTACATTAATTCATAATCATTTTTTTATGCTTTGGAATTTTTAGCCCAAATGTAATAATTTTTATTTTAGTTTTTAGTCTCAAAGTTGAATTTAATAAAGAACCTCGTTTATAAAGTAATCTCTCGCGTCTTTATTAATTTATTTTCAATAGTTAATTTTTTTACGCGACATTTTTGGCAACCGGGACAGGACGGTAGTTCTAAAGTTTGAGTTAAATAAAAATTTATTCGGTTTTCTTGCACTTTTTGGCCCGTATAGCCACATCAAAAATATTTTGTTCGTTGGATTTGGACAGAGCTCTTGCAAATAATTTGTAGTCTACGCGTGACTTAGTATCAATTTTTGTGATTTTTTTTCGTGTCACCTACTTCAAATATTTTAAGGTTGTGCATACTTTCGTGTCACCTATAACTAAATTTCGTTGTTTGTGTGCATTTTGCCTATAGTGGTACAAGTGCATTTTCAAAAAAGACTTGAAACCAGCTTTAAGTGCTACCTCCCATTCGAAGATCAAAAATGTCGGTTCGTGGCTTGAACATATACAAACTTAAAAATTTTAAATAAAATGGCAACCAATGATGACGTAGTTCTTGATACAAATACTTCAAGTGGCCCAGAATTGGCATCGCTCAAACAACAAAGGGCTACGATGAAAAGAAATATTTCTTGTATTCAAAAGAAAATTGAAAAGGATGGTGACAAGGTTGACACTACCATTTTGCAATGTAGACTTGAAATTTTGGAGTCTTATTTCAAACAGATCTGTCACATTCAGGGGCAGATTGAAAAAATTTGTCCTTCCGATGCAGCCAGAAGTGATCTTGAAGAAATTTATATTGTGGCCAAAGCGAAAATTTTGTCCATATTAAAAAAAGTCGTTGCTCAACTTCAATAGAACCAAGTTATATTAACACTTCGATGGGACTTTCAAGCCATAATCGATTACCATCATTTAAATTGCCTCGGTTCGATGGAAAATATGCAGATTATAAAAGAATTATTTCAACTTTGAACAACATGATCCATGAAAATTCATCTTTAACACCTGTAGATAAATTCAACTTTTTATTAAACTGTCTTTCTGGCCAAGCTCTAGCAGTGGCTTAACCATACCAAGTAACGGAGGAAAATTACCCTAAGGCTCTAGACAGGTTACGGGAACGCTATTATTTTTCTCTTATTTTTCTGGAACATATTACTGATGTCTTTAGTATTTCTGATATGGTAAAAGGTGATAGTGTTTCGTTATGTAATATAATTGATACTGTGTCTGCAATTCGTGGTTCGCTTCTATCCCTTGGATCAGAAATGGATATTATGAATGCGATCATAATTCATATTTTGTTATCAAAGCTTGATACTTCAACAAAATTATGATGAAAAAATAGATTTTAAGTCGTTGCCTTCATGGGAAACCTGCTATGAAATTTTAAGCCATCGCTGTCAATTTATAGAAAGTCATGGTGAGAAAGTTGATATTAAAAATAGTTCTAGTAGCACAAACAGAAAATCTAATTTTAGCCGCCACTCAACTACATATGTAACTTCAAACTCAAAAATTAGCTGTTCATATTGCAATAGCTCAGAACATTATCTTGCAACTTGTTCTTCGTTTTTGTCGCTCGTAGTTTTGAAACGTTTTAACTTTATAAAATGTAATGGGCACTGCATAAATTGCCTTGGAAAGGGTCACTTAGTGTCGAAATGTCCCTCTAAAAGTCGTTGTCGAATTTGTCATTTTGCTCATCATACCACGCTTCATATTTTCTTTCTTGTAGACTCCTCGTCTACTAGTGCTACACCTAATCAGTTATCTAATAAAAATGATGCTGTATCATTAGTTACTCGTTAATCCAGAAGAGCCATAATAACAACTGCTGTTGTTCTTATAAAGAATAATTATGGTTCTTTTCAACCGATAAAGGTACTTCTTGACTCATGTTCAGAAAAAAATTTTATTACTGAAGAAGCTGCGAAAAGACTTAAACTTCGCATTCAACCAAGTCGTCAAGAGGTTTCTGGAATTGGTGACGGGCACACAAAAATTAAATTTTCTGTTGCTGCCACGATCAAATCTCGGCTTTGCTCCTACGAATTTTCATCAAAATTCGGTGTGACGAAATCAATTTCTACTAAGCATCCTGGTGAATATATACGCGTCAAAGCTATAAATTCCTGAAACAATAGAGTTTGCAGATCCATTCTTCTAGAAGCCACAACGGATTGATTTGCTAATTGGCTCTGGATATTTTTCGATATATTGCTCGATGGACGTATTTCGTTGGAACTAAGCAACCCTAGCCTTGTAAACACAATTTTTGGATGGCTAGCCGGTGGGGAATTTAGCGTTCAGCAAAACTCGTCAGCAGATACTTGCAATTTGGCAGTATATTATGCAACAAAAAGTATAGAAAGTGCATTAAAAAGGTTTTGGGAAGTTGGGGAATATAACTGTGGTCCTCCAAGACTTTCAGAAGAAGAAGAGGCGTGTGAAAAACATTTCATTCAAAATACTAAAATTGAAAGAAATGGACGCATTCAAGTTCGGCTGCCATTTAAATAAAGTCCAGATTGCTTAGGGGAGTCTTTTGAAAATTGTAAACGTAGAGTTTTATCACTCTATGTATGTAGAATTTATGAACGGATATATGGCACTTGGTCATATGTCACTTCACAGTGGTCCTATATCTCGTCCACATTATATCATACCTCATCATTGTGTACTCAAACCACATAGTACAACAAAAAAAGCTTCGCGTTGTTTTTGATGGGTCAGCTCGTACAACTTTGAATTATTCTTTGAATAATATACTCTTGGTTGGTCCAACCATACAGCAAGATTTAATTACTACTCTTTTTTCGTTTCGATTGAATAGATTCGCCAATTGTACAATTGTACAATCGTAAAATGTACCGCCAATTTCTAGTCGACGAGCGTGATCGTAAAATTCAACTGATTCTTTGGAGATCCAACACACAGGATGAACTTACCGCGTATCATCCGAACACCGTTACATATGGGCTCTCAGCGGCACCGTTTTTAGCGATAAGAAGTTTGTTCTTTATAGCTGATCAGCACAGGTCAAATTTTCCTGTTGGTTCTAAGGTACTTCGTGAGGATTTATATGTCGATTATGTCCTCACTGGCGTTGATAGTCTCGAGATGTTGGCAGTTAAAAGGGCTGAAATTATAAAAGTTTTAAGCGCTCATGGTCTTCAGCTTGCAAAATGGATCAGTAATTGCCCGGACTTTGTCAACGATAACAAAGAAGAAGTTGCGATTAAAAGCTCTGAGGACGACATCACAAAAACACTTGGAATGGCCTGGAATCCTAGCCAAGATATATTTTTGTTTGGCTACGATCTGTCGGATATGCGGAAACTTACGAAACGCTCCATTTTTTTTTCTAAGCCCTATAGTCATTCGATGTAAAATTCTTCTTCTATGGGTCGAAAACATTAGGTGGGATGATCCCCTTACTCTTAAGTTAGCAAACATGTGGCTCAAAATTACAGATGATTTTGAACACATTCGTTACATCAAGGTACCTCGTTACATTTTCACATCGGAAAACATACTTGGCAAAGTTCACGGCTTCGCAGATGCCTCACAGCGCGCATTTGGCTGCTACTTGTACCATCGTGTTGCTGTTAATGGTAGTTACAAATCAACTTTGTTATTTGCCAAATCGAAGGTGGCTCCCATCAAGGCCCAGTCTTTGCCTCGTCTTGAGCTGTGTGCTGCAGTATTACTTAGTCAAAATTGGCTTAAAATACAAGGTAAAATTTCTAAATTTGTGTCTTCAGTTTTCTTTTGGACAGATTCGAAAATTGTTTTGCAATGGCTGAAAATGCATTCATCAACATTGAATTGTTTCGTGGCAAATCGTGTTTCAGAATTGCAACAACAGACGAGAGAAGTAACTTGGAGGCATGTGCCTTCAAAATTGAACCCAACCGACATTGTATCCCGTAAATGTACTGCTGCTGATCTGTCAAACACAACTTGGTTTACTGGACCCGAATTTCTTTGCAATAATGTTGCCTATTGGCCCGAAAATATCAATACCGATCCTACAGAAATTTTAGAAAAGAGAAAAACAGTCGTCTTCAAATGCACAATGCATATCACTGACAGGCCCGTTATAGATATGATTATTGATAAGTATTCTTCATATTATAAAATTGTTCGAATACTAACTTATGTTTTTCGTATTTCCAAAAGACGCAAAGCAGATCTGTCTTTAAAGGTCAAAGATATTATTTATCTTACACCCGACGAACTGGAAAATAGTTTTTGGAGAATAGTTTCGCATATCCAAAGCACAGAATTTGCTGCAGAAAAACAAAAACTTTTAAACAACGCTCCAGTTCAACAATCTATTTAAAAATAAGCCCCATTTATACATCACATGGACATAAATAATAACATATTCAATATAATTCGAGTCGGTGGACGCCTTTTAAAAGCTACCATTCCCTTTGATGCTCGCTTTCCTGCGTTATTACCAAAAAACCATCGTTTTGTTAAACTTTACATTGATCACTTACATCGACTTCATTTACATGCTGGCCCAAAGGTACTTATTGGTATTCTTCGGCAAAAGGTATGGATAATAAATGCAAGAGAAGTAGTTCGTAATTGTACCAATTGCTTTCACTATAAGCCAAAATTGATTGGCCATTGGCTGACATTAAGACATATTGCTCAATGAATAGTTTCGAATTTTGTATCATTCCCCTAGAGCTCCACACTTTGGTGGACTTTGGGAGGCGGCTGTCAAATCTGCAAAAACACTGCTGATTAAAAATGTTGCTCAAGCCCGTCTTTCGTTCGAAGAACTTCAAAATTTAGTTGTGGAAGTAGAAGCCATTTTAAATTCTCGGCCGTCAGCTCCAATGTCAGATGATATAAATGATGGCGAAGCACTCACACCTGGTCATCTTTTGATTGGCTCTTCTTTGGTTTCCATTCCGCAATAAACGCTAGGTACCACACAATTATCAACACTTAATAGATGGCAGCAAATCTCGTTTTTAAAAAACCAGTTTTGGCAGCTATGGTCCAGAGACTATCTACATTCACTGCAACAACGCTCCAAATGGTCTGAAGCTCAACCAAGCATTAAAATTGGTGATTTAGCAATTATTCATGAAGATGACGCCCATCCTCAAAGGTGGCTCCTGGCTCGAGTTACAAAGACGATTTCTGGTACAGATGGACATGTTCAAATTGTCGAATTAAAAACTCCCAATGGCTCATGACGACGACCAATTCATAAGCTGGCTCCTCTTCCTTGTTCTAATGATTATTGAAACGCACACCTTTCAACGGGGGGAGAATAATGGAGGAGATCACTTATAGTCACCTGCTCATCACTGATGAAAATGCCATCACTATTGTTAATCCCTTTATTTGTTTGTTAATCCCTTTGTTTGTTTACTTGCTACATTGTTGTTGATTAATATTAATACCTGTATGTACATGCAATACATCTTGAGGCGACTAGCGATATGTCGTCAGAAACATTCTTGGCCGCATTTAGTTGATTTTCTCGCGAGGTGGTTGCCCATCTCATTTATATTCCGATAATGAAACTGTCTTTGTCGGTGCTTCGAATTTAGGTTTATGTGCATAACAGCTTAAGTACTGTTGAATAGCATTTTACACTTCTAGAGTTCAAGAGCTTTAAGGCAAATTTAAAGAAAATAACATATGCTCAGAAATTTACGTTCAAGGTGTTTACGACAATGCTAACTCGAATAGAAGCATGCTTAAATTTAAGGCCTCCTTGCCTGATGATTGAAAGTCCTTTATGATGTCACTCCCTTAATTCTTTTTGATCGGTACACCCCTATTTACTCCCCCTGAACTTGACATGTCTGCTTTTTTGATAATTCATGCTAACAGATGGCAGAAACTAAAAGTACTTCATCACCAGTTTGAGTTCGATGGAAGGAAGAGTACTTGAGGGAACTTCATAGACACGTTAAATAGAAGTATCCTAAGAGGGAGTTTCAAGTAGGAGATGTTGTCGTTATCCGCCAGGAAAACTTGCCATCAAATGAATGGAAATTAGGACGAGTAGAAAAAGTTTATTTAGGCTCTGACTCTAGGCCACGTGTTTGAGACGTAAGAACAGCTCTAGGCATTTTAACTCGGCCTATTGTTAAGCTTGTTCTTTTATCCGTAGCCGAATAGTTTTAGCCCGTTCTTCCCTTCTTAATTTTCTTTTTTCGTTTAATAGTATAATGGCTGAATCCCGTCGTGTCGAAGTTCACCGCGTAACTGTGACAGCCGAGGTCAATGTACCGAGTGCCTGGACGAGTCACATACTATGCTTAATCGTTTTAAATGCCAAAGGACATCTAATACTACATCGAAGCCACAGCGTAGTTTAAAAAGAGGGTTCCAAAACAAGGGAAAAACACCATGCGCTTCGCCAAAAACGACACCAGCAACAAATTCAGAGCCACCAGCATCATCAACAACAGCAACAACAACACTACTACCAGCCAAATCAGCCGAATTACGGAGGTTATCGTGGAAAACCCGCTATTACGTCCACTCAGCACACATTGTATAAATATTTCATTTTTTATTTATTATTTGTTAATTAGTTTTAAGAATAATGAATTTGTAAAATGAAGTTTGTGAAATTGTATCTTTATAATATTTGCGTGTGCGTTGTTTCCTTAGATCCTCTTGTTGCAGCCGTGCAAGGGGGGGGGGCAGTATGTTTACGTGCAAAGTAAAGCACTCACCTATTGTAAGCTTAACGAAATTCTCTTTTGCTAGTTCTTATCGCTTTAGAAATTTTCTTTTGTTAAGCTACATTTAATGATTTTTATTAATGTTTAGTAAATAATTGATGGCTGTGTTCACTTTTAAAATACTACTAAAAAGTGGCGTTGCACACAGGTTCAAGACGCCAATGTAGCTGGAAAAAAGGCAATTTTTTATGTTTCAAAGTTCACATGATTTGTTTGGTAATTGTTAGATAACTATCCACTGTGCACAACTGTATATCAGGTTTTTTTTTTATTTTTTGCGTAATTGCTTTGTTATGATGTTTTAATTATGAACAATTGCGTTTGCACTCTTTTTATAGCAGCTCAGTCGATTGAGCCAATTCACACTAGAACAATTTTTAGTTCGCTTAACTTTTGTTCTTTTCAAAACACACTGGATTAATTCATCTGGCGTAAAATTTTATACGTACACAGATCTTTGTGTGGGTTAGTATATTTTTGTTTAATTGAGGTTTGAGGTTTGTTTTTTGTATATTTATTGGTTTTGTTCTGCTAATGCGGGGTTGAAGCTGGTTGAAAAATTGTGCCAACCAAAAACGACTCTCTTCACCGAAAATGCCTACAAACTGTCACGTTATTCCAGCATAATTAATCCAGTGTGAATTGGCTCACTGACAGCATCACATTTGAGGTGATCGTAACATCAAAAATAGAAAATTCCGTCTTTATATTTTTTACACTGCATAATGTCATGTATGTTTAAGCTATGTTGTAAATAAATGTCGAATTTAAATGTTCTATGTGTAAAATAATATATAGGAGGGAATATGTATTTTGTGTAGTAAAAATTAAGCAATTTGTGTTTTTTATACTAACTTTTAAATAGGATTCCCGTCAATTCCCGTGAAATGAATTAGCTTCGGTTGATCTGTGTAATGTCCACTTTGGATGAAAAAAATTGCCTGAAAATATTTATCGGTAAACTTTTTATATACATATATAGATAGAAAGAAACTAGAGAGACCTATATAATGTGTGGATTGCCTAAATGGTAAGCAAACAAGGGTACAACCTGTCGTTAGCTATTTTCTTGCTAAGAATGGGTTACAGAAAACTAAAACAGAAGATTATTGCAATAAATTTAGCTGTACGAAGATTAACGTATTAAGATAATGAAAGAAAAGCAAAAGATCTAAGAAATATTTGGAAGACTACAACGAAATTTGGTTAAATTGAGTAATTGGTCTTCCTTCTGAAACCGTAATTAAAATTCCAGAGGATTAAGGGATCTAACCGTCAACGTCAAGTTTTAGTATTAAGCTCAAATGACGGTAATACCGCTAGAAAATTTTTTCAACAACTTTCCTTAACTTTTCAAATAACAGGAGTAAATGAAAGTTTAATAAAAAGACTAGGAATAATAATAAGGCTAGGATAACTAGGTATAAATATATATATATATATATATAAATATATATATATATATATATATATATATATATATATATATATATATATATATATATACATATATTTTTTTATGTTGTTTTTTAAATTAGTGCAATATATCTATTCCAACTTAGTGGACTACCCAAGGAAGCATTTTGGTCCTGAGGTCTCCTTTGTTATATATTAAATTTGAATGAAACTTTTTAGTGAAAATTTTATAATTATTACAAAAAATTTGATTTTTTTTAATTTTCATATACATATATATATCTTCGACCTCGTTCGAGTCGTCTATCAAAATATTGCCAAAATGGGTATTTGGCACCTCTAAATTAATACATTAATATTTGTTACATTTTCATATTCTTTATATGTCATAAAAATTGCCATGTCCATTTCACCTAAAACCCCTAATTTTGGTAAAAATAATGCCTTCAATAAGAAAAACATATTTCCAAAATTTTACACTTTAGCTGCAAGAGAAGAGAAGTTATGACTTTTTTCAGCTAGATTGGCGTCTTGGACCACTGTGCGTTGCTACCAAAACTAAATTAAAACGATTTACAGTGTTGAGTCTTTTTTGCATGGTTCATGAAATTTAAAAAAATATAGCACCGAGACATATCTGTTTTTGTATGCTGAAAATATAGAAAAAAGAACAAATAACAGTTGTTGCTTTGCAGATTTTCAAAACATTGGAAAGAAAGCATAAAAATGGAGGCAAGTTGAAACAGTTAAAGGGTTTATGACAATGCCAAAGGTCTGCTGTCTGAAGATTCAATTAAGTCCGTGGTGATAGCCTGAGTAGAACAGTGAAATCGAAAATTTATTTTTGTTAAAGAAAAGCATTAAAGTTTTAATTGAAAACGGTTTAATAGCTATTAAAGATTTCTTATTATCTATTTTAATTATTCGGAATCAAAAAAGATGATTTGGAAATGAAGGTGGGTGTCGAATAATAAGTTAAGGCCAAATATAACTTATTGTATTTAGTAATCTAGTGCAGCAGACATTCTTGACGGCTCTCGGAGGTCCACTGGATAATAGCCACAGTCCTTAAGGATCAAAATTGCCTGAAAAAAAGAAGTGACTTTAAAGACTTAAATCTTAAACAGGAGAAAAAAAAGGCAGCCTTTACCTGGCATTCAGTTGTTCGTCCGTCATTGTGTTTGTGTCAGGCCAGAGTTTGGTGCAAATCGGAAACCAAGGTTGTTCAGGAAGATTATTGATACCACCACTGGTTTTCAATTAAAATCCTAAAATCAATAAGAAAGTTATGTTAAAAAAATTTTGAGTTGCTTTGTGTTGTATGTATTTTTGTTAGCAAATTTTAAGTTAAGTTCATTTGGATTGATTATCAGCGTTAAAATTTTTAAGGAGATATATATTAGTAAAGATTTCCTTTCTTCTTAAAAACCTTTACAGTCACAAGGAAAATAAATTTGTTGGAGTATTCGTTCTATTATTATTAAGGACTAATAGAATGCGTAATTGTGATCCTTTAGGCACTTGTGTTAAATATATTTTTAGCGGTAGAAAGCAAGGTTTACCTAGTTGTAACAAATTTGTTTTTTTACTATAAAAGGAATTGGAAGATTTTAAATATAGTGTTAAGGATCACGTTTTTTCGTTTGTCCTTTAATTTATATACTGATAAAAGTTTAGTGTTTTGATCTTGTTAGTCCTTTTTTCTTTGTTCAATATATTGTTCAAAATATGTGAATTCTGTTTTAATGAAAAGCAAATAAATGGTTGTTGTCTAAGCTTTGTGTTCTAGTGAAGTTGTATGTGAGGTTATTGTTATAGTATAAGTGCGTTTGGATTTTTGGGGACACAATAAGTGAAATGAATAGGAATCAAGTGTCCAAGGCTGGGCGGGAGAGTGAAGAAGAAAACGTGTTCTTCCTCTAAAGAGTTTCCATTTGCTGGTAAAGTTGTTTTTCTTATTATACTTATTTTTTTTATAAATTTTAATCGTGCTTGCCTCTGGGCTATAGTTGTGGGTCGGAACCTGCCCTGACGGTGTGTTCTGAGCGGGCTAGCAACACAACTAGAGCGCCCCTTAAGAGACACTTAACAATACGGCGTCCAAACAGAATAAAACTTTATATGTAAATTTTTGTACCAGGACATCTAAGTATGCTAGGAAATAGTGATATGAATTTACACTCATAGCTTTCAACCTCCTTATGTAATACTATAGGTGTGGAGTATTATGTGTAGAGTAGGAAAGCTATGAGTTTTAGACCTGAGCATCACTGAGGTTTAAGATAACTGTTCTAAACAATGATTCGGACGTATGAAATTTTGTAAGATGTGTTTTTTTTTTCTCTAGTTAAAGCTAAAACTACATAGGCTAATACATTTGTTGTAATAAATTGACGTAGGAAAATTTACATTTGTTTTAATAAATTGACGTAGGAAACTCTATATATAAGAAGGCCTTAATAAGGCACTAGAAAAAAAATTTAAAACAAAAGGAATAACCACATGCATAATACGATTCCAACATCACCACAACCAATTTGTTGGTTTTTGTTTTGTCTTATATATATATATATATATATATATATATATATATATATATATATATATATATATATATATATATATAAAGAGATATATATATATATATATACATATAATTCTTATTCTATTTAATATAATTGTCAATTTACGTGGCAATTTGTTATGGCAAAAAAGGTAGTTGTTTAAGATAATATAATTATAATACATATGTGGTAGTAAGTTTTGGTAGAAAGTAAACTAATAAAGGTTTTCTGTTGTTACATTTTGTTTTCACAGTATTTGAATAGTTTATGTTTAATTTATGATTTTAATTTAATTTTGTTCATAAAAAAACGATAATTTTAAATATATCAAGGAAATAAATTTTGTATATTTCGAAAACAGAGCCAAGCTGTTAAATATATAATTTGCAGGTCGATTTTTTTTATTGTATTATTAAAATGTATGGACGATTTGGAGGGCAATAAAAACAAGAAAGAAAAGTATTTGAAAAATTACAATTCTAAAAGAATCGCTAATAGCTTTCCCCAAATTGAGGATAGGTCAGCGACAACCAACGTGCCAGTAGAAAATCATCAAACTATACTTAAACAGAAGGGAAATAGAAATGTAAACACCAGAAACCATTATCCCGTTTAAGGTGACCTATCCCCAACTGTTAGATTGATGGTACAGGGTATGAAAGCTAGCATAGACCGATTATTAAATCATCTCATAGATGAAAAGGTTAGTGTAGAAATCAGAAAGGTCCATGAAAATATAAGTCAACTATCAGAAGCAGTTAGGAACTTGGTAATAATGGACAGAACTTGTCACGACATTTTTCGGATTAAGCCAGAGATAGACAGCCCCCTAATATACAAAGGCGCAGGCTTGATTTCCCACTTCCTCCACCTCATAACTATAATCATGATAGATGAAGGATCACAGTTGACAAATTTGGCTGTATTTCAAAGAAAACCAAGGTGGTCGTGACCAGCTATCCGTAGAAGAGTTCATTTTTAGGCTAGAGCATATGCAAAGGCAACACCAAATTCGTTGGGAAGAGATAATAAGGGATATTCACTTTTTAGTGCCAGGTTTCGTTTAGCAGTGGTATTGGGCTCTGCTACAGACCACGATAATATCTGACTGGGGTACTCTTCGATTTGCATTACTGAATCGCTACAAAACTGTGAGATCGAATTGGGAGCTAATGCACGAGTTAGTTGAAAGAAAGCAATTGTCTTGCAAACCGATTGATGATTATTTTCATAATATAAATTTTATGAGAGCCAAATAAGAGATACCAGTTGCTGAAGGCGAGATGATCAAGATCACCAAAAAAAGTATCAAAAATATCAAAGAAGGCATTGCAACTCTCCTCGGCAACTCCTACAGATACACTAAAGAAGGGGAAGAGTTCACCAACACCCCTGAGGCGATTGAAGCTTTCAAAAACTAATAATTTCACTTACAACGGCGCCTATCTTACGCCACACAGAGGACTTATTCGACCCAAAAGCTAGCCAAAATTATTATTATTTTTAGTTTAAAAAATTATCTTTTTTGATAGTTTTAGCTTTAGTTTTATTAAAATAAATTTAGTGGCAGATTATTATTGGGTTAGTGTTATTTTTGAAGTTTTGAAAAAATTATTCTCGTAGCTTGGCTTCCTACAAGAGACAAACAACCAAATAAACAAAAACATATTCACTTTAAATGTTTATTTTATATTATTAAATACTCATCACACGAAAAAAATAAACTAATAAAAATTTTCAAAATTATGATCATGTCATACGTATTTCATCATGGGCGTCATCATCCGCATCAGGAAGAAGTAGTTTAATAGTATCTGATGATGAAAATAATATCTGATAAAATTTCTCATATTGAGAATATCTTGATTTGCCTTAAGCCTCTTCTGGATGATTATCTTTCCCTCTTTAACAAGTGATTTATCTTCATTGTTCCTTACTTACCACTTTTGAAGTGTCAGTTTATATGTGAGATGAAGTATCGATTTTAAAAAGCGTATGCGTGCTTGTAAAGTTGATAGCCCAAAAATCAAACATCATGGTTTTTGGGTAGATTTTCTGCAATGTGTTAAAATATTTTGAAGTTGGTCCGCAAATGTAACACCTCATTGCGGATTTTGTGTTTAGCATCAACTATTGTCAATAACAGCGTGTCTTTAATTTCTGCAATATTTCTATTACATGGTACTTCACTTTTCTTTAACAATTGAATTTAGTTATTTATGTATTCTATTTCTTGCTTTGTGATATCAGTCATTTCGTGCACAAATTTAATCGAATTGGTCTACACAACCTGGTTGAGGATGTCGTTGGATTTCGCCATATCATTTTTATTTTTCCATAAGCTGTTGTGATTAACTTAATTGGCACAAAACTACATTGAAATATATTAGCGTCAATATCGTTTTCATTTTCGAATTTTTGCTTATAGGATTTTATTGGTGCGAGCCATCACAGCGCCGTTTGCTAATAAGTTCCAGAAACTTAAGTTCTTCATAATCCAACTGCTGGTCAACCTCATCAACGTATGTATGCTGTATGGTCGAGGAGAGGTTGCAGCTTCACTTCACGGGTATGGCATCTTCACTAGGATAGCAATTTTTTTGGGTATTTTTTTTTTTTAGAATGAATAGCATGGATATACATTTTTGTTGGTATTGTATAAAATTTCATATTGGTTTTTCGTGAGATCAGCATTTATAAACAATGCTAAAGCACCCTCCGCTGAAAGCTTATTAATTGGGTTGACTTTGGAAGTTGTTAACGATCGCTTCCAAATTTTTGCTTTTCTTGGGGATCGTGTTTTATCCATTATTAATTTAGCAGCATCATTATGTCCCGCTGCTTTCTGGCTCATTGATGCAGCAAATGTTATCTCCTATTTTGATAATTGCTAACGAATTTCTTTCGTTTTTTTTTGTTTTGTTCTTTCACTTGCTTCATTAAATTCTTGTTATGATCCCCCGGAAGATGAACTGCCAAATACTGGGATTGCCACAGTTCCTTCCAGCCATTTAGCATACGTGCTTGAAAATCGGTTCTCTTTTCGTTGTGCTAAACCGCAATATCTTTTGAAACAATTTTTGAAATTCATAACACACTGCTTTACTGCT
This sequence comes from Cistogaster globosa, assembly GCA_937654795.1. Lineage (NCBI taxonomy): Eukaryota > Metazoa > Arthropoda > Insecta > Diptera > Tachinidae > Cistogaster > Cistogaster globosa. The sequence goes on from OW569407.1 coordinate 44,641,293, forward strand.
TGCATATTCCCATCTCCTTAGCATTCTGAAATCGCACACAATTTAGTAGCTAGAAAGTGCAACTTCTCATCAATGGTTCTAGCATTAGATTCCATTACTATTTGGAATAACTCAAATCTTGTGAAAATTTTTTCCATATTATCTCTTAACGTTGCAAAACTCTTATAGTAAGAATTTTGCGCAATAAGCCACATATGTATATTTTTCAAAATTCATTTTTCCGTTACTTAGTTAAAAACCTGATACTTGGGTGCACCATTTTTAAATGTAATTTTGATTCGTAATGTTTTAAATTAGGTATGTACATATCTTACTATATTTTCACAAGAAATAAAGTGTCCTGAAGACGATGAAGTCTTATATAGACCGCAGGTAAACAAAAACCGTTTAATAGCTATGTATGCCTATGATTGACTTACAGTTAGTAAATTTGAATTTATAAACTATGAACTAAAAGTTAAGAAAATTTTTTTAAGGACCGGTAATCCATCACGTTAGTAGTTGTTAAATATGATGTAAATAATATTTCACATCAATAATTCGAAAAACGAAAAAGTTTATGACGACAATAAAGTATAAGAAAAAGTGCCTTATGGGCAAAAATAGAAAAAATGATGAAATTTTCAAGAAAAAAAAAAACAAAAATAATGGCGCAAAATTTTTTCTTTGTTTTTAAATAAGAGGTCTTATATTTTATTGTGGTATATATAGCTATATATATATATATATATATATATGTAGCTATATATATATATATATATATATATATATATATATATATATATATATATATATATATAGCTATATATATATATATATATGTAGCTATATATATATATATATATATATATATATAAATATATACATATATAACTGTTGCTTTCTTCTATTACCTTTATTCGAAGCATGTTATCTAGTTCCACATAAACGATATCTTGTACCGCGGGTGAAATAGGGTAGTGTTAGTCTTTTATTGGGTGGGTGCCACTTAACAATTTAATTTCATGTTTTTCCAGCCCTTCTTCTTCGAACGATGAAAATCTTTTGAGAACTTGCTCTAACTCTTGTTGCCGTTCAGGGCTCAGCAGATATTTGTTTAATTTATGGAAACTGTATTAAGCATGCATATCACAAATACTTTTGAAATTTATTTCAGCGGACCTTACGATTTCTAGAGCTATTTGGAACTTTTGCCAAAAATCTACCCAAAAGTAAAGCTCTTGCGTCAATTCAGTTCGCAGGTAAAATATAATTTTTTGTTGGTTGCCCTTATACTCTACTTCCATTTCGCTCTTGCCTTAGACTCGGGGTTGTTGGCCTGTTGCTGTACTGACATTGCAAAATATGTTAACTATTTTTGCTTCCAATTCCGCAACAGTTTCCCGACAATTTTTACCTAAAAGGCTAACCGATGCGCCTGAGTCCAGCAATTCCTTAAATGTTTTGCCATACATGACAACATCAGAATAGGATCTCAAATCTGTCTTTGAAAAAGATCGATTAACTGCGCCTGCTTAAAATTAAGGCTGTTGTTTTCTGGTAATAAAGTCCTTTCTTAATTTAAGAATGAATTGGCACATTTTTGAATTTAACTTTTTTATCACGGCTTGAGAGACTTTGTTGTTTTCTTTATGTTCATTATAACCAATGCTTGTAGTAAATTTCTTATGAGTTATCGTTTTGGTACTGTTATCATTATTTTGTTTTGCTTCTTGTTGTCTTTGTGTTTTACTTGACGGTCCTGCTCTGATAATATCAGCGTTATCATTCGATTCAATAATAATACGTTTTCTAGGATTTTCATAATTATTCTCTCACGCTGTCAGGGGTAAAGTGTGTCTTAGTTTTGAAAAATTAGGGCATGGAACAGTTTCAGTTAAAGTGATGTCGGGGCTGTTTCGTTTGACCGTGGCATCGCGCTCCTCTTCGAGTTTTCTCGATCTTGAGTGCACTTCGGACATTTATAGCAGTTTGAGCATATTGGTTGAATGTCTATAGTCGCCAATCAGTCGCCTTACAATTTGTGCCTCATCATCTTCTATTATATAAACAGCTACTTCGTTTACATATTTTTTTTTTGGTGTAGGTTGCACTGATATATGCCGCATGTCCTTCCGTGAAAACGTTCTCTCTGCTTCAAGGCATTCCATCCGGTAGTGTTCTATAGAGGACACAGCCCTCGGGTAAACGATGCGTGCAATGCCTTCTTTGATATTTTTGATATTTTTTTTGGTGATCTTGATCATCTCGCCTTCAGCAACTGGTATCTCTTATTTGGCTCTCATAAAATTTATATTATGAAAATAATCATCAATCGGCTTGCAAGACAATTGCTTTCTTTCAACTAACTCCTGCATTAGCTACCAATTCAATCTCACAGTTTTGTAGCGATTCAATAATGCAAATCGAAGAGAACCCCAGTCAGATATTATCGTGATCTGTAGCAGAGCCCAATACCACTGCTAAACAAACCTGACACTAAAAAGTGAATATCCCTCAGTATCTCTTCCCAACGAATTTGGTGTTGCCTTTGCATATGCTCTAGCCTGAAAATGAACTCTTCTACGGATAGCTGGTCACGAACACCTTGGTTTTCTTTGAAATACAGCTAAATTTGTCAACTGTGATCCTCCATCCATCATGATTAAGTTATGAGGTGGAGAAAGTGGAAAATCAAGCCTGTGCCTTTGTATATTAGGGGGCTGTCTATCTCTGGCCTAATCCGAAAAATGTCGTGACAAGTTCTGTCCATTATTACCAAGTTCCTAACTGCTTCTGATAGTTGACTTATATTTTCATGGACCTTTCTGATTTCTACACTAACCATTTCATCTATGAGATGATTTAATAATCGGTCTATGCTAGCTTTCATACCCTGTACCATCAATCTAACAGTTGGGGATAGGTCACCTTAAACGGGATAATGGTTTCTGGTGTTTACATTTCTATTTCCCTTCTGTTTAAGTATAGTTTGATGATTTTCTACTGGCACGTTGGTTGTCGCTGACCTATCCTCAATTTGGGGAAAGCTATTAGCCATTCTTTTAGAATTGTAAGTTTTCCAATACTTTTCTTTAATTTAAGATTTCCTTAATGCTTTCTTGTTTTTATTGCCCTCCAAATCGTCCATACATTTTAATAATACAATAAAAAAAATCGACCTGCAAATTATATATTTAACAGCTTGGCTCTGTTTTCGAAATATACAAAATTTATTTCCTTGATATATTAAAAATTATCGTTTTTTTATGAAAAAAAATTAAATTAAAATCATAAATTAAACATAAACTATTCAAATACTGTGAAAACAAAATGTAACAACAGAAAACCTTTATTAGTTTACTTTCTACCAAAACTTACTACCACATATGTAATATAATTATATTATCTTAAACAACTACCTTTTTTGCCATAAAAAATTGCCACGTAAATTGACAATTATATTAAATAGAATAAGAATTATATGTATATATATAAGACAAAACAAAAACCAACAAATTGGTTGTGGTGATGTTGGAATCGTATTATGCATGTGGTTATTCCTTTTGTTTTAAATTTTTTTTTTCTAGTGCCTTATTAAGGCCTTCTTATATATAGAGTTTCCTACGTCAATTTATTAAAACAAATGTAAATTTTCCTACGTCAATTTATTACAACAAATGTATTAGCCTATGTAGTTTTAGCTTTAACTAGAGAAAAAAAAAACACATCTTACAAAATTTCATACGTCCGAATCATTGTTTAGAACAGTTATCTTAAACCTCAGTTATGCTCAGGTCTAAAACTCATAGCTTTCCTACTCTACATATAATACTCCACACGTATAATATTACATAAGGAGGTTGAAAGCTATGAGTGTAAAAATTAAAACCAAAAAAAATAAATTAGTTTTATTTTTTTTTAATTTATTTTATTTTTAAATTCAAATGTTTCCATTTGAATTCCAAACGTAAACTGAATACAAAACAATTATTGGAAAACATAATTCAATTTCTTATGATATAATGATAAATAAAAATATTTTACAAACAAGCATTTTATGAACAAGTACATACAATAATATAGGGTTCTCATACAAGTGTACATACAATAGGTTCGTGTAAATAAGTTATACATATAACTCCCCCATCATTAGATTGACGCTCCGAGGAAAACATACATAACATTAAATACAATTAAATAACATTTAATTAAATAAAATAATATTTAACAATATTTACTAATATTCCCTTTTTCACATTTAAAATTTCAAAATCATGATAACAAGAATATTTACGTACGTATGATGTTCAATAAAAATTAAAATATTCAATTAAAATCAAAATTGACTACTAAAGTTTACCCTTGAAAGGCAAAGTTCACCATAATTTAAACTCTATAAATTTTTCTTTCTTTTAATATCCGACTTATAATATTTATGACCTGTTTGAGTTATTACATGATCGCTGTCAAACTTCTTTACTTTGATTTTTCGAAATTTAGCATGATTTTTTCCACCTCTTTTACTCCTTATGTACACCTCCCCAGTTTGAATCTCACAGTCTTCACGATTGTGATTTAAATTTATTATTGATTTCTCTTTTGACTTTAAAATTCTTTCTCTAATTTCTGGATAGTCCTCAGACTTTATTAAACCATTCTGAAAGTCTGTAGGCTTACATTTTGTGGTGGAATGTATTGTGTTGTTATAAAACATAATTACTTTACAAATTTTTTCCTCAACCGTATCACTATCCCGACCAGGGTCGTGTCTTAGTAATCGAATATGCTCGTTTAATGTGTTATGCAGACGTTCCACATCTGCGTTTGAAGTATGGTTATTACTTGAAGTAAAATGTATTTCAATTTGATTTTGTCTCAAAAATTCAAGTAATGGTAATGCCTTAAAACCCAACTCATTGTCAGTTACGATTTTACCAACTTTACCCACAATGCTTAAATATTGAATCAGAGCTCTTTTAAACTCCACCCAAGACCTATTCTGAATTTTAATTGCTTGTGCAAACTTAGAAAATTTATCTATTAATGTTAAAAATAATGTTCTATCAAGGCTATAAAAAACATCTATATGTACTACTTGACCAGGCTTACTAGGGGTTTCAGTTAACTTAAAAATTTGCTTAACTGGATTACGATCATACTTTTCTACATTGCAAATATGACAATTATTAATAAATTGTCGAATTCTTAATTTTAATTTCGGATGATAAATTTTCTTTCTTAATTGTTCAAAATTTTCATTTATACCGCGATGGTTATTCCTATAATGTTCATTTTGTATAAGTTCAAGAAGATCACCCTCATCCAAAATATCATCAAGGCAACTACTACACTTCGCAATTTTTAGGCAAGAGCCCTCTGAAAAATATTTTAAAACAGTTTCTTTAAAAATATCATAGATTGAATTATCTTTGAATAAAACAGCATTAACCTTTGTTGGATGAAAATGACTTCTTACAATATTTACTATATCATTTCTACTAAAACTAATCGCAGTTATTACCTTCCTAGCATTTTTAAAGATTGAATGATTCGTTACTCTAATAGAAGCAGAGTCAGATTTTCCCAGAATAAACTGATTCTTGTACACGTTAATTGGAGAACTACTTTCCGATATGACACACGATCGAGATTGATGAATTAAATTTACCTCGGGTTCAATACGAGATAACGCATCCGCATTCCCATTGTTTATACCACGTTTATATAAAATTTCGTAATCAAATTCCTCCAACTTTAATCTCCATCGTATTAATTTCGAATTTGGCTCTTTAATCGAAAAAAGCCATTGAAGAGGCTGATGATCTGTTTGTATAACAAACTTTCTCCCAAATAAATATGGGCGAAAATATGTAACAGCCCACACCACAGCCAGCAGTTCTTTTTCTACTGTGCTGTAGTTAATTTCATGCTGGTTGAGCGTTCTGCTCGCATAGGAAACAGGATGATCGTCTTGCGACAGCACAGCTCCTAAGGCGAAGTTGCTTGCATCCGTATTCAAAACAAATTTTTTATTGAAATCAGGGTACACTAAAATTGGGTCATTAGTTAAAAGCATTTTTAAAATTCTAAAACTCTCTATGTACTCGGGATCATTTATATCTACTTTAGCATCTTTTTTAAGATATTTAGTAATCGGCCTCGCAATTCTTGAATAATCTTTCATAAATTTACGATAATACCCACTTAGTCCCAAAAATTGTTTCATTTGTTTTTGGGTTTTTGGTAACGGGTAATTTAGAACACATTGAACTTTTTTTGGATTTGGTTTTATACCATCTTGTGTTACTACATGACCTAAAAATTCTGTCTCCCGTTTTAAAAACTCACACTTATCTATTTGAATCTTTAAATTTGCATCTCTTAATTTATCAAACACAAGCCGAAGTGAATTCATATGTTCCTGAAGGGACGTCGAGAAAATAATTATATCATCTATATAAACTAAACAAATTTTATTCACCAATTCACCCAAAATATTATTCATAAGTCTTTGGAAAGTAGCTGGTGCTGTTTTGAGTCCAAAAGGCATTCTTAAAAATTCATAGTGACCACCCTCAACTGAGAATGCCGTTTTATGAGTATCCTTTTCATCTATTTCAACCTGATGAAATCCTTTTGCAAGATCTAAAATAGTAAAATACATACATCTACCAAGCTTGTCCAAAATTTCTTCGATATTTGGAATAGGGAAACGATCATCTACCGTCTTTTCATTAAGTTTCCTATAATCAACAACTAATCGCCACTTTTTCTCCCCGCTAACACCCACCTTTTTTGGAACGATCCATATAGGAGCAGAATAAGGTGATTTTGACGGTCTTATTATCTTACTATTCAGCATTTCCTGAATTTGTTTTCTGACCTCATCCTTATGTACATACGGATATCTGTAGGTTTTTGAAAATACAGGAATATCATCTTTTGTAATTATTCTGTGCTTAATTGCATTTGTAAAAGATAAATTAGAATTTGTTCTATAAAACAAATCAGAATAATGACTCAAAATAAGCTTTAAATTATTTCTTTCCTCCTTATTCAAATGATCCATTCTAATTTGATCAAACAAGGAAAACTCACAAATATTCTTTTGCATTGAAATATCACTTACCAAGTGATAGTTTTCGGAAGTAACAGGCCAAGAATTCTTTTCACTAATATACATTACATTTGGACACTCAGCAACTGTCTCTAATTCAACCTTAAAATTTTCTACATTAAAAACCCCTTCACTAAAAATTATTTCTCCAAATTCATTTCGATGTTCCTTGATGTGAATAAGTCCACACTCAACACTAGTAATTAAATCAACTCTACGCTTTTTTTGAAATAATAAAGGCACAACTTTATTATTTATTATAAGTTGACTTTTACTATAATCTATAACAGCATTATGAGCTCGCAATATATCATTTCCAATGATTCCATCATAATAATCATGTACCTTACACTCTATTAAATTTATTTTATCATCTACATTACCTAGTTCAACAAACATTGGCACTTGATAAATTTTGTCTGAAAATATCTCACTTTGAACTGTTTTCAATACAACTCCTGTTGAATTGATCCTCCATTTTGGATTACACAAACCTGGATTTACAAGTGAATGCGTCGCTCCAGTATCCACTATAAACTTAAGATTTTCTTTTATTATTATATATGGTAACTCCCCGGAGAGGCTGGAAAACGAAAATTTTCCGTTACCACATTTTCAGCTGAAGAATTTTGATTGAAACGACCAGAAGAATTCTTACGTAACACTTTCCGCGAAACTGGCACTTTAGGCAAACCACTTACAGTGTTACAACTTTGAACCGTATTAATATCCATTGGTTCAGGACTTTCTTGCGTCGGAAAACAATTCGGATTAACATTATAATTGTAACTTCCCCTATTATAACTTTGATTATTACTAAAAATTTTACTACCTTGCTGATAATTATTATTTCCATAAGATCCGTTAGGATTGTATTGATTGTTCCTATAAAACGGTTTATGGTTATAAGTGTTGTTCTGATGTTTGTTTGAATTGAATTGTGTGTCACCATGAATATTTCTAATATTTTGAAACCCTCTATTGTCACGATTACCATTTGTACCCAAATAACTCTTACTTCTACTTCCAGTATTATTTTCGTTTCCTCCACTTCCATAGTTAGCATACCCCGATGTAAAAAGTATATTCATTGCAGTCTCAAGAGTATCAGGATTCCTACATGCCAATATGGTCTTCATTGGTTCTGGTATTTTTTGCTTAAAAATATCAAGAGAAGTTCTCAAATTATTTCTAGCAATTTGTTCACTGTTTTCATCAACTCCGAAAACTGAAACAACCTTATTATTCAAACTTCGTAATTTATCTTTAATATTATTATAAAACTCAACTACACTCGTTCGAAAAACCACAGAACGAAGTTCATCATATAACTCTTCCACACTTCGATTTTCCCCAAAATAATTTATTAAAACTGTTTTTATCTCCGACCAAGATTGCACATGAAAATTAATTTCTATTGCCTCATTGGCCTTACCCTTAATTCTGCTTTTAATTAAATCCAGAAATAAAAGCTGAGAAGGCGCATCATACTGAACAAAGAGAGGATTTATTTTATCTACAAGTGAGATAAATGTATACAAATCTTTTTTATCTCCAGAAAATTCTGGTAACCGTTCCAGAAATTTAACAGGATCTAAGGTATGCGCCATTTTTAAATAATCAATAAATATTATAATTTTTTTAGATCAAAAGAAAGAAAACTTTGATTTAATACAAAAGAAGAACAACACACGCACGTAAAAATTTAAAAAGAATACAATAATTAAAATATACAAACAAATACTTAAAACATTTATATGTTAAGATAAAAAACAATTACAGAAAACAAGAAATAAAATTTTTTACTCAAATGCTGATATAATGTCCTCTTCCTCCTTTGTTTCTTCTTCTTTCTCTTCTTCCAATAAATTCTTCAAGCAACTGAATTCTCTCTTGCAAGACACAAACACAAGCAAAAATGTTTAAAAATTCTTCATTGACCGAAAGCCTTTATATATTTATTGTTGGACTTATTTTTGTTTCAATGTTTTTCTTCCCATTTATTTACATACTCCACATATCATATTTTAATTAAAAGTTTATTTCCCAGTTTATTTCTTTCACCATCCAACATCTTTATATACACAGTACGTATGATTAATGATTTCCTTAATTGTTTGTTGGGTACACTAATTTTAAAATCGTCATCAAAAATGTTCATTACTGGTACCGAAAACCGTTTAATTTTTTTTACTGAATTGGCTTTTCACAGATTTTCACGTTTTAATTTTATTACAAATAATAAAATCTCACATTTTTATTTAGTTCTCATTGAAACTTTATGGAGTTTTAACACACCACATAAAACCACTCACAATCTGTTGAGATTCAATCTTGATTTTTCAGTGTTTACATTCATTTATTTTATTACATCACAAATAAAGTTCTTAGTTTTTTAATTTTTTTTTATCTTTCCATTTTTATTTAATTCTCTTATTTTCCTCTTTCTTTATTTTACTGTTCTTTTATTTTTCTGTTCTTTTATTTTTCTGTTCCATTATTTTTTTTAATGAAGTTACCACTTGTTTTGTTTATTTCAAATTACACAATACATTCATTTATTTTATCACATCACAAATAAAGTTCTTAGTTTTTTAATTGTTTTTTTTATCTTTCCATTTTTATTTAATTCTCTTATTTTCCTCTTCTTTTATTTTACTGTTCTTTTATTTTTCTGTTCTTTTATTTTTCTGATCCTTTATTTTTTTATACAATGTTCTTTTTTTACACGTAATTATTTACTCATAATTACAATTATCCTTTCTAGATCAATCCTGGAGGGTCCCGTAGGATTCGCAGGATTTAACTTATTATTTATAAGTGTTTGCACACACACGAAATACAAGATCCTTTTTTAACAAAAGGATCCTACCGACTGCGCCAATTAAAACCAAAAAAAATAAATTAGTTTTATTTTTTTTTAATTTATTTTATTTTTAAATTCAAATGTTTCCATTTGAATTCCAAACGTAAACTGAATACAAAACAATTATTGGAAAACATAATTCAATTTCTTATGATATAATGATAAATAAAAATATTTTACAAACAAGCATTTTATGAACAAGTACATACAATAATATAGGGTTCTCATACAAGTGTACATACAATAGGTTCGTGTAAATAAGTTATACATATAACTTGTAAATTCATATCACTATTGCCTAGCATACTTAGATGTCCTGGTACAAAAATTTACATATAAAGTTTTATTCTGTTTGGACGCCGTATTGTTAAGTGTCTCTTAAGGGGCGCTCTAGTTGTGTTGCTAGCCCGCTCAGAACACACCGTCAGGGCAGGTTCCAACCCACAACTATAGCCCAGAGGCAAGCACGATTAAAATTTATAAAAAAATTAAGTATAATAAGAAAAACAACTTTACCAGCAAATGGAAACTCTTTAGAGGAAGAACACGTTTTCTTCTTCACTCTCCCGCCCAGCCTTGGACACTTGATTCCTATTCATTTCACTTATTGTGTCCACAAAAATCCACACGCACTTATACTATAACAATAACCTCACATACAACTTCACTAGAACACAAAGCTTAGACAACAACCATTTATTTGCTTTTCATTAAAACAGAATTCACATATTTTGAACAATATATTGAACAAAGAAAAAAGGACTAACAAGATCAAAACACTAAACTTTTATCAGTATACAAATTAAAGGACAAACGAAAAAACGTGATCCTTAACACTGTATTTAAAATCTTCCAATTCCTTTTATAGTAAAAAAACAAATTTGTTACAACTAGGTAAACCTTGCTTTCTACCGCTAAAAATATATTTAACACACGTGCCTAAAGGATCACAATTACGCATTCTATTAGTCCTTAATAATAATAGAACGAATACTCCAACAAATTTATTTTCCTTGTGACTGTAAAGGTTTTTAAGAAGAAAGGAAATCTTTACTAATATATATCTCCTTAAAAATTTAAACGCTGATAATCAATCCAAATGAACTTAACTTAAAATTTGCTAACAAAAATACATACAACACAAAGCAACTCAAAATTTTTTTAACATAACTTTCTTATTGATTTTAGGATTTTAATTGAAAACCAGTGGTGGTATCAATAATCTTCCTGAACAACCTTGGTTTCCGATTTGCACCAAACTCTGGCCTGACACAAACACAATGACGGACGAACAACTGAATGCCAGGTAAAGGCTGCCTTTTTTTTCTCCTGTTTAAGATTTAAGTCTTTAAAGTCACTTCTTTTTTTCAGGCAATCTTGATCCTTAAGGACTGTGGCTATTATCCAGTGGACCTCCGAGAGCCGTCAAGAATGTCTGCTGCACTAGATTACTAAATACAATAAGTTATATTTGGCCTTAACTTATTATTCGACACCCACCTTTATTTCCAAATCATCTTTTTTGATTCCGAATAATTAAAATAGATAATAAGAAGTCTTTAATAGCTATTAAACCGTTTTCAATTAAAACTTTAATGCTTTTCTTTAACAAAAATAAATTTTCGATTTCACTGTTCTACTCAGACTATCACCACGGACCTAATTGAATCTTCAGACAGCAGACCTCTGGCATTGTCATAAACCCTTTAAGTGTTTCAACTTGCCTCCATTTTTATGCTTTCTTTCCAATGTTTTGAAAATCTGCAAAGCAACAACTGTTATTTGTTCTTTTTTCTATATTTTCAGCATACAAAAACAGATATGTCTCGGTGCTTTATTTTTTCAAATTTCATGAACCATGCAAAAAAGGCTCAACACTGTAAATCGTTTTAATTTAGTTTTGGTAGCAACGCACAGTGGTCCAAGACGCCAATCTAGCTGAAAAAAGTCATAACTTCTCTTCTCTTGCAGCTAAAGTGTAAAATTTTGGAATTATGTTTTTCTTATTGAAGGCATTATTTTTACCAAAAATAGGGGTTTTAGGTGAAATGGACATGGCAATTTTTATAACATATAAAGAATATGAAAATGTAACAAACATTAATGTATTAATTTAGAGGTGCCAAATACCCATTTTGGCAATATTTTGATAGACGACTCGAACGAGGTCGAAGATATATATATGTATATGAAAATTAAAAAAAAAATCAAATTTTTTGTAATAATTATAAAATTTTCACTAAAAAGTTTCATTCAAATTTAATATATAACAAAAGAGACCTCACTACCAAAATGCTTCCTTGGGTAGTCCACTAATTTAAAAAACAACACAAAAAATATATATGTATGTATATATATATGTAAGAAAGTTAATTTCAATAAAAAAACTTGTTTAATTTTTATTCAAAATTTATTTAGATAGTTTATTTTAAAAGATAATTCATTAATTTATTTCAAATGTGTAATACTCTTTACATTAGTTTTAATATTTTAAGATTATTTATTAAAATTTAATTATTTAAGTTTAATTTTAATGTAGATTTAATTATTTTAATGCATGGGGTTACAACTTTTAATAGTTTTTAAATTTCACAACTTTTAGAAACAACTTCGATTTATTAACAACTTTTAGAGACAACTTTTAGAAACAACTTTAATTTATTAACAACTTTTAACAACTTTTAGAAACAACTTTGATTTGTTAACAAGTTTTAATAACTTTTAGAAAATCTCTTTAGAATGCAACTTTCGCTAGGTACATACTTCAACTGACTGCTTCTACTCTTTTTTTTTTTTAACTCTCTTGTTGGTTTCTTCATTGTCTTTCTATTCTAGTACTTACTTACACGATGACCACTTTACTAATACAATTAATAGAGTATACCCTTTACACCCGGCCATCCTGTTACTCATCTGTCCCAGATGACAATAGATACTCAGCGGATCCGTCATTTTTCCATGGCTTCATTAAGTCTGAACTTGTAGATGTTTTGTTTGGTCCCTCAAAGTTGGCTGCTTTAACGACATCATACCTGTTGTTTCTCTTGACTCTGTCAATTTTATATGGCCCAAGGAATTCACTCGCAAGTTTTCGGCCTGATACAAATTGAGTCCTCTTTATAGCCACTAAGTCTCCTACCTGGTAGCCATCGCCTTCTTTACGCCTTTTGTCGAAATTACGTTTGTATTCGACTTGAGCTTTTCGGATTTGATTCTTAACTTCAGTACGTAGGTATTGTCGATCATCATCAAACTTTTCAATCATCTCGTCTTGTAACATTTGTAATATGTTGTCGTTTAGGCCCGTTTTCATCTTCACTCCTACTAATATTTGAAAAGGTGTAGTTTTCGTCGAATTATGCATGCAACTGTTGATAGCCTTCTGTACATCGCCAACAACTTTATACCATTTCGTTGGATCGTCGTTTGAAAGTTTTGCGATGATTGATACTATGACGCGATTCACACGCTCAATTTGACCATTGCCCCGTGCGACGCCTGTTGTTGTCAGGACATGTTCAATACCGTTGTGTTTGCAAAAATCTTCAAAGTCATGTGACGTAAATGCAGAGCCTTTATCACTTATAATTCTTGTTGGAAACCCAAACGTATCTGACCACACCTTCAGACATCTTATAGCTTCTTCAGCGTTTGTTGTTTTAGTTGGGAACAACCATACGAATTTTGAAAACCCGTCCACCATAGCCAAAATATATTTGTACATTTTTGATGTAGCATCCATAGGACCAAGGTGATCAATATGAATTGTTTCCAACGGCACATCACCTTTGTCGATACAACTCAAAAAACCTTCCTTCTTGCCAGTCTTTTTGTTATGGATGATACATTTTACGCAATTATTGATAACCTGCTGAACTTTTTTTTCTAGGTGCGGTATATAGTATTGCTGTTGTATCGCATGCATCGTTTTTTGAGTCGCGTAATGACCGTTCTCGTGAGCATTTTTAATAATGTCTACTTCCATCAGCTTTGGTACAAGTAGTAGATCATTGCCGTTAACGTTTTTGTACACTAAGCCACCTTTCATCCGAAAACTCTCATAAGGCCCAAAACTTAACGCCTGTACGACAGCTTTGATGTACTCGTCTTCTTGTTGTTGCTTAAAGAACCTTGGAGCTATATCTGACGAAATCACCATTACATCTGTTGGATAACGACTTAAAGAGTCTACATGCTTCATTCGGTTACCGCTTCTGTGCTCTACTGTGTAGTCAAAATCTTGGAGATATAATATCCACTGGGCAACATCACGTGGAACATCTTTTTTAGATATTGTTTGCTTAAAGGCAGCGCAATCTGTCACCAACTTAAAATGAATGCCCAAAACATAAGGCCTAAATTTTTTTAATGCTACATACGCAGCCTTCACTTCCAGGATATAACTATGGAGTCGCCCTTCCTGTGCTGACGCTTTTTTACTATAGAAGAAAACAGGATGCAGCTGACCATCGAATTTTTGTAGTAAAGTTGCACCAAATCCTTCTTTTGATGCATCTGTGTGCAACTCAGTTTCTGCCTCTCGACAGAAAATTCTTAGAACAGGTTCATTAGTAAGCGAAGCCTTCAAATTGTTGATAGCTTTTTTTTCGTCTGCTTCAATTTTAAAAATCACATTTTTCTTCAACAGATTTGATAATGGCTTTGCTATGTAGGCATAATTTTGGATAAATTTTCTAAAGTATCCAGTCAATCCTAAGAATGATTGGACATCTTTGATATTTTTGAGTTCTGGGAAATTAGCAACAGCTTTCGTTTTTGTCTTTCCCGGCCAAATTCTACCGCCTTCAATCGTATGTCCAAGAAAATCAATCTTAGTTTTCATAAACATATATTTTGACCATTTTATCTTTAAACCATATTGTTGTGCTACCTCTAGTACTAATTTCAACTTATTCATGTTACCTTCTTCGGTTTCGCTGTAGACGACTATATCATCCATATATAGTTCCATAACATCTGCAGTTATTAGTTCTTGAAAAATAAAGTTGATATATCTTATGAAATATGCTGGCGAATTGCAGAACCCGAAAGGTGCACAGTTGAATTCGTATAGCCCTTGCTTAGTTACGAATGCTGTATACTTTTTGCTTGCTTCGTCAATGGGTACATGGAAAAACCCATTTTCCAGATCCATTACACAGAAAAACTTAGCCTTTTGAAGTTTTTGTAATACGTCTTCTATAACAGGTACTGGAAAACCATCTTTCAACACCATATTATTTAGTTGTCTAAAATCGACGCATACTCTGTAATCTCCAGTTTTCTTTTTAGTTACAACCACTCTGCTAGCAACATCTGAACATGACTTACGTATAATTCCTTTTTGTAACCACTCCTGCACTTGCTTGTTGACTTCTTGTTCTTCAGGAAACGGCAATCTTGTTGGAGAATGACGAAATGGTTTAATTTCTCCGTTTGGTACTATTTTCATCTCTACTGGACACTGTTGGACTGCTGACGACGGATTGTATTGTTGAATTAAATTTTCAATTTCTTGTTTGTATTTATCGTCGGTATCGATTTCAAACGCGTTTATATTGAATACGTTTAAAATGTTATTTTCGTCTGAATTTTTTATGCTTAAATTCATACCCATCACTATCAACGATCATTTTAAATTTCGAGATAAAGTCATGACCGATTAAAATGTCACATTTTATTGCATCGTTTGGTACTATTAAGAAATTTTGTTTCGTTTCCACTTCATCTACTTTAACATTGCATTCAATTGAACCATAGGGTCTTGTTTTCATATTACTTAGTCCAGTTAACAACGAGTTGTTAGCCTTTAGTGGGCATTTTCTAAATTTATTCACGTATACATTGTGCTTCATTATCGATACATCCGAACCGGTGTCTATTAGTCCGTTTATCAACTGTTCATTTACTTTTAAACACTTGTATCTTTTTTGATTGGCAATCATTAGAACATCATTTTGATTATTTTCATTAGCTTTACACTGTTTTGCGATATGTCCGAATTTGTTACATTTAAAACATTTTGTCTGAGCTTTGCATTCATTTTTTTTATGCTCCTTGGAACCGCAATTGTAACAATGTATTTTATTTTCTGATATTTTAGTTTCATTTGCTTTGTGCCACTTTTTGTTTTGTGTTTCAGTATTCACATTAACGCGTTCATAAATCTCGTAGTTCTCCCGTAATTCTTTAAAATTCTTTGAGGTATACATGTTTTGTTTATATACATTTTTTACTGTCAGACCGTCCACGATATATCTAACTACAGCCCGTTCTTCTATGTCACCTAGAGCAGCGATTTTACGCATGCAAAGCATGTACTCATGAAACGATTCCGCACTAGTTTTCTTTCTGTCTTTAAGCATTTTATGTATTTCGCCACTGTCATAATCGCGTTTGAACTCTGTGATAAGCGCTTCCTTTAGACTTTCATAATTACTAATACTTTTCGTTTCTAAAAACATTTTAGCAACACCCACAATTTTATTTCGTGCTTGCACGTATTTCTGTTTATTATTTAATTCATACGCTTCTGCATTTTGCTCGAAATTATTAAACCATTTATCTACCGGTACGTTTTCCCCATCGAAATCACTTAAAATTTTTGCAAATGTGTCCACTGTAATTATCGTTTTATTGTTTTGATCTTGTTCATTTTTTACTTGTAACGAGAGTAACCTTATTAATTCGCTTAAGTCGTTGTTAGGCATTTCGATTTTGTTAATATTTTTTGTTTGGTATATTTCCACTTCTCTGATATTCACCGTGTTAATATCTTCTGTTACGTCAGATTCGCTCTTTGTTCTTATTGTTTCTCTTGATTTACTCGTTTGAGACCGTAAATCGTATGTTTTAGTATTTTTATTTGTTTGCATTGATACCGTTACTCGTTTCTTTTATTATATCATTTATTTACAGAATCTCTCGGCTAGTGTATTACTTCCAATTTTTGTTTCTTTTTAATTTTAACTGTACACTGTTTTTTTTTTTTTTTTTATTATTATTTTTATTTTTTGAGTTTTAAATACAACTTTTATATAATATACATAACTGCTTTAATGTTTCAGGCGGTTGAGCCCCCAAATGTAAGAAAGTTAATTTCAATAAAAAAACTTGTTTAATTTTTATTCAAAATTTATTTAGATAGTTTATTTTAAAAGATAATTCATTAATTTATTTCAAATGTGTAATACTCTTTACATTAGTTTTAATATTTTAAGATTATTTATTAAAATTTAATTATTTAAGTTTAATTTTAATGTAGATTTAATTATTTTAATGCATGGGGTTACAACTTTTAATAGTTTTTAAATTTCACAACTTTTAGAAACAACTTCGATTTATTAACAACTTTTAGAGACAACTTTTAGAAACAACTTTAATTTATTAACAACTTTTAACAACTTTTAGAAACAACTTTGATTTGTTAACAAGTTTTAATAACTTTTAGAAAATCTCTTTAGAATGCAACTTTCGCTAGGTACATACTTCAACTGACTGCTTCTACTCTTTTTTTTTTTAACTCTCTTGTTGGTTTCTTCATTGTCTTTCTATTCTAGTACTTACTTACACGATGACCACTTTACTAATACAATTAATAGAGTATACCCTTTACATATATATATATATATATATATATATATATATATATATATATATATATATATATATATATATATATTTATATAAATCTACGTTTTGATACTCTAGTGCTTCGTCCGACATCATTACTATCGGTAGTGCCGCATTTGAATCAAAATTTTGTGAACACCCGATTGCGTATAGTACCATTCATACAGTATTACGTATAAATCCGCAGTATCCGTCGCATATTTTTGTAATGCTTCCTCATTAATTGCGTAACCAAATGACCTAGTTATCCTAGCCTTATTATTATTCCTAGTCTTTTTATTAAACTTTCATTTACTCCTGTTATTTGAAAAGTTAAGGAAAGTTGTTGAAAAAATTTTTTAGCGGTATTACCGTCATTTGAGCTTAATACTAAAACTTGACGTTGACGGTTAGATCCCTTAATCCTTTGGAATTTTAATTACGGTTTCAGAAGGAAGACCAATTACTCAATTTAACCAAATTTCGTTGTAGTCTTACAAATATTTCTAAGATCTTTTGCTTTTATTTCATTATTTTAATACGTTAATCTTCGTACAGCTAACTTTATTGCAATAATCTTCTGTTTTAGTTTTCTGTAACCCACTCTTAGCAAGAAAATAGCTAACGACAGGTTGTACCCTTGTTTGCTTACCATTTAGGCAATCTACACATTATATAGATCTCTCTAGTTTCTTTCTATCTATATATGTATATAAAAAGTTTACCGATAAATATTTTTAGGCAGTTTTTTTCATCCAAAGTGGACATTACACAGATCAACCGAAGCTTATTCATTTCACGGGAATTGACGGGAATCCTATTTAAAAGTTAGTTTAAAAAACATAAAATGCTTAATTTTTACTACACAAAATACATATTCCCTCCTATATATTATTTTACACATAGAACATATAAATTCGACATTTATTTACAACATAGCTTAAACATACATGACATAATGCAGTGTAAAAAAAAATAAAGACGAAATTTGCTATTTTTGATGTTACGATCACCTCACGCGTGATGCTGTCAGTGAGCCAATTCACACTGGATTAATTATGCTGGAATAACGTGACAGTTTGTAGGCATTTTCGGTGAAGAGAGTCGTTTTTGGTTGGCACAATTTTTCAACCAGCTTCAACCCCGCATTAGCAGAATACAATACATATACAAAAAACAAACCTCAAACCTCAATTAAACAAAAATATACTAACCCACACAAAGATCTGTGTACGTATAAAATTTTATGCCAGATGAATTAATCCAGTGTTTTGAAAAGAACAAAATTTAAGCGAACTAAAAATTGTTCTAGTGTGAATTGGCTCAATCGACTGAGCTAAACCTAAATATCTAAGTTCTTCAAAACATAGATTTTTTTTAGTTAAATTTGATTTTTCGACCACTTGCTCCAAAATTCTTAAATGAGCTGAAAAGCCCTCTGAAATGTGAAGTCAGTCGTCAAGGTAGATAAATACATTTGGCTTCAATCTCGCAGGTATAACTTTGTCCATTAGACGGCATAAACATCGAGCCGCATTGTACAAACCAAATGGCATCACACGAAATAGTACAGCGGCTGACTTTAGGTCAACACTGCTGATGTAATGTGTTTGGTCTATGCGGCTCAGTAACAGTAATTTCATTCAGTTTTCTAGATTCTAGACACAACCTATTTTTACCAGGCTTTCGGACCAGTGTTGTCCTGTTTGACCAGGGACTGTTGCTTTCTTCTATTACCTTTAGTCTAAGCATGTTATCTAGTTCCACATAAACGATATCTTATACCGCGGGTGAAATAGGGTAGTGTTAGTCTTTTATTGGGTGGGTGCCACTTAACAATTTAGTTTCCATTTTTCTAGGTTGCTGCATCCCAGCCTTTTTTCTTCGAACGATGGAAATCTTTTGAGAGCTTGCTCTATTTCTTGTTGCTGTTCAGGGCTCAGCACATGTTTTTTTTTTTTAATTTATGGCAAATGTATTTATCATGCATATCACAAATACTTTTAAGATTTATTTCAGTGGACCTTACGATTTCTGGAGCTATTCCGAACCTTTACCAAAAATCTACCCAAAGGTAAAGCTCCTGCGTCAATTCAGGGCACAGGTAAAATATCATTTCTTATTTTTTGTCCTTATACTCTGCTTCCATTTTGCTCTTGCCTAAGACTCAGGGTTGCTGGCCTGTTGCTGTGCTGATATTGCAAAATATGTTAACTATTTTTGCTTCCAAGTCCGCAATAGTTTCCCGACAATTTTTACCTAAAAGGCTAACCGATGCGCCTGAGTCCAGCAATTCCTTAAATGCTTTGCCATACATGACAACATCAGATTAGGATCTCAAATCTGTCTTTGAAAAAGATCGATTAACTGCGCCTGCTTAAAATTAAGGTTGTTGTTTTCTGGTAATAAAGTCCTTTCTTAATTTAAGAATGAATTGGCACGTTTTTGAATTTAACTTTTTCTTTAAAACCAATGCTTGTAGTAAATTTCTTATGAGTTATCGTTTTGGTACTGTTATCATTATTTTGTTTTGCTTCTTGTTGTCTTTGTGTTTTACTTGACGGTCCTGCTCTGCTAATATCAGCGTTATCATTCGATTCAATAAAAATACGTTTTCTAGGATTTTCATAATTATTCTCTCGCACTGTCAGGGGTAAAGTGTGTCTTAGTTTTGAAAAATTAGGGCATGGAACAGTTTCAGTTAAGTGATGTCGGGGCTGTTTCGTTTGACCGTGGCATCGCGCTCCTTTTCGAGTTTTCTCGATCTTGAGTGCACTTCGGACAGTTTGGTGAATTGGTGTTACGTTTGCCGCATTTATAGCAGTTTGAGCATATTGGTTGAATGTCTATAGTCGCCAATCAGTCGCCTTACAATTTGTGCCTCATCATCTTCTATTATATAAACAGCTACTTCGTTTACATATTGTTTTTTGGTGTAGGTTGCACTGATATATGCCGCATGTCCTTCCGTGAAAACGTTCTCTCTGCTTCAAGGCATTCCATCCGCTAGTGTTCTATAGAGGACACAGCCCTCGGGTAAACGATGCGTGCAATGCCTTCTTTGATATTTTTGATATTTTTTTTTTTTTTTGGTGATCTTGATCATCTCGCCTTCAGCAACTGGTATCTCTTATTTGGCTCTCATAAAATTTATATTATGAAAATAATCATCAATCGGTTTGCAAGACAATTGCTTTCTTTCAACTAACTCGTGCATTAGCTCCCAATTCGATCTCACAGTTTTGTAGCGATTCAGTAATGCAAATCGAAGAGTACCCCAGTCAGATATTATCGTGGTCTGTAGCAGAGCCCAATACCACTGCTAAACGAAACCTGGCACTAAAAAGTGAATATCCCTCAGTATCTCTTCCCACCGAAATTGGTGTTGCCTTTGCATATGCTCTAGCCTAAAAATGAACTCTTCTACGGATAGCTGGTCACGACCAGCTTGGTTTTCTTTGAAATACAGCCAAATTTGTCAACTGTGATCCTTCATCCATCATGATTTGTATATTAGGGGGCTGTCTATCTCTGGCTTAATCCGAAAAATGTCGTGACAAGTTCTGTCCATTATTACCAAGTTCCTAACTGCTTCTGATAGTTGACTTATATTTTCATGGACCTTTCTGATTTCTACACTAACCTTTTCATCTATGAGATGATTTAATAATCGGTCTATGCTAGCTTTCATACCCTGTACCATCAATCTAACAGTTGGGGATAGGTCACCTTAAACGGGATAATTGTTTCTGGTGTTTACATTTCTATTTCCCTTCTGTTTAAGTATAGTTTGTTGATTTTCTACTGGCACGTTGGTTGTCGCTGACCTATCCATAATTTGGGGAAAGCTATTAGCCATTCTTTTAGAATTGTAATTTTTCCAATACTTTTCTTTAATTGTAGGTTTCCCTTAATCCTCTGGAATTTTAATTACGGTTTCAGAAGGAAGACCAATTACTCAATTTAACCAAATTTCGTTGTAGTCTTCCAAATATTTCTTAGATCTTTTGCTTTTCTTTCATTATTTTAATACGTTAATCTTCGTACAGCTAAATTTATTGCAATAATCTTCTGTTTTAGTTTTCTGTAACCCATTCTTAGCAAGAAAATAGCTAACGACAGGTTGTACCCTTGTTTGCTTACCATTTAGGCAATCCACACGTTATATAGGTCTCTCTAGTTTCTTTCTATCTATATATGTATATAAAAAGTTTACCGGTAAATATTTTCATCCAAAGTGGACATTACACAGATCAACCGAGGCTAATTCATTTCACGGGAATTGACGGGAATCCTATTTAAAAGTTAGTTTAAAAAACATAAAATGCTTAATTTTTACTACACAAAATACATATTCCCTCCTATATATTATTTTACACATAGAACATTTAAATTCGACATTTATTTACAACATAGCTTAAACATACATGACATAATGCAGTGTAAAAAAAAAATAAAGACGAAATTTGCTATTTTTGATGTTACGATCACCTCAAATGTGATGCTGTCAGTGAGCCAATTCACACTGGATTAATTATGCTGGAATAATGTGACAGTTTGTAGGCATTTTCGGTGAAGAGAGTCGTTTTTGGTTGGCACAATTTTTCAACCAGCTTCAACCCCGCATTAGCAGAACAAAACCAATACATATACAAAAAACAAACCTCAAACCTCAATTAAACAAAAATATACTAACCCACACAAAGATCTGTGTACGTATAAAATTTTATGCCAGATGAATTAATCCAGTGTGTTTTGAAAAGAACAAAAGTTAAGCGAACTAAAAATTGTTCTAGTGTGAATTGGCTCAATCGACTGAGCTGCTATAAAAATAGTGCAAACGCAATTGTTCATAATTAAAACATCATACTAAAGCAATTACGCAAAAAAAAAACCTGATATACAGTTGTGCACAGTGGATAGTTATCGAACAATTACCAAACAAATCATGTGAACTTTGAAACATAAAAAATTGCCTTTTTTCCAGCTACATTGGCGTCTTGAACCTGTGTGCAATGCCACTATTTAGTTGTATTTTAAAAGTGAACACAGCCATCAATTATTTACTAAACATTAATCAAAAATCATTAAATGTAGCTTAACAAAAGAAAATTTCTAAAGCGATAAGAACTAGCAAAAGAGAATTTCGTTAAGCTTACAATAGGTGAGTGCTTTACTCAACGCACACGCAAATATTATAAATATACAATTTCACAAATTTCATTTTACAAATTCATTATTCTTAAAACTAATTAAAAAATAATAAATAAAAAATGAAATATTTATACAATGTGTGCTGAGTGGACGTAGTAGCGGGTTTGCCACGATAACCTCCGTAATTCGGCTGATTTGGCTGGTAGTAGTGTTGTTGTTGAATTTGTTGCTGGTGTCGTTTTTGGCGATGCGCATGGTGTTTTTACCCTTGTTTTGGATCCCTCTTTTTAAACTACGCTGTGGCTTCGATGTAGTATTAGATGTCCTTTGGCATTTAAAACGATTAAGCATAGTATGTGACTC
The DNA here is from genome assembly GCA_937654795.1 of Cistogaster globosa. Lineage (NCBI taxonomy): Eukaryota > Metazoa > Arthropoda > Insecta > Diptera > Tachinidae > Cistogaster > Cistogaster globosa. Next base: position 44,664,386 of record OW569407.1, read on the forward strand.
GTCCAGGCACTCGGTACATTGACCTCAGCTGTCACAGTTACGCGGTGAACTTCGAGACGACAAGATTCAGCCATTATACTATTAAACGAAAAAAGAGAATTAAAAAGGGAAGAACGGGCTAAAACTATTCGGCTACGGATAAAAGAACAAGCTTAACAATAGGCCGAGTTAAAATGCCTAGAGCTGTTTTTACGTCACAAACACGTGGCCTAGAGTCAGAGCCTAAATAAACTTTTTCTACTCGTCCTAATATCCATTCAATTGATAGCAAGTTTTCCTGGCGGATAACGACAACATCTCCTACTTGAAACTCCCTCTTAGGATACTTCTATTTAACGTGTGAAATGAAGTTCCCTCAAGTACTCTTCCTTCCATCGAATCTCAAACTGGTGATGAAGTACTTTTAATTTCTGCCATCTGTTAGCATGACTTATCAAAAAAGCAGACATGTCAAGTTCAGGGGGAGTAAATAGGAGTGTACCGATCAAAAAGAATTAAGGGAGTGACATCATAAGGACTTTCAATCATCAGGCAAGGAGGCCTTAAATTTAAGCATGCTTCTATTCGAGTTAGCATTGTCGTAAACACCTTGAACGTAAATTTCTGAGCATATGTTATTTTCTTTAAATGTGCCTTAAAGCTCTTGAACTCTAGAAGTGTAAAATGCTATTCAACAGTACTTAAGCTGTTATGCACATAAACCTAAATTCGAAGCACAGACAATGACAGTTTCATTATCGGAATATAAATGGGATGGGCAACCACCTCGCGAGAAAAATCAACTTAATGCGGCCAAGAATGTTTCTGACGACATATCGCTAGCCGCCTCGAGATGTATTGCATGTACATACAAGTATTAATATTAATCAACAACAATGTAGCAAGTAAACAAACAAAGGGATTAACAAACAAATAAGGGGATTAACAATAGTGATGGCATTTTCAGCAGTGATGAGCAGGTGACTATAAGTGATCTCCTCCAACATTCTCCCCCGTTGAAAGGTGTGCGTTTCAATAATCATTAGAACAAGGAAGAGGAGCCAGCTTATGAATTGGTCGTCGACATGAGCCATTGGGAGTTTTTAATTCGACAATTTGAACATGTCCATCTGTACCAGAAATCGTCTTTGTAACTCGAGCCAGGAGCCACCTTTGAGGAGGGGTGTCATCTTCATGAATAATTGCTAAATCACCAATATTAATGCTTGGTTGAGCTTCAGACCATTTGGAGCGTTGTTGCAGTGAATGTAGATAGTCTCTGGACCATAGCTGCCAAAACTGGTTTTTTAAAAACGAGATTTGCTGCCATCTATTAAGTGTTGATAATTGTGTGGTACCTAGCGTTTATTGTGGAATGGAAACCAAAGAAGAGCCAATCAAAGATGACCAGGTGTGAGTGCTTCGCCATCATTAAATCATCTGAAATTGGAGCTAACGGCCGAGAATTTAAAATGGCTTCTACTTCCACAACTATATTTTGAAGTTTTTCGAATGAAAGACGGGCTTGAGCAACATTTTTAATCAGCAGTGTTTTTGCAGATTTGACAGCTGCCTCCCAAAGTCCACCGAAGTGTGGAGCTCTAGGGGAATGATACAAAATTCGAAACTATTCATTGAGCAATATGTCTTAATGTCAGCCAATGGCCAATCAATTTTGGATTATAGTGAAAGCAATGGGTACAATTACGAACTACTTTTCGAACTACTTCTCTTGCATTTATTATCCATACCTTTTGCCGAAGAATACCAATAAGCACCTTTGGGCCAGCATGTAAATGAAGTCGATGTAAGTGATCAATGTAAAGTTTAACAAAACGATGGTTTTTTGGTAATAACGCAGGAAAGCGAGCATCAAAGGGAATGGTAGCTTTTAAAAGGCGTCCATCGACTCGAATTATATTGAATATGTTATTATTTATGTCCATGTGATGTATAAATGGGGCTTATTTTTGAATAGATTGTTGAACTGGAGCGTTGTTTAAAAGTTTTTGTTTTTCTGCAGCAAATTCTGTGCTTTGGATATGCGAAACTATTCTCCAAAAACTATTTTCCAGTTCGTCGGGTGTAAGATAAATAATATCTTTGACCTTTAAAGACAGATCTGCTTTGCGTCTTTTGGAAATACGAAAAACATAAGTTAGTATTCGAACAATTTTATAATATGAAGAATACTTATCAATAATCATATCTATAACGGGCCTGTTAGTGATATATATATATATATATATATATATACATATAATAGAGCCATCCACTTTAACTACCTAAAAAAATAAACAATTGTAAATTATGAAATTTTCAAGAAAAAAAAAATAATGGCGCAAAATTTTTTCTTTGTTTTTAAATAAGAGGTCTCATATTTTATTGTGCGCCATTTTTTTTCTTGAAAATTTTATAATTTACAATTGTTTATTTTTTTAAGTGGTTAAAGTGGATGGCTCTATTTTTTTGCACACCTTAAATAGTATATTACTGATGTTTCTATAAAAATATAAATAATAAAAATGTTCAAAATTATGATCATGTCATACTTATTTCATCATGGGCGTCATCATCCGCATCAGGAAGAAGTAGTTTAATAGTATCTGATGAAAAATTTTTTTTCGTGTTTTTTGATTATTGCAGCTTAAAAAAGGGCCACTGCTCAAAAATATCCTATTGAGAATATCTTGATTTGCTTTAAGCCTCTTCTTGATGATTATCTTTCCCTCTTTAACAAGGTATTTATCTTCATTGCTCCTTACTTACCACTTTTGAAGTGTCAGTTTATATGTGAGATGAAGCATCGATTTTAAAAAGCGTATGCTTGCTTGTAAAGTTGATAGCCCAAAATTCAAAGCATCAGGGTTTTTGGGTAGATTTTTTGCAATGTGTTAAAATCTTTTGAAGTTTGTCCGCAAATGTAACACCTCATTGTGGATTTTGTGTTCAGCATCGACTATTGCCAATAACATCGTGTTTTTAATTTCTGCAATATTTCTATTACATGGTACTTCACTTTTCTTTAACAATTGAATTTAGTTATTTATGTATTCTATTTCTTGCTTTGTAATATCAGTAATTTCGTGCACAAATTTAATCGAATTGGTCTACACAACCTGGTTGAGGATGTCGTTGGATTTCGCCATATCATTTTTATTTTTCCATAAGCTGTTGTGATTAACTTAATTGGCACAAAACTACTTTGAAATATATTAGCGTCAATATCGTTTTCATTTACGAATTTTTGCTTATAAGATTATTGGTGCGAGCCATCACAGCGCCGTTTGCTAATAAGTTCCAGAACATAATACACTGATTTACTGCTTGCATATTCCCATCTCCTTAGCATTCTGAAATCGCACACAATTTAGTAGCTAAAAAGTGCAACTTCTCGTCAATGGTTCTAGCATTAGATTCCATTACTATTTGGAATAACTCAAATCTTGTGTAAATTTTTTCCATGTTATCTCTTAACGTTGCAAAACTCTTATAGTAAAAATTTTGCGCAATAAGCCACATATGTATATTTTTGAAAATGCATTTTTCCGTTACTTAGTTAAAAACCTGATACTTGGGTGCACCATTTTTAAATGTAATTTTGATTCGTAATGCATTTAAATTAGGTATGTACATATCTAACTATATTTTCACAAGAAATAAAGTGTCCTGAAGACGATGAAGTCTTATATAGACCGCAGGTAAACAAAAACAGTTTAATAGCTATGTATGCGTATGATTGACTTACAGTTAGTAAATTAGAATTTATAAACTATGAACTGAATTTAAAGAAATTTTTTTTAAGGGCCGGTAATCCATTGCGTTAGTAGTTGTTAAATATGATGTAAATCATATTTCACATCAATAATTCGAAAAACGAAAAAGTTTATGACGACAATAAAGTATAAGAAAAAGTGCCTTATGGGCCAAAAAAGAAAAAATGATGAAATTTTCAAAAAAAAAAAAAAAAATAGAGCCATCCACTTTTACTACCTAAAAAAACAAACAATTGTAAATTATAAAATTTTCAAGAAAAAAAAAACAAAAATAATGGCGGAAAATTTTTTCTTTGTTTTTAAATAAGAGGTCTCATATTTTATTGTGGTATATTTTCTCTTTAGAAATTTGCAGTAAACGGTGGCTCTATTTTATGGAACAGCACTGTATATATATATATATATACATATATATATATACATATACAGCTATGGACAGAGAAATAGCGCACTTCATAGTCGTTTGAGAAATGGTTCAACAAATTCAAAAAAATATATATATTCATTAAATATTTTTACATAAATTAATTCACTTAACTTGTTAGTAAAAAGGAGAACTTAAAAACAATGCTAACTGATATTTTAATCAACATAAAATCTATAAAGTTTGACTTTGTCTATATTTTAAGTGGACAACAAAATAGCGCATTTTTCTCGATCTGCAAAAAAAAAGAAGTAAATTAATTATAAACTTGGTTTATTTTTACGAATATACTTGCCATGTTAGTACTTTGTGCTGTAGCCTTTATTTCTTTTTACAGCTTCGCATCTGCGGGGCAAACTTTCTATTAATTTTCGACATTTATCTAAAGGAATAGAGTCCCATGCTTCTTTTATGGCTTTCCAAAGATCATCAGAATTTTTACATTTCAGTTGTCCTACCTTAACCTTTACGTCGTTCCACAAATTTTCTATAGGGTTAAGGTCAGGACTCTGTGCAGGCCAATCCAGAACTGGAATTTTTTCATCAGAAAGCCAATTTTTTACTACTTTTGCCGTATATTTGGGGTCATTGTCGTGCATAAAGATCCAATTCAGAGGTATTTGCAAAAGATAATCGCGCCTTAACATTCTTTTTTGACAGAAGAGGTTTTTTTCTACTAACACGTCCAAACAAGTTATTTTCATTCAGCCGCCTTCGCACAAGTCTAGCCGACACATTTAAGCCAAAATCCTCATTTATTTCGGCCATTATTGTTCTTGAGGACTTGAAAGGATCAAGCTTACTCTTCCGAACAATTGCTCTGTCCTGATGCAAGGTTGTTTTTCGAGGGGGATTCTTTCGATCTTTCTTTCTTTTTAGCAAACTATGATCAGCACTAATGCATTTGACTACGTTGTAAATCATTTTTCTGGAACAACCAATAATTTCAGCTATTTCCACTTGGTTTTTACCTCTCTGATAAAGATCCCAGATATAATTTTTTTTTTTAACTGAACAGTGTGGTCCTCTACCCATTTTTAATTACAAAATAAAAAAAATGTATTAAAATTAATATTTTAATTAATTTTCAACCAAAACGAAGAAACGGAATTCTAAACAACTTCTTCTGGCAACAATCAAAAGTTAATGCGCTATTTCATTGTCCATGCAATACAACAATTATTTAGTCAAAACACACCAAAAACAAACATGTACATTATTTAACGGTACAATTCCATAAAAAATTAAGAGAAATGCAGTAAAGCAAACTAAGAGCATCACATTTCTTGTTTTAAGTTTTCTACTTTTGAAGCAATAATACATTGTATAAAGCTCAAGATTAGTGCGCTATTTCTCTGTCCATAGATGTATATATATATATATATATATATATATCAAAGAAAAAATTTTGCGCCATTATTTTTTTTTTTTTCTTGAAAATTTTATAATTTACAATTGTTTGTTTTTTAGGTAGTTAAAGTGGATGGCTCTATTTTTTGCACTCCTTAAATAGTATATTACTGATGTTTCTACGTATATATTTCTTTTTAAGTTATTTACAAAAACAGGAATATAGTGATTTTAATTCGTCAGTTGTTTGGTCATACAAAAATAAAAACCTTTAAAATTATTATATATATATATATATATATATATATATATATATATATATATATATATATATATATATATATATATATATATAAATATATATAGAGTGCTGTTCCATAAAATAGAGCCACCGTTTACTGCAATTTTCTAAAGAGAAATTTCAATCTAATTTTTTTTTATAATTTTAAAGGTTTTTATTTTTGTATGACCAAACAACTGACGAATTAAAATTACTATATTCCTGTTTTTATAAATAACTTAAAAAGAAATATATACGTAGAAACAGCAGTAATATACTATTTAAGGTGTGCAAAAAAATAGAGCCATCCACTTTAACTACCTAAAAAAACAAACAATTGTAAGAACTGTTTAAAATTATGTACTACAGACATTTTTAAATTACCTCAGTACTTAGTTGAATATCCTTTATTTATAATTACGGCTAAGCAACGTGTATGCATGTATTCTACACGTTTTTGGCATGTCTCAATTGGAATATTATTCCAGACTTCGTTCACTAGTGCCCACATGTGATCTTTATTAGCTGCATGCTTTCCTGTAAGAGCTAATTTAGCTATTCTCCAAAAGTTTTCAATGGGGTTTAGGTCTGGCGACTGAGCAGGCCACGTTAAAACATCAACCCCATAGCTTTCAAACAAATTTTCTGCTCGCTTTAAAGTGTGTTTCAGATCATTGTCTTGCTGAAATACCCATGGAAGCGTCATTTCGCATTCCGCGTAAGGCATCATGAAATTCTTGAGCATATTTTTGTAAAAATAGCATCCATTCTTTCTTCAATCCGTACGATAGGCCCAGTTCCATAATATGAGAAACACCCCCACACCCTAATATTTCCGCCAGCGTGTTTAATGGTCTTTATGGAGTATTGAGAAAGATGTTCGGTGTTCACTGGTCTTCGTACACAGTGGCTGCTTCTTTCAGAGTTAAATAAATTTATTCTTGATTCATCAGACCATAAAATATTTCCCCACTTGCCAGCTCACATGTTCTTCGACAAACTGCAACCTATTTTTAAAATGATTTTTTAAGAAATGAAACTTTTGTTGCACTTTTGACTTCAAATTATTTTTAATTAATAACTTTCGCAACGTTGAAGTTGCTACATCAAGCTTATATTCTTTTTTTTGAGCGGTAGATGTCACGAATGGGTCCTTTTTTACATAGCGTAGAATTTTTCTCTTTAAAGCTTCTGTGATTTTCGGTGTTCTTCCTCTTTTTTCGTCTTTGTACACAAATTTTATTGAATTTTCCACAATTTTTTTTAGAGCACCCAACAAAAGCTGCAATTTTTCTATAGCTTTTACCTTGTTTATGGAGACTCTTTATGATTTCTCTACGTTCTGGAGTACAGTGCTTAGAACTCACACATTTTGGACTTTCATAAGAACAAATTATAGAAATTACTTCACACTTATCATAAAAACAACACAAACTTACGTATGTATTGTTTTAATTAAAAAGCCAACCTAATTTTAAACTTTTAAAAAATTTGTTTTTTAATGATCTATTTTAAAGAACACTCCTAATCGCAGTTAAAAAAAGAATGATTCTAGTTCTTCAAATATTAGCGCGAAAATGTTAATGAAAATAACGGTTTTATAAAGAATAAAAACAAACAGCAAGTATACAGTTACAATTTAACATGTAACAATTTCTTGAAGAGAAATATAGACAGTTAAGTGTAGAAAATTATATTGGCTCTATTTTATGTGGTACTTGCCGTGATATCTGACTTTATGTTTAAAAATTACCAATAAACTAACTTCCTTCAAAATTGCATAAAAGTAGATTTTTCTTGGAAACTATAAATAACACTTAAAAAAGGTGAATACGTTCTTAAAGAAGAACGTTAGATTTACAAAATACGCTAGCTGGAACAAAATCTATGCGGTGATTCAAGAGATATTTGAGTTTATGTTGATTTCGTTACAAGTTGAATGAAATTGAATTTTAATAGCAAACTAAAAATTAAGCTAAAGTAATGCGTACACATTCTTAAAGAAGAACGTTAGATATACACAATGCGCTAGCTGGAACAAAATCTATGCGGTGTTTCCAGTAATATCTTAGTTTATGTCTTAAAATTACCAATAAACTAATTTCCTTCAAAACTGCATAAAAGTAGATTTTTCTTGGAAACTAAAAATGATACTTAAAAGGTGTGAATACATTTTTAATGAAGAACTTTAGTTATACACCATGCGCTAGCTCGAACACAATCTATGTGGTACTTGCCGATATATCTGACTTTATGTTAAAAAATTACCAATAAACTAATTTCCTTCAAAATTGCATAAAGTAGATTTTTCTTGGAAACTAAAAATAACACTTAAAAAAGGTGAATACGTTCTTAAAGAAGAACGTTAGATTTACAAAATACGCTAGCTGGAACAAAATCTATGCGGTGATTCCAGAGATATTTGATTTCGTTACAAGTTGAATGAAATTTATTTTGAATTGAAAACTAAAAATGATGCTATGGCAATGCGTACACATTCTTAAAGAAGAACGTTAGATGTACAGTAATATCGTAGTTTGTGTCTAAAAATGACCAATAAGTTAATTTCGTTCAAAATTGAATAAAAGAAGATTTTACATGGAAACTGAATATGATACTTAAAAATTGTGAATAAATTCTTAAAGAACAACATAAATTATACACAATGCGCTAGCTAGAACATAATATATGTGGTACCTGCCGATACATTTGAGTTTATGTTTAAAACTACCAAAAAACTAAATTCGTTCAAAATTGCTAAAAGTAGATTTTTCTTGGAAACTAAAAATAATGCTTCAAAAGTGTGAATGCATTCTTAAAGAAGAACGTAAGATGTACACAATACGCTAGCTGGAAAAAAATCTCTTTCGTGATTCCAGAGATATTTGAGTTTATGTTGATTTCGTTACAAGTTGAATAAAATTGAATTTTAATTGCAAACTAAAAATGATGCTAAAGTAATGCGTATACATTCTTAAAGAAGAACGTACGATGTACACAATGCGCTAGCTGGAGCAAACTCTATGCCGTGTTTCCAGTAATATCTGACTTTTTGTTTAAAAATTACCAATAAGCTAATTTCCTTCAAAATGCATAAAAGTAGATTTTTCTTGGAAACTAAAAATGATACTTCAAAAGCGTGAATACGTTCTTGAAGAAGAACGTTAGATTTACAAAATACGCTAGCTGGAACAAAATCTGTACGCTGATTCCAGATATATTTGAATTTATGTTCATTTTGTTACAAGTTGAATGAAATTGAATTTTAATTATAAACTAAAAATGATGCTAAAGTAATGCGTACACATTCTTAAAGAAGAACGTAAGATGTACACAATGCCGCAAAATTTTTTCTTTGTATTTAAATAAGAGGTCTCATATTTTATTGTGGTATATATATCTATATATATAAATATAAATACAAATATAAATATATACTCGTAAATATATATATATATATATATATATATATATATATATATATATATATATATATATATATATTAATTTGCTATGAAAGCATTCCACTTTTCCATTGGAAGAACTGTGCAGAGGTGGTATTGCATAGATATCAGCTTGAAAGTTATTTTTCACAAGCATTCGAATTGTTTCGGAGCTTAGAGATTTCTCATTATCACACACGACTACTTTGGTGTTCCCAAAAAAATTCAAAATCTTCAAATCATTCAGCTAAAAATCAATCAATGTAATACCTCTATCCGTTTAGCCACAAAAAATATCGTTAATATCTTAAAATTGAAAAAATTCAATAAAAATGCATGCAATTTTCATAACTTTCCAGATTTTATTAGTGTCCCACAACTACAAATCTGCAATTTTCATAACTTTCCTGACTTTAACATTGTCCCACAACTACACTTACACTTACAATCTTTAAAATGCGCGATATGTAGAATTTGATTCTCTATCGATCTGCGTAATTACTTCTAAGGATTTCACCAAATTAATTTTTGCCTTTTTGGCCAGCTTTTTGGGTTAAATACTCCTCTGTGCGCCATACCGATTTTAGAAAGCCATTTTTCATTCAATGCGATGCGTCAGAGTTCGGAATGGAAGCCGTTTTATTTCGAAGAATCGATCAAGATCAGGAGAATCCGTTCGCTTTTTATTCCCAAAAACTCACTACTTGTCCAAAAAAACTACTCTTTCACGGAAAAGGAATGCCTTGCAGCAGTTTTAGCTATTAAACGTTTTATGATTTTTCAATTGAACATCGTCAGGGGGCAGATAACGTGGTGGCAGACATGCTTTCGTGTATACCAGTTGAAAAAATAAACAACGAAAATATCTTTGATTTTGAAGCAACAGCGCACACTGGGGTTTCGCGGAAAAAAGTCAAATTGTCAACATACTCTTCATGCAACATGCAATGATATTTTGAAATTTTGGACTAAATGGTACAATCAAATCAGAATGAATTTTTCCGATCTGACTGCTAGTTTTTTTTTTATAGCCGTCTCAAACTCAGTACTTGTATGTCTTACCGAACGAACTTAATTTAAACCTAAGAATTTCAAAACGAATGTTATTTTATTATGTTAGCTATCGCTTTTCTTTTTATTTTTTATTTAAAGTAGGATATTTCGGTGTACTAAAACTAAAAAAATAAACTCTGCAGAGACTTATTTTATGAACATATAACGAAAATCCCTTTTTTCTCTTAACATATGGACCTGCAATTTTAGCCATTCTCTGCCACAGTTCGAAATCACTACTAATACATTATGTCATATCTGTTTTTACATTTACAAGTGCCACCTCTTAATTCGTTGCATTACCAAGTAATACATTTTTTAGATGATTGATTCGCGACTCAATTCTTATACGGCTCTTTTGTTTAACATAACTGAAGAACCACTAGTCGGATTTTACTTAAACAAATTTAGAAAATCCAGAATTACAATTCATCTGTTTATATAACGTTTCGTTACATAAGCAGCAGTTTCGCAGCTATAAATAAAAATTTAAGAAAAAAATTTTGTTTGCCTAAAAAATTATTTTTTTTTAAAGTGTCAAGGCCTATTACTTTGACGTAAAGTCACATAACCTGCATGAAAATCGATGAACGCGTTTCGCTTTCATTCGCAATTAAGTAAATGTATGAATTTAAAAAATTTGCTCGAGATATGCACAAAATTCTTTGTAAAAAAATTTTATGACTTTTTTTATTCTTTGATTCTCAGAATTAAGAAAAAAGTAATAAACAAAACGTTATTTGATTTTTATGATTGCAGTATCAAAGTAATAAGAGCTAATAAATTTGCGAGGACAATTAACAGGAGAAAGGAAAGTGCACTTTTTTATTTATTTGTGTTTCCGTTAGTTACCTGCATGTTTTTTTACAGAAATTGCCCCCACATTTATGAGTGCTTATGTTTTGGAATGTTTCGAAATATGCGCATATTCATAAAATTGTAGAAGTTCAAGGTATGCCCGTAAATGAACAAGTACTGCATTTTGGAAAATCACCACTTCATGCGCGTATCAAGCATGCATGCATGTAGGTTATAATATTGAATTTAAACGTGGGAGAGTCGACTCAAATACTCGTCTGCTAAAAGAAGCCCGAAAATTTTTGATAAAGCGTAAACATAAAGAGAAAATTGAAATACAGGTTAATACCATTAAACAAGGCTCTGGTACGCTTTGATTCCCGAAATCACGGGTCTAGATAAAATCATAATTAAGAGGTTTTCAATAATTCTAGAAGCTATAACAATATCCGAGGTAGTAGATCTAAATAAAATTTAGTGATTTTTGTCTGAAGACGTCAAAAGAGTTTGTTGCACTGTACGGGTGGTACAATATGCCACCTGCACTTTACAAAATTATGATTCATGGAAAAGATATAATTGAAAAGTGTATTTTTCTGTAGGCTTACTATCCAAAGAGGCTCAGGAAAGTCGTTACAAAGACTATAAAAATATCGCCTTATACTCTTCAGAAAATGGAGTCGAACTGCCACGAATGAAGATATTATGCACCGAATGATAGTAACATCAGATCCCATGATCTAATATTTAAATCCTTCATTTAGCCAAAAGAAGAATAGTGTTATAAGCGACGAAGTTAAGGCTCTTTTAGAAGCATAAATTAAAAATAGATTTAAAAAATAATAAATTAAAATTAAAAAAAAAACATTTACATATTTATGTTAGTTATGGCTTTTTACATTGTAGGTAACGATATACATTTCTATAACTTTCTTTATTTTGATTACTTTTGTATATAACTATAAAAATAAAAATAAATTTATGATGAAATCACAATATTTTTTGACAAATATATATTTTTCCGTACCTTCATACAAAAATCCCAAGTGTGCAGCGTTTGAATCAGATGAATATGTCCGGCTAATGCAAAATATTTAGACCACCAGGGCAAATTACAAGATTTAAAAGTAGAAGATGGAAAAATATATAAAAAGACCAAGTTCGACACTTTTGAAAACGTAGATGAATCGGTGTGGAAGTTTTGGTTACCCCAAGACATTACCCACATATTGACAGAAAAAGCACATGATGACCTTAAAGACTAAATATATTGTACTTTTGGCCAAGAATGTTAGTGCAGGTTCAGCAGTATGCAAGAAAGTGTTGAACTTGTAAAGAAACAAAGTCAGTTAACCAACCAGCTATAGGCTCTTTCAGAAAATCTATGTTGACTTTTTAGGTAAATACCCGAGATCGAAAAATGGAAAGGCATATATTTTTATTTTAGCAGATCACTTTACAGAATTCGTGCTTTTGAAGGCCATGAAAGGGGCCACATCTCAAAATATGGTTTAATTCCAGTTCAGGAAGTATTTCAGAAGTTTGGAGTACCAAAACTTCTCCATAGTAACAACGGTCAAAAGTTTTCCTCAGCCTTGTTTAAAGAAATGGTAGACACTTATGATATAACACACCTTAAAACTGCTTTTTATTCCCCTCAGTCAAACGCAGCAGAGCGCGTCAATCAATCAGTGCTAACTGTTTATACGGGTTAAAGGGAAACAACACTATGTCTCGTAGTCCAGCGGTAAATCCAAGTAAATAAAACAGAAGTTCCTAGTCTTTTTGAAAAATAAACGTTATAAAACTTACATAAGTTTATTAACCTTTCATATTTTCTTCTAGGTACAAAGATATATATGTAGGTACATGTGTAATTATTTTTATATGTTCTTAATTTTAGGTGATGGATAAGGTAAGTAAATAAGTAATTAATTATTTAGCTTTAATTGTAGGTAATTATTTAAGGGTAATTTTCACAAACTATAAATTTATTTCTTTTTCTTATACAGGTTTAAGGTAAGTATTTTTTTTTTATATTTACTTGTATTCTTAATACTAGACAGTGAATATTTTATTATTGTGGATTATTTTTGACTGTAAAACACACAAGCGCTTAAAATTCACGACCGTATTTCTTCTTTTTTGATGTTCGGGTAGTAAGTTTTTATTTGAGTTGAAGTGAGTTGCAGTTCAGCATAATTATTGGGGCATTGTTTTGTCAGTGCTGGAACTTCTGTTCACTGCGTGAACATTCTCCCCGCCATGATAAGCCTAGAATGAAAACAAATGGACTTTAGTAGATTTCCAAAATTAAGGGGTAATATAACGGTATGCGATAAGTAGCAACAAATACTTAGGGTTTGTGGCAAAGGGCTAGCCAGAGTAAAATCCCATGATAAGCCAACCAAGGGACGAATCCTGGGCCATTAAGGAGCCACCGTCAATACGCAGTATGTTAGGTTTTAGGATTCTACTATACAAGTCTCCACCTATTTGGTTGACGATGACATATTTGGGGCAATGGTCAGTTTTGTATACTTTCTGCCATCTAATTTTAACGTTTCCAACTTATATTTTTCCGCAAAGGAGTTGGCAATACGAGAACACGTGGAACTGGGATTCAATATAGCCCGTAAGGAAATACTTCCATCCTCTGTCATCGCATAAACCTCTGCTGTGGGTATAAGTACTTTATGTAAAGAGGATGGTGGTATATGCTTGCGTTGGTTTCTTTTTTGCTGGTCTAGAAGTGGTTAATTCCTTTAAAATCCTGTGATGCCCATGTAGAACGGTGTGATGCTTTAGACCACAAATACGGCAACGCGCTTGATTTGTGTAATTCTCCGACAGATGATTTCTAGCCAGACAGTTTAAGCAGTAGTAAAGTTGCAGAATTTTGGAATATTTCTGCTCTACGTTTAAATTAATAAACTTCTTGCACGAGACAATACGATGGTCAGCCTTACACAACCCGCACCCAACATATTTATTGTTGTTTTTGTTTCGCGAATGATTCTGATTTTGACGCCTTATGGCCTTTGGTGTTATTTTAGAAACGGGTTTTGTATACCGATCCTTGTTGGTTCTATTTCCATTTGCCATTGCCTATATGAGTGAAATATTATTTAATGAGTAATGAAAATAATTATTAGTGTGTTAGGGTTGAATATAAGTGAAGTGTAGTGCGTTAATAAATATATGCATTATTTTAGTTAGTAAAATAGGTTAGTAAGTATTGGGTAAGTGTATGATCTTAATGTGTAAATAGTAGTATTAGACTAACTAGCGGGTAGCACGACAACTATTGTTATAGGACGAGTCAAACTTCCTGTCGCAGTTCGGAGTTCTACGACTCGAACTCTTCCATCGGAACCGGGAAAAGTTTTAATAACTCCACCCATCAACCACTCATTTGGTGCCAAATTTTCCTGTCTAATAACAACCAAATCATCGACCGTAATTTCTCTTCTAGGGTATTTCCACTTAAATCTTTTATGTAATTCTTTGAGATATTCGTCTTTCCATCTTTTACCGAAATAGTGATGTTGAATTCTCAATTTTTGCCATCTGTTTGCCATAGAAATGTTTCCATTTTTTTTTTACAAAAGAGAAGTAGCACTTCAGGCAATAAACCCTATTTAGTTATTTTTCGTAACCGTGCTACATTCTTTAGGAAAGGGATAGATAAGAGAAAAGACAGGTGGTGAAAGGAGAAAGATAGATAGTTATTTTACTTTGCTGGCGAATCTGCTATGAGAAAGTACCGACGAAGGAGACTGCACGTTTTTTTTTTGTTCATTCTGAATATGTATTTATACCATTAAACAGAAAAAAACATTTTTTGTATTTTGATTGCCGCAGGATTTGAACCCTGAACAACCAGGTTTATACTCAACGTGTTTACCACTTTGACTACAGCAGCCTCCATTACTAAAATCGGGTGCAGCAGATGTAAGCAAAGGTGAACCTATCAAAAAATGACCCGGGGTTAATGGGTTTAAGTCCTGAGGATTTTCGCTTGATGGACTGAGTGGTCTCGAGTTTAGACATCCTTCTATCCTAGCTAGTAGGGTAAATAGCTCCTCAAAAGTGTGTTTTGTGGTCGCAGACTTCTTAAGATGAGTTTTAAAGCTTTTAACACCAGCTTCTCACAAGCCTTCCATGTGTGGAGCTCCAGGTGGAATAAAATGCCACACCAAGTTTTGGAAACTATTTGCAGCAATAACCGTGCTTTTGAGTTGTTTTAAGAACTCCTGCCGCTCTTTTTTTTTGAGAAACTCACTTGCGCCAACAAAATTAGAGCCGTTGTCCAAGTATACGGCAGCAGGGCATCCCCGCCTCGAAAAAAACCGGGCGAAAGCAGCCGTGAAGGCTTGAGTAGATAGGTCGGATGTTGGCTCTAAATGGATTGCCTTTGTTGCAAAGCACACAAAAACACAAACGTAACCTTTGGTTACTTTACATGATCGGGAAGCATACGTTTTTATGTCAAACGGTCCAGCGAAATAATTCCAGCGTTACAAAAGTGTCTTGACAATTGGGTACGTTCTGGGGTAAAGCAACCATTATTTGGGTAGTTTTATGCTGCTTATATCTTGTACATTAAGTACAATTGTTAATAACATATCGAATTAGATTTTTTAGCCTTGGAATCCAGAAACCTGATCTAATAAGACGTAGCATAACCTGATTTTCTCCGTGTAAGCTAATTAAATGAACATGTTCTATTAACAACTTAGCAAAACAGCTCCTGTAGGGTATAATTATTGGATGTCTTTCATCATATGATAAACAACTGGCTCTTGCTAAGCGACCAAAGAAGCCATTTCTTCTGGGTAGTGTAAAGTCTGACATAAAACAATAAGTTTGTCCTTTGTTGAGTTTATCTTCTCTGCTTCAAGTTGAATGCTTCGGTGTTTAAGTAAGATTTGCAGTCTAGATCTGGTTTCAGAATTTAGTCCCTGATCAAAGACTACTGTCTGATGGCGATCCAACTTACGGCGGGTGAAGAGGTACGATCACAGAAGCGATAAACATATGACAAGACTCTAAGAGCTCTAGACCATTTTGAAAAATCTTTAAGAATGTCTACTTGGGTTGTTACTGTGTTTGCGTAGCTTTGAACAGTTTTAGCTTGAGTTACAAAGACTTGTGTCGTATTTGGCCAATTGGCAGCAGGTTTGGGTAACCATGTGGGTCCATTCCACCGTAAACTATTGCCCATAAGTTCAACCGCTGTATATCCGCGGCTTGCCAAATCAGCTGGATTTTCATGGGATTTCACATGTCTCCAGTTTTCTACTCCAACGGTGTCCGCAATAGTCGCAACACGATTGGCTACAAAGGTTTTCCATGTCTTTGGGTAAACAAACAACCATGCTAAAACAATTTTAGAATCTGTCCAAAAAAATATTTTATGTTGAGTTAAGTTCATCTGGGTGAGTATATTGTGCGCCATATTTTCTAGTAACACTGCACCACTCAATTCTAAGTTGGGTACAGATAAGACTTTAAGCGGTGCAACTCGCGTTTTCGCAAATAATAGAGTAACTGAGTTTTGGCCAATACTTGTAGTAACTCGTGCGTACAAAACTGCTGAGTGAGCTTTTTCTGATGCATCACAAAAGCCATGGAATTCAATTCTAGATGACGGTGTAAAATGAATCCAACGTGGAATTCGAATTTTATTATATCATCATAAAGTTCCAAAAACTTCTGCCACCTTATTAGTGTGAGTGGCTTTAGACATTCATCCCAGTCTGTGTTGTCCTTACCATATTTGTTGCATGATGATCTTCGCAGAGACAACTATTGGAGCTAACCAGCTTTGTGTAAGATTTTTTCTTCTCAATGTTGGGTACATTGAAAAAGAACAAATCTTCTTTTGCATTCCATCGAATGCCTAGGGTTTTGGCATTATTCGACTCTGATAGGGTTAGTAAATGAACATCGAGTAAATGGTCTTCGGGTAGGGTGTTCAAAAGATCTGGTGAATTTGTAATCCACTTTCTTAACGGCAATCCTGCAGAGTAGAAACAATTGGGTGGGTAATTTTAACTTCTTTAGCTACTTCAAGAAGAGTTCTAATTGCTAGACAGGGTGCGCAATTAACTCCAAACGTTACCGTTTTAAGTTCGTAGTCCTTTATGGGTTCATTAACGCTTTTACGAAATAGTATTCGCTGAAACGGAGTGTGAGTAGGATTCAGTAAGATCTGCCGGTACATTTTGGTAATGTCAGCATTAAAAACGATCTGATAAAAGCGCCATTTAATAACGAGCATGACTAAGTCTGTAGTGTAGGACCAGTGTATAAAGCATCATTTAAGCTGTTGCCGTTCGAGGTTTTACTAGATGCATTAAATACAACTCGCACTTTTGTCATAACACGATCGGGCTTGACAACAGCATGATGGGGTAGATAATAATAACCCGTTGAAGAATCTTTTGGGTTGAAATTAATCGGTTTCATGTGACCTAATTCTATATATTCTTTCAGTAAGTTATCATAATCTTCTTTTAGTTCGGGTTTTTTAAGTAACATCTTCTCGCTTCTTAAATATTGCGCCATCGCTACATGGCGGGGGTTTCCTAATTCGAGTGAAGAGGTACAAAAGGAAGATCGACCTGGTAACGACCACTGGGTAAGTGTTGGGTAGTTTCGGTGAATATATTTTGACATAAAGCTTCTTCAACGGATGTAGTGGGTATTCGTGGTATTTCTTCAATTTCCCAAAATCTGGTTAAGCACTTATTAAGACTTGCGGCGTTGAAATATGACACATATGTTTGAGTCTTATGAAACTCTTCAACCGGTCCAGTCAAGATCCAACCAAATTCAGTATCTTGAGCAATAAGTGTGTCGAGAACATTTTTTCTGACACCAGGTCTTAAGATTTGTGGATAGCAATCACTTCCTATAATGAAGTCGATAGGCCTACTTTCATAAAAGTTAGGATCTGCTAACTGAATATTTTTTAATTCAGAAAAAGTATTTGGGCTTATACTTTGGGTGGGTAGGGTTCGGGTAAGGGTTTTTATTACTATCGCTTGAATTTCTAAACTAAAATCTTTTTGGGTATTGGACCTCAGAGCTACATAACACATTTTGTTTGATCGAGCCGAAACAATTTCATTCAAACCAGATATTTCCGCTATATTGGGTTTTGTGGGTAGCCTTAATTTTCGTCTAAACTGATCAGAAATAAACGAGAAATCAGAGGCTGGGTCTATAAGAGCACGTGCTGGGAATAAAGACCATGAACTTCAACATTCAGCACTGCTGTTCCTAAAAGCTTCTTCCGATCATCTAATGATGATGCCGATTGCTCGGTTAAAGTTGAAAACGCTTGAGCTGTACTCTGCGGTGATGTTGTGCTAAGTTCTTCGGGTTTTGAATTGGAATTCGATGTGGGTTTGTGAAGAAGCGTATTGTGTCGACCTCCACAATATCTACATGTAAAGGTACTCGTACATTCTTTGACGCTATGAGAAATAGCTAAGCAGTTATAACAGCAGCCTTTATTTTAAATAAATTTTATCCCCTCACTTACTCCCATTGAATGAAGGACACTCTCTCAGCGTGTGTTTTGCTTTACAAAGTTTGCATATTGAGCCATTTGGTCTATTTATTTGGGTAATTTCGATGAACAGAGATAAACGAATATTGGATCCCAATTACCCGTATCTATTTCCAGCGTATTGAGTTTAGAAATACAACTATTTATTTTTCTTTGCAACTTACGAACAGCTATACCGCACTGGACATTAACTGAGGGTAAGTTAAACAGTGTTTTGAGTTGCGCATTTATTTGCATCCGTTTATTTTCGTATTGAGCAGTTAATTGTGTCCATTCCAAATCGAAGCCATCGTTTTTTAAGGGCACACTATCAACTATTTCTTTGGCCTCTTCCCGAGTTTTTTGTTTTAAGTAAAACAATTTCTCTACTCCACTTAGGCGAGAGTTATCACCATAAACGGCTTTAAACATATCTCTAAAAGAAGTCCAACACTTATAGTCGCCATTAAATTCTTGTATATCACACGGTGGCACACTAAAAGATGAATTAGCCATATGCTGGGTAGCAGAAGTAGAGGGGGATTTTTTAACTGCTTCTTTTTAGGTTGCCTCTGCAAGTGCTTCCTCTATAGCGATAATTCGTGATCTGAAAAGGAATTTAGCTTTCATAAACTCCCGGGTAATGTCATCAAGGTCAATCATAAGTACTTTCTCTGGGTCATCTAAAGTATTCAGATTCTCGAATTCCTTCGTAACGGGTGCTAATCTTGTTCCATATTTCTTCCAGTTCACGTTATTGATAGCGAATTGCAGATAATGAGAGATACTGATCAGCAGTTTCCTTATATTCATTATCAAAAGATGCTAATTTTAACTGAATATAGCGCATGAAACCAGCGGCCAAAGTTTTTAATGAGGACATTTTTAAAGTAAATGTAGTAGTAAACCTCAATTAAAATTAGGGTAAATGGGTAAAAAAAAATTATAAATAGTTAATCTGGGTAACGTATACAAGCAAATAAATTTCCTGTTGTTTATACTTTTCACTATTAACTATATCGCGCTATTTAAAAAGCGTTAATATAGATATTTCTGACACACTAGAAAAACCAGATAACTAATAATTTTTAATGTGGGTGTTTGTGTAAAATAACTCTGGTTTTCTACTTAAATGTGTCCAAAACGTGAATAAAACTTAATAACTTCACTAAAAATTATTATTTGGAAATTTTAATAAGTTGTAAACAATTCAACTTACCGACTTTGCTGGGGTGTAGGGTGTTACCTTTTAAAATATATATGTATGTGTGTATGAAATTTTTTACTTGTTGATTCCTCTTTATGCTTTATTCCCGCGTTGAGTTAATCAACAAAATTATTTGTTTTTGTTTATTATTGTAAAGTAGATGTATTTTGTGTGTTTTATATGGAAGTAATATTTTATTTATTTTAATTATATACAGTGTGCCTTAATTTAATGTTTAAGGTAGTTAATTTAGATATGTGTTTAATATTTTGCTTTTATGTAAAAAAAATTATATTTTGTATTTGTTTTTTTTTTCGAATCACTTTTATCAATAAATTTAAAATTAAAATTATTGAAAATTTTCGTATTTCACTGTCACTTGTTTTGTTAAATTTGCAAAATTAATTTGAGGTTTTATTTACCATTTTTGATGTTTACTGCTGTTTTGCTTAAATGTTTTAATTACAAAAATTAAGGGTGGGTTTTCTGTAATTTTTAATTTTAAAGCAGTTCTTCACTTAATTGTTTTTAATTAATTAATTATATCTATATATATATATATATATATATATATATATATATATATATATATATATATATATATATACATATATATATAATTATATATTTATTTTTTTTAAAGGCTCGAAAGGACCAATGTTTATACGGGTTAAAGGGAAACAACACTATGTCTTGTAGTCCAGCGGTAAATAAAACAGAAGTTTCTAGTCTTTTTGAAAAATAAACGTTATGAAACTGACATAAGTTTATTAATCTTTCATATTTTCTTCTAGGTATAATTACAAAGATATATATGTAGGTACATGTGTAATTATTTTTATATGTTCTTAATTTTAGGTGATGGATAAGATAGTAAATAAGTAATTAATTATTTAGCTTTAATTATAGGTAATTATTTAAGGGTAATTTTCACAAACTATAAATTTATTTCTTTTTTTTTATACAGGTTTAAGGTAAGTATTTTTTTTTTATATTTACTTGTATTCTTAATACTAGAGAGTGAATATTTTATTATTGTGGATTATTTTTGACTGTAAAACACACAAGCGCTTAAAATTCACGACCGTATTTCTTCTTTTTTGATGTTCGGGTAGTAAGTTTTTATTTGAGTTGCAGTTCAGCATAATTATTGGGGCATTGTTTTGTCAGTGCTGGAACTTCTGTTCACTGCGTGAACACTAACAGCAATTCGAACGTTCTTAGAAAGATATTGGGATCTATATCTTCATGAAACTAAATACGACTACAAACTGGCTAAAAAGTTAAAATCAATGTCCGAACAAGAGATAAAAAATTTAGAAAAGAATGATAGGATAGAACAATCACAGAGAAAATTAAGGATAATCTTACTAATGCCTATCAAAAAAGTGCACGCAAATACAATGAGAGAGCACGTATAGTCAAACCAGGCCAAGAGGTATTCAGAAAAACTTTGTGTTATCAGATTTCAAAAGAAACATAAATTCAAAATTCTGTCGCAAATATACTTAATGCTGGATAATACAACCAATAGGAAATAACGTATATGAATAGGAATCTCTCCAGGGAAAACATGTGCAATATATTTTCTGTGATACTTAAGTTAAATTTTTTTTATACGGGCGAGAGCGTGTAATATAGGTTAAGATATTTGTTTGTGCTCTTCCACTTCACTTATTTTTGATTATACAAACTAGTTGATTATACAGGCTGATTATACCTATGTATACTGAAAAAAAGGAGGAAAAGAAAAACTGAAATCCATCTTTATTGCGGAAACAGAAAACGCAATGCTTCCGCATAATAAATTCCAAACTCCAGGTGGGATTGAGATGTTAATTTAAAAAAAAATAAAACCTAGTTTTTTTTTCTTTAAATAATAAATTTTGTTTATGTTTACATAAACAATCACTAAAAGACTCAAAAACATTCACTTTCATTAACAGTCAGTATTTATTATATTTTTATGCATAAGGGCGGGAAATAAAGTTTTGATCTCTACAGAGGTAAACAGCCCCCTAATATACAAAATCACAGGTTTGATTTTCCATCTCCTCCACCGCATAACTTTAATCATGACGGATGGAGGATCAGAGTTGACAAATTTGGCCTGGATTTCAGAGGAAACCAAGGTGTTCGTGACCACCTATCAGTAGAAGAGTTCATTTTCAGGCTAGAGCATATGCAAAGGCAATTCCAAATTTTTGGGAGGAGATACTAAGAGATATTCACTTTTTAATGTCAGGTTCCTTACAGCAGTGGTATTGGGCTCTGCTCCAGACCACGACAGGGGTACTCTAAGACTTGCATTATTGAATCGCTACAAAACTGTGAGATCAAACTGGGAGCTAATGCAACTGCCTGGCTAACCGATTAATGATTATTTTCATAATCTATATTTGATGAGACCCAAATTAGAGATACCAGATGCTTAAGGCGAGATAATCAAGATCGCCAAAAGAAATATCAAAGAAAGCATTGCACGTATCGTTTACCCGATGGCTGTGTCCTCTATACAACACTTGCGGATGGAATGCCTTGAAGCGGAGAGAACGTTTTCACGGGAGGACATGCGGCGTATACCAGTTCAACCTGCACGAACCCAAAAATATGTAAACGAAGTAGCTGTTGATATAATAGAAGATGATGAGGCACAAATTGTAAGGCGACTGCTTGGCGACTATAAACGCTCAATCAATATGCTGGAACTGTCGTCAAAAGAGACACGTGTTCAAAAAATGTTTATCTCAGCAAGGATCTCTTTTTTGCTATAAATGCGGTTAACCTAACACCATTACACCAAGCTGTCCGAAGTGCATTCAAGGTCGGGAAAACTCGAAAAGGAGCACGACATTAACGGGGGAGCTACGGTCCAACGAAACAGCCCCGAAATCACTTAAACTGATACTGTTCCATACCCCATTTTTTCAAAAGTAAAACACACTTTACCCCTGACAGTGCGAAAGAAGAATCTAGAAAACGTATTTTTAATAAACCGAATGATGACGCTGATTTTAGCAGAGCAGGATCACAAAAACACTAAGAAGTAAAACAAAATAATGATAATAGTACGAAAATGATAACTCATTCGCTACAATGAACATAAAGAAAACAGCAAAGTCTCTCAAGCCGTGATAAAAAAGTTAAATTCAAAAACGTGCCAATTCGTTCCTAAATTAAGAAAGAACTTTATTACCAGAAAACAGCTGCGTAAATTTTTAGCGGAGGCAGTTAATCGACCTATTTTAAAGACAGATTTAAGACTCTATGCTGATGTTGTCATGAATAGCAAAACATTTAAAGGATTGCTGGACTCAGGCGCATCGGTTAGCCTTTTAGGTAAAAATTATCGGGAAACCGTTGCGGAATCGGAGGCACAAATAGTTAACATATTTTGCAATGTCAGTACAGCAACAGGCCAACAACCCCGAGTCTAAGCCAAGAACGAAATGGAAGTAGAGTATAATGGCAACCAACAAAAAATGATATTTTACCTGCGAACTGAATTGACGCAAGAGCTTTACTTTGGGTAGATTTTTGGTAAAGGTTCGGAATAGCTCCAGAAATCGTAAGGTCCACTGAAATAAATCTTAAAAGTATTTGTGATATGCATGATAAATACATTTGCCATAAATTAAAAAAAAAAAACATGTGCTGAGCCCTGAACAGCAACAAGAAATAGAGCAAGCTCTCAAAAGATTTCCATCGTTCGAAAAAAAGGGCTGGGATGCAGCAACCTAGAAAAATGGAAACTAAATTGTTTCGTGGCACCCACCCAATAAAAGACTAACACTACCCTATTTCACCCGCGGTACAAGATATCGTTTATGTGGAACTAGTTAACATGCTTAGACTAAAGGTAATAGAAGAAAGCAACAGTCCCTGGTCAAACAGGACAACACTGGTCCGAAAGCCTGGTAAAAATAGGTTGTGTCTAGAATCTAGAAAACTGAATGAAATTACTGTTACTGAGCCGCATAGACCAAACACATTACATCAGCAGTGTTGACCTAAAGTCAGCCACTGTACTTTTTCGTGTGATGCCATTTGGTTTATGCAATGCGGCTCGATGTTTATGCCGTCTAATGGACAAAGTTATATCTGTGAGATTGAAGCCAAATGTATTTATCTACCTTGACGACTGACTTCACATTTCAGAGGGCTTTTCAGCCCATTTAAGAATTTTGGAGCAAGTTGTCGAATGCTAAGAAAAATTAAATATAACTAAAAAAATCTATGGTTTGAAGAACTTAGATATTTAGGTTTTATTATAGGAGGGGGAATGCTCAAAATAGACAAAGGCAAAGTAAAGATCCCGTTACCAAAGACCCCAAGAGAAGTAAGAAGTTTCCTAGGTACTGCTGGATAATACAGGCGATTTATAAAGGATTTCGCAACTCTCTTCGGAAACTCCTACAGATACACTAAAGAAGGGGAAGAGTTCAACAACACCCCTGAGGCGATTGAAGCTTTTAAAAACTAATAATTTCACTTACAACGGCGTCTGTCTTACGCCACACAGAGGACTTATTCGACCCAAAAGCTGGCCAAAGTTATTATTATTTTTAGTTTAAAAAATTTTCTTTTTTGATAGTTTTAGCTTTAGTTTCATTAAAATAAATTTAGTGGCAGATTATTATTGGGTTAGTGTTATTTTCGAAGTTTTGAAAAAATTATTCTCGTAGCTTGGCTTCCTACAAGAGATAAACAACCAAATAAACAAAAACATATTCACTTTTAATGTTTATTTTATATTATTAAATACTCATCACATGAAAAAATTAAACTAATAAAAATGTTAAAAATTATGATCATGTCATACGTATTTAATCATGGGCGTCATCATCCGCATTAGGAAGAAGTAGTTTAATAGTATCTGATGAAATTTTTTTTTTATTTTTCGTGTTTTTTGATTATTGCAGCTTAAAAAAGGGCCACTGCTCAAAAATATCCTATTGAGAATATCTTGATTTGCCTTAAGCCTCTTCTGGATGATTATCTTTCCCTCTTTAACAAGTGATTTATCTTCATTGCTCCTTACTTACCACTTTTGAAGTGTCAGTTTATATGTGAGATGAAGTATCGATTTTAAAAAGCGTATGTGTGCTTGTAAAGTTGATAGCCCAAAATTCAATGCATCAGGGTTTTAGGGTAGATTTTCTGCAATGTGTTAAAATCTTTTGAAGTTTGTGCGCAAATGAAACACCTCATTGTGGATTTTGTGTTTAGCATCGACTATTGTCAATAACATCGTGTCTTTAATTTCTGCAATATGTCTATTACATGGTACTTCACTTTTCTTTAACAATTGAATTTAGTTATTTATGTATTCTATTTCTTGCTTGTGATATCAGTCATTTCGTGCACAAATTTAATCGAATTGGTCTACACAACCTGGTTGAGGATGTCGTTGGATTTCGCCATATCGTTTTTATTTTTCCATAAGCTGTTGTGATTAACTTAATTGGCACAAAACTACATTGAAATATATTAGCGTCAATATCGTTTTCATTTTCGAATTTTTGCTTATAAGATTATTGGTGCGAGCCATCACAGCGCCGTTTGCTAATAAGTTCCAGAAACTTAAGTTCTTCATAATCCAACTCCTCATCAACGTATGTACATAATCGTGTTGCTGTATGGTCGAGGAGAGGTAGCAGCTTCACTTCACGGGTATGGCATCTTCACTAGGATAGCAATTTTTTTGGGTATTTTTTTTTTTTGGAAAGAATCGCATGGATATACATTTTTGTTGGTATTGTATAAAATTTCATATTGGTTTTTCGTGCGATCAGCATTTATAAACAATGCTAAAGCACCCTCCGCTGAAAGCTTATTAATTGGGTTGAGCTCGAAAGTTGTTAACGATCGCTTCCAAATTTTTACCTTTCTTGGGGATCGTGTTGTATCCATTATTAATTTAGCAGCATCATTATGTCCCGCTGCTTTCTGGCTCATTGATGCAGCAAATGTGATCTCCTATTTTCTTAATTGCTAACGAATTTCTTGCGTTTTTTTTGTTTTGTTCTTTCACTTGCTTCATTAAATTCTTGTTTTGATCCCCCTGAAGATGAACTACCAACTACTGGGATTGCCACAGTTCCTTCCAGCCATTTAGCAAACGTGCTTAAAAATCGGTTCTCTTTTCGTTGTGCTAAACCGCAATATCTTTTGAAACAATTTTTAAAATTCATAACACACTGCTTTACTGCTTGCATATTCCCATCTCCTTAGCATTCTGAAATCGCACACAATTTAGTAGCTAGAAAGTGCAACTTCTCATCAATGGTTCTAGCATTAGATTCCATTACTATTTGGAATAACTCAAATCTTGTGTAGATTTTTTCCATATTATCTCTTAACGTTGCAAAACTCTTATAGTAAGAATTTTGCGCAATAAGCCACATATGTATATTTTTCAAAATGCATTTTTCCGTTACTTAGTTAAAAACCTGATACTTGAGTGCACCATTTTTAAATGTAATTTTGATTCGTAATGCTTTTAAATTAGGTATGTACATATCTAACTATATTTTCACAAGAAATAAAGTGTCCTGAAGACGATGAAGTCTTATATAGACCGCAGGTAAACAAAAACAGTTTATTAGCTATGTATGCGTATGATTGACTTACAGTTAGTAAATTTGAATTTATAAACTATGAACTGAATTTTAAGAAATTTTTTTAAGGGCCGGTAATCCATTACGTTAGTAGTTGTTAAATATGATGTAAATAATATTTCACATCAATAATTCGAAAAACGAAAAAGTTTATGACGACAATAAAGTATAAGAAAAAGTGCCTTATGGGCCAAAATAGAAAAAATGATGAAATTTTCAAAAAAAAAAAAAAAAAAAAATGAGCCATCCACTTTAACTACCTAAAAAAACAAACAATTGTAAATTATAAAATTTTCAAGAAAAAAAAAAAACAAAGATAATGGCGCAAAATTGTTTCCTTGTTTTTAAATAAGAGGTCTCATATTTTATTGTGGTATATATAGCTATATATAAATATATATATATATGTATATATATATAAATATATATATATATATATATATATATATATATATATATATATATATATATATATATATATATATATATATATATATATATATATATGTATATATATATAAATATATATAAATATATATATATAATGCAACTACCTGGCTAACCGATTAATGATTATTTTCATAATCTATATTTGATGAGACCCAAATTAGAGATACCAGATGCTTAAGGCGAGATAATCAAGATCGCCAAAAGAAATATCAAAGAAAGCATTGCACGTATCGTTTACCCGATGGCTGTGTCCTCTATAGAACACTTGCGGATGGAATGCCTTGAAGCGGAGAGAACGTTTTCACGGGAGGACATGCGGCGTATACCAGTTCAACCTGCACGAACCCAAAAATATGTAAACGAAGTAGCTGTTGATATAATAGAAGATGATGAGGCACAAACTGTAAGGCGACTGCTTGGCGACTATAAACGCTCAATCAATATGCTGGAACTGTCGTCAAAAGAGACACGTGTTCAAAAAATGTTTATCTCAGCAAGGATCTCTTTTTTGCTATAAATGCGGTTAACCTAACACCATTACACCAAGCTGTCCGAAGTGCATTCAAGGTCGGGAAAACTCGAAAAGGAGCACGACATTAACGGGGGAGCTACGGTCCAACGAAACAGCCCCGAAATCACTTAAACTGATACTGTTCCATACCCCAATTTTTCAAAAGTAAAACACACTTTACCCCTGACAGTGCGAAAGAAGAATCTAGAAAACGTATTTTTAATAAACCGAATGATGACGCTGATTTTAGCAGAGCAGGGTCACAAAAACACTAAGAAGTAAAACAAAATAATGATAATAGTACGAAAATGATAACTCATTCGCTACAATGAACATAAAGAAAACAGCAAAGTCTCTCAAGCCGTGATAAAAAAGTTAAATTCAAAAACGTGCCAATTCGTTCCTAAATTAAGAAAGAACTTTATTACCAGAAAACAGCTGCGTAAATTTTTAGCGGAGGCAGTTAATCGACCTTTTTTAAAGACAGATTTAAGACTCTATGCTGATGTTGTCATGAATAGCAAAACATTTAAAGGATTGCTGGACTCAGGCGCATCGGTTAGCCTTTTAGGTAAAAATTATCGGGAAACCGTTGCGGAATCGGAGGCACAAATAGTTAACATATTTTGCAATGTCAGTACAGCAACAGGCCAACAACCCCGAGTCTAAGCCAAGAACGAAATGGAAGTAGAGTATAATGGCAACCAACAAAAAATGATATTTTACCTGCGAACTGAATTGACGCAAGAGCTTTACTTTGGGTAGATTTTTGGTAAAGGTTCGGAATAGCTCCAGAAATCGTAAGGTCCACTGAAATAAATCTTAAAAGTATTTGTGATATGCATGATAAATACATTTGCCATAAATTAAAAAAAAAAAACATGTGCTGAGCCCTGAACAGCAACAAGAAATAGAGCAAGCTCTCAAAAGATTTCCATCGTTCGAAAAAAAGGGCTGGGATGCAGCAACCTAGAAAAATGGAAACTAAATTGTTTCGTGGCACCCACCCAATAAAAGACTAACACTACCCTATTTCACCCGCGGTACAAGATATCGTTTATGTGGAACTAGTTAACATGCTTAGACTAAAGGTAATAGAAGAAAGCAACAGTCCCTGGTCAAACAGGACAACACTGGTCCGAAAGCCTGGTAAAAATAGGTTGTGTCTAGAATCTAGAAAACTGAATAAAATTACTGTTACTGAGCCGCATAGACCAAACACATTACATCAGCAGTGTTGACCTAAAGTCAGCCACTGTACTATTTCGTGTGATGCCATTTGGTTTATGCAATGCGGCTCGATGTTTATGCCGTCTAATGGACAAAGTTATATCTGGGAGATTGAAGCCAAATGTATTTATCTACCTTGACGACTGACTTCACATTTCAGAGGGCTTTTCAGCCCATTTAAGAATTTTGGAGCAAGTTGTCGAATGCTAAGAAAAATCAAATTTAACTAAAAAAATCTATGGTTCGAAGAACTTAGATATTTAGGTTTTATAATAGGAGGGGGAATGCTCAAAATAGACAAAGGCAAAGTAAAGATCCCGTTACCAAAGACCCCAAGAGAAGTAAGAAGTTTCCTAGGTACTGCTGGATAATACAGGCGATTTATAAAGGATTTCGCAACTCTCTTCGGAAACTCCTACAGATACACTAAAGAAGGGGAAGAGTTCAACAACACCCCTGAGGCGATTGAAGCTTTCAAAAACTAATAATTTCACTTACAACGGCGTCTGTCTTACGCCACACAGAGGACTTATTCGACCCAAAAGCTGGCCAAAGTTATTATTATTTTTAGTTTAAAAAATTTTCTTTTTTGATAGTTTTAGCTTTAGTTTCATTAAAATAAATTTAGTGGCAGATTATTATTGGGTTAGTGTTATTTTCGAAGTTTTGAAAAAATTATTCTCGTAGCTTGGCTTCCTACAAGAGATAAACAACCAAATAAACAAAAACATATTCACTTTTAATGTTTATTTTATATTATTAAATACTCATCACATGAAAAAATTAAACTAATAAAAATGTTAAAAATTATGATCATGTCATACGTATTTAATCATGGGCGTCATCATCCGCATTAGGAAGAAGTAGTTTAATAGTATCTGATGAAATTTTTTTTTTTATTTTTCGTGTTTTTTGATTATTGCAGCTTAAAAAAGGGCCACTGCTCAAAAATATCCTATTGAGAATATCTTGATTTGCCTTAAGCCTCTTCTGGATGATTATCTTTCCCTCTTTAACAAGTGATTTATCTTCATTGCTCCTTACTTACCACTTTTGAAGTGTCAGTTTATATGTGAGATGAAGTATCGATTTTAAAAAGCGTATGTGTGCTTGTAAAGTTGATAGCCCAAAATTCAATGCATCAGGGTTTTAGGGTAGATTTTCTGCAATGTGTTAAAATCTTTTGAAGTTTGTGCGCAAATGAAACACCTCATTGTGGATTTTGTGTTTAGCATCGACTATTGTCAATAACATCGTGTCTTTAATTTCTGCAATATGTCTATTACATGGTACTTCACTTTTCTTTAACAATTGAATTTAGTTATTTATGTATTCTATTTCTTGCTTGTGATATCAGTCATTTCGTGCACAAATTTAATCGAATTGGTCTACACAACCTGGTTGAGGATGTCGTTGGATTTCGCCATATCGTTTTTATTTTTCCATAAGCTGTTGTGATTAACTTAATTGGCACAAAACTACATTGAAATATATTAGCGTCAATATCGTTTTCATTTTCGAATTTTTGCTTATAAGATTATTGGTGCGAGCCATCACAGCGCCGTTTGCTAATAAGTTCCAGAAACTTAAGTTCTTCATAATCCAACTCCTCATCAACGTATGTACATAATCGTGTTGCTGTATGGTCGAGGAGAGGTAGCAGCTTCACTTCACGGGTATGGCATCTTCACTAGGATAGCAATTTTTTTGGGTATTTTTTTTTTTTGGAAAGAATCGCATGGATATACATTTTTGTTGGTATTGTATAAAATTTCATATTGGTTTTTCGTGCGATCAGCATTTATAAACAATGCTAAAGCACCCTCCGCTGAAAGCTTATTAATTGGGTTGAGCTCGAAAGTTGTTAACGATCGCTTCCAAATTTTTACCTTTCTTGGGGATCGTGTTGTATCCATTATTAATTTAGCAGCATCATTATGTCCCGCTGCTTTCTGGCTCATTGATGCAGCAAATGTGATCTCCTATTTTCTTAATTGCTAACGAATTTCTTGCGTTTTTTTTGTTTTGTTCTTTCACTTGCTTCATTAAATTCTTGTTTTGATCCCCCTGAAGATGAACTACCAACTACTGGGATTGCCACAGTTCCTTCCAGCCATTTAGCAAACGTGCTTAAAAATCGGTTCTCTTTTCGTTGTGCTAAACCGCAATATCTTTTGAAACAATTTTTAAAATTCATAACACACTGCTTTACTGCTTGCATATTCCCATCTCCTTAGCATTCTGAAATCGCACACAATTTAGTAGCTAGAAAGTGCAACTTCTCATCAATGGTTCTAGCATTAGATTCCATTACTATTTGGAATAACTCAAATCTTGTGTAGATTTTTTCCATATTATCTCTTAACGTTGCAAAACTCTTATAGTAAGAATTTTGCGCAATAAGCCACATATGTATATTTTTCAAAATGCATTTTTCCGTTACTTAGTTAAAAACCTGATACTTGAGTGCACCATTTTTAAATGTAATTTTGATTCGTAATGCTTTTAAATTAGGTATGTACATATCTAACTATATTTTCACAAGAAATAAAGTGTCCTGAAGACGATGAAGTCTTATATAGACCGCAGGTAAACAAAAACAGTTTATTAGCTATGTATGCGTATGATTGACTTACAGTTAGTAAATTTGAATTTATAAACTATGAACTGAATTTTAAGAAATTTTTTTAAGGGCCGGTAATCCATTACGTTAGTAGTTGTTAAATATGATGTAAATAATATTTCACATCAATAATTCGAAAAACGAAAAAGTTTATGACGACAATAAAGTATAAGAAAAAGTGCCTTATGGGCCAAAATAGAAAAAATGATGAAATTTTCAAAAAAAAAAAAAAAAAAAAATAGAGCCATCCACTTTAACTACCTAAAAAAACAAACAATTGTAAATTATAAAATTTTCAAGAAAAAAAAAAAACAAAGATAATGGCGCAAAATTGTTTCCTTGTTTTTAAATAAGAGGTCTCATATTTTATTGTGGTATATATAGCTATATATAAATATATATATATATGTATATATATATAAATATATATATATATATATATATATATATATATATATATATATATATATATATATATATATATATATGTATATATATATAAATATATATAAATATATATATATAATGCAACTACCTGGCTAACCGATTAATGATTATTTTCATAATCTATATTTGATGAGACCCAAATTAGAGATACCAGATGCTTAAGGCGAGATAATCAAGATCGCCAAAAGAAATATCAAAGAAAGCATTGCACGTATCGTTTACCCGATGGCTGTGTCCTCTATAGAACACTTGCGGATGGAATGCCTTGAAGCGGAGAGAACGTTTTCACGGGAGGACATGCGGCGTATACCAGTTCAACCTGCACGAACCCAAAAATATGTAAACGAAGTAGCTGTTGATATAATAGAAGATGATGAGGCACAAACTGTAAGGCGACTGCTTGGCGACTATAAACGCTCAATCAATATGCTGGAACTGTCGTCAAAAGAGACACGTGTTCAAAAAATGTTTATCTCAGCAAGGATCTCTTTTTTGCTATAAATGCGGTTAACCTAACACCATTACACCAAGCTGTCCGAAGTGCATTCAAGGTCGGGAAAACTCGAAAAGGAGCACGACATTAACGGGGGAGCTACGGTCCAACGAAACAGCCCCGAAATCACTTAAACTGATACTGTTCCATACCCCAATTTTTCAAAAGTAAAACACACTTTACCCCTGACAGTGCGAAAGAAGAATCTAGAAAACGTATTTTTAATAAACCGAATGATGACGCTGATTTTAGCAGAGCAGGGTCACAAAAACACTAAGAAGTAAAACAAAATAATGATAATAGTACGAAAATGATAACTCATTCGCTACAATGAACATAAAGAAAACAGCAAAGTCTCTCAAGCCGTGATAAAAAAGTTAAATTCAAAAACGTGCCAATTCGTTCCTAAATTAAGAAAGAACTTTATTACCAGAAAACAGCTGCGTAAATTTTTAGCGGAGGCAGTTAATCGACCTTTTTTAAAGACAGATTTAAGACTCTATGCTGATGTTGTCATGAATAGCAAAACATTTAAAGGATTGCTGGACTCAGGCGCATCGGTTAGCCTTTTAGGTAAAAATTATCGGGAAACCGTTGCGGAATCGGAGGCACAAATAGTTAACATATTTTGCAATGTCAGTACAGCAACAGGCCAACAACCCCGAGTCTAAGCCAAGAACGAAATGGAAGTAGAGTATAATGGCAACCAACAAAAAATGATATTTTACCTGCGAACTGAATTGACGCAAGAGCTTTACTTTGGGTAGATTTTTGGTAAAGGTTCGGAATAGCTCCAGAAATCGTAAGGTCCACTGAAATAAATCTTAAAAGTATTTGTGATATGCATGATAAATACATTTGCCATAAATTAAAAAAAAAAAACATGTGCTGAGCCCTGAACAGCAACAAGAAATAGAGCAAGCTCTCAAAAGATTTCCATCGTTCGAAAAAAAGGGCTGGGATGCAGCAACCTAGAAAAATGGAAACTAAATTGTTTCGTGGCACCCACCCAATAAAAGACTAACACTACCCTATTTCACCCGCGGTACAAGATATCGTTTATGTGGAACTAGTTAACATGCTTAGACTAAAGGTAATAGAAGAAAGCAACAGTCCCTGGTCAAACAGGACAACACTGGTCCGAAAGCCTGGTAAAAATAGGTTGTGTCTAGAATCTAGAAAACTGAATAAAATTACTGTTACTGAGCCGCATAGACCAAATACATTACATCAGCAGTGTTGACCTAAAGTCAGCCACTGTACTATTTCGTGTGATGCCATTTGGTTTATGCAATGCGGCTCGATGTTTATGCCGTCTAATGGACAAAGTTATATCTGGGAGATTGAAGCCAAATGTATTTATCTACCTTGACGACTGACTTCACATTTCAGAGGGCTTTTCAGCCCATTTAAGAATTTTGGAGCAAGTTGTCGAATGCTAAGAAAAATCAAATTTAACTAAAAAAATCTATGGTTCGAAGAACTTAGATATTTAGGTTTTATAATAGGAGGGGGAATGCTCAAAATAGACAAAGGCAAAGTAAAGATCCCGTTACCAAAGACCCCAAGAGAAGTAAGAAGTTTCCTAGGTACTGCTGGATAATACAGGCGATTTATAAAGGATTTCGCAACTCTCTTCGGAAACTCCTACAGATACACTAAAGAAGGGGAAGAGTTCAACAACACCCCTGAGGCGATTGAAGCTTTCAAAAACTAATAATTTCACTTACAACGGCGTCTGTCTTACGCCACACAGAGGACTTATTCGACCCAAAAGCTGGCCAAAGTTATTATTATTTTTAGTTTAAAAAATTTTCTTTTTTGATAGTTTTAGCTTTAGTTTCATTAAAATAAATTTAGTGGCAGATTATTATTGGGTTAGTGTTATTTTCGAAGTTTTGAAAAAATTATTCTCGTAGCTTGGCTTCCTACAAGAGATAAACAACCAAATAAACAAAAACATATTCACTTTTAATGTTTATTTTATATTATTAAATACTCATCACATGAAAAAATTAAACTAATAAAAATGTTAAAAATTATGATCATGTCATACGTATTTAATCATGGGCGTCATCATCCGCATTAGGAAGAAGTAGTTTAATAGTATCTGATGAAATTTTTTTTTTTTATTTTTCGTGTTTTTTGATTATTGCAGCTTAAAAAAGGGCCACTGCTCAAAAATATCCTATTGAGAATATCTTGATTTGCCTTAAGCCTCTTCTGGATGATTATCTTTCCCTCTTTAACAAGTGATTTATCTTCATTGCTCCTTACTTACCACTTTTGAAGTGTCAGTTTATATGTGAGATGAAGTATCGATTTTAAAAAGCGTATGTGTGCTTGTAAAGTTGATAGCCCAAAATTCAATGCATCAGGGTTTTAGGGTAGATTTTCTGCAATGTGTTAAAATCTTTTGAAGTTTGTGCGCAAATGAAACACCTCATTGTGGATTTTGTGTTTAGCATCGACTATTGTCAATCACATCGTGTCTTTAATTTCTGCAATATGTCTATTACATGGTACTTCACTTTTCTTTAACAATTGAATTTAGTTATTTATGTATTCTATTTCTTGCTTGTGATATCAGTCATTTCGTGCACAAATTTAATCGAATTGGTCTACACAACCTGGTTGAGGATGTCGTTGGATTTCGCCATATCGTTTTTATTTTTCCATAAGCTGTTGTGATTAACTTAATTGGCACAAAACTACATTGAAATATATTAGCGTCAATATCGTTTTCATTTTCGAATTTTTGCTTATAAGATTATTGGTGCGAGCCATCACAGCGCCGTTTGCTAATAAGTTCCAGAAACTTAAGTTCTTCATAATCCAACTCCTCATCAACGTATGTACATAATCGTGTTGCTGTATGGTCGAGGAGAGGTAGCAGCTTCACTTCACGGTTATGGCATCTTCACTAGGATAGCAATTTTTTTGGGTATTTTTTTTTTGGAATGAATAGCATGGATATACATTTTTGTTGGTATTGTATAAAATTTCATATTGGTTTTTCGTGCGATCAGCATTTATAAACAATGCTAAAGCACCCTCCGCTGAAAGCTTATTAATGGGTTGAGCTCGAAAGTTGTTAACGATCGCTTCCAAATTTTTACCTTTCTTGGGGATCGTGTTGTATCCATTATTAATTTAGCAGCATCATTATGTCCCGCCTGCTTTCTGGCTCATTGATGCAGCAAATGTGATCTCCTATTTTGTTAATTGCTAACGAATTTCTTGCGTTTTTTTTTGTTTTGTTCTTTCACTTGCTTCATTAAATTCTTGTTTTGATCCCCCTGAAGATGAACTACCAACTACTGGGATTGCCACAGTTCCTTCCAGCCATTTAGCAAACGTGCTTAAAAATCGGTTCTCTTTTCGTTGTGCTAAACCGCAATATCTTTTGAAACAATTTTTGAAATTCATAACACACTGCTTTACTGCTTGCATATTCCCATCTCCTTAGCATTCTGAAATCGCACACAATTTAGTAGCTAGAAAGTGCAACTTCTCATCAATGGTTCTAGCATTAGATTTCCATTACTATTTGGAATAACTCAAATCTTGTGTAGATTTTTTCCATATTATCTCTTAACGTTGCAAAACTCTTATAGTAAGAATTTTGCGCAATAAGCCACATATGTATATTTTTCAAAATGCATTTTTCCGTTACCTAGTTAAAAACCTGATACTTGAGTGCACCATTTTTAAATGTAATTTTGATTCGTAATGCTTTTAAATTAGGTATGTACATATCTAACTATATTTTCACAAGAAATAAAGTGTCCTGAAGACGATGAAGTCTTATATAGACCGCAGGTAAACAAAAACAGTTTAATAGCTATGTATGCGTATGATTGACTTACAATTAGTAAATTTGAATTTATAAACTATGAACTGAATTTTAAGAAATTTTTTTAAGGGCCGGTAATCCATTACGTTAGTAGTTGTTAAATATGATGTAAATAATATTTCACATCAATAATTCGAAAAACGAAAAAGTTTATGACGACAATAAAGTATAAGAAAAAGTGCCTTATGGGCCAAAATAGAAAAAAATGATGAAATTTTCAAAAAAAAAAAAAAAAAATAGAGCCATCCACTTTAACTACCTAAAAAAACAAACAATTGTAAATTATAAAATTTTCAAGAAAAAAAAAAAACAAAACAAAGATAATGGCGCAAAATTGTTTCTTTGTTTTTAAATAAGAGGTCTCATATTTTATTGTGGTATATATAGCTATATATAAATATATATATATATGTATATATATATAAATATATATATATGTATATATATGTATTATATATAATATATAAATATATATATATATATATATATATATATATATATATATATATATATATATAGTATATATATATATATATATATATATAATTTAGTGATTTTTGTCTGAAGACGTCAAAAGAGTACGGGTGGTACAATATGCCACCTGCACTTTACAAAATTATGATTCATGGAAAAGATATAATTGAAAAGTGTATTTTTCTGTAGGCTTACTATCCAAAGAGGCTCAGGAAAGTCGTTACAAAGATTATTAAAAATATCACCTTATCTTTTCAGAAAATGCAGTCGAACTGCCACGAATGAAGATATTATGCACCGAATGATAGTAACATCAGATCCCATGATCTAATATTTGAATCCTTCATTTAGCCAAAAAAAAGCATAGTGTTATAAGCGACGAAGTTAAGGCTCTTTTAGAAGCATAAATTAAAAATAGATTTAAAATAAATAATAAATTAAAATTAAAATTAAAAAAAAAACATTTACATATTTATGTTAGTTATGGCTTTTTACATTGTAGGTAACGATATACATTTCTATAACTTTCTTTATTTTGATTACTTTTGTATATTACTATAAAAATAAAAATAAATTTATGATGAAATCACAATATTTTTTGACAAATATATATTTTTCCGTACCTACATACAAAAATCCCAAGTGTGCAGCGTTTGAATCAGATGAATATATCCGGCTAATGCAAAATATTTAAGACCACCAGGGCAAATTACAAGATTTAAAAGTAGAAGATGGAAAAATATATAAAAAGACCAAGTTCGACACTTTTGAAAACGTAGATGAATCGGTGTGGAAGTTGTGGTTACCCCAAGACATTACCCACATATTGACAGAAAAAGCACATGATGACCTTAAAGACTAAATATATTGTACTATTGGCCAAGAATGTTAGTGCAGGTTCAGCAGTATGCAAGAAAGTGTTAAACTTGTAAAGAAACAAAATCAGTTAACCAACCAGCTATAGACCCTTTCAGAAAATCTATGTTGACTT
This sequence comes from Cistogaster globosa, assembly GCA_937654795.1. NCBI lineage: Eukaryota > Metazoa > Arthropoda > Insecta > Diptera > Tachinidae > Cistogaster > Cistogaster globosa. Next base: position 44,701,952 of record OW569407.1, read on the forward strand.
TTTAGGTAAATACCCGAGATCGAAAAATGGAAAGGCACATATTTTTATTTTAGCAGATCACTTTACAGAATTCGAGCTTTTGAAGGCCATGAAAGGGGCCACATCTCAAATATGGTTTAATTCCAGTTCAGGAAGTATTTCAGAAGTTTGGGGTACCAAAACTTCTCCATAGTAACAACGGTCAAAAGTCTTCCTCACCCTTGTTTAAAGAAATGGTAGACACTTATGGTATAACACACCTTAAAACTGCTTTTTATTCCCCTCAGTCAAACGCAGCAGAGCGCGTCAATCAATCAATGCTAACTGTTTATACGGGTTAAAGGGAAACAACACTATGTCTTGTAGTCCAGCGGTAAATCCAAGTAAATAAAACAGAAGTTTCTAGTCTTTTTGAAAAATAAACGTTATAAAACTTACATAAGTTTATTAACCTTTCATATTTTCTTCTAGGTACAAAGATATATATGTAGGTACATGTGTAATTATTTTTATATGTTCTAAATTTCAGGTGATGGATAAGGTAAGTAAATAAGTAATTAATTATTTAGCTTTAATTGTAGGTAATTATTTAAGGGTAATTTTCACAAACTATAAATTTATTTCTTTTTTTTTATACAGGTTTAAGGTAAGTATTTTTTTTATATTTACTTGTATTCTTAATACTAGACAGTGAATATTTTATTATTGTGGATTATTTTTGACTGTAAAACACACAAGCGCTTAAAATTCACGACCGTATTTCTTCTTTTTTGATGTTCGGGTAGTAAGTTTTTATTTGAGTTGAAGTGAGTTGCAGTTCAGCATAATTATTGGGGCATTGTTTTGTCAGTGCTGGAACTTCTGTTCACTGCGTGAACATTCTCCCCGCCATGATAAGCCTAGAATGAAAACAAATGGACTTTAGTAGATTTCCAAAATTAAGGGGTAATATAACGGTATGCGATAAGTAGCAACAAATACTTAGGGTTTGTGGCAAAGGGCTAGCCAGAGTAAAATCCCATGATAAGCCAACCAAGGGACGAATCCTGGGCCATTAAGGAGCCACCGTCAATACGCAGTATGTTAGGTTTTAGGATTCTACTATACAAATCTCCACCTATTTGGTTGACGATGACATATTTGGGGCAATGGTCAGTTTTGTATACTTTCTGCCATCTAATTTTAACGTTTCCAACTTATATTTTTCCGCAAAGGAGTTGGCAATACGAGAACACGTGGAACTGGGATTCAATATAGCCCGTAAGGAAATACTTCCATCCTCTGTCATCGCATGAACCTCTGCTGTGGGTATAAGTACTTTATGTAAAGAGGATGGTGGTATATGCTTGTGTTGGTTTCTTTTTTGCTGGTCTAGAAGTGGTTAATTCCTTTAAAATCCTGTGATGCCCACGTAGAACGGTGTGATGCTTTAGACCACAAATACGGCAACGCGCTTAATTTGTGCAATTCTTCAACAGATGATTTCTAGCCAGACAGTTTGAGCAGTAGTGAAGTTGCAAAATTTTGGAATATTTCTGCTCTACGTTTAAATTAATAAACTTCTTGCACGAGACAATACGATGGTCAGCCTTACACAACCCGCACCCAACATATTTATTGTTGTTTTTGTTTCGAGAATGATTCTGATTTTGACGCCTTATGGCCTTTGGTGTTGTTTTAGAAACGGGTTTTGTATACCGATCCTTGTTGGTTCTATTTCCATTTGCCATTGCCTATATGAGTGAAATTTTATTTAATGAGTAATGCAAATAAATATTAGTGTGTTAGGGTTGAGTATAAGTGAAGTGTAGGGAGTTAATAAGTAGAAGCATTATTTTAATTAGTAAAATAGGTTAGTAAGTATTGGGTAAGTGTATGATCTTAATATGTGAATAGTAGTGTTAGACTAACTAGCGGGTAGCACGACAACCTTTTTTATAGGACGAGTCAAACTTCCTGTCGCAGTTCGGAGTTCTACGATTCGAACTCTTCCATCGGAACCGGGAAAAGTTTTAATAACTCGACCCATCAACCACTCATTTGGTGGCAAATTTTCCTGTCTAATAACAACCAAATCATCGACCGTAATTTCTCTTCTAGGGTATTTCCACTTAAATCTCTTATGTCATTCTTTGAGATATTCGTCTTTCCATCTTCTACAGAAATAGTGATGTTGAATTCTCAATTTTTGCCATCTGTTTGCCATAGAAATGTTTCTATTTTTTTTACAAAAGAGAAGTAGCACTTCAGGCATTAAAACCTATTTAGTTATTTTTCGTAACCATGCTACATTCTTTAGGAAAGGGATAGATAAGAGATAAGACACGTGGTGAAAGGAGAAAGATGGATAGTTATTTTACTTCGCTGGCGAATCTGCTATGAGAAAAAACCGGAGACTGCACGTTTTTTTTTTTTTGTTCATTCTGAATATGTATTTATACCATTAAACAGAAAAAAACATTTTTTGTATTTTGATTGCCGCAGGATTCGAACCCTGAACAACCAGGTTTGTAGTCAACGTGTTTACCACTTTGACTACAGCAGCCTCCATTACTAAAATCAGCAGGTGTAAGCAAAGGTGAACCTATCAAAAAATGACCCGGGGTTAATGGGTTTAAGTCCTGAGGATTTTCGCTTGATGGACTGAGTGGTCTCGAGTTTAGACATCCTTCTATCCCGGCTAGTAGGGTAAATAGCTCCTCAAAAGTGTGTTTTGTGGTCGCAGACTTCTTAAGATGAGTTTTAAAGCTTTTAACACCAGCTTCCCACAAGCCTCCCATGTGTGGAGCTCCAGATGGAATAAAATGCCACACCAAGTTTTGAAAACTATTTGCAGCAATAACCGTGCTTTTAAGTTGTTTTAAGAACTCCTGCCGCTCTTTTTTGAGCAACTGACTTGCGCCAACAAAATTAGAGCCGTTGTCCAAGTATATGGCAGCAGGGCATCCCCGCCTCGAAAAAAACCGGGCGAAAGCAGCCGTGAAGGCTTGAGTAGATAGGTCGGATGTTGGCTCTAAATGGATTGCCTTTGTTGCAAAGCACACAAAAACACAAACGTAACCTTTGGTTACTTTACATGATCGGAAAGCATACGTTTTTATGTCAAACGGTCCAGCGAAATCTATTCCAGCGTTACAAAAGTGTCTTGACAATTGGGTACGTTCTGGGGGTAAAGCAGCCATTATTTGGGTAGTTTTATGCTGCTTATATCTTGTACACTGAGTACAATTGTTAATAACATATCGAATTAGATTTTTTATCTTTGGAATCTAGAAACCTGATCTAATAAGACGTAGCATAACTTGATTTCCTCCGTGTAAGCTAATTAAATGAACATGTTCTATTAACAACTTAGCAAAACAGCTCCTGTAGGGTATAATTATTAGATGTCTTTCATCATATGATAAACAACTGGCTTTTGCTAAGCGACCATTTGCACGTATTATGATTTTTGTGTCTATAAAGGTTGTTAGGGTAATAAGTGTACTCTTTGCGGTTATCTGAGCTTTATTCTTTAAAGAAGCCATTTCTTCTGGGTAGTGTAAAGTCTGACATAAAACAATAAGTTTGTCCTTTGTTGAGTTTATCTTCTCTGCTTCAAGTTGAATGCTTCGCCGTTTAAGTAAGATTTGCAGTCTAGATCTGGTTTCAGAATTTAGTCCCTGATCAAAGACTACTGTCTGATGGCGATTCAACTTACGGTGGGTGAAGAGGTACGATCACAGAAGCGATAAACATATGACAAGACTCTAAGAGCTCTAGACCATTTTGAAAAATCTTTAAGAATGTCTACTTGGGTTGTTACTGTGTTTGCGTGGCTTTGAACAGTTTCAGCTTGAGTTACAAAGACTTATGTCGTATTTGGCCAATTGGCAGCAGGTTTAGATAACCATGTGGGTCCATTCCACCATTAACTATTGCCCATAAGTTCAACCGCTGTACATCCGCGGCTTGCCAAATTAGCTGAATTTTCATGGGATTTCACATGTCTCCAGTTTTCTACTCCAACGGTGTCCGCAATATTCGCAACACGATTGGCTACAAAGGTTTTCCATGTCTTTGGGTGTTTGTTTAACCATGCTAAAACAATTGTAGAATCTGTCCAAAAAAATATTTTATGTTGAGTTAAGTTCATCTGGGTCAGTATATTGTGCGCCATATTTGCTAGTAACACTGCACCACTCGATTCTAAGTTGGGTACAGATAAGACTTTAAGCGGTGCAACTCGCGTTTTCGCAAATAATAGAGTAACTGAGTTTTGGCCAATACTTGTAGTAACTCGTGCGTACAAAACTGCTGAGTGAGCTTTTTCTGATGCATCACAAAAGCCATGGAATTCAATTTTAGATGACGGTGTAAAATGAATCCAACGTGGAATTCTAATTTTATTATATCATCATAAAGTTCCAAAAACTTCTGCCACCTTATTAGTGTGAGTGGCTTTAGACATTCATCCCAGTCTGTGTTGTCCTTACCATATTTGTTGCATGATGATCTTCGCAGAGACAACTATTGGAGCTAACCAGTCTGCCGGGTCAAAAAGACGGGCAATGTCAGACAAGACTGTTCGCTTTGTGTAACATTTTTTCTTCTCAATGTTGGGTACATTAAAAAAGAACAAATCTTCTTTTGCATTCCATCGAATGCCTAGGGTTTTGGCATTATTCGACTCTGATAGGGTTAGTAAATGAACATCGAGTAAATGGTCTTCGGGTAGGGTGTTCAAAAGATCTGGTGAATTTGTAATCCACTTTCTTAACGGAAATCCTGCAGAGTAGAAACAATTGGGTGGGTAATTTTAACTTCTTTAGCTACTTCAAGAAGAGTTCTAATTGCTATACAGGGTGCGCAATTAACTCCAGACGTTACCGTTTTAAGTTCGTAGTCCTTTATGGGTTCATTAACGCTTTTACGAAATAGTATTCGCTGAAACGGAGTGTGGGTAGGATTCAGTAAGATCTGCCGGTACATTTTGGTAATGTCAGCATTAAAAACGATCTGATAAAAGCGCCATTTAATAACGAGCATGACTAAGTCTGTAGTGTAGGACCAGTGTATAAAGCATCGAAGATCGACCTGGTAACAAACACTGGGTAAGTGTTGGGTAGTTTCGGTGAATATTTTTTGACATAAAGCTTCTTCAACGGATTTAATGGGTATTCGTGGTATTTCTTCAATTTCCCGAAATCTGGTTAAGCACTTATTAAGACTTACGGCATTGAAATATGACACATATGTTTGAGTCTTATGAAACTCTTCAACCGGTCCAGTCAAGATCCAACCAAATTCAGTATCTTGAGCAATAAGTATGTCGAAAACATTTTTTCTGACACTAGGTCTTAAGATTTGTGGATAGAAATCACTTCCTATAATGAAGTCGATAGGCCTACTTTCATAAAAGTTAGGATCTGCTAACTGAATATTTTTTAATTCAGAAAAAGTATTTGGGCTTATACTTTGGGTGGGTAGGGTTAGGGAAAGGGGTTTTCTTACTATCGCTTGAATTTCTAAACTAAAATCTTTTTGAGTATTGGACCTGAGAGCTACATAACACATTTTGTTTGATCGAGCCGAAACAATTTCATTCAAACCAGATATTTCCGCTATATTGGGTTTTGTGGGTAGCCTTAATTTTCGTCTAAACTGATCAGAAATAAACGAGAAATCATGGGCTGGGTCTATAAGAGCACGTGCTTGGAATAAAGAACCATGAACTTCAATATTCAGCACTGCTGTTCCTAAAAGCTTCTTCCGATCATCTAATGATGATGCCGATTGCTCGGTTAAAGTTGAAAACGCTTGAGCTGTACTCTGCGGTGATGTTGTGCTAAGTTCTTCGGGTTTTGAATTGGAATTCGATGTGGGTTTGTGAAGAAGCGTATTGTGTCGACCTCCACAATATCTACATGTAAAGGTACTCGTACATTCTTTGACGCTATGAGAAATAGCTAAGCAGTTATAACAGCAGCCTTTATTTTAAATAAATTTTATCCTCTCACTTACTCCCATTGAATGAAGGACACTCTCTCAGCATGTGTTTTGCTTTACAAAGTTTGCATATTGAGCCATTGGGTCTATTTCTTTGGGTAATTTCGATGAACAGAGATAAACGAATATTGGATCCCAATTACCCGTATCTATTTCCAGCGTATTGAGATTAGAAACACAACTATTTATTTTTCTTTGCAACTTACGAATAGCTATACTGCACTGGACTTTAACTGAGGGTAAATTAAACAGTTTTTTGAGTTGCGCATTTATTTGCATCCGTTTATTTTCGTATTGAGCAGTTAATTGTGTCCATGCCAAATCGAAGCCATCGTTTGTTAAGGGCACACCGTCAACTACTTCTTTGGCCTCTCCCCGAGTTTTTTGTTTTAAGTAAAACAATTTCTCTACTCCACTTAGGCGAGAGTTATTACCATATACGGCTTTGAACATATCTCTAAAAGAAGTTCAACACTTATAGTCGCCATTAAATTCTTGTATATCACACAGTGGCACACTAAAAGATGAATTAGCCATATGCTGGGTAGCAGAAGTAGAGGGGGATTTTTTAACTGCTTCTTTTTGGGTTGCCTCTACAAGTGCTTCCTCTATAGCGATAATTCGTGATCTGAAAAGAGATTTAGCTTTCATAAACTCCCGGGTAATGTCATCAAGGTCAATCATAAGTACTTTCTCTGGGTCATCTAAAGTATTCAGATTCTCGAATTCCTTTGTAACGGGTGCTAATCTTGTTCCATATTTCTTCCAGTTCACGTTGTTGATAGCGAATTGCAGATAATGAGAGATACTGATCAGCAGTTTCCTTATATTCATTATCAAAAGATGCTAAATCTAACTGAATATAGCGCATGAAACCAGCGGCCAAAGTTTTTAATGAGGACATTTTTAAAGTAAATGTAGTAGTAAACCTCAATTAAAATTAGGGTAAATGGGTAAAAAAATTATAAATAGTTAATCTGGGTAACGTTTACCAGCAAATAAATTTCCTGTTGTTTATACTTTTCACTATTAACTATATCGCGCTATTTAAAAAGCGTTAATATGGATATTTCTGACACACTAGAAAAACAAGATAACTAATAATTTTCAATGTGGGTTAATGTGGGTGTTTGTGTAAAATAACTCTGGTTTTCTATTTAAATGTGTCCAAAACGGGAATAAAACTTAATAACTTTACTAAAAATTATTATTTGGAAATTTTAATAAGTTGTAAGCAATTCAACTTACCGACTTTGCTGGGGTGTAGGGTGTTATCTTTTAAAATATATATGTATGTGAGTATGTAATTTTTACTTGTTGATTCCTCTTTATGCATTATTCCCGCGTTGAGTTGATCAACAAAATTATTTGTTTTTGTTTATTATTGTAAAGTAGATGTATTTTGTGTGTTTTATATGGAAGTAATATTTTATTTATTTTAATTATATACAGTGTGGCTTAATTTAATGTTTAAGGTAGTTAATTTGGATATGTGTTTAATATTTTGCTTTTATATAAAAAAATTTATATTTTGTATTTGTTTTTTTTTCGAATCACTTTTATCAATAAATTTAAAATTAAGATTATTGAAAATTTTCGTATTTCACTCTCACTTGTTTTGGTTAATTTGCAAAATTAATTTGAGGTTTTATTTACCATTTTTGATGTTTACTGCTGTTTTGCTTAAATGTTATAATTACAAAAATTAAGGGTGGGTTTTCTGTAATTTTTAATTTTAAAGCAGTTCTTCACTTAATTGTTTTTTCAAAATTATTTTCACTTTTGAATATTTGGTGGACTGTATGTACATATATATATATATATATATGTATATATATATATATATATATATATATATATATATATATATATATATATATATATATATATATATATATATATATATATATGGGTTAAAGGGAAACAACACTATGTCTTGTAGTCCAGCGGTAAATCCAAGTAAATAAAACTGAAGTTTCTAGTCTTTTTGAAAAATAAACGTTATAAAACTTACATTAGTTTATTAACCTTTCATATTTTCTTCTAAGTATAATTACAAAGATATATATGTAGGTACATTTGTAATTCTTTTTATATGTTCTTAATTTTAGGTGATGGATAAGGTAAGTAAATAAGTAATTAATTATTTAGCTTTAATTGTAGGTAATTATTTAAGGGTAATTTTCACAAACTATAAATTTATTTCTTTTTTTTATACAGGTTTAAGGTAAGTATTTTTTTTTTATATTTACTTGTATTCTTAATATTAGAGAGTGAATATTTTATTATTGTGGACTATTTTTGACTCTAAAACACACAAGCGCTTAAAATTCACGACCGTATTTCTTCTTTTTTGATGTTCGGGTAGTAGTTTTTATTTGAGTTGAAGTGAGTTGCAGTTCAGCATGATTATTGGCATTGTTTTGTCAGTGCTGGAACTTCTGTTCACTACGTGAACGCTAACAGCAATTCGAACGTACTTAGAAAGATGTTGGGATCTATATCTTCATGAAACTAAATATGACTACAAATTGGCTAAAAAGTTAAAATCAATGTCCGAACAAGAGATAATAAATTTACAAAAGAATGAAAGAATAGAATAATCACAGAGAAAATGAAGGATAATCTTACTAATGCCTATCAAAACAGCGCACGCAAATACAATGAGAGAGCCCGTATAGTCAAACCAGGCCAAGAGGTATTCAGAAAAACTTTGTGCTATCAGATTTCAAAAGAAACATAAATTCAAAATTCTGTTTCCTAGGTACTGCTGGATAATACAGGCGATTTATAAAGGATTTCGCAACTCTCTTCGGAAACTCCTACAGATACACTAAAGAAGGGGAAGAGTTCAACAACACCCCTGAGGCGATTGAAGCTTTCAAAAACTAATAATTTCACTTACAACGGCGTCTGTCTTACGCCACACAGAGGACTTATTCGACCCAAAAGCTGGCCAAAATTATTATTATTTTTAGTTTAAAAAGTTATCTTTTTGATAGTTTTAGCTTTAGTTTCATTAAAATAAATTTAGTGGCAGATTATTATTGGGTTAGTGTTATTTTTGAAGTTTTGAAAAAATTATTCTCGTAGCTTGGCTTCCTACAAGAGATAAACAACCAAATAAACAAAAACATATTCACTTTTAATGTTTATTTTATATTATTAAATACTCATCACATGAAAAAATTAAACTAATAAAAATGTTAAAAATTATTATCATGTCATACGTATTTCATCATGGGCGTCATCATCCGCATTAGGAAGAAGTAGTTTAATACTATCTGATGAAATTTTTTTTTTCGTGTTTTTTGATTATTGCAGCTTAAAAAAGGGCCACTGCTCAAAAATATCCTATTGAGAATATCTTGATTTGCTTTAAGCCTCTTCTGGATGATTATCTTTCCCTCTTTAACAAGTGATTTATCTTCATTGCTCCTTACTTACCACTTTTGAAGTGTCAGTTTATATGTGAGATAAAGTATCGATTTTAAAAAGCGTATGTGTGCTTGTAAAGTTGATAGCCCAAAATTCAATGCATCAGGGTTTTAGGGTAGATTTTCTGCAATGTGTTAAAATCTTTTGAAGTTTGTGCGCAAATGAAACACCTCATTGTGGATTTTGTGTTTAGCATCGACTATTGTCAATAACATCGTGTCTTTAATTTCTGCAATATTTCTATTACATGGTACTTCACTTTTCTTAACCAATTGAATTTAGTTATTTATGTATTCTATTTCTTGCTTGTGATATCAGTCATTTCGTGCACAAATTTAATCGAATTGGTCTACACAACCTGGTTGAGGATGTCGTTGGATTTCGCCATATCATTTTTATTTTTCCATAAGCTGTTGTGATTAACTTAATTGGCATAAAACTACATTGAAATATATTAGCGTCAATATCGTTTTCATTTTCAAATTTTTGCTTATAAGATTATTGGTGCGAGCCATCACAGCGCCGTTTGCTAATAAGTTCCAGAAACTTAAGTTCTTCATAATCCAACTCCTCATCAACGTATGTACATAATCGTGTTGCTGTATGGTCGAGGAGAGGTTGCAGCTTCACTTCACTAGGATAACAATTTTTTTGGGTATTTTTTTTTTTTTTTTTTGGAATGAATAGCATGGATATACATTTTTGTTGGTATTGTATAAAATTTCATATTGGTTTTTCGTGAGATCAGCATTTATAAACAATGCTAAAGCACCCTCCGCTGAAAGCTTATTAATTGGGTTGACCTCGAAAGTTGTTTACGATCGCTTCCAAATTTTTGCCTTTCTTGGGGATCGTGTTATATCCATTATTAATTTAGCAGCATCATTATGTCCCGCTGCTTTCTGGCTCATTGATGCAGCAAATGTGATCTCCTATTTTGTTAATTGCTAACGAATTTCTTGCGTTTTTTGTTTGTTTTGTTCTTTCACTTGCTTCATTTAATTCTTGTTTTGATCCCGCTGAAGATGACCTGCCAAATACTGGGATTGCCACAGTTCCTTCCAGCCATTTAGCATACGTGCTTAAAAATCGGTTCTCTTTTCGTTGTGCTAAACCCCAATATCTTTTGAAACAATTTTTGAAATTCATAACACACTGCTTTACTGCTTGCATATTCCCATCTCCTTAGCATTCTGAAATCGCACACAATTTAGTAGCTAAAAAGTGCAACTTCTCGACAATGGTTCTAGCATTAGATTCCATTACTATTTGGAATAACTCAAATCTTGTGTAAATTTTTTCCATGTTATATCTTAATGTTGCAAAACTCTTATAGTAAGAATTTTGCGCAATAAGCCACACATGTATATTTTTCAAAATGCATTTTCCGTTACTTAGTTAAAAACCTGATACTTGAGTGCACCATTTTTAAATGTAATTTTGATTCGTAATGCTTTTAAATTAGGTATGTACATATCTAACTATATTTTCACAAGAAATAAAGTGTCCTGAAGACGATGAAGTCTTATATAGACCGCAGGTAAACAAAAACAGTTTAATAGCTATGTATGCGTATGATTGACTTACAGTTAGTAAATTTGAATTTATAAACTATGAACTGAATTTAAAGAAATTTTTTTTAAGGGCCGGTAATCCATTGCGTTAGTACTTGTTAAATATGATGTAAATAATATTTCACATCAATAATTCGAAAAACGAAAAAGTTTATGACGACAATAAAGAATAAGAAAAAGTGCCTTATGGGCAAAAATAGAAAAAATGATGAAATTTTCAAGAAAAAAAAAAATAGAGCCATCGCTTTAACTACCTAAAAAAACAAACAATTGTAAATTATAAAATTTTCAAGAAAAAAAAAACAAAAATAATGGCGCAAAATTTTTTCTTTGTTTTTAAATAAGAGGTCTCATATTTTATTGTGGTATATATATATATATATATATATATATATATATATATATATATATATATATATATATATATATATATATTAAAGGTTTTTATTTTTGTATGACCAAACAACTGACGAATTAAAATTACTATATTCCTGTTTTTATAAATAACTTAAAAAGTAATATATACGTAAAAACATCAGTAATAAACTATTTAAGGTGTGCAAAAAAATAGAGCCATCCACTTTAACTACCTAAAAAAACAAACAATTGTAAGAACTGATTAAAATTACCTCAGTACTTAGTTGAATATTCTTTATTTATAATTACGGCTTAGCAACGTGTATGCATGTATTCTACAAGTTTTTGGCATGTCTCAATTGAAATATTATTCCAGACTTCGTTCACTAGTGCCCACATGTGATCTTTATTAGCCGCATGCTTTCCTGTAAGAGCTAATTTAGCTATTCTCCAAAAGTTTTCAATGGGGTTTAGGTCTGGCGACTGTGCAGGCCACCTTAAAACATCAACCTCATAGCTTTCAAACAAATTTTCTGCCCGCTTCGAAGTGTGTTTCAGATCATTGTCTTGCTGAAACACCCATGGAAGCGTCATTTCGCATTCCGCGTAAGGCATCATGAGCATATAACAAAAATCCCTTTTTTCTCTTAACATATGGACCTGCAATTTTAGCCATACTTTCCCACAGTTCGAAATCACTACTAATACATTATGTTATATCTGTTTTTACATTTACAAGTGCCACCTCTTAATTTGTTGCATTACCAAGTAACACATTTTTTAGATGATTGATTCGCGACTCAATTCTTATAAGGCTCTTTTGTTTAACATAACTGAAGAACCACTAGTCGGATTTTACTTAGAATTTAGAAAATCCAGAATTACAATTCATTTGTTTATATAACGTTTCGTTACATAAGCAACAGTTTCGCAGTTATAAATAAAAGTATGAAGAAAAAAAATTTTTTTTGCCTAAAAAAATTTTTTTTTTTAAAGTGTCAAGTCCTATTACTTTGACGTAAAGTCACATAACCTGCATGAAAATCGATGAACGCGTTTCGCTTTCATTCGCAATTAAGTAAATGTATGAATTTAAAAAATTTGCTCAAGATATGCACAAAATTCTTTGTAAAAAAATTTATGACTTTTTTTATTCTTTGATTCTCAGAATTAAGAAAAAAGTAATAAACAAAACGTTATTTGATTTTTATGATTGCAGTATCAAAGTAATAAGAGCTAATAAATTTTCGAGGACAATTAACAGGAGAAAGGAAAGTGCACTTTTTTATTTATTTGTGTTTTTCCGTTAGTTACCTGCATGTTTTTTTACAGAAATTGCCCCCACATTTATGAGTGCTCATGTTTTGGAATGTTTCGAAATATGCGCATATTCATAAAATTGTAGAAGTTCAAGGTATGCCCGTAAATGAACAAGTACTGCATTTTGGAAAATCACCACTTCATGCGCGTATCAAGCATGCATGCATGTAGGTTATAATATTGAATTTAAACGTGGGAGAGTCGACTCAAATACTCGTCTGATAAAAGAAGCCCGAAAATTTTTGATAAAGCGTAAACATAAAGAGAAAATTGAAATACAGATTAATACCATTAAACAAGGCTCTGGTACGCTTTGATTCTCGAAATCACGGGTCTAGATAAAATCATAATTAAGAGGTTTTCAATAATTCTAGAAGCTATAACAATATCCGAGGTAGTAGATCTGAATAAAATTTAGTGATTTTTGTCTGAAGACGTCAAAAGAGTTTGTTGCACTGTACGGGTGGTACAATATGCCACCTGCACTTTACAAAATTATGATTCATGGAAAAGATATAATTGAAAAGTGTATTTTTCTGTAGGCTTACTATCCAAAGAGGCTCAGGAAAGTCGTTACAAAGACTATAAAAAATATCGCCTTATACTCTTCAGAAAATGCAGTCGAACTGCCACGAATGAAGATATTATGCACCGAATGATAGTAACATCAGATCCCATGATCTAATATTTAAATCCTTCATTTAGCCAAAAGAAGAATAGTGTTATAAGCGACGAAGTTAAGGCTCTTTTAGAAGCATAAATTAAAAATAGATTTAAAATAAATAATAAATTAAAATTAAAAAAAAAAACATATACATATTTATGTTAGTTATGGCTTTTTACATTGTAGGTAACGATATACATTTCTATAACTTTCTTTATTTTGATTACTTTTGTATATTACTATAAAAATAAAAATAAATTTATGATGAAATCACAATATTTTTTGACAAATATATATTTTTCCGTACCTTCATACAAAAATCCCAAGTGTGCAGCGTTTGAATCAGATGAATATGTCCGGCTAATGCAAAATATTTAAGACCACCAGGGCAAATTACAAGATTTAAAAGTAGAAGATGGAAAAATATATAAAAAGGCCAAGTTCGACACTTTTGAAAACGTAGATGAATCGGTGTGGAAGTTTTGGTTACCCCAAGACATTACCCACATATTGACAGAAAAAGCACATGATGACCTTAAAGACTAAATATATTGTACTTTTGGCCAAGAATGTTAGTGCAGGTTCAGCAGTATGCAAGAAAGTGTTGAACTTGTAAAGAAACAAAGTCAGTTAACCAACCAGCTATAGGCCCTTTCAGAAAATCTATGTTGACTTTTTAGGTAAATACCCGAGATCGAAAAATGGAAAGGCATATATTTTTATTTTAGCAGATCACTTTACAGAATTCGTGCTTTTGAAGGCCATGAAAGGGGCCACATCTCAAAATATGGTTTAATTCCAGTTCAGGAAGTATTTCAGAAGTTTGGAGTACCAAAACTTCTCCATAGTAACAACGGTCAAAAGTTTTCCTCAGCCTTGTTTAAAGAAATGGTAGACACTTATGATATAACACACCTTAAAACTGCTTTTTATTCCCCTCAGTCAAACGCAGCAGAGCGCGTCAATCAATCAGTGCTAACTGTTTATACGGGTTAAAGGGAAACAACACTATGTCTCGTAGTCCAGCGGTAAATCCAAGTAAATAAAACAGAAGTTCCTAGTCTTTTTGAAAAATAAACGTTATTAAACTTACATAAGTTTATTAACCTTTCATATTTTCTTCTAGGTACAAAGATAAATTTCAGGTGATGGATAAGGTAAGTAAATAAGTAATTAATTATTTAGCTTTAATTGTAGGTAATTATTTAAGGGTAATTTTCACAAACTATAAATTTATTTCTTTTTTTTATACAGGTTTAAGGTAAGTATTTTTTTTATATTTACTTGTATTCTTAATACTAGACAGTGAATATTTTATTATTGTGGATTATTTTTGACTGTAAAACACACAAGCGCTTAAAATTCACGACCGTATTTCTTCTTTTTTGATGTTCGGGTAGTAAGTTTTTATTTGAGTTGAAGTGAGTTGCAGTTCAGCATAATTATTGGGGCATTGTTTTGTCAGTGCTGGAACTTCTGTTCACTGCGTGAACATTCTCCCCGCCATGATAAGCCTAGAATGAAAACAAATGGACTTTAGTAGATTTCCAAAATTAAGGGGTAATATAACGGTATGCGATAAGTAGCAACAAATACTTAGGGTTTGTGGCAAAGGGCTAGCCAGAGTAAAATCCCATGATAAGCCAACCGAGGGACGAATCCTGGGCCATTAAGGAGCCACCGTCAATAGGCAGTATGTTAGGTTTTAGGATTCTACTATACAAATCTCCACCTATTTGGTTGACGATGACATATTTTGGGCAATGGTCAGTTTTGTATTCTTTCTGCCATCTAATTTAAACGTTTCCAACTTA
This sequence comes from Cistogaster globosa, assembly GCA_937654795.1. Lineage (NCBI taxonomy): Eukaryota > Metazoa > Arthropoda > Insecta > Diptera > Tachinidae > Cistogaster > Cistogaster globosa. The sequence continues at coordinate 44,717,086 of OW569407.1, forward strand.
TATTTTTCCGCAAAGGAGTTGGCAATACGAGAACACGTGGAACTGGGATTTAATATAGCCCGTAAGGAAATACTTCCATCCTCTGTCATCGCATAAACCTCTGCTGTGGGTATAAGTACTTTATGTAAAGGGGATGGTGGTATATGCTTGCGTTGGTTTCTTTTTTGCTGGTCTAGAAGTGGTTAATTCCTTTAAAATCCTGTGATGCCCATGTAGAACGGTGTGATTCTTTAGACCACAAATACGGCAACGCGCTTGATTTGTGCAATTCTTCAACAGATGATTTCTAGCCAGACAGTTTGAGCAGTAGTGAAGTTGCAAAATTTTTGAATATTTCTGCTCTACGTTTAAATTAATAAACTTCTTGCACGAGACAATACGATGGTCAGCCTTACACAACCCGCACCCAACACATTTATTGTTGTTTTTGTTTCGAGAATGATTCTGATTTTGACGCTTTATGGCCTTTGGTGTTGTTTTAGAAACGGGTTTTGTATACCGATCCTTGTTGGTTCTATTTCCATTTGCCATTGCCTATATGAGTGAAATTTTATTTAATGAGTAATGCAAATAAATATTAGTGTGTTAGGGTTGAGTATAAGTGAAGTGTAGTGAGTTAATAAGTAGAAGCATTATTTTAATTAGTAAAATAGATTAGTAAGTATTGGGTAAGTGTATGATCTTAATGTGTGAATAGTAGTATTAGACTAACTAGCGGGTAGCACGACAACCTTTTTTATAGGACGAGTCAAACTTCCTGTCACAGTTCGGAGTTCTACGATTCGAACTCTTCCATCGGAACCGGGAAAAGTTTCAATAACTCGACCCATCAACCACTCATTTGGTGTCAAATTTTCCTGTCTAATAACAACCAAATCATCGACCGTAGTTTCTCTTCTAGGGTATTTCCACTTAAATCTTTTATGTAATTCTTTGAGATATTCGTCTTTCCATTTTCTACAGTAATGGTGATGTTGAATTCTCAATTTTTGCCATCTGTTTGCCATAGAAATGATTCCATTTTTTTTTTTTTTTTACAAAAGAGAAGTAGCACTTCAGGCATTAAAACCTATTTAGTTATTTTTCGTAACCGTGCTACATTCTTTAGGAAAGGGATAGATAAGAGATAAGACAGGTGGTGAAAGGAGAAAGATAGATAGTTATTTTACTTCGCTGGCGAATTTGCTATGAGAAAGTACCGACGAAGGAGACTGCACGTTTTTTTTTTGTTCATTCTGAATATGTATTTATACCATTAAACAGAAAAAAACATTTTTTGTATTTTGATTGCCGCAGGATTCGAACCCTGAACAACCAGGTTTGTAGTCAACGTGTTTACCACTTTTACTACAGCAGCCTCCATTACTAAAATCGGGTTCAGCAGGTGTAAGCAAAGGTGAACCTATCAAAAAATGACCCGGGGTTAATGGGTTTAAGTCCTGAGGATTTTCGTTTGATGGACTGAGTGGTCTCGAGTTTAGACATCCTTCTATCCTGGCTAGTAGGGTAAATAGCTCCTCAAAAGTGTGTTTTGTGGTCGCAGACTTCTTAAGATGAGTTTTAAAGCTTTTAACACCAGCTTCCCACAAGCTTCCCATGTGTGGAGCTCCAGGTGGAATAAAATGCCACACCCAGTTTTGAAAACTATTTGCAGCTTTTGAGTTGTTTTAAGAACTCCTGCCGCTCTTTTTTGAGCAACTGACTTGCGCCAACAAAATTAGAGCCGTTGTCCGAGTATATGGCAGCAGGGCATCCCCGCCTCGAAAATAACCGGGCAAAAGCAGCCGTGAAGGCTTGAGTAGATAGGTCGGATGTTGGCTCTAAATGTATTGCCTTTGTTGCAAAGCACACAAAAACACAAACGTAACCTTTGGTTACTTTACATGATCGGGAAGCATACGTTTTTATGTCAAACGGTCCAGCGAAATCTGTTCCAGCGTTACAAAAGTGTCTTGACAATTGGGTACGTTCTGGGGGTAAAGCAGCCATTATTTGGGTAGTTTTATGCTGCTTATATCTTGTACACTGAGTACAATTGTTAATAACATATCGAATTAAATTTTTTATCTTTGGAATCCAGAAACCTGATCTAATAAGACGTAGCATAACCTGATTTCCTCCGTGTAAGCTAATTAAATGAACATGTTCTATTAACAACTTAGCAAAACAGCTCCTGTAGGGTATAATTATTGGATGTCTTTCATCATATGATAAACAACTGGCTTTTGCTAAGCGACCATTTGCTCGTATTATGCTTTTTGTGTCTATAAGGGTGTTAAGCTAATAAGTGTACTCTTTGCGGGTATCTGAGCTTTATTCTTTAAAGAAGCCATTTCTTCTGGGTAGTGTAAAGTCTGACATAAAACAATAAGTTTGTCCTTTGTTGAGTTTATCTTCTCTGCTTCAAGTTGAATGCTTCGCCGTTTAAGTAAGATTTGCAGTCTAGATCTGGTTTCAGAATTTAGTCCCTGATCAAAGACTACTGTCTGATGGCGATTCAACTTACGGTGGGTGAAGAGGTACGATCACAGAAGCGATAAACATATGACAAGACTCTAAGAGCTCTAGACCATTTTGAAAAATCTTTAAGAATGTCTACTTGGGTTGTTACTGTGTTTGCGTGGCTTTGAACAGTTTCAGCTTGAGTTACAAAGACTTATGTCGTATTTGGCCAATTGGCAGCAGGTTTAGATAACCATGTAGGTCCATTCCACCATTAACTATTGCCCATAAGTTCAACCGCTGTACATCCGCGGCTTGCCAAATTAGCTGAATTTTCATGGGATTTCACATGTCTCCAGTTTTCTACTCCAACGGTGTCCGCAATAGTCGCAACACGATTGGCTACAAAGGTTTTCCATGTCTTTGGGTGTTTGTTTAACCATGCTAAAACAATTGTAGAATCTGTCCAAAAAAATATTTTATGTTGAGTTAAGTTCATCTGGGTTAGTATATTGTGCGCCATATTTGCTAGTAACACTGCACCACTCGATTCTAAGTTGGGTACAGATAAGACTTTAAGCGGTGCAACTCGCGTTTTCGCAAATAATAGAGTAACTGAGTTTTGGCCAATACTTGTAGTAACTCGTGCGTACAAAACTGCTGAGTAAGCTTTTTCTGATGTATTACAAGAGCCTTGGAATTCAATTCTAGATGACGATGTAAAATGAATCCAACGTGGAATTCGAATTTTATTTATATCATCATAAAGTTCCAAAAACTTCTGCCACCTTGTTAGTGTGAGTGGCCTTAGACATTCATCCCAGTCTGTGTTGTCCTTACCATATTTGTTGCATGATGATCTTCGCAGAGATAACTATTGGAGCTAACCAGCCTGCCGGGTCAAAAAGACGGGCAATGTCAGACAAGACTGTTCGCTTTGTGTAAGATTTTTTCTTCTCAATGTTGGGTACATTAAAAAAAAACAAATCTTCTTTTGCATTCCATCGAATGCCTAGGGTTTTGGCATTAATCGACTCTGATAGGGTTAGGAAATGAACATCGAGTAAATGGTCTTCGGGTAGGGTGTTCAAAAGTTCTGGTGAATTTGTAATCCACTTTCTTAACGGAAATTCTGCAGAGTATAACACTGTGATCATTTCCTCTTGGGCGAATTTGGCATCTTCAACAGATAGAACATCGTCGACATACATCTTATTGCTCAGTATGTGAGAAACAATTGGGTGGGTTATTTTAACTTCTTTAGCTACTTCAAGAAGAGTTCTAATTGCTAGATAGGGTGCGCAATTAACTCCAAACGTTATCGTTTTAAGTTCGTAGTCCTTTATGGGTTTATTAACGCTTTTACAAAATAGTATTCGCTGAAACGGAGTGTGGGTAGGATTCAGTAAGATCTGCCGGTGCTTGGTAATGTCAGCATTAAAAATGATCTGATAAAAGCGCCATTTAATAATGAGCATGACTAAGTCTTGCTGTAGTGTAGGACCAGTGTATAAAGCATCATTTAAGCTGTTACCGTTCGAGGTTTTACTAGATGCATTAAATACAACTCGCACTTTTGTCGTAACACGATCGGGCTTGACAACAGCATGATGGGGTAGATAATATTCACCCGTTGAAGTATATTTTGGGTTGAAATTAATCGGTTTCATGTGACCTAGGTCTATATATTCTTGTAGTACGTTATCATAATCTTCTTTTAGTTCGGGTCTTTTAAGTAACATCTTCTCATTTCTTATATATTGCGCCATCGCTACATGGCGGGAGTTTCCTAATTCGAGTGGAGAGGTACGAAAAGGAAGATCGACCTGGTAACAACCACTGGGTAAGTGTTGGGTAGTTTCGGTGAATATTTTTTGACATAAAGCTTCTTCAACGGATTTAATGGGTATTCGTGGTATTTCTTCAATTTCCCAAAATCTGGTTAAGCACTTATTAAGACTTACGGCATTGAAATATGACACATATGTTTGAGTCTTATGAAACTCTTCAACCGGTCCAGTCAAGATCCAACCAAATTCAGTATCTTGAGCAATAAGTGTGTCGAGAACATTTTTTCTGACCCTAGGTCTTAAGATTTGTGGATAGAAATCACTTCCTATAATGAAGTCGATAGGCCTACTTTCATAAAAGTTAGGATCTGCTAACTGAATATTTTTTAATTCAGAAAAAGTATTTGGGCTTATACTTTGGGTGGGTAGGGTTCGGGTAAGGGTTTTTATTACTATCGCTTGAATTTCTAAACTAAAATCTTTTTGAGTATTGGACCTCAGAGCTACATAACACATTTTGTTTGATCGAGCCGAAACAATTTCATTCAAACCAGATATTTCCGCTATATTGGGTTTTGTGGGTTGCCTTAATTTCGTCTAAACTGATCAGAAATAAACGAGAAATCATTGGCTGGGTCTATAAGAGCACGTGCTTAGAATAAAGAACCATGAACTTCAATATTCAGCACTGCTGTTCCTAAAAGTTCTTCCGATCATCTAATGATGATGCCGATTGCTCGGTTAAAATTGAAAACGCTTGAGCTGTACTCTGCGGTGATGTTGTGCTAAGTTCTTCGGGTTTTGAATTGGAATTCGATGTGGGTTTGTGAAAAAGCGTATTGTGTCGACCTCCACAATATCTACATGTAAAGGTACTCGTACATTCTTTGACGCTATGAGAAATAGCTAAGCAGTTATAACAGAAGCCGTTATTTTGAATAAATTTTATCCTCTCACTTACTCCCATTGAAGTAAATGAAGGACACTCTCTCAGCATGTGTTTTGCTTTACAAAGTTTGCATATTGAGCCATTGGGTCTATTTCTTTGGGTAATTTCGATGAACAGAGATAAACGAATATTGGATCCCAATTACCCGTATCTATTTCCAGCGTATTGAGATTAGAAACACAACTATTTATTTTTCTTTGCAACTTACGAATAGCTATACTGCACTGGACATTAACTGAGTTGCGCATTTATTTGCATCCGTTTATTTTCGTATTGAGCAGTTAATTGTGTCCATGCCAAATCGAAGCCATCGTTTGTTAAGGGCACACTATCAACTACTTCTTTGGCCTCTCCCCGAGTTTTTTGTTTTAAGTAAAACAATTTCTCTACTCCACTTAGGCGAGAGTTATTACCATATACGGCTTTGAACATATCTCTAAAAGAAGTTCAACACTTATAGACGCCATTAAATTCTTGTATATCACACGGTGGCACACTAAAAGATGAATTAGCCATATGCTGGGTAGCAGAAGTAGAGGGGGATTTTTTAACTGCTTCTTTTTGGGTTGCCTCTACAAGTGCTTCCTCTATAGCGATAATTCGTGATCTGAAAAGAGATTTAGCTTTCATAAACTCCCGGGTAATGTCATCAAGGTCAATCATAAGTACTTTCTCTGGGTCATCTAAAGTATTCAGATTCTCGAATTCCTTTGTAACGGGTGCTAATCTTGTTCCATATTTCTTCCAGTTCACGTTGTTGATAGCGAATTGCAGATAGTGAGAGATACTGATCAGCAGTTTCCTTATATTCATTATCAAAAGATGCTAAATCTAACTGAATATAGCGCATGAAACCAGCGGCCAAAGTTTTTAATGAGGACATTTTTAAAGTAATTGTAATAGTAAACCTCAATTAAAATTAGGGTAAATGGGTAAAAAAATTATAAATAGTTAATCTGGGTAACGTTTACCAGCAAATAAATTTCCTGTTGTTTATACTTTTCACTATTAACTATATCGCGCTATTTAAAAAGCGTTAATATGGATATTTCTGACACACTAGAAAAACCAGATATCTAATAATTTTCAATGTGGGTTAATGTGGGGGTTTGTGTAAAATAACTCTGGTTTTCTACTTAAATGTGTCCAAAACGGGAATAAAACTTAATAACTTCACTTAAAATTATTATTTGGAAATTTTAATAAGTTGTAAGCAATTCAACTTACCGACTTTGCTGGGGTGTAGGGTGTTACCTTTTAAAATATATATGTATGTGTGTATGTAACTTTTTACTTGTTGATTCCTCTTTATGCATTATTCCCGCGTTGAGTTGATCAACAAAATTATTTGTTTTTGTTTATTATTGTAAAGTAGATGTATTTTGTGTGTTTTATATGGAAGTAATATTTTATTTATTTTAATTATATACAATGTGGTGTAATTTAATGTTTAAGGTAGTTAATTTAGATATGTGTTTAATATTTTGCTTATATGTAAAAAAATTTATATTTTGTATTTGTTTTTTTTTCGAATCACTTTGCAATAAATTTAAAATTAAGATTATTGAAAATTTTCGTATTTCACTGTCACTTGTTTTGTTAAATTTGCAAAATTAATTTGAGGTTTTATTTACCATTTTTGATGTTTACTGCTGTTTTGCTTAAATGTTTTAATTACAAAAATTAAGGGTGGTTTTTCTGTAATTTTTAATTTTAAAGCAGTTCTTCACTTAATTGTTTTTTACAAAATTATTTTCACTTTTGAATATTTGGTGGACTGTATGTACATATATATATATATATATATATATATATATATATATATATATATATATATATATATATATATATATATATATATATATAATTATATATTTATTTTTTTTAAAGGCTCGAAAGGACCAATGTTTATACGGGTTAAAGGGAAACAACACTATGTCTTGTAGTCCAGCGATAATCCAAGTAAATAAAACAGAAGTTTCTAGTCTTTTTGAAAAATAAACGTTATAAAACCTACATTAGTTTATTAACCTTTCATATTTTCTTCTAGGTATAATTACAAAGATATATGTAGGTACATTTGTAATTATTTTTATATGTTCTTAATTTTAGGTGATGGATAAGGTAAGTAAATAAGTAATAATTTATTTAGCTTTAATTGTAGGTAATTATTTAAGGGTAATTTTCACAAACTATAAATTTATTTCTTTTTTTTATACAGGTTTAAGGTAAGTATTTTTTTTTTTTATATTTACTTGTATTCTTAATATTAGAGAGTGAATATTTTATTATTGTGGACTATTTTTGACTCTAAAACACACAAGCGCTTAAAATTCACGACCGTATTTCTTCTTTTTTGATGTTCGGGTAGTAGTTTTTATTTGAGTTGAAGTGAGTTGCAGTTCAGCATAATTATTGGGGCATTGTTTTGTCAATGCTGGAACTTCTGTTCACTGCGTGAACACTAACAGCAATTCGAACGTGCTTAGAAAGATGTTGGGATCTATATCTTCATGAAACTAAATATGACTACAAATTTGCTAAAAAGTTAAAATCGATGTCCGAACAAGAGATAATAAATTTACAAAAGAATGATAGAATAGAATAATCACAGAGAAAATGAAGGATAATCTTAATAATGCCTATCAAAACAGCGCACGCAAATACAATGAGAGAGCACGTATAGTCAAACCAGGCCAAGAGGTATTCAGAAAAACTGTGTGCTATCAGATTTCAAAAGAAACATAAATTCAAAATTCTGTCGCAAATATTCTAAATGCTAGATAATACAACCAATAGGAAATAACGTATATGAATAGGAATCTCTCCAGGGAAAACCAATTGGCATTTTCCATGCGAAAGATATTTAAATCTGATTACATGTGCAATATATTTTCTGTGATACTTAAGTTAATTTTTTTTATACGGGCGAGAGCGTGTAATATAGGTTAAGATATTTGTTTGTGCTCTTCCACTTCACTTATTTTTGATTATACAAACTAGTTGATTGTACAGGCTGATTATACCTATGTATACTGAAAAAAGGAGGAAAAGAAAAACTGAGATCCATCTTTATTGCGGAAACAGAAAACGCAATGCTTCCGCATAATAAATTCCAAACTCCAGGTGCGATTGAGATGTTAATTAAAAAAAATAAAACCTAGTTTTTTTCTTTAAATAATAAATTTTGTTTATGTTTACATAAACAATCACTAAAAGACTCAAAAACATTCACTTTCATTAACAGTCAGTATTTATTATTTTTTTATGCATAAAGGGTGGGAAATAAGGTTTAGATCTCTGCAGAGGTAGACAGCCCCCTAATATACAAAATCACAGGTTTGATTTTCCATCTCCTCCACCGCATAACTTTAATCATGACGGATGGAGGATCAGAGTTGAAAAATTTGGCCTGGATTTCAGAGGAAACCAAGGTGTTCGTGACCACCTATCAGTAGAAGAGTTCATTTTCAGGGAGGAGATACTAAGAGATATTCACTTTTTAATGTCAGGTTCCTTCTAGCAGTGGTATTGGGCTCTGCTCCAGACCACGATAATATCTGACAGGGGTACTCTAAGACTTGCATTATTGAATCGCTACAAAACTGTGAGATCAAACTGGGAGCTAATGCACGAGTTAGTTGAGAGTAAAGCAATTGCCTGGCTAACCGATTAATGATTATTTTCATAATCTATATTTGATGAGAGCCAAATTAGAGATACCAGTTGCTGAAGGCGAGATAATCAAGATCGCCAAAAGAAATATCAAAGAAAGCATTGCACGCATCGTTTACCCGATGGCTGTGTCCTCTATAGAACACTTGCGGATGTAATGCCTTGAAGCAGAGAGAACGTTTTCACGGGAGGACATGCGGCGCATACCAGTTCAACCTGCACGAACCAAAAAATATGTAAACGAAGTAGCTGTTGATATAATAGAAGATGATGAGGCACAAAATGTAAGGCGACTGCTTGGCGACTATAAACGCTCAATCAATATGCTGGAACTGTCGTCAAAAGAGACACGTGTTCAAAAAATGTTTATCTCAGCAAGGATCTCTTTTTTGCTATAAATGCGGTTAACCTAACACCATTACACCAAGCTGTCCGAAGTGCATTCAAGATCGGGAAAACTCGAAAAGGAGCACGACATTAACGGGGGAGCTACGGTCCAACGAAACAGCCCCGAAATCACTTAAACTGATACTGTTCCATACCCCAATTTTTCAAAAGTAAAACACACTTTACCCCTGACAGTGCGAAAGAAGAATCTAGAAAACGTATTTTTAATAAATCGAATGATGACGCTGATTTTAGCAGAGCAGGATAACAAAAAACACTAAGAAGTAAAACAAAATAATGATAATAGTACGAAAATGATAACTCATTGGTTACAATGAACAAAAAGAAAACAGCAAAGTCTCTCAAGCCGTGATAAAGAAGTTAAATTCAAGAACGTGCCAATTCATTCCTAAATTAAGAAAGAACTTTATTACCAAAAAACAGCTGCGTAAATTTTTAGCGGAGGTAGTTAATCGACCTTTTTTAAAGACGGATTAAAGACTCTATGCTGATGTTGTCATGAATGGCAAAACATTTAAAGGATTGCTGGACTCAGGCGCATCGGTTAGCCTTTTAGGTAAAAATTGTCGGGAAACCGTTTCGGAATTGGAGGCACAAATAGTTAACATATTTTGCAATGTCAGTACAGCAACAGGCCAACAACCAGGAGTCTAAGGCAAGAGCGAAATGGAAGTAGAGTATAAGGGCAACCAACAAAAAATGATATTTTACCTGCGAACTGAATTGACGCAAGAGCTTTACTTTGGGGTAGATTTTTGGCAAAAGTTCCAAATAGCTCCAGAAATCGTAAGGTCCGCTGAAATAAATTTCGAAAGTATTTGTGATATGCATGCTTAATACAGTTTCCATAAATTAAACGAATATCTGCTGAGCCCTGAACGGCAACAAGAGTTAGAGCAAGTTCTCAAAAGATTTTCATCGTTCGAAGAAGAAGGGCTAGAAAAACATGAAATTAAATTGTTACGTGGCATCCATCCAATAAAAGATAAACACTGCCCTATTTCACACGCGGTACAATATATCGTTTATGTGGAACTAGATAACATGCTTAGACTAAAGGTAATAGAAGAAACTAATAGTCCCTGGTAAAATAGGACAACAATGGTCCGAAAACAGGTTGTGTCTAGATGCTAGAAAACTGAATGAGGTTACTGTAAAAGACGCATATCCTTTGCAAAACATCGACGGCAATCTGAGGCGCATGGACCAAATACATTACATCAGCAATGTCGACCTGAAATACGCCTTCTGGCAAGTTGAATTGGAAGAGAAGGCAAAGCCATACACGGCTTTAATGGTTCCATGTCGAACGCTGTACCAATTCCGTGTGATGCCATTTGGTTTATGCAATGCGGCTCTACGTTTATGCATATGATGGAAAAAGTTATACATGCACGACCTACTTAACATTTCAGAGGACTTTTCAGCGCATTTAAAAATAATGGTGCAAGTGACTGAATACTTAGAAAAAGCTAATTTAAGTGTTGGTTTAAAAAAATCAATGTTTTATTTTAAATAATTTAGATACTTAGGTGTTATTATAGGAGGGGGAATGCTCAAAACAGACAAAGACAAAGTAAATGCAATATTAAAGATCCCGTTGCCGAAGAACCCAAGAGAAGTGAGAAGTTTCCTAGGTACTGCTGGATGGAACAGGCACCCTGAGGCAATGAAAGCTTTCGAAAAACTAAAAATTTCACTTACAACAGCGTCTGTCTTACGCCACACTGTGGAGTGTTTGACCCTAAAAAGCTGGCCAAAATTATCAAGCCTTTTTTTTGTTTTAAAAGTTTAATTTTTTTGATAGTTTTAGCATTATTCGAACTATTGCAGTTGTGTAGATTCAGGAAAATAAAACATAGCTGTTTGTGGATATTACAAGGTCCCGCTTGTTAAAATTATAATTTATCCTATAAACGATAAACACCCAAATAAACAAAAACATATTCGCTTTTAATATTTATTTTATATTTAATAACTCATCACATGAAAAAATTAAACTAATTAAAATGTTCAAAATTATGATCATGTCATACGTATTTCATCATGGGCGTCATCATCCGTATCAGAAAAAATTAGCACGAAAAACAAAAATAGCCTTTTGTTTGTTTTTCGTTCTTTTTTTTTTATTGCAGCTTAAAAAATGGTGACTGCTCAAAAATAACCTATTTAGAACATCTCGATTTGTATCGATTCTGCTGAATTTTCTCGAATAATTAGCACCATATAATTTGAAGTGCTTATTTCTGGCCTCGGCAGCTTCTTCTGACAATTTTCCAATAGGCAAGATTGCTTGCTTTATTACAGAACTGACATGAATTAGAATTCTGTGCATCGTTGGACTCATGGGATGCCAATTGTAGAGCTGCACATATATTTCGGCTGAGTTGTGTGCATATTCATAAAATTTTTCAATAATAATGTGGTGCCCGATAGTTATTGTTTCCATTATTATATTCAGGCGTTTAGTTAGTTCTTCATTTATGCCAGTAATTTTTGAAATAGTTGCTGGATCCGAAAAAATATTCATGATGCGCTGCCATCATTAGTGTTGCCATATTCTGGCTTTGGAATATCTAAAAGTAGCCCCATCTTTTCCTTAAGCTTCTTCTGGATGATTATCTTTCTTGATTTAACAAGTGATTTATCTTCATTGCTCCTTGCTTGCCACTTTTGAAGTGTCAGTGTCAGTCGAAAAAGCGTATGCGTGCGTGTAAAATTGATAGCCCAAAATTTAAAACATCAGGGTTTTCAGGAAGATTTTTCCGCAATGTGTTAAAATCTTTTTAAGTTTGTCCGCGAATGTAACACTTTATTGTCAAAAGTATCGGGTGCTTAATTTGTGCAATATTTCCATTACATAGCACTTCACTTTTCTTTAACAATTGAGTTTGATTATTTATGTATTCTATTTCTTGCTTTCTGTTATCAGTAGTTTCGTGCACAAATTGATTCGAATTGGTCTACACAACCTAGTTGAGGATATTGTTGGATTTCGACGTATCGTTTTTATTTTTCCGTAAGCTGTTGTGATTAATTTAATTGGAACACAACTACTTTGAAATATATTAGCGTCACTAATATTTTCATTTGCGTATTTTTGCTTATAAGATTATTGGTGGAGCCATCACAGCCCCGTTTGGTTATAAGTTCTAGAAAATTAAGTTCTTCATAATCCAAGTGCTGTAAAACCTCATCAAGGTATCTACATAATCGTGTTGCTGTGTGGTCGAAAAGAACACAAGAATCAACTGTATTAATATAGTGCCACATGAATCTTTTTAAGGTATAAACCGTTTTTTTTATTTTCATTTATTCTATAGCACTTTATATAATGATCTACGATATCCCAAATTTTACTAAAATCAGTTGATCCGTATAAAACAGCCGGTTTCCCCTTTTACCCCTTTATGGGCCCTAATTTTTAATAGATATAAAGTCGTTTCGATACACTTTTTATCATTTACTTTGTAAAAACAATTTTAGTTATACAAATTTATTGACCATGGCAACACAGGTCAGAATTTTAATTAAAGTCAAACAGTACTATTCAAAACTGTTTATGTTATCAAAAATGTCTTTGATAAGAACTAAAGAGGAGTTAAGTATCTACAAAATTTTAATTATTGTACATATTCTCTGAAATTATATTAACATTATTTAAATCGCTATTAAAGCAGTTTGATAGCTAAAGTAAGTCTTACAAAATACTGAATGAGCATTCAAGATTTTAAGAGCTTTTACAACTAAATTAAGTTTTAAGTTGTGTTCATATATTTCTTTCATTTATATGAATTATTTTACGCCCTCCTTGTTTTGATACATTTCAGATGAAAAGCACAGTGAGGCAACAAATAAACTGAAACTCAATGTAATTCTGAGTTTTAGTTTATTTGTTTAGTTAAATATAAGCCGTTTATAAAATGTTATTAATAATTTTTCAATTGCACTACTGTTTAAGCACTAGACTTAAGTTCTTGATTTTATTTACAACTAGCAGGACTTCGTCCGCGTATCATTTGTAATGTTACTAAAAATGAAATTTAGAAAAATGTATTTTTAAATATTTATTGTAGAGATCTGTAAACAGTGTTAAAAATTTTCCATTTACAAAAATAAAATGTACTTACAACTGTTCTAGTACTATTATACTGATAAAGTTGGGCTTTTCCACATATGTATCTCTTTTTTTTCTACGAAATAACTTATTTTGATGAAACAGAAAGTATTCTTTATTTGAACCAAGGTTTAAGAGGCCTCCACACAAAATTTAATTCAAATCCATCCAACAGTTTTTACATGATGTGAATACAGACAGACAGAAAAAGAAAAATTCCAAAAGTAGGTGCTTTTTTTTTCCATTTTGATTAATATCTACACCAACTGTTGTGGACCGGTAAGTCTGGCGAGGTTTCGGTCTATCTCTTTGTTTTCTCCTCTCAGGCGGTTCCAACCCTTCTCACCAGCCGCGTATCCGAACACTTAAAATTGAACGGAAACACAAAACTGACTGAACTACACACACAGTATACCACACAAAGAGTTTTGAAACAGATGGTCGTCTCATTTGCCCTCCCAGCCATGTCGTAGAAGCTTCCATAAAAACGTTTTCCTACGACCCACAAAACACTGGATCACTTCCTCACTTACCACTCCATCATTCCATTAACTCAAAAACAAAACAGATCTAGATCATCATTCATTTCAACTATGAAATTATATACATATTTTATTGTGCATAGACAACATATAAATACAAACAAATACAATATATTTTAACAATTTCATTTTGTTACGAAGAATAAATTTTAATATATTTAAATTTTCTTCCATTTTTTTATAAAACGCATTCTATAATTTTTTTTTCTTTCAGGCCCTTATCAATCGTGTAATCTATAGATATTTTGTTTATTTACACAAAGAAAATCCCTAACCTGAAGGAGCTCCCTAAGGCTATCATAAATTCTCCTGCACAAAATTTCTTAGCAGTTAAACTCAAAGTACAAATAAATAACTAATTGATTAGAACCGGTTTTACTTTAAAAAGTAACACAATTGTAACTTCCCTTTACCGTATATAATAAAAAATAGATGAAAAATGCTGCCTACTTTATTGTATACAAAATAAAATATACAAACAAACACCAAAGTACAAGACACCAAAATAACAAATTAAAAACATTTCTTATCGCTAACGTAATTTACTTAAAATTTTTGGCCAGTTAAATTTTTACGCTTTCTGATATTTTACATTTTTTTTACTATTTTATATTCATAGATTTTCGGCCCATTAAAATCATTTTTCTTTCCTTTAGGCTTATTCTTACTGTTAGAATTTTTTACTATTTCTCCTTCGCCTTTGTTTTTTGTTTTAATTCCACTTCCATCGATACAACATTTAAAAATTATGTTAAATCTTCTTACCTGGCTATATTCCTCTAGGCACTTTGGGTGAGAGCCTTGCCTTAACTTCCCAGGAAATAGCCAGCTGAAACAAACAAATACATTGTTTCTTAATAAGCAAGCTAAAATCTTGTTTAACACTTTTGTTTTAATCCTTACGTTTTCTCTTTTGCGGTAAAACTTTCACACTATTTATTAATATTAACACGTATATATGTATATATTTAAGGCTCTTTGAACAAAACTTATTAAATTTGAACAAAAATATTTAAGGCTCTTTGAACAAAACTTAACCCTCCGCTCAGATTTTACTTTAACGTCTAAAAACAACTTTTCCTCTTTCTTTCTATTGCCTGCCATTAATTTCCAATAGATTTCCCTTAGCGGTTCCTATACACTTTCCAATAAAAAAAAATACATATACTTCTTTTCCCGCCAGGAGCCATCTTTTAATACAATAAACAATTATATTTTATTATAAATTTACTAAAAATTTTACAAACACAATAAGCTACTGGATTTTATAGATAGAAACGTATTTTTATTTGCTGTTAATTACATTAATCATTTTAAATTAATCGTTAATTTCGTAAATAAATATACAACTCTGTCTTTTTTTGTTTTTCTTTTTTTTCGCTACAATATTTAATACAAACTACAACACTGTATACACAACAAATATTGCAATTGCTTACAAACATGTAACAGCTGACATTGATAACAAAAAGATTAATAAAGTTGCTTATTAATAAGATTTTATCATTTTTAATTTCAAGCAGCTTAAATCTAAATATGTAAGTAAACAAAACATAACACATTGGGAATGAAACTTATTAATACCAAAACAAGTAATTTTTCTTTGTAGGTAACAAATATAAAATATTTACAAAGGCTATCTCACCCGCAACACAACACCAACATTTTCAAAAAATATTCATTTACATATATGACCACGTTACTGTTTTTTTTTATATTTATAGTTTACGATTACTTGAAATTGGAAAAATCCACTCATAGATTATGAGAAACTATAACTAACCTAATATTTTAATATTATTTTCACAAAAGCTTTCGTTAAAAATTTTGCTCAACACTGTTAAAAAAAGTTAATACAATTAGCAAATACGCAACCAATAAACTTTAAAAAAATCTCACATATGTAAATGTGTTATTTATATTAGAACTCTCAATTTAAAATAGAGTTGTAAACAAGGACCTTTAAAACATAATTCATGTCATTACGTTATTTTTATGGAAATACCATTGACATTGATAAGATCATTTTTTCTTATTATTTTTTTTTAGTTTAATTTCCTGATAGTGGCACCAAATTACACATTTTTGATTTGGAATTCGTATTAATTGTTTTATTTTTACACATCATAGAAACCAGATAAATTGTAAGAATGAGAAAATAAAAACAAAATACAAAAATCCCGATGACAGAAATTTGCATGTATGTATGTATGTAAATTGTTAGTTGTTACAACTTTTTTTAAATTAAATTTAAATGTTTGTTGGTTACTTAGTTTTATTTTAATTTTATTTATATTTATTCAAGTCTATGAATTTATAATTCTTACAGACTGTTAATGCATATTTAATGAAAACAAAAATTTACGTTTTATCAGAATTTCATTTGAAGAATAGTCAACATAAAGGTAAAGTTTATTAAAGTCCTTACAACATCTAATGAAAGGATCGAAATTTGCATAGTTCATTCTAAAATATTTAATATCCAGTGGAGATAAATTTTCAATTAAAAAGTTAGAGCAGGTTTTACCGTTGATTGTTTTTAAAATGAACATGGCATTTAGCATAGTTCTGCGACTAGACAGAGATGGTAACTTGATGAGAGCAAGCCTAGACTTATAAGATGGCAAGCATAACGGATTCCATTGCAGTCTACGTAAACAAAATATTAAAAACTGTTTTTGCACTGATTCAATTGCGTTGCTGTATATTTTATATTGCGGATCCCAAATAATTGAACCATATTCCAGAATTGGACGAACTAGTGACGTAAATAAATGTTTCGTGGAGTAAGGATCATCAAATTCCTTACCACAACGTTTGATGAAACCAAGCTGGCATCTTGCCCTGCTTACAATTAGGGAAATATGTTGAATGAAGTTTAGTTTATGGTCTATTAAAATTCGAAGATCTGTGAAACTGCAAACACTTTGCAGCTCATTGCCTGCCACCTAAAGAGTATTTAAAGTTTAAATGGTTCCTTTGGAAGAATCATATATATTTACATTTATCGAAGTTCAATTTCATTATGTTCGATTCACACCAGGAGTATAAAGAATCTAAATCTGCCTGGAGCAGCTTATGATCATTATATTTATTATATGCAAAAAATATTTTAACATCATCCGCATACATAAGTATAAAAGAATTCTTGATGACGCTAGGTAAGTCATTGATGAATAATGAGAAAAGAAGATGTCGAAGATGACTCTCTTGTTGAACACCAGATGTCACGGGGATTGGCTTAGATATAACATTTTTGTATAAAACATTTTGTTTCCTGTTGATAAGGAATGAATTTATTCAATTTAAGCAATTTTCTGTGAATCCCATATAATTTAGTTTCTTGATAAGTAGTTCATGGTTAACATTATCAAACGCCTTACTAAAATCAGTATAAATCACGATTAACCAAAGTTTAGAGCTGTAAAAGGTTAGTGACAGTAGAACAGCCTTTACGAAACCCATGTTGATTAGACGATAATATTGAAGACACTTGAAAACATAAATGATCCGTAATTAGTCTTTTAAATAGTTTAGTATTACACTCAGTTTTACAATTCCTCAGTAACTTATGATGTCATTTTTTCTACCAGACTTGAAAAAAGGAATAATGAGGAAATTCTTCCACACTTCTTGAAATTTACCTAATTTAATTGAAAAGTTGAACAACATTGTTAGAGGAGCTACCAAGGCCTCTGTGCAATTAATAAGAACGCAACTTGAAACATTATCAGGTCCACTTTTAAGCGAAAATTTTCGGTTTTTTTAAACCGTAGAGTACAGTAGTTTCATCAAAAAGTGGGATTGAAATATATTGGCTTCCAGGATTGTGTGTAAATTGTCTATTAAATATAATACTATGATCATCTGCATAGGTAGCAGAAAAGAAGTTTGCAAATAGGTTGCTTATTTCGTCGTTATCATCTGATTCACATTCATCTAATTTCATAGAAGGGGGAAGGTAGTAGATTTTCTTTTTGTATTTACGAAATTATAAACAGACTCAGGGTTTTTCTTAAAGCTGTACTTCATTTTTGTAAGATAGTACTTATAACATACTTGATTTAATTTGTTGTATTCGGCAAGAGCAACAGAGTATTTCATATAGTCTGCTACTAATCCAGATTTTTTATAATTTGTTTATACTATTTGTTCTTGATGTTCTAAATGACGAACAATTTGTTTTGGATACACTGATTAAAGATCCAATAAATTCAATCATAGAATTTCTTAATGACATGATTAATGACATCGGAATTATGTTCTGTAGTGCGATTCACTATGCTTTTTAAACCACAATTGTTTCGTTTAAAAATGTTAACCACAAAATTAACCATTTTGCTATTCACTAACACTTTAAACGATATCTATTGGTGTTAAAAGCAAGCTTCTTCAGTCAGCTGTTATTTTTAGCAAAACAAATTGTGGTTTATTAACAGCAGCATTTTTTGTGTGGTTTAATCTGTTTAAAAAGTGTTTGTTTATTATGTATATGTATTGTTTTTATAACATTTTATTTATATGCCTCTTTTATTAAATATAACCCTTTTTTAATGATTTTGTGAAATAAAACAACTTTATTCATTTACCTATTTATTTATTATTAAAAAAAAAGTTGTACACTGGCAGTGGATAACGTTTAAAAATTAAAAATTCAATCAAAAGATAAAGCATTCAATGAAATAAAAATAAAATAAAAATAATAAAGTACAAAGCAAAAAATTCTTTAAAAAATAATTAAAATAAAAAAAGCCACTGGTTGACCGCTTTAACCGCCCCACCAAGACTATTTAGCTTTTCGGAAAATTCCGCTTTTCGCACTCCAATTTTCCATGGAGCTTTTTAAATTTACCGTCAGCAAGTCCCATTCGACTTGAAAATTTAAAAGCATTTACTAAATGAATAAAACAGTAATATATTATAATTTTCTACTTAGTTTGCACAAAACTATTTAAAATTTATTAATCACAAGGTTTTTGTTTTGTTTTTTTTTGTACTCTTCTTTGTTATTTTCTCTTATTTTAACATTTCTCTTGGCAGAGTTGCCGTGTAATATCAATTTGAATAGAGAGAAATATAAAACTCTTTACCATGGTTATAAATAAGTTAGTGAATCACATAGTGGTTAGTGCAAACAATAAAATGTGTGGTTAAAGTTAACACCTTTTAAAGTGTTAAAAGTTAGTGAATCGCACTACTGAATTAACGATAGAAAAAAAAATTTCTCCAGTCAGTTTAAAAAAGCAGTTCCGTTAGTCTTTGATAATTTGCCCTTTTAAAAAAAACTGCGAGATTTTGGAGTGCGAGCAGACCGGGATATGTAATTACATGTACTTATTAACACAGTAGGATGATAACGATCTTCTGGTACTGTTAATGGCTCCGTACGAATAGCCGACGTGTCAGTACAATTGTTTATAAAAACCAAATCCAAAAATGTATGGTAGTCATTATAGATGCCATTAATCTGATAAAGACTTAAATCCACTAAACAGTCACCAAATTTAATGTATCTCAAGCCAGAATTATGAGGAATATATGAACATGTAATAGATTTTTATTTGAGCTTAAGTTTTACCAACACAGCTTTAAATTCAATATCCAGCAAAGAAGCAACTGATAAAGCTTCAGAAGTTAGGAGGCTAGAAACTCAAATCACATAGAAACTTAAACACTGGAAATGTGCCAATAATAAAAATTCAAAATAATTTAATAACAATATTTCTCCTTTTGTGCGTTTATTGAAAATTTCAAAATTGACATTGCGTTGCCAAGCATTTTATATTCTTTAGTAAATTATTATTGCATTTTGATGAACCAAATGAATTTCCTTAAAATCGTAACGGTTTCTATGGTAACAATTTTGCGTTATAAATTTTTTGTTCGGTTAAAAATCGTGTACGAATAGCAGTAAAGATGGAAAGCGAATTAAATAAAAAAGAAACTATTTACGATATAGCCTTAAAATTAGCAGAAGGAGAATTGCAACATCTTCAAAATAAGAATGGTGCTAGGGACGCACAATTTTCAATTGGGTAGTAAGAGCGTGGGCATAACAACAGTCATCAATACATTTTTTGATTGTGAAGATGTCACCAAACCTACTTTAGCTTTAAATTATTCGTATGGTCGTAGAACAGGTCATTTGCAGAAACAAGTTCTTAATGTATAGGAATCGGGTTCACTTGAATATTCAGAGGATTTACTTAAGGTACCTTTAAAAAGTCAGCAGTAATAATGGTAGATTTATCTCAACCTCAACAAATTTGCTCAGACACTGCTTCCCCGCAGTGCATCCCGGGTAACGCTAAATGATTTATACCGCCGGCACGACCTTTTTCTGTCCAAGGACCTCTCTTTCCGATTTTTTCGGCACGTTTTTGTTTGACTTGGGCTGGTGGTTATGGCTCCTGGACCTACTATCACTGGGGTGAAACTTTGTGAGAAAGGCTCCAGTTTAAGGTCATAACTATCTCCGTCCCGTTAAAACCCTGGCAGGCCTCATAGTACGTTCGATACCCGTCACCATTAAGTCGGTGGTGTAGGTTTGGTTGAGACTTTCTGCCAATGAGCACCTGTCCCCATGAAGGCTGGTGCCAACCTTCGCATGGCCTCCTTGCTTGCATAGATAACCATGGGACCTTTAAGTTAACTACACATACGGGTGAAGATATCGGCTATGAGTGGGGACCCAATTCGCATGAACTAAACTGTAAATATCAACATTACAAAAAAGACCATAAAGGCTTAACCTAAAAGGGAGCCAACTGGATTGAAACGGCAAAAGCCGGCAATCCAAAAGCAACCTTTGTCTGAGACGTCTACCTCCAGACCACAGTTGGGTGCAACGACTCAATTGTATGCCTCAACATCCCGCACAGGTAGTCTGAGCCCTAGCACGTCCTCCTCTTCTCGTGCACACATTAACGCGCCGACACGGGCGTACAGTACAAGAAGATCTGCGTTTCGGATCCTGCAAAAGTTTGGTGGGCTAGATCCAAACACTTTATCTGAAAGGGATAAGACAAAACTTAAATCGGCCAAACAGAACTTGGAGACTTGCCCTTCAACTAATTTGGCATCCCAGAAATGACTAAGGTCGGCTGAGGAAACCACTACGACAGTTTCTCAGTTGCCTAAGCGGCCTAAGACCTCTACGTTTAAGCCGATTTCCTCACATACCCTTAGCGAGATAGTTAGAGATAGCCTCGTTTTGGCTATCATAGACACTGATAAAAGTGACGGGACTATATCTCCACATAACTGGAGGTTAGTCCAAGCTGCTTTTCGTCTATAAGGACATAATTTCGGGCAATCCTGGCCCCTCTCCCTCATGCCGTGATGGGGGCTGGTATCAGGAGCATGTTAAATTGATTGCTTTTGCTGATCAACGCTTAGCGGACTTGTACAAGTAGGCAGCCTGGGTGAAATCTAGTCGGGTGCTAAGCTCTCAGCTGTACCTAAGGATCAGATTCCGATCCCTCCAAAACCCTTTGCCCGGATCCCGGCAGATCCTTCACTCCGGATGAAATTCTGGAACTTATTAAACTCAGCAACAAAGAGCTGCCTACGGCCGACTGGAAGGTTGCTGAAGTAAGTGAACCAAAGAGCCACTTTCGCGATGCTGTCATCGTCATTAACGACGAGTCCCTCGCCCCGCTCAACGCATGTATTTAGAGAGATCAACTACGGTTTGATTCGATCTCTCTCAAGATCTATAAAGGTGACAACATAGGGGCAAGTACTTAACCTCCTATTGGACCTTTGGTATCAGAGGCTCCTGCGGAACAAACTGAACCCATACATACGGCCCCGGGCTCTACATGCGGTTCAGATACGTCGGACATTACAAGAAGTATCATTTCTTCAGCCAGGTTTGCCGGTGACTTTTTCCGGCAAATGAGGTTCGGATCCGAACATTTGGCAGAAAGCGAGGAGTCACTCCTATCTAACGAGGGTGATTCCGACGCTAAAGAATGATGATGAAGGTTGTGCAAATAAACCTTCATAATTCCATTGCTGCTTCAGCAACCCCACTCCTCCGCCAGGATATTGTTTTGGTCCAGGAACCATGGGTCGTCAATGATCGGGTTTTTGGACTATATATGGACGGCTACAAAACTGTCTACGTAACAGGTCAAGGTAAGCTCAGAGCCTGCATTATGATAAAATATAATATTAAAGCTCTTTTTCTTCGCAGATTCAGTAACAGAGACAGCGTTACCATAGCAGTGGCTGAAGGGATGTCTGGGTGTTCTCCAGTTATATGGCCCATGATCATGGAAATTCACCTCTACATGACCTGCTAAAGCTTCTGGTTGCAGAGGCTAAAGACCGTCAAATGCCAGTCATCATTGGAGCCGATGCTAACGCTCATCACCATATGTGGGGCAGCACGGATGTCAATGAACGGGGTGAGTCTCTTTTTGGATTTATACTATCTTATGACTTAAGTATTGTCAATAGGGGAAGCGACTGTATCTTCGTCACTTCGAGTAGAAGGGAGATTCTCGATCTTACCCTGACAGGTGGTGGCTGGTCTGTTATTGTCAGAAATTGAAGTGTCTCTCAAGAGTGCTCTTTTTCTGACCATAGGTATTTATCTTATAACTTATTTCCGGAATCAGTAGGTTCCGGATTGTCCCACTCCTACATAAATAGAAAACAAACGGACTGGAATAAATTCGGTCTATTTTAGAGCTTGGCCTAAGGCCTGCTCCCTTCAAGATTAATGACCACAGCGATATTGATCAGGCGGTTGAATTCTTGACCTTGCAGATATGCTCTGTAGCGAAAGAGGCCTGCAATCCACCGAAGCCAAAGGGTGAACCGAAACCCCCTTGGTGGAATGCGGAGATTGCAGAGTTACGCAAGGAATGTAGAATACTCTTTAATAGGGCCAAAAATAGTGGAAACTGGCTGCCCTATAAGGATAAACAAAGGGAGTTTAAGTATGCCATACGAAGATCCAAGAAGCCTCGTGGAAAACTTTCTGTGCCAACATAGAAAGCTCGTCCGAAACCAGCAGGCTACGCAGGATTCTTAGCACGTCCCGAGAGTTATTGAGAGTATTCAGAAGCCGGACAGTTAATGGACGGACTCTGTAATCGATACCTTGGAGACGCTGCTCGATACTCACTTCCCTGGTAGTGAAGGGATTGACGAAGCGATGGGGACTGTGAATTCCACGTCGGTTTGTCCAGCCACTTTCCCGGTGACCAATGCTCACATAGAGTGGGCCATTATGTCGTTTGATGCCCTTAAGTCTCCTGGAGTTGACAATATCATTCCAGCGGACTTGCAACATGGCATAGACCTCAGAAAACCATGGCTATTGCGAATCTACAATGCTTGCCTAGAAAATACTTACATGCCGATAGATTGGCGTGTAGTCCGAGTTGTTTTCATCCCTAAAGCGGGAAAGACATCTCATATTAAACCCAAAGACTTTAGGCCCATAAGCCTGTCGTCCTTCTTACTCAAAACGCTGGAAAGGATTCTTGATCTTCAGATCAGGAACTCCATAAATACCGCGCTTATTTCTAGCTCGCAGCATGCCTACACGAAAGGGAAATTTGTGGAAACAGCGCTGCACGTGTTAATATCCGATCTTGAAAAGTCCTTTTCAAATAAGGAATTTACGCTTGCAGTGTTTCTTGACATAGACGGAGCTTTAAATAACGTCTGCTCCAATGCCGTTATAAAGGCCCTCTTGGATCTCGATCTTGATGCAAATCTGGTGGGATTCATTGCGCAGTTACTGAAAATGATCGCGTTAAAAGGGTAGTGAAAAGAGGCACTCCACGTATTGTCTCCGCTCGTCTGGAATCTGGATGTCAACTCGCTGCTATGGCGACTGGACCAAACGGGTAATAGGGTGATAGCTTATGCTAATGAGATTGCTATCGCAGTCTCTGAGAAGTACCTAGCAAGACTCACAGAACGGGTGAACTATTCGCTCAATGTTCTGTCTCAATGGTGCTGCGATTTAGATCTTGATGTTAACACCGGCAAAACGGAGGTTATGCTCTTCACACGGAGATACAAGATCTCGATTTTTACTGCACCAAGGCTGCACGGCATTGTGCTCAGTGTAAGTAAAAGTGTGAAATACCTTGGGGTGATACTTGACCCCAAACTTCAATGGAAGGCAAACATTGCCGAAAGAGCTCGGAAGGCGACCTGTGCGCTCTATATCTATTAGAGAGCTCTAGGACCAAGATGGAGCCTTCAGCCTCGGATCATCTCCTGGCTCTTTAAGGCAGTTATAGAGCAAAACATTCTCTATGGTGCTGTATTTTGGTGGCCCGCTCTCGAGAAAACGGTCAACCAAAAACCTCTCGATAAAGTCAGGAGAACAGCCGCCATTATGATTACTGGGGCTCTCCGAACTACTTCGACAAAGGCTCTGTATGCTCTTCTCCACTGGTTACCCACCAAACTTCTGGTATTGCAACCGGCTAAATTCTGTGCAGCCAGACTTAATTCCCTCTCACGCTGGCTCAGGCTGGATATAGGGCACCCTAAGATTATCGATCGGGATGTGCTTCTGCCATCAACGTAGGACTACACCTCTTCTACTCCCGCTCTGGACCGCGGGTTTCAGATCCATATTCCAAGTAGGGAGATATGTGTCCGTAACGAAGTGGTTGTGGGTGGTACTGTTGACATCTGCACCGATGGCTCGAAACTGGACGACAGAGTCGGTTGCGGAATATTCTCAAATAGCCTTGGAATAAGACTCTCTTAGACTTCCTGACTACTGCAGTGTCTTTCAAGCCGAGGTAATGGCCATTCTGAAAACATCCGAAATAGCGCTTAGGGACGATCTTTCTGGCCTTGCCAGATATTTTCGGACAGTCAGGCGGCAATCAGGGCGCTTGCTGGTCATACAGTACATCTAAGCTAGTCCTGGGTTGGCGATCATTACTGAACACTCTATCGGAGCGATCACAGATTGACCTGTTTTGGGTCCCTGTTCACAGGGACATCCAGGGTAACTGTGAGGCCGATGATCCTGCTAAACGGGACACATTGTCTGCTAACGTCTCCTCGCTACCAGACATTGGAATTCCTTTGACAACGGTAAAAATGGCCATAAAGAACCACTACCTAAATTTGGCTCGCAGATTACGGGTAGAGGAAAGTTCCTGTTGTGTCTCCAGACAACTGTGGACTACACTGGACCTGAAGCGGACCAGGCAGCTGCTCAGACTGGACAGAAAATCCCTAAGTATTACGGTCTCGGTACTTACTGGACACTCGGTCTGCTCTTTAATGATTTCTGTCGCAGCTTTGGCTCGGAGGATGAGAAGAGACCGTACTACACCTCCTGTGCCACTGCTCATCCCTGGCTCGAAGAAAACTAAGAATTCTGGGCTCTCCTTTCTTTGGAACTCTTACGGAGCTATCATCTCACTCTATAGGGGACATAGCGAAGTTCATCCGTGGATGAACAACCCATTACCGTCGTGATTGGCTCGGGAACGCCGAATAGTAAACTTTTTAATTGGTTTCAAGAAGTGGAATTTCGACATATGATCTAGTACAATTATTATACCAGTGTTACCTAATGATAATCTGGGATAAGAGCCTAATAAGTCACAATACGGTTTCTGAAAAACTCGGGCGGAGGTATTTGGTTTACCCGTAGATGGTCCTTAAATTTGGTTTGCTGCCTTAGTTTGCCTACATACTTCACAAGCTCTTACATAATCAGCAACATGTTTGTTTATTTGGGGCCAAAAGAAAAATGTTTTCAACTGTCTTAGAGTTTTGCCTGTGCCTCCATGAGCACAAAGTGGATGATCATAAGCCGTTTTTATTCAATCCTGCGTCAAGGATAATAGAATTCAAAGTTTCCAAGCCATTTGTTCTTGAACGTTGTCGCCAGTAGAGTATTCGACTTTTTTATATATAAAACCATTTTCTATTCGAATATCAGGTAATTATTTTATTTTACTCTGAAGCTTGGAAATTAATAATAAGTATTCTTGAGACTTAAATTTTAGTGATTTAAAATCAATATCCGCGGAGTTTTTTATTTCATTCTCAAAAATTTTTAAAATTTGTCTCAACAAATTATCTTCATTATTCTCAGCAAACATTCTCGACAAAGAGTCTGGGACTATATTTTGACTGCCTTTTCTGTGACGTATTTTAAAATTAAAGCCTTGTAGCTGTAAAGCCCATCTTGCTAGTCTACCATTTAGATCACTCTAACTCCTAAGCCATTTCAAAGCGGCGTGAAAGCAGTCACTGCAGCTAAGCATTCTTTCTCGGAGACAGAATAATTTCTTTGAGCAGATGTAAGTTTCTGACTCATGTAAGCTACAGGAACTTCGTCACCGTCGTCTGTTGTCTGTGCAAGTACAGCCCTTATACCAGAGCTACTCGCGTCGCACTGAATAGAAAATGGACGGGAAAAGTCTAGACTGTGCAAGACCGGTGCGGAACATAAAGCATTTTTCACATCTTCAAATGAAGAAGAAGTGGCTTCGAACTAAATAAATTAATTTTTTTTCTGAAACAGATCTGACAAAGGTTTTAAAGCTGTAGCAAAATTACGAACAAACCGTCTGTAACACCCACAAATTCCTAAAAATCGCCGTAATTGACGCACAGATTTCGGTAGCGGATAATCCCTAATTGCCTGTACTTTTTCCGGGTCGGTTTTTACAGTACCGTGCCCAATAATATGGCCTAAGTATTTTACTTGTTTTAGAACGAGCTTGCTTTTTTCAATGTTTATGGTCAGTTGCGCTCTTCTTAAATGGAAGGCGACTTCGTACAGAAGTAGGATGTGCTCGTCGAATATTTCAGTTATTAGCAATAAATCATCTAAATATATAGATACTTTATTCCTTAAGCGAGCAGAATTGACCTTATCCATCAGCCTGGGCATCGTCTGCGGAGCGTTGAACAAGCCAAAGGGCATGGTGACAAATTAGTATAACGGACGACCAGAAACAGTAAAGGCATTCTTCTCCCTTGACCCCTCATCTAATGGATTTTGCTAAAAGGCATCCTTTAGGTCAAGACTCGTAATGAATCTTGCCTTTGGAAGCCTACTGAGGATTCCATTGATTATTGGAAAGGGATAGGCATCCTTCACTGTCACGCTATTAAGTTTCCTGGCGTCTAAACACAAACGCACCTTCCCAGGCTTGCGCACCACTGCCACCGGCGAGGACCAAGGACTTTGCGAATCTTCGATTACCCCTAACTGAATCATTCTATCTACCTCCTTATATAATAAATTTTCAATGGCTGGCGATACTGCAAAATGTCTTTGATTTATGGGCTATCTATCAGCCGTATCAATTACATGGGAAACTAAAGAAGTTCTTCCCAGGCCTGTTTATGAGTATGAGGGAAAAGCAGCAATGGCTTCATTCAATTGGAATTTTTCCCTTTCAGACAAATCATGAGTTTCACTATCAGTATTTTCCTTCTGATATATTTTTATCAAAAGAATCACGAGCTAAACCAAATGCTATTACAAAATCTATGCCTAAATACAAATTTTGACTCAAACTAGGTATAATCAGAAATTTTATCCTTTTAAAGTTTCCTCTAAATCCAACGTTTGTTTCTACACTACCGACGGTAAGGTGTTGTCGGCCGTCAGCCGTCTCAAGGAATATCTTAAATTTTTGAAAAGGATATTTATTATTATTAATAAATTCTTGGGTATACTTAGACGCGATGCAAGATACGGTTGATCCTGTGTCGATTATACCTACGATGTCCTCATTAAATATTCTATATAGGTGCCAGATTGTGCTTGATTTTTTTTCTTTCTTCTATATTATTTTGAGTTGAATTTGTTTGGCACTCAGCCGAACATACATTTAAGTTCCTCTGAATTGAGATTTTCCCTTCAACGAAGGGTTGGAAAAGTTTTTTTTGGAAACTTATTACAATTAGTACAGTTTGGCTTAAGAATATTTGGCGCACCACTACCGTAACAAAACACTTTTCTCTCCCCTAAACAATCGTCAAATCTATGGCCGCTTTCCGAACAATTCCAGCAAATAATATCTTTTGTTTTGTCAATAGCTAAGATTTCCCTATTTACGGAAGAATCCACTTCTAGTTCCGATACACTTTTATGCGGTATTTTCTAACAAAATCTCGTAGAGCTGAAATTGAATTAATATTAAAATGTAAAATTTCCTTTCTAACTTCTGGTCGTAAATTACGTTTTAAAATTTCAATTAAGTCATATGAGCTTATAGGGGTTTGTAAATGATCTGTTAAATGCAGAATGGCCTCATAATAAGAATCAAACTTTTCTCCATTTCTTTGTGTTCTTCCTCTTATTTGCTGTCGAAAGTCAAAGTCAGTCCGTCGGTCTCTAAATTGAAGTATAAGCTCTCTGCATAGGACTTCCCAGTTTACTTTATTCACCGTAGCGTGAAAACGCCAAAACCATTCAGTGGCCTTGTCGCTAAATAAAAGATGTATGTGTTGAAAAAGGGTGTCAAAATCTTCTCGTAAACTTTGAAGAGTTAACGACTAGACCCGGTAAATAAAATTATCGACAGTTATACCATTTTCCTCTTGAGCACTAAATTTCAAATGCCAACCTGATATAATTAAATATATTTTATCCGGAGTCCAATTCAAAGAAAAATTAGGATTTCCACCATTATGATTGTATCCTACGCTTACGAGCATGGTGTGAACTTCTTGCATTATTGTTCAGCTGACGTTACTACACAGTAGTCGTTAAGTTGTTGGCGCATAATTGTTATGTATTTTATTTGTATATACTTACTTTCTTTTGTAAACCCGAAGTGTACGGTACATACATATTAAAGAAAAAACCCCAAACAAAAAAATTAAATAATAAAACCCCATTAATAAAAAATACTAATCCCCGTTTTTTTATTTTTTCAAATATTTTCGAGGAAATATTTCTAAGAAAACATTTTTTGGTCCTTTCGAACCGGATAGAAGCCCCCGGATTTCAGGAATATTTTCAATAAAATATTTTTATTTTCAGATTCCCCGTGGATTTTCATCCATCCAGCCATTTTTATTTATTTTTCATTTACAAAAACCCGTGGGAATAAGGTACGTTTTGTGCTTTTTATTAAGTTTTGAAAAATATATACAAGAGTTATTTGTGTTAAAAAAAGAGACAAAATAAGCAACAAATGTAAAAAATCACAAAAACAAACATCTGTGTTTATTTTCATTTGCCGTCAAAACACAATTGTGCTATTGTTTAAGTTAATTCCCACCTTTAATTTATTTAAATCGCGAGTGGTCCAAAAAGTAAAAAAAAGTGGTTAACTCTTAGTATACTATATTTAAAAAGTAAATTTATTTTTTTAAACTCTTATTACTTTTGTTTCAAAGTAATATTCATTTTATTATTCACTTTTAAAAGTGGTTTTTTGCTGTTTATTTGATTCGTGCTTATTTATTCTCTGTTAACTCCTCTGCTAACAAAAAGCTTTATTATTCATACATTTTTACCCAACTGTGGTAGTTACATTGAATAGAGCACAAAAGAGAATAAAAATTAATAATTTTACTCGTTAGTTTACATGTAAATTAAAACAGACGGACGACCGCGAATTAAATAAAATATTTTCTTTAATTTTTGTGTGTTTTTAAAATTTTAAATAAAATAAGAAAGAAATAAAGTCTATTATTACTTGCTCAGTGATATTGTGAGAGTGATATTGTGTTTAAAAAACAACCCCCGTTTTTTTTTCATAGTCACTCAGTAAATGCTGTTGGTTGTTTTTTTCTTTTCTCTTGTTTATATATTATTACACCCAACAAACATTAGTACTGCAAATGGTGGACTACATCTCTTCTACACCTGCTCTGGACCACGGATTTCAGATCCATATTTCAAGTAGGGAAGAATGGGTCTGTTGACATCTATACCGACGGCTCGAAACTGGACGATACGGTCGGTTGCCGAATCTTCTCCAATAACCTCGGATTTAGACCCTCCTTTAGACTCCCCGACTACTGCAACATCTTTTAAGCCGAGGAAATGGCCATTCTGTAAACATCTGAAGTAGTGCTTAGGGACGAACCCTTGGCCTTGCCATTCGGATATTTTCGGATAGTCAGGCGGCAATCAGGGTGCTTGCTGGTGCATACTGTACATGTAAGCTGGTCCTGAGGTGTCGCACATTACTAAACACGGATGATCTTGCCAAACGGGGCACATTGCTTCCTATCGTCTCCTTGGTACCCTACGTTGGTATACCTCTGGCAACGGTTAAAATGGCCACAAAGAACCAAATTATGGGTGAAGGAAAGCTCCTGTTGTATTTTCAGACCCCTGTGGACTACACTGGACCTCAAGCGGACCAGGCAGCTGCTCCGACTAGACAGAAAATCCATAAGTATCATGGTCTCGGTACTTACTGGTCACTGTCTAATCAGCAGGCATGCTGAAAGACTGGGTCTGCCCTCTAATGATTTCTGTCGCAGCTGTGCCTCGGAGGATGACAAGGAGACCGTACTGCACTTCCTGTGCAAGTGGCTCGAAGAAGATTTTTGATTCTGGGCTCTCCTTTCTTCGGGACTCTTACGGAGCTTTCATTTCACTCTATTGAAGACATAGCGAAGTTCATCCGGGAATCTTCATGGTTCTCAATTGGGTAAGGGGAATCGCGCCGAACTCCTTGTGGTATCACAACGGGCCATTCGATTGTGCTCAAGTGAGCTTCGTCGTGAGAGGCTGCCACTCCTAACTAACTAACTAGAGGCCGCTTATCGTGGCCCGAAGGATGCCAGGCAAGAAGTCGTTGCAAATTTAACTAAAGAGGCCACTAAACTGTTATATTAGAAAGCTAAAGAACGTGTAAAAAAATATCATATTGACATGAATACTTTAGAGTTACTGCATTTTCTATAGTCCTAGTAGGAGCAAAGTACGAAATATTTTTGGGTTATGCTAAGTTTTACTTCAGAATTAAATAAATTAAAAAAAAATTTTAGAACCAGAACTGAAGAAACATATATGCCGCTGTTTAAGATCGATAGCCCATCTCATGGGAGTCAGTTTATTATCTTATTCGAGTAAAATTTAAAAGTTACCTTAAACCTTACGTGATACCGTAAGTCATTTGGGTTTTGGTAGTCCATCGAATCCGTACTCATAACATTGATTATAATGATGCTATTTTTATATGGTTCGGCACTGATAGTTGGCAAAACACAAGTCCGGTGGGAGCACAAAATCTACAAGGTACTCACACAAATCTTACTGCAGAAATACCACAGCTTCTTCAAGTAGTTACGATAAGACTGCATTAAATGATTCGGCCAAGGATTCTGTATTTCGTGAAAGTATTAAAGATGAAATGCCTGCTATAAAAAAAGAAGAGTTAGCAGGCATTTTAAAAGATAATCAGCTGAAACGCAAATTTCAAAATGTAAACACAAATTAAATGGGCAGTTTTTCGTTGATATGTATTTCCGTACAATTTTCTCAATTTTCAATATTTCGCTTTCAGCATGTTGCCGCGGTTTTATTGGTTTTAGTACACAAATTCATATGTGTTTATATTTTTTGTCAATGACTAGGAAAAAAGAAGAAAAAAGAAACGTAAAAAGTCATTGAAAAATAAATAAAATACGTATTGATTCCAGTAAGAAAATTATTGGTATTGTATAAGATTTTTTACATATTTTTGAATAAAAAGAAACAGAAAATTAGTTCACAAATAATATGATTTGACAATAAAATTCGCACCCGTCGCCGCACCTCAGTTTATTTGTTTTTTTTTTTTCTGAGATGCGGAATCCGGCACCGCAACCGTAAGGTTGTATTTCTACTCTTATTTTTTGTTATAATTTTATCGACAACATATCATTTGCTGAGACTTTTATGTTTTTTGTTTTGTAAATATTTATAATTAAGAGTAGAAATATAAACTTTCGGTTGTGCATCCGCACTGTGAGGTTGTATTTTTACTATCAGCTGGGATAGTTATTAAATTTATCGTTATATTATTACAAGCATTCAAATTTTACGTTTTTTACAAAATTTAAGAGCGAATAGTCAATATAAGCAAATGTTTAGTCTACAGTTACAGTACAAATATTACAATTTACATACTTCTCGTAATGTTAAACTCTTACTTATGGTCGTATTGTATAAATAAAATTTTATTGATGTTAATCTTAATAAAAAGGAAAAGTAAATTTAATTTACACAAAAAATAAGCTGCAAGATGATGTCGTGATTTTTATTTCTTTTAAAACATTTCAAAAATTAAATAAAAAAAAAAAAAAAGAAACTAGCGATAGAAGAGATAGAAAACAAGGTTTCGAAACTAGCACAATTAAACAAAAAAGAATCCTACTTAAAAACTAGAATTAAAGAAAAAAAAAAAATTAAAACAGACTATTATGGTGCAAGACTTTTAGAAAATTCAAACACTTTCTTTTATGCTGTAACCCAGCTCTTCAACCGGCAGCGCTTTTCAAGTACGTAATGTTTTCATGTAGAATGTAAGTTCGAATGTAACAACACCACGTTGTGGACCAACGTTAGTTATTATATTCAAATTAATCAATTGTTTCCTTAGTTTGTCTTTAAAATCATTATAGATAAGAGTGTACATCGAGCGAATCTGTTGTTCAGGCAGAATTAGTGCAATGACTTCATGTCACTTCACCAAGTCACGTGAAATAATGCGAAACGATTGGGAAGGTATTGATGGACGAGCATCCCAAGCTTCCACTTGCATTGTCACACGTTCCATTACAATTGTATAGATTTTTTTCTTTATTTCCTTGACGTGACTTTGATATTCACGTTCAATGCTATAACCGGTTACGGATGAGGCGTCTAGGTGTTGAAAATGATTTTATATATATACCGCTATATACGATCAATGGTAAATAAAAGTGCGATTTGATCGTTATACAGCTTGTTTCTTGAGAGATTGTAAAAAATATATGCGGCAAGTTTTTAAAATTAAAAAATATCACTCAAATTTGTAAGTTTAGTTTTTGCTTAATAATGATAACTATTCCGATACGATCGATAGACGATAAAAGAGCGAATCGACCGTGGTATAGTTTGTTTCTTGGAAGACTGAAGGAAAAATATTATTAAGCGACAAGCTATTAATATTAAAAAATCACTCAAATTTATAAGCGTAGTTTTTTGCGTACATCCAAAAAACTATCCACTTATATATATATATATATATATATATATATATATATATATATATATATATACATGTACCGCTATATATGATCAATAGTGAATAAAATTATGAATTGATCGTGGTGCAGCTTATTTCTTGAGAGACTCTAGAAAAATAACTAATAGCGGCAAAATTTTTAAATGTGTAAATATCGTTTAAATGTATAAGTTTAGTTTTTCGCTTACATCTCGAAAACAATTCCGCGTGCACATATACCGCTACATAATGTAGCGGATAAATAAATTCATTTGGCAACACTTTTCGCAAACTTGAAATCACAAACAAACAACTGTTGACAAATTTGCAAGAAAAGGAAAGAATAATAAATTACAAAACAATGAGAAGACTTATCATTTTAAAGTTTGAGAATGTTCTCTTCCTATTTTTTTTAACGTCTAATACTTGAAATGCTAAACTTCGAGTTTTAGTGTATAAAACCGGATTTTTTGCCCCTTTCAAGGACAAGTATGCGGATAAATGATTTTCTTAAACCATATATGTATGTATGTATGTATATGCCTTGTAATAATTTTGTTTCTTTCAAGGAAAAATAACGGGTCAATAACTTTAACCAAATATGCTTTCTGATGATTTATGGTAGGTAGTTTCCGCTAAGTTTCATTTTTTTATTTAATAGACAGTTACGTAACTAAAAGATTTTAAAAGTTTACACTCAGTTTACGAGATAAACAGGTGTTAGACAATTGTAAAAAGTAAGTGAAAATAAGATAGAACTAGATTGGTAAAATAGAATTTAAGATACGGAATGTGACGAATTGCCTGGCCTGATGCATTTTTTTTTAAAGTTTGATTTCTTTGAAATATTCAATATAGATATTCAGATATTTGGTTTTCAGCTTGATTGTACAATTATAATAACAAGTAAGAGTGCTATATTCGGCTATGTCAAATCTTATATACTCTTCACTATCTACGTAAATATAGTTTAGTGAAGTAACTCCAAACAAAAAAACAAATATTGGGGTGACAGAGAATTAAAAAATAAAAAAATTTTGGTACTGCATATATATAATTTTACATAAAAGTTACACCGGCTCTTAATGTCCTAATTATTTTTAAAAAATTTAAGTAATTCCTTAAAGACCTCTTCAAAAGATTTAAAACGATACCGATATGATATTTTAAAAAGTTTGAACATTTGAGATCCCCGTTACTCGGACAATATGGGCGAGCGCCAAATTTTTTCACTGGATGGTTTTTTCTTTTGTTTTTAATTCTCTATCGCCGCATACATTTATTTTTTTGATTGGAGTTACCTTATTGTTCCAAATTACA
This sequence comes from Cistogaster globosa, assembly GCA_937654795.1. Taxonomy (NCBI): domain Eukaryota; kingdom Metazoa; phylum Arthropoda; class Insecta; order Diptera; family Tachinidae; genus Cistogaster; species Cistogaster globosa. The sequence goes on from OW569407.1 coordinate 44,751,507, forward strand.
TGAACAAATTTGAGGTAGGCGTGGTGATTTGCCTGTTGCCTCGAATTACATGGACCAATAATGCTAATTTCCAATAGCACCTCTTTCGACACTTTGTCTGATCGATTGACGTATTTATTTATTTCTTTTTTTATTGCCGAGGCAAGCTTGATTTCAACACTTACGCGGACGGACAGACGGAGATCGCTCAATCGACTTAGCTATGCATAAGGATTCAGAATATATATACTTTATGGGGTCGGAAATGGATATTGTAGAAATTACACACGAATTGACAAACTTATATATACCCTTTTTCCACTTTTTGTGGCGAAGGGTATAAAAAAGGAAATTATTAAAACAACAATTTGAAGCAAAAGAATTTTTTAAATTTGTAAAACATTGAAATTATCATAGTGTTTACTATAGTATTAAATGTAATAATCAATGTGTAAGTTTAAAGTGTTAGCCTAAAATTGCATTGAAGTAAGTAATAGAAACACTCAGATAGTGATTTGGGGATAATATTAAAGCCCTAGAATAAACTACTAGAGAGGTCTCTCCAGTTAGGTGTCAAAGTGTTTAGAACCGGTGTACAGTGGTGTGAGATACAAAAAAAAAATGGTTTAAAGTTTGGAACTTCAAAACTATTTACGCGATTTTATTAAAACAACAGAAAATCCCTAAGTATTACGGTCTCGCTACTTACTGGACACTGTCTAATCGGCAGGCATGCTGAAAGACTCGGTCTGCTCTTTAATGATTTCTGTCGCAGCTGTGGCTCGGAGGATGAGAAGAGACCGTACTATACCTCCTGTGCCACTGCTCATCCCTGGCTCGAAGATGCCTAAAAATTCTGGACTCTCCTTTCTTTGGAACTCTTACGGAGCTATCATCTCACTCTATAGGGGACATAGCGAAGATCATCCGTGGATGAACAACCCATTACCGTCGTGATTGACTCAGGAACGCCGAATAGTAAACTTTTTAATTGGTTTCAAGAAGTGGAATTTCGACATATGATCTAGTACAATTATTATACCAGTGTTACCTTATGATGATCAGGGATAAGAGCCTAATAAGTCACAATACGGTTTCTGAAAAACTCGGGCGGAGGTATTTGGTTTACCCATAGGTGGTCGTTTAATTTGGTTTGCTGCCTTAGTTTGTCTACATACTTCACAAGCTCTTACATAATCAGCAACATATTTGTTTATTTGGGGCCAAAAGAAAAATGTTTTCAACTGTCTTAGAGTTTTGCCTGTGCCTCCATGAGCACAAAGTGGATGATCATAAGCCGTTTTTATTCAATCCTGCGTCAAGGATAATAGAATCCAAAGTTTCCAAGCCATTTGTTCTTGAACGTTGTCGCCAGTAGAGTATTCGACTTTTTTATATATAAAACCATTTTCTATTCGAATATCAGGTAAATATTTTATTTTACTCTGAAGCTTGGAAATTAATAATAAGTATTCTTGAGACTTAAATTCTAGTGATTTAAAAGTTTTTTTATTTCATTCTCAAAAATTTTTTAAATTTTTCTCAACAAATTATCTTCATTATTCTCAGCAAACATTCTCGACAAGGAGTCTGGGACTATATTTTGACTGCCTTTTCTGTGACGTATTTTAAAATCGAAGCCTTGTAGCTGCAAAGCCCATCTTGCTAGTCTACCATTTAGATCGCTCTAACTCATAAGCCATTTCAAAGAGGCGTGAAAGCAGTCACTGCAGCTAAGCGTTCTTTCTCGGGGACAGAATAATTTCTTTGAGCAGATGAAAGTTTCTGACTCATGTAAGCTACAGGAACTTCGTCACCGTCGTCTGTTGTCTGTGCAAGTACAGCCCCTATACCAGAGCTATTGGAAAGGGATAGGCATCCTTCACTGTCACGCTATTAAGTTTTCTGGCATCTAAACATAAACGCACCTTCCCAGGCTGGCGCACCAGTGCCAGCGGCGAAGACCAAGGACTTTGGAATTCTTTGATTACCCCTAACTGAATCATTCTATCTACCTCCTTATATAATAAATTTTCAATGGCTGGCGATACTGCAAAATGTCTTTGATTTATGGGCTATCTATCAGCCGTACCAATTACATGGGAAACTAAAGAAGTTCTTTCCAGGCCTGTTTATGAGTATGAGGGAAAAGCAGCAATGGCTTCATTCAATTGGAATTTTTACCTTTCAGACAAATCATGAGTTTCACTATCAGTATTTTCCTTCCTAGGCGACGTTAGCTTTAATTCAGATATATTTTTATCAAAAGAATCACGAGCTAAACCAAATGATATTACAAAATCTATGCCTAAATACAAATTTTGACTCAAACTAGGTATAATCAGAAATTTTATCCTTTTAAAGTTTCATCTAAATCCAACGCTTGTTTCTACACTACCGACGGTAAGGTGTTGTCGGCCGTCAGCCGTCCTAAGGAATATCTTAAATTTTTGAAAAGGATATTTATTATTATTAATAAATTCTTGGGTATACTTAGACGCGATGCAAGATACGGTTGATCCTGTGTCGATCATACCTACTATGTCCTCATTAAATATTCTATATAGGTGCCAGATTGTGCTTGATTTTTTTTCTTTCTTCTATATTATTTTGAGTTGGATTTGTTTGGCACTCAGCCGAACATACATTTAAGTTCCTCCGAATTGAGATTTTCCCTTCAACGAAGGGTTGGAAGAGTTTTTTTTTTGGAAACTTATTACAACTAGTACAGTTTGGCTTAAGAACATTTGGCGCACCACTACCGTAACAAAACACTTTTCTCTCCCCTAAACAATCGTCAAATCTATGGCCGCTTTCCGAACAATTCTAGCAAATAATATCTTTTGTTTTATCAATAGCTAAGATTTCCCTATTTACGAAAGAATCTACTTCTAGTTCCGATACACCTTTATGCGGTGTTTTCTAACAAAATCTCGTAGAACTGAAATCGAATTAATATTAAAATGTAAAATTTCCTTTCTAACTTCTGGTCGTAAATTACGTTTTAAAATTTCAATTAAGTCATATGAGTTTATAGGAGTTTGTAAATGACCTGTTAAATGCAGAATGGCCTCATAATAAAAATCAAACTTTTCTCCATTTCTTTGTGTTCTTCCTCTTATTTGCTGTCGAAAGTCAAAGTCAGTTCGGCGGTCTCTAAATTGAAGTCTAAGCTCTCTGCATAGGACTTCCCAGTTTACTTTATTCACCTTAGCGTGAAAACGCCAAAACCATTCAGTGGCCTTGTCGCTAAATAAAAGATGTATGTGTTGAAAAAGGGTGTCAAAATCTTCTCGTAAGCTATGAAGAGTTAACGACTGGACCCGGTAAATAAAATTATCGACAGTTATACCATTTTCCTCTTGAGCACTAAATTTCAAATGCCAACCTGATATAATTAAATATATTTTATCCGGAGTCCAATTCAAAGAAAAATTAGGATTTCCAACATTACGATTATACCTTATGTTTACGAGCATGGTGTGAACTTCTTGCATTATTGTTCAGCTGACGTTTCTACACAGTAGTCGTTAAGTTATTGGCGCATAATTGTTATGTATTTTATTTGTATATACTTACTTTCTTTTGTAAACCCGAAGTGTACGGTACATACATATTAAAGAAAAAACCCCAAACAAAAAAATTAAATAATTAATAATAATTAATTAATAAAAAAAACTAATCCCCGTTTTTTATTTTTCAAATATTTTCGAGGAAATATTTCTAGTAAAACATTTTTTGGCCCTTTCGAACCGGTTAGAAACCCCCGAATCTAGGAATATTTTCAAGAAAATATTTTTATTTTCAGATTCCCCGTGGATTTTCATCCATCCAGCCATTTTTATTTATTTTTCATTTACAAAAACCCGTGGGAATAAGGTACGTTTTGTGCTTTTTATTAAGTTTTAAAAAATATATACAAGAGTTATTTGTGTTAAAAAAAGAGACAAAATAACCAACAAGTGTAAAAAATCACAAAAACAAACATCTGTGTTTATTTTCATTTGCCGTCAAAACACAATTATGCTGTTGTTTGTGTTAATTCCCACCCTTAATTTATTTAAATCGCGAGTGGTCCAAAAAGTAAAAAAAAGTGATTAACTCTTAGTATACTATATTTAAAAAGTAAATTTATTTTTTTAAACTCTTATTACTTTTGTTTCAAAGTAATATTCATTTTATATATTCACTTTTAAAAGTGGTTTTTTGCTGTTTATTTCATTCGTGCTTATTTATTCTCTGTTAACTCCTCTGTTAACAAAAAGCTTTATTATTCATACAGTTTTACCCAACTGTGCTAGTTACATTGAATACCGCACAAAAGAGAATAAAAATCAATAATTTTACTCGTTGGTTTACAAGTAAATTAAAACAGACGGACGACGGCGAATTAAATAAAATATTTTCTTTTATTTTTGTGTGTTTTTAAAATTTTAAGTAAAACAAGAAAGAAAATCTTCTCCAATAACCTCGGACTTAGACTCTCCTTTAGACTCCCCGACTACTGCAACATCTTTTAAGCCGAGGAAATGGCCATTCTGTAAACATCTGAAGTAGTGCTTAGGGACGAACTCTTTGGCCTTGCCATTCGGATATTTTCGGATAGTCAGGCGGCAATCAGGGTGCTTGCTGGTGCATACTGTACATGTAAGCTAGTCCTGAGGTGTCGCACATTACTAAACACGGATGATCTTACCAAATGAGGCACATTGCTTCCTAGCGTCTCCTTGCTACCCTACGTTGGAATACCTCTGGCAACGGTTAAAATGGCCATAAAGAACCAAATTATGGGTGGAGGAAAGCTCCTGTTGTATCTACAGACCACTGTGGACTACACTGGACCTCAAGCGGACCAGGCAGCTGCTCGGACTAGACAGAAAATCCATAAGTATCACGGTCTCGGTACTTACTGGTCACTGTCTAATCAGCACGCATTCTGAAAGACTGGGTCTGCCCTCTAATGATTTCTGTCGCAGCTGTGGCTCGGAGGATGAGAAGGAGACCGTACTGCACTTCCCGTGCCAGTGGCTCGAAGAAGATTTTGAATTCTGGGCTCTCCTTTCTTCCGGATTCTGACGGAGCTTTCATTTCACTCTATTGAAGACATAGCGAAGTTCATCCGGGAATCTTCATGGTTCTCAATTGGGTAAGGGGAGTCGCGCCGAATTCTTTGTGGTGTCACAACGGGCCATTCGATTGTGCTCAAGTGAGCTTCGTCCCGAGAGGCTGTCACTCCTAACTAACTAAATAGAGGCCGCTTATCGTGGCCCGAAGGATGCCAGGCAAGAAGTGGTTCAAATTTAACCAAAGAGGCCACTAAACTGTTATATTATATTATGTTCATGTCATATTGACATGAATACTTTAGAGTTACTGCATTTTCTATAGTCCTAGTAGGAGCAAAGTACGAAATATTTTTGGGTTATGCTAAGTTTTACTTCAGATTAAAATAAATTTAAAAAAAATTTAGAACCAGAACTGAAGAAACATATATGCCGCTGTTTAAAGCTCTAAACACATAGACGACAGCAGGCAGCAGACAGCAAACTGTCAAAAATAAAATACATGTGTTTATATGAATACGATTATTTTGACCACTTCACAGCAGCACGACTTCACGACAGCATTTGCTGCTGCTGCCAACTTAGGCTATTTTCTATTTTGACGGGCAGCAATAAACAAATATAGTGTTGCCATTATACATGTAAATTGGAAAAATAAGAATAAAAACTTTTTTTTAATATTAAACATAAAAGAACATTACAAAAATACAAGAAGGAAATAAATTTATGTGTTTTTATAGTTTTTCGTGATATTAATACATTTTTTTTCAAAAACTTTAATTTTGTTCATTATAAAATATATATGCGGCATCCCTGAAATTTTAATTGCTAAAATACACAGCTGTTCATTTTTAATTTCATAGTATTGTGTTTTTCGTTTGAGTTAATTTTTGTCATATTTTATTTCATTTTTCGTTTTAAGATAATGGCAAAGTACCTATTTGTTTGATTTTCTGTAGTTATTTTTAACACGTTTGTAAAATTTTGCAGAGGAATAGTATGGACACATTAGCTGATTATAATGTAGTTGCTGTCTTCAAAATAATTATGAAGCTGACTTCAAAGCAGCATTTGAAGTTAGCAGCATTTGAAGCCGTGAAGTTGTGAAGTCTGCTGTCGTCTATGTGTTTAGAGCTTAAGATCGATAGCCCATCTCATGGGAGCCAGTTTATTATCTTATTCGAGTAAAATTTAAAAGTTACCGTAAACCTTACGTGATACCATAAGTCATTTGGGTTTTGGTAGTCCATCGAATCCGTACTCATAACATTGATTATAATGATGCTATTTTTATATGGTTCGGCACTGATAGTTGGCAAAACAAAAGTCCGGTGGGAGCACAAAATCTACAAGGTACTTACACAAATCTTACTGCAGAAATACCACAGCTTCTTCAAGTAGTTACGATAAGACTGCATTAAATGATCCGGCCAAGGATGCTGTATTTCGTAAAAGTATTAAAGATGAAATGCCTGCTATAAAAAAAGAAGAGTTAGCAGGCATTTTAAAAGATAATCAGCTGAAACGCAAATTTCAAAATGTAAACACAAATTAAATGGGCAGTTTTTCGTTCATATGTATTTCCGTACAATTTTCTCAATTTTCAATATTTCTCTTTCAGCATGTTGCCGCGGTTTTATTGTTTTTAGTACAAAAATTCATATGTGTTTATATTTTTTGTCAATGACTAGGAAAAAAGAAGAAAAAAGAAACGTAAAAAGTCATTGAAAAATAAATAAAATAGGTATTGATTCCAGTAAGAAAATTATTGGTATTGTATAAGATTTTTTACATATTTTTGAATAAAAAGAAACAGAATATTAGTACACAAATAATATGATTTGACAATAAAATCCGCATCCGTCGCCGCACCTCAGTTTATTTGTTTTTTTTTTTTCTGAGATGCGGAATCCGGAACCACAACCGTAAGGTTGTATTTCTACTCTTATTTTTTATTATAATTTTATCGACAACATATCATTTGCTGAGACTTTTATGTTTTTTGTTTTGTAAATATTTATAATTAAGAGTAGATATATAAACTTTCGGTTGTGCATCCGCACTGTGAGGTTGTATTTTTAATCTCAGCTGGGATAGTTATTAAATTTATCGTTACCTTATTACAAGCATTCAAATTTTACGTTTTTTTACAAAATTAAAGAGCTAATAGTCAATATTAGCAAATGTTTAGTCTACAGTTACAGTACAAATATTAAAATTTACATACTTCTCGTAATGTTAAACTCTTACTTATGGTCGTATTGTATAAATAAAATTTTATTGATGTTAATCTTAATAAAAAGGAAAAGTAAATTTAATTTACACAAAAAAATAAGCTGCAAAATGATGTCGTGATTTTTACTTCTTTTAAAACATTTCAAAAATTAAAAAAAAAGAAACTAGCGATAGTAAAGAGGGTAAACAAGGTTTCCAAACTAGCACTATTAAACAAAAAATAATCCTACTTAAAAACTAGAATTAAAGAAAAAAAATTAAAACAGACTATTATGGTGCAAGACTTTTAGAAAATTCAAACACTTTCTTGTATGCCCAGCTCTTCAACCGGCAGCGCTTTTAAAGTACGTAATGTTTTCATGTAGAATGTAAGTTCGAATGTAACAACACCACGTTGTGGACCAACGTTAAGTATTATATTCAAATTAATCACTTGTTTCCTTTGTTTGTCTTTAAAATCATTATGGATAAGAGTGTACATCGAGTGAATCTGTTGTTCAGGCAGAATTAGTGCAATGACTTCATGTCACTTCACCAAGTCACGTGAAATAATGCGAAACGATTGGGAAGGTATTGATGGATGAGCATCCCAAGCTTCCACTTGCATTGTCACACGTTCCATTACAATTGTATAGATTTTTTTCTTTATTTCTTTGACGTGACTTTGATATTCACGTTCAATGCTATAACCGGTTACGGATGAGGCGTCTAGATGTTGAAAATTATTTTATATATATACCGCTATATACGATCAATGGTAAATAAAAGTGCGATTTGATCGTTATACAGCTTGTTTCTTGAGAGATTGTAAAAAATATATGCGGCAAGTTTTTACAATTAAAAAATATCACTCAAATTTGTAAGTTTAGTTTTTGCTTAATAATGATAACTATTCCGATACGATCGATAGGGGATAAAAAAGCGAATCGACTGTGGTATAGGTTGTTTCTTGGAAGACTGAAAGAAAAATATTATTAAGCGACAAGCTATTAATATTAAAAAATTACTCAAATTTATAAGCGTAGTTTTTTGCGTACATCCAAAAAACTATTCCACTTATAGATATATATATATATATATATACATGTACCGCTATATATGATCACTAGTGAATAAAATTATGAATTGATCGTGGTGCTGCTTATTTCTTGAGAGACTCTAGAAAAATAACTAATAGCGGCAAACTTTTTAAATGTGTAAATATCGTTTAAATGTATAAGTTTAGTTTTTCGCTTATATCTCGAAAACAATTCCGCGTGCACATATACCGCTACATAATGTAGCGGATAAATAAATTCATTTGGCAACACTTTTAACAAACTTGAAATCACAAACAAACAACTGTTGACAAATTTGCAAGAAAAGGAAATAATAATAAATTACAATACAATGAGACAACATATCATTATAAAGTTTGAGAATGTTCTCTTCCTATTTTTTTAACGTCTAATACTTGAAAAGCTAAACTTCAAGTTTTAGTGTATAAAACCGGATGTTTTGCCCCTTTCAAGGACAAGTATGCGGATCAATGATTTTCCTAAACCATATATGTATGTATGTATGTATGTATGTATTAATTTTGTTTCTTTCAAGGAAAAATAACGGGTCAATAACTTTAACCAAATATGCTTTCTGATGATTTATGGTAGGTAGTTCCCGCTAAGTTTCATTTTTTTACTTAATAGACAGTTACATAACTAAAAGATTTAAGATAAGATAGAACTAGATTGGTAAAATAGAATTTAAGATACGGAATGCGACGAATTGCCTGGCCTGATGTATTTTTTTAAAGTTTGATTTCTTTGAAATATTCAATATAGATATTCAGATATTTGGTTTTCAGCTTGACTTGTACAATTATAATAACAAGTAAAAGTGCTATATTCGGCTATGTCAAATCTTATATACTCTTCACTATCTACGTTAATATAGTTTAGTGAAATAACTCCAAACAAAAAAGCAAATATTGGGGTGACAGAGAATTAAAAAATAAAAAAAATTTGGTACTGCATATATATAATTTTACATAAAAGTTTCATCGGCTCTTAATGGGCTAATTATTTTTAAAAAATTTAAGTAATTCCTTAAAGATCTCTTCAAAAGATTTAAAATGATACCCATATGATATTTTAAAAAGTTTGAAAGTTTGAAGTTGAGATCCCCGTTACTCGGATAATATGGGCGAGCGCCAATTTTTTCACTGGATGTTTTTTTTCTTTTGTTTTTAATTCTCTATCGCCACATACAATTTGAGGTAGGCGTGGTGATTTGCCTGTTGCCTCGAATTACATGGACCAATAATGCTAATTTCCAATAGCACCTCTTTCGACACTTTGTCTGATCGATTGACGTATTTATTTATTTATTTTTTTTTTGCCGAGGCAAGCTTGATTTCAACACTTACACGGACGGACAGACGGAGATCGCTCAATTGACTTCGCCATGCATAAGGATTCAGAATTCATATACTTTATTGAATATATATATGCGATATTGTAGAAATTACACACGGAATGACAAACTTATATATACCATTTTTTCCACTTTTTGTGGCGAAGCGTATAAAAAAGGAAATAATTAAAACAACAATTTGGAGAAAAAGAATTTTTTGAATTTGTAAAATATTGAAATTATCATAGTGTTTACTATAGTATTAAATGTAATAATCAATGTGTAAGTTTAAAGTGTTAGCCTAAAATTGCATTGAAGTAAGTAATAAAAACCATCAGATAGTGATTTGGGGATATTAAAGCCCTAGAATAAACTACTAGAGAGCTCTCTCAAGTTAGGTGTCAAAGTGTTTAGAACCGGTGCACAGTGGTGTGAGATACGAAAAAAATGGAATAAAAGTTTGGAACTTCAAAACTATTTACGCGATTTTCATAAAACAAACTGCGATTTATAGAGGAGTTCATAATAGACTTGTGCCATATAAATCAATTTAGTGATCGCTCTTTTTAGTTCAAAGTTTGAAAATGAACTAGTTCAAAATTATGTTCAACGGCTCTCTTTAGTTCAAAATCTCTCTAAGTTTAATTTTCAACTTCTAGTTCAAACGCTTTCTTTCGTTCAAGGCTCTTTTAGTTCAAATGTTCTTTTTAAAATATGATGGCAACGATACTGTAGCATTGCCACAACGAATGTTAAATTAAATGCGTTGCAGCACTAATTTCATGTCGGAAATAGTCAACAAAAAAAAGACATGGATTCTAGTTTACCTTGTCTGGTAGTTCAAATACAACGTATAATTCAAAAATGGTGGAATTGTTTAAATAAACTAGTTCGTTTATGAACTACACAAGTCTAGTTCATGAGATTTTTCCTATTGCATTTGAATACACCCTGTTAAAGTACAAGGTTGTACCACAGCTCGTTAAAGTGGGTTTCTTCGAATTTGAGAAATGTTTCAGAGCTTATAACTTTATGAAACGATTTTAAAAACTTTTTATTTGAGTAATCTACAAAGATATATAAGGAAAAAACGTTCTTAGCATTTACATGATATCTTTTCTACTTTTAGAGAAATTCGGCTTTGAAAATTAAAATACAAAATTTTTACCTTGGCATTTTTTAGTTCTTCGCATTTAATTTTTTTAAAATGCAAGATACACCTATTTTAAAAATAGATTTAAGAAGCTTATACTATGAGAAATAACTTGAAGAACAACACTTTTCTTTGACTTCGTTATATTGGTGGTAATATTTTTTTTAATTTAAAATTTCATAAAAAGTTTTAAAAATGTGAAATTTTGAATTAAAAGTACTTTCAGTTTTTTAAATAGATTTTAAACGTTTTTTTAGTAAATTTTTAAATTTTAAACTTTCTCTTAAAGATAAAGCCTTGGGTAACCCATCTGATGTGTTTTTATGGAATTATTGGAAGCGCCCTCAGCATTGTTCGAATATAGGCAATTTTTTAACAAAAATCTAAATTTTTGAGACTGTAAAAAATAGCGGATTTTCATTCTTTTTATAGCTAACTATACTATAACGATTGGTTTTCAGCAACTGACCAAATTTTGAAGACATCTTGCGCAAAAATGGGGTTTGGGGAAGCGATTGAAAAAAATTAAAATTTTCGGGAAAAAGATTTTTAATTTACACAAAAAATAATATTTTAATCTGCTGTTTGCCAAAATTTTTAATGATTTTAGTTACGTACATATCGGTCTTTAATGGGCTGTGTTTTTGTATAAAAAACCTGTTGAGTTTTTATTGTCTTTTTGTTTGGTTGATTCAATGTAGCTCTCATTTAGTCAACTTGGCAATAGATAAAAGACTTTCCAGTTTTGAATATAAAATTTGGGTAAAATGCACTGATGAGCTATATGCGCAGTAGTGAAATGGCCATATGGATATGCTTTCCCCGCAGTAATACATTTCATATTTTAGTATTAAGCAATAAATATTTCATGAGAATATCATGAAATATTTATATTTGAAGGAATCAAGCACGATTAAAGTAAATTATTAAAATAAAGATTACGAATAATAGATTTTCATATAATATATTTTATTATTTATTATTACTATTAATTTAACAATTTATATAACAATAGGATCTGCAAAGCTTCATACCTTGTCTGCAGAAAGCACTAATCACTTATATATATTTTAATGCAAACGTAATTTTGTTTTAAAGTATAATATAAAATTTTAATAAAAAGAAAGAATAAAAACAATAAAGAAAAGAATAAAAAAATCATAAATGAATGGAAAATTTTGATTAATTACTACAGACTTATAAAGTATTTTATGATTAACCGGTTGCTTTTGTTTCTTTTTGCATTTCTTCTTTTTCATCAAATGATACATTTTTTGTTTTGCTCATTTTACTTTGCTCATGGATAAGAAATGAGAATATTTTATTTTGCTCATCCTCATGCGTAAGAAATGTGAATATTTTATTTTGCTCATCCTCAAGTATATGAAATGTGCGTTTTGCAGAAGCATAATGACTACAAGTAGGTATTTAGAAAAAATATGAAAATTCCTTAGAAAATGAAATGTGTTATTTAATTGTATGTTGGATTTTATGAATACACGTATTTATTTGTTTGTTAAATTATTAACATTTTATATGACATTACTTCCGTAAATGAAATTTTGTTATTAATAAATGTTTTTATGACAGAGCTCAAGGACGTAGCTAAATATCTTTTGTTGTAAAATATAAATATTTTATTTGCTCTTCATTATTTATGGATATCAGTGAAAATGTGCAATAAATAACACTGCAAAAAGTAAGGATTAGGGTTAAAAATTTACTTATTTTCAACTATTTGCAAGAAAACAATTATATATTGGGAAGGGTTTTTTTGTTGTTTAATGTTATCATAAATTAATTTATTTTTGTTTGGGTTTTTTTTCTTGTCCTATTGTTTTTATGGACTTTTTATTAAGCGAGTCTATTTTACCTTTCTAAGAGGTTTAATTCGTTGAGCGACAAAGATGTTGAACTCTTATCTACGGGCGCTTATATGATTATTAAATGTCCTATGAATTATAATAGGGATAGCTCACTCTGCAGGTTGGAGTTAAAACTACATGAAAATTATTTAAATAAAGCAAATTTTTATTAAAAGAAAAAAAACCGTTTTGATTTTCATTTACAAATTAATTGAATTCATGCTAAAAGAATTGTGTATGATTAATCTATTTACTCATTATTAAATAAAATTTTAGTCTAGAGAGATGAATACTATTGAAGACTTTCTACAAAAATTTGGAAATGAAATTTTTTAAGAACATATAGAAGAAATACAAGCGTTTAAAAATAAATATACAGATTTTAGTATTTATAATATAGCTAGCGCACACGATACTTCAAACGGAGATGTTGTTGGTATGTGTGGGTGTTATTTCTTTCATAAAAGAAAACTAAAACTGAAACCTATTGTCATCAACTTCCATAAATCAGAAAGAAAAGAAATATAAATATGTTTCTATACTCCGGAACTTTATAATCAATAAAACAACATTTATAAATATTTTGCAGGTTGTTGAATACATTAGCAGCATGCTTTCTCAGCAAGAAATTTTTTATTCAATAAACTTGATTGAAAATACACGCGAGGAAACTACTGATTACACCTTTAGACATTAGAGAGGTGTTTGCTATTTAATAATCGGATAAGGAAAATTTCATATAAAAATTAATCTTAAAACATGGAAATCGATAACTAGAGTAGGAGTATTGTTAACATCAATACTTTGCTATTCTTAAGAAGCAAATATTGCATTTTTTATTATAATTATTACATACCAACGTGCTTGAAGCTGAAAAAGACTAAAATCCCATTGAGTGATGTTAACGGATTAAACGAAAGAGACCTTTAAATAGATTTAATACGCATCTGTTAGGAGATTGGGGGAAAAAATACAGAGAAAAATAATTACCGATGTAAGAATTCATAGATTGTATTTAAGATGGAAAATAAATAATAATAAAATTGTATAAACAAATTGTGTGCATGTATTTTTTATTTCATTTATTTTATTTTTTTACTTAAAAATTAAGGAAAAAATACAAACATAAGTGACTAGAATGAAAAGAATTACTTTTTTTTTAAATTATTTTTTAATGGATGATATTTACAACATATGCAAATCAAAGTTTTGGATGCAAAGAATGCTGAAGATGGATTTGGCGTTCCTGAAAATGCAGCATTACATTCTGCCAGCGTCTAATTTTTCTTGTTTTCTGTGGAAAACATCCGCGTACATTTGAAAAATAATTTTTCTTAATAAAAGTTAAATTAAAAACGAACCAAAGCCGAAAATGTAAAATTTTAATTGATTTATGGAGAATTACTTTTCTGATATCTTTTATAGTTGTATTTTAAATTATATCCTAAATATCTTAATACTTCTAGAGGTGGTTGAAGATTTCCAAAACTGTCGAAATATTCCACATAATCGTTATCTTTATAGTAGGCTAACCAATGTGTACCATTTCCTCTATGAGAGTCTAACTTGATTATTCCACATTCAGTTTGGCGTAGAGTTGTAGGGATTGTATTTCTAAGATAAACTGCCCTAAAACAAGGAATATACTTTTTTCCAAACCTTTTCAAACCCACATCAGTAAGCGTTCTATGATGCTTTCCTTTTATTATAAAATATTCCATATCCTCTCTTATAAGTTTGTGATAGAGACCTTTATGATTGTGACGCTTATTCTCCTCGAGCTGCTGCTTACCATTCTTAGCTGTAGTAATAGTCATAGCAATCGACGAGCCACCAGAAGCTAAAGCACCCAATGCACCAAGTGCTGTAAGTATAGGTACAAGCGGTAGAACACCCCCAATTTTAGGAACGGTAATAACTCTTGGAATTTTAACTTCCGATTTTTTGCCAAGGAATGATTCATCAATAATTTTTTTGCAGCTTTTATTGCCTTTTTAACATTTGTTGGTTTTTCTTTTCTTAAGACCAAAGTTGCTGATTTAATTGCATTGCGAAAAAAGTTTTGTTTACAAGTTTTTTAAGATTATTCATTTTAACACCTAAACCAAATTTAACTTTAGACTTCATTGCGTTAGTAACAAGGTATGCATTTAGTTTTTCTCCAAGTGTGCTATCTTTAGCTTTACCTCTCTTCCAAGCATTATCAGATAGTTCTTTATCAGCTTGATGTCGCTTATTAATATCAGAGTTCCGTGAATAAGCAATATCATGAATTTCACAAGCAGCGTCCTAGGGATTGATTCCTATTTCGTTCTAGGTCCGCAAAATTGATAACCAGGTAGTCCAACCTCAATTGGTAGCGAATTAGTTAATTTATTTAGAAGTCATTCTCCACTAACTACCTGTTTACCAATAACATTTTTCTTTGTGTACACATTCATTTAAAACATACAGTTTCTAAAAATATGTATATAAGTAGTAATTAATATAAAGAAAAAGATATTCACTTGCTTAAACTTATCATTTGTTAAAACCCGTTTGATTAAACAACATTCAAGTATTTTAGTGAGAAATTCGAATTTTGATGAAAAAAAATGTAACTAAACATAGTTGCCTTTTACCAAACTCTATAAGAGCATTCATAATGGGATCATCCAATTGGGGAAAAACTAACGTTATGCATAGTTTGATTGAAAGCCCTAATAGATTGAAATTCAGAAATATTTACCTTTATTCTAAATCTCTACATTAACCCAAATATCAGTGTTAATATCACGTCTTTGGTGGTCGCAAAGATGATGGAATCTGGATGCGATGCGATTGTGCTCAATAACAATAGCGATATTCCAAGCAAAATGAAAGTAAAAGAAATTATCGAGAGTTTTTTGTAAGAAATTGGAATTTTATTTATTATTAAGCGGAGGAAGGGATCGTCTTACCACTTAAAAGGCTGAAATCGAAAGAGGGATCATTAAGTGTGTTCACTTACGAAAATAGGTATCTACGACATCTTTGTTACTTTTGACGAAGGTTTGGAACTTATTTAACAAGAGAAGAGATCCAAATTTTAAGGTCTTCAAATAAGAAGTATTCGTATATGTTGTTAAGAAAAAGGCAATTTAAGCAAATAATTTTCGGAATTTAAAAAGTTAAAAAAAAGGGAAAATAAAACTAAGTAAAATAGTTTTGACGTTAACATTCCGCCCGCCTTGCATTATTTATGCAAATGACAAAATTACGTTACGTTATTTGTCATAGATACCTATTTGATAAATAAAATAAAATGAAAGGGGTAATATATTTATAAGTATTATATAAAACTAGATTCTTGTGTTAATTCAAATATCTAAAGATATGTTTTTTTTGGTGGAATTCAAATTACAATTTAGATTGAAAAAAACTTATTCTATTAAATAAAAATATATAGACAAATTTAGTTACGTATCTATTTTGCTTTAGTTCAATAGTGCATTATTTATGAGGAAGAAAGAAAAGATAGTTTCAGAAAATCAATTCGAGCAGGTTCCATATATAGTCCAGCCAAAGATTGTACTCTGTGCAGTTGGTAGTCCAACCTTAGTGAAAACACCATCGCATATGATCTTTGGAATCAGAATCATGTCTATACCAGCCGATTCGAAAAACTTTGGGTCTGCTAAAAACAAGTCACTAAAGTTTTTCTTAAAATTTCCCGGAAGAGACAGAGTTGGAGTTTTTAGAGAAATGCGATTATCAGCCCGAAATTTTTGACTCTGAATTAAATCTTGATTTGAGCACAATATGGCATAAAGTCTTATCTTGCATGGTAAGAGTCGTAATATGTAACTTTTCAACCAACGCCTTTGATACACGGCTTACAGAAGATCCGGAGTCAAGAAGACAACGAGCATAAGAAGTGGTTGGCGCAATTTTGACCAATACGGTTGGGAGGAGTATAATGCGATTCTGTCGGACTATAGCTAATAGCGTAGGTGATTTTTTTGCTTGGTTAGCAGACGTTGTTGCATTGTAAGTTTTTGGTATTGAAGTGGATGGTTGGGGAGATGGTGAAACTGATGGAGAAGGAAAAACTGACGGAGATGGACACAGTTCTTTAAAAAGATGAGATTGAACGTGCAGCAGAGTGTGGTGAAATTTTCTGCAAAGTTTGCAGCCATGCTTTGCGAAACAAGTTCCTTGAGAGTGATTATGGGCTACACAGTTTCGGCAGTACTTATAAATTCGAACCATGTGTATGCGTTCGGTCATATTCATAGCCAAAAATTTACGGCATATTCTTAGACGGTGAGTCTGTTGGCAGATGCAGCACATATATCCCCTAAATCGTTTTTTTTAAGATAGCGTCGATTGTTAGTGTTGTTATTTTTGGTAGTTTCTTTGGGTAATAAATATTAAAGAAGAGGCTAAATGGAGAAAATGAAGAACGTGGAGAATGTTTTTGTTTATTTTAAGATTGAAAGGACAAAAGTACGAGTTTTTTAATTGGTCTTGTAACTAATCCCCTTTGAGTAAGAATATCTGGTACTCTAACACGATGATCGGAACCAATATATACTCTTTGAATTCTACCTAGACGCCAGGAGTTGGGAGGTAGATTTTCATCTTTAATTACAACCATTGAGTTTTCCGTCAAATCGTCTTCTGGCTTTTGCCACTTTAATCTTTTTTGCAGCTCCTTAAGGTACTCATTTTTCCAACGACAACAAAAATGCACAAGTTTCATCCTCTGGCATCGGTGTAGAACGGACATAGAAGTTTCCGATATTTGTGGATCTACAAGAGTAAGGAGTGGGCCACCGACAAGAAAGTGGCCTGGAGTTAAAGCCACAAAGTCAGATGGATCAGATGGGAAATAGGGGAAATAGACCTAGAATTAAGGCAAGCTTCTATACGACTGAATAAGGTTGAAAACTTCTCATATGTATACTTAAAACATCCAGCCACTTTTCGGAAGTGTAGTTCAAAACTTTTGACACCTGCTTCCCACAACCCTCCTTCTGTCCAAATGAGTCTCAAAACAAGTTGATTTCCGCCATGAAGGCTTAATAAATGGATAAATCTAACCAAAACACGTGCATATTGGCAGTTATAGGGAATAATTATCGGATGTTTTTCTCCATATGTTAAGCCTGGACAGGAGAAAAGTCTTCCACAAGACCGTATTATTCCTTCTGAATCAAGAAAGGGATTTAAACTCATAATAGCACTCGAAGTAGATATTTCTTTTTTGGATACTAACGACTTATACAATACTATAAGACACTTACGAACAAATTTTATTTCACCACTGGATAGAATTATGGCGAAATTTAGAATGCGTACGAAAATAAAAGCGATATACATATGCAATTATACGCAAAGCTTTCGGAAACGAAGAGAAACGCTCTAGGATATCTTCGTAGTTTTGAAAACATGAAAAAAAACTTTGACAGATTTCTTTTCTATATCAGTTTCAGGAAAAACCTTTGTGCCCCTTTTGGTCAAATAATCATTGGAATGACGCAGCTGTTGTGGTCCATGCCACAAAGATCATTATTAACTATATCTTTTGGATATACCCCTCGACTTGCTAAGTCTGCGGGGTTGGTATCGGAGGTAACATGGTCCCACATCGCAGGGCTAGTTATCTGTAAAATTTTGGAAACTCTATTAGCTACAAATGTTAGCCATGGTTTTGCTAACCATTAGAGGACAATTGTGGAATAAGTCCAACAAAATATAGAGTATTTTTTTTTTCAAACTGGGAAAGCATACTTTCTACCATCTCGCCGAGTAGAACTGAACTAGAGAGCTCTAACCTTGGAAAAGATAAGGTTTTTACTGGTGCTAATTTTGTTTTAGAGGATATTAAATGACAAAAAAATTTATTTTTCTGAGATATACGTATATAGAGGGCAGCTGCGTATGCTTTTTCTGAAGCGTCACAAAACGCATGAAATCGGACCACAGAGCTAGGACGATAATCTATCCAACGTGGAAATTTAATGTTGCTAATATGAATATAATTGATCTGAAATGTCTTCCACTGAGCTAACGACTCGGGAGTGAGGACCTCATCCCATTCTGTACCATCAATCCAAATTTTTTGCGTTAATATTTTTGCTAGAACTACGCAGGGTGATAGCCGTCCGACAGGAACAAATAATTTTGCAATTTCTGACAGGACCTCGCGTTTTGTCTACTTCTCGCTTTCCAAGAATGGCTTGGCAGTAAAATAAAAAGAATCCGTAAGGGCGTTCCACCGGATACCCAGCGTTTTAGCCGAGCTTCTATCGTCAAATTCTAAAAAATCCTTAAATAAAAGGTGCTCAGGAGGAATTTCTTTGAGTATTTCTTTTGAGTTTGAAGTCCATTTCCTTAAGTTGAAACCTGCCGACTTAAGAGCTAGGTGATCCTCGTTTCTGGATTCTAGTGTCTGTAAAATCGTATGGCCGCCAGCCAATACATCGTCAACGTACATAAAATTTCGTAGTATTTCGCTTCCTTTTGAGTACATCGTCTGCCAATTGGTCTTAAAAGATTAAGTAATCTCTCTGAAATAAATGATCCTTCCGATCCTATATCAATTAGTGCTCTAGCTTTATACCTCATATTAGGAAGGCAAACATCAACGATTGCCGTGCCAAGAAGGACACCTTTGGAATTGGTGGCAAGACAAGATTGAATCACTTCAGTTTCTGATCCAAAAGTGGACTGTATTAAATTAGATTTAGCTGAAAAAGGGACAGAATGTGGATTCAATGCTATGGTAGTGCTTGTTTGAGGAACTATAATTTTTGCAGAATCTGCCTGGTTTCTATGCAATAAGGTGTTGTGTCGTTTATTGCATCGATAGCAATTGACTTTACTAGAACAATTTTTTACAGAGTAGGTCATCGAAAAGCAGTTCAGGCAGAGGCCCTGTTTTTTAATCTGCGCAAATCGCTTGAAATAATAAAAACTTAAAAACGAGGGCACTTACGAATTGGATGTGACTCGTTCGGGTACAGTTGGCATTTGGGACCGGAAACTTTATTTCGGAATGCGTTCACTTTTTTATACGGTTTGACAGAAAGCTTTGACTTAGAATCGGTGTGTCTTAAGACTGTTGAATTTCTAATGTCGGAAACTGAGTCTAAAGTTTGAAAACGATTTGTTAAGAATGTATCCAACTCAGACCATTCTGGAATCAAAGTTTTATTTACCAAGCTCTGCTACCAGAGTGTCAATGTCAAATTAGGCAAACGATTCGAGCATATAAATACAAATATCGGATCCCAACTCCTAAGGTCAATTTCGTAGAGGCGGAAAATTGAAATGCATGAGTTAATGTCACGTTGGAGTTTTTTAATTGCCTCACTCGATTCTGATGTAATGGTATCTAGATTAAAAACGTTTCGTAGTTGTCCATTTACAAGTATTCTTCTATTTTCGTAACGGTTACAGAGACTGGACCATGCTAAAGCAAACCCTTCGTTAGTAAGCGGACTCTTTTGAACTATTTCCTGAGCTTCTCCCTTGGCTTTTTGGGTTAAATAAAACAATTTTTCAACAGGGCTTAGTTTCGAATTGTTCACATACATAGCAGTAAATAAATCGCGGAATGAAGGCGAAGACACATAGTCACCGCAGAAGACATCAATCTCGCAAGGAGGTAAGTGAAGATTATGAGTAAAATTGGAACAGTCGGTAGGAGCTGCAACGTTTCGAGAACTGGAAGAAAAGTTTTGAGAGTCAGATTTAGTGTTTGCAAATTTCAAACGAAGATTGTCAGAGATCTCGGATAGTTTTACCAAACAATTACAGTATGTTATATAAGTGTTTTTGTACTTCACACTTAACGTTTCCATAGTTGCGGTTTCACTGTCACCGTTTTCCTCCTCATTATCTTTTTTAAATAGAAACTTTTTATATGCAGTTTTATTTTAGCCCAGGTAGATTTAAGCTTACATTTATGGACGTCGACTGCATGAACCGAATTAATCGGATAACGATTGTCACTAAAATCGGAGTCAAATTCAACAATACTGTCGGCAAAGCGAATGAAATGGTCCAATGACATATTGACAATGCTTTGACATAAAAAGAATCGATTCAATCGAATGACAAAGAAAGATACGTTTTTCCTAAGTAAAAGTGGATGGGATTAATCCCTTGTTAATATTAAAGGTACCAGTAAAAACGTTGTAAATTACTCCGCCTATAATATAAAAAATACCCACAACATAGATAAACAACAATAGATCTTGATTGGAAGAGCAAACACCTTTAACACTCTGCAGGCATAGACAGCTGCCGTTTTTATTTCGTTTAGCACCAAACAAAGATTTTCAAGTAGTCAAAGATATACAAATATGTATGTATAGATTTTGTATTTGTATCACTGTAATTTGTCATAGGTACAAAGGGACATAATTTCTTATTCGTAATGTGAGCAGTTGAAATTTAATTGGTTATTAAAATCAAGAAGAAATATCATTCAAATATTAAAAACAAAGAGCGATATTAAATGTTAAGGAGATAATAATGGAAATCTTATGTGAGTGACATTGGAATGGAGTAAAAATTGCAAAAAGTGGTGTTTAAAAATTTGTATTGCCTTATATTCGCTAAAGCACGGTTGCCAATGATTAGGATAATATTTGATTGGTTCTTTGTTATAACTATTTCTTCTTAAGTAAATGCTAATATTGTTTGATACGATTTTTACTGCACATCTATTTTGGTTAAAGGGCAAACTAAAAAATATAATATTTTATTTTATCCGGCAACATTATCCAAAGTAAGGAAAGGGTAAGGAAAGAGAAAAAATTTGAAATCAAAAAAAGTGTAGCTGTTTATGTTAAAAATAGAATGCACTAGAGATTGTTGATATGAAATAGCATTGAAATTGTATTTATACATACAAACATAGACTTCTGTATATATAAATATATATTTATGTGTATATATATGTATATATTTTTATTTAAGATATAAAGAATTCGTAAAACGTAGTTTTTAGGCATGAACCATTGTAAATTAAGAACAAAATACCCTGTCAAAGGCAACGGATCTTTATATATAACTTTTGTATGAATGAAATTTTGTTACAAATATTAATTTATTTGTTATTCGGTAAATACCTTTTTCTCCATCAAACCCTCTCTTTAAGTATTTTCCACGTAGGTAGATTTCTTATAAACCCTTTTGTCGCACTTCTTCCATGCCTTTTAAAGTATTATTATATTTTATGCTGTTATTATGAATATCTTTTTTCTTAAATTTTCAATATTTTTCACTGAAGTAATTTGCTGAATGAACCATACACAGTTTTTTTTAGATCATTACTCAATTGCACTACTAAATGAACTAAAAATTGTTTGTAGCAAAATAGAAACGAACCTGTATTTTTTTTATAATGTTCCTCTTAAAATGTACGTATGAATGTTGTTCAATGTTAAGGTGAATTCTCAGAGAGCCAAAAGAAACTTCCAAATAATGATCCGGTACGAAGGAACAATGTTAATGTCACGTCTTTAGTAGTAGCAAAGATGATGGAATCTGGATGCGATGGAAGTGAAATTTCTCTGAGCCAAAATTTAACCAAGAAAGATTTTGTGCTCAATAACCATAGCGATATTTCAAGCAAAATGGAAGTTAAAGAAATTATCGAGAGTTTTTTGTAAGAAATTGGAATTTTATTTATTATTAAGCAGAGGAAAGGATCGTCGTACCACTTAAAAGGTTGAAATCGAAAGAGGGATCAATAAGTGTGTTTACTTACGGAAATAGATATCTACGACATCTTTGTTACTTTTGCCGAAGGTTTGAAACCTATTTAACAAAAGAAGAGAGCCAAATTTTAAGGTCTTCAAATAAGAAGTATTCGTATATGTTGTTAAGAAAAAGGCTATTTAGCAAATAATTTTCGGAATTTAAAAAGTTAAAAAAGTAAAGGAAAATTAATACTTAGTACAATAGTTTTGACGTTTACAATCAGTATCTACGAAAACTAATTTCCTAGGTAAAGGGTATGGGTAAATATACATTTTCAGAAAACGAAGATGTTTTATCACCTAATGATGCTAAAATAAATTATATAATGATATTTGATGATGTTGCATGGGAAAAGCAAAACAATATCAGATCATACTTTTGCATGGGAGACATAAAGATATCGATGCATTTTATTTATGTCAAACATATACACATATTCCAAAACATTTAAAATGTAATAATGCAAACTTAATTATAATGTTTAAGCAAGATGAACTAAACCTTAAGCATATATATATAAAGATCATGTTGGAAGTGATATGAGCTTCGAAATGTTTCAAAACATGTAAAGAATGTTGAAGGAATA
This sequence comes from Cistogaster globosa, assembly GCA_937654795.1. Taxonomy (NCBI): domain Eukaryota; kingdom Metazoa; phylum Arthropoda; class Insecta; order Diptera; family Tachinidae; genus Cistogaster; species Cistogaster globosa. Next base: position 44,774,517 of record OW569407.1, read on the forward strand.
AATATGGACGTTATAGAAAAGGTTTCGATGTATTCATTCAAGCTTAGTCATAATTGATCGTTAAACTGCTTCAGACGTATAAGAATTTATGTTGATGCTATTTATTTAACAAACTTTAAGAGCTACTTTATTAATATAATCTGTTTAAAGAAGCTGTTTAGCTGTTCAACGAAGCTGTTTACCTATTTAAAGAAGATGCTAATAGATCTCACACTTTTTTTTTAAAAACTAAGTCTCTTATACGAGTACACAAACATGGAGGAAAATGTAATAAAACAGTTGGTGAAATCCAGAAAAATTTTAAAACAGAAATTTGAAGCTGTTAAGCGCTGGGAAACAGAAACAATAAACAAGTTAGAAAATACATTTAAACCTCTAACAGAAGCTTTAAAAAAATTAGTCAAGTTATTTAGCGAAAGAACACTTAACCCAACAGAGGTTACTAAGTTTAAACATGAAAATGTAACTAAGAACAGAGATAATAGTATTGTCACTAGCACCCCGAAGAAAAAATAATATTTGGATTCGTCCCCCAAGGTGATGCTAAAGAAGAAAAAGATGTTGATTTAGATAATGAATCCTTTTATTCACAATCTGATGATTGGTAATGTGATTTAACAGACCTTACAAATGCACACAGAAGATACTTTGATCCTAATAATCAACTAAAAGGAAATAGAGGTTATAAATATAAGGAAATATTTAATAAGCTATTTGCTACTACCTACATTGGTGAAGGTTAAATGAAAGTAAGCCTTAATAAACCAAATTATATATACTGGAATGATCCTAAAGAAATAGTAGACCGGTTAAAGCTGTTGATGGCATCACAACAAGCTGGTAACAAAAACCATTCTAATGATATAATATCAATAATTGAGGAACTAAAAGAATCGAACATAATTGAGTAGTTGTAGTAATTATAATGACTGTTGACAAATTTTGTCATTACATTAAAAAGCATAGTAATGAGTTGAAAACTAAAAATCTTTAAAAAAAATTTAGTTTTATCCTCGATGGGAGCAATATAAACGTATAGAATAGAAGAATTATATATATAGCTTCACCGTTGGACGAATTCGATGCTGTTAACAAAACTTGTATGAGCTAAGAAATCAAACGTATACAAGAAGATTTGAAAAATTATATAAGCGAAGATTTGAAATATTCAAAGAGGAACTTTATAAAGAAAGAAAGGATTAATTAAATTGAACAATATATTTTCAATAATAATGAAACGGAATAATAATGAAACGGAGTACGATTCCAAGTTGAATATAATTTAAACTAGCATAAAATTGTTGCAAGATTCGTTGACAAGGGATATTGATAAAGATGTTAAAATCATTGAAAAAGTTGTGAATGATCAGATATACAGTGCAAATAAAGACTTTATAAACAGTATCGAAGAGAGATTTAATAAGATTGAGGGTTATATTTTTTAAGTGGATTAATAACAACTCTATTCAAGTTGATGTTATAAAAAAACAAGAGCTCCACCTCCAATTAAATTATCATAATATAATCAAGCATATTTAATATCACAACGCTCATTTAATCTATAAAGACATGAATACTGATAAGAGAGAAATAGTTAATGAACTACATTCACGAGCGCGGAAAAAATTCTTACGATTTCGAGTTATAATGAAGGGAATTGACAACCTCTGGCAAGCTGATTTGGTAGAAATGGGGAATTATTCATCTAAAAAAAAAGGATTTTAATATATGCAAACAGTCATTGATACATTTTCAAAATATGCTTGGGCCGAATCACTTAAGTCAAAAACTGCAGCAGAAGTTTGTAAGGCATTTCACAAAATATTTCGTAAGGACGTATACCTAGGAATTTACAGAGAGGTGATGGCAAAGAATTTTTTAATAAGGAGCTTGGAGCATTAATAAGAAAACATTCTATAAATAGTAACTCTACATATAGTGTTATGAATGCTTTAATTGTTGAACGCTTCAATAGGACATTAAAAGAAATAATGTGAAAAGAGTTTAGTAACAATGGATCGTATAGATGGATTATTATTTATAAAGGTTTGATTAATCATTACAATAAAAAAATACACGAAACGATTAAAATGGCTCCTATTCATGTAACTCGTAAACACGAAAAAAATTTACTGAATACTGTGTACAATCATTTAAAACTGTTTAAAGCTTCACGGATTATGGTTGGAGACTATGTATGTGTTAGTAAATATAAGCATGCCTTTGAAAAGGGTTATACACCAAATTGGACAACAAAAATATTTAAAATAAGATCGATACAAAATACTTACCCAGTCACATTTATACTAGAAGACTATGAAGGAAATGAAATAAAAGGTGGATTTTACAAGGTGGAGTTACTACGCACGCGGTTTCCTAATACATTCTTAGTTGAAAAGTATTAAAAACTAAGGGTGATAAAGCATATGTAAAATGGTTGGGATTTCCAAGTCAGCATAATTTATGGATAAGTAAAAATAAAATATTGTAGAACTAGCAATAAGTTAAAATAAATACATATTAAATAAAAACAAAATTTAAATAGCGTTTTTTACTTATTTACATTCAATCATTCGTTATGTCAATAACATTAGCACTGATCGGGTATTCTTCAATTTTAACGGCAAACTTCTTTCCGCCAATAGAGTTAGCAGTAGATTATGAATGTTCTTTAATTGATTTTCATTCATATAATTCGATTTTCAACGTGGAATATGATAACAATCTTTTCCATATTCGAGATAAAATAATTTAAATTCCTATAGGTTCTTATGAGTTGCAAGACATAGCTGATTACATAATCGCAGAATATAAAGAAAAAAAATTATAATAAATCAATTGTGATTGAAGCCAATAACAATATTCTACAAATTGAAATAACATCCTCACATGATACAATTTAGGATGGATGTTCCTCCTGGTTATAAATTAGATGTCATCCCGAATAATCTAATCTATTTACCAAAGAATATGAAAGAAATAACATGTCTCAAGGTTTGAATTGTTGACCAAGAGGATCGCTTAATAAACTTTAAAGGTGAAGAAATAACAATTAGATTGCATTTGAGACCAAGGGAAATATGATTATTTACAATAAAACTGCGTAAAAGAAAGTTACCGAAAACATTCCATTAGAAACTGGTAAAGATAAAAGATCTAAATTAACAGAAGAAAATAAGAGGTTTCTAAGATTACTTGAATTGAAAGTAAAGAAAAATGTCTAATATGCTAAATGTTATGGAAACTCCTATTTCGGATGAGAATATAATAAAAAAGGATTATCATAGTTATGTACCATACATTCAAGCATTTAAAAATAAGGATGAGATACGAATTACTCTGCAAAATCAGGACTTATATGTTCTTCCTAGTGAAAGCTACTTGTATGCGTACTTATTTGATGAAATACGTTATGAAATTAAAAGTGTTGAAATTGATCGTACACGATACTTAGGGATATCTAGCACAAATAAAAACTATGTTTCCCTTAATGATTTGAAAGCAATATGATGATAAATGCTGGATGGAGTGTTTCCGGAGACTTAGCAATGCAAATATTAAATTTTTATATACACCTAAAACTATTTTTGGGATTTGCTGAGGATATCAATAAAATAATATTAAATAGCAAACATGAACTCATTCTTTTACGGAGTTCAAATGATGAGAACGTTTATTACTCAACAAATGAAAATGAAAAGCTTACTTTATCGATTACGAATATAACGTGGAGAATTCAACACGTACATTTCTCAGACTCTATAAAATGCAAATAATGAATTTTATTAAAGATGGTACCTCTTTACCCATAGCATTTCGGAGTTGGGACTGTTATTTTAACCCTACTTTCTCTGGTGGAAGAAACCATATTTGGAATGTTAAGCTATTAATTACCTGAGAGAGGCCTAGATTTATATTATTCGTGTTAAAAAACAAAAAGAAATATATTCATTCTGACCTAAAATATGTTGTTAAAATAAAAAAACAATATCTTTTAATGCTAATTTCTACAATTTATCCTTAAATAATTTATATATTTACATTTAAACATAGCTGTAAATATAATTATAAACTAGAAGTTAAGTATTTATCTTATTATTGTTATTATATACATTTCCTTACATCCTTATTTTGAATAACGCGAAAAAAATAAAACAATGTTAATTGATTGATTGATTGATTGATTTTTTTATTGAGACTCTATCTCTTTCAAAATACAGAATTACCCAACATAAATTGAATGAAAAATTAAAACTATTACATTAGTTTTTTTTTTTTTAATTACAATGCTTGCTTCCGGCATTAGACAATACTAGTAACGCTATGTTTACCATAATGAACTTTATATTAATATAAAAAACCTATATCTAAGCCTTACAAAATCTGCTATAAAACATTGTTTTTTTTACAAAATCAGTTACAAATTTTTATATTGCTAATGACCACTACCATCACACACATATTTATTATTCATAAGGTTAATTTTCTACTCAGTTTGCATATAATTCGTCGGTACTTCTTCATAGCATATTCACCGGCGAAGTAAAATAACTAACTCTCTATTTCTCTCCTTCACCACCTGTCTTATCTCTTATCTATCCCTTTCCTAAAGAATGTAGCACGGTTACCAAAATAACTTAATAGGTAGTAATGCCTGAAGTGCTACTTCTCTTTATAAAAAAAATTATTAACCCTATCTTTATAATGACCCCAAGCCCGCGTTCTTATTCCATCTGTTATAATGTTTCTTTATCATCAAAAGGATCGAGTTCAATTTTGTGCAATTTTTGTGTATATAACTGATGTGCTTCAAATCTAATTAAAAACATTTCATCTGTCCTAATATTAGCCTCGAATAAACACTGTCTATAATCTTTTACTGACAGTTTTTTTATGACCGAATTTTTTACACCCTTGGTTTTTTTAACTTCCTTTGAGTTAAAAGTAGTTAGTGAATACATTTTTTTTGTTTATTTATTTATTTATTTATTTATTTATTTATTTATCTAGCACAACAAGATACTAGTTATAAAAAATACTTATTTCGTATAAAGATTAAAAAAAATTAAATACGTATGTTTAGATAATAAAAACAACAATGACAACAATGGTTACAGTAATAATAACAATTATAATAATATACAAAAAAAATATAAGTTAAAGGATTTTAAACGGTTTGATCAAAAAAAAATTATATTCAGCCGCACCAACTCGCGGCTTTGCTAAATGAAAAACTTTAATATAAATTACCTTTTGATTAAATTTATTCACAATATAATTATGTATACAAAATTGACTTTAATTATAATAAGAATTTTCACTCGTCAAACCTTAGCCAAGACTGCCCGTTCTCAGCCAACCTTGTTGGCTCGTCACATTTGATGATCACGTTGCACCAACATGCGCAGGTATGCAGACGCTGATCGTGCAAAATTATTTTCCCATTGTTTCAGCAAAAAGGCAATTTCGTAATTGGATCGGAAGCGTGTGTTGAAGTAAAAATATTAAAATAGCTTAGGTTGCAAAGTTATTCTTTAGGCGGCAGAACTGCCACTGTTGTTAACTCCTCCCTCCTTAAATGTCTGCGTCCCGCAGATCCGGGTGTCTATAGTTGGTAATTGAATATTTAGCTTTGGAAGATTTAATTTTCTTGTTTGCCGATACCAAAGCCATCCAATGCAAAAAGCCATTGAGACAATGATAATAACGTTAATTCCAACTGTACCATTGAGTCTTACTCCTAGCTGGTTCAATCGGTTTATATTGCTAAGGCTTACCTCATGAACATATTTGATGTCCAGCAGCATGTCATCATGTGTCACATTTGCTAGTACTGGCGGTAAGGCTTGAACCCTCGTGATCGAGCTACTTGAGTAAGTATGATTATTTATTACCACCGACTCGTTGGAAAGCTGCAGAAGATATGTGCCATTCAGAAACTCGGTTTTGCCATTTGCCTCAATGAAACCCTTGTGGTTTGTCACATAGACAATGTCGTCACTCAATAACTCAATGATTTCTTCTTGGGTACGTCTGTATTTACAACTTGCTGATCCGCCTTTGAGAATGCGGTTAAGGCAGTTACCCTCTTCCAATTTGGTTACAGATGCTCTTTTGCAGACTGTAGAATTACTTATTAAAAGGCATTCTCCTGTGATTCCATACGTCTCTGCTTCATTAACAAGCACCCGCTTAAACGGCAGATCTATCTGCTTCCCTTCAATAATAGTAGCTCTAGTTAGAAGCAAGTTATAAAAATTTCTTCCGAGCTTTGGTATGGACAAAATGTACAATAGTGATGAACCATTCGTGTAAATTGAGGGTGTTCCATACTCCACTGCTTCTATTGCATTACCATAAGGTAACGTTTCCAGCTCATCAATTACTCTATTGATCTCCGATTGGTCTAGCAGATTTGTGTTTACAATACCACTCTTGGCTAGCTGACAGGCTCGGACAATTTCATTTATTTCATCCCTCAAAATGATGACCTCGTTGATGGTACTTTGTTCCGTTAAGGTGTAGTCCTTACCGCTTGTTACACCGTTCACTTTGGTGACAATTTCGTTTATCTTCCTAACCACTTGGTTTGTGGCCCGCTGAAGCTCCTTGTTGATTTTGTATTGTTCGTTGTTATTCGTGATAATAGTCTCCTGACTTCTTAGTATGTTATTCCAATCTGTTGAATCAGGACTTCCTGCAACCCACTTCCAAGCCGATCCGATCCAATCGATTGATCTAGGTGTCCTTCTTTTCATATTTGTCAATTCGTCAAGGCGTTCTTGTACCTGCAGCATGTGGTGCAAAATGAATTCCCTGTTTCTGCTTGGCGGAAGATGCTTCTGAATAATAGATGATATGTTTGCAGCCATTCCCCTGTACTCTTCTAAGTTGATGACGTGTACTAATTTAAAGTTCCCATCGACTATCCATCCATTTCCAACCTTTACTGAAACCAGTGATGTTTTGTACTGGTAGATTTGTACACTAATTACAAAATAAATCAGGTTGAATGCGATTAAGGGAATAAACTTTAGATGCATGGTTAAATAATGTAATTTCTGAAAATAGTATAATGTAATTATATTGATAAAAATGAGACGATATTCTACAATGAAATGTTTAAATGACATATGATTAGATTAAAGATTTTATTTTGCTTAAAAAGTATTCTTCCCCCTCTTTTTTATATATTTTTTCTTTTCTCTTTTTATTTTGTAGTATAAGTTAAGTGAGTGAAATGAAAAAGGCTCTACAATTATTTATAATTGTTTTTCTTTGGACTTTGCCCTTTTAGATTCTTTATGTGTTCTTTGTGAATCTTTCTTCCACTTCTTGTCAGCACAGTTACCCTATTATCTTTTTCAACTATTTCTTTTCTAAAAAGTGCTTTGTTTTTTCCCTGGATAGTTCTAATAGCTACGTAGATTCTATCACCCTTTCTATATTTTATAGGACTTTGCCTCCCACGATTCATTTTTGCCCTGCGGGCCGCCATATTTCTTTTAAGCAAGTGTCTGAGGTCTGTATTAATCTTCTTCTGTACCGAGAGTAGGTTTTCGTAGTTTGCTCCGATGTTTCTATTAAAAAATAAGTCACGAGGTCTTTTCTTTGTTGTTGAATGAATGGTATTATTGTACCTATCGACACAGATTTCAATTAACTCCTTTACTGATAGATTTGGGTATTCAACCCTTAAACACCTATAGATTTCAATTATTGTTGAATGCAGTCTCTCAACTTGCCCATTCACCTCACTTCTTTGTACTGGTGTAAGGTATAATTTAATGCCCAAAGACCTGATGAAGGTTTCTACTAAAGGGCTTAAGAAGCTGCGTTCATTATCAGTAACTAGAATTTTGGGCACTGTGAAATAATGCAAAATTTTAATTAGTTTTTTCCTCACCTGTACCAATGATCTATCCTTAATACTAAAGAACTTAGCGAATTTTGTAAACTTATCTATGCAGGTAATAAATTTCTGCCCCTGAATTTCCATAATGCCCATATGAAGAATTTCACATGGATATTTGGGATCTGGTGTATCTTGGCGATGTATTCGTGGAGGTTTCCTGTCATACTTGCATCTATTACATACGTCGCAACTGGCAACGTATTTCTTTATATTAGCACGCATATGCGGGAAGTAAAACTGCTCTAAAATTTGTTCACCATTTTCTCTGGGATTACGATGTGCTCTTCTATGTTCAGCTTCGATTATTTCCAATTGACGTTCTTTTGAGGTAATGTCTGTAACTAGCTTCTGCGTAATCCTTACTTTGTACTTAGAAAAATGATCGATATAAATTTCCTGTAGAACACCAAAAAGACTTTCTGGTGCCTTAACTCCATTAAGGATATTTGGGCGAAGTTTTTCTTTTAATAAGGTTACAAGTTCTTCCCTAGACCAGGTTTTTGAAGAAATAAAATGCCTAGTATATCCACGATGTGGTTCTTCCATTGCCGTCAAGTCCATTCCCATTCCTATTATAATCTGATTCTTAAAGACGTTTATAGGTACTTCTACATGGGGTATCAAGTCAGAAGCATCTTGTTCTGCACTGTGAACTGTTTCCACTGATGAAAGATCATTGTCCTCTCGACCCTCTGAAGCAGTTAACGTTTCATCCGAATTCATAGTCGTTCCTTCACTCGCTGTATCGGTAGAAGAATGATATAAATAATTTGAAACGGTTTTTAATCTCGAAAGGGCATCTGCCACGTGGTTTGATTTACCAGGCTTATAAATCAACTCGTGGCTATACTCTTCTATTCGTGCCTTCCATCTTTTTAGTTTTGCATTAAAATTCCTATTTCCTAATGCAAACGTCAATGGTTGATGATCAGTGTAGATCTTAATTTTTTTTGCACCATATAAGTAATTTCGAAGATTATCAAGAGCCCATACAATAGCCAACATTTCTTTCTCGTTGGTGGCGTAGTTCTCTTCAGTTTTGTTGAGCGATCGAGAAATATACGCAATGGGTTTGTCCTTGCCGATCTCACCTTGTGACAGAACGGCACCAAGAGCTGTATTAGAGGCATCCGTCGTCAAATAAAAAGGTTTCTCGAAGTCTGGGAAAGCCAGGAGCTCGGCCGTAGTTAACATAGATTTAAGTTTATTGAAAGACTTCAAAGATTCATTATTTAGATTAATAGGCACCTTTTTGGACTGACTAGCTTTTATTTGAGCGTGCTCGCCTCTTGTAAGGTTTGTAAGGGGCTTTGCCACCTTTGCGTAGTCGCGAATAAATCTTCTATAATAAGAGGTCATTCCTAGGAAGCTTTTCAACTCTTTTAAGTTTGTAGGTGGTAACAAATTTTCAATGGACTTTACCTTAGCAGGATCCGGTCTTATTCCCTCAGACCCAACGATATAGCCAAGGAATTCTACCTCAGTTTTCATGAAATGCGTTTTTTCCAGATTTACCTTAAGATTTGCTTCATAAAGCCTTGCAAAAATTGTATCTACGTTCTTTAAGTGACTCTCAATATTTTCGCCGATTACGATTACATCATCAATATAAACAAAACAGATTCTTCCTATGTACTCGCGGAGTACGTCGTCTATCATTCTCTGAAATATTGCCGGCGCATTCTTTAAGCCAAAAGGCAATCTTAAAAATTCAAATTTACCGTTCGCTGTTGAAAAAGCGGTTTTTGGAATATCCTTTGGTTTCATAGCTATTTGGTGAAAGCCTGATGTAAGATCTATTGTCGTGAAATACTTTGCTTTTCCTAAACTAGCTAAAGTAGAAGTAATGTCAGGGATTGGGTAGGTATCTGGAATTGTTACAGCATTTAAACGCTTAAAGTCCACTACCATTCGATATTGTTTTTCGCCACTAGGTTTTGGTTTCTTTGGGACGACCCATATGGGTGAATTGTACGGACTTTTTGATGGCCTTATTACTCCTTCTGAAAGTAGTTCCTTTATTTGTCTTTCTACTTCTTCCCTCATACAAACGGGATATGGGTAGCTTTTCGTGTATATTGGTTCATCTGTGCTTGTCCTGATTTCTGCCTGGACATTTGTTGATGCAAGTTCGCTACCGTCGAGTGGTCCGAAAAGTGGCTTATATTTACTAATGAGACTTTCTATTCTTTTCCTAACTTCTTGCACATATTCTTCACCTAATATATAATTTGATTCAACAGCTATTTTTTCTTTTAGCGGAATTTGAAAACTATTTTTCAAAACTAAAACATTTTCCTTTCTATCAACTACAGCACCTAACCCCTTAAGTGTGTCATCCCCAATAATACCATCAAATGTTTTTAGTGTTGGCAAGACGTAAAATTCGATAGGTTCTTTTATTCCGAAAAATTTAAAAAATGGTCCAATTACTTTCCTGTCTATACACACATCTCCTCCTACTGACCGCACATTTATTGGTTTTTCTAAAATTATGCTACCGTGTGATAAGCGAGGGCTGCAAAAGTTCTTGTTAGAGCCCGTGTCGATCAAAAAACATAAAATATCACCAGTAGCAGAAGGGTACTCTATATAGGGTAAACTTGAGGGCCTTCCCCCATAAAATTTACCTCCCCTACCGTCTCGTCCCTACGGGAATCTTTCTCTGGCTGGTTCGTAGCTATATGGTCCTCTTCAGAAAAGGTTTCTATGTGATAGATTCTAGGCTGTTTGTAGCCTGTATTTATTTCGGATGCACCTCTTTTCTCGGCTGTCCTAGGGTTGTTTATGTAATTTACCCGTCGAGATTGTATTGTCCTATCAACTTCCATAGGTTCCTGTTTTATGGCCGGATATCTAGGGGGTAAAGCTGGCTTATAGTTGGTATATTCATTTGTCCGAAAGTTAGAATAATTGTTGTTGTGTTGCCAATTTCTAGGCCTATAATCTTTATTCTGCCATCCCGATCGAGCAGCAAACAATTTTGGTGGCCTTGAAGGCCCAAGACGATGAGTTGTCTCCATGGTAATCGAGTCGTGTGGCTTCGGTTTTGCATAAATTATATTGTTTCGCATCGTTAGGTTTTGCAACTCCAGGCAAGCGGAGTATGCTTCAGGGAGCGTTCTTGGTCGCTGTATAATAATCATACGGGAAAGATCCGGCTTTAATCCGCGTATGAAAATGTCTAACGCTCTGTTTCTATAAGTTCCCACCAGCGCCTTGATGGTTTCCTCACTGTAAGATTCTGTCTGCAATTTGTTGATAATAAGCGAAAGTTGATGATTAACCGTTGAATAAAACTCGTCCATTGACGAGGATCCCTGGGTAAGCTGATTGAGCTGATGTTCCAGAGTTTGTATGTCTCGTTTATCAGCGTAGTGGAGTGAAAGTATTCTTTTGATTTCAGCCCAATCACTATTAAATACGTTATAGGATACCAAAGCTGTATCAGCAGCGCCAATAATTTTTTGACGGATGCTCTGGACAATTGCACGATAAATCGGCTTATCCTTGACAATTTCAAAATCTCCTAGTATGGTTTCCACAGAATTAACCCAGGATACATACTGGGTTGGATTACCCTCAAATGTTCTTAAATCCCTTACACTGTCAGGAAGACGGCTTATATCCCTTAACTCGGTTTCGGTTCGTGGTCGCTGAAGAGTTACCTCCTCTGTGATCACTGGGACGACCGCGGTGGCCTGCCTACCTTCAAGAAGCTCTAACCTGCCCAAAACTTCTCCTAATATATTGCTACCGAGACTTGATTCTAGAGTTACTATGCGCGTTTCAACAGACTTGAGCTGTTCCATAAACCGGTTGATGGCTCCAGTCATAGTCGTTAGTGTAGCTTTTACATCCTCCATTATTTTAATAATAAACTGACAAGAAGGGAAAAAATATTCACTTACCTGAAATATGTATCAGTAACACTTTAATAAATGATCCTTGCCCGTTGCACAGTTTCACTTCACTTCCTTTCCTTGAACTTTTTAGCTTTTCAATTTCTCTTTTTCAATCTTATTTTCAATTTTTCAATTTAGGCTTTCAATTTTAAAAGAATATCTTTTTTTTTTTTTTTTTAATTTATTTTTCAATACTATATTTCTTTTCAATTTCCTTTTTTTTTTCAGTTTTATCAATATACGTTTTTCTTATTTTAACTTTTGATTTTCTTTTTTAATTTTTAATTTTACAAATTGCTTCAGTTTTAAATTCTCTTTTTTTTATTTTTAGGGATCAACTTTACAAGCATATATTCTTTTATATTTCGCTTTTACTTTTCAATTTTCAAATTTATATTTTGTTTCAATTTTACATAAATTTTTTCATTTTTATTTTCAAAAATCAAGCATATATTCTTTTTCATTTCAATTTTGGATTTTCTTTTTAAATTTTATATTTTTTATATTAATATTTTTATTTTTTTATTATTTTTTCACTAGAGAGCCTTGGCTAGGACACGCGACGCGACCGCTTAAAATCCTTTTTTCCTCACGGAAGCTCCGTATGGTTCCTTTTTGGTGCCCCACTTTGATTTTCGCGGGAACCTACTGGGGTACGGGTGACTCCACTTTCACTCCGATAACCTTCTGTAATTTTTTGTGTTTGGATTACCAGGAGTATCGGTTTGGTGAAGGAGGATTAGGTCTATTTATTGTTTTTTTATTACTTTTGTTTTTTATTAGTCCTGGAGTGATCCGTAGATATCGCAGGAGAGATTTATTTTTGTTCCTGGAGTGCTCCGCAGAGATCGCAGAAACGTTTTTTATAATTTTTATTTTTTATGAAGGACCTTTTTCCAAGGTCCCCGCTCGGGCGCCAGTTAAAGGATTTTAAACGGTTTGATCAAAAAAAAATTATATTCAGCCGCACCAACTCGCGGCTTTGCTAAATGAAAAACTTTAATATAAATTACCTTTTGATTAAATTTATTCACAATATAATTATGTATACAAAATTGACTTTAATTATAATAAGAATTTTCAACCATCCGACACTCGTCAAACCTTAGCCAAGACTGCCCGTTCTCAGCCAACCTTGTTGGCTCGTCACATTTGATGATCACGTTGCACCAACATGCGCAGGTATGCAGACGCTGATCGTGCAAAATTATTTTCCCATTGTTTCAGCAAAAAGGCAATTTCGTAATTGGATCGGAAGCGTGTGTTGAAGTAAAAATATTAAAATAGCTTAGGTTGCAAAGTTATTCTTTAGGCGGCAGAACTGCCACTGTTGTTAACTTATATAATAACATTAACAAAAAACAAATTGTTAAAAAAAAAATAAATAAAAAATAATAATGAAGAATACAAGAAAGAGTATTATCATTTAAATAGTTGAAATAACTCCTTTTTAAACTTAGCAGCGTTGCCAATCTTTTGGATATTGTTCGGTAAGGTATTCCAAAGACCGGTTGTATAAACAAAAAATTAACGTTGAGATAAAAGGCTTTTGTATTTAATTTGAATTATTTTTCTACCACGAAAAAAATAAGACATCTGCATTTTAAAAGATCGCTAAAATTTATTTAATAAATCCTGTATGAATATAGTGAGATACGATCCCGACGGCCCTTTTAAAAAATATATCGCGCTATATTTTTATATAATACATTTAGTTTGCGTTGGTCTTCACTATTACAGTTCGCAAAGATTTCGCAACCATATAAGAGTGATGGGATGAGAAAAGTTTTTGCTAAAAGCATACGTATAGCAAATGGTGTGGAAGCCTTAAGTATCCAAAGATTTCGAAGCATACTATAAACTCTTCCTGCGGCAGCATTAATATGGTCGGACCAAGTAAGTTTATTATTAAAAATTATTCCTAAATTAGTTGTAGAGGTTGCATAATCTATAGGATTATTATTAATTTTTATTTGAGGACTTGCAAAATGTTTTCTTAATATAGATAGACAAATATATTTAGATTTAGAAGGGTTGATTCATAATCCATTGTCACTAGCCCAAGTGCTAATTTTGGTTAAATCTTCATTGATTGCATTTACACATGAAGAAATATCTGAAATATTGCAACTGTTATGGAGCTGCACATCATCAGCGTACAAATGAATTCCACTACTAATTGATATATCAGGTATCATTTATGTAAAGACAAAAAAGGAGAGGACCAAGTGTTGAACCCTGCGGAATACCTCTGTTGACATAGAGGGAATTAGAAATATTACCTTCAAGCTGAACTCTTTGAGAGCGGTTAGTAAGATACGATGATATAAGCTTACAAGCCGCCTTGGAAAAATTAAACAATTTTTCGAGTTTATTAATCAACATTTTATGATCCACTGTGTCAATTGCTTTACTGTGGTCCAGGAGAATCAAAAATGCAACCATACTATTATCAAATTTTGATCTAAGATCCTCTACTACATCTAATAGAGCTGCTACGCAACTTCTGTCCTTCATAACACCGAATTGAAATTCACTGAAAAAATTATTACGCATAAGATACCCGTTCATTTGTTTACATAAAAGATTTTCTAACACCTCGGACAAAAAAGGAAGGATGGCAATTGGCCGAATATCATTGTTGCTTTTGGGAATGGGTATGGTTTTTGATAACTTCCATTCTACTGGGAAAACAGATTTCATAAAAATTGAGTTGTATAAGTGTGTTAGAAACGCTAAGAGCTTAGGAATTAAGACTTTTAAAAAAATGGGATTTATCTCATCCATACCAATTGCATTAGATTTGACTGCAGCGAAACTTTCTAATACTTCAAGCTGATCAACACAACGAAAACTAAATGGATTTTTAACTGAGACAAAGGGAATGTCTTCATATATATTTTTCAACGGAGATAAAACATTTATATTTAAAAACTTATTATTTAGCATGTTTACATCAACATCATGACTACATTTCGAAAGTCTATTATGACCAATGCCCATTTTTCGGATTTCTTGTCAATGTCGGATGAAAATTTTCTTTGGTAAAATAAGTATTTCGCTGATTGAATACACTTGGTTACTTTTTTACGGGCAGCTACATGTAATTCCTTGAGATCATTTGTTTCGAACCTTTTCCAACGAGAGTAGGCTTCATCTCGTTGTTTTATTAGGGATTTAATTACAGCATTAAACCAAGGCGGTTGATTGTGTTTAACATGCCTGGTTTTTATTGGCACACACATGTCAAATAGAGTTTTAATATTGCCTTGGATAAATGAAAGTTGATCATCAACACTCTCAAAAGAATAAATTAGTTCCCAGTGAATCCTATCGATTAAACAATGAAGCGTTATAAAGTCAATATTATGCAAATCACGATACGAAATAAAAGTGTCCTCGCTGCGTGCAGAGATATCATAAGTTAAAAAAAGCATATCGTGATTTGAAAAGACTGACACTGAAAGTTGGTCGTAAAGGAGAACCTTTGATTTGCGGTTTACAAATATTAGATCAATCAAACTATTAGATGTTGAGCAGAAATGGGTAGGAATACTTATGTTTATGGGATGGAGGTCAAGAGTTTGCATTAGTTCAATTAAAGGTTTATCGACAAATAAATTATTGTTAAAATCCCCGAGCAGTGATATCTTCTAGAATATTAACTGTGAATTTATATTAATATTAATTGTGACATTCGTGCTACTATTCGGTCTATAAACAGTACCTAGTAACATTTTTCTTTTGCTCGATGTAGAGATCTCAAGAAATAAATACTCTATTTCAGAACCAATGTTCATTTTTAATTTCTCTCTGCAAGATATACTGTTGCGAAAGTACACAGCTACCCCACCCCCTTTGGCCCTGTATTCTACGTTTTTAACTAAAATTTTTCTGTCTGAACGAAAAAGACGAAAACCGGGTATATTAAATACTAAGTCTAGAATATGTGATAGAAACCAACTTGCAGAAACCTGAATTCATCCATTTTACTTTTCAGACTTTGTGCGTTTAAATGTACGATTTTAGGCCAGACTTTTGTTTGGAAAGAATCCTTATCATGTTATACACACAGACTTTTGATCAATAAGTGTTAGGGTCGAACATGTGTAAGTAAGAATACGACAACGCTTGCAGAAGAAACAAAATTAAACTCAGGATGATAATTAATGATTTTTGACCTTAAACCCACAAACTCTGACATAATGTCACCATTATTTTCGTCCTTCATCATTCCTAAAACATTTTTATTTAGTAGGGAAAACCAAAAGGATTAGGAACTGGATATTGTGATGTAACAAAATTAAAACTAATGTCATTACGTATATCATATTATATCACCATATCATATCACCGCATACATATCCTCAGAAAATTTCGTTATACTCATAAGATTTGGAGTAGAAATTAGTGATCTCAGACCTAAGCAGTTGTTGTTTGTAGTTTCCCATTGATTTACAATTTTTATATTCTTACATTTTTCAACATTTTCGATTGTTATTCCATAAACAGCATTATTAAGAAGTTTGAAAAACTGCTTTTCAAAGTCATTTTTGGCATTTCTTCTATGGCAAGTACTTAAATCAATATATTTTTTAAGCCAGGGAGACTGCTTAAATTTTAAAATTCTGTGAACATGTTTCAAAAAAAGACCGTTAGCAATAGTCTGCTTTAGAACTCTGTAATGTATTATGTAATTTTTTTTTTTTTTTTTTTTGTTATTTAAGTCTGCTACTAACTTTTTACATGCAAGTAATTGTGATCATCATGCATTGATTAAGGATACTCAATATCTACTTCTAAAATGAAACCATATGCTGATGTACCAGGTATTTTCTCAACATCAAACAAACTAAGATCTTCTTGCCTGACCCACTCAAATTCTCTACAAGGAAGATATTCTGACATCGCCCAACCATATAAATTGTTAGCGTCTAAATACATTAAATATTCCAATGGCTTTGTATCATCAAAGTATTTTTAATATTTATGATTAGCCTTTGAATATCTTCTAGCACACTGAACAAGACCTCATTTTACAATACATTTCTCAGTAAATAATTCCAGTCTTACTTCTGTAGTTTTTAACATGGCATTTCAAATATACCTGCAAGAAGTAAAACATCACTGTTGAGGTAGAGTTCAGTGTAATCGAGGAGGGTTTTACATTTGACTGACTTCATAGTCAAGATGACCAATATACAATAGTGTGATTGTAAAGTCGACATTGCCAGCAACACAGTATATAAATAAAGGATTCATATTTCATAAATCAAAAACATAAATACTCGCACAAGTAAAGCGGACATTTGACACTTTGTTGTCGTACCGCTAACCATATCAAATACCTTTTGTACTTTTGTTAATATACCGCTGTTTATGTGAAGCATGTATCAACAAACAATCACATATGTTTGAATTTAGGTCAGTGAATGACCATGAATAAGTGGATCATATTCCACAAATATTTCCCACGATTTGTTTTAGTTTAGCAATAAGAATTAGCCTTAAGTCAATAGAATTAATGATTATATTGTAAATGCTTACCTAGCAAAATTCAAGTATAAAAGGAGGAATATTTTCCTCAGTAAATCAATCTTAATTGTGAGATTCACGGATCTGCATTTTAAGCTTTAAGTAAATAAAATACAATAGCAGTCATAAAACTGCTTATTATTTTATTTATATTTTCGTGCCAGTGGCGTTTTTATGCGCCGGCATACAATCCTTAGATAGGAAAAATTAATCAATTACTTGGCGATCCTGCCAAAATGGGCCTAAACATATAAAAAAGGATCCTGCCACCTTTAAACAAAAGGCAAAAACTATATATATATATATATATATATATATATATATATATATATATATATATATATATATATATATATATCCTGCCATTTTAATCAAGGACGAACATTAAATGACAGGGGCATACGTCCCAAAACCTCTTGTGGCACCAAAAAATCCGCCACCGACATACAAGCCCACTACACAGGGGCCAAAGCCGGTAACAATAGAAGAATACCGTAAGAGGCAGGCAAAAATATTGGAAGAAAAATTAACGGCAATCCCAAAGACGGAAAAGCCAAAACATAGACGGGGCGGACAGCTGGTAAGATTAAGAAGATAACTAGCTACCATTAGAGGATGCATAAATGCGGATCTTCCACCAACCTGGGAGTCAGCTTGTAGACTGTGGGAAGAGGCAGACGAACTTGAAGAAAAAATCAAGAATTATTATAAGAAGAAAAATAAAATTTGTAATTAAAAATTACTAACAATTTAAAAAAAAAAAATTTAATAAACTTGCTTAATAAATTTATATGAATAGATGATAAATATATACTTTACAAAATATTAAATATATTGTAATATGGTTCCTAATAATGGGTAGGAAAAATAGAAGTAGTGAGATTTTGCGAAAGAATAGAAGAATAAAAAATTACTAAAAATTATTAATAATAATTTTAAATTTTAAAATGGGTAAATCACAGTCCAAAATAACAAACTCTAATGCCAACGTAATAAATAAAGTAGAAGTGGTACAGGAAGAAATAAATTTATTAACTATAGAAATACTGCTCTTTATAATTACTATTCTAGTAGGTATAAACTTTTTATTCACAATTTATAAGATGCACTTTAAAAATTTAAAAAAGAAATACATTAGTAGGGCGACAGATTTGGAAAAAGTATAGAAGATCCACAAGGACTGGCAAGATATAATTAACAAGGCAAGGATAATAAAAGAAAATTTTAACAGAGCATACAAATGTCTAAATATAGATAGACCAATTAAGGAAGAAACTACAAAGACTCACTTTGAAAATTTGTGTCAATGTCTAGAAGAGATAAGAGTATTATTTAACGTACATTTTAATAGGCTCACAAAAGCTCATAAAACAGCAGCTGAATCATTTTTCCAAGACTTAACAAATAGAGCATTAAAACTAGCCACGAGAAAGGGAATAGAATTACCAACTTCTATACATGAAGCAATAGAATACAAATTAACATTACCCAGTCCAAATGTACAAACAATAGTCGATTTTCTAGGCACAGCCTCAAAACTAATCTCTGATTTTGACGGGAAATCCGAAAATCTTTTATAGACTCGTTAACACTGGTTGACTCTATAAAGGGATCGCATGAATCGGTAGCGGTATCCCTTATAAAAACTAAGCTGAAAGGGAACGCCAGAAACTTAATAGACACTGAAAACACTATTGCGGATATTATTACTAAATTAAACATTAATGTTAAGGAAGAATCAGTTGAGGTACTTACGGCGAAAATAATGAATATAAAACAAAACAACAAAACTGCAAACGCCTATTGCAATGAAATAGAAAATTTAGCAAAACAACTAGAAAACGCATATATTGCGGATAAATTGCCCTTAGAAATAGCTACGAAATATTCAACTCAAACAGCAGTAAAGGCGCTTACCAAAAACTGCACCATGATAGGGTAAAACTTATAATGGAAACAGGACAATTTAACAGCATGAATGAAGCTGTTAGTAAATTTGTCAATAGTTGCATTGAAGCAACTGGTCAGCAAAATGTAATACTACACTTTGGGCAAAGACCCAAATTTAATAATTACCGTAACAACAACAGATTTGGAAACAGAAGTAATTTCCAAACATTGATTAGAGGCAATGCAAATTATAATAATAAAAATATCAGAAACAATCGTTACAACAACCGGAATAGACAAAGTTATAATAACCAAAGAAATAGAAACTACGTTCATGCAACAGACGCAAATGACAATGATTCGGAAAACTCGAATCCTCCCCTAAGGTCAATTCAATAGTCAACAAAATATACAATCTAAACCTTAACTTATGTTTCTTTATTAACATTCAAATCAACACCAAACACACCAGCATAAAATTACTGATAGATACAGGAGCAGACATATCACTTATAAAATCAAATTATGTTTTTGCTAAAGATATTAACACTAATAACACAACAACACTACGCGGAATAGGACAAGGTAAAATTAAGTCAACAGGAATGATTTTTCTCGAATTAAAATTCAAAAATTTCTGTATACCGCACAATTTTCAAGTAGTACAAAATAACTTTCCCATACCTTGTGATGGAATCATCGGTAAGGATTTTATCAAAAGGTATAACGGTGTATTAAATTTTAATAAAAACTGCGATTACCTTATCCTACGCCCTTTCAACATTCCAAAACCATTAGAAATTCCGATTACGAATACATGCAGTGAAATAATATTACCAGCTAAATCAGAAGTTGTACGCCAAATTAAATTAAATTCTCCAGAAAGCGAACTTCTAATACCAAATCAAGAGCCTTCACTAGGCATTTTTATTGCAAATACTCTGGTAAAAACAAAATATGCATTTATTCGTATCAAGAATACTACTAATAACGTAGTCACAATTTCACAGAACAATATCAAAACTGAAAATATCACTGATTATGAAATAATTAAAAATCAAAGAAACAAAAATAAAAATAGAAAAACAGAGGTCTTAAACATTCTAAAGATAAATTTTCCATACCAATTTAAGGAAACGTTAAATAATCTTTGCTCGAAATACAGTGATATCTTCGGTCTAGAAACAGAAACAGTTACAACTAACAAATTTTATGAACAAAAGTTAATAATTAAAGATAGACAACCTACTTACATTAAAAATTATCGTATTCCGCAATCACACAAAGAAGAAATTGACAGACAGGTTAAAAAACTGATAGATGATAAAATAGTAGAACCGTCACAGTCCGAATATAATAGTCCGATTTTACTAGTCCCAAAGAAATCCACTCCAGGCTTTGAACAAAAACGATGGAGACTAGTTATAGACTACAGACAAATAAACAAAAAACTGATAGCCGATAAATTTTCGTTGCCACGGATAGATGATATTCTAGACCAATTAGGTAGAGCCAAATATTTTTCATGTTTAGACTTAATATCAGGATTCCACCAGATTAGCTTTGAGAAAAACTCAAGAGACTACACGTCCTTTTCAACAAACAATGGGTCCTTTAGGTTTACTAGGCTTCCTTACGGTCTAAAAAAAGCTCCTAATTCTTTTCAAAGAATGATGACTCTTGCATTCAGCGGTCTTAAGCCAGACCAAGCCTTCCTTTACATGGATGACTTAGTCGTCCTGGGATGCTCAGAGAAGCACATGCTTTCCAATTTAACCGATGTCTTTGACCTATGCCAAAAACATAATCTAAAATTAAATCCAGAAAAATGTTCATTTTTTAGGAAAGAAGTAACTTACCTTGGTCATAAATGCACGGACAGGGGAATTTTTCCAGACGATAGTAAATACTCGATAATCAAAAACTATCCAACACCAAAGGACGCCAATAGCGCAAAGAGATTTGTAGCTTTCTGCAATGATTGTCGAAGATTCGTTAAAAACTTCTCAGAACATTCCAGACATCTAACAAAACTATCAAAGAAAGGTGTATCATTCAACAGGACTAAAGAGTGCGATCATGCATTTAAATATCTTAAAAAGGCATTAATGAGTTTAACACTGCTACAATATCCAGACTTCACAAAAGAATTTTGTATAACAACAGACGCAAGCAAACATGCTTGTGGAGCAGTCCTTACACAAGAATTTGAAGGCAAACATTTACTAATTGCTTACGCTTCAAAAACATTCACTCAGGGCGAAAGCAATAAGTCAACCATCGAACAAGAGTTAACTGCTATACACTGGGCTTTTACTTATTTCAGACCATACATCTATGGCAAACATTTCACTGTCCGTACAGACCATAGACTACTGTCATACTTGTTTTCAATGAAAAACCCAAATTCTAAACTAACAAGAATGTGCCTTGATCTTGAAGAATACGACTTTACTGTAGAATATCTTAGCGGAAAAGACAATTACGTAGCGGACGCACTGTCGCGCATAACCATAAATGATCTAAAAGACATGACACAAAAAGCCAATTCAATTTTAAGGATCTCAACAAGATCCATGGCGAATAAAGACTCAAATAATACCTCCAATAGACCGCAGAATAATATTAATGAAAATAATGAAAAGCCCAATATGTACGTACCTATTAAAAAAAATCTGGCGTCAAAAAATATTATAAATTGAAGATTACGCCTACAAGGTGTTATATTAAAATAGGAAAAACCGTAATCACATATATAAATATTAATAATATATTTACTAATGGGAAATTTGACTTAGGACAATTTTTTCCTAGGCTAGAAAAAGTGGCCGGTAAAATGAAAATTGAGAAATTACAAGTGGCACCTACCGAAAAAAATTTCCGAAGTTATCTCAATAAATAATTTTAAAGAAATGGGGAATAAAAAGTTAAATAAATTAAAAATAGCGCTATTAATTAAGGTGACCCAAATAAATAACAAGAACGCGAAGGCAATTCTAGATATTATACGGAAATATCACGATGATCACGTAGAATGAGGACATTGTGGAGTTTACAGAACAATAGAAAAGATAAAGTGGTATTACTATTCTAAAAATATGTCAAAAGACATAACAAAATATGTAAAATCATGTCAAAAATGTCAAACATCTAAAACTACCAAACACGTCAAGGGTCCAATGATTCTAACACCAACACCTGTACAAGCAGTTGATACAGTGTTTGTAGATACAATAGGACCATTTCAACGTTCAATTCATGGGAACGAATACGCTATTACAGTAATATGCGATTTAACAAAATAACTCGTAACCATACCTATACAAGACAAAAACGCCAAAACAATTGCTAAGGCAATATTTGAAAATTTCATTCTTACCTACGGTCCAATGAAGACGTTCATCTCGGAA
Source organism: Cistogaster globosa (assembly GCA_937654795.1). Classification (NCBI taxonomy): domain Eukaryota; kingdom Metazoa; phylum Arthropoda; class Insecta; order Diptera; family Tachinidae; genus Cistogaster; species Cistogaster globosa. The sequence goes on from OW569407.1 coordinate 44,797,172, forward strand.
ATGGGTACTGAATACAAAAATGCTATATTGATGGAACTTTGTAATCTGCTTACAATTGAAAAATTAACCTCAACAGCACATCATCACCAAACTTTAGGTACGATTGAAAGAAGTCACAGAACTTTTTCGAATACGTACCGTCTTACATATCTGTAGACAAAACCGACTGGGATTAGTGGCTTAAATATTTTACATATTGTTTCAATACAACACCATCCACAGTACACAATTACTGTCCACTTCCCAATATGTTTCAACAATTCATTGAGGTAGATAGAGTTAGTCCATTATACAATGTAGGTAACTATGCCAAAGAGGCAAAATTTAGGTTAGAAGTAGCGCATAAGAGGGCCCAACACTTATTAGATAGAAATAAGCAATTACAAAAATTATATTATGATAAGGAAATATTAGATTATAAGTTTAAATAGGAGACTTAGTTTTACTTAGAAGTGACACAGGTCATAAATTAGAATCCCAATATAAGGGACCGTATGAAATTAAAAGCATAAGTTTAAGAAATAATGTAACTATAGTCGATAAAAAAACTAAAAAAGAACAAATAGTCCATATGAATAGACTTAGATTTTTAACAAATTTTAAAAGCATATACAAAAATAAAAATTAAGAAACTCAAAAAAAAAAATAAATAAAAATAATAATAGTCAATAAGATAAAATATAAGCAAATAGTACATTTAAGAAAATATTTTTATTAAAAATCAAATAATAATTATAAACAAAATTAAAAATAAATTTTAAACACCAATTGTAAAAGAATGTCCATAAAACAAACGTTATATGAACATTCTTGCGAAAAATGGAGGTGTAGTGTAGCCTGACTTCATAGTCTTTCCTTAAATCTGTCTATTGAGTCCATGTAGGATTAAGGAAATACACCTTTCCTTCTGAGTAGATTAAACTGGTTTTCATTGGAAACAATTTTTTTACTGTTTTAAAATCGTTATTATCAAGATTGTTTGCTAAAGTCTCTAGACTAGAAGGTAAAAATCGCAAAGAATCTAAGAATTTCAATTCAAAACCATCATGGTTACCCAATTTGATATATACCGAGAGTGATATATATCGTTCTTTATTAATAGGGATTATTTTAATAGTTCCATTTATTATTGACGAAAGTTCTATGAAAAACAAATGTATGTCATAAGCTGATAGGTTATGAAACAGAACTGGTATAAACATTGGAAATTGCACTCGCTGTGTGCTGGACCTCGATAATTACCTGTGAGATGGTAGTGGTCTCTAACTTATCATTATTTAAAAGCTTATTGGATATATGACATGTTATTGAAATATTATGGCGAAATTCATCTTATACAGACATGACTATTCCCTTAATTTAAGACAAGCTATTTACATAAATTTCTGTGGCGTCTTTTACTATCTGTTCTACAAAAACTATTTAGTTCTTTCCTAAAACTACACTTAATGAAATAACTTACAGCACATACGACATGTTTTTCTAAATTTTTTGTACTCACACTTATTTGATGGTCTTCTTTTTGCAAAATAGATTCAAAATCTGCATAAATCACAAACGGTACATCCAAGTGCTTATGAACATTTGAAAATTTTAGTATAGACTCTTTAGCGGTGGGCATACACCGAATATTTTACCACATATATTTTTGTGATTATTAAAAGTATGTTTAGTATGCGTGTAAAAAAGGGATGTATTGCAAACAAAAATCTTATTCCAAACCTTAGAAATCTAAAAACGAAGAAAAAAATGGATGATAATTGAGTAATATAGGATTAAGGTTAAAATTAACTTACTTTGATATATCACGTAAAAGGATATAGTGATATATATTTGTGTTTATTGGCCAGGAATTTGCCTGTCCCTGTTTACAAATATGCCAGTTAATATGGCTATTAGAAATATCATGGCTGAATGGAACAAAATAAAACATTGCACGAAGATTCGACGATCTAAGTTCCTGAAGATCTTACAATTTTGTTTAGTGAAGAACAATTATTTTAATTATGATGGGAAAATATTTAACCAAGTATTTGGAATGCCGATGGGAAATCCTCTTTCTCCGACAATTGCCGATATTATATTAGACAAATTACTTGACGATGTTATAGCTGAACTACAGACCAAAAATATATATATTAAATATATAGTAAAATAGGTTGATAGTATAATAGTGAAAATTAATGACAAAGATGAAATTCTAAAGACTCTAAACAAATATCATAGTAAATTACATTTCACAATTGAAACAGAAGTAAAAGGTGTTATCAATTATTTGGACACAAAAATATGTAGAATAAATAACAACATAAAATTTGACTGGTATGAAAAAGAGACAGCTTCTGGGAGAATAATGAATTTTTACTCCACACAACCAAAATACCAAATAATAAATACCGCTAAAAATCTGATATCTAGAGTTTTGAGCATCAGCGACACTCAATTCCATAATGACAACATTAAACGTATTACTAACATTTTAAAGGCCAACTGTTTTCTAATAAAACTAATTAAAACATTGATTGAATCGAAGTACAATAAAATGAAGAATCATGAAAATAACCAAACTAAGAACAATACGGATAAAGATTCAAAACTTTTTTGCAGTGTACACTACATACCAGGTCTTACTGACAACAAAAACATAATTACAACGATAAGAACTAACAAAATAAGTCTTGCTTACAAACCGAACAAAGTATTGAAAACAATATTTACAAATGTAAAAGCCCCAACAAAGAAATTACAACAAAATAACATTGTATACGAAATAGGTTGTAAGGGAAATGAAGAACAACACTGTAGACTCATATATATAGGAACAACAAAGAGAACATTACATACCAGAGTAAATGAGCATAAGATGGACATCGAGAGAGGTAAAAGATCAACAGCATTAGCTCAAAACATAATGGAAACAGGACACACAGCTGATTTTGACAATATTAAAATACTTGACAAAGAAAAATTAGAGAAAAAACGTTACATAATTGAGAGCTTACATATACAACAAAAAATTAATAGAACGATGAACCATAAAGAAGACACTAACAATATAAGCGCGAGCTATAGTGTTGCCCTAAAATAACGTCTACAAAATAATTAGTGCAATAATAACTTTTAAATAATTGTTATGTTTTCTCGTTGTTTTGTTTTGTTTTGTTTTTTTTTTACATATATAAATGTGATTATTATTAATTTATTGTAAGTTTTTATTATTGTTGTTTATGCATGTATGTTTAATTGTTAAATAATATTGTTTTTTTATCAACCAAATATAGACGAAACCCCTTTGAAAAAGTCAACAAGAAATTGACGAAACGTCAGGGTAAAAAAATGTAATAAAATTGTTATATTTACAATTATTATAAGGCCCAATTAGCTTATTGTAAAAACCAAAAAAAAGGATATAGTGATATTTTTCACCACATTGTAGCAATAGAAGGTTTACATGTGTACTTTTCTCTCCAGCGGTGATATAATATGGGCCTACAATTGATTTCCCGTTGTAGCCAAACACATTGACACTGACACTGTTTTGCTTTTCGAATTTTTTATTTGATTTATTGGAGCAGGAAACTGCATACATACCTTTAAGATTTAATGTTTTTTTTTTCCAAGAGAATAACATCGCATGCAATATTTCTAATATTGTATACACTGAAACTTTTTCATTGCCTCGGATTTAAATTCCTGTCAGTATGTTTCCGCTATACACAGATCCCAGATAAATGAGGGTTGAATTCGTCAGTTTTGGGTAAAAAATCGTCAAAATTGTCAAAATAGCTTTCTCGTAATCGTCAAATAAAATAAAACTTTTTATTAGTTAAATGTTTTGTTTATTTATAAATATAATTCATAACATAAACAATAAGTAAAACTAAAAATTTAAGATTAAGAGATCGATATGAGTTTAAAAAAATATAAATGGCTAGTATTGAAATAAAAAATATTAAGAATAAAATAAATCACATAAAAAATTAATGTATTAGGAACACAAACATAAAATAGTTTTAAAAACTTTAACTTTTGATATTAATTTCTCTTTCATTAAAAGTGTTAATAAGTATAAGTATTAACAAATAATTATTTTCATAGTTTCAACGTAAAACATAAAACAATTTAATGGCATTAAACAATGACTCTTCTTAAATATAAAATATAGGCCTTTAAGGACACAATTTCCAATTGCATTTAGTGGTTTCTAGTTGTATTTTAGAATTTTCTGATTGTGTTTTAAGAATACAATACAAAATTTCTGAAATGAAATAGAAAATATAATTTTTCTAATTAAAATTTGAAAATATAATTGCAAATTACGAAATTCAATAAATTTAATTTGATAAATACATTTCGCTGTTAAAAATTTTTATTAAATCAGGTACGACATTCATATCATAACAATTACATTTATTTGGTTTTAAAAAATCTTTGGTATACAATATTCCTTCCAAAGAAGGTGTTTCCAGTTTAATCCTAACTTTAGTTTTTTTTAAATTTACTTGGCTAAACACTCGTTCAACATTTGCCGAAGAATGAGGTAAAACTAAAATTTTTTTTATAAGCTTGGTAAGGGTTGGAAACAAGAGTGTTGAGTTTTTTCTGTGAATTTCGGGAACTATTTTCTAAAATTCTAATAAACTTTCATTTCCCGTAACAAAATTATTTAAATTTATAAGTCTCAACTATCGGAACTCGGATTTTAATTCTTGTTTTTCATTTTCTTCTACAAAATGAGAAAAATCTTTTACAATGTCATAAAATGAACAATTATCATTATTTATTATGTTGTAAGGGTTAATAAGTCCTAAGGATTTATATGTTTCTCCAAAGTCGAATCTGTCCAATATTTGGTCGCACAACTCGACATAGAAATTAATGCAATTATCAACTATTTCTTGGTATTCATTCTCAGTGATATTTCCATTAGTCAGAATATCTTTTGCATATATTCCCAAATAAACGTCCTCATGAGTTAAATATTTACTTTTGTCTTTATAATTTACGGTATGAAAATTTTTATTTTTTAATAAATTCAAATGAACAAAATTACTCATTACCGTTTTTAAAAGTTTTTCCATTTGGGCGTATAAAGTGTGTATTTCTGTTGTTTCGCTTTGAAACATTTTATTTATATTATTAATTACGCCTAACATATATTTTAAAAAACTTAAATATACTTTATGCTGATCGTTTAAATTATATAAAATATTTTTTGCGGTATCTATATGATCAATATTGACTGCAAAAGAAAAAAAGATTTTCAAGGGTTCGCATAAATCTAACAACCTCACGACAACAGCCAAGAGATTAATTTCAAGTAGACTTAAAATGTCTTGAAACTGTTTAGATTTTTTAGGGCTATTTGAAATATAGTTATAAATATTCCTAGCAAGGGTTTCTACCGATGATGGCAATTTAAGGCATGCGTACGATGAACATAATGCTAGGGAATGGCACACACACTTTAAAACAAATAAATTTTGGTTATCGGCTTTGAAAAGCTGCGCCACGGATTTTTTTCCGGTCATAACTGCGGCTCCATCTGCAGCCAAACCAATCATATTTGTTTTATAGTCAATATTATTTTTTTTAAGTAATGCACGATAAGGTTATACAAGCTATTAGCGTCGCCTTGCTCTACAGTCAGTAATTCATAGAATAAATCTTTAATTTCGAAATCTATGCAAATTCTTACTACTAAACATAATGATTTAGTATTTGACAAATCAGTGGACTCATCAATACATAATGAAAATAAATTGGTTTTTAGCAGGTCATTTAAATTTGAAAATTTTTTCAATCCTATAACTTTTTTAACAAAGCACTTGCCTTCGTTCTTCCTAGTGATAAGCTAGAGGCTGTTTCGCAGTCAAATGCCTTCTGACATACCTAACTTAAATGATCGGCAACTTTAAAAGGTAAATTGTGTTCAACTATAAAAGCAGAAAGTTTAATTTCACAATGTTTTGTAGTATTTTTTTCCATTGGAAAAATTTCATCAATTCTTGTTTGGCGGACTGCTTTGGCTGCATCTTGATGTTTCTTTGAGTTAAGATGTGCTACCAGATCCGATTTTCCTGAAGACAGTTTGAGGTAAACATTGCAAACGTTACAGAAAACTTTATCATTTTTTTTTACGGCCCAGGATTTAATTTCGGATGTGTCAAACCAGTCATCTTTAATTTTTCTTCTTTTTCTTGGTTCCGTCTGCAAAATAATTTTAAGCCAGAATATAAAACTAATACTGTCAGCTACATATGTACATAAATTAGGATTTAGTTTTTCCAAAACACTATTTAGCTAAGAATAAACAACTCCAATTAGCAATAATTTAAGTATTGTTCACTTACCGATGAAGTACATTGTGGTTCTTCCAGGTCTTCTTGGGAATCTTCATTTCTTTTATCTACATATGTATATATAAAAAATTGCATTTTAATAAACGTTTTAAGGCATTTATCTTTTAACTTACCAGCTTTTTTGAGATATCTCAACATTTTAAACTTTTTTCTTGTTGTAAAAAACCAGAACTTTACAATATTACCGTCACTTGTGGTTTTACAATTTAATATTTTTTCGTTTACATTTTTTGGTTGGTTAAATAGGTCCTATTTAAATAATATACACACATAAATATATGAACGAAGTACCAAAATTAACAGCGCTTATTCAAAAACAAACGCAATAATAAAGAACCTCAATTGCTCCCTCTTTTGCTCTTATTAGAAAAGACTTCGCTATTGATAAACACAATCTTGGGTAAATTGCTAATTATAAAATACTATGAAAAAGTGTTCCAAATTTTTTGTACTAAAAATCGTTAAAATTAGGACAAAAATCGTCAAATCGTCAAAGGGTCGTTTTTTGATACTAAAAATCGTCAAATCTGGCATCTATGCCGCTATAATACACCATTTAAAACAATAAATGTCGCTATTTTTAATGTTTGTAAGCGCATATGTATGTTCGTATTAAGGCTTTTAGCAATTAAATATATTGTGAACCTTTTATTATGCTTGCCTTATTTATATTGATCTCTAGAGATTTGATCGAAAGGAGTGTCCATCCACTATCTCTCTCCTGAAATTCACTCATTTTGTGATTATCTCCTTGTGTACCATTGGAGCTATTGTTATATTATCATCATTTGTAATTTTCATGTATTTACATATTAGCTCTAAATTAAATTTGCAGCTGTATAAATTTCTTCCAAAGATCGACAATTATGGTTTTACCATTTTGGAAGAATTCTTCTGGAAATAACATTTCCTCATTTTGGTTACGGTATGAGTAGGTTTCAACTCTATCACTGAAATTGCTACTTCTTACCGTTAGCACATCATTAATGATTACTTTTTTGCTGGGATTACTCACATTTACAACCTGCGTGTTCTTATTGTCCTTTTTGCAAATGGGGCAATGCAAATTTATATGTATTTTCAACATGTTTGAACTGACAGACAGTCCACATATTGAGCATATATTATTTTCTAAACTTTTAATTTTGTTATTTTGATGGGGATCCATTTTTTATTCTTTTATTTTTTCACGGCGAATAAATAACTTTTTTAGGAACACTGTATTTGAAATCACAATAAATTTTAAGATATTTGAGGTATCTAGAGTTAAGCTGAATACACACTGAAAATTTGTCGTCTTCATAGTTCGTTTATATAGATAAAATTCTTCTTTTATATAAAATTTTTTCCCAGTATTCTTATCATATATCGCTTATGTGCAATGAAAACTTGGCACTATTGCTTAATGAAAACCGAAAATCAATACATACTTATATTTTCTTAGCTATCTCTTACTACACTTGTTAGAATTTTTACATTTATCAATATGACTGTCTCTCAACATATACTTGTGATTGCACATTGCACTAACCCTTAATCACATTGTCACACTTATCAAAATGTCAACCCACGTCATCTAGCACTTCATATATAAGCAATTAGTTAGGAGAATTTATTACTCATTGAAAAAAAAAAATAATTACTGTATGAAAAGATAAAGAACAATATTCATGGGCATGAATATTTGGTGGAAAAAAGAAAATATTTCAAGTACAATAATAAAACTTCACACTAAAGGAACATGATCAAGTATTTAAATTCTAAATATTAATTTATTCTACGATATTTCAGTTTCAAAAAACATCATACCCTAAAACAACGGTTCCCAAATGGGGGTCCGTAGCAACCATCCAAGGGGTCCGCATGAAAAACCGAAAAAACATTGTTTTCAAAAATAATAAAAGTTTTATTTTGAATTTGAGCTTCAGAAGGGTCCGCGAAAAAAAATTAGTTTACTAGGGGTCCGTGAGCAGGTATTTGGTGAGAACCCCTGCCCAAAACTTAACAAGAATCGCAACCATTTACCAAAGACTTCACATTACTGGAATATTTTTACTACTAATTTTTATAACACTGTGACAAAATACTCTTCAAAAATTATCACGACTCACAACCACTTAGCAAAGACTCCACACTAATGGAACAATTCTTCTACTATTTTCATAACGCTGTGGCAACACACTGAAAGTAAAACCAATTTGTTGCATGTACATACATACCTTTCCATAATTCTCATGCGACACAATTATTCTAAATAAGTCGTCTACGAAATGTTTTAAAATTTTAAGAACACAAAATTTTAGTTGACTTTTTAAATATATATGTATCTATGTATTATTTTTAAACAATACTTTATTTCTAATTTCCGAAGCTTGTCTAATGTGTCAGTCAAATTTATTTTATTAAACGCACAAAACTTTTTCCACAATTTGTACATAATTATAAAAAGTAATTGTAATTGTTTCTTCCTTGTTTTCAGTTTCGTATATTACAAAAAAGTAAAAAACAGTACGCCTGAAAGTTGCAAAAATATGTAGCATATATACTTTTTGTATTTTTCTTTCTTTGTATTTTTCTTTAAATTTTATGGGCTAAATAAAAAAATGCTAAAAATGCCGAATAATTATAAAAATTAGCACTTTTTTGAAATTTTTAATGCTAAATCAGAAAATAAAATGCTAAATCTAGCACTAAAAGTGCTAAAATGGCAAGCCTGGTTATATATGTGCTTTCCGACAGAGAGCAGGTTGAAAAATGATAATTTGAGTTGCAGTTAAAACATCTTACATTATTTGGTGTTGTAATTTATTTTCTACATGGGTTGCATATAACCTTTTGAATTAAGAAAATCGCTCAAAGTTTTAAGTTTAGTTTTTCTCTTATGTCTCGAAAAGTATTCAGCGCGCACATATATACTGTACACGATCGAGAGAGAATAAAATTACGAATCGATCATGGTATAGTTAGTTCCTTTAAAGACTGTTAGAAATTAAGTTATTAAGCGGCAAACTTTTCAAATTAGAAAAAAACCCTCGAATTTAGTTTAGTTTTTTGCTTATATCTAAAAAACTATTTCTAGTGCAAAAATAACACTTATACGATCTATAGAAGATAAAAGTACGAATAGATCGTGTTATTATCATTTTCTTTAAAGACTGTAGGAAAAAGATTATCAGTCGGCAAAATTTTAATATTAAAAAAATCGCTCAAATTTATGTTTAGTTTTTCACTTATATCTCAAAAACTATTCCATGTGCATATATTACTTGATAGAAGATAAAAGCATGAATCGATCGTGGCATAGTTGTTTTCTTAAAATACTGCAGGAAAAAGTTTCTTAAGCGGCAAACTGTTAAACTAAGAAAATCGCTTAAATTTATAAGTGTAGTTTTTATACCACTATTGAAGGTCAATGGGGAATAAAAGTACGAATTTATTGAGATACATCTTGATTTTTGAGAGACTTATAAATTTAAAAATCGCTTAAATTTATAAGATTAATTTTTTGCTTATATCTCGATAGAGAAGAAGAGTACGAAGCGATCGTGGTATAGTCGGCTTCTTGAAAGACTGTAAAAAAGGTATTAAACGGCAAATTATAAAAATTAAAAGCATTGCTCAAATATTTAAGTTCAGTTTTTCTCTTATGTTTCGAAAACTATTTCGATTGCTTATATACCGCCATAGAAAAGTAGGAATCGATCGTGGTATAGTTGGTTTCTTAAAAGGTTGTAGGGAAAAAGTTATTAGCGTTATTATTTTTTTGCTTATATGTATCTCAAAAATATTTTCCGCGTGTACATATACCGCTATATACGATCGAAAGAGGATAAAAGTACGGATGGATCGTGCATGGTTTCTTGAAAGATCGTAAGAAGAAAGACATTAAAAGACAATCTATTAAAATTAAAAAATTCGCTCAAATATCTAGGATTCGTTTTTCTCTCATATCTCGAAAAGTATTCAGTGCAGACATAAATCCAGAGATGCCAGATGATTTCAATAAGAAATCGGCATCTTTTCATTAAAAAATCGGCATTATCGGCAATATAGTTTTATAAAATCGGCTAATTAAAAATACCCTATTTTTAAAACGATTAAAATCATATTTATTAACACAAAATAATAAGTCATGTCAATTCGGTAGTAAATAATGTTAACAACACATAAAATAACACAAAATCGATCAAACCGTTTACAAATAAATTGTTGTAGCTTTTGGTCGTATAAAACATCTAGAATCTTTTCCATTGGACTCGGAGACAAATTTACCAGTGGTATTTTCACTCCCCTTTATTTTGACTCTTTCTTTAGAATAGCACACTGCTGAGACATTCGTTAAATAGGAAAATATTTCTTTCGCTGCACTGTTCAATCCATTCATCGCATAAGTAATTCTAATTTTCTCTTTTTCATTTATATTAATTCAAAATCACGTTCATTTGGCAGAAAGAAATGACTAGATATAAAAAAATTTGTGATCTTTCATTTTATCATACTCTTTGATGCTAATGATGCACTGCAAAATGTCAAAACAAGTTTGAGAAATTAAGAGTATTGGGTATGATGCTTAAGCCAGCCACATAATTCAACAGGTACTCAAAATGGTCATGTTATGCACTAAAATGCTCAAGGCATAACGATAGATTCAGCAGCTTCACAGCCGGAAATAGTTATTCATAACAAAAATTTGTATATTTTGTATATTTGTAAAAGAACTCAACAAAACATTTTTAAAAACACATTGTAAACTTCAAATTGAAGTCTACAAAATATACAGAGATGACCGGCTTACCCACGAAGGAGGTGTACCCATAGTGGTAAAAAGTAATATTGATCATATATTATTACCTTAAATTAATACTCTGTTACGGACCGAAGAAACCAAGGAGGTTTCCGACTACCTCTTTTAACGGAAAATATACCCCAGTCAGGTTCCAACCCTCCTCCTTGGGTACGCCGCACATAAAAAAATTTCAACAACTACACACGAAAAACTCGAACTAATCACTCACTAATCAAGGTCATATTAACGCAACCACCTCCACACAGAGCACAAAATTTTTGGGCAGATGTTACGCTTTAATTGCCCTTTCCTTACCTTATTCGCATGCAATATCCCTTGAGTACTAATCCAAACACCATATTAAATTCAATTGAACTTTACAAACATATTTCATTTATAAAAAAAATATAAAAAAAAAACTAAGAATAAAAAATATATTAAAATATAAATTTGGGAACCTTTGACAGAAAATTTTAAATTTATATATGTAAATTTATATAATTTATATAAAAAACGTCCGATACAATAAAATGAGAAAAAAAATAATCTTTAATTTATTTCCTTTTTAAGTTTTAAAATCTTTTCTTTTCAGAATTCATATCAATTGCGCATCTACTACGCATACTTTACCGAACTAAGTTTTAACCTGCAGGAGCTCCCTAGGGCTAGTGGCTTATTCCTTCAATATATTTTTCTTTCTTATGAACATCAATATATAAACCAAAAATTAATTGATAAGAGTTACTAAAGAGAAATAATAATATAATAATAATATACAATTCTATTTACTGTTTTTTTTTTCTCGTTCCCGAAAATATATATAAAACACGTAGTAAGTACCCTCTAACGGGCTGTAGTGGCTATAATAAAAAAGGAACAAAAAAGTAATTAAATCGCTTAAACAAACTTACTTCTTTTAGGCACAAAAAAATTATAAATAAAAATCACATTAGTTTACTAGAATTCTTCTTATTAAAAATATAAAAAGTTTTGATAGATAACAAAAATTCTTTACTTTTTAAATACTATTTATGTTTTTTGTTTTTACTCAAAATATCCACAAATATATTTCTAAACTTGGTGTATATTGTAAATAAATAAATATTTCTGAACTATCTGATTATATATATTTTTTATTTAGGGTAACTGTTTGAAGTCTTTTAGTTGTTGATTAATTATTTCGATATATTTTGACGAAGCTGTTAACTGGCTATCCGCTGGTAGTTTACAACGTTCCTTGTTTGGACTTCTTCATTCACACCTTTTTCTAGTGATGAAAACACTTTCTACGTTGTTACACTTTTTTGATGCTAGCCAGCTATAAAACGAACGCACAAAACTTGTACCTACATACAAAAACGATTACAAAACTAAGATTTTCCTTACGTCATTTCTGTGTCAAAAAGAATATATTTTTTATTTATTTTCCAAGTTAATTTTTTAATTTATCCATTACGTAAATTTCACATATCTCCACATACAATTTTTGTCTTGTTGTCCTTCAGACTCTGTCATAAAAATAATAATTATAAAATTTAATCACATAAACCTTAGAAACAAACTATATTCTTAACCCTTTACCGCACATAGTTATCGCATTTTAGTTCAAATTTCCTTTTAATATTGTTTGCTACTAACTTTAACACTTTCACTTCAACTTTTAGGATATGTAAAACAGTTTTCCTATTTAAATACCTTAAAATTTTTTATTAATTAAGTGAGAAATTTTTCATAAGCTTCCAAAAAATTTCCAAATTATTCATAAAATCTTTTCCCGCCCATCCGTCCATCTTTTTACAAATCGCCATATTTTAGTTTCTCAATTTTTATTCTTTTAGGCACGATTTTCTATTTATTTTTTCTTTATCCATTTATTTATTTGTTTATACTTTCCTTAATCTTTTCCTATAGTTTACTACCTTCCATAAACAATAAGTAACCCGGGTATTAATAGCTGTCAAAGATTTTCCTCCTACCAGGATCTCATAATAAATAATAAGATTTATTTTTATTCAAAAATATATCTTCAAATTTTTAAACTTACTAAATTCTCTCACCGTGTACTATAACATTGTGTATGCTAAATACAGTTTTGTGTTTATTTTTTGTTTTTTTGTTTTGATTGATTCTGGCATTTCCTTGTTCTAAACAGAAGACCACTGGCAACTGTATTATACGTATACACCAAAAACATACACACATACGCACTCACTCAGGGCGAAAGCAATAAGTCAACCATCGAACAAGAGTTAACTGCTATAAACTGGGCTTTTACTTATTTCAGACCATACATCTATGGCAAACATTTCACTGTCCGTACAGACCATAGACTACTGTCATACTTGTTTTCAATGAAAAACCCAAATTCTAAACTAACAAGAATGTGCCTTGATCTTGAAGAATACGACTTTACTGTAGAATATCTTAGGGGAAAAGACAATTACGTAGCGGACGCACTGTCGCGCATAACCATAAATGATCTAAAAGACATGACACAAAAAGCCAATTCAATTTTAAGGATCTCAACAAGATCCATGGCGAATAAAGACTCAAATAATACCTCCAATAGACCGCAGAATAATATTAATGAAAATAATGAAAAGCCCAATATGTACGTACCTATTAAAAAAAATCTGGCGTCAAAAAATATTATAAATTGAAGATTACGCCTACAAGGTGTTATATTAAAATAGGAAAAACCGTAATCACATATATAAATATTAATAATATATTTACTAATGGGAAATTTGACTTAGGACAATTTTTTCCTAGGCTAGAAAAAGTGGCCGGTAAAATGAAAATTGAGAAATTACAAGTGGCACCTACCGAAAAAAATTTCCGAAGTTATCTCAATAAATAATTTTAAAGAAATGGGGAATAAAAAGTTAAATAAATTAAAAATAGCGCTATTAATTAAGGTGACCCAAATAAATAACAAGAACGCGAAGGCAATTCTAGATATTATACGGAAATATCACGATGATCACGTAGAATGAGGACATTGTGGAGTTTACAGAACAATAGAAAAAATAAAGTGGTATTACTATTCTAAAAATATGTCAAAAGACATAACAAAATATGTAAAATCATGTCAAAAATGTCAAACATCTAAAACTACCAAACACGTCAAGGGTCCAATGATTCTAACACCAACACCTGTACAAGCAGTTGATACAGTGTTTGTAGATACAATAGGACCATTTCAACGTTCAATTCATGGGAACGAATACGCTATTACAGTAATATGCGATTTAACAAAATAACTCGTAACCATACCTATACAAGACAAAAACGCCAAAACAATTGCTAAGGCAATATTTGAAAATTTCATTCTTACCTACGGTCCAATGAAGACGTTCATCTCGGAAATGGGTACTGAATACAAAAATGCTATATTGATGGAACTTTGTAATCTGCTTACAATTGAAAAATTAACCTCAACAGCACATCATCACCAAACTTTAGGTACGATTGAAAGAAGTCACAGAACTTTTTCGAATACGTACCGTCTTACATATCTGTAGACAAAACCGACTGGGATTAGTGGCTTAAATATTTTACATATTGTTTCAATACAACACCATCCACAGTACACAATTACTGTCCACTTCCCAATATGTTTCAACAATTCATTGAGGTAGATAGAGTTAGTCCATTATACAATGTAGGTAACTATGCCAAAGAGGCAAAATTTAGGTTAGAAGTAGCGCATAAGAGGGCCCAACACTTATTAGATAGAAATAAGCAATTACAAAAATTATATTATGATAAGGAAATATTAGATTATAAGTTTAAATAGGAGACTTAGTTTTACTTAGAAGTGACACAGGTCATAAATTAGAATCCCAATATAAGGGACCGTATGAAATTAAAAGCATAAGTTTAAGAAATAATGTAACTATAGTCGATAAAAAAACTAAAAAAGAACAAATAGTCCATATGAATAGACTTAGATTTTTAACAAATTTTAAAAGCATATACAAAAATAAAAATTAAGAAACTCAAAAAAAAAAATAAATAAAAATAATAATAGTCAATAAGATAAAATATAAGCAAATAGTACATTTAAGAAAATATTTTTATTAAAAATCAAATAATAATTATAAACAAAATTAAAAATAAATTTTAAACACCAATTGTAAAAGAATGTCCATAAAACAAACGTTATATGAACATTCTTGCGAAAAATGGAGGTGTAGTGTAGCCTGACTTCATAGTCTTTCCTTAAATCTGTCTATTGAGTCCATGTAGGATTAAGGAAATACACCTTTCCTTCTGAGTAGATTAAACTGGTTTTCATTGGAAACAATTTTTTTACTGTTTTAAAATCGTTATTATCAAGATTGTTTGCTAAAGTCTCTAGACTAGAAGGTAAAAATCGCAAAGAATCTAAGAATTTCAATTCAAAACCATCATGGTTACCCAATTTGATATATACCGAGAGTGATATATATCGTTCTTTATTAATAGGGATTATTTTAATAGTTCCATTTATTATTGACGAAAGTTCTATGAAAAACAAATGTATGTCATAAGCTGATAGGTTATGAAACAGAACTGGTATAAACATTGGAAATTGCACTCGCTGTGTGCTGGACCTCGATAATTACCTGTGAGATGGTAGTGGTCTCTAACTTATCATTATTTAAAAGCTTATTGGATATATGACATGTTATTGAAATATTATGGCGAAATTCATCTTATACAGACATGACTATTCCCTTAATTTAAGACAAGCTATTTACATAAATTTCTGTGGCGTCTTTTACTATCTGTTCTACAAAAACTATTTAGTTCTTTCCTAAAACTACACTTAATGAAATAACTTACAGCACATACGACATGTTTTTCTAAATTTTTTGTACTCACACTTATTTGATGGTCTTCTTTTTGCAAAATAGATTCAAAATCTGCATAAATCACAAACGGTACATCCAAGTGCTTATGAACATTTGAAAATTTTAGTATAGACTCTTTAGCGGTGGGCATACACCGAATATTTTACCACATATATGCGTGTAATAAAGGGATGTATTGCAAACAAAAATCTTATTGCAAACCTTAGAAATCTAAAAACGAAGAAAAAAATGGATGATAATTGAGTAATATAGGATTAAGGTTAAAATTAACTTACTTTGATATATCACGTAAAAGGATATAGTGATATATATTTGTGTTTATTGGCCAGGAATGTGCCTGTCCCTGTTTACAAATATGCCGGTTAATATGGCTATTAGAAATATCATGGCTGAATGGAACAAAATAAAACATTGCACGAAGATTCGACGATCTAAGTTCCTGAAGATCTTACAATTTTGTTTAGTGAAGAACAATTATTTTAATTATGATGGGAAAATATTTAACCAAGTATTTGGAATGCCGATGGGAAATCCTCTTTCTCCGACAATTGCCGATATTATATTAGACAAATTACTTGACGATGTTATAGCTGAACTACAGACCAAAAATATATATATTAAATATATAGTAAAATAGGTTGATAGTATAATAGTGAAAATTAATGACAAAGATGAAATTCTAAAGACTCTAAACAAATATCATAGTAAATTACATTTCACAATTGAAACAGAAGTAAAAGGTGTTATCAATTATTTGGACACAAAAATATGTAGAATAAATAACAACATAAAATTTGACTGGTATGAAAAAGAGACAGCTTCTGGGAGAATAATGAATTTTTACTCCACACAACCAAAATACCAAATAATAAATACCGCTAAAAATCTGATATCTAGAGTTTTGAGCATCAGCGACACTCAATTCCATAATGACAACATCAAACGTATTACTAACATTTTAAAGGCCAACTGTTTTCCAATAAAACTAATTAAAACATTGATTGAATCGAAGTACAATAAAATGAAGAATAATGAAAATAACCAAACTAAGAACAATACGGATAAAGATTCAAAACTTTTTTGCAGTGTACACTACATACCAGGTCTTACTGACAACAAAAACATAATTACAACGATAAAAACTAACAAAATAAGTCTTTCTTACAAACCGAACAAAGTATTGAAAACAATATTTACAAATGTAAAAGCCCCAACAAAGAAATTACAACAAAATAACATTGTATACGAAATAGGTTGTAAGGGAAATGAAGAACAACACTGTAGACTCATATATATAGGAACAACAAAGAGAACATTACATACCAGAGTAAATGAGCATAAGATGGACATCGAGAGAGGTAAAAGATCAACAGCATTAGCTCAAAACATAATGGAAACAGGACACACAGCTGATTTTGACAATATTAAAATACTTGACAAAGAAAAATTAGAGAAAAAACGTTACATAATTGAGAGCTTACATATACAACAAAAAATTAATAGAACGATGAACCATAAAGAAGACACTAACAATATAAGCGCGAGCTATAGTGTTGCCCTAAAATAACGTCTACAAAATAATTAGTGCAATAATAACTTTTAAATAATTGTTATGTTTTCTCGTTGTTTTGTTTTGTTTTGTTTTTTTTACATATATAAATGTGATTATTATTAATTTATTGTAAGTTTTTATTATTGTTGTTTATGCATGTATGTTTAATTGTTAAATAATATTGCTTTTTTTATCAACCAAATATAGACGAAAACCCTTTGAAAAAGTCAACAAGAAATTGACGAAACGTCAGGGTAAAAAAATGTAATAAAATTGTTATATTTACAATTATTATAAGGCCCAATTAGCTTATTGTAAAAACCAAAAAAAAGGATATAGTGATATTTTTCACCACATTGTAGCAATAGAAGGTTTACATGTGTACTTTTCTCTCCAGCGGTGATATAATATGGGCCTACAATTGATTTCCCGTTGTAGCCAAACACATTGACACTGACACTGTTTTGCTTTTCGAATTTTTTATTTGATTTATTGGAGCAGGAAACTGCATACATACCTTTAAGATTTAATGTTTTTTTTCCCAAGAGAATAACATCGCATGCAATATTTCGAATATTGTATACACTGAAACTTTTTCATTGCCTCGGATTTAAATTCCTGTCAGTATGTTTTCGCTATACACAGATGCCAGATAAATGAGGGTTGAATTCGTCAGTTTTGGGTAAAAAATCGTCAAAATTGTCAAAATAGCTTTCTCATAATCGTCAAATAAGATAAAACTTTTTATTAGTTAAATGTTTTGTTTATTTATAAATATAATTCATAACATAAACAATAAGTAAAACTAAAAATTTAAGATTAAGAGATCGATATGAGTTTAAAAAAATATAAATGGCTAGTATTGAAATAAAAAATATTAAGAATAAAATAAATCACATAAAAAATTAATGTATTAGGAACACAAACATAAAATAGTTTTAAAAACTTTAACTTTTGATATTAATTTCTCTTTCATTAAAAGTGTTAATAAGTATTAGTATTAACAAATAATTATTTTCATAGCTTCAACGTAAAACATAAAACAATTTAATGGCATTAAACAATGACTCTTCTTAAATATAAAATATAGGCCTTTAAGGACACAATTTCCAATTGCATTTAGTGGTTTCTAGTTGTATTTTAGAATTTTCTGATTGTGTTTTAAGAATACAATACAAAATTTCTGAAATGAAATAGAAAATATAATTTTTCTAATTAAAATTTGAAAATATAATTGCAAATTACGAAATTCAATAAATTTAATTTGATAAAAACATTTCGCTGTTAAAAATTTTTATTAAATCAGGTACGACATTCATATCATAACAATTACATTTATTTGGTTTTAAAAAATCTTTGGTATACAATATTCCTTCCAAAGAAGGTGTTTCCAGTTTAATCCTAACTTTAGTTTTTTTTTTTTAAATTTACTTGGCTAAACACTCGTTCAACATTTGCCGAAGAATGAGGTAAAACTAAAATTTTTTTTATAAGCTTGGTAAGGGTTGGAAACAAGAGTGTTGAGTTTTTTCTGTGAATTTCGGGAACTATTTTCTAAAATTCTAATAAACTTTCATTTCCCGTAACAAAATTATTTAAATTTATAAGTCTCAACTATCGGAACTCGGATTTTAATTCTTGTTTTTCATTTTCTTCTACAAAATGAGAAAAATCTTTTACAATGTCATAAAATGAACAATTATCATTATTTATTATGTTGTAAGGGTTAATAAGTCCTAAGGATTTATATGTTTCTCCAAAGTCGAATCTGTCCAATATTTGGTCGCACAACTCGACATAGAAATTAATGCAATTATCAACTATTTCTTGGTATTCATTCTCAGTGATATTTCCATTAGTCAGAATATCTTTTGCATATATTCCCAAATAAACGTCCTCATGAGTTAAATATTTACTTTTGTCTTTATAATTTACGGTATGAAAATTTTCATTTTTTAATAAATTCAAATGAACAAAATTACTCATTACCGTTTTTAAAAGTTTTTCCATTTGGGCGTATAAAGTGTGTATTTCTGTTGTTTCGCTTTGAAACATTTTATTTATATTATTAATTACGCCTAACATATATTTTAAAAAACTTAAATATACTTTATGCTGATCGTTTAAATTATCTAAAATATTTTTTGCGGTATCTATATGATCAATATTGACTGCAAAAGAAAAAAAGATTTTCAAGGGTTCGCATAAATCTAACAACCTCACGACAACAGCCAAGAGATTAATTTCAAGTAGACTTAAAATGTCTTGAAACTGTTTAGATTTTTTAGGGCTATTTGAAATATAGTTATAAATATTCCTAGCAAGGGTTTTACGGAAGATGGCAATTTAAGGCATGCGTACGATGAACATAATGCTAGGGAATGGCACACACACTTTAAAACAAATAAATTTTGGTTATCGGCTTTGAAAAGCTGCGCCACGGATTTTTTTCCGGTCATAACTGCGGCTCCATCTGCAGCCAAACCAATCATATTTGTTTTATAGTCAATATTATTTTTTTTAAGTAATGCACGATAAGGTTATACAAGCTATTAGCGTCGCCTTGCTCTACAGTCAGTAATTCATAGAATAAATCTTTAATTTCGAAATCTATGCAAATTCTTACTACTAAACATAATGATTTAGTATTTGACAAATCAGTGGACTCATCAATACATAATGAAAATAAATTGGTTTTTAGCAGGTCATTTAAATTTGAAAATTTTTCAATCCTATAACTTTTTTAACAAAGCACTTGCCTTCGTTCTTCCTAGTGATAAGCTAGAGGCTGTTTCGCAGTCAAATGCCTTCTGACATACCTAACTTAAATGATCGGCAACTTTAAAAGGTAAATTGTGTTCAACTATAAAAGCAGAAAGATTAATTTCACAATGTTTTGTAGTATTTTTTTCCAATGGAAAAATTTCATCAATTCTTGTTTGGCGGACTGCTTTGGCTGCATCTTGATGTTTCTTTGAGTTAAGATGTGCTACCAGATCCGATTTTCCTGAAGACAGTTTGAGGTAAACATTGCAAACGTTACAGAAAACTTTATAATTTTTTTTACGGCCCAGGATTTAATTTCGGATGTGTCAAACCAGTCATCTTTAATTTTTCTTCTTTTTCTTGGTTCCGTCTGCAAAATAATTTTAAGCCAGAATATAAAACTAATACTGTCAGCTACATATGTACATAAATTAGGATTTAGTTTTTCCAAAACACTATTTAGCTAAGAATAAACAACTCCAATTAGCAATAATTTAAGTATTGTTCACTTACCGATGAAGTACATTGTGGTTCTTCCAGGTCTTCTTGGGAATCTTCATTTCTTTTATCTACATATGTATATATAAAAAATTGCATTTTAATAAACGTTTTAAGGCATTTATCTTTTAACTTACCAGCTTTTTTGAGATATCTCAACATTTTAAACTTTTTTCTTGTTGTAAAAAACCAGAACTTTAAAATATTACCGGCACTTGTGGTTTTACAATTTAATATTTTTTCGTTTACATTTTTTGGTTGGTTAAATAGGTCCTATTTGAATAATATACACACATAAATATATGAACGAAGTACCAAAATTAACAGCGCTTATTCAAAAACAAACGCAATAATAAAGAACCTCAATTGCTCCCTCTTTTGCTCTTATTAGAAAAGACTTCGCTATTGATAAACACAATCTTGGGTAAATTGCTAATTATAAAATACTATGAAAAAGTGTTCCAAATTTTTTGTACGAAAAATCGTCAAAATTAGGACAAAAATCGTCAAATCGTCAAAGGGTCGTTTTTTGACACTAAAAATCGTCAAATCTGGCATCTATGCCGCTATAATACACCATTTAAAACAATAAATGTCGCTATTTTTAATGTTTGTAAGCGCATATGTATGTTCGTATTAAGGCTTTTAGCAATTAAATATATTGTGAACCTTTTATTATGCTTGCCTTATTTATATTGATCTCTAGAGATTTGATCGGAAGGAGTGTCCATCCACTATCTCTCTCCTGAAATTCACTCATTTTGTGATTATCTCCTTGTGTACCATTGGAGCTATTGTTATATTATCATCATTTGTAATTTTCATGTATTTACATATTAGCTCTAAATTAAATTTTCAGCTGTATAAATTTCTTCCAAAGATCGACAATTATGGTTTTACCATTTTGGAAGAATTCTTCTGGAAATAACATTTCCTCATTTTGGTTACGGTATGAGTAGGTTTCAACTCTATCACTGAAATTGCTACTTCTTACCGTTAGCACATCATTAATGATTACTTTTTTGCTGGGATTACTCACATTTACAACCTGCGTGTTCTTATTGTCTTTTTTGCAAATGGGGCAATGCAAATTTATATGTATTTTCAACATGTTTGAACTGACAGACAGTCCACATATTGAGCATATATTATTTTCTAAACTTTTAATTTTGTTATTTTGATGGGGATCCATTTTTTATTCTTTTATTTTTGCACGGCGAATAAATAACTTTTTTAGGAACACTGTATTTGAAATCACAATAAATTTTAAGATATTTGAGGTATCTAGAGTTAAGCTGAATACACACTGAAAATTTGTCGTCTTCATAGTTCGTTTATATAGATAAAATTCCTCTTCTTTTATATAAAATTTTTTCCCAGTATTCTTATCACGTATCGCTTATGTGCAATGAAAACTTGGTACTATTGCTTAATGAAAACCGAAAATCAATACATACTTATATTTTCTTAGCTATCTCTTACTACACTTGTTAGAATTTTTACATTTATCAATATGACTGTCTCTCAACATATACTTGTGATTGCACATTGCACTAACCCTTAATCACATTGTCACACTTATCAAAATGTCAACCCACGTCATCTAGCACTTCATATATAAGCAATTAGTTAGGAGAATTTATTACTCAATGAAAAAAAAAATAATTACTGTATGAAAAGATAAAGAACAATATTCATGGGCATGAATATTTGGTGGAAAAAAGAAAATATTTCAAGTACAATAATAAAACTTCACACTAAAGGAACATGATCAAGTATTTAAATTCTAAATATTAATTTATTCTACGATATTTCAGTTTCAAAAAACATCATACCCTAAAACAACGGTTCCCAAATGGGGGTCCGTAGCAACCATCCAAGGGGTCCGCATGAAAAACCGAAAAAACAGTGTTTTCAAAAATAATAAAAGTTTTATTTTGAATTTGAGCTTCAGAGGGGTCCGCGAAAAAAAATTAGTTTACTAGGGGTCCGTGAGCAGGTATCTGGTGAGAACCCCTGCCCAAAACTTAACAAAAATCGCAACCATTTACCAAAGACTTCACATTACTGGAATATTTTTACTACTAATTTTTATAACACTGTGACAAAATACTCTTCAAAAATTATCACGACTCACAACCACTTAGCAAAGACTCCACACTAATGGAACAATTCTTCTACTATTTTCATAACGCTGTGGCAACACACTGAAAGTAAAACCAATTTGTTGCATGTACATACATACCTTTCCATAATTCTCATGCGACACAATTATTCTAAATAAGTCGTCTACGAAATGTTTTAAAATTTTAAGAACACAAAATTTTAGTTGACTTTTTAAATATATATGTATCTATGTATTATTTTTAAACAATACTTTATTTCTAATTTCCGAAGCTTGTCTAATGTGTCAGTCAAATTTATTTTATTAAACGCACAAAACTTTTTCCACAATTTGTACATAATTATAAAAAGTAATTGTAATTGTTTCTTCCTTGTTTTCAGTTTCGTATATTACAAAAAAGTAAAAAACAGTACGCCTGAAAGTTGCAAAAATATGTAGCATATATACTTTTTGTATTTTTCTTTCTTTGTATTTTTCTTTAAATTTTATGGGCTAAATAAAAAAATGCTAAAAATGCCGAATAATTATAAAAATTAGCACTTTTTTGAAATTCTTAATGCTAAATCAGAAAATAAAATGCTAAATCTAGCACTAAAAGTGCTAAAATGGCAAGCCTGGTTATATATGTGCTTTCCGACAGAGAGCAGGTTGAAAAATGATAATTTGAGTTGCAGTTAAAACATCTTACATTATTTGGTGTTGTAATTTATTTTCTACATGGGTTGCATATAACCTTTTGAATTAAGAAAATCGCTCAAAGTTTTAAGTTTAGTTTTTCTCTTATGTCTCGAAAAGTATTCAGCGCGCACACATATACTGTACACGATCGAGAGAGAATAAAATTACGAATCGATCATGGTATAGTTAGTTCCTTTAAAGACTGTTAGAAATTAAGTTATTAAGCGGCAAACTTTTCAAATTAGAAAAAAACCCTCGAATTTAGTTTAGTTTTTTGCTTATATCTAAAAAACTATTTCTAGTGCAAAAATAACACTTATACGATCTATAGAAGATAAAAGTACGAATAGATCGTGTTATTATCATTTTCTTTAAAGACTGTAGGAAAAAGATTATCAGTCGGCAAAATTTTAATATTAAAAAAATCGCTCAAATTTATGTTTAGTTTTTCACTTATATCTCAAAAACTATTCCATGTGCATATATTACTTGATAGAAGATAAAAGCATGAATCGATCGTGGCATAGTTGTTTTCTTAAAATACTGCAGGAAAAAGTTTCTTAAGCGGCAAACTGTTAAACTAAAAAAATCGCTTAAATTTATAAGTGTAGTTTTTATACCACTATTGAAGGTCAATGGGGAATAAAAGTACGAATTTATTGAGATACATCTTGATTTTTGAGAGACTTATAAATTAAAAAATCGCTTAAATTTATAAGTTTAATTTTTTGCTTATATCTCGATAGAGAAGAAGAGTACGAAGCGATCGTGGTATAGTCGGCTTCTTGAAAGACTGTAAAAAAGGTATTAAACGGCAAACTATAAAAATTAAAAGCATTGCTCAAATATTTAAGTTCAGTTTTTCTCTTATGTTTCGAAAACTATTTCGATTGCTTATATACCGCCATAGAAAAGTAGGAATCGATCGTGGTATAGTTGGTTTCTTAAAAGGTTGTAGGGAAAAAGTTATTAGCGTTATTATTTTTTTGCTTATATGTATCTCAAAAATATTTTCCGCGTGTACATATACCGCTATATACGATCGAAAGAGGATAAAAGTACGGATGGATCGTGCATGGTTTCTTGAAAGATCGTAAGAAGAAAGACATTAAACGACAATCTATTAAAATTAAAAAATTCGCTCAAATATCTAGGATTCGTTTTTCTCTCATATCTCGAAAAGTATTCAGTGCAGACATAAATCCAGAGATGCAAGATGATTTCAATAAGAAATCGGCATATTTTCATTAAAAAAATCGGCATTATCGGCAATATAGTTTTATAAAATTGGCTAATTAAAAATACCCTATTTTAAAAACGATTAAAATCATATTTATTAACACAAAATAATAAATCATGTCAATTCGGTAGTAAATAATGTTAACAACACATAAAATAACACAAAATCGATCAAACCGTTTACAAATAAATTGTTGTAGCTTTTGGTCGTATAAAATATCTAGAATCTTTTGCATTGGACTCGGAGACAAATTTACCAGTGGTATTTTCACTCCCCTTTATTTTGACTCTTTCTTTAGAATAGCACACTGCTGAGACATTCGTTAAATAGGAAAATATTTCTTTCGCTGCACTGTTCAATCCATTCATCGCATAAGTAATTCTAATTTTCTCTTTTTCATTTATATTAATTCAAAATCACGTTCATTTGGCAGAAAGAAATGACTAGATATAAAAAAATTTGTGATCTTTCATTTTATCATACTCTTTGATGCTAATGATGCACTGCAAAATGTCAAAACAAGTTTGAGAAATTAAGAGTATTGGGTATGATGCTTAAGCCAGCCACATAATTCAACAGGTACTCAAAATGGTCATGTTATGCACTAAAATGCTCAAGGCATAACGATAGATTCAGCAGCTTCACAGCCGGAAATAGTTCTTCATAACAAAAATTTGTATATTTTGTATATTTGTAAAAGAACTCAACAAAACATTTTTAAAAACACATTGTAAACTTCAAATTGAAGTCTACAAAATATACAGAGATGACCGGCTTACCCACGAAGGAGGTGTACCCATAGTGGTAAAAAGTAATATTGATCATATATTATTACCTTAAATTAATACTCTGTTACGGACCGAAGAAACCAAGGAGGTTTCCGACTACCTCTTTTAACGGAAAATATACCCCAGTCAGGTTCCAACCCTCCTCCTTGGGTACGCCGCACATAAAAAAATTTCAACAACTACACACGAAAAACTCGAACTAATCACTCACTAATCAAGGTCATATTAACGCAACCACCTCCACACAGAGCACAAAATTTTTGGGCAGATGTTACGCTTTAATTGCCCTTTCCTTACCTTATTCGCATGCAATATCCCTTGAGTACTAATCCAAACACCATATTAAATTCAATTGAACTTTACAAACATATTTCATTTATAAAAAAAAATATAAAAAAAAACTAAGAATAAAAAATATATTAAAATATAAATTTGGGAACCTTTGACAGAAAATTTTAAATTTATATATGTAAATTTATATAATTTATATAAAAAACGTCCGATACAATAAAATGAGAAAAAAAATAATCTTTAATTTATTTCCTTTTTAAGTTTTAAAATCTTTTCTTTTCAGAATTCATATCAATTGCGCATCTACTACGCATACTTTACCGAACTAAGTTTTAACCTGCAGGAGCTCCCTAGGGCTAGTGGCTTATTCCTTCAATATATTTTTCTTTCTTATGAACATCAATATATAAACCAAAAATTAATTGATAAGAGTTACTAAAGAGAAATAATAATATAATAATAATATACAATTCTATTTACTGTTTTTTTTTCTCGTTCCCGAAAATATATATAAAACACGTAGTAAGTACCCTCTAACGGGCTGTAGTGGCTATAATAAAAAAGGAACAAAAAAGTAATTAAATCGCTTAAACAAACTTACTTCTTTTAGGCACAAAAAAATTATAAATAAAAATCACATTAGTTTACTAGAATTCTTCTTATTAAAAATATAAAAAGTTTTGATAGATAACAAAAATTCTTTACTTTTTAAATACTATTTATGTTTTTTGTTTTTACTCAAAATATCCACAAATATATTTCTAAACTTGGTGTATATTGTAAATAAATAAATATTTCTGAACTATCTGATTATATATATTTTTTATTTAGGGTAACTGTTTGAAGTCTTTTAGTTGTTGATTAATTATTTCGATATATTTTGACGAAGCTGTTAACTGGCTATCCGCTGGTAGTTTACAACGTTCCTTGTTTGGACTTCTTCATTCACACCTTTTTCTAGTGATGAAAACACTTTCTACGTTGTTACACTTTTTTGATGCTAGCCAGCTATAAAACGAACGCACAAAACTTGTACCTACATACAAAAACGATTACAAAACTAAGATTTTCCTTACGTCATTTCTGTGTCAAAAAGAATATATTTTTTATTTATTTTCCAAGTTAATTTTTTAATTTATCCATTACGTAAATTTCACATAGATTCTCCACATACAATTTTTGTCTTGTTGTCCTTCAGACTCTGTCATAAAAATAATAATTATAAAATTTAATCACATAAACCTTAGAAACAAACTATATTCTTAACCCTTTACCGCACATAGTTATCGCATTTTAGTTCAAATTTCCTTTTAATATTGTTTGCTACTAACTTTAACACTTTCACTTCAACTTTTAGGATATGTAAAACAGTTTTCCTATTTAAATAACTTAAAATTTTTTATTAATTAAGTGAGAAATTTTTCATAAGCTTCCAAAAAATTTCCAAATTATTCATAAAATCTTTTCCCGCCCATCCGTCCATCTTTTTACAAATCGCCATATTTTAGTTTCTCAATTTTTATTCTTTTAGGCAAGATTTTCTATTTATTTTTTCTTTATCCATTTATTTATTTGTTTATACTTTCCTTAATCTTTTCCTATAGTTTACTACCTTCCATAAACAATAAGTAACCCGGGTATTAATAGCTGTCAAAGATTTTCCTCCTACCAGGATCTCATAATAAATGGTAATATTTATTTTTATTCAAAAATATATCTTCAAATTTTTAAACTTACTAAATTCTCTCACCGTGTACCATAACATTGTGTATGCTAAATACAGTTTTGTTTTTATTTTTTGTTTTTTTGTTTTGATTGATTCTGGCATTTCCTTGTTCTAAACAGAAGACCACTGGCAACTGTATTATACGTATACACCAAAAACATACACACATACGCACTCACGTAAAAATTTCACAGCCGCCGCAACGAAACACGCATGGTAAGAAAAAATATTATCTTATCAAATTTATTAATTTTATACATTTAAACTTTTATTTTTCAGGAACAAAGAAAAGAAACAACGATTTACAAACAAATCCTTACAAGCCTCAGATAAATAAAGCAAACAAACGAACGAAAATATAGAAGAAACAATAATTAACCAAACACAAAAAAAGTCAAGGAAAACAAAAGTTCTGACTAAAATAAAATAAACAAAAACAAAATTTCGAATAAAAAATTAAAATACTAATAAAATAAACAACCACTAATCTGTCCAATATAATATCATTTTATAGTACGGTTGACGCCAACAATATCCACATACTTCTGTAGGATGTGGCAGTCAAGTTACTGTACAAACGAACTACCTATAGTAAGCACAACACGCATGGCAAATAGTAACAAGTAGAATAAGATACAACCAACACACAGAGAAACACAAACATAAAATCACTAAACACACACGAAAACACATAGTAGGCCTTGTCTAAAAGATTAGATAATTAGACATAATTAGAAAATATATTGGACAGTTTGTAAAGAGACGTAAACTAGGAAGATTGAGTTGTGATTTATTTTTAATCTTAAAAATAATAAATTAACTAAATCAATAAACCTAATAAAATAATCTTAAAATTAGTATTGTAAAACTAAACTTAAGTCAGTTATAAAACTATTGTAAAACTTAAAACTAAACTAGATTAAACTATTAAACATTTTTATCCTTTATTTGGACACAATTCCTACAAATGGGGGCTCAACCTAAAAACAAATGTGTATAAAAGTGATTGTGAAGAATTGCTAACTTATGGTTTGATATAGTGAAAAAATATATTTGTTTGTGGTTTAATTTATGGAGTGAAGTTGAAAATTAATGTATCAATATCTTTTTAAAATCTAGTGATAACATTTTAAAAGAAAACTTATTCTGTTTTAATAATTTGCACTAACAGATATTTTATCAATCAAAATAATATGAAATTTGAAAAGAAAATTTAATTTATTTTAATAACTTGCACTAACAGAGTTTTCATCAATAACAAGTAAGAGTGCTATATTCGGAATATACCCTTCACTATCTGTGAAAATATAGTTAAGTGAAGTAACTCCAATCAAAAACGCAAATATTGGGGTGACAGAGAAAAAAAATGGTACTGCATATATATATATATATATATATATATATATATATATATATATATATATATATATATATAATTTTATATAAAAGTCATATCGGCTCTTAATGGGTTAAGCAATTTTAAAAAATTATTGTATTTCCTTAAAGACCTCTTCAAAAGCTTTAAAATGATATCCATATCGGTATTAAAAAAAATTGAAAATTTCAGAGCCCCGTACCTCAGAAAATATGAGCGAGCGCCAATTTTTTTACTTGATGTTTATTTCTCATTTTTTAGTTCTCAATCGCCCCATACATTTATTTTTTTGATTGGAGTTACTAAATTGTTCAAAATGACATGAAAAAATTAGAGGCAGGCATGGTGACTTGCATGCTGCCTCGAAGGACATAATGCTGGCTCCAATAGCACCTCTTTCGACACAATGTCTGAGCGATTGACGTATTTTTTTTTTTTTTTTTTTGTTTTGTGATTTCAACACTAACACGATGAATAAGGATTCAGAATATATATACTTAATGGGGTCGGAAATGGATATTATAAAAATTACACACGGAATGACAAACTCATATATACCCTTTTTCCACTTTTTGTGGTGAAGGGTATAAAAATAATGTAAAAGAAGTGGTTAACGAAAAAAAAATCATAAATAAACAAATATTTTAATTAAATAATGTTTGTTTAAAATTAAACTAAAAACAATATACTAAGAATCTACTCAAGTAATCGATACCTATACTCAATAGGAGAGGAGCTTACTTGTACATACTCGTACATATGTAAGTAAATATAAAACTGTGCAAACAAAAAAATATGTGTATACGTAAAAAAATCCCAAAAAACATAAATATACATGTGCAATTAATATCAAACTAACCACATGTAACGCTGAAATAAATTCTAATTAAATTCTTAAAATAAAATAAGAAAACGGCAACAGAAAACTTATTAGAATTAAAAGTGGGTGATACGTAAATAAATAAAATCTAACGTGATGTTTCTATACATAAACTCAAAAAAAAAACATACACAACCTGTATAAAAAAAGTAACGAGAACAAATAAAGAGAAAACAAAAACAAACGTATGTAAGCCATTTAATATATTTACGTAGAAAAGTAAGAGACTATATAAAAAGTTCAAGTGTATGTGTGTAAAGAGTGTATACGTAAAATGTGTGTATAAAAAACAACCCCTATTTTGTCGTCAAGCAAATGAAAATAAATAAATGAAAAAGAAAGGTCCATACATTGAGAAGAGATATTAAGCTATGTGCAGAATTGAGGAGAGAATTAAAGCTGTGTGTAGAATTGAGGAGAATTAAAGCTTTGTGCAGAATTGAGAAGATTTAAAGCTGTGTGCAGAATCGAGAAGAGAATTAAAGATGTGAGCTGATTGAAGAACAGAGTTATAGAAGTATAGAGTCCCAATTCGCTCGATGCAAGAGAATAAGACTGCTTATTTTCATTTTCTTCTTTGAACTTTCATTATTGTTCGCACAGTGCAAGTCTTATTGCTTAAATTGTTTAGATTTTTGTATGAATGTACACACACACATCTGTGTTTTTTGTTTTACGAATATGGAAGCAAAGCGAATTGCAAGTACAAGCAAGTCTGTACTCATTTAATTTTACCTCACCCCGATGCCTACAACCTAATCAGCTCAGCTTAAATACTTTCATCGTGCGAATTGGGACAGAGTTAATGAACAATTGTATGCATGTATTTTGTAAATGTATAGAGATAAAAGAGAACTATATTATACAAGAGTGAATATAACAGAGTATACCATAAGTTAGTGTTATGGCAGTTATGTGTTTAATTAAATTTTTATTAGACCTTGTCATAGTCAACGGGTTCTTCAATAACATGTGTTATTCGAAGTAGCAAAATTAAAATAGTTAAGAGTTATTAAATTAGAGCCGAGTAGTTTTGTCAAAAAAGAAATTAATAGTATTTACGTTAAATTTTATTTAATTAAATAAAAGATAATTTAATTAATCAATAGATTTTTTATTAAATTTTGATTTGCAAAAAGGAAAAGATAAAGAAAATTTTAATTAACTTTGGTATACTTTGGTATACTATAGAGGTAGAACATTTAGACTAGGATTTTCGTGCAGATGTACAGATGATGATCAATTATTAAGATCCGAAGAAACCTAAGAAGAACATAATGAAGATGCGCATAACCCTAACAGATGAAATTTCTTTATCAAGTAGACCTCGCAGAACTTCATTTGCAGATAGGCAGGTAATAGAGAATCAGGTTAAGGCGTGGCTCGAAGAGGGTACCATAAAGCCGAGTTTTTCTGAGTACTCCTCTCCTGTTGTATTAGGTTCAAAGAATGATGTTACGAAGCGGTCTTGCTGTGATTACATATGCTTAAATAAGAAGATAGTTCGTGACAACTTTCCCATGATATTGGTTAATGATGTTATTCTGGAATGATGTTAATTAAGAGGCTAAGGTATTGACTTGAGAAATAGTTTTTTTTTCATGTACCGATCGGGGAGGAATCGTGCAAATATACCTCTTTTGTAACGTAAAGTACACAGTATGAATTCTAGTATGTACCTTTTGGAATAAGTAGCTTACCTGCCATTTTTCGCAGATATGTAGCAGTGGTATTTCACAAACTGATTGCAGAATATACTGTTGTTATTTATATGGACGATATGGTTGTACTATCTCGCGATAGGAGGAAAGGCGTTAAAAAATTGCGTAGAGTACCAGAAGTCGCATCGTTAAATGGACTTCAGTTCAAATGGAGTAGTGTCAGTTTCCAATTTCTAGGCTATATCATCGAAAATTCCCCAATATCCCCATCAGAAGAGAAAATTGCGTTTATAAGAAAGTTTTCAACACCAAACACCGTTGAAGCCGTATAACAATTCCTGGGCTTGACATCCCTTTTTCGTCGTTTTATAAAGTATAACGCAATTATCGCTAGACCGTTATCTAATATGTTAAGAAAAGATACAAAATTTATGATGGTTGATGCGGCATTGCTAACTGTACGCCAGCTTAAAGCAGCCTTAACAAGCAAGTATGTTTTACGTTTATACAACCCAAATGCCGAAACAGAAATTCATACTGGCGCGAGCAAACACGGTTACGGAGCAGTATTTCTTCAAAAAAATTTAGAGGACTTAACATTTCACCCGATAGAGTGTATGAGTAGGAAAACTACAGTAGCTAAGGAGAAAATACCACTCCTTTGAATTGTTAGTTCAATCTATTGTAAAAGCCCTGAAAAAATGGATATACGTCCTGGGGTTAAAATTCAAAATTGTTACAGACTGTAACGCTTTTGAAATGACGATGCGCCAGGATGACTTGCAGGTGAGTGTATCAAGAATTCGACTACACCATTGAACATCAGTCTTGAACTCGAATGAGACACATGGATGCACTAAGTTGAATGTCATATCAAATACGCAATTCTCTATAAGGACCCAACTAATGAACTTATAGTGGTACCTGAGGTAATGCAAAAGGAAATAATAGAAATGGCACATCATCAAGGGCACTTTGGAGCATGAAAAACCAAAGATTTAGTTGAGAAAAATTTTTTTATTTGGAATGCCTGGTAGTAGGGGAAAAATCAGGAAAAAAAAGAAGGCTTACTAGACCCGATCGATAAATCGGATCAACTCCTTATGACGTATCATATAAACCAGGCTGGACCCATAGAGTTTATCCAAAAAAAATGTACAATAGCGTTTTGGTAATCATCGACATTTTTAAAAAATTAGTTTGGCTTTACCCGACCAAAAGCACAAATAGTAAAGAGGTTGTCGAGAAGTTTACAAAATTATCTGCCATAATTAGAAATCCATAACGGATAATATGTAATAGAGAAACTGCTTTCACGTCCAGCGAGTTTGCAGAATATTGCAAAAACAAAGGGATCCAACACCTTTTAATCGCCTCGGGAGTTCCCGCAGAAAACGAGCAAGTGGAGCGAATTAATCGCATTATCGTGCCCATATTAGCCAAAACGTGTGCCGAAAGCCCTAATCAATGATACAGACATGTAGACAGAATTCAAACAGTTCTCAGCAATACCCCTTCGCGAACCACGAAAAGGATGCTGATAACGGGCATTAACATGAGGACCTGGGAAGATACTTAATTCATGGAAGAAATTTCGATATCAGAACTACAAAGAGAAAGAGACAAAGTTAGAGATGAAGCCCTAGAAAATATATCAAAGATTCAAGTTGAAAACGAGAAAACATACGATGCGAAAAGAAGACTGAGTACGAAGTATAAAGTAGGCGGTCTAGTAGCCATCAAACGTACCCAACATGTAGCAGGTATAAAGATTCGTTCAAAATCTTTAGGACCATATAAAATAATAGCCATATTAAACCACGATCGTTATGAGGTAATGAAAACAGGTGAAGGGTCGAAGAGTGCACCACTGTTGCTGAATTTATGAAGCCTTGGAATCCGGCTTCGGGACGAAGCCAGCGTCAGGAGGGCCGAATGTAAGCAATAACAGTCAAGTCACTGTACAAACGGACTACCTATAGCAAGCACAGCACGCATGGCAAATGGTAGGCTACAATATAACAAGTGGAATTAGATACAACCAATACGCACGCAGGAGGAATGGTATGGTATTAAAGACTTAGTAGGCTTTATTACAAAAACAATGATATACAACACATTCATACATAACGCACAGAGAAACACAAACCTAAATTTCACTAACACACACACGAAAACACATAGTAAGCTTTTTCTAAAACATTTGACAACACAAGGAAAAAAAATAATTACAAAATAATTTGGACAGTTTGTGAAGAGACGTAAACGAGAAAAGTCGAGTTGTCATTTATTTCTAAACTAAAAAATAATAAATAAACGTAATAAAATAATCTTAAAAATAGTAACTATTGTAAAACTTAAAACTATCTAATAAAAACTAAACTAGATTGAACAATTAAATGCTTTCACCTTTTATTTAATTTATTTTCATATTCTTATTCAACAGAATATTTCAGCAGCCTTGCTTTTACCTCAACAGTCGAATACGTATACATTCCATTCCGCAAAAAATCCGTGTCCTACAAGTACACATAGCAGGAAACGCTGTGCGGAAATTGTTTAGCTAGACAGGTATTTTATTTACCCAACGTGGGAAACTCTCATCCCTGTGATCGTGCCATTCTCTACCAAATATTAGCAGGGCCCAGTAAGCATTTCTATAGTACATCCTTGCCTTGAAATTTACTTCCCTCGCAATTGAATGCTTTCTTTCCATAGTCGGAAACCTCATAAACATCACGCTATCATTTACCGTGCAATATAATAATATCGACAGCCCGCAAAAATTTAGTTTTTGAGGCGAAATACATATATATTAATTACAATTAAAAAAATATTCACATATATGTATATAGTTAGTTAAATCTTTTCTTTTTCTTCTTATGTCCTTCATTTGGGCAACGCCTCTACTATTTTCCTTCATGGATTGTGGCTGCTTCAGGGATGGGAAACTCTCTACAGTACTTTGTTATAGTGAAGCAAAGAACCTAGAGAATGCTTGTTTATTTCCGCTGAGAAACAATTAAGTTCTAAGAATCTTTCAGCCAACTTACAACGCGAAGTAGTCTGTTATTCATCTAAAATATAAGCGTTTACTTTTTCTCTTAATCACAGCTTTTCCTGAATACACCTAACTATTAATCCTCTGAATAATAATTCAAAGATCTACTGCATTTATTAAATACTATGTAAGAAAACTATACACCACAAACAACCACTTACCCTAAAGATGAATTACAGATCTTAGCTACTAGCTAATATTGCACAAGGGAAGCAAGGTATTTAATACAAACTTATGGGAAACTTATCTCTATCAGGTACTAAACTATTATCACAGCCATTAAAAAAAATCGCTAAGACTATGAGGTATTAGGACATCACAACATATACATATTGTTACCTACAGGCCAGGACACTCTACATTTCAGAAGCTTTCTGCGAAATTTTGCGTTGATGATCTTCCCGAAATTGCTTTGCACCATGTTTCCTGTAGACTTCCTGTTCAGGTACAAACTTAATTATTCTGGCCCTTTTATTGTATCTTCCGGCACTCTTTCTTATGACCTCGTCATGTTTTCTTTGATTTGGTTTCTTATTCGTTCATCAGACTTTGATACAATGCAGTGATCAAAAATTGATTGTAGCTTTTACGTTAATTTATAGTCAACTCCGCTCGAATAAAAATTCAAATCCCAATATCTTTGGTCTTCTTTTAAGTAGGCTCTAATGGCAGTCAATATACTCTGGTTAACCCGTTGATAAACAGGAGTTTTCATATGCTGGCTTTTGTATGAGGAGATCAAATCTTAAATCAAATCTTGAATAATTTCCGGAACTCCAAATTTGTGGAAAACTTCGTGGGTCAGAAATTCCAGCGGTCGCCTCTTTTACCTCTTTGATAAATGTATATTTGCTTAAGTGATCTAGCACAATAAAACATTAAAATTTCCACTTTTTGAACACGGATATTTGCCTCGGAAATCTAAATAAAAATTTTGAAATAGTCTATCAGTGATGACTTGATTTCCGATTTCTGTGCGCAAATTTTGATGTTTTACTTGAGCAATGTAATTCTTTACCTTGATGTGCATTCTTGGCCAATTAAAGAATCTTCTCAACTTTTCCAGGGTTTTAGCTGAAGTTAAATTTGAATTGGCTTTTCAATTACCGCCTATGTTATATGTGGTGGGACCCAAATTTTCCACTAACATTCTTTGCCATCACCACGATCAAAATCCATTCTTTTGAGCACATAGCTATCATCGACTATCAAGTCCGGCAATCTGTCTTGGCTTTGTTTTATGTATTTAATCAGTTCCAAATATTCTTCACCTCAGAACTTCATTGTTTCAAAACCAAATAGTTCCTCCAAATTTATCTCTTCTGCGCAAAGATTCTCCTCTTGCGCCCGAGAAAGCAAATCAGCTATAACGTTGTCAAAACCTTTTCTGTGCTCAATACTAAATTTAAATGATTGCAGTTTCAGTGATCGCCGGGGCCTTTCAGAGACATTAGCCACCTAAGGCTAGGGTGGTCTGTTACAGTAGTAAACGGCATTATTTCAACGAACGGACGGAATTTCTTCACTGCCATTACAGCCGCTAAGCAATCCTTTTCTGTAACATTGTAGTTCGTTTGACATGAGTTTAATTACTGGCTATAAATGCTATTAGATGCACTTTACCACTATCATTTAGCTGATATAAAACAGCACCGATCAGCACTAATCGTACCCTAAGTATTCTGGAAAAATCGGAATGCTTAAGCACTGGGACTGACGTCAAAGCTTTTTTAAAACTTTAAAACGCTTCGATTACTTCAGGTGTCATTTAAAAATTTTTCAGACTTCTACAGCCTATTATACATCAGAGACACTTGAGTTGTTAAAAACAGATCTGTGATTTTTGCAGGCCTATTATCAGATTTGCTTTCTCAAGCAGGCAGCTACCTCTTCTAAAATTCCTAAATGCTTCTTAAAGCTGTCAGATATCACCAAAAGATCGTCAAGATAAATAAATACGTTTTCTCCAAGCTTATGCAATATAACTTTGTCCATTACACGACAAAGTGGCTTAGCCGCATTGGACAGCCCAAATGGCATTTCGCGAAATTTGTAAAGTGGCCGGCCTGCTACAGTAAACGCCGTATAGGGCCTACACTCTTCCTCAAGCTCGATCTGCCAGAAGGCGAACTTCAAATTAACACTACTAATAAAATTAGTTTCATCGATTCTGCCTAAGATGTCATCTGCAAAGGATATGTATCTTTAATAGTTATTTAACTGTCTGGCATCAAGGACAAATCTATTTTTTCCTGGTTTTCTGACTACTGTTGTCCTATTAGACCAGGGACTTTTGCTGTCTTTAATTACATACAGGATAAGCATATTATCTATTTCCTTATAAATGATTTCTTGAGATAACGGATAACGCTGGAAGCAACTCAATCATATTACTCAATTTTTGCTGCTGCTGTTCCTTTAGCACATGAGGATAAGATCTGTGATCTTTGACTTTAAAATCTTCTTGGATGTTTTCAATACCTAGTTCATCTATTTTTAAAATTTTAGTGGCCAAATAAAAAATCTTCCAGAAATCAACTCCTAGATAGGTTTTTTGCTTTAAGTCTGAACATAAGTAGAACAAAATTTTCTCGCTTTTATCATTAAATGTAATTTCAAGTTCTACTTTGTCCAATAACCAATGCTCTTTTCCAGCTGCAGTAGAAACTAAAGATAATATTGGCTGAAAACTAATCTCGAATTCATATATAAGTTCCCTAAAACCCGTGCCTAGGAACCTAATTAAGGCTCCTGTATCGAGCAATCCCTTAATATAATGATCACCTACGAAAATCTCAGCAAAAGCACGAGGGTCTGTATATTTGTCCGCGGTTCTTATTTTTTCAACTCCCAGTCTTCGCCTTTTTCTCCTTTCTGCAAATTTCTCTTCTAATTTTTATATTCGATTTGAAATTTATTCATATAGATACATTAAAAATACTGTTTCTGGCTTTTTCGCAATTCAGTTTTCGTTTATCGAAAGCGTATTTATGTCGCGATTGGGGGTTAAGTTTA
The DNA here is from genome assembly GCA_937654795.1 of Cistogaster globosa. NCBI lineage: Eukaryota > Metazoa > Arthropoda > Insecta > Diptera > Tachinidae > Cistogaster > Cistogaster globosa. The sequence continues at coordinate 44,834,835 of OW569407.1, forward strand.
TTAAAGTTTTTAACAAGTTTTATTAATTTAATACTGTCTTTTTTATAGCAATTCTGCAGGGAGATTTTCCATGGAACGATGATTCCTTCTGATACCTTGCCACTGTGAAAGTTTTTTGCTTTGCAGCTTAGAAAGTTGGGAGATTTAACGTCCATTCTGCCGACATTTTCAGGAAATCAATGGATTTCTAAGAGCTTGTTGTCGCCTTTTGTCTACTTCTAAAGCCGCCACTACTTCGCACTGCTCAGAGAATTCATCCAAACTTTCTGTAGACTTCTCAGCACTTCATTAACCTGCCTCGTATACCTGTTAACTGGCTAAGATACCAGATTTTTTGGCTCTTTCCAACAAAATATTTTTTCAGCCTCAACACATTCCTGCCTCAACTCTTTAACTGAATTCACTTCGATAATGTAAACCCTGTTCCTGATGTCATCTCTTAAATTCTTTTTGATAATTTTTATAATTTCTGTTTCAGGCAGGGATATATTTAATACCGAATGCATTTGAGCCATTTAGAAGAAGAACGCATCAATTCCTTCTCTGTTTAAAACTCGATCTGGTGGACTGGTATTGTTTAAGGAGCGTTTCTTTCAGAGTGGTCCACTCGGAAACATAATTTGTCTTAAAATACAACCAGTACCAATTTTCTGCAACACCCTTAACAAACGAATTAAAATTATCTAACACTTCACTCCACGGAATGCCATATTGTCGCTGTAGGCGCTTCACGTGAAACACAAAACCTTTTACTGCCAGTTTATTGATATCTCCTGACAATTATTTTTATTTTTTTTGTGGCCTACATAAAGCATCTTCGCAACACTACCGCCCACTTAAGCCTTTTGGTCCCGAATAGGCTCAACATTACCTCTGCCATTTTGGCTAGCGGTTCCAGGTAAACAACTTTCATTTTTGACCTTTGATTATGGTATCTCTGTATCCGGTAAACCACGCCATTTAATTTCCTGATTACCTTGTATGGTCCCTCCCATTTGTCCCTCAATGAATCCCTCCGTGTTTGCTGCTCGATCATACCTAGTTTTCATTTTATCGCTGAATATTTTAATGCGGTGACGGACAAAATTATGAAGCTCATGCTCTTGCGCTTGGGGAACATTTTCATTGTCTTCGTCTGCAGGTCCCGGTTGAATGCCAAATTCTAAATCTGCTGGCAGTTTTAGTTCTGTACGAAACAAAATTTTTGCTGGACAACGTTAGGATGAATCATGTATAGCTGACCGATAAGCTAGTAGGAACTTTTGTATATGCTCATCTCAACTCTTTTGGTGTGCACTGACCACTTTTCTGAGATATTCCTCTAGGGTACGATTAAATCTTTCTATCATGCCATCAGACTGTGAATGAAGCGGTGTCGTTTTCCTAGTTTTTATACCATATACGTCACACATATCTTTAAATATGGTCGATTCAAAATTTTTTCCCTGGTCTGAATGCAGTTCTAGTGGAACACCGCATCGACGCACCCAATAGTTAACAAGAGCGTCCACTACTGTTTTGGACTCTTGATTTGGAATGGCATACACTTCAGGCCATTTTCTAAAATAATATATAAACACTAGTACATATCGGTTTCCAGCATCACTAACAGGAAATGGACCAGCGATATCGATAGCTATCCGTTCAAAGGGGGCACCTGCGTTGTATTGCCGAAGCGTGCTACGAATCTTTCTCGTAGGACGCTTGGCCGAATGCACTGTTCGCAATTTGCAATCCAATTGTTGGCAGCTTATCCAGTAAAATCGTTGCTTTTTCTTTTCCGGCGTTTTTGTTATTCCCATATGAACCCGCTGGAACCATTATGGAACTGCTTCATTATCTCGCTTCTTTTAGAAGTTGGCACGACAATTAAGTCTGCTGTTTTGCCATCTGTGCTTTCCCAAGATCGGTATAAGCAGCCATCTACCACTTTCAGGCTATTCCACTCAGCCCAGTACGATTTTGCTAGGCGGCTATCTGCTGATATTTCATTATGGTTCAGTCTTCTGTTATTTTGCTTAGCCAATATAATTTTCACCAAAATTGGATAATCATTTTGGGCCTTCGACCAGTCTTCACTTGACCAAATGAAGGTAAGCTGCACTTCAATGATGCACTCCTTTTTCTCGACATTTGTGCAGTGCTTGCACTTTACATTGTATGGTCGTCTTAAAATCGCGTTTTTGTGCTTTCCGCCTTTTTTATGCACAATACTAAAGTCATAGTTCTGCATCTCAATAAGGGTTCTTAAATTGCATCAACCAACGTAGTGCGAAGTGGTCTGTTCTTAAGATGAAATGTTGACCATATAAGTACTAGTGGTAATGTTTAAAACACTCCAGCACTGCTAAAAGCTCCCGTCGTGTAACGCAGTAGTTCCTTTCGGTCTTCGACAGTATCCTGCTGTAGTAGCCAATGAACTTTTCTTTTTCTTTAATCTCCTGAGAAAGCACTACTTCTATTCCATAACCGCTTGCTTCCGTGTCCAATATGAATTTCTGCCCAGCTATTGGATAGGCGAGGACTGTATCGTACACAAAAGTTTTTTGAGCATCTCTCCAGTGGAATGGCTGTGACTTCTTGGTCAACTCATGCAAGCTAGCAGCCCCTTGAGCGAAGTTTAGCACAAATCTCCTACAGTATGTGCAAAGATTCAGGAAAATACGCAGCTCATGAAGATTTTGTGGGCAAGGTCAAGTCTTTACCTCCAGTATTTTTTTTATAAAGAGAAGTAGCACTTCAGGCAATAATGCCTATTTAGTTATTTTTTGTAACCGTGCTACATTCTTTAGGAAAGGGATAGATGAGAGATAAGACACGTGGTGAAAGGAGAGAGAGAGAGAGAGAGTTATTTATTTTACTTCGCCGGCGAATCTGTTATGAGAAAGTACCGACGAAGGAGACTGCACGTTTTTTTGTTCATTCTGAATATATATTTATATTTATATTTATAAAGACATATATAGCCATTTTATTAGTTATTTTACTTCGCCGGCGAATATGCAATAAAGAAGTACCGACGAAGGAGGCTGCATGTTTAATGTTAATTCTGAACATGTATTTATACCATTAAACAGAAAAAAACATTTTTTTGTCTTCATCAGTTGATATGCCCTCAGCTGTTACACGAAGCCCCAGTTATTTGACCTCGTTTTGAAACAAAGCACATTTTTTAACACTTAATTTTAATCCTGCAGCTGTTATATGCTTTAATACTTAATCCAGGTTTTTGAAGTGTTCGTCAAAAGATTTTCCCATCACGAGTTTGTTATCCAGATACACTAAGTACCTCTTCCAATTGAGGCACTTAAGCACACATTCCATTAAACGCTCGAAAGTAGCTGGAGCGTAGCAGAGCCCAAATGGCATCACCTTGAACTGCCATAAACCACCACTCACGCTAAAGGCAGTTTTCTCCTTGTTTTTATCGGATATCTCTACTTGCGCTCTGCAAGTCCATGGTGGAGAACCATTTTGTTCCGGCCAACGCGTCTAAGGTGTCGTCAATTGTAAGCAGCGGATAACTGTCTTTCTTGGTGACGTCATTGAGCTTCCTGTAGTCAACGCAAAACCTGGTACTGCCGTATTTCTTTTTTCTAAGACTACTGGCGAAATCAACGGACTCGATTATGGCTCAATGACTCCGTTCTGTTCCATTTCCTTCACTTCGTTTCGCTTTGCTTGGGCAACACTTCTAGGTGCTTGTTTTATAGGCCTCGCTTCGCCAGTATTAATTTCATGTTTTAACACTGCCGTTCTACCTTGTCTTTTATTAATTGGGGCGAAGAAAGAGAAACGTTTTCTCAGCAACTGCTTTGCTTTGTTTCTGTCAGAAGATGTTAATTCAGCCACCTATTTTCGCACTTGGTCTGATAGTAAATTTCGTTCTCTGGCTGTTATTTCGGCACATACTGAATTTCCCGAACAATTGATTATGGCTTCTGCTGGCTCACATCGACCCATCTCAAAATTCGTTTAATAGCCTTTTCAGATTAAGTACTCTCACAGGAACTCTCCCATCATCGCAGATTCACACGAGGGCTTTAGCTGTTAAAATGTCGTCTTTTAGTTGTTTTGGTTCTACCACTCACAACCGATTATCCACACAATCTGCCTCCACGCGTGCCCCACATTGTAGGGCCATCGGTTGTGCGAGCTAGCACTTGCCCCTTAGCGCTAGGTCGATTAAGCTTAACGATGATTCTATAGCTTTGTTTTTGTTCACCCACTTGTCGTCCCTCGCTGTCAAGCAGATCTTGATCTTTTTTAATAGATCTGCAGTTACGCTGGCCAACTTTTCCGAAGTTAAAGCGTTTGGCGCGACACTTACTCCTTTCCTTCTGCCTAATTTGTTTTACAATATCTTTAATCTTGCTCCTTTTGCCGTCGTGGATATAATCATTAGTCTCAAGACATCGCACATCTTTTACACCTTCAAGATGACTTTTGCGCTCTCCTGTGCTAGCGCAAAGGTTGATTTTTGCATTACACAAACCGCATATTTAACATCTGGCTCACAAATGCTTCAATCTTAAACTGATCGAGATTTGGATGAAGTTCGGTTGGGTAAGTCAGTTGCACCACACCTTCAATTTCCATTGCGAAGTCTTGAAGCGTCTCGTTCTCCTTTTGAACCTTGCCTTGTAAATCCATTTTGTAGAGTTCTTTTTTTTTTTTTGCTCACCTCCGTACTTACGTTGTAAGGCATTTAAGGTTGCGCTGCCGTCAAAACTCGGATTATTTATCTTGATAGCATGCTCAGAGATAATTCACGCTGGTTCCTCTCGAACTTGAAGATCGCCCATATGCACTTTTAATTCATGCAATTCTTTGTCCAATTTTCTCTGTAAGACGGATAACTTTTCAATAAACTCGCTGACTCATTTCCACACCGTCCACTCTTTTGCCGAAGACTTCTGATATTTCTTGAAATTTCTCATTAACCTCCGCTAAAAGCCTTTCCCCGTTGACACCACAGCTTTTTATATTGCTTCAAGCTTCTGATTATTTTCTTCTATTTTCTTCATCATAGCAGCAAACATAGAACTAAAGTCCGTAACGCTGTTTGTTGCTAAGGTACATAATCCAATCACTTCTTTTTCTCTGAATTCGTATGTCCTAATATCAACACCATGCCGCTTGAATTCATCTATAAATCTCTTTTGAAATTCCGCTTTATTGCCCGCTGTCGGAAGATCAATCTTTCTCAACTCTATTTTTAGCTGCTCAACTTTTAGCTCATCAAATTTCATTGTGATTTATTTATTATTTGCAATTTCACTTCTGACATCAGTTGTTACGATTATTTATAAACGTTTATTTCATTGAGTTCTCTTATTGCAAATTTAATACACACAATTTAATTACTACTTTAAATAAATTACACTTTAATTGGATGATTATTTACTTATTCACGATTAGTAGACAAAGGTACGCGATGGCAACTTTACGACTGTGTACCACAAGATCTTTACTGGTTGACGTTTACACTACCAACTTGCTGACGATTCAATGTTGGTATCAACGTTGCAATCAACGACCTATTTAACTTTTATTTACTTATTAATTATTGATGAATATGAATAATTGTATTATTTCTTTGTTTAACTTAATTTAATACATTAATTGCTGACTGCGAGTTATATTTAACTTTAATTTGAGTATAAAATGAATGTCACAATTTGGTTAAGACTTCTTCCGTTTTGTACAATAAAGAAGGTTACATTAAAAAATTATTTAAGAATTGCTTCTTTAATTTTCAAATTATAACGAGGGCCAAGGGTTGGCCCCAACATTAACTTCTTAGTGTTCCTTTAGAGGAACACGGTAACTGGCGCCCGAACAGGGACCCGCTTAAATATGCAGGTTCCTTAAAAACCTGACCTGGTTGAAAGTAATATGTGTTCTGCAATTCCCACGGGACCCTCCAGAACTATAAACAGATTATGAAAAAATTAACGAGTTCTTTTTAAAACTCCAAAAAAAACACCGTTTGAAAAAATTTTTTTCTAATAAAAAATTTTTATAAGAATTATACTTATACGTATTTTTTCATCTTTAAGAAATGCTGTTGCTGTAAGTTAACGAGAAGTGCTAAAAATGATAATTGCTATTTCGAAAGAGGAGATTAACCTGATCAGAAGAAAGAATACCAACCAAAGGAAGCATTTATCCTAAAAATTTAATCTAGAAAATCAAAAAACCAAGGAAAAATCATGTGGTGAATTTTTTATTTATTTTTAATATAGATTCATTAACTCAGTCAGTGACAGAATTATCGGGTTCAGGAGGTGCGCTCATGAACGAGCTCAGGAAAGCGGATAGCCGTATCAGTTCTTTGAATGCGCAACCAATTGCTCCGACTGTTTTACCTTTACGTGGTCCAACATCGGAGGACGAACTTAGGGAAATTAATAGACTTCCTAACGCGGTTAAACTTTTTAAGTGTTCAAAGGGGACCCATCACAATATGTATTCTGGATACATACGGTTAAAGGGATCCTCGAAGATTATAAAATAAGTCGCGGAAACCCCATTTTTAGGGCAATTTTAAAAAGCATTAGGGGAAGATCCGGGTTAGGCGGATAGTGCGCTTAAATCACACAACATTTTCGATTACGATTGGCCGGCAATCGAGTCATGCCTTTTCCTACATTACGCAGATAAACGTGACATTCGATCCGTAGATCATCAACTTGAACAACCTACGCAGGGCAGATCTAAATTGGATGAATTTTACGCGAAGGTGAACCATCAGTTTTTACTCATAATAAACAAAATCAAGACAGAAAATCGTTCAAACGAAACGGTAGACGCTTTCATGGAGACGTACAGGAATAGGGCTTTGGACGTTTTTATAAGGGGACTAAGTGTGGATATCTCGCGAATGATACTTGTTCAAAAACCGAGGAGTTTGCCCGAAGCATATACAGCGTACCTTGGTATTCAAAACCTCAATTATAGAAACCATCCAATACACCATACAAATCCATGAATCCTTGTTACAGTGCCAACAAACATGATGAATAAAGAGATAACCCACCGAACTTGCCACCGAGAAGATTCGACAATGGAAATAGTCGGTTCCAACAAAAACCCAGAGGTTACCATCCACCACCGAGCAACAATGCAGTGAATCCTGTGGGACGAATGGACGTGGATTCGTCCGTGCAAACAAGTTAAGTCAACTATATGAACCGGCCACAGCTAACACATCCTTTTAAGAGGACGTTTGGATCTGATCATCCCAAAAACCAGAGAATGTTTAACATCGACACCAGAATTATCAATCACGAAAGCAGAAGGAGGAATAATAATGAGCAGTATGGAGCTGATAAAATGGATCAAGAGGTAAATTTTTTAGATCAAGCCTATCCAGCGTACCTTAAATAGAATACATTGACGGTGATGGAATAGCTCTTAGTTTCCTAATTGATCCAGGGGCTTATACGAATTTTATTAGTCCTTTACTTTTCAAGAGTTCTAAAGAACTCTCAAACCATTTTCTATTCGTTCTGCCGGGAATAAAATTGTAATTAGTGAAAAAGTAGCACCACAATTTTTCTCGTACACCGGAAATAATACTCTAATAACCTTTTATATTTTACAAAGCTTAGATTCATTCCTAAAAGAAACAGAAGCTGTTATCGATCGAAAAAAACATGTGTTAACTATAAAACCAAACATAAAAGTCCCTCTCCTTGAAAAAATATCAGAACAAGTGTATCCAATAACAGAGAAAAAATTATCTAAAAATATTAAGAAAAATTACAATCTTTAATAAAAAAGTGTGATTCGCTATTTGAACCATTAAATAACAAGGAAGCCTAACGGTGAAAAACAATATAGAATGTTAATTGGCTTTAAGCGATTAAATTCCGTTACAGTTCCTGGCACATACCTTATACCAGATATAAACTCCACTCTAGCCAGCCTAAGCAAAGCGGAATTTTTTAGAATATTGGATTTAACTTTCATCAAGTACAAATGAAATCTTCCGATGTTCCAAAAAGGGCTTTTTCCTTAATGAATGGGAGTGAGTTCCAGAGGATGTTTGATGATATTCTGAAAAAGTAAATTGGAAAAATATGTTATGTCTATATAGGCGAAATAATAGTTTACGGAGCCGAAGAAAAAAAACATCTGATGAACAACTAAACAATTTTCGCACGACTTAGCGAGGCTAATCTCACGGTAAATTTGGAAAAAACATTTTATGAAATCCGAAGTAGAGTTCCTTGGATACGTAGTAACCGCAAATGGAGTAAAGCCAGACGAAAGATAATTGCCATCCAGAACATATGTCCTCCAAACAACCTTAAGGAACTAAAAAGCTTCCTTGGCCTAATATCTTACTACAGGAAGTTTATTCCAGACTACGCAAAAGTCGCAAAACCACTTACGAATCTAACAAGAAGTGAATTTTCTCAAGTTATGGCAAATGCATCCAGAAAAGTACCGGTTGCTTTAAATAAGGTAGCACTTAAAGCTTCCAACTCTTTAAAAGAATTATTAATTTCAGCCGACGTGTTAGCATTCCTGAATTTTGAAGAACCCTTTAACCTTGCCATCGACGCGTCAAATTATGCCATAGCTGCTGTGTTATCGCAAGAAATAAATGGTAGAGATAAACCTATCTCATACATTTTGCGATCTCTCAGCAAGACAGAGCAAAGATGTGCCATAGAGCAAAAATGATTCGGATATATACCATCAGCCCCTAACATATGCCTTAGGAAATAGAAACCACAACGCAAAGCTTAAGCGATGGGAGGCAAGTATTCATGAGTATAACGAGGAATTGATTTATAAACCAGGTAAATTAAATGTTGTGGTTATGAACAGAGCTAAATATTCTGAATTATTCTGATACTGATACGGCATCAGAAGGAAATCCGGCTACAGTAAATGCTATTGAAGGAAACGAGAGAACCATAATGGCGAGCGAAACAGGATCTTTCTCAGCCACGATGCATAGTGCTTAACAGGACGTTACGGATCTAATTCCACACGTCGAAGCTCTCATGAATGTTTTTAAGAACCAACTTGTTATAAGAGAAGGTAAGGAATTGTATTGCTTTGAAAACGCTATTAATGAGATATAATATACGAAAAGAAAATTCAGTGGAATTATTAATAACACATTTGAAGCCTTCGTTCATAAGTGGAGTATAGATATCTGAAAGTTTAAAAAATAATCTGCTTAATAATTATAAGAGTGTAAAGACAATTGACACAACAAAACTTTATAAATCGATGACGTATTTCCCAAAAATTTCAGAAAGAATAAAAACTGCACGTGTATACAAGAATGAAAAATTTTAAATTGCACATTCGTCAAAACCACATTAAAACAATTACTTTTAAATACAAAAAGCAAGATCACACATAGACACAGATCAGATATGAAAAATACTAATAAAATCTCAACACAAAAACAGCCTTAGAATCTCACTGTGCAGAGAGAGAGCATAAGCCAAACTTAGACAATGTTAAAATATTACAAATAGAAAATAAATAAATATGTCAGTCTTTGGTTTATTGTATTTGTATTGTTTATTTATTATACAGTGGTCAAATATGTAAAACACGAAATGTATTTTCTTTTGTATTTCTATAGCCCTTGATAATGATATCCGGTGGATATCGAAACATTGCAAAAATATTTTATAATATAAAATGGCCTCAAGCTTGACTATTTTTCTTTAACTTGAAGTTTATGAAAAGGTCGAGCAAGATATTATTGTAAAAACGGAGAGCAGGCCGTAAAAATGGTGTATAATAATTTGAAAAAAACGTCACCTAAACATCAAGAACTACATTAGCAAACGAAAAACACTAAAAATACAACAACTAAATGCAAAATCGACCATAACGTTTTTAATTAAATGTAAAAATACGGGTATAAAATCAAATTTTCTAACCAACTCCACAAAGAATGTACTCAATATCTTTGAAGACAAACAAAGCATATCCAAGGAAACTAACAGCGCCTTAAAAATACTTCAGAGAAGTTTCATGCAAAATTACTAAGTCTCTTGATAAAACACAAACACGAAAAGGTAAAAGATTTTACAATGGAACTGTAACGACTAACGAAAAAGGACAATTATGAAACAGCGAAAATATTCTGATGTTAAAAAGAAACAAAAGGATTATAGACAGATAAAGAAAAAGTTCGAAAAGCTTAAGGAACACCAGAGAGAAGAGCTGAATATTATCTGCAATGATAGCTGGTTTGTGAACGAGACGGATACTTATATCAAACTCAATGGCTGCTATCATTAGAAGAAAAATTCACAATACCTACGGATAGGAAAAAATGTCCATCGTTTAAAATGATTGCAGACGGGGAAGATTGTATACAAACGTTAGACAACAAAGAGGAACAAGAGACAGCCAGAACAAAGTTCATTTTTTAAATGGTGTTCTGAAGTATGGTCGCGACAAACAAATACTGTCAAATACTGTAGAAATAAAACACAAACACTTTCTTGTGTGTATTTGAAAAATGTCTTGGTATCTTAGTATGTTTTGAAAACAACAAGATGTCTTGAAATGTTTCAAGACGTCTTGTTATTTCAAGACGTCTTGGTCATTTTAAGATGTCTTAAAACATTTGTTGAGTAAATTATGATTATGTTGATTAAAATTGAATTAATTATAGAACATAATCCACTGTTACTTTAGGTTTTTTATTTAAAATTTATTAAGTACAAAATGTGTGCATATAAACATCCATTTCTAATTGAAACTTAGATCTTATATTTATTTACTAATAAACATTTTCAGTGATTAAATGTATAAAGAGATTATCATAAATATTTTAGATCTTATACATGCGGTTTTTTAAGAGTGAAAAAATTAAAAAATTGTTTGTTTATTTTTATAAAAATTCATTTTATTGCTTTTTTAAAGTAAAAAGTAAAAAATAATAAATAAGTTAATGTTAACATTACACGTTAAGAAAAATGCTAAAAGTTAATCATCTTTGTTTTAAAAAGTTGCTGTTTATTCAGTATTACTGTGTAGATACATCATATATTTAAAAGTTTTGGAGCTTGATGACATATTCGTCCTCTTTTCTGATAGCAGTTGCCTAGCAACTGAAAACACTCTTTCAGATGCTGCACTACTGACTGGAGTGGCCAATATCTTGCAACTTAACCTATATAGTATAGGAAATTGCATTTGCTGTAAATGCCACCAATTAACTACGTCAAAATTATCTTTAAATGGAATGTTTAAATTTTGTTACATTTGTATTTCTTCAGTAACCTTATTTTCGGTACTTAAGTTTGATGCAGGCGTAACAAAGTTTTTAAAATACGATGAGATATTTGTTTTATTAGATGATGGCGATTCTTTATTTGGTTTATTGTCTTCATTTCGCCAATATTTCTTTAGTTCCTCTATACATTCAGACTTTATAAGATTTTTGTCTTGTTCAGAAAATTGTAACAATTTATTAGTAGGTGGAAAAAGAAAATGTGCAATTTTGTGTAACGTAGTAAGTTTGGAAAAGACACTTGTTTGTAAATGATGGTACAATATTTCTTTAAATCGTCTCATAACTCCAATTTCGTCGTTTTGAGGTTTGCAGCTGTCCATTAACCCACTGATATATGCATAAACGAGATGTAATGTTGCATATTTTTCACCTTCTAATGTTTTAGATGTCTGTTCGAATGGTTTTAAAAAATTCACGATGCCTTTGACGTAGCTAATATTATTTTTTTCAATCCTTTGCAGCTCATTTTTACGCTGAAGTACGTTACTAATATCCATCCAATTTGTTTCCACAGATTCAAACAGATAATACAACGTGTTCCACCTAGTCGGACAAAGGCTCTTTAAGGAATTATTTAAATTGCAATTTTCTCCAGACTTTTTAAAATACTTGACTAGTTTTGAGCATAAATTGCATAGTTCTGACACTTCTTCTACTTGCTTTATAGCCTTTTCTATCACGTTATTAATAAGATGATTTATACAGTTTATCCGTGGATATGTATTAAAAGCAGCCATTATATTCGAATCCCTATCAGTAGCCATGACTGCTTCTTCCAGTTTGCAGTTATACACTCCTAGCAAGTTTTCGATTTTTGACCGTATAATATCACCTAAAAAGAAACGTAAAATATAAAATAAATAAGATAATTTTAATTGTTCTATAACAAAATAAGAAAATAAATAAATATTAACAATTTTAACTTACTTGTACATCTCGCTCCATCCATGGAATTGAGGCCCAGCAATCTTGAGAATAATTGACCGTTTTTTATGTAGTGGATAGTTAACGAAATATAACTTTTTCGCAAATAGTTATCGGTCCATATATCTGACGTCAATCCGTATCCATTTTTGCAATGTGATACGATTTCATTTTTGACACTAACGAAAACGGTCTCATATTTTTTTTTCGATATTTCGTGATATTGTAGTAGGGTGCGGCAGTAAGCTTTCGATATCAACATTTGTCCCATACTTTGCTCCAACTGAAACCAAAAACTCAGAGTATTGTTTGAGCCCACTGTCCGCTACAAAGTGGAAAAGTCGGCAATTTTCAATACACCATTTTGAAACGAGTTTTTCTGCTTCCTTCTTTATTTCCATGTTTACTGGTATTCTCGAAACATTAGCTTCCTTAATAGCGACATAACATTTATGCTTCACTAAATTTGATGTGCTCTATCATTCCGTAAACGTCCCAAACCTTGCTTCTTCCTGTTTTTGCAGTAATCTTAAATTTACCGGACAAAATGTTTTCCTTTATAATGGCATTGTCCATTAATTCATGGGAATCGGATTGCGTTGAACTCTAAATGAGGAAACAAAAATAAGAAAGCACTATTAAGTAATGTAACATTTTTAAACTCGTTTTTTCTTTCCATTATTTCTGTCATATTAAATGTTAAAAATCGTTACTTTTTTAATTTAAATTATGAATGTAAAATTAATATGTATGTCTAACACCACAGGCTCTTTTAAAAATTGATTAAAAAACTGTTATCGACCCTTTCATTTATACAAAGAGAAATTATTGTTTTGACTATCTTACCAACATTTTTATTACTTACTGCCCTTTTATAAATCAGATTTTATTACGTGTGAAAAAGGATAATAATTGTGTTTTAAAAAAACTGTTTTACAAAAAAACCAATTCAGGAATGTCCATAGACCAAAAAAAAAAAAAAAAAACAGGTAAATAAAAAAAATTTCAATTGAGCATTAAAAGAGTAATGTTTCATTTAGAATAACAATTTTGAAATTTTATGATAAATCGGGTCAATTTGGATGTACAAAATAATGTAATTAGTAATTGTGGTTGTTAAAACTACATAAATTTGGGAATGTCCCTAAATAAAAACAGGTACTAGAATATTTATCAGTGGTATTGCAGTAGGTAAATAATTGAAAGTGAAAATGTTTTCAAATGTGATGTAAAACGGGTAATAACTGCGGTTGTAAAAAATCTGTTAAAATTGCATTTGGAAATGTAAAAAGGTAAAATACAGTACTTTTCGTTTATAGTCCATTCCGCTTAAAGGCCAAAAATGGATATAAGCCAAAACAGTCCTATTCACTTGCAGGTTTTTTCGAATTTCATACAAATTATTTGTTCTTAAGTCCACTTCGCCTATAGTCCATTTTCGTTTAAAGGCCAAATTTTCTTTGCATGCATAGCTAATATTGTATAGAAAAAAACTTTTATATAGTCCACCCTGTTTTTTAATACCTTTTTTAAACAAACTGGCAACCCTTTTTTATTTAGACTTCTGGCAACTTTTTATTACAATAACCATACTTTGTATATAGTCTAAAATGTGTATTATATGTGGATTCAGTAATAGTCCATAAAGTGGCTTAAAAATAAATTCGGTTATAGTCCTTATTCGCTTATAGTCCACAAAAATTGTGCAACTTTAGTTGTGGACTATAAGCGAAAACTACTGTAATACTTACACAGATGGACAAAAGTCACCGTCATTTGGTATTTAAAAGATTATAACAACTCCCATACCCAGAAAATCATTGAAGCATAAAAAGTAGTTTATTTAACAAAAACTATTTATTAAGGTTCTATTTTAGTTTAAACGTAAGGCTAATTCAAGCGTTGTTTATAAAAAAATGGCATATAATAGTTGCTGTGTGGATTTTTGGTGGACAAAAGTCACCGTCATTTCATAACGTACTTCATCAATTTAAAGGCTAAAATTATTTTAGTAAGAAGTGTGTTTACCATTGTTTTTGATGACAGCTTGCAAACGTTTCTGCATCGAATAAGCCAATTTTTTGGTAACATCTGGGCTTATTTTCTGCCATTCCTCTTGCAGTGTTTGTTTATGCATATTTTTGGAGGTAATGTGATGCTCCCGAACCCGCCAATCCAAATGATCCCATAAATGCTCGATTGGATTCAGGTCGGGTGACTGTGGCGGAGTTTTCAGGGTATGGGGAGTGTTGTACAAGACCCACAAGCGAACTATTTCTGCGGTGTGCTTGACCCCATGTGGGAAGTAATAGTTTGACTCAATGCCAAGCTTTTGAGCACTTTTCTGAAGATTTTCTTTGAGGATATTCAGAAAAAGGGTTTTGTCCATTATTTCATCTAGGAAGCCGCCGACATGCACCCCCATACCATAACTCCAGCACCACCATGTTTCACAGTTGCATGAATATGCTTCTCTGCTAATGCTTCGCCCTCCTTTCTCCACGTTAAAGAACGTCCGTTCGATTTATATAAACAAAATTTGCTCTCATCTGAAATAATAACTTTTTCCGAGAAATCTGTTTCCTTACATAAATGCTCTTTTGCGAAGGCGAGACGCTTCGTCTGGTTGACCTTGCTAATTTGTGGTTTGTTTTCTGCATACTCTGGCATTATAACCAGCGGAATTCAGCGCTCTGCGCACAGTACGTGGGTGGACAACTGTACCAGTACTTTCCTTTATCGCTGCAGCAATTTCTGTTGACGGGGTTTTGGGCTCTTTTTTACTTATTTTTATAATTTCACGCTTTTCGCGTACAGCTAGTGCCGGGGGTCGTCCACTCCTTGGCAGATATTTGCACTCTGGTTCATCTTTAAATCTTTTTATTATTCCAGTAATAGTGGTGCGTGGACGATTAACTAATAAACATATTTCCCGAATGGTCTTGCTTTGGTTGTACGCATTTAAAATAATTTTTCTTTCTTCAATTGTGGTTTCTTTCCTTTTTTGACTCATTTTTAGCAATCACTTGGCGTCAGTAAAATTTTAAATTAACTGCCGTTATAAAATGTATACAGATTAGTCTTAAAGCTACCATACTCAACGAACTCACTGATAAAAGGAGCCAGATTGGGTTAAATTTTACTTTTTATTTATTTTTGTCTACCAAAAATCCACACAGCAACCATTATATGCCATTTTTTTTATAAACAACGCTTGAATTAGCCTTACGTTTAAACTTAAATAGAACCTTAATAAATAATAGTTTTTGTTAAATAAACTACTTTTTATGCTTCCATGATTTTCTGGGTATCAGAGCTGTTATAATCTTTTAAATACCAAATGACGGTGACTTTTTTCCATCTGTGTATGTATGAATTTCTGCAATAAAAAATATTGACATTTTCCATATTATAAATAGATCTAAGTAGTTATTGAACACTAAAAATTAAAATGCTTTAATTAAAAACTCTTCTATGCAAATTTTTATTTAAAAACGACAAAATTTAGTAAACTTTTATGGCCGCATTCAAGAAGAAATAGTTTCTATTTATAAAATAATACCCATATGAAAATTTGTTTAACATACATATATTAGATAATTACTTTTAGATAAGCTAATAGTTCATTTGATTAAACTCCGCTATTGGGTTATTAGCTTTAGTGGGCTTTATATAACTTTTATTAAAATCAGTGCCCGTTTAAAAATTTTATATTTTTATTTCCGTCTTCAATAAAACAATTGTATATCTACACAATTAAGAAAACAATATTTGAACATATGAATAATATAAATTAATTTGAAATAAATTTAAACTTAACTTAATCGCATTGGCCTGTACAAAGTATCCAAGCGTTCATATGATATATACATAAGAACAAAGAAGTATTTAAAAAACACACAAATTACAAGTGAAGATGTTGGCCGTCAGTTATATTTTTTCAAATACTTGGACCATTTGAAATTTTTTTCTACTGTCACGAAATGTCTTGTTACGAACAAATACTGTCGTGACAGTATTGGAAAATAATCTTATACACGAACTTCTCTATTAACTTCGTGCTACGAACAGAATACGACAGTATTTTATGTTGTTGTAATGCAAGGAATGCAAACCATTTAAACATAAGGGTGTGTTTGATGTTTAAATACATTTGTGCAGGCCTCTAATGCAAACAAAGGTAATGTTACAGTAACAATAGAAAAAAGTGAACACGAAGCAAGAATGAAGAATATATTAGGTGACTTAATGACATATAGAAGGATAAAAAAGGATCTAACCCCGTCCTTACAGCGCGAGAATAACGAGTTGGTTGATAAGCTATTCCTAAACGGAAGTATAAGTGAATTAGAAAAGAAAAAACTTACAAATGACGCGGCAATAGCACCTAGACTGTATGGACTTCCTAAAACCTTATTGATTTTAGGAAGTCCCACTCAGACCAATCTGTGCATCAGTTAATTCACCATCTAGTGGATTATATAAACTGATGACAAATGGGTAAAAAAAACTCCAGATACTTCGAAATATAATATAAGGGATGCGGTGCAATTTACGAATAAGGTAAATAATAATGTAATAGCAGATGACGAAAAATTAGCTTTCCTTGATGTGATATCACTTTTTCCGAGTATACCGGTGGACTACGCGATAGAAGCAAATGGGACAACATAAAGAAACATACCAACATAAAAAGAAACTATTTTTGCAAATTTTAAAATTCTGTATTAAAAACAGCAGGTATTTTAAATATATTGACAGATTTTATAAACAGTGCAAAGGAATACCAATGGGTTCTCCTGCTTCGCCCATTGTTGCTGACGTGGTAATGGAAGAACTGATGAAAAACTGTATGGAAATTTTAAAATTCTGTATTAAAAACAGCGGTATTTTAAATATAATGACAGATTTTATAAACAGTGCAAGGGACTACCAATAGGTTCTCCTGCTTCCCCCATTGTCGCTGACGTGATAATGGAAGAACCGATGAAAAACTGTATGGAAAAACTTGAGGAAAAGCCTAGATTCTTAATCAAATATGTTGACGACCTTTTTGGCATTGTGAAAATAAGTGCAGTAGATAAGACTTTGGTGCAATTAAATTCGTTCACCATAGTATTAAATGTACAATGGAAGAAGAAAGAGGTGGAAAACTTTCATATTTAGACACCCTGGTTGTAAGAATAAGAAATAAACTAAAAATAAATTGGTACCAAAAACCAAAATCTTCTGGTAGAATAATTAATTTTTATTCGTGCCAACCTATGTATGTCATTATTAATACAGCAAATAACCTTATTAAGAGAGTTTTGAGCATAAGTGACGAGATCTATCACACCGAAAATAAAAAAATTATAAGAGATATGCTTAAAAACAATAATTTTCCTGACAGTTTAATAAATAATCTGCTTAATATCATAAGAATGAAAAGACAATTGAACGAAACGACACATCAAAACTTTATAAATCGATGACGAATTTCCCAAAAATTTTAGAAAGAATAAAAAATTCACGCCTATACAACGATGAAAAACATAAAATTGCACATTCGTCAAAAAACACATTAAAACAATTATTTTCAAATACAAAAAGCAAACTGGAAAAAATGGAAAAAGCTAACATTGTATATAAAATTAGCTGTACAGGAAATGGCAAAGGCATGTGCAATCAAGTACATGTCGGAACGACTGGTAACAAATTAAAAACTAGAATAGCAGAACACAGATCGGATATTAAAAATATTAATAAAATCTTAACACAAAAAACAGTCTCAGTATTCCACTGTGCAGAGAGAGAGCATAAGAAAAACTTAGACAATGTTGAAATATTACAAACAGAAAATAAATGTAATAAACGGTATACACAGAAAATTATACACCTAATTAACATACCTAAAGAGAAGAGAATTAATTTAAAAACAGACAAAGAAAATTCTGCTATAAGTTATAGACACATAATAAAAAATAAAATTAAGTAATCTAATCAGTGCAATGTTTAATGTGAAAACGGTGTGAAGTATATTTTTTCATGTTAAATTGTTACTCGATGTAAGCCTTTGGTTTATTGTGTTTGTATTGTTTATTTGTTACACAGTGGTTACAAATATGTAAAATACGAAATTTATTTTCTTTTGTATTTTTATAGTCCTTGATGATATTGGAAAAACTAAAATAATAATAAAAATATTTTATAAAACAAAATGGCCTCAAGCTTGACTTTTTTTCTTTAACTTGAAGTTTATGAAAAGGACGAACAAGATATTGTATATTATTGATATCTGAAAATCATATACAAATGTTACAGGAAGTTTATTGTGAGCATTTTCCCTATTATAAAATAATAATCATCTAAAGATTAGTGGAAGACGTTTCAATTAAAGAAAGGATAAGTACGATAATAGAAACACTCATAAAAGAGCTCATCGGAATCCAGTTGCAAATAAGAATCAAATTTTGGAAAACTACTATTCCCCCAGAATGACAATCAAGATCAAAGAATATACTGAAGCTTGTGAAACCTGTCGCATCAATAAATATGACAGTCATCCCTTTACTCTTTAAATTAAGGAAACGCCGATGCCGAGAAGCCGCTGTGAAATCTTACATTTGGATATGTTTGAAATTCAGGGAGTAAAATTTCTTAGTTGCATTGATAAATTTACAAAACTTGCGAAGTTTTTCTGTATAAAAAACAAATCGGCGCTACATTTACGCCACAAAATTACTAAACTGCTTCATTACTTTACAGTGCCAAAAATTATAGTAACAGACAACGAAAGAGGATTTTTGAGTCCGTTGGTTTTGAATTTTATCAGAAGCCTTGGAGTACAAATATATCAGACACCGTCTCATCAAAGTGAAGTAAATGGTAAAATTGAAACACTACACTCTTCAAAGGAAAATTTAAAATACATCTCTTAAAGAATTGGTTTATATTGCGCTTGATCGCTACAATAACACCATTCATTCGGTAATGAAAGTGAAGCCTAACGATGTATTTTTCAACAGAAGCGTATAAATTACCAAAACATTAGAAGCTTTCAGCGCAAATTATCTCGTGATGTGACGAAAAGAATTAAAAAACCCAAGAAGTAAGAAGTAAGAAACGAAAGGATAAATAAGAAGAAACTAGAAGAACCCCATGAAGACAATTATAGAGTTTCACCTCAGATTCACTAAACGAACTACAAGGAAACAGAAAAAGGAAAGCACGTTCGATTAACTGGTTTGAATCAGCCTGGAAATGTATAGCATACTCACCAGATGCTATTGACTGGGATTTTATTTTGAAGAGTCAGAATGAAATTGTTACAAATAGCAACAATCAGTATATAATTAATGAATAAATCTATAATATTACACGGGCATCAATTAATAAATTTGATGAAATGATTACATATGCTATTTCTATTCCAGCGAAAACCGGAAAAGTAAATACTAGCCTACTTGATAAGGGCGAAATAGAAAAGTTAGTTTCTGAAGAGGAATCACTACCTTATCAAAACGTAATTGATGCAGCAGAGTACGCAAAACCTTCAATGTATACTAATGGAACACTTCTTCTTTAAGTGCTATCTATACCAAAGGTAACGTCCCAAAAATATCGAGTTATCTTTGCAAGAGCGACCTCATCTAACGGAAAGCAAGTGGACCACAAGTATAAAATCTTTCTGCTAAACGCAAACGAAATATATGGAATAATTGGAGATTGTTTCATAATAAGTAATACAACAATATGTAAGAAAAGCATGCTTAAAAAATTACCAGAGGACGGATGTGACGCAAGATTACTCAAAGGTGGAAACGCATATTGTCATTTTATCACAAATGAAAAGGAAATCCTTGAACTAATGTGTGATAACACCGTTTTCGTCACCAACTTTAATGAATTTATTAAAAATGAAACAGAGACAAGAATACACTCTACAACCTGCATGACCTACATTTGATCCAACTAGCAGCAACGCACAATGACCTGTAGTGCCAACTTGCTGACGATGCAAATACTACGGTGTAATGAAAGACCTATTTAACTTTTATTTTTTATTAATTATTGATGAATATAAATAATTTTATTAATTCGTTATTTAACTTAATTTAATATATAAATTGCTGACTGCGAATTATATTTAACTTTAAAATGAGTATAAAATGACTGTAACAATTTTGCTAAAACTTTTTCCGTTTGGTGCAATAAAGGAGGTAACATTAATTAATTATTTAAAACTTTCTTTTATTTTCAAGAATAGAAAGGTTTTCCCCAACATTAATTTTTTAGCGTTTCTTTAGAGGAACGCTTTAACTTACATGTTGTGTATTTTTATTAATTGTTATACAATATAGGTGTTTGTGTAGTTGTGTGTTGCGTTTATTTTTATTGCATTATGGTAGTTGTTTTTATTTTGTGATATAAAAAAAAAAAGTTTTCCCCTCCGTACAACCGTTCTAAAAGATTTCATCTAATCTCTTTATGGGCTACAAAGAAGCTTCAAATTTCGCTTCCAATCGGCGAAAAAATTCGTTGGGCTCTTTCTGCTAAAACTATTGGTATATTTTTATATTCAATTAATTTCGGAAACTTGTGGAATTCCCAGCTTTCCAAATTGAAGTGTATATTTATTTTCTACTCTGTTGTCGGATACACTACGTTGTCTGCATTACGTTTGGGCATCATTTATGTTACGGTCTGCAGGGACCAAGTAGGTTTCCGACTAGCTCTATTTACGGAAAACATACCCCAGTCAGGTTTCAACCCTTCTCCTTGGGTAAGCAGCACATAAAAAAACTCACCAACTATACAAGAAAAACTCAAACTAATCACTCAAACAAGATCATATTAACACAACCGCGTCCACACAAAGGACTAAATTTTTAGACAGATGTTACGCCTAAATTGCTCTCCCAAACTGTTGCGGTCAGAAAATTTTAGAAAAAAAACTTTGGACTTAAAGTTCAAGAAAAACAAAATATCACACTTTGTACTCTTTTTTTACATACGGTACATTGTTCTTGGTTATGTTGTTATTTTTTGTTTGTTTTCGTTTTTGCCATTTTTATTTATTTTTTTTTTTTAATTAAGCCACAGCACATTAAGCTTAATTGTTTTTATGTTATGTCCAATTGTTTTTGTAGGTATTTGAGTCCAAATTTCCAATGTTTTCAACGTTGTACGATTAGTGTCAAAATATTGTTGCGAAGATGCTTTATTTAGGTCATAAAAAGAAATAAAAATAATTGTCACCGACAAAGTAAAACGAAATGACCTATTGTGTCTGTTTACAAAGCCAGAACTTTCTACAAAGACTTCTTCATCACAAAACAAAAACAACTAATTTTTAATTTTTATGAAAATTAGTTGAACTGTGGAAGTAAATGAATTAAAATTTATTTCTGGCTTAAGTTCATTTTTTAATTTCTAGAAACTTTTAGAAAGAAAAATTAATTTACAAATGTAATCGGACGTTTTCCAAGGAAAACAAGAAAAATTTAGACACTAGCAGAATGAAATGCAGCATTTTCTGGCTCGCTACAGACCTTCATCAGCATTCTTTGTATCTATCTACTTTAGCTTGTGTAAATTGTAAACATCATCTATTTAACCAACTAATTTTGTAAATAAGAATACGAGGAATATTCAAATCAATATTAATTTGGTTAGACGAAATCGACACACAAACCAAAGTATTTCTTTATTGTTCTATTTTTGGAATTGTCTTATACATTTGTTCTTGCTTTTGTATCAACCTTCGGCTGATCACGAATGCAATTTTTTATTTTTGTCATTCTTACTTGTTTACTCACAACATTATAGATGCTATTTTAGTATCATATTGATTGTTGTGCTTTAAGCATGAATGTACATGCGCCGTGCCATGCGTATGTTAATTTTTAATTTTTATGAAAATTAGTTGAACTGTGGAAGTAAATGAATTAAAATTTATTTCTGGCTTAAGTTCATTTTTTAATTTCTAGAAACTTTTAGAAAGAAAAATTAATTTACAAATGTAATCGGACGTTTTCCAAGGAAAACAAGAAAAATTTAGACACTAGCAGAATGAAATGCAGCATTTTCTGGCTCGCTACAGACCTTCATCAGCATTCTTTGTATCTATCTACTTTAGCTTGTGTAAATTGTAAACATCATCTATTTAACCAACTAATTTTGTAAATAAGAATACGAGGAATATTCAAATCAATATTAATTTGGTTAGACGAAATCGACACACAAACCAAAGTATTTCTTTATTGTTCTATTTTTGGAATTGTCTTATACATTTGTTCTTGCTTTTGTATCAACCTTCGGCTGATCACGAATGCAATTTTTTATTTTTGTCATTCTTACTTGTTTACTCACAACATTATAGATGCTATTTTAGTATCATATTAATTGTTGTGCTTTAAGCATGAATGTACATGCGCCGTGCCATGCGTATGTTAATTTTTAATTTTTATGAAAATTAGTTGAACTGTGGAAGTAAATGAATTAAAATTTATTTCTGGCTTAAGTTCATTTTTTAATTTCTAGAAACTTTTAGAAAGAAAAATTAATTTACAAATGTAATCGGACGTTTTCCAAGGAAAACAAGAAAAATTTAGACACTAGCAGAATGAAATGCAGCATTTTCTGGCTCGCTACAGACCTTCATCAGCATTCTTTGTATCTATCTACTTTAGCTTGTGTAAATTGTAAACATCATCTATTTAACCAACTAATTTTGTAAATAAGAATACGAGGAATATTCAAATCAATATTAATTTGGTTAGACGAAATCGACACACAAACCAAAGTATTTCTTTATTGTTCTATTTTTGGAATTGTCTTATACATTTGTTCTTGCTTTTGTATCAACCTTCGGCTGATCACGAATGCAATTTTTATTTTTGTCATTCTTACTTGTTTACTCACAACATTATAGATGCTATTTTAGTATCATATTGATTGTTGTGCTTTAAGCATGAATGTACATGCGCCGTGCCATGCGTATGTTAATTTTTAATTTTTATGAAAATTAGTTGAACTGTGGAAGTAAATGAATTAAAATTTATTTCTGGCTTAAGTTCATTTTTTAATTTCTAGAAACTTTTAGAAAGAAAAATTAATTTACAAATGTAATCGGACGTTTTCCAAGGAAAACAAGAAAAATTTAGACACTAGCAGAATGAAATGCAGCATTTTCTGGCTCGCTACAGACCTTCATCAGCATTCTTTGTATCTATCTACTTTAGCTTGTGTAAATTGTAAACATCATCTATTTAACCAACTAATTTTGTAAATAAGAATACGAGGAATATTCAAATCAATATTAATTTGGTTAGACGAAATCGACACACAAACCAAAGTATTTCTTTATTGTTCTATTTTTGGAACAATAATTTTTCTTTCTAAAAGTTTCTAGAAATTAAAAAATGAACTTAAGCCAGAAATAAATTTTAATTCAAAAACAACTAACATACATCAATAAACATAAACGCAACACACAACTACACACAAACCTACATTACGATTAATAAAAATAGACAGCATGTATATGTAAATAAATTAAAAATAATAATGGAAGGTTCTGGAATCAAATAAGAGTCATCATGTGTCTTAACTGATAAATGCGTAGTAAAGAAATATTCTACCAACAGATGGAGGAAGTTCTGGTATATTCAAGAGCCATAACATTTGGTATATAAAAGCAATGGCCATACAGGCTGAATTGATTCTTTGTGAAAACATCAACCAGTGAAGATCTTGTGTTAAACAGTGGTGAAGTTGCCATCGCGTATTTTTGTATACTAATCGCGAATAAGCAAATAATCGCCTAATAAAGTGAAATTCAATTAAAATAGTAACTAAATTGTATTTATTCATTTTGCAATAAAAGAACTCAATAAAATAGACGTTTATAAATTTAAATAAATGTAACAATATGTTGTCTGTTTTTTTTATGCTGCCAGTGCCCTGTTCACTGCGTTTTTATAAATTTTTTGTTCTATATATAAGTTGATTAAATGTACTAAATAAATAAACAAAAAAAAGATGGAAAATTTGAAAAACTTATACAAAGATTCACCACAAATGTTAGAAAAAACAGTAAGAATTAGGAAAGGAAAATCAAAACTAAAATTTAATAGTATTAAATCAGAGTAAGTGTTCGCAACAAGTTTAACCCGGAGAAGTTATAAAAGAATTTAAAAGGTGAAAAAAAAGAAACAAATGAGATTTAAAAAAAAGTTGTGTAGTTTTATTTAATTTTTATTAGTATTGCTGCTTACATTTTTCGTCCATAGTTTGAACTGACTGGGATATTAGGGCACAAGTAGAACAATTTACAGAAGCAGGAATAATAATGCGTAAGAAAGAAAATGTCTTATCTTTGTCATTGTGAATATTGTAAGTAAGTAATGTCTTTTTGTGTTCTTTTTTTTTTATTTTGCTGAAAATAAATAGCTGGCAGAAGATTGGAGGTGCAAGAAAGTGGATGAAATTTGGTGAAGGAAACTTGTGGCTATATGACCTGTGATGCGAACCGAATGAGCTTAAAGAAATAAAGACTTTCTGCACCATAGTACAGCCAGGTAAAAATTTATTATTTCTAGCTTAAATTAAGTGGTCCTTGTATTGGTGCAAAATAAAATAAAAGTTTCTGGAAAGGAAGGGACTGAAAAAAACTAAAGGTTTAGTTGTAAAAAAAAGATTTGTGTATAAGTTCACAACAAACAAAAAGGAAACAAAAAGAAATGAAAGAGTTGTTCCACTAATTTTACCCATCTCTTACAAATGTAATACCGTAATGTTTAAAATAGCTTCAGCGTCATTAATCTTAATTTTATTATCAGTATAAATTTGGATGCAAAAACGGGTGTGCAAAAAAATAGAGCCAGTTTTGGAAAATAATTAACGTTTACAAATTAAATTTATTTTTTTAATTAAAAGTGTATAAAAAGGTAAGCTTAGTGTTTTTTAAGTACAATTCGAAAGAAATCTCATAAAATTTTTAGATAATATTATTTACAATGGGCAGAGAAAAACATTTTACCTTTGAGAGCCGGGAGACAATAAAAAAAAACTCCATAATAACGGAAAAAGTTACAGACAAATTGCCGAAATAATAAGATGCTCTAAAAAAATTGAGGAAAACGCCGTCAAATATGAAAGCAAGGCAGAAAACAGAGGAAGACCGTCGAAAATTACACATCTAGTGGAGCGAAAAATTTTGCGTCATGTAAAAAAATACCCTTTGGTCACTTCTACCATCCTTAAAAAGGAGCATAATTTAGATGTTTCTACCTCAACCATAAGAAGGCTTCTTATTAAAAATAATTTGAAGGCTAGAAGTAGCAGAAAGGTCCCATACCTAAGTAAAAAGCACCTAAAGAGAAGATTAGAATTTGCCCAAAATCATGGAGAAATATTCTATGGTCTGACGAAACGAAAGTTAATTTGTTTAATTCAGACAGAAGCAACCTTCTTGTACGAAGACCTCCCAACACCGAATTCCATCCACAATACACCACAAAAACCATTAAACATGGAGGCGGAAACATAATGGTATGGGGATGTTTTTCGTATTATGGTATTGGGCCTTTATTTCGGACTGAGGGTAGAATGGATGCGGCTTATTATACAAATATTCTTAATGACACTATGATGCCTTATGCCGAATTAGAAATGCCGCTTCGATGGGTGTTTCAACAAGACAATGACCCGAAACACACATCGAAGCGGGCAAAAGACAGGTTTGAAGAACATAACGTCAAGGTTTTAAGCTGGCCGGCGCAGTCCCGAGACTTAAATCCTATTGAGAACTTATGGCAAATAGTAAAGATGTGTCTTCGAGGAACAAATCCATCCAATAAAGACGAACTTTGGACTTTAATTCAGGATGCGTGGAAAAATATTCCTGCAGAAACCTGTCAAAAACTTGTTGGCTCAATGCCAAAACGATGCTCAGACGTTATAAAAAATAAGGGTTATTCAACGAAGTACTGAGGTTAAGAAATAATAATTAATGAAAAAAAATCCAGTCAGTAAACAAACAAAATTTATTTTAGGTAACTAAATTTGCTGGCTCTATTTTAATGCACAGGCAGAACCTAGTGACTTGTAAAAATTTAATGGGGAAATTTTTATTTAAGTTTTGAATTTCCACATTTGCATTATTTTATCATTTAGCTTATGAGTAAACCGAAATATAAAAAAATAAATAATTATAAAGTTTGTTGTACATTATTTTTAGTTTGAAACATGCTAGATCAAGGTGGCTCTATTTTATCGAACTGTATATATATATATATATATATATATATATATATATATATATATATATATATATATAGGTTTTTACTCTCAAATTAACACTTTTTGTATTCAAATTAAATTTTTTTCAAATCAAACTCAATTTTTTTTAAAGCAACTTCAATTTTATTCAGAATAAATTAAATTATTTTCAACACATATTCATTTTTTTCATTTCAAATTAATTTTTTTTCCTTTAGAATTAAATTTTATCAGTTCATTTTTTTCCATTACGAATTAATTTTTCCACGATTTCAATGCAGAAAGGGTTTTAAACTTGTTTTTTTCTTTTATTCGTGATTCCTTTTCTATTATTGAGTAATTTATAATACTGGAAAATATTTTCCAGTACAATAATAAAAAACAGTTTGTAACGGTAAACATTAAAGTGCTTGAATACTGAATCAATTAGTTGGTAGATAAAGTGAAATTAAAGTTCTTACAATTTTAAAGAAGTTCAAAATGTCATCTAGCGAAAAAAGTATTCACGCTGCTAGTTCTGGTATATCGAATGTACGAAATTATAATCGGCTTCAGTTTCTAACAGATAGTTCTTCCGAGGAAAATATATGTGAAAAAACATCGGCTAATCGTCATCGCGGAAGACGTGGAAAATATAACCATATCAGCGTAGATAAAAAAATATTTTGATCAAGTTTTATAACGAAGGAAAAACCATTGTTGAATCAGCCGAAATAGCTAGTATAAACAAAAATACAGCTACATCTATTATAAATCGCTACAAGAACGAAGGATACGTTATCATGAAAAACCGTGGTGGAAGACGTCACTCCAAATTGACTCCCGGAATATTGGAAAATATTGAAGAGATTGAAGAAAGAAATCCATGTATAACATTAAAAGGCATTCGCAGAAAGATTCTAGAAATTCATAATGTGGATTTAAGTACAACGAGCATACATACTGCATTAAAGTCTTTGCGAATTACCTTAAAAACTGCGACAATTAACATAGACCGTTTCAATTCCGATGCTACAATTCAACGACGTATACCGTATGCAATGAATTTTGCCCAAAACGCTCCAGAAATAAGAGAAAAAATAATATTCATTGACGAATCCGGTTTCAATTACCACCTTCGGAGGACGCAACGTTTCCCTTATTGCAGCTATGAACATACGTGGCATTTTACATAAAAAAATAATTGCTAATTCCTCGGTTAATACCAACATTTTCACATCTTTCCTTGAAGAATTATTCGATATATTAGCTGAATTCAACATCACAGGTGGTTGGATGATCCTTGACAACGCAAAGGTACACAAAACGCAAGTGGTGAAAGATAAAATTGCTGAGTCCGGTCACATTTTACTTTTTCTTCCTCCATACTCCCCTATGCTAGGCCCAATTGAAAAAGTTTTCTCAAAAACTAAGCTCTGCGCTCGTAATATGCTAGCTGATCCAGAAAGTAATATGAACTTGGTCACCATAATTAACCGATCAGTAGAATCCGTAACACCTTCAGATTGCAATAATTATTATGTTGAAATGACTATGAATTTGTCATTAACTGCAACTGGAGAACCGCTACATTGAAAATATTGTATTGCAAGTAATTGAAGCTTATTCTATACTTAATTTTGTATAAATAAAAATAATTTTTTAAGTATTTTGCGTTATTTAAAAACAATTAATTTGAAGTTAGAAAAATTAATGCAAAATAAAAAAAATGAAATTGAAATGAAAAGCATTCAATACCATTTGTAAAAAGTTTAATTTATATTGAAAATAATTTAAGTTGTTTTGAATAAAATTGAAATTACTTTGAAAAGAATTGAGTTTGATTTGAAAAAGTTTGAATTTGAATCGAAAAAACGTTAATTTGAGAAT
The DNA here is from genome assembly GCA_937654795.1 of Cistogaster globosa. Lineage (NCBI taxonomy): Eukaryota > Metazoa > Arthropoda > Insecta > Diptera > Tachinidae > Cistogaster > Cistogaster globosa. The sequence continues at coordinate 44,863,183 of OW569407.1, forward strand.
AAAAACCTATATATATGAAGAGAATATTGTTTCAAATTCAAATGGATACTGTTTTTTTTAGTAAATTTAAAGAGCAGAATTATGAACTATTATCGCATTGGTTTATGTAAATAAATTTTTATGAAAATGATATGAAATTACTTGTGGTTTTTGAGTTAGAGGATTGATAGAGTGGTAAGTGAAGAAGTGGTGCACTGTTTAGTGGGTCGTAGGAAAATATTGTTTTGGAAGTTTCTACTGCATGGTTGGAAGGTCAAATAAGGCGACCATCTGTCTCAAAATTCTTTGTGTGGTATACTGTGTGTGTGGTAAACATATGCGTTTTTATACAAACAATTATCGCAAAAGCAGTTCTAATATGTTGCATACATATGTTGCTTGTACAATGGAAAAAACGCTTAAGAAATTTAATTTTTTTAAATGTTTGAAAATGGACTATATCGATAAAAGGAAAAGATTTTGGCTAATTCATATGCTAAATTAAGGCAAGGAAATGGGTCCTAACGTTAATGTCGGATCACTCATACCGCATCCATCAACAGTGTCAAGAAATGTAAAAAATAGATATATTATTCAGTTTGGAAAGCTTAAAACTGAGACAATTGTAGCCTTACAAAACGATTTTATTATTTTGAAATGGAGGAATGACAGGAAGAATGAATTTCCAATATTATATAAATGCAGTAATGCTACCTCTATTATGGAACTCTTTTCGATTAAAGACGCACACTTCATTTTCATGTTTATTTTTAGTTTTTAACAATAAAAAAACAACAAGTTTAACAAGTTTATGATTATGATTATAATTAAGAAAATTCAGTTTTTCTTATAATATAAGCTTACTTCTCGCCGGTCTGTTTGCTACTTACTACTTCAAGGTCAGTATTGTCTCTGTCTACTATTGTTTCATTTCAACTCTGTCTTGGTAAATAATCAGTCCGTTAGATCTTTCGTCCCATTTTTCCTCATTTCTTTAACATTAGTCGACTGTGGTTGATACCCTACATAAATTAGACTGCCGAATATTCGCTATACCGGCATCAAGCGACTTTTTGGAAAGAGTATTTTCAATTACCCGTGCGCTAACAACTGACAAGCGATCAAAACTTGGTTGCGATGGAGAATCCTTCAATATAATTTTGTTTGTCAATATTGACTCAAAAGACTATTTATAAAAATATTTTAGATACTCTTCTTTATTGCTTTCATAACAGATTTGTTTTTTTATCAATCATCACAAAAAATTATAATAAAAACAATTTTTTTGATAACAGATTTGCTTGTTATAGGTTAAGCAAGTCTTTATGCACTTTTTGGTTGCTTATGCCTCCTCTTTATAAGATTTAAAATCCTGAAGAGGTGGCATATGGCATATTTTTAACGTGTTTAGTTTACAAAATTGTTTAACGATCACATACAATGTTTGTTATTACTCAAAAAAATTAAATTATTTATTGAACTATACTCACAACTATAACGTCTTTTATTTAATACCCCTTGCAGTTATGTTTGCATCCTCGTTTGCTTATTTAGAAAAAGAACGCTCTCAAATATACAAACTTTCAAGTTGAATGCATGAAGTTTAACATTATTAACTGCGTATATATTTGTCAATATACGAGTCATTTTCGAATATGCGGCTGGTGAGAAGAGTTGGAACCACCTGAGACCAGAGAAATATTGAGCTAAGCCGAAACCTCGCCATACCAACCGATCCGTAACAAATTGGCGCCCAAGCTATTATTTCCGCAAAAAAAAAAAAACAAAAAGACATTCCTTACTTACAATATTTACAATGACAAAGGCAAGACATTTTCTTTCTTACGTATTTTTATTTCTGCTCTTGTAAATTATTCTACTTGTGCCGTAATATCCCAGACAGTTCACTATGGACGAAAACCTTAAGCACCAAGACTAATAAAAATTAAATAAAACTACACAACTTTTTTTTAAATCTCTTTTGTTTTTTCTTTTTGTTTTCACCTCTTAAATTCTTTTATCATTTCTCCGGGTTAAATTTATTGCGAACACTTACTCTGATTTGATACTATTAACTTTTAGTTTTGATTTTTCTTTAAGCACCAAAACTAATAAAGCTAAATAAAACTTCACAAGTTCTTGTTAAATCTCTTTAATTTTTTTTTACTTCTTAAATTCCTTTATAACCTCGCCGGGGTAAATTAGTTGCAAACACTTTCACTGATTTTATACCATTAAATTTTGGGTTTGTTTTGCCTTTCTTATTTATTACTGTTTTTTCCAACTTTCGTGGTGAATTTTTTTATAAGTTTTCCAAATTTACCAGCCTAAGCCTCGCGTCTATAGAATTCTAGAAATTTCTACTTTTTTCCAAATAGCCATCTTTAATTTATTACATTATGGCTCTATATTAAATTTATTAAGAAAAAATATTCTTTCTATTTGAAATATACAGCTTTATCTTTATGAATTTAATTTTTTTTTCTATGCCAGCCTTCTAAAATTCCGCCTTCAAAATTCAAAGTCATCTGACATAGTGAAGCTTGTGAGTCCATTCATATTCCACAATTTCTTAAATATTCAAATAAACAAATTTTCTCACAGCGTTTCATATCGTTTTCAATGAAATATACAACTGTGGGTTTCCTACTTTGCTGCATTGCCTCATTCTAAACATTGCGTCTACCGCTTAGTACTGGCAACTGTATTGTGTGTAAATAAAACACAAAACGCACACCAAGCAATACCCACATATAAAAATATAGCTAACAGCTGATATCATTAAAAAATACACTGTTGATAAGTATGAGAACGATGTGCAAAAAAAATATTAATTTGTAAATTTAATCATTATAAAACCGCAGTCAACAGGGCACTGGCAGGATAAAAAAAACGTGACACCAACAACCTATTTTGATACTAAGCCTACAACGCCGAAAATACTGAAAATTTGGACGTAATTGTTTCATTTTTTTAGGCTAAAGAGGTACAACGCAATTACCTACATAAACAATTGGATATAACTTAAAAATAATCAAGCTTATTGTGCCTTGGCTTAGTTATCAAAAAAAAAATTTTTTTAAATGGTAAAAATTGAAACAAACAAAAAAATAAAAACATAACCAAGAACAATGTACCGTGTGTTACAAACCAACCCATTTTATTAAGTTATGAAATTTGTTCTTAGTACCGATGTTTATACTGTAGTGCACTTTTAGAGGCTTAATCAAAATAAAAATCTTCGTTGCTTAAACTGCGACAATACTAATCAGGTTATACCATTACTATTTTAAGTTCTGGTTAGAAATTTGATATCCAGTCTAAGCCAACCTGTCTCTACAAACGTTTAGAAACAAAAGTTGTGGAGACTTATGAAATGGGTTTAGACTATCCATACCGAGTTTTACGGGAAGTATATCTTAACCATTCTATGAAGTGAATATTTACTTTGTGATTTCACTTATATTTTAGGGATTTCATAAAATTAAAATAAGATGGACAAGCACTACATGGACACTTAACCTATATTGCACTTAATTATTTTAATCTTACAAAGATGAAAAACGCAAAAGGAGACATCACTTAGCAAACATTCATATCAAAGATTTTCCTAATTCTAATATTGCGGTTTCCCTTTTACTTTTATTACACTAATCGACTAATCACAGTAAATATAAAGCTACAAGAAAAGAAATATCACAGACTACTTTTCTTTTAGGTATAACACACTGATCGTTGGATAGCTTTTGGTGGGATTTAAGCCAATAAAATAATATTTGTTTAAGACAAACTCAAGAAAGCGAAAAATGTAGTTTTTTTATGTGAACAAAGGAACCTAAAAATTAATGAAAAAAAAATATTTAATGTACTTTTAAAAAGTTCTGGTAGCTTAATGGAAAAAAATAATCGTCTAAATGCAAAAGCTCAGGGTAAATTAAAAAACCAAATCAAATCATGGAAACAGAAACTAGTTCAAAACATAATATAAAAATTAGCAACATGTATAAAAAACATAAATAATATGAAATAAAAATAGTAAATTAAAAAGGTTACTGATAAAAAATTATCAAAAGTTAAATTATAAAAATAAACAATCAAATATTTAAAATAACTAAATAGTAAAATAAATATACTAATAAAACAAAACAGTCATGCAAATAAAAGTACAAAAAAAAAAAATAATATAAAACTAAACATTATAAATAAATAAAGCAAAAATTAAAAAAAAATAGCTACAAAAATAAATAAACAAAAATTCAATAATAAAAATTAAAATTAATATTAAGTAAAAATGAGACAAACAAAAAAATAATTAAAATAAATTAATAAAATTAAAAAAATTAATAATCGAATAATTATACCAATAAATAAGCGAATAAAAAAATAATCAAATAAATAAATACACAAATAAATAAGTAATCAAATAAATAAATATGCAAGTAAATATATAATCAAATAAATAAATATACATCAATTATCAAATAATAAAATAATAATACAGTCAAGCAAATAAAATATGTTAATAAATATAAAAAATGATCACCAATATAATAAAATAAATAATAAAAATATAATAATTCACCAATATAATTATGTAAACACAATAATAAATAAAAATAGTTATAACAAACAGGTAATGAAAAAATAAAATTTAATGGAATAATGCTTGAATAAGCAAAACCAAATAAATAATAAAGCTTACAAAAAAACAAACTCAATAAACAATCATTCTAAGTATCTGGTTTCTGAAATGATGGACGGACGTGAAATGATCCAGCTTAAACTTTACTAAGTCTTTGTGTGGCATAAAATAAAACTACAACAAAATTTAACGTAATCACACAGGCTAATAGACATTATATAACATTCAACAGTGTCAATGGCAAAAAAAAAAAACTAAACAGAACAAACAAGGTGAAGTGATTTACATCCGAGACAAGCAAATAAAGTCAAAACAAAAACCTTTATTCAAGCGCGAGACTGTGAGCAAAGACAATAGTGTAACATTATCGACTGACAAGGGTGCATTAACACATAAGGTCCATATTAAGAATATTTCATCGTAACGTAAGCACGAAAAATTATTTTATAAATTAAAACAAAAAAATTATTTATTGGAAGAAAAACGTGTTAACTTCTCAAAAACAAGCAAAGAAAATGAACAAAGTTTCTCAAAGAAATATATTAACAATTATAACAAATAAAAGTTAATAATTTAAGAAAAATATTCAAAGAATATTCTAAAACAAATTAAGAAACGAAAAACTAAATATGATATAGAATTCTAACTATAAGCAAAACTTAGAAACTGATATAAAATGGTATTTTAATACAAAATTATCAAAAGCTAGACGTATTTTCATTAAATAAAAAAACTATGAAAAATTCTATTAACAAAAAAAATTACATAATTTTATTACAAAGAAAAAATTAATCCTATTAAAATGCTATTACTGAATAAAACAATGAACATCATTTGTTATCCTATATAATTAACGAAGAATGAATACTTTTTATAATATTAGATATATTGAAATATTAAAAGTTCTTAAATATGACTTATTTTTAATCACAAATAAAATTGCATTAAACGTTTGAAATGAATTGTACTCTATTTTATCAAGGTTCGACTCCTTACCAAGTATCAAAAATTGCAAAAAAATTATTATTATCAGTACGTTAGTAATTGAACTTTATTTTTTTATCTTTTAACAACTATCAGATAGAATTTTATTAATTTCTACCGCCTTTGGATTCAACGTATTTAAGTACGATTCCCCGCTGGTAACAATGGAGCATAGTACACACAATTAATTTGGATGAATATCATGAAGCTTTAAAAAACATTGAAGACACCATTAGGAAATTGGAGCAGAACCCCATGAAGACAATTATAGAGTCTCACCTCAACATCACTAAATTAAGGCTAAACGAACTACAAGGAAACAGAGGAGGGAAAACACGTTCGATTAACTGGATTGGATCAGCCTGGAAATAGATAGCAGACTCACAAAATGCTATTGACTGGGATTTTATTTTGAAGAGTCAGAATGAAATTATTACAAATAGCAACAATCAGTATATAATTAATGAACAAATCTTTAATATTACACGGGCATCAATTAATAAAGTCAATGAAATGATTACATATGCTAATTCTATTCCCGCGTAAACCGGAATAGTAAATACTAGCCTACTTGATAACAGCGAAATAGAAAACTTAGTTTCTGAAGAAGAATCACTACCTTATCAAAACGTAATTGAGGCAGCAGAGTACGCAAAACTTTCAATGTATACTAATGGAACACTCCTACTTTAAGTGCTATCTGTACCAAAGGTAACATCCCCAAAATATCGAGCTATCTTTACAAGAGCCACATCATCTAACGGAAAGCAAGTGGACCACAAGTATAAAATTTTACTGCTAAACGAACACGAAACATATGGAATAATTGGAGATTGTTTCACAATAAGTAATACAACAATATGTAAGAAAAGCATGCTTAAAAAATTACCATAGGACGGATGTGACGCAAGGTTACTCAAAGGTGGAAACGCATATTGTCATTTTATCACAAAAGAAGAAGAAATCATTGAACTTATGTGTGATAACACCGTTTTCGTCACAAACTTTAATGAATTTGTTAAAAATGAAAAAGAGATAAGAAACATAAATGGGACGTTTTTAATACAACTTAATAACGAAAACTATAAATTGGAAATCAAACCTTCACTAGTAAGGAAACCACAACAATTCAGGCTCTATCATCAGTCTTGTCGAACGTGACGAACAAAGGAATAAAATTAAATCTCGAATACATTCACGCATTAAATTTAGATAACATCAACCAAATTAAAGAACTTGGAACAACCTTTCACATTTCTACTGTTTTAGAAGCTATATTGATAATTTTAGCCATAACTTGCTACAAAATATGGCAGAAAATTACAACGGTGATATTTAGAGATGGGGGACCTACATGACCTACATTTGATCCAACTAGCTGCAACGTACAACGACATGTAGTGCCAACTTGCTGACGATGCAAATACTATGTTGTAATCAACGACCTATTTAACTTTTATTTATTTATTAATTATTGATGAATATGAATAATTTTATTAATTCGTTATTTAACTTTATTTATTGAACTATACTCACAACTATAACGTCTTTTATTTAATACCCCTTGCAGTTATGTTTGCATCCTCGTTTGCTTATTTAGAAAAAGAACGCTCTCAAATATACAAACTTTCAAGTTGAATGCATGAAGTTTAACATTATTAACTGCGTATATATTTGTCAATATACGAGTCATTTTCGAATATGCGGCTGGTGAGAAGAGTTGGAACCACCTGAGACCAGAGAAATATTGAGCTAAGCCGAAACCTCGCCATACCAACCGATCCGTAACAAATTGGCGCCCAAGCTATTATTTCCGCAAAAAAAAAAAAACAAAAAGACATTCCTTACTTACAATATTTACAATGACAAAGGCAAGACATTTTCTTTCTTACGTATTTTTATTTCTGCTCTTGTAAATTATTCTACTTGTGCCGTAATATCCCAGACAGTTCACTATGGACGAAAACCTTAAGCACCAAGACTAATAAAAATTAAATAAAACTACACAACTTTTTTTTAAATCTCTTTTGTTTTTTCTTTTTGTTTTCACCTCTTAAATTCTTTTATCATTTCTCCGGGTTAAATTTATTGCGAACACTTACTCTGATTTGATACTATTAACTTTTAGTTTTGATTTTTCTTTAAGCACCAAAACTAATAAAGCTAAATAAAACTTCACAAGTTCTTGTTAAATCTCTTTAATTTTTTTTTACTTCTTAAATTCCTTTATAACCTCGCCGGGGTAAATTAGTTGCAAACACTTTCACTGATTTTATACCATTAAATTTTGGGTTTGTTTTGCCTTTCTTATTTATTACTGTTTTTTCCAACTTTCGTGGTGAATTTTTTTATAAGTTTTCCAAATTTACCAGCCTAAGCCTCGCGTCTATAGAATTCTAGAAATTTCTACTTTTTTCCAAATAGCCATCTTTAATTTATTACATTATGGCTCTATATTAAATTTATTAAGAAAAAATATTCTTTCTATTTGAAATATACAGCTTTATCTTTATGAATTTAATTTTTTTTTCTATGCCAGCCTTCTAAAATTCCGCCTTCAAAATTCAAAGTCATCTGACATAGTGAAGCTTGTGAGTCCATTCATATTCCACAATTTCTTAAATATTCAAATAAACAAATTTTCTCACAGCGTTTCATATCGTTTTCAATGAAATATACAACTGTGGGTTTCCTACTTTGCTGCATTGCCTCATTCTAAACATTGCGTCTACCGCTTAGTACTGGCAACTGTATTGTGTGTAAATAAAACACAAAACGCACACCAAGCAATACCCACATATAAAAATATAGCTAACAGCTGATATCATTAAAAAATACACTGTTGATAAGTATGAGAACGATGTGCAAAAAAAATATTAATTTGTAAATTTAATCATTATAAAACCGCAGTCAACAGGGCACTGGCAGGATAAAAAAAACGTGACACCAACAACCTATTTTGATACTAAGCCTACAACGCCGAAAATACTGAAAATTTGGACGTAATTGTTTCATTTTTTTAGGCTAAAGAGGTACAACGCAATTACCTACATAAACAATTGGATATAACTTAAAAATAATCAAGCTTATTGTGCCTTGGCTTAGTTATCAAAAAAAAAATTTTTTTAAATGGTAAAAATTGAAACAAACAAAAAAATAAAAACATAACCAAGAACAATGTACCGTGTGTTACAAACCAACCCATTTTATTAAGTTATGAAATTTGTTCTTAGTACCGATGTTTATACTGTAGTGCACTTTTAGAGGCTTAATCAAAATAAAAATCTTCGTTGCTTAAACTGCGACAATACTAATCAGGTTATACCATTACTATTTTAAGTTCTGGTTAGAAATTTGATATCCAGTCTAAGCCAACCTGTCTCTACAAACGTTTAGAAACAAAAGTTGTGGAGACTTATGAAATGGGTTTAGACTATCCATACCGAGTTTTACGGGAAGTATATCTTAACCATTCTATGAAGTGAATATTTACTTTGTGATTTCACTTATATTTTAGGGATTTCATAAAATTAAAATAAGATGGACAAGCACTACATGGACACTTAACCTATATTGCACTTAATTATTTTAATCTTACAAAGATGAAAAACGCAAAAGGAGACATCACTTAGCAAACATTCATATCAAAGATTTTCCTAATTCTAATATTGCGGTTTCCCTTTTACTTTTATTACACTAATCGACTAATCACAGTAAATATAAAGCTACAAGAAAAGAAATATCACAGACTACTTTTCTTTTAGGTATAACACACTGATCGTTGGATAGCTTTTGGTGGGATTTAAGCCAATAAAATAATATTTGTTTAAGACAAACTCAAGAAAGCGAAAAATGTAGTTTTTTTATGTGAACAAAGGAACCTAAAAATTAATGAAAAAAAAATATTTAATGTACTTTTAAAAAGTTCTGGTAGCTTAATGGAAAAAAATAATCGTCTAAATGCAAAAGCTCAGGGTAAATTAAAAAACCAAATCAAATCATGGAAACAGAAACTAGTTCAAAACATAATATAAAAATTAGCAACATGTATAAAAAACATAAATAATATGAAATAAAAATAGTAAATTAAAAAGGTTACTGATAAAAAATTATCAAAAGTTAAATTATAAAAATAAACAATCAAATATTTAAAATAACTAAATAGTAAAATAAATATACTAATAAAACAAAACAGTCATGCAAATAAAAGTACAAAAAAAAAATAATATAAAACTAAACATTATAAATAAATAAAGCAAAAATTAAAAAAAAATAGCTACAAAAATAAATAAACAAAAATTCAATAATAAAAATTAAAATTAATATTAAGTAAAAATGAGACAAACAAAAAAATAATTAAAATAAATTAATAAAATTAAAAAAATTAATAATCGAATAATTATACCAATAAATAAGCGAATAAAAAAATAATCAAATAAATAAATACACAAATAAATAAGTAATCAAATAAATAAATATGCAAGTAAATATATAATCAAATAAATAAATATACATCAATTATCAAATAATAAAATAATAATACAGTCAAGCAAATAAAATATGTTAATAAATATAAAAAATGATCACCAATATAATAAAATAAATAATAAAAATATAATAATTCACCAATATAATTATGTAAACACAATAATAAATAAAAATAGTTATAACAAACAGGTAATGAAAAAATAAAATTTAATGGAATAATGCTTGAATAAGCAAAACCAAATAAATAATAAAGCTTACAAAAAAACAAACTCAATAAACAATCATTCTAAGTATCTGGTTTCTGAAATGATGGACGGACGTGAAATGATCCAGCTTAAACTTTACTAAGTCTTTGTGTGGCATAAAATAAAACTACAACAAAATTTAACGTAATCACACAGGCTAATAGACATTATATAACATTCAACAGTGTCAATGGCAAAAAAAAAAAACTAAACAGAACAAACAAGGTGAAGTGATTTACATCCGAGACAAGCAAATAAAGTCAAAACAAAAACCTTTATTCAAGCGCGAGACTGTGAGCAAAGACAATAGTGTAACATTATCGACTGACAAGGGTGCATTAACACATAAGGTCCATATTAAGAATATTTCATCGTAACGTAAGCACGAAAAATTATTTTATAAATTAAAACAAAAAAATTATTTATTGGAAGAAAAACGTGTTAACTTCTCAAAAACAAGCAAAGAAAATGAACAAAGTTTCTCAAAGAAATATATTAACAATTATAACAAATAAAAGTTAATAATTTAAGAAAAATATTCAAAGAATATTCTAAAACAAATTAAGAAACGAAAAACTAAATATGATATAGAATTCTAACTATAAGCAAAACTTAGAAACTGATATAAAATGGTATTTTAATACAAAATTATCAAAAGCTAGACGTATTTTCATTACATAAAAAAACTATGAAAAATTCTATTAACAAAAAAAATTACATAATTTTATTACAAAGAAAAAATTAATCCTATTAAAATGCTATTACTGAATAAAACAATGAACATCATTTGTTATCCTATATAATTAACGAAGAATGAATACTTTTTATAATATTAGATATATTGAAATATTAAAAGTTCTTAAATATGACTTATTTTTAATCACAAATAAAATTGCATTAAACGTTTGAACTGAATTGTACTCTATTTTATCAAGGTTCGACTCCTTACCAAGTATCAAAAATTGCAAAAAAATTATTATTATCAGTACGTTAGTAATTGAACTTTATTTTTTTTATCTTTTAACAACTATCAGATAGAATTTTATTAATTTCTACCGCCTTTGGATTCAACGTATTTAAGTACGATTCCCCGCTGGTAACAATGGAGCATAGTACACACAATTAATTTGGATGAATATCATGAAGCTTTAAAAAACATTGAAGACACCATTAGGAAATTGGAGCAGAACCCCATGAAGACAATTATAGAGTCTCACCTCAACATCACTAAATTAAGGCTAAACGAACTACAAGGAAACAGAGGAGGGAAAACACGTTCGATTAACTGGATTGGATCAGCCTGGAAATAGATAGCAGACTCACAAAATGCTATTGACTGGGATTTTATTTTGAAGAGTCAGAATGAAATTATTACAAATAGCAACAATCAGTATATAATTAATGAACAAATCTTTAATATTACACGGGCATCAATTAATAAAGTCAATGAAATGATTACATATGCTAATTCTATTCCCGCGTAAACCGGAATAGTAAATACTAGCCTACTTGATAACAGCGAAATAGAAAACTTAGTTTCTGAAGAAGAATCACTACCTTATCAAAACGTAATTGAGGCAGCAGAGTACGCAAAACTTTCAATGTATACTAATGGAACACTCCTACTTTAAGTGCTATCTGTACCAAAGGTAACATCCCCAAAATATCGAGCTATCTTTACAAGAGCCACATCATCTAACGGAAAGCAAGTGGACCACAAGTATAAAATTTTACTGCTAAACGAACACGAAACATATGGAATAATTGGAGATTGTTTCACAATAAGTAATACAACAATATGTAAGAAAAGCATGCTTAAAAAATTACCATAGGACGGATGTGACGCAAGGTTACTCAAAGGTGGAAACGCATATTGTCATTTTATCACAAAAGAAGAAGAAATCATTGAACTTATGTGTGATAACACCGTTTTCGTCACAAACTTTAATGAATTTGTTAAAAATGAAAAAGAGATAAGAAACATAAATGGGACGTTTTTAATACAACTTAATAACGAAAACTATAAATTGGAAATCAAACCTTCACTAGTAAGGAAACCACAACAATTCAGGCTCTATCATCAGTCTTGTCGAACGTGACGAACAAAGGAATAAAATTAAATCTCGAATACATTCACGCATTAAATTTAGATAACATCAACCAAATTAAAGAACTTGGAACAACCTTTCACATTTCTACTGTTTTAGAAGCTATATTGATAATTTTAGCCATAACTTGCTACAAAATATGGCAGAAAATTACAACGGTGATATTTAGAGATGGGGGACCTACATGACCTACATTTGATCCAACTAGCTGCAACGTACAACGACATGTAGTGCCAACTTGCTGACGATGCAAATACTATGTTGTAATCAACGACCTATTTAACTTTTATTTATTTATTAATTATTGATGAATATGAATAATTTTATTAATTCGTTATTTAACTTAATTTAATATATTAATTGCTGACTGAGAATTTTATTTTACTTTAAAATTAGTATAAAATGACTGTAACAATTTTGCTAAGACTTCTTCCGTTTGGTACAATAAAGAACGTAACATTAATTAATTATTTAAAACTTTCTTCTATTTTCAAGAATGGAAGGGTTGGCCCCAACATTATTTTTTTAGTGTCTCTTTAGAGGAACACTTTAACTTACATGTTGTGTATTTTTATTAGTTGTTATACAATATAGGTGTTTTTGTAGTTGTGTTTTGCATTTTTTTTTATTGCATTATGTTAGTTGTTTTTATTTTGTAATCAAGAAGATCACAGAAACTTCTGGCTTTGTAAACAGACACAATAGGTCATTTCGTTTAAAGTGTTAGTGACAATTATTTCTTTTTATAGCCTAAATAAAGCATTTTCGCAACAATTTATATTTAAATAACCACTAAAATTAATAATTACTGCTAATAAACGAACGCAATAAATAAATAACTAAATAAATCTATAAAAAATATATAAAAAGAAATAAGTAAATAAGAAGTTAAATAAACTACTGAATAAATAAACAAATTAATGAATGAGTAAGATATCAAATTAGTAAATGAAAATAATATAAAAGTGCAAAAAATAACTAAATAGCAATAATAAAATAAAATGAGTGTATTAAAACTGAAATAGAAAACACTAAATTAAAACAGAATGAAAGCTTTTTTAAATGAACTTTTCAACTTCCAAAATATAATAAATATATTTGTAAATCAATTTTAATCACAAGATTGGTATGAAGATAAGTTTAGGATATCGGAGAGGTAACTAACGACCTGTAGTGCCAACTTGCAAATACTATGTTGTAATCAACTACCTATTTAAGTTTTATTTATTTATTAATTATTGATGAATATGAATAATTTTATTAATTCGTTATTTAACTTAATTTAATATAATAATAATAATATAATAATATAATATAATAATAATAATAATAATAATAATAATAATAATAATAATAATATAATAATAAAAGATTTTCTTACAGGCACATAAACCTGAAGAATTTTGATTTTTGTGTATGACCTCTCAAGCACTAGAACCTGGAGGTAAATTATTTTCGTTGGCGCAACAACAGCACTTGAACCGTGTTGCTTGCTCTTAATTAAAAAAGACCGTTTCTTTCAGTTTTAAAATAAGAGTTATTTTATTTTAAATTTTCTTAGTCTTATATACTAGTTTTATCAAAGAAATATGATTAAATTGCATATTTCTTGTAGCAACAAAACAAATATCAAACATAAACAAATTTGCGATAATAAAAATATATTAATATAGGGCAAGTGTGTCATATTAAATTACAATTGTAGGAAATAATATAGTAAAAATATATTGTAATAAAAAATGTATGAATTTAGAACAAGTATTAAACTACAATTGTAGGAAGTAATAAGCTAAAATAATTTGCAATTAAAGTGTATTAATTTAGGCCAAGTGTGCTAGTTTATTGAATTTAAATAATTTAATAAATAATAAGAATGATTAATTTAGGCCAATTGTGCTAAAGTTTATTGAACTTAAATAATTTAATAAATAATAAAAAATGTATTAATTTAGGTTTAAGTTTATTAAACTAAATTTAATAATAATAATTTAATAAATAATGCTCGTGCATTAACAGAGGTAATAAATTAAAAATAGATTGGTATCAAAAGGATTATTAATTTTTATTCCAAATAAAAAAAGAGAATAATTATTAATATGGGTAAAAATTTAATGGAAAAAGTATTTAAAATAAAAGATAAGGAGTTTCACAAACGAAATAAGGATAGGGTTACATAGATATTAAGCGATAATAATTTTTCAATGCAAGTAATAAACAGGTTACTTAAACAATTTAGGTGCGGAAGAGCACGTAGCACAAGATATGTGACAGGAACAAAAGGTTACAAGTCTTTACTTTACGTACCAGAAATAGTAGAAAGAATAGAAAAATCAAACATTTTTAATTCTGAAAAATATAAAATGGCATACAAAACTTATAATACTTTCAATAGATTGTTTAGTAAAACAAAAGTGTAACAGCCGTAGGAAGCAGTGAGTTTTCTAGCTAGCTCATTTTACCCCAATTTCTCCGGCGTGCACCTCTCTGCAGCTTTCAACCCTCCAACTGGGTACGCTGTCCATAAAAAAAATTATATATAAAAAAACGAAAAACAAACGCATACTACAGAAACAAAACACCTCCTTTTCTTCTCAGGCTGATGTAACCCTGTTTTGTCCTACCAACTGTGCCACAAAAAAAATCCTTATACTTCAGCTTTGAGACCCCTTATATCATCCAACTCCCTTCTCCAGCTTTAACTCACCTTCATGCCATTACCTAGTTAAATTATAGCCAACACATCATTTTTAAATTTTTTCTTTTTAAACGTTATAAATCATAGTTTTATTAAATAAAAATATCCTTAAAATAATACAATTTAAAATATAATCTTTTTATATAAAACAAAGCAAATTGAAAAAATTGAAATAATAACTTTATTCTAATAAACTATTGTTTTATTTAATCAATCATTGATGTACTTATTATATTAAAAAAATATATACATAAGTATATCTTCTATTTTGCCGCCTACCCTATTAGTTCAAGAAATTATTTCAGGTGCCTATCTCTTAAAACCTAACCTAAGGGAGCTCCCTGGGGCTAGTAAATATGGATCAAAACGGATTTTTTTAACAAATTCTAATTACTCTCTCTACTTGAACTAATATTGTTTGCTGGGTTTTTTGTTATATTTTTATTTCCTTTAAAAAAACAAAAATTTATCTGAAAAAGGTGCTGCCCTCTATGGGGAAATAGAAGTATAAATCAAATAAAAAACAAAACTATAACTACTCTAGACTGCTTTAAGGCGTTATTTCTTTTATCTTTAAGTTGGAAAAAATTGACTTTCATTTAAGATGTGCCTTTAATCAACTTTTTTTCTAATGCTGTTTTTAAGTGTCTTTTTTTGTCTAAGAAATTTAAACAAAAATTGTTACTTGGCTATCTATGGGTATGTTGTCTATGTCCTGATGAAACTTCTGACTATTCTCTTACTCCAGGACATAACACTCACTAGCCAGCTGAAAATTTTAATAAATTTTAATTTCCACTCAACTTATCTTCACAATTATCTTACGTTTTTTTTTCAATTATATAATTTCCAGATCTTTTGTCACTCCAAAATTAACCACTTCCTGCCAGGATATTTTGCTAGGATATTTTTTCAGGATAACTATTTTAATATTGAGTTTCTTTATTTACTTATTAAAAAAATATGATCTTAGTTATCCTTTACCTGTTTAAAAATTCATTTTGATTTTATGTTTGTTTTCACAATTGTGACCTAAACTATTCGTACAAAGTCATTGCGGTTTTTTCTTTACACTTTACACTTTAAAAGACAAGACACTTCTGAACTAATGAAACTTTTTAGCTTTCTCATTTTGCTACAGACTTTTCCAACTTTTCCAAATCGTTCCATTTTTTTCCTAATCCATTCCAGCCTGTTCCATATTTTTTCTCTCTTTCACTTTTTTCGAGAATATTCTTTCTACATTGCTTCAGCTCGCCATCTTGCTTTTCTTTGTAACCTTTTGCCTAACTTTTTCAAATTAATTTTTTCTAGAGCATTCGATTATCAAAAATAAAAAAACTAACTCCCTTGCATTTGAACATCTTACATATATATTCTATTCTATTTGTTAATCTTCTCCTTCTCTACTTTGGCAATCTATACGTATGTTTGTGTAAGAATTGAACTGTTTAACTTTTTCCTATAGCCCGGTTCTGTTCTTATACAGCTGTACGGGGATCAGTTTGATGTCAAAGCGTTCAAAGGAACTGCCAGATGTGTTATGCGAATTTTAACAAGGCAGTTATGCCAATTCTGTTTAATCAGTTTTTATCTTTTTCTATTTAAATTTACAAGGTCTAATATACTACTTATGAGAATAAAACTTAGTCTCTCTAACTTATTCTAGCTTATTGCAATATTACACTTGTCTCTGTCGGCACCATGGAACTCCAAGGGAGTTGAATTACAAATTGATCACAACCAATCGTAGTGCAACTACAATAGAATGCACTCAATACAATTACTAATAACTCAGCACAATGCATATGACGATAAGTCTTGGTTATCCAATACCCTGTTATTGGCTTGTTTTATGCATTGTACTTACGTCAATGACTAGTGAGACACACATCATACCCTTACAAAAGTTCTTAAATGTATGTGTAGTTTGATTGTATTTTTATAATTATGAAAAATATTAGTAATAGTGTTGTGAATATTGAATTTTGTTATATATAATAATGGTATAAGCAAGTTGCTAAAAAAACATATTGTAGGGTCTTAAATTATTGTTATGGATTTCTTTTTCTTGTCCGTTATAATCTATGATTGTGTTTATACCATTTTTTCCGATTATCCTGTAAGGTCCTTTATATGGACTTTGTTTTGTTTTTATTTTCTATTTTGATTAAAACTAAGTCTCCTATCTTTGAATCTAATCTTTTGGTGTATCTATTTTCTATTACTCTTTTTTCCTTAGTTCTTATTGTTAGTTCTTTACCTTTGTGTAAAGAATATTTAAGTCTACGTTTAAGTTCTTGGGCGTAATCATCGTAATTGTAATTTTTTGTTTCCTTTTTGCCATATATTTCAGTTGGCAAATGAGGTAATTTTCCGTATACAAGTTCGAATGGCGTGTAGCCAGTGTCAATATGGGGTGCCGTATTATAAGCAAAAGTAAAATATGGAATCCATTTATCCCATTCGTAGTCAGTTGCTGTTGTTAGCAAGAATTCGTTGAGGACTCTGTGATTTCTTTCTACTGAGCCTATTGTTTCATGGTGGTAGGGAGTCGAAAAGGTTTGTTTTATGTCAAGTAATGAGCATATGTTGCGCATCAGTTCGTTTGTAAATTCTGTCCCTCTGTCTGATTTGAGTACTTGAAATTTTCCAAATTTTAAAATTAGTTGTTCTACAAGTGTTTTTGCCGTCACAAGTGCGTCTTTTGTTGGCATAGGGTGTGCAATGACAAATTTTGTCAATTCACATTGCATAGTCAATATGTATCGGTATTCGTTTGAAATTGTAAGAGGTCCTACTGTATCAATTGATATTATTTCAAAACTGTTGCTCGGTGTGTCTGTAATCGTAAGTGGTTCTTTTATGTATTTAGTTTGTTTATTTTTATTACAATTGTCGCAATATGATATGAATGTCTTTACCATTTTGTTCATGTTTTTCCAGATGTATCGCTGTTTTAATTTAATGACGGTTTTTCGTATTCCTAAGTGTCCTGCATGGGTGGTATTGTGGAATTGGTCAATTAGTTTATATTTTAAAATGTCATCTGTTATTCTTTTCGGGGCATTGTATATTAATATCTTAAGTTGAGGACTTTTGTTATTTATTTTTAATTTTGCATATGCGTCTTTAAATTCTTCTTTTGTATACATTTTAAATATTTTATCTTTATTTGAGAGCGCTAATTCTTTAATATTTTCTTTAGTCATTTTAGATGTCAGTTTCCTCAGAATCGAATCTAGTTTCGCTGAGTTATCGCTGAATCTTGCATTCATACTATCATTATTCATATCTTCTGTATGTAACTTCTTCATAATCGAATCTAGTTTCGGAGAATTATCGTTACGTACTTTATTCACATCATTCTTATTAATCTTATTTTTGGCACATAACTTCTTCATGGTCGAATCTGGTTTCGATGAATTATCATTATGTCCAATGTGCACCATATTATCTTTAATAATTATATCTTTTTCTTCTATATTTTCAAATTTATAAAATTGTAATTTTTTCATATTTTTGATATCATTAATGGATATACATTCCCATATTTGAAGTTGATCAGACTTCTGAGAATTGTTCTCTTCTACACGTGTATTATTTTCGATATCTTTTTTCTCGTTATTTATTATTTTATTTGCCTCGTTTGTAATTTTCAATTTATTTTGCATAGCCTTTGTCGTGATTAATACTTTTTTTTCTTTTTCGTCATTTTCTTGTGGTATCATTTGTTTTAATATGTCCGAGTCTAGTTTTATCCTAGAAAGTGCATCAGCATTCGTATTCATTTTTCCTTTTTTATAAACAATTGTGAAATCATAATCACTTAAATCCAGTCTTATTCTTGTCATTTTTGATGAAGGATTTTTATCTCCTTTAAGGAACTCAAACGGAAATTAGTATCGAGTCCCGTGCTCATAAGTCCAGATTTTAACAGTAGATTCTATGTCCAATGTGATGCTTCCAACCTCGGCATAGGGGTTGTCCTATTTCAAAAAGATAATGAAGGGAAAGAACATCCAATTGAATATTTTTCGAAGAAATTAAATCCAGCCCAAAAAAATTATTCCACCACAGAAAAAGAATGTCTGGCCGTAATACTGGCAATCGTAAAGTTCCGCCAATACATTGAATTGATGGACTTTACAGTAATTACTGACCTTAAATGGCTGATGAAACAGCAGGATTTGCATGGACGATTAGCACGGTGGAGCTTTAAGCTTCAAGGTTACAAATCTAATATTGATCATAGAAAAGGAACAAAGAATGTGGTACCAGATATGCTTTCTCGAATAGAAGTTGATGAAATTACGACAAATAGCTTAATCAATTTTGATTCGGAGCAATTTAAAAGCAAAGAATATATAACCCTAGTAGAAACCATTACACAAAACGCGGACCGACAAAAGAGTTAAGTTGGCACAAGATGTTTATGAGAATGATGAAGAATGCTGGAAAATATGGCTATCTACGGCTTTGACTGAAGAAATAATAAAAAAAGCCCATGAAAATATCACTTCGCATGGAGGAATTGCTAAGACCCTTTTTAAGGTAAGAGAATTTTTCTACTGGCCTTTGATGGTGAATCAAATAAAAAACTTTATCGAGAGGTGTCAGTATTGCAAAGAAATCAAGCACCCAAAGTATACGTTACGACCAAAAATGGGTAGAGAAGTAGTGACAGACAGGCCATTCCAAAAAAATTATGTCGACTTCCTGGGACCGTATCCAAGGTCAAGAAGGGGCAATACTTGTATATTCATCGTACTAGATCACAAAACAAAATTCGTGTTACTAAGAGCTATGTCAAAAGCAACAACAAAAGCCGTTAACAAATTTATATTGGAGGAAGTGTTTCACAAATTTGGGGTGCCGGAAATAGTACACTCTGATAACGGGAAACAATTTGTTCCCGTTATCAGGCATATTAGAACAGCGATTCATTCACCTCAAGCTAATGCTAAAGAAAGAAAAAGTGAATCAATCTATTTTAACAAGTACTAGAAGTTATATTCAGTCCGACCAGGCGAGATGGGACGAAAATCTTTCAAACATCGAATGTAGCCTTAGATCCACCGTTCACTCTTCAATTGGGGTAACTCCCTTTTACGCGCTTACAGGATATAACATGATAACCCATGCTCAAGCATACCAAATTCTTAGAAAACTGGGGGAAATTACAGATGGTGAAAATGTCGTATTGCCACATGATGGCCACATGCAACTCATGCATCAAAAAATTAAAGAAAAAAATGCATGAAGCATATGGGAGAAACGTACGATCCTACAATATAAGAAGTAGATGTATCAAATTTGTACCAGGCCAGTAAGTGTACAGAAAAAACTTCATACAAAGTAAATTTTCCAAAGGCATTACTGCTAAACTTTATAGACCATGGCTTAAATGTAGGTTGCGAAGGGCTATCGGCAATAACCAATATGAAGTAGGGTTTTTGATAGGGCAGATAATAGGTATTATTCACGCGCAACATTTAAAACAATAGTAAACACAGTCATTGACACAAACATAGTTAGTATTATTTGTTTTTTTTAAGTAACTAGAAATTAGCTTCAATATTCAAACCAGTTACTAGAGTACATATATAAAAAAAAGAAAACATTTTTTACAGTTTCTACGAATAGAATGTAACAAGATTAATACCATAAACAAAAGTTCAAAATTTTTAGCAAAATCGAGTAAAAGTTAGTTCCGGTAGACTAAGGCATAAAAATAACATGTAGCTCTACGATTACACTTGGAGATTAACCACTTAATGTAAACAAACAAAAACAATAATTTTACCGAAAAATTTAAATACTGCGTCTTATCGCATATATATATATATATATATATATATATAAATCTAGGAATAATTCTACTCCAATAATGTTTAATGTTATGAAAATAAATATTCTTAAGAAAAAAAAAAATAAAAACCAAAAAAGAAAAGGAAAAAATGAAAAAAATATACAGTTATGTGAAAAATAATAGGGACAGTGCCCACCCAAACTTACATTACATTTACAGTCAAATAAAAAATCGAAAATTATTTCTTGTTCAAACGATTTATTTTTTACTAAACGGTAGAAAAAAGATTACCAAAAAAAATTTTTCCTATTCCTATAATATATTTTGATTTTTTATGATTTTGTATAAATTTATATAGTTTAGCGTGTGAAAAGAAATAAGGACACTTCATGAAATCTTAAAGCTATAACTAACTTAGGTAAAACTAAATAGATATTTATTTTGAATATTGTGGCATAAAGCCTTAGTGCCACATTAGTACTTTGTTGCGGATCCTTTGTTATCCAGAACAGCAGCACATCTTCTAGGCAGTGAGACGACCAAATTTTGGCACGCATGTAGCGATATTGCGTTCCACGCATCCTGTATAAGATTGCAAAGCTCGTCGCAATTTGATGGACACTTTCCCCTGATTGCCCTTTTAACTTCGTTCCACAAATTTTCTATGGGGTTCAAATCAGGGGACTGTGCTGGCCATTCTAAAACATTGATTTTGTTGTCCTGAACCCACTTCTTTGTGTACTTTGCCGTATGCTTTGGATTATTATCCTGCTGGAGGACCCATTTGAGTGGCATATTTTCTTCGACATACGGCAGCATTATATTTTTCAAAATTTCAGTGTAATCAGCCGATTTCATTATGTTCTGGATACGATATAGAGGACCCACACCATAATAAGAGAATGACCCCCATACCATGATGCTACCACCACCATGTTTGACTGTCTTTAAAGAATATCTTGGATTGAATTCTTGACGGATAGGTCTTCTTACATGGTGGACACCTCTATTAGAAGAAAACAAGTTTACTTTCGTTTCATCGGACCACAGAATTTTACGCCATTTTTCTTTAGGCCAATTGATGTGATTTTTAGCAAACTCTTATCTTTGTTTTATATTCTTTTTGGGCAACAATGGCACTTTTCTTGCACTACGGGCTCTAAATTCCTCACCGATGAGTGTTTTTCGAATAGTTGATGTGTCAAAGTCAAGGTTTAAATCATTTTTTATTTGTTTAGACGTGAAAAATGGATCTTTTTTTACGCATCGAATAATATTTCTCTTTATAGTAGGTGTAATTTTTGGTTTTCTTCCACGGGTTTCATCCTTGGGAATCCATTTAACAGCATTTTGTACCATGGGTTTTGAAATACCGAGCATTTGTGCAATTTTTCTGTACGAATATCCGCTTTCACATAAATTTTTAATATTATTTCGAGTAGCGTGGTCGCAGTGTGTATTTCTACCCATATTTGCCTAAACAGTTACAAAATTGTAATTTATTTAGCAATTAATGTAAGTCTATAAATGTGTTTTACTCACTTACTTAAAAAAAAAAAGTATTTTAAATTTTTATTAATGTATTTTTACCAAAACGGAAAACTGTCCTTATTATTTTTCACAGCAGAAATCGTGCACTTTACAAAGAAAATAATTTGTTATCAGAACGAAAGAAAAAGAAGCACAAATTGTAACGGGATTTCTTAATGTCGTTTACAAGCATTGCAAAACAACTCTGTTTTATTACAAATTCTTTCATTTTACATGAATTCGTAAACACCAAAGACGGTGAATACAACTGTCCCTATTATTTTTCACATAACTGTATATGCATAAATATGTATGTATAAATAAACTTTAATTGTAAAAATATCTATATAAAACAAACAAAAAAAAGAAAAACAAAACGAAAAACAAAATAAAAATATAAAATATAAAAATATCTATATAAATATGTAAATAAATTCAAAATAATAATGGAAGGTTCTGGAATCAAATAAGAGTCATCATGTGTCTCAAATGATAAATGCGTAGTAAAGAAATATTGTACCAACAGATGGAGGAAGTTCTGGTATATATAACAGCCATAACATTTGGTATATAGAAGCAACGGCCATACAGGCTGAATTGACTCTTAGTGAAAACATCTACCAGCGAAGATCTTGTGTTAAACAGTGGTGAAGTTGCCATCGCGTATTTTTGTGTACTAATCGCGAATAAGTAAATAATCGCCTAATTAAAGTGTAATTTCATTAAAGTAGTAATTAAATTGTATTTATTTATTTTGCAATAAAAGAACTCAATAAAATACACGTTTATAAATTTAAATAAACGTAACAATATGTTGTCTGTTTTTTTTTTTTTTTTTTTTTTTTGTTTATGCTGCCTGTGCCCTGTTGACTACGTTTTTATAAATGTTTTGTTCTATATATAAGTTGATTAAATGTACTAATTAAAAAATTTTTTTTTGCAAATCGGTATCGTTATTACTATCAGTATTTTTGTTTTTAATAATGTCAGCTGTTAGCTTTATTTTTATATGTGGATATGTCTTGGCGTGCGTTTTTTTGTTTTTTTTACACACAATAAAGTTGCCAGTACTGAGCAATTCACGTAATGTTTAGAATTAGGCAATGCAGCAAAGTAGGAAACCCACAGTTATTTATTTCATTGAAAACGGTATGAAACGCTTTGAGAAAATTTGTTAATTTGAATATATAAAAAATTGTGAAATATGAATGTACTCACAAGCCTTACTATGTCACATGAGATCCCCATAAAAGGGGAAGCTTTGGCCGCAAACAAAAATCATGGTCAGGGGAAAGTTAGAAGGCTGGCATAGAAAAAAAAAACAATAAGAAATTAAATTAATAAAGAAAAAAATTTATATTCCAAATAGAAAGAAAATTTTTTCTTAGTAAATTTAACCTAGAGCCATAATATAATACATTAAGGATGGATATTTGGAACAAAAGTAGAAATTTCTAGAATACATAAACAACAAAAAAATGGAAAATTTGGAAAAAATTCACCACAAAAGTTAGAAAAAACAGTAAGAAATAGGAAAGGAAAATCAAAACTAAAATTGAATGGTATTAAACCTGAGTAAGTGTTCACAATAAGTTAAACCCGGAGAAGTTATAAAAGAATTTAAAAGGTAAAAACAAAAAAACAAGAGATTTAAAAAAAAGTTGTGTAGTTTTATTTAATTTTTATTAGTCTGGGTGCTTAAGGTTTTCGTCCATAGTAAACTGCCTGGGATATTAGGGCACAAGTAGAATAATTTACAGAAGCAGAAATAATATTGCGTAAGAAAGAAAATATCTTATCTTCGTCATTGTGAATGTGTTTTTGTGTTTTTTTTTTGCGGAAAATAAATAGCTGGCAGAAGATTGGAGGTGCAAGAAAGTGGATGAAATTTTGTGAAGGAAACTTGTGGCTATACGACCTGTGATGCGAACCGGGTAAAGCCAGGTAAAAATTTATTATTTCTAGCTTAAATTAAATGGTCCTTGTATTGGTGCAAAATAAATTTAAATTGGTAAATGACCCGCCTGCGCCATGATATAAGAAAAGTTTCTGGAAAGGAAGGGGCTGAAAAAAACTTAAGATTTAATTTTAAAAAAAGATTTGTGTATAAGTTCACAACAAACAAAAAGGAAACAAAAAGTAAAATAATAATAAAAGAAAAAACAATAGAAAATATTCAAAAGCAAAACATAAAAAAGTAATAGTAGAAATTAATTTGAGCAGAAGCAAAATTTATTGCATTATTTTTATTATGTGTTAGTGATTGCTTATTTATATTATTGTTTACTTACATTTTGTATATTTGGTTTGTTTAATTTATACGTTATGTTATTATCTTTGGTGTATACCGTACCATTATTATTTAGGGCCTTGCAGCAGCAACATTTTTTGTAATTAAACATTTTATTTTTCCTACTGTATTCCACCAGAGGGTAGTAAGAGTTTTCTTTATTTCTTGTAAGAATTGCCGGGATAGGAAGTGGACAGGAAACAAAACTGTTTAACCATTTTAGTTGTTTAGTTTATGAAAAAGATGTTTTTATTAGTTTTATTAGGAGTTTGTTTTTGTTATACAATATGAAATTATAAAAAACACCACCTAGCCCTAAGGAGCCCTCCAGTTTTTGTTTTGCTGTGTGAAGAAAGATTTTTTTGAGGCAATTATTACTTGACCTTATTTATTTTATTTAGTTATTTACTTTTTATTATTTATTAGTATTTACACATATACATATATATATATATATATATATATATATATATATGAAGAGAATATTGTTTCAAATTCAAATGGATACTGTTTTTTTAGTAAATTTAAAGAGCAGAATTATGAATTAGTATCGCATTGGTTTATGTAAATAAATTTTTATGAAAATAATATGAAATTACTTGTGGTTCTTGAATTGGTGGATAGATAAAGTGGTAAGTGAAGAAGTGGTGCAGTGGTTAGTGGGTCGTAGGAAAATATTGTATTGGAAGTTTCTACTGCATGGTTGGGAGGTCAAATAAGGCGACCATCTGTCTCAAAATTCTTTGTGTGGTATACTGTGTGTGTGGTAAACATATGCGTTTTTATACAAACAAGTATCGCAAAAGCAGTTCTAATATGTTGCATACATATGTTGCTTGTACAATGGAAAAAACGCTTAAGAAATTTAATTTTTTTAAATGTTTGAAAATGGACTATATCGATATAAAGGAAAAGATTTTGGCTAATTCATATGCTAAATTAAGGCAAAAAAATGAGTCCTAACGTTAATGTCGGATCATTCGTACCGCATCCATCAACAGTGTCAAGAAATGTAGAAAATAGATATATTATTCAGTTTGGAAAGCTTAAAACTGAGACAGTTCTAGCCTTACAAAACGATTTTATTATTTTGAAATGGAGGAACGACAGGAAGAATGAATTTCCAATATTATATAAATGCAGTAATACTACCTCTATTATGGAACTCTTTTCGATTTAAGACGCACACTTTATTTTTATGTTTATTTTTAGTTTTTAACAATAAAAAAACAACAAGTTTATGATTATGATTATAATTAAGACAACTCAGTTTTTCTTATAATATAAGCTTACTTCTCGCCGGTCTGTTTGCTACTTACTACTTCAAGGTCAGTATTTTCTCTGTCTACTATTGTTTCATTTCAATTCTGTCTTGGTAAATAATCAGTCCGTTAGATCTTTCGTCCCATTTTTCCTTATTTCTTTAACATTAGTCGACTGTGGTTGATACCCTACATAAATTAGACTGCCGAATATTCGCTATACCGGCATCAAGCGACTTTTTGGAAAGAGTATTTTCAATAACCCGTGCGCTAACAACTGACAAGCGATCAAAACTTGGTTGCGATGGCGAATACTTCAATATAATTTTGTTTGTCAATATTGACTTAAAAGACTTATTATAAAAATATTTTAGATACTCTCCTTTATTGCTTTCATAACAGATTTGTTTTTTTATCAATGATCACAAAAAATTATAATAAAAATTTTTTTTTTTTTTTTGATAACAGATTTGTTTGTTATGGGTTAAGCAAGTCTTTATGCATTTTTTGGTTGCTTATGCCTCCTATTCATAAGATTTCAAATCCTGAAGAGGTGGTATATGGCTTATTTTTAACGTGTTTAGTTTACAAAATTGTTTATCGATCATATACACGAATTTATTTTTCCAATGTTTGTTATTACTCCAAAAAATTAAATTATTTATTGAACTATACTCACAACTATAACGTCTTTTATTTAATACCCCTTGCAGTTATGTTTGCATCCTCGTTTGCTTATTTAGAAAAAGAATGCTCTCAAATATACAAACTTTCAAGTTGAATGCATGAAGTTTAATATTATTAACTGCGTATATATTTGTCAATATACGAGTCATTTTCGGATGTGCGGCTGGTGAGAAGAGTTGGAACCACCTGAGACCAAAGAAATATTGAGCTAAGCCGAAATCTCGCCATACCAACCGATCCGTAACAAATTGGCGCCCAAGCTATTATTTCCGCAAAAAGAAACACAAAAAGACATTCCTTACTTACAATATTTACAATGACAAAGGCAAGACATTTTCTTTCTTACGTATTTTTATTTCTGATCTTGTAAATTATTCTACTTGTGCCCTAATATCCCAGGCAGTTCACTATGGACGAAAACCTTAAGCACCAAGACTAATAAAAATTAAATAAAACTACACAACTTTTTTTTAAATCTCTTTTGTTTTTTCTTTTTGTTTTCACCTCTTAAATTCTTTTATAATTTCTCCGGGTTAAATTTGTTGCGAACACTTACTCTGATTTGATACTATTAACTTTTAGTTTTGATTTTTCTTTAAGCACTAAAACTAATAAAGCTAAATAAAACTTCACAACTTCTTGTTAAATCTCTTTAATTTTTTTTTTACCTCTTAAATTCCTTTATAACTTCTCCAGGTTAAATTAGTTGCAAACACTTTCACTGATTTTATACTATTAAATTTTAGGTTTGTTTTGCCTTTCTTATTTCTTACTGTTTTTTCCAACTTTCGTGGTGAATTTTTTTATAAGTTTTCCAAATTTACCAGCCTAAGCCTCGCGTCTATAGAATTCTAGAAATTTCTACTTTTTTTCCAAATAGCCATCTTTATTTTATTACATTATGGCTCTATATTAAATTTATTAAGAAAAAATGTTCTTTCTATTTGAAATATACAGCTTTATCTTTATGAATTTAATTTTTTTTTTCTCTGCCAGCCTTCTAAAATTCCGCCTTCAAAATTCAAAGTCATGTGACATAGTGAGGCTTGTGAGTCCATTCATATTCCCCAATTTTTAATATTCAAATAAACAAATTTTTCAATGAAATATACAACTGTGGGTTTCCTACTTTGCTGCATTGCCTCATTCTAAACATTACGTCTACCGCTTAGTACTGGCAACTGTATTGTGTGTAAATAAAACACAAAACGCACACCAAGCAATACCCACATATAAAAATATAGCTAACAGCTGACATCATTAAAAAAATACACTGATGGTAAGTATGAGAACGATGTGCAAAAAAAATATTAATTTGTAAATTTAATCATCCTATATATAGAACAAAACATTATAAAACCGCAGTCAACAGGGCACTGGCAGGATAAAAAAAATCTGGCACCAACAACCTATTTTGATACTAAGCCTACAACGCCGAAAATACTGAAAATTTGGACGTAATTGTTTCATTTTTTTAGGCTAAAAAGGTTCAACGCAATTACCTACATAAACAATTTGATCTAACTTAAAAATAATCAAGCTTATTGTACCGTGGCTTAGTTATCAAAAAAAAAAAAAAAATTTAAAAAATGGTAAAAATTGAAACAAACAAAAAAATAAAAACATAACCAAGAACAATGTACCGTGTGTTACAAACCAACCCATTTTATTAAGTTATGAACTTTGTTCTTAGTACCGATGTTTATACTGTAGTGCACTTTTAGAGGCTTGATCAAAATAAAAATCTTCGCTGCTTAAACTGCGACAATACTAATCAGGTTATACCTTTACTACTTTAAATTCTGGTTAGAAATTTGATATCCAGTCTTAGCCAACCTGTCTCTACAAACTTTTATAAACAAAAGTTGTGGAGACTTATGAAATGGGTTTAGACTATCCATACCGAGTTTTACGGGAAGTATATCTTAACCATTCTATGAAGTGAATATTTACTTTGTGATTTCACTTATATTTTAGGGATTTCATAAAATTAAAATAACATGGACAAGCACTACATGGACACTTAACCTATATTGCACTTAATTATTTTAATCTTACAAAAACGAAAAACGCAAAAGGAGACATCACTAAGCAAACATTCATATCACAGATTTTTCTAATTTTAATATTGCGGTATCCCTTTTACTTTTATTGCACTAATTGACTTATCACAGTAAATATAAAGCTATAAGAAAAGAAATATCACAGACTACTTTTCTTTTATGTATAACACACTGATCGTTGGATAGCTTTTGGTGGGATTTAAGCCAATAAAATAATATTTGTTTAAGACAAACTTAAGAAAGCGAAAAATGTAGTTTTTTTATGTGAACAAAGGAACTTAAAAATTAATGAAAAAAATATTTAATGTATTTTAAAAAAGTTCTGGTAGCTTAATTGAAAAAAAATTCGTCTAAATGCAAAAGCACAGGGTAAATTGGAAAACCAAATCAAATCATGGAAACAAAAACTAGTCAAAACGTAAGAAAAAAATTAGCAACATGTATAAAAAACATAAATAATATGAAATAAAAATAGTAAATTAAAAAGGTTACTTATAAAAAATTATCAAAAGTTAAATTATAAAAATAAACAATCAAATTTTTAAAATAACTAGATAGTAAAATAAATATACTAATAAAACAAAACAGTCATGAAAATAAAAATACAAATAAAATAATATAAAACTTAACATTATAAATAAATAAAAAAATGGCTACAAAAATAAATAAATAAAAAGTCAATAATTATAATTAAAATTAGCTTATATTAAATAAAAATGAGACAAACAAACAAATTATTAAAATAAATTAATACAATTAAATAAATTAATAATCGAATAAATATGTCAATGGCAAAAAAAAACTAAACAGTACAAACAAGGTGAAGTGGTTTACATCCGAGACAAGCAAAAAAAGTCAAAACAAAAACCTTTATTCAAACGCGAGACTGTGAGCAAAGACAATAGTGTAACATTATCGACTGACAAGTGTACCTTAACACATAATATTTCATCGTAAGGTGAGCACGAAAAATTATTTTATAAATTAAAACAAAAAAATTATTTAATGGCAGAAAAACGTGTTAATTTCTCAAAAACAAGCAAAGAAAATGAACAAATTTCTCAAAGAAATATATTAACAATTATAACAAATAAGAGTTTATAATTTAAGAAAAATATTAAAAGAATATTCTAAAATAAATTAAGAAACGAAAAATTATATACTGTTGCGAAGATGCTTTATTTAGGTCATAAAAAAATTAATTTAATTGTCACCAACAAAGTAAAACACATTGACCTATTGTGTATGTTTACAACGCCAGAAGTTTCTACAAAAACTTCTTAAACATAAAACAAAAACAACTAACATAAAGCAATAAAAATAAACGCAACCACAACTACACAAACACCTACATAACGACTAATAAAAATAGACAGCATATATAAATAAATTCAAAGTAATAATGGAAGGTTCTGGAATCAAATAACAATCATCATGTGTCTCAAATGATAAATACGTAGTGGAGAAATATTCTACCAACAGATGGAGAAAAATTCTAGTATATTCAAGAGCCTTAACATTGGGTATATAAAAGCAACGGCCATACATGCTGAATCATTATTAGTGAAAACGCCAATCAGTGAAGATCTTACGGGAAAACAGATAAAACAGTGGTGAAGTTGCCATTGCGTATTTTTTTGTACTAACCGCGAATAAGTAAATAATCGTCTAATTAAAGTGTGATTTAATTAAAGTAGTAAATAAATTGTGTTTATTTATTTTGCAATAAAAGAACTCAATAAAATAAACGTTTATAAATTTAAATAAACGTAACAATATGATATAAAATGGTATTTAAATACAAAATTATCAAAAGCTAGACGTATTTTCATTAAATGAAAAATTCTATTACCAAAAAAAAATTACCACATAATTTTATTACAAAGAAAAAATTAATCATATTAAAAGGCTAAATATAAAACTAAATTACAAGTTTATTATTTAAATGTACATTCAATCTATTACTCAATAACACAATGAACATTGTGACGGCCACTTATATTATTAAAATATAACATATTTACTTTTTTTATTTTGGGCAGTTCTACTTGCTGATTTTTTTTTATTTCTGTTAAAACATAACTGGAAGTAAAACTTCTTATTACATAGGCAGGTGTTGGATGTTGATAGCCTGTCATTTTATATTTTATATATATATGAAAGCCGAAATGTAGGAAAGATATTTGGTAGCACTATACCAATATTAAAAGTGACGAGCGATTCGGTCACGTGCAGAACAAAGTGTGCAAACAAAAAAATAAAAACTTCTGTTTTAATAAAGTTGTTGAAGGTCAAGTTTTAGGTAAGTGGATAAAGATAAACATTATACGAAATTCTTTTTTCTCTTGTGATATCACAAATAAAATGTTACATATGTACCTCTTAAATTCGAGATTCCGAAATTTAAATATAGACATAGAATTATTTCTATAAGCTTACTAAAGCATATTAGGTTCCAGGCAACGATTCGATCCTTGCACAAAATTCATGATAGGTGCACGTTTTTTAGATAGTTGAATACTATATATTTTTTTCTCTAAAAATAGAAAATCATCTTTTCTTTTTCAGTTTAGCATTATCAAAAATAACTTGTTTAGCTAAATTAAACCGCGTGAGGTTTTTTTTTTGAAACTTCTCAATTAAGACATCTTTTAAAATCGTTTAATCCAGTAACGTTTCACTGAAAATTTATAGATTCTTGAGTGCCGTAACTTGGAGCTGGTACCTTCCATTTTCCTATTGTAAAGGCATAAGCGGCAACGTCACAAACCTTCTACTTCAAGGTGGTAATATCCCAGACAGGAACAAAAAAATCTATCAACCTAGTTTTCAACAAGCAACTACATTACTGCCATCCCTAAACTAGCGCGAAAAGCGCAAGATATCTGTCAAAATTTCTCATGTACATACAAAATGTATGAAGCATCCCTAAATAGCAAGGCATCAACGCTTAGCTATTGGAAAATCCAATTTTTACAGCGCGTAAGGTAATGCAGTTGCCTGGAAGCTACTCTTGTTTGCATATTTTTTTGTAGTATTTAGAGAACGTTACAAAACAGTAATGACATTTTTGATTTTTTCGGGTTTATCTAGCATTTTTATCACTGTTTTGCATTTCATTTTATGGGCTTTTATTAAAAGTGATAGGTTAACATTACTGTTCACAACAAAACGTTGTTCCTTTTTTTTTAATTTTCATTTTTTTTAGTAGGCTAAGAAAACAGAGTACGTTTTAGTACGGTTTTTGTTTGTTTATTGAATATATATTAACTTTTACTCTGCGTAAACTAATACATAATAGGACAACAATACAAAAGACATGCAACAGCGAATATATATGTATTATAACTCCGAAAAAGTTTATTACAATCTGACAAAAGAAATGTTCTAGATTGATGTGTAATTTTGCAGTCACGTGCTCGTCTCTATGCTTGACTTGTCAACCCTGGTTAAGATGGTAGAAATGATTGTTGCATATGGTGTCTGATGCACCACTTACCAACACTGACCAGAAAGCTTTACGTGGGTTTGTTACTCGGATGGATATGCTTAATCTACGTCTAACAGCCATACCTATCTAGTAATAATTCTACTCCAATAATGTTATGAAAATAAATATTCCTAAGAAAAAAAAAAAAAAATGAAAAAAAAGAAAAAAATGAAAAAATATATATGCATATATATGTATGTATAAATAAACTTTAATTGTAAAAATATCTATATAAAACAAACAAAAAAAAAAAAAAAAAGAAAAACAAAACCAAAAACAAAATACGAGAAGGGAAGAAGGATAGTACGTTAATGGAAATGTAATACTCGTTATTTTGATATAGATATGTATATAGATTTATGTTTATATATTACTTGTATAAATAAATTTCCGTTTTTGTAAACCTGAGAGAATATATTTCCCTATGTGGTAAATTACTCGCGGTTGATGTGCGACTAGGCTTCGTCAAGGTTTGGTGAGATTTGTAATAGGGACAATATCATTATAATATTAAGGTGAAGATATTGTCACGGAGGGCAAAATGTCACTTAGGGGCGGGCCACCTGGTGGAGCTAAAAACACCAAGCTTCGCTAAATGAAAGAATACTGTCTTGTCCATTTCCTATTTCCATTTAACAGGATAACCACATGAATGCTTTTTTTTCATACTCCAATGATACGAACTAATATATTAAATTGTGTTAATCCCACGGGAGAAGAACTCCCCTTTTCCGGCGAGCTGAAGCCGCAGCAAACATCTACGTGCCAATTCCGTTTTGAAATCAGAGGGATTCGTCACAGTTTTGGCGCCCAACGTTAAGGCATTTTATTTCCATCTTAATTAATTATTTTTAATTAGCGCAGTAAGAAATTATTTTCTTAGAAGTCATATGTCCTGAAAGGTACCGTCAATACCATGCCTGAGTTGCGATGTCACTGAGAAAATAATCAAGTACTTGAGACGGTTTGATGTCAAATCAAGTTTTACAAATGGCATGATCCTAATGGCCTATGTAGCCGTGAGTTCAAATTTTATCTCACAGCACATAGATGTTCCTTACTATGTACAACAACCACCATATATCCCATCCCATATCACCAGACAAATGGGGACTCAAGTTCGACGGAACGAATAAATCTTTTACTGTCGAAGATTTTGTGTTTAGGGTAGAGGCACTTAGAGCTGATTATAACTGCTTATGGGACGTTGTGATGAAAGGTTTTCACCATTTACTTAGCGGAAATGCTAGCAGTTGGTTTTGGTCGTATCGAATGCAAAACCCCTCGTGCGAATGGTCGACGTTTAGAAGCGACATCATTAAGAAATTTCGTCATTTTGAGATTGATTTTGAAATTCATCGCAAAATAATGGAGCGTAGACAGTCGCCCTCTGAATCAGCTGATGCTTTCATTTCAGATATTATAAAACTTAAAAATCAAATGCGTCATCATGTACCGGAAGATGAACTAGTTCGTATAATAAAAGACAATCTAAAAGACGGCCTAGCGCAGCTTATATTTCCGATAAGAATATTTTCTCTCGATCAGTTGTTAGAAGAGTGCAAAAGAGCGGAGAGGAATATAGCTAAGCGGATGCCGTATCGCCACACAATGCAAAATTACAGAAGAGTGAATGAGGTAGAGTGCAGACATAATCTCGTCGAAGAAGACGTGCGACATCTTGAAGCATTTCAACATAACTCCTTGCCGGCACAACAATTGATATGCTGGAACTGCAAAACACCAGGCCATTCATTCATAGATTGCACCCTAGCTCAAAGAAACCTATTTTGTTACAAATGTGGGTTCGACAATGTCACAACACCTAACTGCCAAAGATGCCTGGGAAACTACCAGTTGAACATGCAGAAAACAGAGCAAGCATGTTCAAATATAAAAACTGTCCCACAAAATTTGAATTGATAAAGAATCCACCCAAGGAAATAACAGAAAACAAGGAAAAAAATACTACGAGTCTAGGGAATATAAATTCTAATGAACAGGGTACTAAATTTAACAGTAATAAAAGTGAAATAAGTCTAGATAAAAATGTCAAAAATAATTACGTCATTAGAGAAAAACCTCTAGATAACTCCCAGAAAACCCTGTCCGACTATTTAAACAAGGAAAGTAAAATCCAGGCAAGCCCAAAAATAAAACAAATTATCCCCCGTGAAGTCCGTATGGAAAACTACAAAACAATAAGAGCTAAAATTTTTAACGACTATCATCCAACTATAAGCGAAAGAATTGCAAGAACTAGAAAAAGATATCAAATTAGAAAGCTTAAAAGAAAGGAAATAGAATCAGCCAGCATTGGCTATGTTGACGACGTGAGACTATAAATGACCAGCCATTTAAAGGGCTTATGGACAGTGGGGCTTCCATTAGCTGCCTAGGGAATAATTTATTTTATAGTATTAAAAAAATTTACACTGAAATATTAAATTTTAAATCGTCAATAAAAACGGCAGATGGTCAAAACCATACTATAATTGGCAAAGTAAAAGTAACGATTTCTGTCGGCAAAAAAACAACAGACTTGTATTTGTACCTGGTACCAAATCTAAAGCAAGAACTTATACTAGGGTATGACTTTTGGCGAAAAATCGGCATTAAACTCCATTTGGAGGACTGTAACATTAATGAAATCGCAGTAGAAAATAAGCAAGAAAACCCTCAAATGCATAGTTTGTCAAGAGAACAAACGCTGCTATTAGAGAAAAGAAAAAGTTTCTTTAAGTGTTATACCAGATATAGATTGGGTAAGACGAACAAAGAAATCCACACTATAGAAACCGGAGACGCCCGAGCAAAAAAACTACGCCACTTTCCAGTAAGTCCAGCCGTTCAAAAACTAATGCATGATGAATTAGATCGAATGATCAAACTGAATGTTATTGAAGAGACTACTTGCACCGAATGGAATAACCGTGTTACATTGGTAATAAAACCGAACAAAAATAGACTTTGTCTCGATGCTCGGGAGCTAAATAAAGTCAATAGAAAAGACACATATCCCCTTCCAAATATTGATGGCTTACTAGCAAGACTTGGCGATACGCACTTTATCTCATCTATCGACCTTAAAGATGCGTTTTGGCAAATTCCGTTGATGAAGATAGCAGACCAAAAACAGCATTTACCATCCCAGGTAGACCCCAATATCAATTTAAAGTAATGCCATTTGGATTGTGCAACGCGGCACAACGTTTATGCCGCCTAATGGACAACGTTATACCGGCAGAATTGAAAGATCGAGTATTTGTCTACCTGGATGACTTGTTAGTGGTATCTGGTGACTTCAAAACGTATATTTAAATGTTGAAAGTAGTAGGCGAAAAACTTACGGCAGTTGGCCTTACCATTAATATGGAAAAATCTAAATTTTGTCATAAAGAACTTAAATATTTGGGATATATTGTGGGAGCTGGAAAAATTAAGCCTGATGCAAGCAAAATGGAAGCCATTTTAAAAATAGGTCTACCAAAAACCCCGAAAGAAGTCCGGAGATTCCTTGATACTGTAGGTTGGTATCGCAGATTTATTCACGAGTTTTCAACACTCACCGCGCCACTCACCGATACGCTAAGAAAATCTCCCAAATTCGTATTTACTAAAGAGGCCTTGATCTCCTTTGAGGAACTCAAACGGAAATTAGTATCGAGTCCCGTGATCATAAGTCCAGATTTTAACAGTAGATTCTATGTCCAATGTGATGCTTCCAACCTCGGCATAGGGGCTGTCCTATTTCAAAAAGATAATGAAGGGAAAGAACATCCAATTGAATATTTTTCGAAGAAATTAAATCCAGCCCAAAAAAATTATTCCACCAAAGAAAAAGAATGTCTGGCCGTAGTACTGGCAATCGTAAAGTTCCGCCAATACATTGAATTGATGGACTTTACAGTAATTACTGACCTTAAATGGCTGATGAAACAGCAGGATTTGCATGGACGATTAGCATGGTGGAGCTTTAAGCTTCAAGGTTACAAATTTAATATTGATCATAGAAAAGGAACAAAGAATGTGGTACCAGATATGCTTTCTCGAATAGAAGTTGATGAAATTACGACAAATAGCTTAATCAATTTTGATTCGGAGCAATTTAAAAGCAAAGAATATATAACCCTAGTAGAAACCATTACACAAAACGCGGACCGACAAAAGAGTTAAGTTTGCACAAGATGTTTATGAGAATGATGAAGAATGCTGGAAAATATGGCTATCTACGGCTTTGACTGAAGAAATAATAAAAAAAGCCCACGAAAATATCACTTCGCATGGAGGAATTGCTAAGACCCTTTTTAAGGTAAGAGAATTTTTCTACTGGCCTTTGATGGTGAATCAAATAAAAAACTTTATCGAGAAGTCTCAGTATTGCAAAGAAATCAAGCACCCAAAGTATACGTTACGACCAGAAATGGGTAGAGAAGTAGTGGCAGACAAGCCATTCCAAAAAAATTATGTCGACTTCCTGGGACCGTATCCAAGGTCAAGAAGGGGCCATACATGTATATTCATCGTACTAGATCACAAAACAAAATTCGTGTTAATAAGAGCTATGTCAAAAGCAACAACAAAAGCCGTTAACAAATTTCTATTGGAGGAAGTGTTTCACAAATTTGGGGTGCCAGAAATAGTACACTCTGATAACGGGAAACAATTTGTTCCCGTTATCAGGCATATTAGAACAGCGATTCATTCACCTCAAGCTAATGCTAGCGAAAGAGTGAATCAATCTATTTTAACAAGTACTAGAAGTTACATTCAGTCCGACCAGGCGAGATGGGACGAAAATCTTTCAAGCATCGAATGTAGCCTTAGATCCACCGTTCACTCTTCAATTGGGGTAACTCCCTTTTACGCGCTTACAGGATATAACATGATAACCCATGCTCAAGCGTACCAAATTCTTAGAAAACTGGGGGAAATTACAGATGGTGAAAATGTCGTATTGCCACATGATGGCCACATGCAACTCATGCATCAAAAAATTAAAGAAAAAAAATGCATGAAGCATATGGGAGAAACGTACGATCCTACAATATAAGAAGTAGATGTATCAAATTTGTACCAGGCCAGTAAGTGTACAGAAAAAACTTTATACAAAGTAAATTTTCCAAAGGCATTACTGCTAAACTTTATAGACCATGGCTTAAATGTAGGGTGCGAAGGGCTATCGGCAATAACCAATATGAAGTAGAAACTTTGATAGGGCAGATAATAGGTATTATTCACGCGCAACATTTAAAACAATAGTTAACACAGTCATTGACACAAACATAGTTAGTATTATTTGTTTTTTTTAAGTAACTAGAAATTAGCTTCAATATTCAAACCAGTTACTAGAGTACATATATAAAAAAAGGAAAATATTTTTTTTACAGTTTCTACGAATAGAATGTAACAAGATTAATACCATAAACAAAAGTTCAAAATTTTTAGCAAAATCGAGTTAAAGTTAGTTCCGGTAGACTAAGGCATAAAAATAACATGTAGCTCTACGATTTCACTTGGAGATTAACCACTTAATGTAAACAAACAAAAACAATAATTTTACCGAAAAATTTAAATACTGCGTCTTATCGGCGTTTTGCTTCCTTTTGCAATTTAAAAATTATTAGGTTTCCCCCTTTGTTTTTATCACCATTAATAAATTTTTTTTAACGAGTCCATTGACCGCTAAAATAATAGAATGTAGATTAAGTTTACAGAAATAGAATGTAGGTCATATTTACATTTTGCATGCTGTTTATTCAAGGACACAGTTTCCCAACTGTTTACCTTCCACAGGCTACATGTAAACACTTGGCTTTGTGACGGCCACTTATATTATTAAAATATAACATATTTACATTTTTTATTTTAAAACATAACTGTTGTAGAGGCATAAGCGGCAACGTCACAAACCTTTTACTTCAAGGCGGTAATATCCCAGACAGGAACAAAAAAATCTATCAACCTAGTTTTCAACAAGCAACTACATTAGACGTAGATTAAGCATATCCATCCGAGTAACAAACCTACGTTAAGCTTTCTGGTCAGTGTTGGTAAGTGGTGCATCAGACACCATATGCAACAATCATTTCTACCATCTTAAGCCAAGCATAGAGACGAGCATATGACTGCAAAATTACACATCAATCTTGAACATTTCTTTTGTCAGATTGTAATAAACTTTTTCGGAGTTATAATACATTTATATTCGCTGTTGCATGTCTTTTGCATTGTTGTCCTATTATGTATTAGCTTACGCAGAGTAAAAGTTGATATTTATTCAATCAACAAACAAAAACCGTACTAAGACGTACTCTGTTTTCTTAGCCTACTAAAAAAAAATGAAAACTTCAAAAAAAAAAGGAATGAAAACAAATTAAATTAAATAGAGATTGACACACACATCTATATATATGTATATAGATATATATAATTTAATACATACAAATAATCAGGCATGTCACAGAACTCAATTCCGATCGAAAGTGATTTTAATTCCATTAATTGCTTCTTCAGAAAACTAAAAACGAAAAATTTCTTCGGAATGAAACCACTTTCAAATTTTAAAGTGGAAATTGGTTTCTTTGAAGTTCTGTTATTTGCGTTTCCTAAATTTACTTTTATGATGTGTCCTACTTAGATTAGCCTCGTTGTTTACTTTAGTGTGCAAAATTTAAATAAAAAGCGGAGATTTAATACTTTTTAAGAATAAACAAAATCGATCGGAATCTGAAGAAGGTAAAACAAAATCGATCGGAATTGCTAATACGGAATACAAACCATTCCGATCGGAATGTGTGACATGCCTGAATATATATATATATATTTAATATTTCTTTTTGTTGGTATTAGATTGAAAAAAAAAATTATTAAATAATGAAGACTTATATATATATAAATCTAGGAATAATTCTACTCCAATAATGTTTAATGTTATGAAAATAAATATTCTTAAGAAAAAAAAAATAAAAACCAAAAAAGAAAAGGAAAAAATGAAAAAATATATATGCATAAATATGTATGTATAAATAAACTTTAATTGTAAAAATATCTATATAAAACAAACAAAAAAAAGAAAAACAAAACGAAAAACAAAATACGAGAAGGGAAGAAGGATAGTACGTTAATGGAAATGTAATACTCGTTATTTTGATATAGATATGTACATAGATTTATGTTTATATATTACTTGTATAAATAAAATTCCGTTTTTGTAAACCTGAGAGAATGTATTTCCCTATGTGGTAAATTACTCGCGGTTGATGTGCGACTAGGCGAACGAACACGAAACATATGGAATAATTGGAGATTGTTTCACAATAAGTAATACAACAATATGTAAGAAAAGCATGCTTAAAAAATTACCAGAGGACGGATGTGACGCAAGGTTACTCAAAGGTGGAAACGCATATTGTCATTTTATCACAAATCAAGAAGAAATCATTGAACTTGTGTGCGATAACACCGTTTTCGTCACCAACTTTAATGAATTTGTTTAAAATGAAGAAGAGACAAGAAACATAAATGGGACGTTTTTAATACAACTTAATAACGAAAACTACAAATTGGAAATCAAACCTTCTCTAGTAAGGAAACCACAACAATTCAGCATCTATCATCAGTCTTGTCGAACGTGAAGAATAAAATTAAATCTCGAATACATTCACGCATTAAATTTAGATAATATCAACCAAATCAAAGAAC
Source organism: Cistogaster globosa (assembly GCA_937654795.1). Lineage (NCBI taxonomy): Eukaryota > Metazoa > Arthropoda > Insecta > Diptera > Tachinidae > Cistogaster > Cistogaster globosa. Next base: position 44,903,162 of record OW569407.1, read on the forward strand.
TTGGAACAACCTTTCACATTTCTACTGTTTTAGAAGCTTTATTGATAATTGTAGCCATAATTGCTACAAAATATGGCAGAAAATTACAACGGAGATATTTAGAGATGGGGGAGGGGGTGTTGTCAGTTAATACACTCTACAACCTGCATGACCTACATTTGATCAAATAGCTGCAACGCACAACGACCTCTAGTGCCAACTTGCAAATACTATGTTGTAATCAACGACCTATTTAACTTTTATTTATTTATTTATTATTGATGAATATGAATAATTTTATCGATTCGTTATTTAACTTAATTTAATATATTAATTGCTGACTGCGAATTTTATTTTACTTTAAAATTAGTATAAAATGACTGTAACAATTTTGCTAAGACTTCTTCCGTTTGGTACAATAAAGAAGGTAACATTAATTAATTATTTAAAACTTTCTTCTATTTTCAAGAATGGAAGGGTTGGCCCCAACATCAATTGTTTAGTGTCTCTTTAGAGGAATACTTTAACTTACATGTTGTGTATTTTTATTAGTTGTTATACAATATAGGTGTTTGTGTATTTGTATGTTCCGTTAATTTTTATTGCATTATGTTAGTTGTTTTTATTTTGTGATCAAGAAGATCACAGAAACTTCTGGCTTTATAAACAGACACAGGTCATTTCGTTTACACTGTTGGTGACAATTATTTCTTTTTATGGCATAAATAAAGCATCTTCGCAACAATTTATATTTAAATAAACACTAAAATTAATAATTACTGCTAATAAAAGAACGCAATAAATAAATAACTAAATAAATATGTAAAAAGACAAATAAATAAATAATTGCATAAATATATAAAAAGAAATAAGTAAATAAGAAGGTAAACAAACTACTGAATAAATAAACAAATTAATGAATGAGTAAGATATCACATTAGTAAATGAAAAAAATATAAAAGTGCAACAAATAACTAGATAGCAATAATAAAATAAAACGAGTGTATTAAAACTGAAATAAAAAACACTAAATTATAACAGAATGAAAGCTTTTTTAAATGAATTTTTCAACTTCCAAAATATATTTGTAAATCAATTTTAATCACAAGATTGGTACGAAGATAAGTTTAGGATATCGGAGAGGTAACTTAATTCAAATCATGCTATCAGTGTGACGTCAATCAACATAAAAAAAGAAGTTTTTCCCCTCCGTACAACCATTCTAAAAGATTTCAACTTATCTCTTTATGGGCTACAAAGAAGCTTCCAATCGGTGAAAAAATTCGTTGGGCTCTCTCTGCTAAAACTATTGGTATATTTCCATATCCCATCAATTTGGGAAACTTGTGGAATTCCCAGCCTTCCAAATTGAAGTGTATATTTATTTTCTACTCTGTTGTTGCATACACTACGTTGTCTGCATTACGCTTGGACATCATTTATGTTACGGACTGCAGGGACCAAGGAGGTTTTCGACCAGCTCTTTTAACGGAAAACATACCCCAGTTAGGTTTTAACCTTTCTCCTTGGGTACACCGCACACAAAAAAACACAACCACGTCCGCACAAAGCACAACATTTTTGGGCAGATGTTACTCCTAAATTGCCCTCACAAACTGTTGCGGTCAGAAAATTTTAGAAAAAAACCTTTGGACTTAAAGTTCAAGAAAAACAAAATATCACACTTTGTACTCTTATTATGTTTTTTTACTCTTGGTTATGTTTTTATTTTTTGTTTGTTTTCATTTTTGCCATTTTTATTTAATTTTTTTTTTTATAAATTAAGCCACAGCACATTAATCTTAATTGATTTTAAGTTATGTCCAATTCTTTTTGTAGGTTATTGCGTTCAACCTCAACGTTGTAGGGTAAGTGTCAAAATATTGTTGCGAAGATGCTTTTTTACCTCATAAAAAGAAATAAAAATAATTTTCACCGGCAAAGTAAAACGAAATGACCTATTGTGTCTGTTTACAAAGCCAAAAGTTTCTACAAGAACTTCTTAATCACAAAACAAAAACAACTTACATAAAGCAATAAAAATAAACGCAACACACACATCTACATAACGATTAATAAAAATAGCAGCATGTATATGTAAATAAATTCAAAATAATAATGCAAGGTTCTGGAATCAAATAAGAGTCATCATGTGTCTCAAATGATAAATGCGTAGTAAAGAAATATTCTACCAACAGATGGAGGAAGTTCTGGTATATATAAGAGCCATAACATTTGGTATATAGAAGCAACGGCCATACAGGCTGAATTGATTCTTAGTGAAAACATCAACCAGTGAAGATCTTGTGTTAAACAGTGGTGAAGTTGCCATCGCGTATTTTTGTGTACTAATCGCGAATAAGTAAATAATCCCCTAATTAAAGTGTAATTTCATTAAAGTAGTATTTAAATTGTATTTATTTATTTTGCAATAAAAGAACTCAATAAAATACACGTTTATAAATTTAAATAAACGTAACAATATGTTGTCTGTTTTTTTTTTTTTTTTGTTTATGCTGCCTGTGCCCTGTTGACTACGTTTTTATAAATGTTTTGTTCTATATATAAGTTGATTAAATGTACTAATTAAAAAAATTTTTTTTTGCAAATCGGTATCGTTATTACTATCAGTATTTTTGTTTTTAATAATGTCAGCTGTTGGCTTTATTTTTATATGTGGATATGTCTTGGCGTGCGTTTTTTGTTTTTTTTACACACAATAAAGTTGCCAGTACTGAGCAATTCACGTAATGTTTAGAATTAGGCAATGCAGCAAAGTAGGAAACCCACAGTTATTTATTTCATTGAAAACGGTATGAAACGCTTTGAGAAAATTTGTTAATTTGAATATATAAAAAATTGTGAAATATGAATGGACTCACAAGCCTTACTATGTCACATGAGATCCCCATAAAAGGAGAAGCTTTGGCCGCAAACAAAGATCATGGTCAGGGGAAAGTTAGAAGGCTGGCATAGAAAAAAAAAAACAATAAGAAATTAAATTAATAAAAAAAAAAAATTATATTCCAAATAGAAAGAAAATTTTTTCTTAGTAAATTTAACCTAGAGCCATAATATAATACATTAAGGATGGATATTTGGAACAAAAGTAGAAATTTCTAGAATACATAAACAACAAAAAAATGGAAAATTTGGAAAAAATTCACCACAAAAGTTAGAAAAAACAGTAAGAAATAGGAAAGGAAAATCAAAACTAAAATTGAATGGTATTAAACCTGAGTAAGTGTTCACAATAAGTTAAACCCGGAGAAGTTATAAAAGAATTTAAAAGGTAAAAACAAAAAAACAAGAGATTTAAAAAAAAGTTGTGTAGTTTTATTTAATTTTTATTAGTCTGGGTGCTTAAGGTTTTCGTCCATAGTAAACTGCCTGGGATATTAGGGCACAAGTAGAATAATTTACAGAAGCAGAAATAATATTGCGTAAGAAAGAAAATATCTTATCTTCGTCATTGTGAATGTGTTTTTGTGTTTTTTTTTTGCGGAAAATAAATAGCTGGCAGAAGATTGGAGGTGCAAGAAAGTGGATGAAATTTTGTGAAGGAAACTTGTGGCTATACGACCTGTGATGCGAACCGGGTAAAGCCAGGTAAAAATTTATTATTTCTAGCTTAAATTAAATGGTCCTTGTATTGGTGCAAAATAAATTTAAATTGGTAAATGACCCGCCTGCGCCATGATATAAGAAAAGTTTCTGGAAAGGAAGGGGCTGAAAAAAACTTAAGATTTAATTTTAAAAAAAGATTTGTGTATAAGTTCACAACAAACAAAAAGGAAACAAAAAGTAAAATAATAATAAAAGAAAAAACAATAGAAAATATTCAAAAGCAAAACATAAAAAAGTAATAGTAGAAATTAATTTGAGCAGAAGCAAAATTTATTGCATTATTTTTATTATGTGTTAGTGATTGCTTATTTATATTATTGTTTACTTACATTTTGTATATTTGGTTTGTTTAATTTATACGTTATGTTATTATCTTTGGTGTATACCGTACCATTATTATTTAGGGCCTTGCAGCAGCAACATTTTTTGTAATTAAACATTTTATTTTTCCTACTGTATTCCACCAGAGGGTAGTAAGAGTTTTCTTTATTTCTTGTAAGAATTGCCGGGATAGGAAGTGGACAGGAAACAAAACTGTTTAACCATTTTAGTTGTTAAGTTTATGAAAAAGATGTTTTTATTAGTTTTATTAGGAGTTTGTTTTTGTTATACAATATGAAATTATAAATAACACCAGCTAGCCCCAGGGAGCCCTACAGTTTTTGTTTTGCTGTGTGAAGAAAGATTTTTTTTAAGGCAATTATTACTTGAACTTATTTATTTTATTTAGTTATTTACTTTTTATTATTATTAGTATTTACACATATACATATATATATATATATATATATATATATATATATATATATGAAGAGAATATTGTTTCAAATTCAAATGGATACTGTTTTTTTAGTAAATTTAAAGAGCAGAATTATGAATTAGTATCGCATTGGTTTATGTAAATAAATTTTTATGAAAATGATATGAAATTACTTGTGGTTTTTGAATTGGTGGATAGATAAAGTGGTAAGTGAAGAAGTGGTGCAGTGTTTAGTGGGTCGTAGAAAAATATTGTATTGGAAGTTTCTACTGCATGGTTAGGAGGTCAAATAAGGCGACCATCTGTCTCAAAATTCTTTGTGTGGTATACTGTGTGTGTGGTAAACATATGCGTTTTTATACAAACAAGTATCGCAAAAGCAGTTCTAATATGTTGCATACATATGTTGCTTGTACAATGGAAAAAACGCTTAAGAAATTTAATTTCTTTAAATGTTTGAAAATGGACTATATCGATATAAAGGAAAAGATTTTGGCTAATTCATATGCTAAATTAAGGCAAGGAAATGAGTCCTAACGTTAATGTCGGATCATTCGTACCGCATCCATCAACAGTGTCAAGAAATGTAGATAATAGATATATTATTCAGTTTGGAAAGCTTAAAACTGAGACAATTGTAGCCTTACAAAACGATTTTATTATTTTGAAATGGAGGAATGACAGGAAGAATGAATTTCCAATATTATATAAATGCAGTAATACTACCTCTATTATGGAACTCTTTTCGATTTAAGACGCACACTTTATTTTTATGTTTATTTTTAGTTTTTAACAATAAAAAAAATTATAAGTTTAACAAGTTTATGATTATGATTATAATTAAGACAATTCAGTTTTTCTTATAATATAAGCTTACTTCTCGCCGGTCTGTTTGCTACTTACTACTTCAAGGTCAGTATTTTCTCTGTCTACTATTGTTTCATTTTAATTCTGTCTTGGTAAATAATCAGTCCGTTAGATCTTTCGTCCCATTTTTCCTCATTTCTTTAACATTAGTCGACTGTGGTTGATACCCTACATAAATTAGACTGCCGAATATTCGCTATACCGGCATCAAGCGACTTTTTGGAAAGAGTATTTTCAATTACCCGTACGCTAACAACTGACAAGCGATCAAAACTTGGTTGCGATTGTGAATACTTCAATATAATTTTGTTTGTCAATATTGACTTAAAAGACTTATTATAAAAATATTTTAGATACTCTCCTTTATTGCTGTCATAACAGATTTGTTTTTTTATCAATGATCACAAAAAATTATAATAAAAATTTTTTTTTTTTTTGATAACAGATTTGTTTGTTATGGGTTAAGCAAGTCTTTATGCATTTTTTGGTTGCTTATGCCTCCTATTCATAAGATTTCAAATCCTGAAGAGGTGGCATATGGCTTATTTTTAACGTGTTTAGTTTACAAAATTGTTTATCGATCATATACACGAATTTATTTTTCCAATGTTTGTTATTAATCCAAAAAATTCAATTATTTATTGAACTATACTCACAACTATAACGTCTTTTATTTAATACCTCTTGCAGTTATGTTTGCATCCTCGTTTGCTTATTTAGAAAAAGAAAGCTCTCAAATATACAAACTTTCAAGTTGAATGCATGAAGTTTAACATTATTAACTGCGTATATATTTGTCAATATACGAGTCATTTTCGGATATGCGGCTGGTGAGAAGAGTTGGAACCACCTGAGACCAGAGAAATATTGAGCTAAGCCGAAACCTCGCCATACCAACCGATCTGTAACAAATTGGCGCCCAAGCTATTATTTCCGCAAAAAAAAAAACAAAAAGACATTCCTTACTTACAATATTTACAATGACAAAGGCAAGACATTTTCTTTCTTACGTATTTTTATTTCTGCTCTTGTAAATTATTCTACTTATGCCCTAATATCCCAGGCAGTTCACTATGGACGAAAACCTTAAGCACCAAGACTAATAAAAATTAAATAAAACTACACAACTTTTTTTTAAATCTCTTTTGTTTTTTCTTTTTGTTTTCACCTTTTAAATTCTTTTATAATTTCTCCGGGTTAAATTTATTGCGAACACTTACTCTGATTTGATACTATTAACTTTTAGTTTTGATTTTTCTTTAAGCACCAAAACTAAAAAAGCTAAATAAAACTTCACAACTTCTTGTTAAATCTCTTTAATTTTTTTTACTTCTTAAATTCCTTTATAACTTCGCCGGGGTAAATTAGTTGCAAACACTTTCACTGATTTTATACCATTAAATTTTAGGTTTGTTTTGCCTTTCTTATTTCTTACTGTTTTTTCCAACTTTCGTGGTGAATTTTTTTATAACTTTTCCAAATTTACCAGCCTAAGCCTCGCGTCTATAGAATTCTAGAAATTTCTACTTTTTTTCCAAATAGCCATCTTTAATTTATTACATTATGGCTCTATATTAAATTTATTAAGAAAAAATGTTCTTTCTATTTGAAATATACAGCTTTATCTTTATGAATTTAATTTTTTTTCTATGCCAGCCTTCTAAAATTCCGCCATCAAAATTCAAAGTCATGTGACATAGTGAGGCTTGTGAGTCCATTCATATTCCACAATTTTTTAAATATTCAAATAAACAAATTTTGCAATGAAATATACAACTGTGGGTTTCCTACTTTGCTGCATTGCCTCATTCTAAACATTACGTCTACCGCTTAGTACTGGCAACTGTATTGTGTGTAAATAAAACACAAAACGCACACCAAGCAATACCCACATATAAAAATATAGCTAACAGCTGACATCATTAAAAAAATACACTGATGGTAAGTATGAGAACGATGTGCAAAAAAAATATTAATTTGTAAATTTAATCATCCTATATATAGAACAAAACATTATAAAACCGCAGTCAACAGGGCACTGGCAGGATAAAAAAAAAACTGACACCAACAACCTATTTTGATACTAAACCTACAACGCCGAAAATACTGAAAATTTGGACGTAATTGTTTCATTTTTTTAGGCTAAAGAGGTTCAACGCAATTACCTACATAAACAATTGGATATAACTTAAAAATAATCAAGCTTATTGTGCCGTGGCTTAGATATCAAAAAAAAAAAAAAAAATTTTAAAAAATGGTAAAAATTGAAACAAACAAAAAAATAAAAACATAACCAAGAACAATGTACCGTGTGTTACAAACCAACCCATTTTATTAAGTTATGAACTTTGTTCTTAGTACCGATGTTTATACTGTAGTGCACTTTTAGAGGCTTGATCAAAATAAAAATCTTCGTTGCTTAAACTGCGACAATACTAATCAGGTTATACCTTTACTACTTTAAACTCTGGTTAGAAATTTGATATCCAGACTTAGCCAACCTGTCTTTACAAACTTTTATAAAGAAAAGTTGTGGATACTTATGAAATGAGTTTAGACTATCCATACCTGGTTTTACGGAAAGTATATCTTAACCATTCTATGAAGTGAAATTTTACTTTGTGATTTCACTTATATTTTTGAGATTTCATAAAATTAAAATAAGATGGACAAGCACTACATGGACACTAAACCTATATTGCACTTAATTATTTTAATTTTACAAAACGAATAACGTAAAAGGAGACATCACTTAGCAAACATTCATATCACAGATTTTCCTAATTCTAATATTGCGGTTTCCCTTTTACTTTTATTGCACTAATCAACCAATCACAGTAAATATAAAGCTATAAAAAAAAAATTATCACAGACTACTTTTCTTTCAAGTCTAACATACTGATCGCTGGATAGCTTTTGGTGGGCTTTAAGCCAATAAAATAATATTTGTTTAAGACAAACTCAAGAAAGCGAAAAATGTAGTTTTTTTATGTGAACAAAGGAACCTAAAAATTAATGAAAAAAAATATTTAATGTATTTTAAAAAAGTTCTGGTAGCTTAATTGAAAAAAAAATTCGTCTAAATGCAAAAGCACAGGGTAAATTGGAAAACCAAATCAAATCATGGAAACAGAAACTAGTTCAAAACGTAAGATAAAAATTATCAACAAAAATAGTAAATTAAAAAGGTTACTGATAAAAAATTATCAAAAGGTAAATTATAAAAATAAACAATCAAATATATATAATAACTAAATAGTAAAATAAATATACTAATAATACAAAACAGTCATGCAAATAACAGTACAAAAAAAAAATAATATAAAACTAAACATTATAAATAAATTAAATTTTTTTAATTGTGCTTGATTCCTTCAAATATAAATATTTCATGATATTCTCATGAAATATTTATGACAATGTATTACTGTGGGGAAAGCATATCCATATGGCCATTTCGCTACTGCTTGTATAGCTCATCAGTGGATTTTACCCAAATTTTGTAAAGAAAACCTCAAAGTCTTATACCAAAAGCCAAATTAATTAAATGAGAACTCCATTGAATCAATAAGGCAAAAAGGCCACAAATAACTCAAAAATTTTTATTACAAAAACACAGTAACCATTGAGTAACTATTTTTATTTTTTTTAAAGTAATTTAATATAATAAAGATTCCAAATAATAAATTTTCTTGTTAAGTATTTGTATGTGCACGTTTCGTATTTATAAAAATTGTTTACAATTTTTATTTTTTCATTAAATCTTTCAAATACATATGAATGGTTTCCGATGGCAACCCTTATGTAGAAAAATGAAAGAAAAAATAAAAATAGTTACTCAATGGTTACTGTGTTTTTGTAATAAACATTTTTGAGTTATTTGTGGCCTTTTTGCCTTATTGATTCAATGGAGTTCTCATTTAATTAATTTGGCTTTTGGTATAAGACTTTGAGGTTTTCTTTACAAAATTTGGGTAAAATCCACTGATGAGCTATACAAGCAGTAGCGAAATGGCCATATGGATATGCTTTCCCCACAGTAATACATTGTCATAAATATTTCATGAGAATATCATGAAATATTTATATTTGAAGGAATCAAGCACAATTAAAGTAATTTAATATAATAAAGATTCCAAATAATAAATTTTCTTGTTAATTATAAATAAATAATGCAAAAATTAAAAAAAAAAAATAAATAAACAAAAAGTCAATAATAAAAATTAAAATTAGCTAATATTAAATAAAAATGAGACAAACAAAAAATTAATTAAAATAAATTAAAAAATTAAATAAATTAATAATCGAATAAATAACCAAACTTAATAATTATACCAATAAATAAACGAAAAAATAAATAATCAAGTAAATAAATACACAAATAAATAGGTAATCAAATAAATAAATATGCAAGTAAATATATAATCAAATAAATAAATATACATCAATTAACAAATAATAAAATAATAATACAGTCAAGCATATAAAAAGCAACTAAAATATGTTAATAAATAAAAAAAAATGATCACCAGTATAATAAAATAAAAATATAATAATTTACCAATATAATTATATAAACACAATAATAAATAAAAATAGTTATAACAAACAGGTAATGAAAAAATAAAATTTAATGGAATAATGCTTGAATAAGCAAAACCAAATAAATAATAAAGCTTACAAAAAAACAAACTCAATAAACAATCATTCTAAGTATCTGGTTTCTGAACTGATGGACGGACGTGAAATGATCCAGCTTAAACTTTACTAATTCTTTGTGTGGCATAAAATAAAACTACAACAAAATTTAACTTAATCACACAGGCTAATAGACATTATATAACATTCAACAGTGTCAATGGCAAAAAAAAAAAAACTAAACAGAACAAACAAGGTGAAGTGATTTACATCCGAGACAAGCAAATAAAGTCAAAACAAAAACCTTTATTCAAGCGCGAGACTGTGAGCAAAGACAATAGTGTAACATTATCGACTGACAAGGGTTCATTAACACATAAGGTCCATATTAAGAATATTTCATCGTAACGTAAGCACGAAAAATTATTTTATAAATTAAAACAAAAAAATTATTTATTGGAAGAAAAACGTGTTAACTTCTCAAAAACAAGCAAAGAAAATGAACAAAGTTTCTCAAAGAAATATATTAACAATTATAACAAATAAAAGTAAATAATTTAAGAAAAATATTTAAAGAATATTCTAAAACAAATTAAGAAACGAAAAACTAAATATGATATAGAATTCTAACTATAAGCAAAACTTAGAAACTGATATAAAATGGTATTTTAATACAAAATTATCAAAAGCTAGACGTATTTTCGTTAAATAAAAAAACTATGAAAAATTCTATTAACAAAAAAAATTACATAATTTTATTACAAAGAAAAAATTAATCCTATTAAAATGCTAAATATAAAACTAAATTACAAGTTTATTATTTAAATGTACATTCAATCTATTACTGAATAAAACAATGAACATCATGTGTTATCCTATATAATTAACGAAGAATGAATACTTTTTATAATATTAGATATATTGAAATATTAAAAGTTCTTAAATATGACTTATTTTTAATCACAAATAAAATTGCATTAAACGTTTGAAATGAATTGTACTCTATTTTATCAAGGTTCGACTCCTTACTAAGTATCAAAAATTGCAAAAAATTATTATCAGTACGTTAGTAATTGAACTTTATTTTTTTTATCTTTTAACAACTATCAGATAAAATTTTGTTAATTTCTACCGCCTTTGGATTCAACGTATTTAAGTACGATTCCCCGCTGGTAACAATGGAGCATAGTACACACAATTAATTTGGATGAATATCATGAAGCTTTAAAAAACATTGAAGACACCATTAGGAAATTGGAGCAGAACCCCATGAAGACAATTATAGAGTCTCACCTCAACATCACTAAATTAAGGCTAAACGAACTACAAGGAAACAGAGGAGGGAAACCACGTTCGATTAACTGGATTGGATCAGCCTGGAAATGGATAGCAGACTCACAAAATGCTATTGACTGGGATTTTATTTTGAAGAGTCAGAATGAAATTATTACAAATAGCAACAATCAGTATATAATTAATGAACAAATCTTTAATATTACACGGGCATCAATTAATAAAGTTAATGAAATGATTACATATGCTAATTATATTCCGGCGTAACTCGGAATAGTAAATACTAGCCTACTTGATAACAGCGAAATAGAAAAGTTAGTTTCTGAAGAAGAATCCCCTACCTTATCAAAACGTAATTGAGGCAGCAGAGTACGCAAAACTTTCAATGTATACTAATGGAACACTCCTACTTTAAGTGCTATCCGTACCAAAGGTAACATCCCCAAAATATCGAGCTATCTTTACAAGAGCCACATCATCTAACGGAAAGCAAGTGGACCACAAGTATAAAATTTTACTGCTAAACGAACACGAAACATATGGAATAATTGGAGATTGTTTCACAATAAGTAATACAACAATATGTAAGAAAAGCATGCTTAAAAAATTACCAGAGGACGGATGTGACGCAAGGTTACTCAAAGGTGGAAACGCATATTGTCATTTTATCACAAATGAAGAAGAAATCATTGAACTTATGTGTGATAACACCGTTTTCCTCACCAACTTTAATGAATTTGTTAAAAATAAAAAAGAGACAAGAAACATAAATGGGACGTTTTTAATACAACTTAATAACGAAAACTACAAATTGGAAATCAAACCTTCACTAGTAAGGAAACCACAACAATTCAGGCTATATCATCAGTCTTGTCGAACGTGACGAACAAAGGAATAAAATTAAATCTCGAATACATTCACGCATTAACTTTAGATAACATCAACCAAATTAAAGAACTTGGAACAATCTTTCACATTTCTACTGTTTTAGAAGCTATATTGATAATTTTAGCCATAACTTGCTACAAAATATGGCAGAAAATTACAACGGTGATATTTAGAGATGGGGGACCTACATGACCTACATTTGATCCAACTAGCTGCAACGTACAACGACATGTAGTGCCAACTTGCTGACGATGCAAATACTATGTTGTAATCAACGACCTATTTAACTTTTATTTATTTATTAATTATTGATGAATATGAATAATTTTATTAATTCGTTATTTAACTTAATTTAATATATTAATTGCTGACTGAGAATTTTATTTTACTTTAAAATTAGTATAAAATGACTGTAACAATTTTGCTAAGACTTCTTCCGTTTGGTACAATAAAGAACGTAACATTAATTAATTATTTAAAACTTTCTTCTATTTTCAAGAATGGAAGGGTTGGCCCCAACATTATTTTTTTAGTGTCTCTTTAGAGGAACACTTTAACTTACATGTTGTGTATTTTTATTAGTTGTTATACAATATAGGTGTTTTTGTAGTTGTGTTTTGCATTTTTTTTTATTGCATTATGTTAGTTGTTTTTATTTTGTAATCAAGAAGATCACAGAAACTTCTGGCTTTGTAAACAGACACAATAGGTCATTTCGTTTAAAGTGTTGGTGACAATTATTTCTTTTTATAGCCTAAATAAAGCATTTTCGCAACAATTTATATTTAAATAACCACTAAAATTAATAATTACTGCTAATAAACGAACGCAATAAATAAATAACTAAATAAATATATAAAAAATATATAAAAAGAAATAAGTAAATAAGAAGTTAAATAAACTACTGAATAAATAAACAAATTAATGAATGAGTAAGATATCAAATTAGTAAATGAAAATAATATAAAAGTGCAAAAAATAACTAAATAGCAATAATAAAATAAAATGAGTATATTAAAACTGAAATAAAAAACACTAAATTAAAACAGAATGAAAGCTTTTTTAAATGAACTTTTCAACTTCCAAAATATAATAAATATATTTGTAAATCAATTTTAATCACAAGATTGGTATGAAGATAAGTTTAGGATATCGGAGAGGTAACTAACGACCTGTAGTGCCAACTTGCAAATACTATGTTGTAATCAACTACCTATTTAAGTTTTATTTATTTATTAATTATTGATGAATATGAATAATTTTATTAATTCGTTATTTAACTTAATTTAATATAATAATAATAATATAATAATAATATAATATAATAATAATAATAATATAATAATACAAATATAAATAAAATATAATAAATAAAATATAATAATAATATAATAATAATTTAATATATATAATAATAATAATAATATAATAATAATATAATAATATAATAATTTAATATAATATATTCGCTAACTGCGAATTATATTTTACTTTAAAATTAGTATAAAATGACTGTAACAATTTTGCTAAGACTTCTTCCGTTTGGTACAATAAAAGAAGGCAACATTAATTAATTATTAAAAACTTTCATTTATTTTAAAGAATAGAAGGGTTGGCCCCAACATTAATTTATTAGTGTCTCTTTAGAAGAACACTTTAACTTACATGTTGTGTATTTTTATTAGTTGTTATACAATATAGGTGTTTGTGTATTTGTATGTTCCGTTTATTTTTATTGCATTATGTTAGTTGTTTTTATTTTGTGATCAAGAAGATCACAGAAACTTTTGGCTTTGTAAACAGACACAGGTCATTTCGTTTACACTGTTGGTGACAATTATTTCTTTTTATGGCATAAATAAAGCATCTTCGCAACAATTTATATTTAAATAAACACTAAAATTAAGAATTACTGCTAATAAAAGAACGCAATAAATAAATAACTAAATAAATAATTGCATAAATATATAAAAAGAAATAAGTAAATAAGAAGGTAAATAAACTACTGAATAAAAAAACAAATTAATGAATGAGTAAGATATCAAATTAGTAAATGAAAAAAATATAAAAGTGCAACAAATAACTAGATAGCAATAATAAAATAAAATGAGTGTATTAAAACTGAAATAAAAAACACTAAATTAAAACAGAATGAAAGCTTTTTTAAATAAGCTTTTCAACTTCCAAAATATAATAAATATATTTGTAAATCAATTTTAATCACAAGATTGGTATGAAGATAAGTTTAGGATATCGGAGAGGTAACTTAATTCAAATTATGCTATCAGTGTGACGTCAATCAACATAAAAAAAGAAGTTTTTTCCCTCCGTACAACCATTCTAAAAGATTTCATCTTATCTCTTTATGGGCTACAAAGAAGCTTCAAATTTCGTTTCCAGTCGGCGAAAAAATTCGTTGGGCTCTCTCTGCTAAAACTATTGGTATATTTTTATAACCAATCCATTTGGGAAACTTGTGGAATTCCCAGCTTTCCAAATTGAAGTGTATATTTATTTTCTACTCTGTTGTTGCATACACTACGTTGTCTGCATTACGTTTGGGCATCATTTGTGTTGCGGACTGCAGGGTCCAAGGAGGTTTCCGACTAGCTCTTTTAACGGAAAACATACCCCAAACAGGTTTCAACCTTTCTCCTTGCGTACACCGCACATAAAAAAACGCACCAACTATACAAGAAAAACTCAAACTAATCACACAAACAAGATCATATTAACACAACCACGCCCACACAAAGCACAAAATTTTTGGGCAGATGTTACGCTTAAATTGCCCTCCCAAACTGTTGCGGTCAGAAAATTTTAGAAAAAAGACTTAAAGTTAAAAAAAAAAAATATCACACTTTGTACTCTTGTTTTTTTACATACGGTACATTGTTCTTGGTTATGTTTTTATTTTTTGTTTGTTTTCATTTTTGCCATTTTTTTTATTTTTTTTTGTGTTGATAAATTAAGTCACAGCACATTAAGCTTATTTGTTTTTATGTTATGCCCAATTGTTTTTGTATATAATTCCGTTGAACCTCATTAGCGTCAAAAAAAAAAATTAAACAATTCCGTCCAAATTTCCAATGTTTTCAACATTGTAGGGTTAGTGTCAAATTATTGTTGCGAAGATGCTTTATTTGTGTCATAAAAAAAATAAAAATAATTGTCACCGACAAAGTAAAACGAAATGACCTTTTGTGTCTGTTTGTAAAGCCAGAAGTTTCTACAAAAACTTCTTAATCACAAAACAAAAACAACTTACATAAAGCAATAAAAATAAACGTAACACACACACCTACATAACGATTAATAAAAATAGACAGCATGTATAAATAAGTTCAAAATAATAATGGAAGAAATATTCTACCAACAGATGGAGGAAGTTCAGGTATATATTTAAGAGCCATAACATTTGGTATATAAAAGCAACGGCCATACAGGCTGAATTGATTCTTAGTGAAAACATCAACCAGTGAAGATCTTGTGTTAAACAGTGGTGAAGTTGCCATCGCGTATTTTTGTGTACTAATCGCGAATAAGTAAATAATCGCCTAATTAAAGTGTAATTTCATTAAAGTAGTAATTAAATTGTATTTATTTATTTTGCAATAAAAGTGTTACCGCCGCCACTGTATTTTGTATTTTATTGTAATTTACTTGCATACAAACAAACATACATGTATATAAACAAAAATTCCTTATTTTACATATTTTCTCATTCCACCGTTGTCCTTATTTACTCTATTAAAATATTCATTTAAATTGTACTAAATTTGTAACTGTTCCGCTTAATAAAGGTAGTCTCTTGTTTTGTAAAATATTTAAAATCGAAAGATCATTTTTTAAAGTAAAAAGAAGTAGTTCTTATTGTGACACGGTGGAAACAAGTTGTTTTAAAGCGCGATATACGCAAATTAATAATTAATAAACAAAACGTGCATATTTAAGCAAAAGTAAAGTGTTTTAATATTTAATATTGTGTAGCTCTTAAAAGTTTGTATCACGCCGTACGAACTCAACATTCTTTAAAACAACTTTACATAAAAACAATTTAACTGAAAACAAAAAACACAATTTGTACATAAATCTTGTGTGTATCTCTTAAAATCAATATATCGCAATTTTATTAAAAAAAAAAAAATAAAAATTAAATCGCGTTTCATAAAAGACTAAATAAAATGTCTCAAACCGATTTTAATTGTAATAAATGCGAATTAAGAGACACCGTTCGTATGGTGCAGTGTGATTCCTGCGATAAATGGTATCATTTTGAGTGTGTAGGGGTAGACTCAAATATTGCTAATGAAAGCTGGAGTTGTTAAAAGTGCCACGAAAAATCAGTGCTCCAAATGAACATGCCCAAAACTACTCAACAATTGGCGCCGGTTGATACAATCGTCGAATTTTCTGACGGAACGCAAGGAACGTCCTTACCTACAAATTACGAATGTACTAGAAAACCAAATAATGTGCCTAAATCCACGAATATTGCCCAAAATGCAATAGAAACGTTAAAATCGTCTCAGTCAACCGTCGTGCAAGATAATGATTCCAGTAAACGGCACTATGAAACTCCCTGTGCTTCGAACTTGTCCTCTCAAACACAGCTTCAGCTGCAAATGTTGGAGGAAGAAAAAGAGATTCAACGCCAGTATTTGGAAAAGAAATATAGAATACTATCTCAAGGTGACTCAATGCAGCCGTCGTATTCCTTTTCACAAGCATTTTCGTCTTCCCAACCAACAGCTACGCAGATTGCAGCAAGACAGGTAATACCTAAAGCGCTTCCAAATTTTGATGGTAACCCAGAAGATTGGCCGCTCTTTATCAGCAATTATAGGAATAGCACAGAATTAGCCGGTTACACTGATGGTGAAAATTTAATGTGCCTTCAGTCGTGTCTCCGTGGTCGTGCTAAAGAACTGGTAAAAAGTAAATTGCTAGTTCCATCTATGGTGGGCAAATTAATTCAAACTCTTGAAATGTGTTTTGGTCGTCCAGAGCATATACTTGACTCTATGATAGAAAAGGCAACAAAAATTCCTCCATTAAAAGACAAATTAGATAGTATTATTGAATTCGCTCTTACTATTCGAAACATTTGCTCGACGATGGAAGCTTGCAATATGACGGCTCATTTAAATAACCCAATGCTTGTTAAAACCTTAGTCGAAAAATTGCCAAACAATCATAAGCTCAATTGGGCTATGCACCGAAAAGAAAATAAGGTTCCCATAGTGAAATTGTTTAGCGATTGGATATACGCTATAGCTGTTGCAGCTAGCCAAGTAGTATCCCCAGCAATGCGTAAGAAAAGTGGTTCAGTGAATACGCATCAAAGTAGCACAAATAAGCCAATTTGTTTTTCATGCAAAAGCGAGGCTCATAAAATCCAGACTTGTGGTGAGTTCGCATTATTAAATTTAGATGCTAAATGGAATTTAGTAAAAGAAAATGAATTGTGCCGTCAGTGTCTAAATCTTCATCGTCGTAAATGTTTCTCAAACAAACAATGCGGTATTAATGGCTGTACAGTAAAGCATCACCCATTGTTGCACAAGCATACTAATGTGCCCGAACGGAGAGAAATAGTAAATGCACATAGTGATGAAGAGAGATCGTGTTTCAGAATACTACCAATCCGTGTTTACTTTAATGGTGGCTTTGAAGACACATACGCGTTTTTGGATGAAGGCTCATCAGTGACTCTAATGGAGCAAACATTTTTTAACAAACTGGGACTAAAAGGTAAGAGTGAACCTCTAGAGCTACGATGGACAGGCAATACTACACGGTCTGAAGATGATTCAATAAAAATTAACCTGGAAGTTTCTAGCGTACAAGCTGAATCCAAATTCTCTTTATACGATGTCCGTACAGTTAAAAACCTTGATTTGCCCATTCAGTCTCTGAATTTTGCTGAAATATTAAAAGCTAACCCGTATCTCAAAGGCCTACCAGTAAAATCATATAAAAATGCCAAACCAATGATTTTGATTGGGCTCAACAATTGGAGAGTGGCAGTCCCGATGAAAATAAGAGAAGGTGACCGTGGGCAACTAATAGCAACAAAAACACGCTTAGGCTGGACGTTGCAGGGTGGTGGAAAAATGTCCGAAAAGTCAGCATCATTAAACATTCATACATGTAAGTGCGAGGAGCGGTATAAGGAGCTTCACGATGAAGTAAAAGAGTATTTTGCCCTAGAAGTTTCTCAGGAGAAAAATATTTTATCAGCCGAAGATGAAAAAGCCATCCAAATTCTTCAGAGTACAGCTGTAAAGAAAGAACAACAATTTGAGGTAAATTTGCTTTGGAGAAATAAACAAGTATCGTTGCCCGATAGTTACGAGGTCGCATGTCATCGATTAAAGTATCTGCAGAAAAAGTTTGTAAAAGATCCACAACTACAGCAAACCATGCAAGCTCAAATTGATAAACTTCTGCTTAAAGGCTACGCAAGAAAGGTGTTGGCCTCAGAAGTATATTCATATCCCGGTCGTACGTGGTATCTCCCAATTTTTGTAGCACTTAATCCTAACAAACCAGGTAAAATACGTCTAGTGTGGGATGCAGCAGCAAAGTCGAACGGTGAATCCCTTAACGATTTTTTATTAAGTGGTCCTGACCTGCTCACCTCGCTCTTTAATATTTTAATTGAATTCCGAGTTGGTCAAATCGCGATTTGCGGCGACATAGCTGAAATGTTTCATCGAATTAAAGTAAAGGATGAAGATATGCACACAACGATTTCTGTGGCCCGCAAGCAGTAATCAAAGTGAACGTCCTACTATGTACGTGATGAAGGCATTAACTTTCGGCCTTAACTGCGCGCCGTGCATTGCCCATTTTGTTCGAAACAAAAATGCAGAAGAATTTCGCGATAAGTATCCCCGAGCATTTAAAGCAATTACGAGCTACCACTACATGGACGATTTTATCGACAGCGTCGATTCAGAAGAAGAGGCCCTTGAACTGGCGACAAACGTTAAGATGATCCACGCTTCTGGAGGTTTCCACATGAGAAACTGGGCTACAAACTCTATTTTAGTTAGGCAACATTTATGCGACGATGAATCAGCCGCAAGAAATTTGTTTGGAACGGTGGAGAAAATTCTCGGTATGTATTGGGAATCCACTAATGATGTTTTTCGGTATAACTCCAGATTCTCAAGGCTTAAAAGAGATGTGTTTCAAACGAATGTGGTTCCCACTAAAAGAGAAGTCCTTCAAGTTCTGATGTCTATATTTGATCCACTTGGACTTGTCTCACATTTTACAATTGGCTTGAAAATTTTACTGCAAGATGTTTGGCGCTCAGGCACAAAGTGGGACGAGGAACTTAATAAGGAGCTGTGTATAAAATGGCATTTGTGGCTCTCGAATTTGAGCAAAATATCATCTATAGTTATCCCTAGATGCTACTCTAAACTTCTCAGAATAACTG
The DNA here is from genome assembly GCA_937654795.1 of Cistogaster globosa. NCBI lineage: Eukaryota > Metazoa > Arthropoda > Insecta > Diptera > Tachinidae > Cistogaster > Cistogaster globosa. The sequence continues at coordinate 44,922,667 of OW569407.1, forward strand.
TTGATGTACAACTGCATACGTTCGCTGATGCAGGCGAAAATGCATATGCAGCCGTAAGCTACTTTCGAGTTAAATATAATGATGACGTCGACGTGTCGATTGTTGCAGCTAAGTCAAAGGTTGCTCCTCTAAAGCCTATGTCAATACCCCGATTAGAATTGCAAGCAGCTTTATTAGGCGCCCGTTTAGTCACGAAAATCCAGAGTGCTACAAGGCTTCGTTGTTCAGAACGCTTCTTTTGGTCCGATTCTAAGACGGTTTTGAAATGGTTGTCTATGGATCCGAAAAACTTCAAGGCATTCATAATGTATAGAGTCGGTGAAATTTTGGAATCAACTGACACAACCCAGTGGAATTGGGTTCCAACAAATTTAAATCCTGCTGATTTTGCTACAAAAGTAGGCCCAACAGATAACGATATGTGGACGACAGGACCCGAGTTTCTGAAGCGCGATAAAAGTGAATGGCCAAAAACTGCAGATTTAGGTAACCCCGATAATGAAGAGGTACGTAATCGTCTTTTGCATATCGATTTGCTTAAAAGTTTCTCTATAAATTTCAAATATTTCTCATGTTGGAGACGACTCTATAGAGTCTTAGCCCTGTTTCTGTTTTATATAGAAAAATTAAAGTCTGTAGTTCACGGCTTCAAAATACAAGACGACAATATATTTGAACGTATCAGAAAATCCAAAGATATCTTATTTAAATGCGCGCAACGCAGCGAATTTTCTGATGAGATATGGAGTCTGCAGAACTGCAAAGAGATCGAGAGAAGCAGTCAATTGAAGAACGTTTTTCTTGACGAAGATGGTGTAATTCGGACTTGTGGCAGAACAAACATGTTAAGCTGCAATCAAGCGATAGTTTTACCTCATGGCCACTATATAACTTTTCTCATAGTCCGATATTATCATGAAAATTACCATCATTGTACGCACGAAGCAGTGATCTGTAGAATAAAGTCATATTTCCAAATCCCTAAATTAAGAGCTCTCTATAAAGTAGTTCGACGGAAGTGTCAATTTTGTAAAAACGAAGCAGCTGTGCCCCAACTACCACAAATGGCCTATTTGCCGCTAGCTCGACTAGCAAGTTTTGAACGTCCATTTACTTACGTTGGTATTGACTTTTTTGGCCCTTTATATGTAACCGTTGGCAGACGCAAAGAAAAAAGATGGGGTGTACTGTTTACTTGCCTGACAGTGCGAGCACTACATATTGAAGTGGCACATAGTCTCGACACAAGTTCGTGTATTATGTGTATACAAAATTTCATAAGTCGGCGTGGCACTCCAAGAGAAATATATACAGATAATGGCACTAATTTCAAAGCTGTGGAAAAAATCATCCGAGAAGAAAATTTAAGTCTTCGACAAGTCTCCTCGAAATACGACGAAATTAAATGGTGGTTCAACCCTCCAGCGGCTCCACATATGGGCGGTGCATGAGAGCGATTGGTAAGGACGGTTAAATCAAATCTTCACACCATGTGCCCTGCATTTAAATTCAACGACGAAACTCTAAGATGTGCCCTATGGGAAGTTGAGTTCATCATAAATTCTCGTCCATTGACATTTGTAGCCCTGGATTCATGTGAAGACGACCCCTTGACTCCAAATCATCTTCTTCTTGGGTCTGCTGCAGGCAACAAGCCTTTGTTAGAACACGATCATGATCTCCGACACCGGTGGCACCAGACGCAAAAGTTTGCTAATCATTTTTGGCGAAGGTGGGTGCGAGAATATGGCCCAAGTTTAGTGCGACGCAGTAAGTGGTTCGAAAAAACAAAACCCCCGACAGTAGGAGATATAGTCGTCATAGTCGATGATACGCTTCCACGAAATAGTTGGCCAAAGGGCATTATAACAAAAGTTTTTCCCGCAAAAGATGGTCAAGTTCGGCGTGTCGCGATCAAAACAAATTCCAGTACATATGAGAGGCCCGTGGCAAAAATAGCAGTCTTAGACGTCGGTAAGAAGGACGGCAAGCTCATTAAGACCTAACTCGCTTACGATGGGGGGAATGTTACCGCCGCCACTGTATTTTGTATTTTATTGTAATTTACTTGCATACAAACAAACATACATGTATATAAACAAAAATTCCTTATTTGACATATTTTCTCATTCCACCGTTGTCCTTATTTACTCTATTAAAATATTCATTTAAATTGTACTAAATTTGTAACTGTTCCGCTTAATAACGGTAGTCTCTTGTTTTGTAAAATATTTAAAATCGAAAGATCATTTTTTAAAGTAAAAAGAAGTAGTTCTTATTGTGACACGGTGGAAACAAGTTGTTTTAAAGCGCGATATACGCAAATTAATAATTAATAAACAAAACGTGCATATTTAAGCAAAAGTAAAGTGTTTTAATATTTAATATTGTGTAGCTCTTAAAAGTTTGTATCACGCCGTGCGAACTCAACAAAAAGAACTCAATAAAATAGACGTTTATAAATTTAAATAAACGTAACAATATGTTGTCTGCTTTTTTTTTTTTTTTGTTTATGCTGCCTGTGCCCTGTTGACTACGTTTTTATATATGTTTTGTTCTATATATAAGTTGATTAAATGTACTAATTAAAAAAAATTTTTTTTTGCAAATCGGTATCGTAATTACTATCAGTATTTTTGTTTTTAATGATGTCATCTGTTGGCTTTATTTTTATATGTGGATATGTCTTGGCGTGCGTTTTTTGTTTTTTTAACACACAATACAGTTGCCAGTACTGAGCAATTCACGTAATGTTTAGAATTAGACAATGCAGCAAAGTAGGAAACCCACAGTTATTTATTTCATTGAAAACGGTATGAAACGCTTTGAGAAAATTTGTTAATTTGAATATATAAAAAATTGTGAAATATGAATGGACTCACAAGCCTTACTATGTCACATGAGATCCCCATAAAAGGAGAAGCTTTAACTGCAAAAAAAGATCATGGTCAGAGGAAAGTTAGAAGGCTGGCATAGAAAAAAAAAAAAAACAATAAGAAATTAAATTTAAAAAAAAAATTTATATTCCAAATAGAAAGAAAATTTTTTCTTAATAAATTTGAAGTGGAGCCATAATATAATAAATTAAGGATGGATATTTGGAACAAAAGTAGAAATTTCTAGAATACACTATAACGACACGTTCTCCGCTGGTTGCTGGGATAGCTGCAGCGGAGTCCAGGGTCGTTGCAATTTTGATTTATCGTCCTAAGACGAAAAGAAAATGAAACAATTCTTGTTCTGAAAACGTTATAAAACTTCAAGTTACGTTTTATTCCTTTATTTCTTAAGACTATAGCGTCGGCTAATCAACAGTCGGGAACGAAGCTACAAATGGCAGCAGCGGTTGCAGTATGCGAGCTGCGGTAAAACAGTCAACGACAACAACGGAATTCAGCCGTTTAACCAAAACAAACGGGCCCAACGGGCAGTTCCGCTAATAGTTAGCGAGGCGTAGTTGATGGTAGCGGAAGAGGGCGACACTACCGGGCGGCAACGGCACGGGTAGCTGCCAAACGGCAGCGCCGATAGCGCAGGCTCTGTGACGCCTAAATAGGCGGCGCAAACAGCGATGGCGTGGATAGCGCTCAGACAGGCGGCGCACGCAGCGATGACGTATGCAGCGTTCAAACAGCGGTGCAAAAGAGCGATGGCGCAGGTAGCGCTCAAACGGCAGTGGCGCTGGTAGCGCTTAAACAGCGATGGTGCAGGAAGCGCTCGAACAAGCAGAGACGTTGCCGGGTGACAACGGCACGGGCAGCGGCGCAGACAGAGATGGCGCAGGTAGCGCTTAAACAGCGGTGGAGCAGGTAGCGCTCAAACAGCGATGGCGCAACGACGTTAAAAAAAAACGCAGTACTTGGGTGGGGCGCAACAGTTGCTGGGGCCACTCGACCATGTGGAGTAGTACTGGGGAATTTACAATTCCTCACCAGCACTAGCCACAGGCTTGTGCCAACACCAGTAGAAGTTTAACTTCCGAAGGGTGATTTTACCAAACAATTTCAGTCGTTCTGTCGATAAGAAATATATTGGGGAATTTGCAATTCCTCACCAACTGATCTCGTACCTGCAGGCGAGCTGCTTGCTAACTAACTCGTTTTTGAAAATGTTCGGCCTTTTATACTTGTGCGTGGGCACACACACTCGCACACACACACACAATCGATTGTTTGTTTTCGTTGTTTGACAGCCATCAGCGCTGTATTTACTTGTAGATAGCAGCTGAATGTTTGGTTGGTTTGTTTGTACTTGACTCGTAGGTGGCGCTGAATTTGCCCGACCGTTAATTTCAACTTTGCCAAATAATACAATATTAATAATAATTTTAAACTTAAAACATACTTCTAGTTTAGTTCAGAAAAAAATAATAAGCATAAAAAAAATAATAATAAAAGAAAAATTAATATAAAAGTTCATATTGTGTAGGGGAAAACGAGGGCACGACTTTCGCCGTTACAACACAAACAACAACAAAATTGAAAAATTGGAAAACTTTTAAAAAAATTCACCACAAAAGTTAGAAAAAACAGTAAGAAATAGGAAAGGAAAATCAAAACTAAAATTTAATAGTATTGTTGCGAGCTAGCGCTAAGGGGCAAGTGCTAGCTCCCACAACCGATAGCCGCACAATCCCGATTTCAATTGTGCAACAGAAGAATAGCAACCTAACTGCTTGTGGCCTTATAAACTGAAGAAAGAAAGTCCTCACCATAGACACAGGAGCGTCTCAGTCGATAATAAGGCCCGATTTAGTAAAAGGTGCTGTGGAACCGTTAAATAATGTACGACTGCGCACGGCTACTGGGAACTTTGCCACTGTTTATGGATGAGCCAGGGTAAGACTGACTATAGCAGACATCAGCGTTGACCATGTATTTGTTGTCGCCGATATAGTGGATGAAGTTATCATTGGTGCAGATTTTATGATAGCCAACGGTATTAATCTGCACATTGGCGAGCAAATAATGATCTGGCGTAATGTGGAGATACCCCTGGATGTTGGTTATGAGAGCAGGACCGCAGTAAGGAAGCTATTTGTCGTTGAACGGCAGAAATTACCACCTCAGGCGGAAACTATAGTATGGGCACGTGTGGAGGCAAATTGTGTGGATAACCGGTTGTGGATGGTAGAACCAACAGAAGTTAAAGACGACATTTTAACAGCTAAAGCCCTTGTGAAAATCTACGACGATGGAAGAGTTCCTGTGAAAGTACTCAATCTGTCCAATAGCGAAAAGACCATAAGCAGTAATTTTGAGAAAGGTCGATGTGAGCCAGCTGAAGTCATAATAAATTGTGCGGTGAATACAGTATGCCCCAAATTACAAGCCAGAGAAAGAGATTTACTAGCAGAACAAGTGCAAAAATGGGTGGCAGAGCTAACATCTTCTGACAGAAACAAAGCAAAGCAGTTGTTGAGACAACATGCCTTCGTCTTCGTCCTAAATAATATAAGCCAAGCTAGAACGGCAGTTGCGCAACATGAAATTAATACTGGCGAAGCGAGGCCTATAAAACAAGCACCGCGAAATGTTCCCCTAGCAAAGCGAAACGAGGTCAAGGAACTTGTCAGCGAAATGGAACGGAACGGAGTCATTGACCCAACCTCGAGTCCGTGTAGTTCGCCAGTAATTTTAGTACAGAAGAAAGACGGCAGTACCAGGTTTTGCGTTGACTACAGGAAGCTCAATGACGTCACTAAGAAAGACAGTTATCTGTTGCCGAGAATTGACGATACCTTAGACACGTTGGCCAGAACAAAATGGTTCTCTACCTTGGACTTGCAGAGCGGCTATTGGCAAGTAGAGATATCCGATAGAGACAAGAAGAAAACTGTCTAGAGAGAGAGAGATGGTTTATGGCAGTTCAAGGTGATGCCATTTGGGTTTTGCAACGCTCCAGCTACTTTTGAGCGTTTAATGGAACGTGTGCTTAAGGGTCTCAATTGGAAAACGTGCTAAGTGTATCTGGATGACATAATCGTGATGGAGAAAACTTTTGACGAACACCTCAAAAACCTGGATGAAGTATTTAAGCGTATAACAGCTGCAGGATTAAAATTAAGTGTTAAAAAATGTGCCTTGTTTCAAAAGGAGGTAAAATACCTGGGGCATCGTGTAACAGCTGAGGGCATATCAACTGATAAAGACAAAGTACTGGCAATAAAGACCTGGCCTCGCCCATAAAATCTTCATGAGCTGCTTAGTTTCCTGGGGCTTTGCACATACTACAGGAGATTTGTGCCGAACTTTGCTCAAGTGGCTGCTAGCTTGCATGAGTTGACCAGAAAGTCGCAAACGTACCACAGGAGTGAGGCAGCGGAAGAAGCATTCCAGAAGCTCAAGAAACTTTTGTGTACGGTACCAGTCCTTGCCTATCCAATAGCTGGACAGAAATTTATATTGGCCACGGATGCAAGCGGCTATGGAATAGGAGGAGTACTTCCTCAGGAGATTGATGGAACAAAAAAGGTCATTGGCTACTACAGCAGGGTACTCTCGAAGCCCGAAAGAAATTACTGCGTTATACGATGGGAGCTTTTGGCAATGCTGGAGTGTGTTAAACATTACCACAAGTACTTATATGGTCAACATTTCATCTTAAGGACGGACCACTCCGCACTACGTGTGTTGATGCAATTTAAAAACGCCGAAGGGCAGCTCGCACGCTGGGTTGAACGTTTGCAAAGCTATGACTTTAGTATTGTACAAAGAAAGACGGCCATGCAATTTAGAGTGCAAGCACTGCACAAATGTCGAAAAAATGGAGTGCTTCATTGACGTGCGGCTTAGCCAAATTGGTTCAAGCGAAGACTGGTCGAAGGCACAGAATGAGGACCCAATTTTGGCAAAAATTATATTGGCTAAGCAAAATAACAGAAGACCGAACCATAATGAAATATCGGCAGAAAGCCGCCTAGCAAAATCGTACTGGGCTGAGTGGATTAGCCTGAAAGTGATAGATGGCTGCTTATACCGATCTTGGGAAAGCACAGATGGCAAAACCACAACAGAATTAATTGTCGTTCCAACTTCTGAAAGGAGTGAGTTAATGAAGCAGTTTCCTAATAGTTCCAGCGGGGGTCATATGGGGATAACAAAAACGCTGGAAAAGATAAAGCAACGATTTTACTGGGTAGGCTGACGACAACTCGTAGCTGATTGGATAGCAAATTGCGAACAGTGCATTGCTGCCAAGGGTCCTACAAGAAAGAGTCGTGGCAAGCTTCAGCAATACAACGCAGGTGAACCTTTTGAGCGCATAGCTACTGATATAGCAGGTCTATTTCCTGTTAGTAATGCTGGAAACCGATATGTACTAGTGGTTATAGATTATTTTAGCAAGTGGCCTGAATTGTATGCCATTCCAAACCAAGAGTCCAAAACACTAGTGAACGCTCTTGTTAACAATTAAGTGTGTCGATACGGTGTTCCACTAGAACTGAATTCAGACCAGGGACGAAATTTTAAATCGGCCATATTCAAAGAGATGTGTGACGTATATTGTATCAAAAAGACAAGAACGACACCACTGCATCCACAGTCTGATGGCATGGTAGAAAGATTTAATCGTACCCTAGAGAAATATCTCAGAAAAGTGGTCAGTGCACACCAGGAAGTTTGGGATGAGCATATACCAAAGTTCTTACTACTTTATCGGTCAGCTGTACATGATTCAACCTCACGTAGTCCAGCAAAAATCTTGTTCGGGACAGAACTAAAACTGCCAGCAGATTTAGAATTTGGTATTAACCAAGACAATGGAAATGATCCTCAAGCAAAAGAAGACCTGCACGAGCTTGGTGAGTTTGTCCGTAATCGCATTAAAATGAAAGCCAGATGTGATCGAGCAGCAAACACGGAGGGATTTACTAAAGGACAAATGGTTCTACTATATAACCCACAACGCAAGAAGGGACTGTCTTGTAAACTGCAAACTCACTGGGAGGGACTATACAAGGTGATCAAGAAATTGAATGATGTGGTTTACCGGATACAGAGATACATAATCCGAGGTCAAAAATAAAAGTTGTTCACCTGTAACGGCTGGCTAAATATGGCAAAGGTAACGTTGCGCCTATTCCGAACGAAAAAGCTTAAGTGGGCGGCAGTGTTGCGAAGATGATTTAATTAGGTCATAAAAAGAAATAAAAATAATTGTCACCAACAAAGTAAAACGAAATGACCTATTGTGTATGTTTACAACGACAGAAGTTTCTACAAAAACTTCTTAATCATAAAACAAAAACAACTAACATTAAGCAATAAAAATAAACGCAACCACAACTACACAAACGCCTACATAACGACTAATAAAAATAGACAGCATGTATAAATAAATTCAAAGTAATAATGGAAGGTTCTGGAATCAAATAACAATCATCATGTGTCTCAAATAATAAATGCGTAGTAGAGAAATATTATACCAACAGATGGAGCAAAATTCTAGTAGATTAAAGAGCCTTAACATTGGGTATATAAAAACAACGGCCATACATGCTGAATCATTCTTAGTGAAAACGTCAAACAGTGAAGATCGAAGATCCATCGAATATTTTTTTGTACTAATCGCGATAAGTAAATAATCGTCTAATTAGAGTGTGATTTAATTAAAGTAGTAAATAAATTGTGTTTATTTATTTTTCAATAAAAGAATTCGATAAAATAAACGTTTATAAATTTAAATAAACGTAACAATATGAAAATATAAATACCACCAGCTAGCCTTAGGGAGCTCTCCAGTTTTTGCTTTGCTGTGTAAAGAAAGATTTTTTTGAGGCAATTATTATTTGACCTTATTTATTTTATTTAGTTATTTACTTTTTATTAGTATTAACATATATATATATATATATATATATATATATATATATATATATATATATATATATATATATATATATATATATATATATATATATATATATATATATATGTATGTATGTATATATATATATATATATATATATATATATATATATATATATTCTGTTTCATTTCAATTCTGTCTTCGTAAATGATCAGTCCTTTATAACTTTCGTCCCGTTTTTATATAATTGCAGTAATACTACCTCTATTATGGAACTCTTTTCGATTTAAGACGCACACTTCATTTTTATGTTTATTTTTAGTTTTTAACAATAAAAAAACAACAAGCTTAACAAGTTTATGATTATGATTAAATTTAAGACAATTCAGTTTTTCTTATAATATAAGCTTACTTCTCGCCGGTCTGTTTGCTACTTACTACTTCAAAGTCAGTATTGTCTCTGTCTACTATTGTTTCATTTCAATTCTGTCTTGGTAAATAATCAGTCCGTTAGATCTTTCGTCCCATTTTTCCTCATTTCTTTAACACTAGTCGACTGTGGTTGATACCCTACATAAATCAGGCTGCCGAATATTCGCTATACCGGCATCATGCGACTTTTCGGAAAGAGTATTTTTCAATTACCCGTGCGCTAACAACTGACAAGCGATCAAAACTTGGTTGCGATGGTGAATCCTTCAATATAATTTTGTTTGTCAATATTGACTCAAAAGAATAATTATAAAAGTATTTTAGATACTATTCTTTATTACCTTCATAACAGATTTGTTTTTTTATCAATGATCACAAAAAATTATAATAAAAAAAATTTTTTTTGATAACAGATTTGTTTGGTGTGGGTTAAGCAAGTCTTAATGCATTTTTTTTTTTTTTGCTTATGCCTCCTCTTCATAAGATTTCAAATCCTGAAGAGGTGGCATATCGAAATACAAAAAGCTTATTTTAAACGTGTTTAATTTACAAAATTGCATATCAATCATATACAAGAATTTATTTTTCCAATGTTTGTGATTACTCAAAAAAATAAAATTATTTATTGAACTATACCCACAACTATAACGTCTTTTATTTAGTACCCCTTGCAGTTATGTTGGCATCCTCGTTTGCTTATTTAGAAAAAGATGCTTTCAAATATACAAACTTTCAAGTTGAATGCATGAAGTTTAACATTATTAACTGCGTATATATTTGTCAATATACGAGTCATTTTCGGATATGCGGCTGGTGAGAAAAGTTGGAACCACCTGAGACCAGAGAAATATTGAGCTAAGCCGAAACCTCGCCATACCAACCGATCCGTAACAAATTGGCGCCCAAGCTATTATTTCTGCAAAAAAAAACACAAAAAGACATTCCTTACTTACAATATTTACAATGACAAAGATAAGACATTTTCTTTCTTACGTATTTTTATTCCTGCTTTTGTAAATTATTCTACTTGTGCCCTAATATCCCAGGCAGTTCACTATGGAAGAAAACCTTAAGCACCAAGACTAACAAAAATTAAATAAAACTACACAACTTTTTTTAAAATCTCTTTTGTTTTTTTCTTTTTGTTTTCACCTCTTAAATTCTTTTATAATTTCTCCTGCGAACACTTACTCTGATTTGATACTATTAACTTTTAGTTTTGATTTTTCTTTAATAACCAATACTAATAAAAGCTAAATAAAACTTCACAACTTCTTGTTAAATCTCTTTAATTTTTTTTTACCTTTTAAATTCCTTTATAACTTCTCCGGGTTAAATAAGTTGCAAACACTTTCACTTTTTCTTACTGTTTTTTTTAACTTTCGTGGTGAATTTTTTTATAAGTTTTCAAAATTTTCCTGCCTAAGACTCGCATCTGTAGAGCCATCTTTTGTGTTTTTTTTTCCAAATAGCCATCTTTAATTAATTACATTATGGCTCTATGTTAAATTTATTAAGAAAAAATATTCTTTCTATTTGAAATATACATTTTTATCTTTATGAATTTAACTTCTTATTGTTTTTTCCGCCTTTAAAATTCAAAGTCATGTGACATAGATAGGCTTGTGAGTCCATTCATATTTCACAATTTTTTTAATATTCAAATAAACAAATTTTCTCACAGCATTTCATGTCGTTTTCAATGAAATATACAACTGTTGGTTTCCTACTTTGCTGCATTGCCTCATTCTAAACATTACGTCTACTGCTTAGTACTGGCAGCCGCAGATGAATAACCAGATCCGAAACGAAAAATTCAGTGTGGCCAGATTCCAGCTTTCGTTAGAGAGGGATAGTAATAGTTCTTGCTTTTTTAATATTGCTACCTCTTTCTGATTATAGCTGGAATTTGACATTTTATTTATTTACAAAAATTGTCAAGATTCTGTGGTCAAGATATTGTAAGTTTGTTTAAAGTGTTATAATTTATCAATAATTAAAGTGAGTAAATCATTTTAATATTGATAAAAAATCTAAAACTAAAGTTATTAATTTCATTTGAATATTTTTGTGTGTGTTTTTTTGTCTCAAAATCATAGCAAATAAGGGTTGAAAAATCAACCACAACAACAAAGCAAAAAATCTAACAAAAGATGTAAGTTTAACAAAGTTGTTTTTAATGTAAACTAGATTTTAATGAAATTATCTGGTTTCTTTCAGGAGTCGCCGCTGCATAATGGGTTGTGCCGAAGGAGAGAAGCTGCACCAGTTCCCGAAAAATCCGGCCAAGTAAGTTTGTATATAAGTTTCATTAGTGACATGCTTGCGGCAGGTTTTGTACATTAGAGGAACTGTGTTCCTTTTCAATGTACAAAATCTTATTTAATTTAGTTTGATTCCTAGATAATTGGAATTGTATGTTTGATGAGATTTTATCTTACCAAACATATACATATTACAGTGTTTCTCCCAATAAGAAAAATTTAAGGGATTTAAAAAAAAGTGCATGTGTTAATAAGTGTTTTAAACAGATAAGAAAACAAGTGCAAAATGACTAAAAAAGATTTAACAAAATAGTGAAAGTATAAATTTAATTGAAAATACAGAAAGAATATTAATTATCGTACAAGAATATGAAAGCTCCAATATAATTCAATAAGCAGAATTAGTGCAATCAATCATATGAATTTTTGGAATACCAGCTGCAACAGTGGATATGTATTATTTTTAACCTGTGAAAGTTTTTCAATAAAAAATATATTTTACTCAATGACAGGAACTCTGCAATACCTTCCTACAACAGTGGATAAGGATTATTTTAAAATTGTTTGCAATACCTGCTACAACAGTGGATAAGGATAATTTTTAAATTTTTTGTTGGATGTTTTTTTTATTTTTTTAAATGTGTAATTTATATTGTAGTTAATTTTTGGTGTAAGTTGTTTATTTTAATTACAATATATTTTGAATTGATTTTAACAAGAATTTTGTTTGGATTAAAGGTGGTATTGGGTTTAGTAGATAGAAGTAGATTAAAAAAAATTTTTTATTTATTTTCATTTAAATTTTTATACATCTTTATGTTTCATATGCGTTTTTCATTTTGTATGCGTTTTTCTTTTATTATTAGACAAATTATTTTACCTTTTTTATATTTTTTTTTTAATTCTGTAACATACCATAATTTTTGCTTACTAAGTGTTTTTTGTTTTAGACGTTCCGAGTGGCTTAGAATATTAGGTGTTCAAACTTCGGTTAAAAATATATTTGCATGCAGTCGGCATTTTTCAAAAAACCACATTTTTGGGAGCAGAACTTCAAAATTTGCTGTCCCAAAAAACGAAAAAAATGAAAGTGCTGAACTAAATGCATATCGCGAAAGTTGTAATGAAATACCTAAGCCAAATTACTTTAAATCAGCTCAAGTTCCAATCTTTGAAGAGCAGTTAGTTAGTGAGACTTTAAATATTGCAGACAACGAGAGTGAGGATCAGATAATGGACTTAGGTTACTTAGATAATATAGAAAATGACATAAACTGTGACAATATTAATACGAAAAAAAGCAATTATTCTAAATTGAAATCTGTACAAGCCGCACATGACCATTATCGGACACGTTATTTGGCAGAAAAACATATAAAAAATAAATTGAAAGCAGACAACATTAGGTTATCAAATCAGTTAGAGAAATGTAAGAAAAAAATAGAAATATTGGAATTTGAGCTGAAAAAGAAGACTGACTTGTCTTCAAAAGTATCAAAAACATTATCGGTGTGCGTAGAAAATAGTTTAGTGAATCATTCTCGGGAAGGTAAACAACGCCGGTATAAAATTGGCCTCAAATTAATTTCCTTAGCAGTTTATTTTCTCTCTCCTCTCGTTTACCGGTACTTGATTAAAATATTTGATTGGCCTGATGTCAGAACTTTACAGCGTTTTGTAAAGGATTGGCCGAAGGAGCCGGGTAATTTTAACGGAAGTTTTGAAGCCTTAGAAGTACGCGCGCGTGAGTTCAGTGAGGAAGAGAAATATGTAAGCGTATCATGTGATGAAATGTCTGTAAAAAGCTTTCTTAAATATGATAGGTACAAGGATAAAATTATAGGGTTACAGGATTTTGGAGACGATAATCGCTCACGTAATATAGCGACTACCGCATTGGTTTTCATGGCAAGTGGCATAGGTGGAAATAGTTGGTCGCAGCCGCTGTCCTATTTCTTTGTTCAGGGAAGCTGCAAAAGTTTTATATTGAAAAAATATGTTTATGAGGCAATAACCAGACTGCAAGCAATAGGCTTAATACCTTGTCATTTCGTTTGCGATCAAAGTGCCAATTTTGTAGGTTTTTCCAAGGCTGTTGGAGTAAGTCAAGAAAAGCCATATTTTGAGGTAAATAGTGAAAGAGTTTATTTCATGTATGATTCACCTCATCTTTTAAAAAGTGCTAGAAATTGTCTACTTAAATTAGACCATAAAGTTTATATTAATGATAAACTTGTATCGTGGAGTGATATATCTCATTTCTTTAAGGTAGACTCTAACTCAGTTAAATGTGCTCCAAAGCTAACAATGGAACACATTAACCCCAACAATTTTCAACGAATGAAAGTTTCCTTAGCAGCCCAAGTTCTAAGCCGCACTGTAGCTACAGGTATGCGAACGTTGCACGCTTCAGGCAAATTACAATATTCAAAGTACTCAACCTTCCTAAATACGGCAGAATATGTCGAATTTTTTAATAATCTGTTTGACATTTTTAATAGTCGAGCAGAATATCATGCTTTTACTAGCTCAGACACAGAAATAGAATTTCTTAGACAGGCCTCACACAAGCTCAATACCATTAAAGTCATAGATGAAAAAGGAAAAGATATAACCAATAGTTTCAAATTTATTACCGGTTGGTTAATAAACATTTCGGCCTTAAAAAGTCTTTGGCTATATTTAGTAAAAGAAAAATTTCAAAAACTTAAAACTCGTAGGTTAAATCAGGATAACTTGGAACATTTCTTTGGACAAATGCGAAAGGGTTCTGGTAATAATGTAAGGACTACAGTTGAGCAATTTATTAGCTCTCTTCAAAAGTGTTGGGGTTCACATTACATAAATGTTGTTGTTAATGGAAATTGCGAGGAAGTAGCCCCGGACGATAAAATTTTAGATTTTTCTATAGTGGACTTAGCTTTCAGTTTTGAGCAAAATAATTCACAGTGGAATGCTTTCCATTCTTTGCCAAACCCTTCTCCTTTTACAACTGATGTAGACATTGAGGATACAACGTATGACAGAGAGGAAAGAGAAGTTTAAGAACAAAACGCCTTTGTTTACGTTTGTGGTTATTTTTATCACAAACTTCACCAAACACATATTTGAGATTCACCCCTGCCAACTTTTGATAATAATGAGGATGTTTCCAAAGAATATAACTTTACTTTTGCAAAACAATTCGACAAATGTCAGTTAGTCAAGCCCCCGCAAGGCTTTGTAGATTATTTTACAAAATTGGAAGAAAAGTTTCACCCTGTGTTTAACGCGAATTGTCACCGGCATGGAATAGGCCAAATAATCTTTAAGAAACTTTTTAAAATAAAACCTTACCTTTGCTGCAATAAAATTAAACATGAGGAAGTTCTTAATCTTTTTGTTAGGATCAGAATTTATTTTCTTCTTAAGTTTTTCAATGCAAAAATTAAAGAACCTAATTTCAAAGAAAAAATTTTATGTATCAGCAACAAATAGTTTTTTTGTCCATGATGCGCTTACATATTTCATTAAAAATCGTTTAAAATCCCTTCAAAAACATATTTTCGAAATGCTTTAGTTCAATACTTTCATAACCAATATTATATTATTGTTGAATTTTTTATTTTTGTTTTGCTATATTTTCCTTTTATTATATCGAATTTTTAATTTTGTCTATATTCATTATTGTTTCATTATTTCAAATTAAATTATTAATTTTGTCTATATTCATTATTTTTTCATTATTTCACATTGAATTTTTATTTTATCTGCATATAATCATTATTGTTTCATTTTTTCAAATTGAATTTTTAATATTGTCTATATTTATTATTGTTTCATTATCTCACATTGAATTTTTATTTTATCTGCATATAATCATTATTGTTTCATTATTTCAAATTGAATTTTTAATGTTGTCTATATTTATTATTGTTTCATTATCTCACATTGAATTTTTATTTTATCTGCATATAATCATTATTGTTTCATTATTTCAAATTGAATTTTTAATGTTGTCTATATTTATTATTGTTTCACTATCTCACATTGAATTTTTATTTTATCTGCATATAATCATTATTGTTTCATTATTTCATATTGAATTTTTAATTTTGTGTATATTTATTTTGTTTCATTATTTGTTATTGTTTTATCATTCATATTGAATTTTTTACTTATTTTATTTTATTACTTGTTACTCTTTTGTTATTATTAATGGCTAGTATGTTGAACTCTTTACCTAGCTTTTTATTTTATTTTTGTTAATATTATTTAATTAAATACTAATATAACATATACATAACATTACACATACATACATATACACATCTTTTTTATCTTTATATCTAAAATGTGTGTATTTGTAGGCAAAACACATAACCGAAACCTGCAGCCCACAGAAAACATCCATAAACAAAAATTTTGTACGCATTTATTATCCCAGCACACACGTGTAATTTAATTGTGTTGTAGGTTTAAAAGTTACATTTTAACGTTGTTTGCTGGGATGGCATCTAGGATAGTTTGAAAAAGTCAAACAAAAATCCAGGAGTAAGTGTAGCGAACATTTAGAGCTTCCCCTTACTCAAGACCGCCATGCGTGGTGAAGAGCCACACCCTTCACGAGGTGATGCTGTTTTTAACAAAACATGACGGATCTAGACCAGATAAGGTCGAAAAAAAAATCAACTGCTGAAATTCAGTAGTCTAAAAGAGAATAAGATCGTACGCTTCCAGTCTTCAAATATTTTTATTTTTAATTACTGAAAACTGGAAGTAGATCGATGAAATTATGTTTATTAAAATAAAGGTATATTAAAATCTTCTTTTTTATATTTTAACACAGATTGTAACGATGCATTGCTAATTGCCCTGAGATGGAAATCAATAATTGCTGGAATTATTTTAAAACTGCTGAAATAAAACAAAAAATTTTGCTTATTATAAATTGTTTCTTTTTTTATTAAATATTAAATAAAAATGAATTGTATTTCGTTTATTTTTTATTTTGTAATTTAATTTCAAAATTTTCTTTTAATTAAAAATTTTCATTGCATTGATTAAAGTAGAGATTTTTTAATAAATATTATGTTTTTTTAATGTTTTTTTTTTTTTGCATAATTTTTTAATTAAAATTATAAAATACTTAAAAGTAGACATAAGCTTTATTTTAGTAAGAGATAAGTTAAAGTGATATTTTTTGTTAATTCTTGTGTTAAAATAGATTTTTTGTAACCAGCTTTTTATTTTATTTTGTTTTTTTTTTTTTTGTTTAAAAGCTAAAATGCTAAAATTAGGTACAATCTACAATATGTTTCATTTACATTTATGATTTAGTTTCTTTTTGTTAATAAAAATATTTTGACAAATTTTTTTACTTAAATCTGCATTAAGCATTTAAAATTTAATTTAATTTTATGTATAATTAAAATTTAAATAAAAAAACTGCCAAGTCCTTAAAGTTATTCAACTTTTTTTACTCCCAATTAACAAAATACAAATGTATTTATATAATTATTTCCCCAAACTTGCCTCTTTCAGTGCTTATAAAACGTCCTTCAAAAAATCTCTTAAGTCTTCTTATTATGTAATACAAGCATTCGCTTTGAAAATAACCATTTATAGCTGATAAATGTCCCAGTGTTTCGCATAAATCATCAACTAGTTTTCCATCTACTGGGGAAGCAAAATATTGTGAAGTTTGATAATTATTATCAGCCTCGCCATTACCAAAACTGCATCCGTTTATTTCCTCTTCATCGATATCAGGTTGTAACTTGTAAATTTTGTCGTTGTCATTACTTGTTTCAATATGATTTTCAGTCGAGTCTGCTTGATCCATAAACTTTGATTCTAAATTATCAATTTCCATTTTCAAACGATTTTGGGCAGATAAATCGTCTGGTTTTTCGTCCGAGCTTGCAGATGTTTGAACTTTGATACTTTCGTATGGTGCCAATAGCATCTATAAACAAGAACATTTATAAACAAGAACTAATTTAAGTACTTCTACTTGCTCTCACCATAAATAAATGCAGGAACATATTTTTTTATATTTTCTAGGTGTTCTTCTTCAATTGGCCATAAACATTTGAAGTCGGCACCATGTGGAATATTAAAAGTAACATCTTTTTGATATTCATCTCGAAGCTCAATGATTTTGTTAGAATGAAAGAAATAGCTGCCATCGTAATCAATACGATCCCAATCACTATCCATGGCACCTAAACATGGTGGAACGTCTGAATCACGTAAAACTTCATTTACCAAGTCGTATGTAATTGAGCCTCCAGAATGACGAGCATAAGTTTTTATATTTTAAGCAAAATAAAACTCTTTTAAAGTATTTTAGTTTCTTAATTTGACCAATAATGTTCCTTTACATTGATCAGCTCCCACAGTCTATATGAAGCATCTTCAGATAAACGCGCACAAACATCGCCTGACAATTCAACGTCACTCTGATCATGCTGTTCCCACATAATTTTGATAGATCTTGGTTCCAATCCTGCATAACTTTTGTGATTGCTCTAAAAAAAAACAAAAATAAAAAATTAAAAATAACATTAGTACAGCTGTTTTGCCCATCTCACTCTTGGATTTGTATTCCATTCATCTCTTGCCACAGAACCTCCTGATTGCATAGCAGATTCAAACATATTTCCTGTCCCTCCCATTTCACCACCAGGCATTAATGAAGAAGTGGGCGTGGTTGGTGTTACTGAGTTAAATTGATTTGTTTGATTTCCCGATTGCTGTGTATTTAATTGTGTACTTGCTGTTGAATTGGTCAAATTGCCGGTTGCATTTTTAGTGGAATTACCACTGCTGCTGTTTTCTAGTTTACTTGATTTTGCTCTAGATTTTGTTGACTTTTTAGTGGATTTCGTTTGTGTCGTCTTCGGTGTATCTTCGTTTCGTTGCGTTGCGGAATTGTTCATAATTAACTTTATTGTCACAAAACAAATAAAGTAATAAACAAAAAATAAGGAGAGTTTTATTCTAAAAATGCAGTTAAAACAGTTTGAAAACATTATTTTTTAATTGTTCTTAAACACTTTAACATTATAAAAACATTTTATAATAATTTTTATAAATTTCTTCCATTAATATTTATAATTTTTTTTAATTTATCTTAAAAAACTAAATTTTTACCACAACTTTGTTATACATTTTTTGTTTGATTAAATAAAAACATATGTTTGCAATAGGTATGTGTAGCGGTTTCTTCCAACTCATTGCTTTCAGCGTTTTTGAATATTTTTTTATTCACTTAAACGAAAGCTGGAAGAAAATATGATAACACGCTTTTTTAAACGTCACTAGTGAGTAATCTGGTTATTCATCTGTGCTGGCAACTGTATTGTGTGTAAATAAAACAAAAAACGCACACCAAGCAATACCCACATATAAATATATAGCTAACAGCTGACATCATTAAAAAAACACTGATGGTAAGTATGAGAACGATTTGCAAAAAACAAAATATTAATTTGTAAATTTAATCATCCTATAGAACAAAACATTATAAAACCGCAGTCGACAGGGCACTGGCAGGATAAACAAAAAAAAAAAACTGACACCAACAACCTATTTTGATACTAAGCCTACAACGCCGAAAATACTGAAAATTTGGACGTAATTGTTATTTTTTAGGCTAAAGAGGCTTAACGCAAATACCTACAAAAACAATTGGACATAACTTAAAAATAATCAAGCTTATTGTGCCGTGGCATAGTTATCAAAAAAATAAAAAAATAAGAAAAATGGTAAAAATTGAAACAAACAAAAAATAAAAACATAACCAAGAACAATGTACCGTGTGTAACAAACCAACCCATTTTATTAAATTATGAAATTTGTTCTTAGTACCGATGTTTATACTGTAGTGCACTTTTAGAGGCTTGATCAAAATAAAAATCTTCGTTGCTTAAACTGCGACAATACTAATCAGGTTATACCTTTTCTTCTTTAAATTCTGGTTAGAAATTTAATATTCAGTCTTAGCCTACCTGTCTCTGCAAACTTTTATTAACAAAAGTTGTGGAGACTTATGAAATGAGTTTAGACTATACATACCTGGTTTTACGGGAAGCATATCTTAACCGTTCTATGAAGTGAATATTTACTTTGTGATTTTACTTATATTTTTGGGATTTCATAAAATTAGAATAAAATGGATTACACTTAATTATTTTAATCTTACAAAAACGAAAAACACAAAAGGAGACATCACTTAGCAAACATTCATATCACAGATTTTCCTAATTCTAATATTGCGGTTTCCCTTTTACTTTTATTGCACTAATCGACTAATCGCAGTAAATATAAAGCTATAAAAAAAGAATTATCACAGACTACTTTTCTTTTAGTTCTTGGATAGCTTTTGGTGGGATTTAAGCCAATAAAATAAAACACAAGAAAGCGAAAAATTTAATTTTTTTTATGTGAACAAAGGAACCTAAAAATTAATGAAAAAAAATATTTAATGTGTATTAAAAAATTTCTGGTAGCTTAATGGAAAAAAATTCGTCTAAATGCAAGAGCACAGGGTAAATTGGAAAACCAAATCAAATCATGGAAACAAAAACTAGTCAAAACGTAAGATAAAAATTAGCAACATGTATAAAAAACATAAATATTATGAAATAAAAATAGTAAATTAAAAAGGTTACTGATAAAAAATTATCAAAAGTTAAATTATAAAAATAAACAATCAAATATTTAAAATAACTAAATAGTAAAATAAATATACTAATAATACAAAACAGTCATGCAAATAAAAGTACAAAAAAAATAATATAAAACTAAACATTATAAATAAATAAAGCAAAAATTAAAAAAATAGCTACAAAAATAAATAAACAAAAATTCAATAATAAAAATTAAAATTAGCTAATATTAAATAAAAATAAGATAAGCAAAAAATTAATTAAAATAAATTAATAATTTTAAATAAATTAATAATCGAATAAATAACCAAACTTAATAATTATACCAATAAATAAGCGAATAAATAAATAATCAAATAAATAAATACACAAATAAATAAGTAATCAAATAAATAAATATGCAAGTAAATATATAATCAAATAAATAAATATACATCAATTAACAAATAATAAAATAATAATATAGTCAAGCATATAAAAAGCAACTAAAATATGTTAATAAATATAAAAAATTATCACCAATATAATAAAATAAATCATAAAAATATAATAATTCTCTAATATAATTGTATAAACACTATAATAAATAAAAATGGTTATAACAAACAGGTAATGAAAAAATAAAATTTAAAGGAATAATGCTTGAATAAACAAAACCAAATAAATAATAAAGCTTACAAAAAAACAAACACAATAAACAATCATTCTAAATATTTGGTTTCTGAAATGATGGACGGACGTGAAATGATCCAGCTTAAACCTTACTTATTCTTTGTGTGGCATAAAAGAAAACCACAACATAATTTAACGTAATCACACAGGCTAATAGACATTATATAACATTCAACAGTGTCAATAGCAAAAAAAAAACTAAACAGAACAAACAAGGTGAAGTGGTTTACATCCGAGACATGCAAATAAAGTCAAAACAAAAACCTTTATTCAAGCGCGAGACTATGAGCAAAGACAATAGTGTAACATTATCGACTGACAAGGGTGCATTAACACATAAGGTCCATATTAAGAATATTTCATCGTAAGGTAAGCACGAAAAATTACTCTATAAATTAAAACAAAAAAATTATTTATTGGCAGAAAAACGTCTTAACTTCTTAAAAACAAGCAAAGAAAATAAACAAAATTTCTCAAAGAAATATATTAACAATTATAACAAATAAAAGTTAATAATTTAAGAAAAATATTTAAAGAATATTCTAAAACAAATTAAGAAACGAAAAACTAAATATGATATAAAATTCTAACCATAAGCAAAACTTAGAAACTGATATAAAATGGTATTTTATTACAAAATTATCAAAAGCTAGACGTATTTTCATTAAATAAAAAAACTATGAAAAATTCTATTAACAAAAAAAATTACCACATAATTTTATTACAAAGAAAAAATTAATCCTATTAAAATGCTAAATATAAAACTAAATTACAAGTTTATTATTTAAATGTACATTCAATCTATTACTGAATAAAACAATGAACATCATGTGTTATCCTATAAAATTAACGAACAATGAATACTTTTTATAATATTAGATATATTGAAATATTAAAAGTTCTTAAATATGACTTATTTTTAATCACAAATAAAATTGCATTAAACGTTTGAAATGAATTGTACTCTATTTTATCAAGGTTCACCTCCTTACCAAGTATCAAAAATTGCAAAAAAATTATTATTATCAGTACGTTATTAATTGAACTTTATTTTTTTTTTTAACAACTATCAGATAGAATTTTGTTAATTTCTACCGCCTTTGGATTCAACGTATTTAAGTACGATTCCCCGCTGGTAACAATGGAGCATAGTACACACAATTAATTTGGATGAATATCATGAAGCTTTAAACAACATTGAAGAAACCATTAGGAAAATGGAGCAGAACCCCATGAAGACAATTATAGAGTCTCACCTCAACATCACTAAATTAATGCTAAACGAACTATAAGGAAACAGAGGAAGGATACCACGTTCGGTTAACTGGATTGGATCAGCCTGGAGCAGACTCACCAGATGCTATTGACTGGGATTTTATTTTGAAGAGTCAGAATAAAATTATTACAAATAGCAACAATTAGTATATAATTAATGAACAAAGCTTTAATATTACACGGGCATCGATTAAGAAAGTTGATGAAATGATTACATATGCTAATTCTATTCCGGCGAAAACCGGAATAGTAAATACTAGCCTACTTGATAAGGGCGAAATAGAAAAGTTATTTTCTGAAGAAGAATCACTACCTTATCAAAACGTAATTGAGGCAGCAGAGTACGCAAAACTTTCAATGTATACTAATGGAACACTCCTACTTTAAGTGCTATCCGTACCAAAGGTAACATCCCAAAATATCGAGCTATCTTTACAAGAGCCACCTCTTCTAACGGAAAGCAAGTGGACCACAAGTATAAAATTTTACTGCTAAACGAACACGAAACATATGGAATAATTGGAGATTGTTTCACAATAAGTAATACAACAATATGTAAGAAAAGCATGCTTAAAAAATTACCAGAGGACGAATGTGACGCAAGGTTACTTAAAGGTGGAAACGCATATTGTCATTTTATCACAAATGAAGAAGAAATCATTGAACTTATGTGTGATAACACCGTTTTCGTCACCAACTTTAATGAATTTGTTAAAAATGAAGAAGAGACAAGAAACATAAATGGGACGTTTTTAATACAAATTAATAACGAAAACTACAAATTGGAAATCAAACCTTCTCTAGTAAGGAAACCACAACAGTTCAGGCTCTATCATCAGTATTGTCGAACGTGACGAACAAAGGAATAAAATTAAATCTCGAATACATTCACGCATTAAATTTAGATAACATCAACCAAATTAAAGAACTTGGAACAACCTTTCACATTTCTACTGTTTTGGAAGCTATATTGATAATTTTAGCCATAACTTGCTACAAAAATGGCAAAAAATTACAAGGGTGATATTTAGAGATGGGGGACCTACATGACCTACATTTGATCCAACTAGCTGCAACGTACAACGACATGTAGTGCCAACTTGCTGACGATGCAAATACTATGTTGTAATCAACGACCTCTTTAACTTTTATTTATTTATTAATTATTGATGAATATGAATAATTTTATTAATTCGTTATTTAACTTAATTTAATATATTAATTGCTAACTGCGAATTATATTTTACTTTAAAAATAGTATAAAATGACTGTAACAATTTTGCTAAGACTTCTTCCGTTTGGTACAATAAAAGAAGGCAACATTAATTAATTATTAAAAACTTTCATTTATTTTCAAGAATAGAAGGGTTGGCCCCAACATTAATTTATTAGTGTCTCTTTAGAGGAACACTTTAACTTACATGTTGTGTATTTTTATTAGTTGTTATACAATATAGGTGTTTGTGTATTTGTATGTTCCGTTTATTTTTATTGCATTATGTTAGTTGTTTTTATTTTGTGATCAAGAAGATCACAGAAACTTTTGGCTTTGTAAACAGACACAGGTCATTTCGTTTACACTGTTGGTGACAATTATTTTTTTTATGGCATAAATAAAGCATCTTCGCAACAATTTATATTTAAATAAACACTAAAATTAAGAATTACTGCTAATAAAAGAACGCAATAAATAAATAACTAAATAAATAATTGCATAAATATATAAAAAGAAATAAGTAAATAAGAAGGTAAATAAACTACTGAATAAAAAAACAAATTAATGAATGAGTAAGATATCAAATTAGTAAATGAAAAAAATATAAAAGTGCAACAAATAACTAGATAGCAATAATAAAATAAAATGAGTGTATTAAAACTGAAATAAAAAACACTAAATTAAAACAGAATGAAAGCTTTTTTAAATGAACTTTTCAACTTCCAAAATATAATAAATATATTTGTAAATCAATTTTAATCACAAGATTGGTATGAAGATAAGTTTAGGATATCGGAGAGGTAACTTAATTCAAATTATGCTATCAGTGTGACGTATATCAACATAAAAAAAGAAGTTTTTCCCCTCCGTACAACCATTCTAAAAGATTTCATCTTATCTCTTTATGGGTTACAAAGAAGCTTCAAATTTCGTTTCCAATCGGCGAAAAAATTCGTTGGGCTCTCTCTGCTAAAACTATTGGTATATTTTTATAACCAATCTATTTGGGAAACTTGTGGAATTCCCAGCTTTCCAAATTGAAGTGTATATTTATTTTCTACTCTGTTGTTGCATACACTACGTTGTCTGCATTACGTTTGGGCATCATTTGTGTTGCGGACTGCAGGGTCCAAGGAGGTTTCCGACTAGCTCTTTTAACGGAAAACATACCCCAAACAGGTTTCAACCTTTCTCCTTACGTACACCGCACATAAAAAAACGCACCAACTATACAAGAAAAACTCAAACTAATCACACAAACAAGATCATATTAACACAACCACGCCCACACAAAGCACAAAATTTTTGGGCAGATGTTACGCTTAAATTGCCCTCCCAAACTGTTGCGGTCAGAAAATTTTAGAAAAAAACCTTTGGACTTAAAGTTAAAAAAAAAAAAAAAATATCACACTTTGTACTCTTTTTTTTTTACATACGGTACATTGTTCTTGGTTATGTTTTTATTTTTTGTTTGTTTTCATTTTTGCCATTTTTTTAATTTTTTTTTTTTTTTTTTTTTTGTTGATAAATTAAGTCACAGCACATTAAGCTTATTTGTTTTTATGTTATGCCCAATTGTTTTTGTATATAATTCCGTTGAACCTCATTAGCGTCAAAAAAAAAATTAAACAATTACGTCCAAATTTCCAATGTTTTCAACGTTGTAGGGTTAGTGTCAAATTATTGTTGCGAAGATGCTTTATTTGTGTCATAAAAAAAATAAAAATAATTGTCACCGACAAAGTAAAACGAAATGACCTATTGTGTCTGTTTACAAAGCCAGAAGTTTCTACAAAAACCTCTTAATCACAAAACAAAAACAACTTACATAAAGCAATAAAAATAAACGCAACACACACACCTACATAACGATTAATAAAAATAGACAGCATGTATATGTAAATAAATTCAAACTAATAATGGAAGGTTCTGGAATCAAATAAGATTCATCATGTGTTTCAAATGATAAATGCGTAGTAAAGAAATATTCTACCAACAGATGAAGGAAGTTCTGGTATATATAAGAGCCATAACATTTAGTATATAAAAGCAACGGCCATACAGGCTGAATTGATTCTTAGTGAAAACATCAACCAGTGAAGATCTTGTGTTAAACAGTGGTGAAGTTGCCATCGCGTATTTTTGTGTACTAATAGCGAATAAGTAAATAATCGCCTAACTAAAGTGTAATTTCATTAAAGTAGTAATTAAATTGTATTTATTTATTTTGCAATAAAAGAACTCAATAAAATA
The DNA here is from genome assembly GCA_937654795.1 of Cistogaster globosa. Lineage (NCBI taxonomy): Eukaryota > Metazoa > Arthropoda > Insecta > Diptera > Tachinidae > Cistogaster > Cistogaster globosa. Next base: position 44,948,244 of record OW569407.1, read on the forward strand.
GACGTTTATAAATTTAAATAAACGTAACAATATGTTGTCTGTTTTTTTTTTTTTTTTTTGTTTATGCTGCCTGTGCCCTGTTGACTACGTTTTTATAAATGTTTTTTCTATATATAAGTTGAATTAATGTACTAATTAAAATTTTTTTTTTTTGCAAATCGGTATCGTAATTACTATCAGTATTTTTGTTTTTAATGATGTCAGCTGTTGGCTTTATTTTTATATGTGGATATGTCTTGGCGTGCGTTTTTTGTTTTTTTTACACTCAATACAGTTGCCAGTACTGAGCAATTCACGTAATGTTTAGAATTAGGCAATGCAGCAAAGTAGGAAACCCACAGTTATTTATTTCATTGAAAACGGTATGAAACGCTTTGAGAAAATTTGTTAATTTGAATATATAAACAATTGTGAAATATGAATGGACTCACAAGCCTTACTATGTCACATGAGATCCCCATAAAAGGAGAAGCTTTGACCGCAAACAAAGATCATGGTCAGGGGAAAGTTGGAAGGCTGGCATAGAAAAAAAAACAATAAGAATTTAAATTAAAAAAAAATTTAGAATTTAGAGAGAAAATTTTTTCTTAATAAATTTAACGTAGAGCCATAATATAATAAATTAAGGATGGATATTTGGAACAAAAGTAGAAATTTCTAGAATACACAAACAACAACAAAATGGAAAATTTGGAAAACTTGTAAAAAATTTCACCACAAAAGTTAGAAACAGTAAGAAATAGGAAGGGAAAATCAAAACTAAAATTTAATAGTATTAAATCAGAGTAAGTGTTCACAACAAGTTTAACCCGGAGAAGTTATAAAAGAATTTAAAAGGTAAAAACAAAAAAAAAACAAGAGATTTAAAAAAAGTTGTGTAGTTTTATTTAATTTTTATTAGTCTTGGTGCTTAAAGTTTTCGTTCGAACTGACTGGGATATTAGGGCACAAGTAGAATAATTTACAGAAGCAGGAATAATAATGCGTAAAAAAGAAAATGTCTTATATTCGTCATTGTGATTATTGTAAGTAAGGAATGTCTTTTTTTGTTTTTTTTTTTTTGCGGAAAATAAATAGCTGGCAGAAGATTGGAGGTGCAAGAAAGTGGATGAAATTTAGTGAAGGAAACTTGTGGCTATACGACCTGGGATGCGAACCGAATGAGCTAAGAGAAATAGAGACTTTCTGCACCATAGTACAGCCAGTTAAAAATTTATTATTTCTAGCTTAAATTAAGTGGTCCTTGTATTGGTGCAATTTAAATTAGTAAATGACCAGCCTGCGCCATGATATAAGAAAAGTTTCTGGAAAGATTTAATTAAAAAAAAAAAAAGATTTGTGTATAAATTTACAACAAACAAAAAGGAAACAAAAAGTTAAATAATATAAAAGAAAAAACAATAGAAATTATTTAAAAGCAAAACATAAAAAAGTAATAGTAGGAATTAATTTGAGCAGAAGCAACATTTATTGCATTATATTTATCATGTGTTAGTGATTGTTTATTTATATTATTGTTTACTTATATTTTGTATATTTGGTTTGTTTAATTTATACGTTAAGTAATTATCTTTGGTGTATACCGTACCATTATTATTTAGGGCAACGGTTCTCAAATTGGGGTCCGTAGCAACCATCCAAGGGGTCCGCATGAAGAACCGAAAAACGGTGTTTTCAAAAATAATAAAAGTTTTATTATGATTTTGGGCTTCAGAGGGGTCCGCGAAAAAAAATTAGCTTACTAGGGGTCCGTGAGCAGAATTTGATGAGAACCCCTGATTTAGGGCCTTGCAGCAGCAACATTTTTTTAATTAAACATATTATTTTTCCTACTGTATTCCACTAGAGGGCAGTAAGAGTTTTCTTTATTTCTTGTAAGAATTGCCGGGATAGGAAGTGGATAGGAAAGAAAACTGTTTAACCATTTTAGTTATTTAGTTTATGAAAAAGATATTTTTATTAGTTTTATTAGGAGTTTGTTTTTGTTATACAATATGAAATTTTAAATAACACCAGCTAGCCTTAGGGAGCTCCCCAGTTTTTGTTTTGCTGTGTGAAGCAAGATTTTTTTGAGGCAATTATTATATGACCTTATTTATCTTATTTAGTTATTTACTTATTATTATTTATTAGTATTTACGTATATAAATATATATATATATATATATATATATATATTGAATTTAAATAATGAGAATATTGCTTAACCTTTTGTAGTTAGTTGAAACATTGAATTGAATTCGCTTAACAATTAGTAACTAATTTAGTTTTCGTAGTATCTAATTTAAGAAAAAATATCATTGGTAGTTTAAAGCTTGTGCTGTTAACATCATTAAACTTTACTTAAAATCTAGGAATTATATCCTTTAAAATCTTTGAATTATTACCCAAAGTGTAAAACTTAAAAATTTGAACTCAGAATTAATTAAAACTTAAATTGTAAAACCTGAAATTTTACTGAATATACATACACATATCCTGAAAAGAAAAGAAACCAAATTTATCGTTATTTGCTTAAGAAGAAATAAACCCAACTATTTATACTTACCTATGAACCTGAAAAGAAGACATCCAACTTACCTGTGAAAAGAAGATACTTACCAACAGTTAGCGAGCCAACGAAACCTGCAAATAATTGCTTACCCAAACAAGTACTTTCTAAACCCCAGCCGCATATATCTTTAGTTTAATCAATTATCAACCACAAATTTTAAATAATTGCCCAAAATTATTCATGGTCCTATTGAAGCAACAATAAAAACCAGCGAAGATAAAATCCAGTGTCTCTGTAAACAGAGACCAAAATACTCACCACACCCTACATACAAAAGGAAAAAATGAGGTAAACCAATTAATAAGTTCAAAGTCATCAGTCTTAAACAAAACACAGTGAGTAAAAGAGCAAATATACCTACATACTACATAAAACTAAAAAGTGCAGAAATTTAAATTAAAAAAGAAAAGAGTGCTAAAACACAATTAAAAATCCAGAAATAAAATAATTAAAATTATTTAGTGGAATAAAGTTCTGTGTCAAATATTTGGAAGAAAACCGTTAGTAAATACATATGTATATGAATACATACATATGTACATACTTATGTGTAAAAATGCCGTAAAGAAAACTTCCTAACCAATAAAAGTAAATACATACATACCTACGGTTGTGTATAATAATTAAATCCTACATATTTATGTACATACATAAATACATATGTATATAACTGTTGAAATTAAACAGAAGAGGGAAAAGTCAATTTAAAACAAAAATCAAGCCAATTTAAAGATGTACATCTACATACATATGTATGTACAGAGAAAAATTACAAAAAAAAATTTTTTTAATGTTTATTGCACTAATCGACTAATTACAGTAAATATAAAGCTATACAAAAAGAATTATCACAAACTACTTTTCTTTTATGTCTAACACACTGATCGTTGGATAGCTTTTCGTGGGATTAAAGCCAACAAAATAATATTTGTTTAAGACAAACTCAAGAAAGCGAAATATGTAGTTTTTTTATGGGAACAAAGGAACAAAAAAATTAGTGAAAAAATATTTAATGTACTTTTAAAAAGTTTTGGTAGCTTAATGGGAAAAAAAATAATCGTCTAAATGCAAAAGCACAGGGTAAATTGGAAGGTTTAAGTCCAGTTTACGGGCACCGCTCCAAAAGGAAAAAAAAACGTTTTTTTTTTTTTTGTCTTTAGCAGATTTTTTATTTTTTTTTTTGTTTAATTAGATAACCGCTTAAATTACCTTTCTAATGATACCCATATTGTCCCATTCTGCCATCAAATACCCGATATATGCCATCTTAAACATAAAAACTTCGGAGGCCCGTAACTCCAAAATTACGGCTTGGCGCCAAATTTTTCATTTGATATTTTTTTCTTAGAATTGAATTTTACACCCCGTAGGCAACTTTTTTCATTTGGAGCGATGCCCGTAAACTGGACTTGTTCAATAAATAAGCGAATAAATAAATAATCAAATAAATAAATATACAAATAAATAAGTAATCAAATAAATAAATACACAGGTAAATATATAATCAAATAAATAAATATACATCAATTAACAAATAATGCAATAATAATACAGTCAAGCATATAAAAAGCAACTAAAATATGTTAATAAATAATAATAAATATAAAAAGTAATCACCAATATAATAAAATAAATAATAAAAATATAATAATTCACCAATATAATTATATAAATACAATAATAAATAAAAATAGTTATAACAAACAGGTAATGAAAAAATACAATTTAAAGGAATAATGTTTAAATAAACAAGACCAAATAAATAATAAAGCTTGCAAAAAAAACAAACTAAATAAACAATCATTCTAAATATTTGGTTTCTGAAATGATGGACAGACGTGAAATGATCCAGCTTAAGCTTTACTAATTCTTTGTGTGGCATAAAAATAAAATTTACGTTAAAGTTTGTTTGTTCACACAGGCTAATAGACATTATATAACATTCAACAGTGTCAATGGCAAAAAAAAAAACTAAACTCTAAAACTTTATCAAAAAAGAAACGACACATTAGGGTCACTCTCAAGCTACTTCACTCCTGTTGTATAACTTCATCATACATCACATCCAGAAGTTCCATTCACGTACAACACTCTATTTCGTCTTGGAGCGGCTTTATGGACCAACTCCTGCAATGGGACTTCAGGCTGCAATTGGGCTATAAAAAAACTTAGTTGGTTATTGCCACATGTTTCGCTGTGTTCACATGCAGTAATTACTGTAACTAAATATAACTCTTAATTAAATTAGTAATTATCTTGAGCTACCACATATAACTTGGGCCCTATATGCAGACATAATAGCAAATATAAAATTAACAACATTTTCTTAACAAAAAGCAAGGCAGAAAAATACATAAAAACCGGGCTTACATACGTGAAAAGCAAAAATCAAACCAAAAAACTAAGTCATACAAAGTCTAAAACAACAAGAACTTAAACACTACAAAAAAATCCCAAAGTTACCAAGAAGAAATAAACAATTATTTACATATTGTCGGCGCAAAAATTAACCACACATTTGTTTTGTGTTCATATAAATTTTAGATTTAAGTGTAGAAAATCCACCCGCAACAAACCGTGTCAAAAAAAAAAAAAATACTCCACCAAATCATGTTCCCTTCTTTGACCCCAAGTCCTTTCTGACTCACCTTTTCTTACCTTATCCTCATGCCATTTCCTTTAGCTTCTAATCGAGAAAAATTATTAAATTCAATTTCACTTTACAAACATATTTTATTTATAAAAAAAATTTAAAAAAAACTAACAATACGAAAGCTAAAAATAAAAAATATATTAAAATATAAATTTAGGAACTTTTGACAAAATCTTTTATATTTTAAAATAAAAAAATCTTTAATTAATTTTTTCAACAAGTTGTAAAATCTTTTCTTTTCAACTAATTGCGCATCTACTACGCATACTTTACAGAACTAACTCTCTTTTTTTTTTAATAAACCTCAATATATAAACCAAAAACTAATTGATAAGAGTGACTAAAGAAAAATATTAATGTAACAAATTAAAGCAACTCTATTTCCTGTTTTTTCCCTGTTCCCGGAAATATATATAAAACGTGTAAGTACCCTCTACCAACTGTAGTCGCAAAAATAAAAAATAAACGTAACCAAAGCAATTAAATTACTTACAAACTTACCTCTTTTAGGCGCAAAAAAATTACAAAAAAAAATCGCAATAAACTAAACTACTAGAATTTTTCTTATTAAAAATATAAAAAATATTGCTAGATAACAAAAAATCTTTACTTTTTATAGGTTTCTTGCACTTGCACGATCTATAAGAAACGCGTGGAAGATGTTGAAAATGAAAAGGTTGTTTACATTAGCAACATCTTTCATCTTTGGCAAAAATGTTGTTAAGGAATTTAAAATTAAGGTCATAAAAAGAAATTAAAATAACTGTTACCGACAAAGTAAAACGAAATGACCTATTGTGTATGTTTACAGCGACAGAAGTTTCTACAAAAACTTCTTAATCCCAAAAATAAAACCAACTAACATAAAGCAATAAAAATAAACGCAACACACAACTACACAAATACCTACATAACGACTAATAAAAATAGTCAGCATGTATAAATAAATTCAAAATAATAATGAAGGTTCTGGAATCAAATAACAATCATCATGTGTTTCAAATGATAAATGCGTATTAAAGAAATATTCTACCAACAGATGGAGGAACTCCTGGTATATTCAAGAGCACTAACATTGGGTATATAAAAGCAACGGCCATACTGCTGATTTCATTCTTAGTGAAAACGTCAACCAGTGAAGATCTTGTGGTAAACTGTGGTGAAGTTGCCATCGCGTATTTTTGTGTACTAATCGCTAATAAGTAAATAATCGCCTAATTAAAGTGTAATTTAATTAAAGTAGTAATTAAATTGTGTGTATTAAATTTGCAATAAAAGAACTCAGTAAAATAAACGTTTATAAATTTAAATAAACCTAACAATTGGTGTCAGAAGTGAAATTGCAAATATCAAATAAATCACAATGAAATTTAGCGAGCTACAAGTTGACCAGCTATAAATGGAGCAAAGTAAGTTGAATCTGCCGATAGCGGGCAATAAAGCGGAATTGCAAAAGAGATTAATAGATGAATTTAAGCAGCGTGGTATTGATATTCGGACATACGAATTCGGAGAAATAGAAAAAAAAGAAGTGATTGGATTATGTACCCCAGCACCAAACAGCATGATGAACTTGAATTCTATGTTTGCAGCTAAGATGAAGAAAATAACCAGAAGCAGGACAACCAAGTAAAGAGAATTAAAGGAAACAACCAGAAGCTTCAAGTAGCAATACTAGAAAGCTCTACTATAAACGTGGAACGGCTTTTAGCCGAGGTTAACGAAAAATTTCAAGAAATATCAGAAGTCTTCGGCAAAAGAGTGGACGTCATGGAAATGAGAGACAGTGAGTTTGATGAAAAATTGTCCGGCTTAGACAGAAAATTGGACGAAGAATTGCATGAACTAAAAGTGCAAATGGCCGATCTACAAATTCGAGAAGGAGCAGTGAGAGTTATCTATGAACATGCTAGCAAGATAAATAGTCCGAGCTTTGACGGCAGCGCACCTTTTAATGTTTTTAAGCTCCAGTTTGAAACAGTGGCCAACAAGAACAGATGGGACAGTGATGAAAAAGCTATAGAACTTATATATGCCTTAAAGGGACCAGCAGCAGAGATACTCGAAAGCTTACCAGCCGGTTGCATAAATAATTATGAGGACATAATGGAAGCCTTACAGCTCACGAACGAAGGTGAGCACAAAAGAGAACTCTACAGAATGCACTTACGAGGCAGGGTTTAAAAGGCGAACGAGACGCCTAAAGACTTCGCCTTGGAAATTGAACGTTTGGTGCAGCTGACTTACACAGGCGAGCATCATCCGTTTCTCGATCAGCTAAAATTGAAGCATTTGTGAATGGCATACGAGATCCCGATGTTAAATATGCGGTTTGTGCTATGCAAAAATCAACGTTTGCAGAAACCATCTCGTACGCCCTAGCACAGGAGACCGCAAAAGTCATCTCGAAGCCGCAGGTGCACAAGGTGCAATGTCTTGAAACTGATTCTTATAACCGCGGAGAAAAAATAAGCGAGATAAAAGAAATGATAGAATAAATGATGGAGGAGGAAAGGAATTCTCGTGCCAAATTCTTCAACTGCGATAAGGATGGCCACCTTCAGCGCAACTGCAGATCTACAAAGAAAAGATCAGGATCTGTTTCGCCAGCGGGAAACAACAAGCGGGCAAATAACACCAAATCGCTCGAGTCACCGTTAAACTAAACCGAGCTTGCGCTAAGGGGCATGTGCTATCTCCCACAACCGATGGCCCCACAGTCTCGATTTCGATTGTACAACAGACAAATAGCAACCTAACTGCTTCCGGTCGTATCAACGGAAGAGAGCAAGTCCTCACCATAGACACAGGAGCGTCTCAGTCCATAATAAGGCCCGATTTAGTAAAAGCCGCAGTGAAACCGTAAAATAATGTACGACTGCGCACGGCTACTGGGGACTTAGCCATTGTCTTTGGAAGAGCCAGGGTAAGACTGTCTATAACAGCCATCAGCATGACCATGTATTTGTTGTCGTCGACATAGTGGATAAAGTTATCATCTGTGCAGACTTTATGATAGCCAACGGTATTAATCTGCACATGGGCGAGAAAATAATGATCTGGCGTAATGTGGAGATATCCCTGGATGTTGGTTATAAGAGCAGGACCGCAGTAAGAAAGCTTTTTGCCGTTGAACGCCAGAAATTACCACCTCCAGCAAAAACTATAGTATGGGCACGTGTTGAGACAGATTGTGTTGATTACCCGTTTAAGTTGTAGAACCAACAGAAGTAAAAGACGACATTTTAACAGCTAAAGCCCTTGTAAAAATCTGCGACGATGGAAAAGTTCCTTTGAGAGTACTTAATCTGTCCAATAGTGAAAAGGCTATTAACAGAAATTTTGAGATAGGTCGATGTGAGCCAGCTGAAGCCATAATCAATTGTGCGGTGAATACAGGCTGCCCCAAATAACCAGCCAGAGAAAGAGATTTACTAGCAGAACAGGTGCAAAAATGGGTGGCAGAACTAACATCTTCTGACAGAAACAAAGCAAAGCAGTTGTTGAGAAAACATGCCTCCGTCTTCGCCCTTAATAATAAAATCCAAGGTAAAACGGCAGTGGTGAAACATGAAATTAATACTGGCGAAGCGAGGCCTATAAAATAAGCACCGAGAAATGTTTCCCTAGCAAAGCGAAACGTGGTCAAGGAACGGAACGGAGTCATTGAGCCATCCTCGAGTCCGTGTAGTTCGCCAGTAACTTTAGTAAAGAAGAAAGACGGCAGTACCAGGTTTTGCGTTGACTACAGAAGCTCAATGACGTAACCAAGAAAGACAGTTATCCGTTGCCTAGAATTGACGATACCTTAGACACGTTGGCCGTATCAAAATGGTTCTCTACCTTGGACTGGCAAGTAGAAATAGCCGATAAAGATAAGGAGGAAACTGCCCTTAGCACGAGTGGTGGTTTATGGCAGCTCAAGGTGATGCCCTTTGGGCTCTGTAATGCTCCAGCTACTTTCGTGCGTTTAATGGAACGTGTGCTTAAGGGTATCAATTGGAAAACGTACTTAATATATCTAGATGACATAATCGTGATGGTGAAAACTTTTGATGAACACCTCATAAGTGTTAAAAAATGTGCTTTGTTTCAAAAGGTGGTCAAATGCCTGGGGCATCGTGTAACAGCTGAGGGCAAATCAACTGATGAAGACAAAGTACTGGCAGTAAAGACCTGGCCTCGTGTGCAAAATCTTCATGAGCTGCGTAGTTTCCTGGGGCTTTTCACATACTACAGGAGATTTGGCAGTGCTGAAGTGTGTTAAACATTACCACAAGTACTTATTGGTCAACATTTCGTCTTAAGGATGGACCACTCCACACTATGTTGGTTGATGCAATTTAAGAAACCCGAAGGGCAGCTCGCACGCTGGGTCGAACGTCTACAGAGCTATTACTTTAGTATTGTGTATAGGAAAAGCGGAAAACACAACAACGCTGATGCCCTTTCCAGGCGGCCATGCAATGTAGAGTGCAAGCACTGCACAAATGTAGAGAAAAAGGAGTGCATTATTGACGTGCAGCTTACCCAAATTGGGTCAAGTGAAGACTTGTTGAAGGCCCAGAATGAGGACCCAATTTTGGCAAAAATTATATTTGCTAAGCAAAATAACAGAAGACCGAACCATAATAAATATCGGCAGAAAGTCGCCTAGCGAAATCGTACTGGGCCGAGTGAATAGCCTGAAAGTGGTAGATGGCTGCTTATACCGATCTAGAGAAAGTACAGATAGCAAAACCACAACAGACCTAATTGTCGTGCCAACTTCTAAACGGAGTGAGATAATGAAGCAGTTTTATAATGGTCCCAGGGGGGTCATATGGGGATAACAAAAACGCTGAAAAAGATAAAGTAACGACAATTCGTAGCCGATTGGATAGCAAATTGAGAACAGTGCATTGCGGTCAAGGGTCCTACAAGAAAGAGTCGTGGCAAGCTTCAGCAATACAACGCAGGTGCCCCCTTTGAGCGGATAGCTGTTGATATAGCAGGTCCATTCCCTGTTAGTGATGCTGGAAACCGATATGTACTAGTAGTTATAGATTATTTTAGCAAATGACCTGAAGTGTATGCCATTCCAAACCACAGACATAACCAGACTCCTCAACACTAACGTTTAAAAAATAACTTATCATATGCGATTAACCCCTAAATATGAGAAAGAAACTAAAAAGTGGCATTCTCAAAAATAATGCGAAAAAACAAGCAACTATATATACAATTCTTACCTCAACAAATACACAAAAAACTAATGACAGCTAGCAAATCATGGACGACACACACAAAATAAAGTAAAATATTGGTGAAAAATTTTAAACTTTATTAAAAAAATAAAGAAAAAATACATTAATTAAAACAATATATATAAGTTAATTAAATTTGATTATTTTGCGGCAAATTCGTAAGTATTGGCTGGTGGCAAATTGGAAGTAATTAGCTCAAAAGATAATAGATAATTTAGTTTCATTAATACATTTTCTTTTTTTTTTTTGCAGGAACTTACCTCCAAATGGAAATATTTTGTTTGCCCGGTGGACGGACAACTGGCAGAACAGGACCCAAAATGGTAAGTTTTGCTGGAAATAAAAAGCAAATTAGTTTTTTATATACAAAATGTTACCTTCAAATGGAAATAATTTGTTTGCCCGGTGGACGGACAACTGGCAGAGCAGGACCCAAAATGGTAAGTTTTGCTGGAAATAAAAAGTAAATTAGTTTTTTTATATACAAAATGTTATTTTTACAGGAACTTACCTTCAAATGGAAATAATTTGTTTGCCCGGTGGACGGACAACTGGCAAAGCAGGACCCAAGATGGTAAGTTTTGCTGAAAATAAAAAGTAAATTAGTTTTTTATACACAAAATGTTATTTTTACAGGAACTTACCTTCAAATGGAAATAATTTGTTTGCCCGGTGGACGGACAACTGGCAAAACAGGACCCAAAATGGTAAGTTTTGCTGGAAATAAAAAGTAAAATTTTTATGTTAAAAATGTTACTTTTACAGGAACTTACCTTCAAATGGAAATAATTTGTTTGCCCGGTGGACGGACAACTGGCAGAACAGGACCCAAAATGGTAAGTTTTGCTGGAAATAAAAAGTAAATTAGTTTTTTTATATACAAAATGTTATTTTTACAGGAACTTACCTTCAAATGGAAATAATTTGTTTGCCCGGTGGACGGACAACTGGCAGAGCAGGACTCAAAATGGTAAATTTTGCTAAAAATAATATGTAAATTAATTTTTTTTTTTGTTATACAGGCACTTACATAAAAAACAAAAGCCCTTTCCAGGGCTCTAAAATACTTTTAAAAGAGATAAAAGATAAAGCTTTGAACAGCTCTTTTTAGGGCTAAAGTATAATAATTTAAGCAGGATATCTAACATATCTACAGGATACAGGATTAACATATCTACAGGATATCTACATATAAAACAAAAGTCCTTTTCAGGACTCTGAGAACTTTGAAAAGAGGTAAATTAAATTTTTAAAATTCGTTTTTAACAGCTTTAAAAAAACTTAAAAAAGAAAAACAAAAAGGAAACAAATAGAAAATTTATGATAATTTAAACACTTTTATTCTTACCTCGTTCAACCTTTTATTTTACACAAATTTTTGGAACTCAGCTTTTTTACGGAGTTGTAGTTTGGCCGCTGGGAAATTGGCTAAGTAGAAACCAGAATTGTAGATATTAACTGAAAAAAAGTAAATAGCAAGTAAATTAGTAATGCAAAGAAAAAATTCAGTTGGAACAAAAATTACAATTACAATGTTATTTGTTATGTAAAAAATTATCTCCTTTTTAAGCTATGTTGTAGCCCTCAAAAGGGCTTTTTAAAGTTTTAATTAATATCTTTTTCAAGTAGTTTAGAGCCCTGAAAAGGGCTTTTGTTTAATATGTAAGTGTGTGTAAGTAAACAATAATACACATTTTACTTTCAGGTAATACTTACCATATTACGTCTAGTTGTGCAAATTGTAACATTTTCTTCTCCCAATTATCCAGCAGTCAAAAAATTTGTTTCCATTTGCAGGCAAGTTCCTGTAAAAAGAACATTTTAATAAAAAAAAACTAATTCACATCCACAATTTCTAATGAATCCACAACACATTTTGTCTATAACACCACTTTGGTGTCTTCTTTAAATTCCACTTTCCGTCTTGAAACCTTTACAATCTGCATTGGTGTGTCCACAACATATTTTGTATTTTATATCACTTTTTAGTTCTTGTTTAATTTTTACTTTTTTTATCATACTGTTTTAAATATCACAGGAGTATCATTTTAATCCACTCTTTTCATTTCACCACCTTAAGACACACAATTAACACGTATCCATATGCCAATTGTATAAAAGCATACATACATGCATAGGCATTTTTAATTCTTAAAGAACATTGTATATTTTGGACAAAATAAATGTCACTTGTTTCACTTCACTTGGTTCTAATAACGAACACAACTCCAATTGGACATAATTTGTTTACCAATTGGAGCTCCAAACGAAAAACAATTCTATTTTATTGAAGGTTTTAAATTTCGGGAAACATTTTTAATGTTTCCAAAATGCACACTAATTATTATAATTAAAATAAACTTACCTTGTCGTATCCTTTGGGAACCGGTGAATTCTCAGCAGCCCAGGACATCCCATAATGCACATGCGACTCCTAAAAAAATGAACTATTCTAAAAAACTGCCAAAATCTTTTTAAGGATAAATACTTACATTTTCAGCTTTTTACTGTTGATCGTCCTCTGTCTTTCTGATAATGCTGCACACATATATGTATACGTAGTTTTTGACAATAAAATTGGCGAAAAAATGGAAAATTGCGCCAGAAAATGAAAATTTTCGAATTTTTTCCGCCAATTTGTAGTAAAATGTTTAACAAAATGTAAACAAAATAAAACTTTATTAACTCCTTAAAACAAAAGAGACAGAATTATACAAAATAAAAATTTTCTGTCTTGTAAAAACGAAGGGGTTAACTCAGTGATGTTACCTATCCTTCCGTGTCTAACCTAGTTGGTTATCTATTTTCCAAACCAAGAGTCCAAAGCAGTAGTGGATGCTCTTGTAAACAATTGGGTGTGTCGATACGGTGTTCCACTAGAATTGCATTCAGACCAGGGACAAAATTTTGAATCGGCCATATTCAAAGAGATGTATGACGTATATGGTATCAAAAAGACGAGATCGACACCGCTGCATCCACAGTCTGATGGCATGGTAGAAAGACTTAATCATACCCTAGAAGAATATCTCAGGAAAGTGGACGCCAGAAGCATATACCAAAGTTTTTGCTAGCTTATCGGTCAGTTGTACATGACTTAACCTCACGTAGTCCAGCAAAAATCTTGCTCGGGACAGAAATAAAACTGTCAGCAGATTTAGAATTTGGAATTAAATCGGACCCGCAGACAAAGACATAGGAAATGTTCCTCAAGCGCGAGAAGACCTGCATGAGCTTCATGAGTTTGTCCGTAACCGCATTAAAATGTCCAGCGATAAAATGAAAGCCAGATATGATCGAGCAGCAAACACGGAGGGATTTACTGAAGGACAAATGGTTCTACTATATAACCCACAACGCAAGAAAGGACTGTCTTCTAAACTGAAAACTCACTGGGAGGGACCATACAGGAGATCAAAAAATTGAATAATGTGGTTTACCGGATACCAAGATACCATAATCCGAGGTCAAAAACACAAGTTGTTCACCTGGAACGACTGGCCAAATATGGCAAAGGTAATGTTGAGCCTATTCGGTACGAAAAGGTTAAGTGGGCGGCTGCGTTGCGAAGATGCTTTATTTAGGTCATAAAAGAAAAAAAATAATTGTCACCGACAAAGTAAAACGAAATGACCTATTGTTTATGTTTACAACGCCAGAAGTTTCTACAAAAACTTCTTAATCACAAAATAAAAACAACTAACATAAAGCAATAAAAATAAACGCGACACACAACTACACAAACAGCTACATAACGACTAATAAAAATAGGCAGCATGTATAAATAAATTCAAAATAATAATGAAAGTTCTGGAATAAAATAACAATCATCATGTGTCTCAAATGATAAATGCGTAGTAAAGAAATATTCTACCAACAGATGGAGGAAGTTCTGGTATATTCAAGAGCCTTAACATTGGGTATATAAAAGCAACGGCCATACAGGCTGATTTCATTCTTAGTGAAAACGTCAACCAGTGCAGATCTTGTGGTAAACTGTGGTGAAGTTGCCATCGCGAATTTTTGTGTACTAATCGCGAATAAGTAAATAATCGCCTAATTAAAGTGTAATTTAATTAAAGTAGTAATTAAATTGTGTGTATTAAATTTGCAATAAAATAACTCAATAAAATAAACGTTTATAAATTTAAATAAACGTAACAGTATTTACTGATGTGATAGAAGTAAAGTCATATGTTTTTTTATTAAAATAAAATAAAGCCCCAGGTTCAGATGAAATTAATGCCATTATACTTAAAAACATTCCTGTTTATTTTTTTTCTAAACATTAAGTAAAATATTTAATATATGTATAAGCATTGGCTATTTTTCTCAAAGTTTCAAAAGGGCCAAAGTAATTTCAGTACACAAAACAAAATTTAATTTCCCATTTATTTAAATACTCTTGCAAAGATGCTTTATTTAGGTCATAAAAAGAAATAATAATAATTGTCTCTATATTATGTTTGTTTACAAAGCCAGAAGATTCAACAAAAACTTCTTGATTAGAAAACAAAAACAAGTAATGGGCTATGTGATGGAAATTGATCGATTTGAAAACGATTCGTTTTGGGATATATTTTAGGCAACAATTAGGAAGTTATCCCAAAGTAATTGTAGAAATTGAATGGAAAGGTATAGAAAACTATGTTGAAGATATTTAGAACACGAAAATAGTATTCATATCAGTACCATTCTCAAAACACTTACATTGCATAACAACTAATAAAAATACAAAACGTGTATAATAAATTCGAAATAATAATGGAAGGTTCTAGAATCAAATAACCGTGCACACATCATGTGTCTGAAATGATAATGGAAATTCTACTAATAGATGGTAGAAAACTTCTAGTAAATTAGACATGGCCTTAAGATAGGGTACATAAAAGCAACAGCCATACGTGCTGATTCATTCTGATTGTTAATTTCATCTAGTAAAGATCTCGTGGTAAAAAAAAGCTCTATCCGTTACAAAAGTGGTAAAGCTGCCATCGCACATTTTTGTGTATTAATCGCGAACAAGTAAATAATCGTCTAATTAAATTATGTAATTTATTTAAAATTGTTTATGCCAAGACATATTGTTATTGTTTCGTTCCTTGGTAGACGCCATGTGATAACGGTTCAAAGTACTACCAAGTTGCACATGCGCCGTCTGCCCGATTTGTGGATACGACGCCGTTCGGTTTTTGGTCGACACTGGATAGCGTTCGTATTTTCAACCAAAAAGAACACAGCAAATTTAGACAGTGGAGGAAAAAGACGATCAGCATTTGCAGGGGCCATTACAACTTATCGCAGCGATTATAAAGAAGTATTGTTTCATCTAAAACTAATAAGCTCTGTAACAAAGGCAGGACACAATCACCATTTAAAAGGTTTTGTGAAGTGACAATAAATTAACGAATACCCAAACATCAAACTAGTGTGTTTTTTTTTTTTGCATTAACCGGAGGCTTTCTTCTTTGGTAGCAAGCAAACAACTTATTCAGGTAATAAAGCAAAACATTTTGGTCCTTCGCCGGGAAATATTAATTTAATTTGTGGAAGCAGTTCAACGAGGTACGTAAAGTTGAATTTTTTAATTGAGTGGATAAAAAGTGGAAAACGTGTCTCAAAGTAAACTACGGATAGTAGAGATACAATTAAAATTATAGTGGCTCTTGGTATGATTTACAATCAGCAAAAATTTAAGAAGTATTACGAAAAACGTCTCTTGAAATTCTTAAACGCCATTTTGCTAAAATTATTTTCAATAAAGAAATCGTGTCTCGAAATTTCGATCGCCATATTAAGTGGCCCGTTAGATTTTTTTATTGTAGTTGCTTAGCGCCAAACTTGTTGTTCTCGGAGACATCTTTAATTTCGTACAGCTTTTTTTGTGGTGTGATTGTTGGTACAATTGTTAGCATCAATTCTTTTTTTTTTTTTTTTTTGCTTAAATTTGTGTTGCTCATACGAATATATTAAAATTATGGCAACGTTAGACAAATTAAGTGAAGCTGCGGATGAGCTTTTTAGATTTGAAATAAGACTTAAGGAAGAGGTTTTTTCAATTTATACAGCGGAGGCTTTAGATTTTGAGAGGGAAGAATTAGCTAATATGTGGAAAAAGTTTAAGAGCATATACAGGCTAAAGAACCAGTGGAGAAGAAAAAAGAAACTGCAGCAATCTATGCTAAATATAATCAAGTGCACAAAACTCAGGTGAAATGCATTAATATCTTGGCGAGAGCTAAACGTAGGTTGCCCAAAGATGATGTTGATGCATCGAAAGCAGTGGTTCCCAAACAGAATTATTCGGTCCCAGTTCAGGCATGTGAGGTAGAAGTTTTTAGCGGTGATTATGCGTCTTGGCCCACATTTAGAGATCTGTTTACTACAATTTACATAAATAATGATCGCTTAGGCCCAGTTGAAAAATTATGTTTCGTGTTTCAAAAAACTAGCGGAGATGCTCGTGAGGTTAATAGAAAGATAACGGTGACAGCTGATAACTTTTAAATAGCTTGGGAAAATTTAAAAGCTACATATGAAAATAAGCGAGTGTTATTTAATAACCAGATGCATTTGTTATATAACTTGGCCTCATGTCAGGAAGAATCTCCCGTTGAAATAAAAAGGCTCCAAAGAGAAATAAATAATTGTATTTTAATTTTGAGATTATACAAGATTGATGTTGAGGCATGGGACCCATTATTTGTATTTCAGTGTTCTATAAGGCTGCCTGAACAAACATTAAATTTATGGGAACAGTCAGTAAAGAATAAAGTAGAAGTTCCTAAATGGAATGAAATGAATGAGTTTTTAACTGACAGATTTCGGGCTCTTCAGAGTGCATTGAATATTCGGGCCAGCGGCTCTCAAAGTAGTTTTCATTTAAATAACCATGTTCAGAGTAAAAATAAAAAGCTCAAGGCAAATCATACTAAAGTGAACAAAGCTCAGTGCAAGTTGTGTAAAGAGGCCCACGAAATAAGCTGTTGTACAAAATTTTTGGCAATGGACTATAAGAGTCGAATTTCAACTTTGAGAAAATTTAGTTACTGTTTTAATTGTTTAAAAATAGGACATATGTTTGGTGATTGCCCCAGCAGTAACGGTTGCTAAAAGTGTAGAAGAAAACATCACAACCTTCTGCACAGAGATTTTATTAAAAGATCTTCTCAAATACATCAAGCAAATAATGGGCCTCAAATTAATAAACAGAATTTTTCGACTTTAGCCGATAAAGGTCATTCTACGTCTAATGCTTCAACTAACGTTTTTTCTAATGTGGTTCAGAATCACCATCATTCAGTGTCGAAACGTGTTTTATTGGCTACAGCGTGGGTTAACGTTGAAAGCTACGGTAATTTTTATAAGATTCGAGCTCTTATTGACCCTTATTCAGATGAGAGTTTTATATCTGAGAAAATTTGTAAATTGCTAAAGTTGTCCACTGCACCTGTGTCAGCTGAAATAGCAGGTCTAGGTGGAGAAGTTGTTAGTTGAGCAAATAGAATAGCCAAATTTTCTGCATACTCATTAAAAACCCCCAATTTGTCGATAAGAGTTTCTGCTTTGGTGGTCCCTCAAGTAGGCACATAGCTCTGAGTCAATTTATGAGAAGTGAGCATGCATTGATGCGTAAACCCCAGAGCAAAGCTTTATATGATGAGGTGATTAGAGAATACTTAACTTTGTCACATATGGAAAAAATTGAGAACCCAGTAGTTGGCCCAAGTTATTATTTACCCCATCATAGCGTTTTTAAGCCAGAGAGTACTACAACAAAATTAAGAGTGGTATTTAATGCTTCGAGTATAACACCTAGCGGCAAAAGCCTTAATGATATTGGCCCTGTTCTTCAAAAAGATTTAGTGGTTCTAGTACTGAAATGGAGGTTTTTTAAATTTGTCTTTAATGCAGATATTTCAAAAATGTATAGAAAAATTTTAGTAAATGCTGAGCATACTCGTTTTAACATATTGTCTATCGTAGCTCTCCCGATGAAGAGCTGCAAGACTTTAGATTAAAAACTGTCACCTTTGGTAAAAACTGTGCTCCATATTTGGCCCTAAGAACGCTCTTGCGGTTGGCAGATGATGAAGAACAAAATTATCCAGTAGGTGCAACGATTCTACGGGAAAACATGTATGTCAATGACGCTTTAGTAGGTGCTCATAGTTTGCAGGAAATTTTAGAGGCCCAAAATCAGTTTATATTCATTTTAAAAACAGCTGGATTTGATCTGAGAAAATGGACCTCAAACATGAGGGAGGTTTTAAGTGGGTTGCCCAATGAACATTTATTAAATGAGGATTTTTTGCGAATTGATGATAAAAGTAATACAAAGACTTTAGGTGTTCGTTGGAATGCTTCAGCAGATTACTTTTACTTCACGATAGAGACAGTTCCACTCAAGTCTTCTTATACGAAAAGAGAAGTACTTTCCGTGATTGCTAGGCTCTTTGATCCAGCTGGCTGGCTTGCTCCCGTTATTATAACTGCTAAGATACTGATGCAGCAAATGTTGCTCGACAAGATTGGCTGGGATGATGACATTAAACAAGTAAGTCTTACAAATTGGCAGTCCTTTGTTAGTCGATATAGCGATATAATCGAAATTAAGATTCCGCGTTGGATGCAGTATACAAGTAGTTCTTATATAGAGTTTCATGGATTTTGTTACTCGTCGGAATTAGCTTATGCAGCAGCTTTGTATGCTAGAGTTCAAGTTGGTAATAAAATAATTACAAGTCTGTTGATATCAAAGTCAAAAGTGGCTCCAATTAAAAAACCATCTATCCCTCGTTTAGAATTATGTGATGCTGTATTGTGGGCGAAGTTAGTCAGTAGCATGACGGCTCAGTTTTCTTTATCCAGTTTTTCGGTGTATATGTGGTCTGACTCAACAATAGTTCTAGCTTGGCTAAAAAAAACCTACATGTAGCTGGAAGACTTTTGTGGCCAATCGTGTGGCTACTATATTAGAAAAAGTTGGCAATTAAAACTGGCTCCATGTTTTATCGGAGGACAATCCTGCAGATCTAGCAACCCGGGGGGTGACTCCTACAGAGTTAAAAAACTGTAAACTTTGATGGAATGGTCCAGAATGGCTGAGGTTAGAAAAACACTTGTGGCCGGTATTTCCCTCAGAATTTGAAACGACAGAGGAAAGAAAAAATGTTCAGGTTCATATTGCTAGATCTATTGAGAAAAAAGATATTTTAGACCGATTTTCTAGCCTTCCGAGAGCTTTACATGTTATTACCTACATTTTTCGCTTTTTTAACTCTCTTTCTGGCTTAAATAAACATCGGTCTGTAGCTCAGCAAATATCTGCTGAGGAACTGTTTTTTGTAAGAAACCGCCTCTTTCAGCTCTTCCAGCAGATACATTTCTCTAATGAATACGTACGTCTACTTAATCATCAGAAAGTTGGAACAAATAGCCCGTTGATGACCCTAATACCCTTTCTCGATGATAATAAAATTATTCGTGCTAATAGTCGTCTCAGTTTATCGCCAAGTTTATCTTATAACGAACGTCACCCGATAATTTTGGCCTATCGTAGCAGGTTATCTCGTCTTTATGTTGATTTTGTTCATAGAATGGTCCATCATGGTGGTCTAAGACTAGTACATAGCGTTATTCGACAAGAATGCTGGATAATAAAGGCGAAAATCTTGATAGAAACCTGTATTAACAGTTGCAAAGAATGTGTTTTGCACTGCAACGTACGGCAGGGGCAAATCATGGCTGCCTTGCCCAAAGAGAGAACTACCTTGAGTCGTCCGTTTGCTAATACAGGAATTGATTTTGCTGGCCCATTTGAAATTAAAAGTTTTACTGGTCGGTACTGTAAAATAACGAAGGGTTACGTGTGTCTCTTTGTCTGCTTCGCGACAAAGGCTATTCACCTTGAAGCTGTTAGTGATCTGTCGACTTCGGCGTTTTTAGCTGCCTTGGCCTGTTTTATTGCTCACTGTGGTTGTCCGAACTGCATTTATTCAGATAATGGCAGGAACTTTGTTGTCGCTGCTAAAGAAATCGGAAAAAACTACGAAAATCACGTTAAAGCTCTTTGTGATACCGCCATCGACAAGTATGGGCACCAACGTTTAAATTGGCTCTTTATTCCGGCCGCTGCCCTTCACATGGGAGGGTTATGGGAGGCAGGCGTGAAAAGCTTCAAGACGCATTTCAAAAAGATGGCTGGTCAGTTAAAATACACCTTTGAAGAATTCTCCACTCTTTTGGCTACTATTGAAGCATGTCTCAATTCGCGTCCGTTAGGCCCCTTGTCAGAAAGCGTTGATGATTTGTCAGCGCTTACCCCTGGCCATTTTTTAATCGGCTCTGCGTTGCTATCACCTGCTGAACCTGAGGAACTCAACTCTGCGGTAAGCATTAAGAATCGATGGCGCAAGGTCAAGGCTATTGTAACCAATAAATAAAAAAAGTATAAATGTTGTTTATTTTTGGTTTAAGAATATTTTTGAATCTTTATTTTTAGCAAGTTAGCAGGAGCTGCTTTAAGTCTTGCTCTAAATTTCAGATTGATTTGTTTTTAAAATTAGTTCAGCTTATATACTACTTATGAGTAGATTCTAAATTTTATTTTTACATGTTTTCATTAATACTGTGGGAATATTTCTAAGAATTTAAATGTAATTAGATTTCCCTTAAAATTATTTATTATTTCCCACAGCGGCGAGTATTTTGGTGTAACCTAATATGCATGGCTAATTTAAATAAAATAGTCTTTAAGTGTGTGTGACACACAATAAACGGCAATAAAATCATTGTCACTTCAAGAGGTGTAAAGGCGGCAGTGTTTTTAAAACAATTCACATGCGTTTGCCAGCCTTCGTTGATAAGTTTTTAAGTGACACATGATACTCTTTTATCTATTTAATGAATGCCTTTAAAATAATTAAATCTTTCATGTTAATGTGGTTTAAAGGAATTAAATCATATTATGCTACACCTACACTTTTCGCAAGAATGTTCATATAACGAAAGTTTTATGGATATTCTGTTACAAAAATGTTTTTATTTTAAAATATAAAAAATTTAGATTTCTGATCTTAACTGTTAAAGTGTTATTTTTATTTTGTATTTGCTTATTAACAATCATGATTGCTTAACTAACGGTTTTTTTTTTGTTTTTTGTTTTATTTTTTTTTTTGCTTTTACTATGTGTTATGTATTATTTGTTATAATATAACTTAAGTCTATTTTTATGTACTATTTGTTTTTTATTGTTTTTCTTATCAACTATAGTAACATTATTTCTTACGTCTATGTTCCTAATTTCAAATGGTCCCTTGTAGTTTGGTTCTACTTTGTGACCTGCTTCATTTCTAAGTGAAACTAAATCTCCTATTTTTAAATTGTAATCTAAAATATTCTTATCGTAATT
This sequence comes from Cistogaster globosa, assembly GCA_937654795.1. NCBI lineage: Eukaryota > Metazoa > Arthropoda > Insecta > Diptera > Tachinidae > Cistogaster > Cistogaster globosa. The sequence continues at coordinate 44,970,110 of OW569407.1, forward strand.
TTGTTTTTGCTTAATTTTATTCCTATGTAATAATTGTTGGGCCCTCTTATATGCTACTTCTAATCTATATTTTGCCTCTTTGGCATAATTGTCTACATTATATAACGGACTTATTTTATCAATTTTATTAAATTGTTCGAACTTGTTAGGAAGTTTTGAAAAAACTAGTTCATATGGAGAGTAATTGTGAACTGTTGATGGTGTCGTATTAAAACAAAACGTAAAATATTTTACCCATTCGTCCCAATCTGTCTTGTCAACTTTAATGTAAGAACGCACGTACTCGTTAAACGTTCTGTGGCTTCTTTCTATCGTTCCTAACATTTGGTTTGGTTTTGTTTAATATGTAAGTGTGTGTAAGTAAACAATAATACACATTTTACTTTCAGATAATACTTACCATATTACGTCTAGTTGTGCAAATTGTAACATTTTCTTCTCCCAATTATCCAGCAGTCAAAAAATTTGTTTCCATTTGCAGGCAAGTTCCTGTAAAAAGAACATTTTAATAAAAAAAAAAAAACTAATTCTCATCCACAATCTTAATGAATCCACAACACATTTTGTCTATAACACCACTTTGGTGTCTTCTTTAAATTCCTCTTTCCGTCTTGAAACCTTTACAATCTGCATTGGTGTGTCCACAACATATTTTGTATTTTATATCACTTTTTAGTTCTTGTTTAATTTTTACTTTTTTTATCATACTGTTTTAAATATCACAGGAGTGTATCATTTTAATCCACTCTTTTCTCTTCACCACTTTAAGACACACAATTAACACGTATCCATATGCCAATTGTATAAAAGCATACATACATGCATAGGCATTTTTAATTCTTAAAGAACATTGTATATTTTGGACAAAATAAATGTCACTTGTTTCACTTCACTTGGTTCTAATAACGAACACAACTCCAATTGGACATAATTTGTTTACCAATTAGAGCTCCAAACGAAAAACAATTCTATTTTATTGAAGGTTTTAAATTTCAGGAAACATTTTTAATGTTTCCAAAATGCACACTAATTATTATAATTGAAAAAAACTTACCTTGTCGTATCCTTTGGGAACCGGTGAATTCTCAGCAGCCCAGGACATCCCATAATGCACATGGGACTCCTAAAAAAATGAACTATTCTAAAAAACTGCCAAAATCTTTTTAAGGAATAAATACTTACATTTTCAGCTTTGTACTGTTGATCGTCCTTTGTCTTTCTGATAATGCTGCACACATATATGTATACGTAGTTTTTGACAATAATATTGGCGAAAAGATGGAAAATTGCGCCAGAAAATGAAAATTTTCGAATTTTTTCCGCCAATTTGTAGTAAAATGTTTAACAAAATGTAAACAAAATAAAACGTCATTAACTCCTTAAAACAAAAGAGACAGAATTATACAAAATAAAAATTTTCTGTCTTGTAAAAACGAAGGGGTTAACTCAGTGATGCCACCTATCCTTCCGTGTCTAATCTAGTCGGTTATCTATGTTCCAAACCAAGAGTCCAAAGCAGTAGTGGATGCTCTTGTAAACAATTGGGTGTGTCGATACGGTGTTCCACTAGAATTGCATTCAGACCAGGGACAAAATTTTGAATCGGCCATATTCAAAGAGATGTGTGACGTATATGGTATCAAAAAGACGAGATCGACACCGCTGCATCCACAGTCTGATGGCATGGTAGAAAGGCTTAATCATACCCTAGAAGAATATCTCAGGAAAGTGGACGCCAGAAGCATATACCAAAGTTTTTGCTAGCTTATCGGTCAGCTGTACATGACTTAACCTCACGTAGTCCAGCAAAAATCTTGCTCGGGACAGAAATAAAACTGTCAGCAGATTTAGAATTTGGAATTAAATCGGACCCGCAGACGAAGACATAGGAAATGTTCCTCAAGCAGATTTTTTATTTTTCTTGTTTAATTAGATAACCGCTTAAATTACCTTTCCAATGATACCCATATTGTCCCATTCTGCCATCAAATACTCGATATATGCCATCTAAAACAAAAAAACTTCAGAGGCCCGTAACTCCAAAATTAAGGCTTGGCGCCAAATTTTTCATTTGATATTTTTTTCTTGGAACTGAATTTTACACCCCGTAGGCAACTTTTTTCAATTGGAGCGATGCCCGTAAACTGGACTTGTTCAATAAATAAGCGAATAAATAAATAATCAAATAAGTAAATATACAAATAAATAGGTAATCAAATAAATAAATACACAGGTAAATATATAATCAAATAAATAAATATACATCAATTAACAAATAATGCAATAATAATACAGTCAAGCATATAAAAAGCAACTAAAATATGTTAATAAATAATAATAAATATAAAAAATAATCACCAATATAATAAAATAAATAATAAAGATATAATAATTCACCAATATAATTATATAAATACAATAATAAATAAAAATAGTTATAACAAACAGGTAATGAAAAAATGCAATTTAAAGGAATAATGTTTAAATAAACAAGACCAAATAAATAATAAATAAATAATAAAGCTTGCAAAAAAACAAACTAAATAAACAATCATTCTAAATATTTGGTTTCTGAAATGATGGACAGACGTGAAATGATCCAGCTTAAGCTTTACTAATTCTTTGTGTGGCATAAAAATAAAATTTACGTTAAATTTTGTTTGTTCACACAGGCTAATAGACATTATATAACATTCAACAGTGTCAATGGCAAAAAAAAAAACTAAACTCTAAAACTTTATCAAAAAAGAAACGACACATTAGGGTCACTCTCAAGCTACTTCACTCCTGTTGTATAACTTCATCATACATCACATCCAGAAGTTCCATTCACGTACAACACTCCATTTCGTCTTGGAGCGGCTTTATGGACCAACTCCTGCAATGGGACTTCAGGCTGCAATTGGGCTATAAAAAAACTTAGTTGGTTATTGCCACATGTTTCGCTGTGTTCACATGCAGTAATTACTGTAACTAAATATAACTCTTAATTAAATTAGTAATTATCTTGAGCTACCACATATAACTTGGGCCCTATATGCAGACATGATAGCAAATATAAAATTAACAACATTTTCTTAACAAAAAGCAAGGCAGAAAAATACATAAAAACCGGGCTTACATACGTGAAAAGCAAAAATCTACCAAACAATTTTCCCATCAAAACAGGCTAACAAAAACCAAAAAAACTAAGTCATACAAAGTCTAAAACAACAAAAACTTAAACACTACAAAAAAATCCCAAAGTTACCAAGAAGAAATAAACAATTATTTACATATTGTTGGCGCAAAAATTAAACACACATTTTTTTTGTGTTCATATAAATTTTAGATTTAAGTGTAGAAAATCCACCCGCAACAAACCGTGTCAAAAAAAAAAAAATACTCCACCAAATCATGTTCCCTTCTTTGACCCCAAGTCCTTTCTGACTCACCTTTTCTTACCTTATCCTCATGCCATTTCCTTTAGCTTCTAATCGAGAAAAATTATTAAATTCAATTTCACTTTACAAACATATTTTATTTATAAAAAAAATTTAAAAAAAACTAACAATACGAAAGCTAAAAATAAAAAATATATTAAAATATAAATTTAGGAACTTTTGACAAAATCTTTTATATTTTAAAATAAAAAAATCTTTAATTAATTTTTTCAACAAGTTGTAAAATCTTTTCTTTTCAACTAATTGCGCATCTACTACGCATACTTTACAGAACTAACTCTCTTTTTTTTTAATAAACCTCAATATATAAACCAAAAACTAATTGATAAGAGTGACTAAAGAAAAATATTAATGTAACAAATTAAAGCAACTCTATTTCCTCTTTTTTTCCCGTTCCCGGAAATATATATAAAACACGTGTAAGTACCCTCTACCAACTGTAGTCGCAAAAATAAAAAAAAAACGTAACCAAAGCAATTAAATTACTTACAAACTTACCTCTTTTAGGCGCAAAAAAATTACAAAAAAAAAAATCGCAATAAACTAAACTACTAGAATTTTTCTTATTAAAAATATAAAAAATATTGCTAGATAACAAAAAATCTTTATTTTTTATAGGTTTCTTGCACTTGCACGATCTATAAGAAACGCGTGGAAGATGTTGAAAATGAAAAGGTTGTTTACATTAGCAACATCTTTTATCTTTGGCAAAAATGTTGTTAAGGAATTTAAAATTAAGTTCATAAAAAGAAATTAAAATAACTGTCACCGACAAAGTAAAACGAAATGACCTATTGTGTATGTTTACAACGCCAGAAGTTTCTACAAAAACTTCTTAATCACAAAATAAAACCAACTAACATAAAGCAATAAAAATAAACGCAACACACAACTACACAAACACCTACATAACGACTAATAAAAATAGTCAGCATGTATAAATAAATTCAAAATAATAATGAAGGTTCTGGAATCAAATAACAATCATCATGTGTTTCAAATGATAAATGCGTATTAAAGAAATATTCTACCAACAGATGGAGGAACTCCTGGTATATTCAAGAGCACTAACATTGGGTATATAAAAGCAACGGCCATACTGCTGATTTCATTCTTAGTGAAAACGTCAACCAGTGAAGATCTTGTGGTAAACTGTGGTGAAGTTGCCATCGCGTATTTTTGTGTACTAATCGCTAATAAGTAAATAATCGCCTAATTAAAGTGTAATTTAATTAAAGTAGTAATTAAATTGTGTGTATTAAATTTGCAATAAAAGAACTCAGTAAAATAAACGTTTATAAATTTAAATAAACCTAACAATTGGTGTCAGAAGTGAAATTGCAAATATCAAATTAATCACAATTAAAATTTTGCGAGCTACAAGTTGACCAGCTAAAAATGGAGCAAAGTAAGTTGAATCTGCCGATAGCGGGCAATAAAGCGGAATTGCCAAAGAGATTAATAGATGAATTTAAGCAGCGTGGTATTGATATTCGGACATACGAATTCGGAGAAATAGAAGAAAAAGAAGTGATTGGATTATGTACCCCAGCACCAAACAGCATGATGAACTTGAATTCTATGTTTGCAGCTATGATGAAAATAGAAGAAAATAACCAGAAGCAGGACAACCAAATAAAGAAAATTAAAGGAAACAACTAGAAGCTTCAAGTAGCAATACTAAAAAGCTCTACTATAAACGTGGAACGGCTTTTAGCCGAGGTTAACGAAAAATTTCAAGAAATATCAGAAGTCTTCGGCAAAAGAGTGGACGTCGTGGAAATGAGAGTCAGTGAGTTTGATGAAAAATTGTCCGGCTTAGACAGAAAATTGGACGAAGAATTGCATGAATTAAAAGTGCAAATGGGCGATCTACAAATTCTAGAAGGAGCAGTGAGAGTTATCTATGAACATGCTAGCAAGATAAATAGTCCGAGCTTTGACGGCAGCGCACCTTTTAATGTTTTTAAGCTCCAGTTTGAAACAGTGGCCAACAAGAACAGATAAGACAGTGACGAAAAAGCTATAGAACTTATATATGCCTTAAAGGGACCAGCAGCAGAGATACTCGAAAGCTTACCAGCTGGTTGCAGAAATAATTATGAGGCCATAATGGAAGCCTTACAGCTCACGAACGAAGGTGAGCACAAAAGAAAACTCTACAGAATGGACTTACGAGGCAGGGTTTAAAAGGCGAACGAGACGCTTCAAGACTTCGCCTTGGAAATTGAACGTTTGGTGCAGCTGACTTACCCAGGCGAGCATTATCCGTTTCTCGATCAGCTAAAATTGAAGCATTTGTGAAGGCATACGAGATTCCGATGTTAAATATGCGGTTTGTGCTATGCCAAAATCAACGTTTGCAGAAACCATCTCGTACGCCCTAGCACAGGAGACCGCAAAAGTCATCTCGAAGCCGCAGGTGCACAAGGTGCAATGTCTTGAAACTGATTCTTATAACCGCGGAGAAAAAATAAGCGAGATAAAAGAAATGATAGAATAAATGATGGAGGAGGAAAGGAATACTCGTGCCAAATTCTTCAACTGCGATAAGGATGGCCACCTCCAGCGCAACTGCAGATCTACAAAGAAAAGATCGCCAGCGGGAAACAACAAGCGGCCAAATAACACCAAATCGCTCGAGTCACCGTTAAACTAAATCGAGCTAGCGCTAAGGGCCATGTGCTATCTCCCACAACCGATGGCCCCACAATCTCGATTTCGATTGTACAACACACAAATAGCAACCTAACTGCTTGCGGTCGTATCAACGGAAGAGAGCAAGTCCTCACCATAGACACAGGAGCGTCTCAGTCCATAATAAGGCCCGATTTAGTAAAAGGCGCTGTGGAACCGTTAAATAATGTACGACTGCGCACGGCTACTGGGGACTTAGCCACTGTCTATGGACGAGCCTGGGTAAGACTGTCTATAGCAGCCATCAGCGTTGACCATGTATTTGTTGTCGTCGACATAGTGGATAAAGTTATCATTTGTGCAGACTTTATGATAGCCAACGGTATTAATCTGCACATGGGCGAGCAAATAATGATCTGGCGTAATGTGGAGATATCCCTGGATGTTGGTTATAAGAGCAGGACCGCAGTAAGGAAGCTTTTTGCCGTTGAACGCCAGAAATTACCACCTCCAGCAAAAACTATAGTATGGGCACGTGTTGAGACAGATTGTGTTGATTACCCGTTTAAGTTGTAGAACCAACAGAAGTAAAAGACGACATTTTAACAGCTAAAGCCCTTGTAAAAATCTGCGACGATGGAAAAGTTCCTTTGAGAGTACTTAATCTGTCCAATAGTGAAAAGGCTATTAACAGAAATTTTGAGATAGGTCGATGTGAGCCAGCTGAAGCCATAATCAATTGTGCGGTGAATACAGGCTGCCCCAAATAACCAGCCAGAGAAAGAGATTTACTAGCAGAACAGGTGCAAAAATGGGTGGCAGAACTAACATCTTCTGACAGAAACAAAGCAAAGCAGTTGTTGAGACAAAATGCCTCCGTCTTCGCCCTTAATAATAAAATCCAAGGTAGAACGGCAGTGGTGAAACATGAAATTAATACTGGCGAAGCGAGGCCTATAAAACAAGCACCGAGAACTGTTTCCCTAGCAAAGCGAAACGTGGTCAAGGAACGGAACGGAGTCATTGAGCCATCCTCGAGTCCGTGTAGTTCACCAGTAATTTTAGTAAGGAAGAAAGACGGCAGTACCAGGTTTTGCGTTGACTACAGAAGCTCAATGACGTAACCAAGAAAGACAGTTATCCGTTGCCTAGAATTGACGATACCTTAGACACGTTGGCCGTATCAAAATGGTTCTCTACCTTGGACTTGCAGAGCGGCTACTGGCAAGTAGAGATAGCCGATAAAGATAAGGAGGAAACTGGTGGTTTATGGCAGCTCAAGGTGATGCCCTTTGGGCTCTGTAATGCTCCAGCTACTTTCGTGCGTTTAATGGAATGTGTGCTTAAAGGTATCAATTGGAAAACGTACTTAATATATCTAGATGACATAATCGTGATGGTGAAAACTTTTGACGAACACCTCATAAGTGTTAAAAAATGTGCTTTGTTTCAAAAGGTGGTCAAATGCCTGGGGCATCGTGTAACAGCTAAGGGCAAATCAACTGATGAAGACAAAGTACTGGCAGTAAAGACCTGGCCTCGTCTACAAAATCTTCATGAGCTGCGTAGTTTCCTGGGGCTTTTCACGTACTACAGGAGATTTGGCAGTGCTGAAGTGTGTTAAACATTACCACAAGTACTTATTGGTCAACATTTCGTCTTAAGGATGGACCACTACACACTATGTTGGTTGATGCAATTTAAGAAACCCGAAGGGCAGCTCGCACGCTGGGTCGAACGTCTACAGAGCTATTACTTTAGTATTGTGTATAGGAAAAGCGGAAAACACAACAACGCTGATGCCCTTTCCAGGCGGCCATGCAATGTAGAGTGCAAGCACTGCACAAATGTAGAGAAAAAGGAGTGCATTATTGACGTGCAACTTACCCAAATTGGGTCAAGTGAAGACTTGTTGAAGGCCCAGAATGAGGACCCAATTTTAAAAAAAAATATATTTGCTAAGCAAAATAACAGAAGACCGAACCATAATTAAATATCGGCAGAAAGTCGCCTAGCGAAATCGTACTGGGCCGAGTGAATAGCCTGAAAGTGGTAGATGGCTGCTTATACCGATCTAGGGAAAGTACAGATAGCAAAACCACAACAGACCTAATTGTCGTGCCAACTTCTAAAAGGAGTGAGATAATGAAGCAGTTTTATAATGGTCCCAGGGGGGTCATATGGGGTTAACAAAAACGCTGAAAAAGATAAAGTAACGACAATTCGTAGCCGATTGGATAGCAAATTGAGAACAGTGCATTGCGGTCAAGGGTCCTACAAGAAAGAGTCGTGGCAAGCTTCAGCAATACAACGCAGGTGCCCCCTTTGAGCGGATAGCTGTTGATATAGCAGGTCCATTCCCCGTTAGTGATGCTGGAAACCGATATGTACTAGTAGTTATAGATTATTTTAGCAAATGACCTGAAGTGTATGCCATTCCAAACCACAGACATAACCAGACTCCTCAACACTGACGTTTAAAAAGTAACTTATCACATGCGATTAACCCCTAAATATGAGAAAGAAACTAAAAAGTGGCATTCTCAAAAATAATGCGAAAAAACAAGCAACTATATATACAATTCTTACCTCAACAAATACACAAAAAACTAATGACAGCTACAAAATCAATCAAAATTTTAAACTTTATTAAAAAAATAAAGAAAAAATACATTAATTAAAACAATATATATAAGTTAATTAAATTTGATTATTTTGCGGCAAATTCGTAAGTATTGGCTGGTGGCAAATTGGAAGTAATTAGCTCAAAAGATAATAGATAATTTAGTTTCATTAATACATTTTCTTTTTTTTACAGGAACTTACCTCCAAATGGAAATATTTTGTTTGTCCGGTGGACGGACAACTGGCAGAACAGGACCCAAAATGGTAAGTTTTGCTGGAAATAAAAAGCAAATTAGTTTTTTATATACAAAATGTTACCTTCAAATGGAAATAATTTGTTTGCCCGGTGGACGGACAACTGGCAGAGCAGGACCCAAAATGGTAAGTTTTGCTGGAAATAAAAAGTAAATTAGTTTTTTTATATAAAAAATGTTACTTTTACAGGAACTTACCTTCAAATGGAAATAATTTGTTTGCCCGGTGGACGGACAACTGGCAGAACAGGACCCAAAATGGTAAGTTTTGCTGGAAATAAAAAGTAAATTAGTTTTTTTATACACAAAATGTTATTTTTACAGGAACTTACCTTCAAATGTTAATAATTTGTTTGCCTGGTGGACGGACAACTGGCAGAACAGGACTCAAAATGCTAAGTTTTGCTGAAAATAAAAAGCAAATTAGTTTTTCATATACAAAAAGCTATTTTTACAGGAACTTACCTTCAAATGGAAATAATTTGTTTGCCCGGTGGACGGACAACTGGCAAAGCAGGACCCAAGATGGTAATTTTTGCTGGAAATAAAAAGTAAATTAGTTTTTTTATATACAAAATGTTATTTTTACAGGAACTTACCTTCAAATGGAAATAATTTGTTTGCCCGGTGGACGGACAACTGGCAGAGCAGGACTCAAAATGGTAAATTTTGCTAAAAATAATATGTAAATTAATTTTTTTGTTTGTTATACAGACACTTACATAAAAAACAAAAGCCCTTTTCAGGGCTCTAAAATACTTTTAAAAGAGATAAAAGATAAAGCTTTGAACAGCTCTTTTTAGGGCTAAAGTATAATAATTTAAGCAGGATATCTAACATATCTACAGGATATCTAACATATCTACAGGATATCTACATTTTCTTTTTTTTTACAGGAACTTACCTTCAAATGGAAATAATTTGTTTGCCCGGTGGACGGACAACTGGCAGAGCAGGACCCAAAATGGTAAGTTTTGCTGGAAATAAAAAGTAAATTAGTTTTTTTATATAAAAAATGTTACTTTTACAGGAACTTACCTTCAAATGGAAATAATTTGTTTGCCCGGTGGACGGACAACTGGCAGAACAGGACCCAAAATGGTAAGTTTTGCTAGAATAAAAAGTAAATTAGTTTTTTTTATATACAAAATGTTATTTTTACAGGAACTTAACTTCAAATGGAAATAATTTGTTTGCCCGGTGGACGGACAACTGGCAGAACAGGACCCAAAATGGTAAGTTTTGCTGAAAATAAAAAGCAAATTAGTTTTTCATATACAAAAAGTTATTTTTACAGGAACTTACCTTCAAATGGAAATAATTTGTTTGCCCGGTAGACGGACAACTGGCAAAGCAGGACCCAAGATGGTAAGTTTTGCTGGAAATAAAAAGTAAATTAGTTTTTTATACACAAAATTTTATTTTTACAGGAACTTACCTTCAAATGGAAATAATTTGTTTGCCCGGTGGACGGACAACTGGCAAAACAGGACCCAAAATGGTAAGTTTTGCTGGAAATAAAAAGTAAATTAGTTTTTTTTATATAAAAAATGTTACTTTTACAGGAACTTACCTTCAAATGGAAATAATTTGTTTGCCCGGTGGACGGACAACTGGCAGAACAGGACCCAAAATGGTAAGTTTTGCTGGAAATAAAAAGTAAATTAGTTTTTTTATATACAAAATGTTATTTTTACAGGAACTTACCTTCAAATGGAAATAATTTGTTTGCCCGGTTGACGGACAACTGGCAGAGCAGGACTCAAAATGGTAAATTTTGCTAAAAATAATATGTAAATTAATTTTTTTTTTTTTATACAGGCACTTACATAAAAACAAAAGCCCTTTTCAGGGCTCTAAAATACTTTTAAAAGAGATAAAAGATAAAGCTTTGAACAGCTCTTTTTAGGGCTAAAATATAATAATTTAAGCAGGATATCTAACATATCTACAGGATATCTACATATAAAACAAAAGTCCTTTTCAGGGCTCTGAGAACTTTGAAAAGAGGTAAATTAAATTTTTAAAATTCGTTTTTAACAGCTTTAAAAAAACTTAAAAAAGAAAAACAAAAAGGAAACAAATAGAAAATTTATGATAATTTAAACACTTTCATTCTTACCTCGTTCAACCTTTTATTTTACACAATTTTTTGGAGCTCAGCTTTTTTACGGAGTTGTAGTGATTACAACTTTTGTTTGGCCGCTGGGAAATTGGCTAAGTAGAAACCAGAATTGTTGATATTAACTGAAAAAAAGTAAATAGCAAGTAAATTAGTAATGCAAATAAAAAATTCAGTTAGAACAAATATTACAATTACAATGTTATTTGTTATGTAAAAATTTATCTCCTTTTTAAGCTATGTTGTAGCCCTCAAAAGGGCTTTTTAAAGTTTTAATTAATATATTTTTCAAGTAGTTTCGAGCCCTGAAAAGGGCTTTTGTTTAATATGTAAGTGTGTGTAAGTAAACAACAATACACATTTTTTTCAGGTAATACTTACCATATTACGTCTAGTTGTGCAAATTGTAACATTTTCTTCAGCAACAATTATCCAGCAGTCAAAAAATTTGTTTCCATTTGCAGGCAAGTTCCTGTAAAAAGAACATTTTAATAAAAAAAAAACTAATTCACATCCACAATTTCTAATGAATCCACAACACATTTTGTCTATAACACCACTTTGGTGTCTTCTTTAAATTCCACTTTCCGTCTTGAAACCTTTACAATCTGCATTGGTGTGTCCACAACGTATTTTGTATTTTATATCACTTTTTAGTTCTTGTTTAATTTTTACTTTTTTTATCATACTGTTTTAAATATCACAGGAGTATCATTTTAATCCACTCTTTTCATTTCACCACTTTAAGACACACAATTAACACGTATCCATATGCCAATTGTATAAAAGCATACATACATGCATAGGCATTTTTAATTCTTAAAGAACATTGTATATTTTGGACAAAATAAATGTCACTTGTTTCACTTCACTTGGTTCTAATAACGAACACAACTCCAATTGGACATAATTTGTTTACCAATTGGAGCTCCAAACGAAAAACAATTCTATTTTATTGAAGGTTTTAAATTTCGGGAAACATTTTTAATGTTTCCAAAATGCACACTAATTATTATAATTGAAATAAACTTACCTTGTCGTATCCTTTGGGAACCGGTGAATTCTCAGCAGCCCAGGACATCCCATAATGCACATGCGACTCCTAAAAAAATGAACTATTCTAAAAAACTGCCAAAATCTTTTTAAAGATAAATACTTACATTTTCAGCTTTGTACTGTTGATCGTCTTCTGTCTTTCTGATAATGCTGCACACATATATGTATACGTAGTTTTTGACAATAAAATTGGCGAAAAGATGGAAAATTGCGCCAGAAAATGAAAATTTTCGAATTTTTTCCGCCAATTTGTAGTAAAATGTTTAACAAAATGTAAACAAAATAAAACTTTATTAACTCCTTAAAACAAAAGAGACAGAATTATACAAAACAAAAATTTTCTGTCTTGTAAAAACGAAGGGGTTAACTCAGTGATGTTACCTATCCTTCCGTGTCTAACCTAGTCGGTTATCTATTTTCCAAACCAAGAGTCCAAAGCAGTAGTGGACGCTCTTGTAAACAATTGGGTGTGTCGATACGGTGTTCCACTAGAATTGCATTCAGACCAGGGACAAAATTTTGAATCGGCCATATTCAAAGAGATGTATGACGTATATGGTATCAAAAAGACGAGATCGACACTGCTGCATCCACAGTCTGATGGCATGGTAGAAAGACTTAATCATACCCTAGAAGAATATCTCAGGAAAGTGGACGCCAGAAGCATATACCAAAGTTTTTGCTAGCTTATCGGTCAGTTGTACATGACTTAACCTCACGTAGTCCAGCAAAAATCTTGCTCGGGACAGAAATAAAACTGTCAGCAGATTTAGAATTTGGAATTAAATCGGACCCGCAGAGAAAGACATAGGAAATGTTCCTCAAGCGCGAGAAGACCTGCATGAGCTTCATGAGTTTGTCCGTAACCGCATTAAAATGTCCAGCGATAAAATGAAAGCCAGATATGATCGAGCAGCAAACACGGAGGGATTTACTGAAGGACAAATGGTTCTACTATATAACCCACAACGCAAGAAAGGACTGTCTTCTAAACTGAAAACTCACTGGGAGGGACCATACAGGAAGTCAAAAAATTGAATAATGTGGTTTACCGGATACCAAGATACCATAATCCGAGGTCAAAAACACAAGTTGTTCACCTGGAACGACTGGCCAAATATGGCAAAGGTAATGTTGAGCCTATTCGGTACGAAAAGGTTAAGTGGGCGGCTGCGTTGCGAAGATGCTTTATTTAGGTCATAAAAGAAAAAAAAAATAATTGTCACCGACAAAGTAAAACGAAATGACCTATTGTTTATGTTTACAACGCCAGAAGTTTCTACAAAAACTTCTTAATCACAAAATAAAAACAACTAACATAAAGCAATAAAAATAAACGCGACACACAACTACACAAACAGCTACATAACGACTAATAAAAATAGGCAGCATGTATTAATAAATTCAAAATAATAATGAAAGTTCTGGAATAAAATAACAATCATCATGTGTCTCAAATGATAAATGCGTAGTAAAGAAATATTCTACCAACAGATGGAGGAAGTTCTGGTATATTCAAGAGCCTTAACATTGGGTATATAAAAGCAACGGCCATACAGGCTGATTTCATTCTTAGTGAAAACGTCAACCAGTGCAGATCTTGTGGTAAACTGTGGTGAAGTTGCCATCGCGAATTTTTGTGTACTAATCGCGAATAAGTAAATAATCGCCTAATTAAAGTGTAATTTAATTAAAGTAGTAATTAAATTGTGTGTATTAAATTTGCAATAAAATAACTCAATAAAATAAACGTTTATAAATTTAAATAAACGTAACAGTATTTACTGATGTGATAGAAGTAAAGTCATATGTTTTTTTATTAAAATAAAATAAAGCCCCAGGTTCAGATGAAATTAATGCCATTATACTTAAAAACATTCCTGTTTATTTTTTTTCTAAACATTAAGTAAAATATTTAATATATGTATAAGCATTGGCTATTTTTCTCAAAGTTTCAAAAGGGCCAAAGTAATTTCAGTACACAAAACAAAATTTAATTTCCCATTTATTTAAATACTCTTGCAAAGATGCTTTATTTAGGTCATAAAAAGAAATAATAATAATTGTCTCTATATTATGTTTGTTTACAAAGCCAGAAGATTCAACAAAAACTTCTTGATTAGAAAACAAAAACAAGTAATGGGCTATGTGATGGAAATCGATCGATTTGAAAACGATTCGTTTTGGGATATATTTTAGGCAACAATTAGGAAGTTGAAGATATTTAGAACACGAAAATAGTATTCATATCAGTACCATTCTCAAAACACTTACATTGCATAACAACTAATAAAAATACAAAACGTGTATAATAAATTCGAAATAATAATGGAAGGTTCTAGAATCAAATAACCGTGCACACATCATGTGTCTGAAATGATAATGGAAATTCTACTAATAGATGGTAGAAAACTTCTAGTAAATTAGACATGGCCTTAAGATAGGGTACATAAAAGCAACAGCCATACGTGCTGATTCATTCTGATTGTTAATTTCATCTAGTAAAGATCTCGTGGTAAAAAAAAGCTCTATCCGTTACAAAAGTGGTAAAGCTGCCATCGCACATTTTTGTGTATTAATCGCGAACAAGTAAATAATCGTCTAATTAAATTATGTAATTTATTTAAAATTGTTTATGCCAAGACATATTGTTATTGTTTCGTTCCTTGGTAGACGCCATGTGATAACGGTTCAAAGTACTACCAAGTTGCACATGCGCCGTCTGCCCGATTTGTGGATACGACGCCGTTCGGTTTTTGGTCGACACTGGATAGCGTTCGTATTTTCAACCAAAAAGAACACAGCAAATTTAGACAGTGGAGGAAAAAGACGATCAGCATTTGCAGGGGCCATTACAACTTATCGCAGCGATTATAAAGAAGTATTGTTTCATCTAAAACTAATAAGCTCTGTAACAAAGGCAGGACACAATCACCATTTAAAAGGTTTTGTGAAGTGACAATAAATTAACGAATACCCAAACATCAAACTAGTGTGTTTTTTTTTTTGCATTAACCGGAGGCTTTCTTCTTTGGTAGCAAGCAAACAACTTATTCAGGTAATAAAGCAAAACATTTTGGTCCTTCGCCGGGAAATATTAATTTAATTTGTGGAAGCAGTTCAACGAGGTACGTAAAGTTGAATTTTTTAATTGAGTGGATAAAAAGTGGAAAACGTGTCTCAAAGTAAACTACGGATAGTAGAGATACAATTAAAATTATAGTGGCTCTTGGTATGATTTACAATCAGCAAAAATTTAAGAAGTATTACGAAAAACGTCTCTTGAAATTCTTAAACGCCATTTTGCTAAAATTATTTTCAATAAAGAAATCGTGTCTCGAAATTTCGATCGCCATATTAAGTGGCCCGTTAGATTTTTTTATTGTAGTTGCTTAGCGCCAAACTTGTTGTTCTCGGAGACATCTTTAATTTCGTACAGCTTTTTTTGTGGTGTGATTGTTGGTACAATTGTTAGCATCAATTCTTTTTTTTTTTTTTTTTTGCTTAAATTTGTGTTGCTCATACGAATATATTAAAATTATGGCAACGTTAGACAAATTAAGTGAAGCTGCGGATGAGCTTTTTAGATTTGAAATAAGACTTAAGGAAGAGGTTTTTTCAATTTATACAGCGGAGGCTTTAGATTTTGAGAGGGAAGAATTAGCTAATATGTGGAAAAAGTTTAAGAGCATATACAGGCTAAAGAACCAGTGGAGAAGAAAAAAGAAGCAGCAGCAATCTATGCTAAATATAATCAAGTGCACAAAACTCAGGTGAAATGCATTAATATCTTGGCGAGAGCTAAACGTAGGTTGCCCAAAGATGATGTTGATGCATCGAAAGCAGTGGTTCCCAAACAGAATTATTCGGTCCCAGTTCAGGCATGTGAGGTAGAAGTTTTTAGCGGTGATTATGCGTCTTGGCCCACATTTAAAGATCTGTTTACTACAATTTACATAAATAATGATCGCTTAGGCCCAGTTGAAAAATTATGTTTCGTGTTTCAAAAAACTAGCGGAGATGCTCGTGAGGTTAATAGAAAGATAACGGTGACAGCTGATAACTTTTAAATAGCTTGGGAAAATTTAAAAGCTACATATGAAAATAAGCGAGTGTTATTTAATAACCAGATGCATTTGTTATATAACTTGGCCTCATGTCAGGAAGAATCTCCCGTTGAAATAAAAAGGCTCCAAAGAGAAATAAATAATTGTATTTTAATTTTGAGATTATACAAGATTGATGTTGAGGCATGGGACCCATTATTTGTATTTCAGTGTTCTATAAGGCTGCCTGAACAAACATTAAATTTATGGGAACAGTCAGTAAAGAATAAAGTAGAAGTTCCTAAATGGAATGAAATGAATGAGTTTTTAACTGACAGATTTCGGGCTCTTCAGAGTGCATTGAATATTCGGGCCAGCGGCTCTCAAAGTAGTTTTCATTTAAATAACCATGTTCAGAGTAAAAATAAAAAGCTCAAGGCAAATCATACTAAAGTGAACAAAGCTCAGTGCAAGTTGTGTAAAGAGGCCCACGAAATAAGCTGTTGTACAAAATTTTTGGCAATGGACTATAAGAGTCGAATTTCAACTTTGAGAAAATTTAGTTACTGTTTTAATTGTTTAAAAATAGGACATATGTTTGGTGATTGCCCCAGCAGTAACGGTTGCTAAAAGTGTAGAAGAAAACATCACAACCTTCTGCACAGAGATTTTATTAAAAGATCTTCTCAAATACATCAAGCAAATAATGGGCCTCAAATTAATAAACAGAATTTTTCGACTTTAGCCGATAAAGGTCATTCTACGTCTAATGCTTCAACTAACGTTTTTTCTAATGTGGTTCAGAATCACCATCATTCAGTGTCGAAACGTGTTTTATTGGCTACAGCGTGGGTTAACGTTGAAAGCTACGGTAATTTTTATAAGATTCGAGCTCTTATTGACCCTTATTCAGATGAGAGTTTTATATCTGAGAAAATTTGTAAATTGCTAAAGTTGTCCACTGCACCTGTGTTAGCTGAAATAGCAGGTCTAGGTGGAGAAGTTGTTAGTTGAGCAAATAGAATAGCCAAATTTTCTGCATACTCATTAAAAACCCCCAATTTGTCGATAAGAGTTTCTGCTTTGGTGGTCCCTCAAGTAGGCACATAGCTCTGAGTCAATTTATGAGAAGTGAGCATGCATTGATGCGTAAACCCCAGAGCAAAGCTTTATATGATGAGGTGATTAGAGAATACTTAACTTTGTCACATATGGAAAAAATTGAGAACCCAGTAGTTGGCCCAAGTTATTATTTACCCCATCATAGCGTTTTTAAGCCAGAGAGTACTACAACAAAATTAAGAGTGGTATTTAATGCTTCGAGTATAACACCTAGCGGCAAAAGCCTTAATGATATTGGCCCTGTTCTTCAAAAAGATTTAGTGGTTCTAGTACTGAAATGGAGGTTTTTTAAATTTGTCTTTAATGCAGATATTTCAAAAATGTATAGAAAAATTTTAGTAAATGCTGAACATACTCGTTTTAACATATTGTCTATCGTAGCTCTCCCGATGAAGAGCTGCAAGACTTTAGATTAAAAACTGTCACCTTTGGTAAAAACTGTGCTCCATATTTGGCTCTAAGAACGCTGTTGCGGTTGGCAGATGATGAAGGACAAAATTATCCAGTAGGTGCAACGATTCTACGGGAAAACATGTATGTCGATGACACTTTAGTAAGTTCTCATAGTTTGCAGGAAATTTTAAAGGCCCGAAATCAGTTTATATCCATTTTAAAAACAGCTGGATTTGATCTGAGAAAATGGACCTCTAACATGAGGGAGGTTTTAAGTGGGTTGCCCACTGAACATTTATTAAATGAGGATTTTTTGCGAATTGATGATAAAAGTAATGCAAAGACTTTAGGTGTTCGTTGGAATGCTTCAGCAGATTACTTTTACTTCACAATAGAGACAATTCCACTCAAGTCTTCTTATACGAAAAGAGAAGTACTTTCCGTGATTGCTAGGCTCTTTGATCCAGCTGGCTGGCTTGCTCCCGTTATTATAAATGCTAAGATACTGATGCAGCAAATGTGGCTCGACAAGATTGGCTGGGATGATGACATTAAACAAGTAAGTCTTACAAATTGGCAGTCCTTTGTTAGTCGATATAGCGATATAATCGAAATAAAGATTCCGCGTTGGATGCAGTATACAAGTAGTTCTTATATAGAGTTTCATGGATTTTGTTACTCGTCGGAATTAGCTTATGCAGCAGCTTTGTATGCTAGAGTTCAAGTTGGTAATAAAATAATTACAAGTCTGTTGATATCAAAGTCAAAAGTGGCTCCAATTAAAAAACCATCTATCCCTCGTTAAGAATTATGTGATGCTGTATTGTTGGCGAAGTTAGTCAGTAGCATGACGGCTCAGTTTTCTTTATCCAGTTTTTCGGTGTATATGTGGTCTGACTCAACAATAGTTCTAGCTTGGCTAAAAAAACCTCCATGTAGCTGGAAGACTTTTGTGGCCAATCGTGTGGCTACTATATTAGAAAAAGTTGTCCTCCGTTAAAACTGGCTCCATGTTTTATCGGAGGACAATCCTGCAGATCTAGCAACCCGGGGGGTGACTCCTACAGAGTTAAAAAACTGCAAACTTTGATGGAATGGTCCAGAATGGCTGAGGTTAGAAAAACACTTGTGGCCGGTATTTCCCTCAGAATTTGAAACGACAGAGGAAAGAAAAAATGTTCAGGTTCATATTGCTAGATCTAATGAGAAAGAAGATATTTTAGACCGATTTTCTAGCCTTCCGAGAGCTTTACATATTATTACCTACATTTTTCGCTTTTTTAACTCTCTTTCTGGCTTAAATAAACATCGGTCTGTAGCTCAGCAAATATCTGCTGAGGAACTGTTTTTTGTAAGAAACCGCCTCTTTCAGCTCTTCCAGCAGATACATTTCTCTAATGAATATGTATGTCTACTTAATCAGCAGAAAATTGAAACAAATAGCCCGTTGATGACCCTAACACTCTTTCTCGATGATAATAAAATTATTCGTGCTAATAGTCGTCTCAGTTTATCGCCAAGTTTATCTTATAACGAACGTCACCCGATAATTTTGGCCTATCGTAGCAGGTTATCTCGTCTTTATGTTGATTTTGTTCATAGAATGGTCCATCATGGTGGTCTTAGACTAGTACATAACGTCATTCGACATGAATGCTGGATAATAAAGGCGAAAATCTTGATAAAAACCTGTATTAACAGTTGCAAAGAATGTGTTTTGCACTGCAACGTACGGCAGGGGCAAATCATGGCTGCCTTGCCCAAAGAGAGAACTACCTTGAGTCGTCCGTTTGCTAATACAGGAATTGATTTTGCTGGCCCATTTGAAATTAAAAGTTTTACTGGTCGGTACTGTAAAATAACGAAGGGTTACGTGTGTCTCTTTGTCTGCTTCGCGACAAAGGCTATTCACCTTGAAGCTGTTAGTGATCTGTCGACTTCGGCGTTTTTAGCTGCCTTGGCCTGTTTTATTGCTCGCTGTGGTAGTCCGAACTGCATTTATTCAGATAATGGCAGGAACTTTGTTGGCGCTGCTAAAGAAATCGGAAAAAACTACGAAAATCACGTTAAAGCTCTTCGTGATACCACCATCGACAAGTATGGGCACCAACGTTTAAATTGGCTCTTTATTCCGGCCGCTGCCCCTCACATGGGAGGGTTATGGGAGGCAGGCGTGAAAAGCTTCAAGACGCATTTCAAAAAGATGGCTGGTCAGTTAAAATACACCTTTGAAGAATTCTCCACTCTTTTGGCTACTATTGAAGCATATCTCAATTCGCGTCCGTTAGGCCCCTTGTCAGAAAATGTTGATGATTTGTCAGCGCTTACCCCTGGCCATTTTTTAATCGGCTCTGCGTTGCTCACACCTGCTGAACCTGAGGAACTCAACTCTGCGGTAATCATTATGAATCGATGGCGCAAGGTCAAGGCTATTGTAACCAATAAATAAAAAAAGTATAAATGTTGTTTATTTTTGGTTTAAGAATATTTTTGAATCTTTATTTTTAGCAAGTTAGCAGGAGCTGCTTTAAGTCTTGCTCTAAATTTCAGATTGATTTGTTTTTAAAATTAGTTCAGCTTATATACTACTTATGAGTAGATTCTAGATTTTATTTTCACATGTTTTCATTAATACTGTGGGAATATTTTTAAGAATTTAAATGTAATTAGATTTCCCTTAAAATTATTTATTATTTCCCACAGCGGCGAGTATTTTGGTGTAACCTAATATGCATGGCTAATTTAAATAAAATAGTTTTTAAGTGTGTCACATATACACGGCTATAAAATCATTGTCACTTCAAGAGGTGTAAAGGCGGCAGTGTTTTTAAAATAATTCACATGCGTTTGCCAGCCTTCGTTGATAAGTTTTTAAGTGACACATGATACTCTTTTATCTATTTAATGAATGCCTTTAAAATAATTAAATCTTTCATGTTAATGTGGTTTAAAAGAATTAAATCATATTATGCTACACTATCCAACAGGAAAAATGTCGTCGCTGGAAGGACGAGTATCTCAAAGAACTGCATAAACGCAACAAATGGAAATCTCCGCAGAGAAACCTAAAGGAAAACGACTTAGTTGCTCTTAGAGCTGAACCTCTTTGTCCTACAGAATGGCTCTTAGGTCGTATTATAAATATATATCCTGCTAGAGATGATCAGGTGCGAGTAGTCGACATCAAGACGCAAACTGGCCTTATCACTAGGCCAATTCATAAGTTAGTTCTCTTACCTACCAAGCCAGATCAATAAAAGCAGTATTTCTTTGATACATGTATTCACTCTTTGTGCCCACAAATTCCTTTTCCCACCATATTCTAACTGAGACTTTCTTTCAGCAACCATGGCAGAATCCTGGTTCAACACCAACTACGGTTGTCCCCTGTGTAACCGTTTGCACGCTGTCCGTCAATGCACTCGTTTTTTGGCGATGAGAGTTGAGTTTAAATGGCGTACAGTGCTTGAGTACAGCTTGTGTAGAAGCTGTTTGGCCCAATCGCACGCTCTCAGTGAATGCGGCAGTATCGATCGTTGCAAGAGGTGCCAAGGGCGCCACAATACATTACTGCACCCGATCGACGAAGGTCATGAATGGTTCCCGATGACAATAGAGGCGAAACTGTACCCTCACCAAGGCTCAACTCGGAGCAGTCCTGTCCTTCTACGTATTAACCCAAATGCGGCACGAACTTCAGTACACGAACCGTTTGCAAGGGAAGTTGGCTGCAGCGTATGGCAAAACCGCACTTGGGTGCACATAGGCCAACGGTTATTCGAACACCGAAAAATTGCGATACAATGTGCGGTCGAGATCTACACCTTCCGATATAGTCCATCACATGACATTTGCGATGATTGGGTGCGCCACAAGAAAAAGGGAGTCGTGTTGGCCGACCCGAAATGGAATAAAGCGCTGCCCATCAATTTGATTCTGGGGGCCGACGTCTTCCCACGTATTTTAGAAAGACCGGCCGGAGGTAGACCTGGCAAAATCTATGCCCAGAAAACTATATTTGTCGAAGCATTTTTCGGCGAGGGTAGCAAGCAATAGAACTAGGATGAAAATTACCGAAACTCTGTGGCTCCATGAAGCGTAACGTCGTTTATTTTACTTACAAATTGGAAATGTATAAAATTTTACGTTTCTCATTTTTTTTCCTACTATGTTCTTATATTTTTTTAAATTAATAATGAATTTTATTTTTGTTTTTTAATAAATTTGTATTTTTTGGCATTTAAATTACTATTTGTGGTTTTTTGTTGCGCTGACAGCTCAAGGCGGGCGGTATGTTTATGCCAAGACATATTGTTATTGTTTCGTTCAAACTACTACCAAGTGGCACATGCGCCGTCTGCCCGATTTGTGGATACGACGCCGTTCGGTTTTTGTTCGACACTGGAGAGCGTTCGTATTTTCAACCAAAAAGAACACAGCAAATTTAGACAGTGGAGGAAAAAGATGATCAACATTTGCAGGGGCCATTACAACTTATCGCAGCGATTATAAAGAAGTGTTGTTTCATCTAAAACTAATAAGCTCTGTAACAAAGGCAGGACACAATCACCATTTAAAAGGTTTTGTGAAATGACAATAAATTAACGAGTACCTAAACATCAAACTAGTGTGTCTTTTTTGCATTAAGCGGAGGCTTTCTTCTTTGGTACCAAGCAAACAACTCATTCAGGTAATAAAGCAAAACAAAAATAGTAAAAATTGTGTGTAAATATTCTGCAATAAAAAAGCTCAATAAAATAAACGTTTATAAATTTAAATAAACGTAACAATATTATGAGTTTTAATTTTAGGTAATAACTTATGGTCTTTATTACTTTTTACCGCTATGATTACACCTCTTCCGTTAGCAAGCCAGTGTTCTCTGTACATTTTGTTGCCTCCGAGTTGAAGTTAATGATACGGTTTTAAAAATGTTTCATTGAGTAAAAGAAAGTCAACATTTTTTCGTGGAGAACTAGTCTGAGCTGTGTCGCTGCTGACTCAGTCGTTATATAAGGTATAACGCATTCTAATGCATAACATGAACATTTTGGATATCTGTTGAATTATATGGTATGTTTAAGCATCATACCCAATACTCTTAATTTGTCAAATTTGATTTGACAATTTTGAAGTGCATCAACAGCATCGAAGAATATTTCCAGTGCCCTTTCGTTGGAAATATCACCGTCGATGTTAACAAGAGGTTTGCTTTTCGAAACTTTAGAGTAAAGACTTTTGTTGCGAAAGTTTGAATCATGAATATTATCTTGATGTTCAAAACTTGATAGCTTAGGAAAGTTTGCTACATCAAAGTTAAAACTTGTGTAAAGTGGTCGCTTATTAGACGTTCTGGTTTTACCCGTTACACGCTGGCGTTTTTCTAAATACTCTTTGCGACAAGGGCACTTTGGGTTATCAACCCTGTGGTTAATATTTCTCAAATTTTTTTAGTGTAGTAATATTTGTACACAACACGTCCATCTTGAGTGCTTTTGTTTAAAGTGCAAACAAAAAAATCGTGACTTTCTGCTCACTACTTTCTGACTCGGTTGCAGTTCCTAGCACCGTGACCATACATTGAATATTTGGCGCATTAGGTTGGGTGGAAATACTACGAAATGGTCTTTTCCAGTAAACAGATATTTGATTTTCACTACTTCGCGTTTTGAAACATGTTGTCTGTCGAACTCTATTAAATATTTCATTTACACTTACCGGCTTTATATTATGCCTTTTTAGAAACTCGTCCTTTATTATTTCTGTTGTTAATCGAGGTTTTTAAACATTTTGCTGTCTTTTACCTTGTGAGTATATAAGCAGAATTTTTATCTTTTAAGCGGCCTATACACGATTAAAATATTCGTCCATCATTATGGTAGTATTTGTGAAAATGTATTATGTATATGTATATGTTACACAGACGATGATGGATGAAAAATCAAAAAATTTATATTTTTGGCATGCTGAATGTCACACATTGATGTGTGTATAGTGTTTCTTTTTTCAAGCACGTAAAAATTTTTCATTTAAAAAGAGATTTCAAGTTGTGGGGTTGTCTAAAATGTCGGAATTTATCAAAGTTTGTCATGCATGCAATTTTATTAAAATGCTACAAAAAAAAAACAAACTCAGGAGAAAAATTTAATTTAAAAAAATAATAAATGTGCTGCGGACAAATTTTAAGAAAAATTTTAAAAGGAAAAACTATTTTTTACACACTTTCATTCATTAACTTTTATTTGCTACATGTTTATTTTATTGTTTAATAGCTGTGTTTGTATGTATGTACGTATGTTTTATTGCTAGTGCTGATTTCGCAATAGAGAAAGCGCAATGTTTACTAACCATAGTCAAAAGATAATCTAAGAATTAAAAACAATATTTTTTTTCCGTTGATAAATTAAATTTTTCGCACTAATTCAAATTCACACGTTGGTTTTTAATTAAAAATAATGTTACCAATGATGACATATATGAACTCATCTATGTATGTTGCAAGCAAATCTTTTAATAGAATTTAATAGTCTTTTCAACTTAGTTACTACAAAACCATCAGCCCCCGAAAATATCTCAAGTCCATAGAGTAAATGCGACATTAGAGTAGCATGTGCTAGCCTTATTTTCGCATGGTATAGCGATATGCTATAGCAAAAGATCTTACGTTTAGAACCCCAAACTCTACCAGATAATCGGTCTAAATAGGCACTGAAAATAAGGTATTGTGTAAGGTAATGCCCAAACATTTATAACGATCATATTATTTTCAACTTCAGTTGATATAAAATTTATACTTATTTATTCCATGTTTAAAACTTAAAAAACGTATTTTTTTTAATAAGCATCTGTTTTTTTAAGATCTATCGTTAAGTTTTTGATAATGCATTGTGCTTCCATATTTTTGTCGTATTTATATAAGAATTTAAATTTAGGACTGAAAAACTGAATCTGTATTAAAAAACAACTAAATTACAATAATTAAGATACAACTTAAACTGAAACTACAGCACTTACTTTTACTCTTTATTTTTTAATTTTTATAGTACGTTTGATATACATAAATATATTTTTTTATTATGTTTAACAAAAATTTTTTTTACTCGACCTATTCTTCACATTCTTAAATTACCAATTCTATGGATAATAATGATAATAAAGCAATAAAAATTATAACAAAATATATAATAATAATAATAATAATAATAATAATAATAATAATAATAATAGTAATAATAATGTTACGTTTATTCAAATTATAAACGTTTTATTTATGAGTTCTTTATTTGCAAAATAATTACACACACAACTTTTAGAGTTTTAATTAAATTACTCTTTATTTAATCAATTATTTTACGATTTAAGCATTCGCGATTAATAATACACGCTGGCAACTTTAATTTTTATACAAGGTCTTAACTAGATCACGCTCACAATCCGAATGAATTAGCACGTATTGGCGTTGCTTTCATATACCCTATTTTTAGGTGTTCTTAAATATTCGAGAATTTCTACCGCCATCTGCTGCGTAGTTGAAAATGCTGCATTGCCACTTTTATCTCAGAGACATTAGTGTCTTCTAGAACCTTCAATCATTATTTGAAAATACATGTTGTGTATTTTTATTTAGTTGTTATACAATGCAGGTGTGTGTATGGTTGTGTATTGTGTTTTATTTATCGCTTTGTGTTAGTTGTTTTTGTTTTGTAATATAGACATTTTTTAGAAACTTCTAGCTTTGAAAACAAACACAATAGGTCATTTCGTTTCACTTTCTTGGCGTCAATTATTTTTACATCTTTTTATGATTTTAATAAACCATCTTTGTAACACTGCCGCCCACGTAAGCCTTTTCGTCCCGAATAGGCTCAACATTACCTCTGCCATATTTAGCCAGCCGCTCTAGGTGAACCACTTTCATTTTAGACCTCGGATTATGATATCTCCGTATCCAGTAAGCCACGTCATTCAATTTCTTTATCACCTTGTACGGTCCCTCCCAGTGGGTTTGCAGTTTAGGGGATAATCCTTTCTTGCGTTGCGGGTTAAATAGTAGAACCATTTGTCCTGCAGTAAATCCCTCCATGTTTGCTGCTCGATCATATCTGGCCTTCATCTTATCGCTGGTCATTTTAATGCGCTTACGGACAAACTCATGAGGCTCATGCAGGTCTTCCTGCGCCTGAAAAATGTTTCCATTGTCTTCGTGCGCTGGTCCAGGTTTGACACCAAATTCTAAATCTGCTGGCAGTTTTAGTTCTGTCCCATACAAGACTTTTGCTGGACTACGTGAGGTTGAATCATGTACAGCTGACCGGTACGCCAGTAGAAAATTGGGTATATGCTCATTCCAATCCTTTTGGTATGTACTGAACAATTTCCTGAGATATTCCTCCAGGGTACGAATAAATCTTTCTACCATGCCATCATACTGCGGATGCAGTGGTGTCGTTCTTGTCTTTTTGATACCATAAACATCACACATCTCTTTGAATATAGCCGATTCAAAAATTCGTCCCTGTAGTTCTAGTGGAACACCGTATCGACACACCCAAATGCTCACAAGGGCGTCTATCACTGTTTTAGATTCTTGGTTTGGAATGGAATACACTTCGGGCCATTTACTAAAATAATCCGTTACCACTAGTACATATCGGTTTCCAGCATCACTGTCAGGGAATGGACCTGTAATAGCAATAGCTATCCGCTCAAATGGTATACTTGTGTTGTACTGTTGAAGTTCGCCACGACTTTTTCTTTCAGGACCCTTGGCCTTTATGCAATGTTCGCCATTAGCTATCCAATCGGCTACGTATTGTTGGCAGCCTACCCAGAGGCAGAGTTTTTGTTACACTCATATGGCTGCCGCTGGGACCGTATCTCATTCCTTTTGGTAGTTTTGCCATCTGTACTTTTCCAAGATCGATATAAGCAGCCATCTTCTACCTTCAGGCTATTCCACTGAGCCCAGTACGACTTGGCTAGTTGGCTCTCTGCCGATATTTCATTATGATTCGGTCTCCTGTTGTTTTGCTTTGCCAATATAATTTTTGCTAAATTTGGGTCCTCATTCTGGGCCTTCGACCAATCTTCCCTTGACCCAATTTGGGTAAGCCGTACATCAATGACGCACTCCTTTTTCTCTATTTTTTGGAGTGCTTGCACACCACATTGTATGGCCGTCTTGACAGGGCATCACCATTATTGTGCTTTCTTCCTTTTCTATGCACAATACTAAAGTCATAGCTCTGCAGACGTTCAATCCAGCGTGCAAGCTGGCCCTCAGGATTCTTGAATTGCATCAACCAACGTAATGCAGAATGGTCCGTCCTTAAGATGAAATGTTGACCATATAAGTACTTGTGGTAATGTTTTACACACTCCAGCACTGCTAAAAGCTCCCGTCGTGTAACGCAGTAATTTCTTTCGGGCTTGGAGAGCACCCTGCTGTAATAGCCAATGACCTTTTCTGTTCCATTAATCTCCTGAGAAAGCACTCCGCCTATTCCATAGCCACTTGCGTCCGTGTCCAATATGAATTTTTGTCCACCTATTGGATAGGCGAGAACTGGTGCCGTACACAAAAGTTTCTTGAGCTCCTGGAACGCCTTTTCCGCTGGTTAACTCCAGTGGTATGGTTGCGACTTCCTGGTCAACTCATGCAAGCTAGCAGCCACTTGAGCAAAGTTTGGCACAAATCTCCTGTAGTATGTGCAAAGCCCCAGGAAACTACGCAGCTCATGAAGATTTTGTGGGCGAGGCGAGGTCTTTACTGCCAGTACTTTGTCTTCATCAGTTGATACGCCCTCTGCTGTTACACGATGCCCCAGGTACTTGACCTCCTTTTGAAACAAAGCACATTTTTAACGCTTAGTTTTACGCTTAAAAACTTTATCCAGGTTTTTAAGGTGTTTATCAAAAGTCTTCCCCATCACGATTATGTCATCCAGATACACTAAGCACGTCTTCTAATTGTGACCCTTAAGCACACGTTCATTCAAACGCTCAAAAGTAGCTGGAGCGTGTCAGAGTCCGAATGGCATCACCTTGAACTGCCATAAACCACCACTCGCGCTAAGGGCAGTTTTCTCAATGTCTTTATCGGCTATCTCTACTTGCCAATAGCTGCTCTGTAAGTCCTAGGTAGAGAACCATTCCGTTCCGGCCAACGTGTCTAAGGTGTCGTCAATTCTATGCAACGGATAACTGTTTTTCTTGGTGACGTCATTGAGCTTCCTGTAGTCGACGCAAAACCTGGTACTGCCGTCCTACTTCTTTACTAAAACTATTGGTGAACTCCACGGACTCGAGGATGGCTCAATGACTCCGTTTTGTTCCATTTCGCTGACAAGTTCTTTGACCTCGTTTCGTTTTGCTAGGGGAACACTTCTCGGTGCTTGTTTTATAGGCCTCGCTTTCCCAGTATTAATTTCATGTTTAACAACTGCTGTTCTACCTTGGCTTTTATTATTTAGGGCGAAGACGGCGGCACGTTTTCTCAGCAACAGCTTTGCTTTGTGTCTGTCAGAAGGTGTTAGTCCTGCCACCCATTTTTGCACCTGTTCTGCTAATGAATCTCTTTTTTTAGCTGTTATTTTAGGATATTCTGTATTCGCCGCATAATTAATTATGGCTTCTGCTGGCTCACATCGACCCATCTCAAAATTCCTGTTAATTGTTTTTTCGCTATTGGAGAGATTAAGTACTCTCACAGGAACTCTGCCATCGTCGCAGATTTTTTTGCTGTTATGATATGGCCTTTTAGTTCTTTTGGTTCCACCACCCACAACCGGTTATCCTCACAATCTGTCTTCACACGTGCCCATACTATAGTTTCCGCCTGAGGTGGTAATTTCTTACGTTCAACGGCAAATAGCTTCCTTACTGTGGTCCTGCTACCATATCCAACATCCAGGGGTATCTCCACATTGCGCCAGATCATTATTTACTCGCCCATGTGCAGATTAATACCGTGGGCTATCATAAATTTTGAATCAATGATAACTTCATCCACTATATCGGCAACTACAAATACATGGTCAGCGCTGATGTTTGCAATAGTCAGTCTTACCCTGGCTCTTCCATAGACGGTGGCTACGACGCCAGTAGCAGTACGCAGTCGTACATCATTAAACGGCTCCACTGCCCCTTTTACTATATCGGGCCTTATAATAGACTGAGACGCTCCTGTGTCTATAGTGAGGACTTGCTTACTTCCGTTTATAAGACCGCAAACAGTTAGGTTGCTATTTTTCTGTTATACAATGGAGATTGTAGGGCCATCGGTTGTGGGAGCCAGCACTTGACCCTTAGTGCTAGCTCGATTTAGTTTAACGGTGACTCATGAGATTTGGTGTTGTCGGCCTGCTTATTGTCCCTGGCTGGCGAAGCAGATCTTGATCTTCTTTTTGCGGATCTACAGTAGCGCTGAAAATGACCAGCTTTACCGCATTTAAAGCATTTAGCGCGAGAATTACTTTTTTCCTCCTCCATTATCTGCTTAACTAGCTCCTTTATCTCGCTTCTACTGTCTGTGTTATAAGTTTCAGTATCAAGACATCGCAGCTTATACACCTGTAGCTTTGAGAAGACTTTTGCGGTCTCCTGGGCTAGAGATCGTACGCTCTTGGTTTCTGCAAAAGATGATTTTTGCATAGCATAAACAGCATATTAAATATCTTCATCCCGTATGCCATTCACAAATGCTTCAATTTAAACTGATCCAGAAACGGGTGATCTTCGCCTGGATAAGTCAGCTGCACCAAACTTTCAATTTCCGTGGCGAAGTATTGCAGCGTCTCATTTGCCTTCTGTACCTTGCCTCGTAACTCCATTCTGTAGAGTTCTCTTTTATGCTCGCCACCGTACTTGCGTTGTAACGCTACCATTATGTCCTCATAATCCAGCAGCCGGCTTGTAAGCTTTCGAGTATCTGTGATGCTGCACCCTTTAAGGACAGAATTAGCTCTATAGCTTTTTCTTCGTTGTCCCATCTGTTTTTGCTGGCCACTGTTTCGAAGTGGAACTTAAAAACATTAAAAGGTGCGCTGCCGTTAAAGCTCGACGTGTTAATCTTGTTGGCGTGCTCAGAAATAACTCTCACCGGTCCCTCTCGAATTTGAAGATCGCCCATTTGTACTTTTAATTCACGTGACTCTTCGTCTACTTTTCTCTCTAGGCCGCACAATTTTTCATCAAACTCCGTGACCCTCTGTTCTACGATGTTCACTCGTTTGCCGAAGACTTCCGATACTTCTTGAAACTTTTCGTTTAATTCTGCTAAAAGCCTTTCCCTGTTGACCTTAGCAGTTTATTTTATTGTTTCTTCCATCTTCTTCATCTGGTTATCTTGCTTGCGGCTGTTTTCTTCCATTTTCTTCATTATAGCGGCTAATATTGAATTCAAATCCATGGCGCTGTTTTTTGCTGGGGAACATACTTTAATCTCTTCTTATTCCTCTTTTCTCCAAATTCGTATGTCCCAATATCGATACCACGCTGCTTGAATTCATCTATTAATCGCTTTTGTAATTCCGCTTTATTGCCCGCTGTCGGCAGACCCGACTTACTCAGCTCCATTTTTAGCTGTTTAATTTTTAGCTCGTCAAATTTCATTGTTATTATACATTTATTATTTTGCAATCCCACTTCTGACACCAATTGTTACGTTTATTTAAATGATAAACGTTTTATTTATGAGTTCTTTATTTGCAAAATAATTACACACAACTTTTAGAGTTTTAATTAAATTACACTTTATTTAATCAATTTTAATTTTTATACAAGATCTTAACTAGATCACGCTCACAATCCAAACGAATCAGCGTTGCTTTTATATACCCTATTTTAGGTGTTCTTGAATATTCGAGAATTTCTACCGCCATCTGCTGCGTAGTTGAAAATGCTGCATTGCCATTTTTATCTCAGACACATTAGTGAGCATTGTTATTTACTTCTAGAACCTTCAATCATTATTTAAAAATACATGTTGTGTATTTTTGTTTAGTCGTTATACAATGCAGGTGTGTGCATGGTTGTGTATTGTGTTTGTTTATTTATCGCTTTTGTTAGTTGTTTTTGTTTTGTAAAAAAGATGTTTTGTAGAAACTTCTAGCTTTGAAAACAATACAATAAGTCATTTCGTTTCACTTTCTTGGCGTCAATTATTTTTACATCTTTTTATGATTTTAATAAAGCATATTTGTAACAATAATAATAAATAATAATATTAATATTAATATTAATAATAATAATAATAATAATAATAATAATAATAATAATAATAATAATAAAAATAATAATAATATTAATAATAATAATAATAATAATAATAATAATAATAATAATAATAATAATAATAATAATAATAAAAATAATAATAATAATAATAATAATAATAATAATAATAATAACAATAATAATAATAATAATAATAATAATAATAATAATAATAATAATAATAATAAACAAACTTTTGCAAAAATAGTTAATATTTTAAAGCTCACAGAAGTCCTAGTTTTTTGTTAAATTTACATAAATAATATTGAATCCAAAGGCATCATATCTATAGAATCTAATTTTTCAACTGTCACTTAAATCGGTTTCAATTTAAAGTGCTACATAAAGAAGATTTATCCTCTCAAAAAAAGTTTCCACTCATAAAACCCAAACTATTGAATGTGCCGCATAATGACTTATACCAATCAGAAGAGGATAAAAGTACAATTCATAGTTGGTATAAGACATTTTCTTAAATACTTGAATTCAGAAGATATTGCCTAACAAACTTTGACAAATGTAAGAATTAAGGTATCAAAATGAAAGTAAAAAGTTTTTTACGTATAAAATCAAAACTATGCAATGTGCCACATAGCGACCTATACAAATCAGTAGAGGACAAAAATACAATTCAGAAAAGTAATTGGCATTTTCTGAAATACTTTAATTCAGTAGATATAACCTAACAAACTTTGACAAATCGAAAAAAAATGTTCAAAATTAAGGTAAAAACTTTTTTACTTATAAAACATAAACTATGCGTTGTGCCACATAGCGACCTATACCTTTCAGTAGAGGACAAAAATATAATTCAGAAATGGTATTTGGCATTATCTGAAGTACTTGAATTCAGATGATATTACCTAAAAAACTTTGAAAAATCTAAAAAAATATTCAAAACTAAGGTGAAAAGTTTTTTAATTATAAAACTTAAACTATGAGGTGTGCCACATAGCGACCTATACCAATCAGTAGAGGACAAAAATACAATTCATTTCTGATATTGGACATTTTCTGAAATACTTGAGTTTAGAAGATATTGTTAAAAAACTTTAATAAATTAAAAAACAAATATTTTAGTAGTAAGGAGCAATATCGATAAAAGTGTCATAGTATTTATTATAAAAAAGGAAATTGTGGCAACATTATATGAAAAATGTAGTGAAAATGTGGTGAGGTAGATCAATTACCAGGTGGCAGCGTTAGAAAAAGAAATACAACAGCAGGCACCACAAAATAACGAAAACAGTTATAAATATAAATGTTGCCATATTTTTTTAACAAGGTAAGATTCCTATATGTATATAAGAGTGTTGCCAATTGTTGCAATAGAAACTGCACACCGAACACTACTATTACCATAGATAATACACTGTTATACCCAATTTTATTTCACGCAATTTTTTCTGGACTTCAAAGTTTTTTTCACAATATCTTCTGAATTAAAGTATTTCAGAAAATATCAAATACCAGTTTTGAATTGTATATTTGTCCCCTATTGATTGGTGTATGCCGCTACGTGGCACACTTTCTAGTTTGTCTTAAATATTTAACAAACTATTTTACAATTTTATAAAAAATTTTACGTCATAACTTTTGAATGGAAGTGTTTCAGAAAATGATTTAAACCAGTCCTAAATTGTTTTTTAGCCTCTATCGAGTGGCATTAGTCGCAACGATGCACGGCTTTTAGTTGGGATCTTATAACTATAAAACCATTACACTTAGTGAATGAATGTCTTAGCTGTAGCTCCTTCATTTCTAAAATGGATTGTTTTTGAATTGTATATTTGTCCCCTATTGATTGGTGTATGCCGCTACGTGGCACACTTTCTAGTTTGTCTTAAATATTTAACAAACTATTTGTACAATTTTATAAAGATTTCTACGTCATAACTTTTGAATGGAAGTGTTTCAGAAAAACATTTAAACCAGTCCTAAATTGTTTTTTTAGCCTCTATCGATTGGCATTAGTCGCAACGACGCACGGCATTTAGTTTGGATTTTATAATTAAAAAACCATCACACTTAGTCACTAAATGTCATAGGTGTAGCCCCTTTAATTCTAAAATGGCGAAAGTGACAACTGGAAAATCTGATTTTACAGGCCTGGAGCTTCTTGTTTCAAGTATTTGTTTTAAAATACATGCATAAATAACGATTTGTAGACGCGTTAAAAAATTAAATATTTTTTCAAAAGTTTGCTTACATTTTTTGGAATTTTTAATGAACACTATTACCGACATTGATTTTTACTTGCAATTTTTTTATTTTTTTTTAATTTGCAAAAGTTTGCTATGGTATACCATCTAAACGCAAGTATTTCAGAAAATGTCAAATACCAATTCTGAATTGTATTTTTGTCCTCTATCCATTGGTATATGTTGCTATGTGGCACAACGACTAGTTCCGATATTATAATTAAGAAACTTTTTACCTTATTTTTACGCTCCTTTTCTATATGTCAAAGTTTGTTGTGCAATATCTTCTGAATTAAAGTATTTCTGGAAATATCAATTACCAGTTTTGAATTGTATATTTGTCCCCTATTGATTGGTGTATGCCGCTACGTGGCACACTTTCTAGTTTGTCTTAAATATTTAACAAACTATTTGTACAATTTTATAAAAAATTTTACGTCATAACTTTTGAATGGAAGTGTTTCAGAAAATGATTTAAACCAGTCCTAAATTGTTTTTTTAGCCTCTATCGAGTGGCATTAGTCGCAACGATGCACGGCTTTTAGTTGGGATCTTAAAACTATAAAACCATTACACTTAGTGAATGAATGTCTTAGCTGTAGCTCCTTCATTTCTAAAATGGAGAAAAAAAATTAAAAATTTTCTAATTGTGACCACATTTAAAAAGGCTTATTTTTTGTCAAATTTTGCTTACTTTTTTGTCATAAACAACAACAATAATCCGTTTTTTGCAACTCTGTTAAAAAAGTTTGCCATTTCTCAGAGTTTGTATCGGCGTGAAGAAATCATACTCTTGCAGCATATTTTTTCACAGAGTTGCATAAAAGAGGATTTTCGTACTAAGAAAAAAGAGTGTGGTAGTGTAGTAAAAAAAAGTAGTTATTATTATTTAAATTTCATACATTCCTTTAAATAAAGTTGAAATAGATTAGAACTGAAAATACATAGCATACAGTTTATTTAGTTGCCAGATTAAAATTGTCAAAAAATCGTCAAAGTGAATTAAAGTTTTTATATATTTTAGAATAGTTGTTTGTGTAATTTTTATTTTCTTTCGATGCAAATTCATATTGGGTGACTGCATTACTTAAAAGAAATTTCTTTTACAAAACTCGGTTTAGTTGTCAAGCACTTACAAAACGGATAGATACAATTTTACCATATTAAAAGGCAATAATCAGCAAACCACACAAGGTAATCATTTACTTGTTACGGTTTAGCCTTCCAAGAACTTCAACAGACAATTAATAAAGATTTTTTGGCCCCGAAATTTTTAATAGCTCTATGATCGCCAATAATTAAAAATTATACAAATTTGATCAGTAGCTTTAGTCATTTTTAAAATCAAATACAAATATGAAGTTTCATTTATATGGTCAAGTTTTTGATGTTGACATATTTAGGTGGTATCGTGGTTTAAAGGTTTCGCTTTTTAATAAATCTTTTAGACTGTTGTAACGTCAAATTAATGTACATATAGATTTCTCGATGTTGCAAAAAAAAAAAACAACAGAAAACTGTATTATTTTCCATATTCGATTAAGTTTGAAGAATACTGCTTTGTTTTAAAAGACAAGAAAAATATGTAATAAATAACCCTCTCAAAAGAAATTGTTTTGCTATAGAATATTCCAATAGCCGCAGTAAAACTGAGTTTATTTGTATAATTTTGGAATAGTGTATTTTATATGTTTGCGGTTGCTTTTTATATTTATAGTTATATTTAGTTAAAAGTTATTTTTACAACAATGAAATATCATATAATAATTATTTTTCAAGAACTTTTTAGCTAGTGTTTAGTATAAGTTAGTAGAATCATATTTTAAGAACTTGGATTTTGTTTTTGTTAAAAGAAAATATTTTGGGACATTTTGTTAAAAACAAGTATTTTTTTATCATTATATTTCTGGCTGGGAGAGAAATTTAATTTATTTTTATTTTTTAAATACTCTTTACTTTTTTGTAAAATGTTTTTTAACTATATTATTCGCTATTTTTTCGTATGCATTATATATATTTTATTGGACTTTGTGCATTAATGAATTGAAATAAATAAATAAAATCTATAGGCACTAGTCCTAGCAAAGTCATATTAATGTGTTTTCTTTACAGCAATGTACTTCAACTTATTCTTCTGGAAATAGTTTATAAAAATAACATAGAGAAATTAACTGCATAAATTTCGACGAATTAATCACGAACAAAGTAGAGTAAAGGCCTAACTATAATGTGCATAAGCTAGCCAGTCAAATGCTTATGTAAACCATAAAAATAGTTTTTAATGCATGATTTGTTGTATTTGCACAGTTGTTTAAGTTTGCTTAAGTTACCTTATGCACATTTTAGTTGGGTCTTTAGTGATTATTTAAAATATATATTGCAAGGTTCTTTTAAAGTACCTTTCCACTGACTTTAAAATATAAGTTTAAAGTAAATCTGTTCGAAGATTTTCCCCTATTTTATTATTCTAAATTATGTTTTTATATATAACTATATTTTGCTTTTGAACATTTATTTATAAAATTTTAAACCATAATTTTTGTAACACAAAAGCTTGCAAAGTTTGTTTTTGCAATAAGTGGTTTGGTGAAAAAAATAGTTAATGTGAACAAAACTGTATGATTTAGTTAAAACAGTATGTTTTCATGAAAAATGTCAGTGTAAACATTCTATTAGACTTTATGTAAAAGTTCAATTTAATTTTTTTAAATTTGTATATAAACGTACAAAAATTCGCCCTTGTATTATAAGCTATTCGAATAAGAAGGTAAAGGTGTC
Source organism: Cistogaster globosa (assembly GCA_937654795.1). Lineage (NCBI taxonomy): Eukaryota > Metazoa > Arthropoda > Insecta > Diptera > Tachinidae > Cistogaster > Cistogaster globosa. Next base: position 45,006,062 of record OW569407.1, read on the forward strand.
ACAACAAAAATGTTTAAATATTTGCTTTTATAGGTGCTTAATTATATTCGAATTAATCTGGTACATAAAGAGGTTATATATTGCTTATGTTTTTTGATTGCTTTCAAAAACTAAAAAAAAAATATTGTAAAACAAATTTTACTTTTCTCTGTGTACCACGCAATGTAGTTTCATTTTTGATTTATTCCATTCTCAATTCTAAAAAAGTGGCAACATTATATAAAATGTGATAGATAATGTGGCGTCATTTTCCCACAAGTCATTTTCAATACAAGGTCAGATGTCAAAATAAACTGACTGCTGTAAAGAAAAAAAAAACTAAAAAAAGAAAAACAAATAAAATTTATAACAAATTCAAGTACAAAACAAGCGACTAGGAAATAATTGCAATAATAATAAAACAATAAAATAATTAAAAGTTTATATAAATAATAATAAATAGAATTTAAAGTAAATTAAGAATTAAAAATGTATCAAAAAAATAAAGTGATGATTCTTTTCTTTTTAATTAAGCACTAGGTCAGGTTTTAAAATAATAAAAATATTGTTTTTTATTTATTTTTTCAATATTTCGCCACACCGTTGGGTGGCATCTTCAGGAAACAGGAAACAAAATTATTAAAACTATGTTATTTCAAATACAAATTATAAATTCATTTGAAAAAATTTGTCAAACTAACTCAAAAAAATTTTTAAAAAACAAAGACAAAAAATTCAAACATGTTATACATAAACATACATATAAAAAAAATTTTTCAAAATTAAAAATACAAAAAATAAATAAAAACAATATTTTTATTCTTTTAAACCTGACCTAGTGCTTAATTAAAAAGAAAAGAATAAAGAAAAGAATAAAGGTCAAAAAACATTTAAATTTAAATTAAAAGTGAGCACGCATAAATAATATAATTATGAGTTATAACTTTTTTAAAAGAAATCGGAAGGCAAGAGGACTTGTCAATCGTTTTAAAACATTGAGGGAGAAAATAATTAAAACCACATCTACAATAACCTTTTTAATTCGATGTTGAAATTCTGGAATTTTACCAAAATTTATTGTGAATTCTACTAAGAATATTCTTAATATTTTCAAGATGGATGGAAAAAGAAAAATTCAACACATAATGGAAAAATATTTGGATGATTTAAGAAACAAAATTTTAAGATGTGTAATTTTGGAAAAACATAGTTTACTGAGGTATTTTCAAAGAGAGCTGATGATGATTGAATATGATTTAAGAAAACTGTTTTCAAGAGAAGAAATGGAAAGATTTTTGCTGCTTTTAAAATTAAGGTAAATAATATTCATAAAAAGAAGTTTGACTGTTTAAGAGAGTTGCAAAGGAGAGAGTTAGGTATTGAATTTAACAATAAGTGGTTTGTCAATAAGACTAAGCTAGATATTCCAGATGAGGTTCAGTGGATTCTTTCATTAGGGCATAAGCATGCTTTGCCAATTAAGAGAGAAGATTTTCCCGTTTTAAAAATGGTAGCGGACGGAGAGGATTTTGTACAAACTTTAAAAACAAAAGAAGAGCAGGAAATAGCTAGGACTAAATTGACTTCAATAATTGATAATCACTTAAATAGATTAAAACTAACTAATAGAGATAGATTCATGTTGGAGCACGTGGAAAAGGCTAAAAAAATTTTAAGAAGAAATAAAGACATACTTATTTTGAAAGCAGATAAAGGTAACACTACAGTAGCTATAAGTAAAACTGATTATGATTTAAGAATTAACAATATTGTAAGGGATGTTACTAATTATAAGTTAGCAAATAAAGATCAAACAACAAAATTGCAAAAAATAAATAATGTCTTAGTAGAAGATTTGTTTAAAGAAAAAATTATTACTATTTTAGAGAAAAACAAACTTAAAACAAATGTTGCTACAGCTCCTAGGTTATATGGATTACCTAAAATTCATAAAGAGAATTTTCCTTTAAGACCCATTTGTTCTTTTATTAATTCTCCATCTTATGAATTGTGTAAATATATTACAATAATATTGAAAAAGATTACAGAGAATTCTAAATATAATGTTAAGAACTCAATAGAATTTAAGGAAAGGATAAAGAAACAGTGTATTCAGAATGAGGAAAAGTTAGTTTCATTTGACTTAGCGATAAATATAATAGAAGAAAAATGGAACGTAATACAGGGATATACTGGAATGGAGAAATGTTTATTTTTATGAATTTTAAAATTTTGCATAGAAGATAATAGATATTTTCAATATAATAATAACATATATTTGCAACAAAAAGGACTTCCAATGGGATCCCCAGCCTCTCCAATTGTGGCAGACATTGTTATGGAGAAATTATTAGACATCTGCATTGAAGAACTTAATATTAAACCAAGATTAATGACTAAATATGTAGATGATTTGTTTTGTATTATTTCGGAAACTGGAATCGAAAATATGCTGGAAACATTTAATAAATTTAATAGTTGCATAAAATTCACAATAGAAATAGAACGCGATTTTAAAACTTCCCTATTTAGATACGTTAGTAATAAGGAGAGGTAATAAACTAAAAATGGATTGGTACTAAAAGCCGACAGCTTCCGGAAGAATTATAAATTTTTATTCCAAACACAACAAAAGAGTAATTATTAATACAGGCAAAAATTTGATAGAAAAAGTATTTAAGATAAGTGATAAGAAATTTCACAAGATAAATAAAGATAAAGTTATAAAGATACTAACCGATAATAATTTTCCAATACAATTAATAAAGAGTTTGTTTAAACAAATTAGGTACGGAAGAGCATTTAACACAAGAAGTGTGACAGAAACAAAAGTTTACAAGTCTTTAATTTATGTACCAGAATTAGCAGAAAGGATAGAAAAAGAAAAAATTTTTGATTCGGAAAAATATAAAATGGCTTACAAAACTTTCAATACTTTAAATAGATTATTAAGTAAAACAAAAGATAGAATACAGAAATGGGACTTGTCTAATGTAGTATATAAAATATCTTGTAATGGTAATGATAGTGAAGATTGTAATAAAGTATATGTAGGTACAACAAAGAATAAACTTAAAACTAGAATAGCTGGACATAAATCTGATCAAAGATATAGAGACGTAAATAATACTCAAAAAACTGCATTATCTTCCCATTGTACCAGTCTAAATCATCATCCTAACTTTGAAGATGCATCAGTTTTAAATATAGAAAATAATTATAAACGTCGGTATATGTTGGAGATGTTACAAATAATTAAAGTTCCAACAACAAAAAGAATAAACTTTAAAGCTGATACTGATAATGTTGCACAGTGTTATAGACACTAAGTTCATAAAAAATAGTAAACGTTACAATGTATCTAACTTAGTTGTTTGTAAAATTTTTATCATATTAAACATAACAATAAAAATAAACGCAACACACAACTACACACACACCTACATAACGATTAATAAAAATAGACAGCATGTATAAATAAATTCAAATTAATAATGGAAGGTTCTGGAATCAAATAACAATCATGTGTCTCAAATGATAAATGCGTAGTAGAGAAATATTCTACCAACAGATGGAGTCAAATTCTAGTATATTCAAGAGCCTTAACATTGGCTATAACAACGGCCATACATGCTGATTCATTCTTAGTGAAAACGTCAACCAGTAAACATCTTGTGGTAAAACGGGTAAACAGTGGTGAAGTTGCCATCGCGTATTTTTGTGAACTAATCGCGAATAAGTGAATAATCGTCTAATAAAAGTGTGATTTAATTTAAGTAGTAAATAACTTGTGTTTATTTATTTTGCAATAAAAGAACTCAGTAAAATAAACGTTTATAAATTTAAATAAACCTAACAATTGGTGTCAGAAGTGAAACTGCAAATAATAAATAAATCACGATGAAATTTGACGAGCTTAAAGTTGAGCAGCTAAAAATGGAGCTGAGTAAATTGGATCTGCCAACAGTGGGCAACAAAGCGAAATTTCAAAAGCGCTTGATAGACGAAATTAAGCAGCGAGGTATTGATATTGGGACATACGAATTCGGAGAAAAAGAAGAACAAGAAGAGATTGAAGTATGTGCCCCAGCAACAATCAGCGTTATGGACTTGAATTGTATGTTTGCAGCAATGATGAAGAAAATAGAAGAAAACAACCAGAGGCAGGACAGCCAAATGAAGAAGATAGAAGAAAACAGCCAGAAGCTTCAAGAATCATTTAAAGACAGCCTAAGAGCAATACAAGAAACCTCTAGTGTCAACGGAGAAAGGCTTTTATCAAAGGTAAATGAGAAATTTCAAGAAATTTCAGAAGCCTTCAGAAAACGAGTAGACGTCGTGGAGCTGAGAGTCAGCGGCCTAGAAAAAAAAGTGAACGATGAATTACATAAATTAGAAGTGCAAATGGGCGAACTTCAAATTCGAGAGGGACCGGTGAGAGTTATCTCTGAGCATGCTAGCAAGATAAATAGTCCGAGCTTTGACGGTAGCGCACCTTTTAATGTTTTTAAGTTCCAGTTCGAAACAGTGGCCAACAAGAATAGATGGGACAATGATGAAAAAGCTATAGAGCTTATTTTGGCCTTAAAGGGAGCAGCAGCAGAGATACTCGAAAGCTTACCGGCCGGATGTAGAAATAATTATGAGGACATAATGGCAGCTTTACAACGGAAGTACGGAACTGAGCACAAAAGAGAACTTTACAGAATGGAGTTACGAGGTAGGGTGCAGAAAACAAACGAGACACTGCAAGACTTCGCCATGGAAATTGAACGTTTGGTGCAGCTGACTTATCCAGGCGAACATCATCCGTTTCTCGACCAGTTTAAAATTGAAGCATTTGGGAATGGTATACGAGATCCAGATGTTAAATATGCGGTTTATGCTATGAAAAAATCTACTTTTGCAGAAACTGTCTCGTACGCGCTAGCACAGGAGACCGCAAAAGTCATCTCGAGGCCACAGGTGTACAATGTGCGATGTCTTGAGACTGATAATTATAACCACGGCGACAAAAGAAGCGAGATAAAAGATATTGTCAAACAAATAATGGAGGAGGAAAGGGGTAAGTCTCGCGCCAAATGCCTCAACTGCGGAAAAGTTGGCCACTTCCAGCGCAACTGCAGATCCATACAGAAAAGATCAAGATCTGCTTCGACAACGAGGGACAACAAGCTGGCGAATAACACCAAATCGCTCGAGTCATCGCTAAACTAAATCGAGCTAGCGCTAAGGGGCAAGTGCTAGCTCCCACAACCGATGGCCCCACAATCTCGATTTCAATTGTGCAACAGAAGAATAACAACCTAACTGCTTGTGGTTTTATTAACGGAAGAAAGCAAGTCCTTACCATAGACACAGGAGCGTCTCAGTCGATAATAAGGCCCGATTTAGTAAAAGGCGCTGTGGAACCGTTAAATAATGTACGACTGCGCACGGCTACTGGGGACTTAGCCACTGTCTATGGACGAGCCTGGGTAAGACTGACTATAGCAGACATCAGCGTTGACCATGTATTTGTTGTCGCCGATATAGTGGATGAAGTTATCATTGGTGCAGACTTTATGATAGCCAACGGTATTAATCTGCACATGGGCGAGCAAATAATGATCTGGCGTAATGTTGAGATACCCCTGGATGTTGGTTATTAGAGCAGGACCGCAGTAAGGAAGCTATTTGCAGTTGAACGCCAGAAATTACCACCTCAGGCGGAAACTCTAGTATGGGCACGTGGGGAGGCAGATTGTGTGGATAACCGGTTGTGGGTGGTAGAACCAACAGAAGTAAAAGAGGACATTTAACCAGCTAAAGCCCTTGTAAAAATCTGCGACGATGGAAGAGTTCCTGTGAGAGTACTCAATCTGTCCAATAACGAAAAGACCATAAACAGAAATTTTGAGATAGGTCATTGTGAGCCAGCGGAAGCCATAATAAATTGTGCGGTGAATACAGTATGCCCCAAATTACAAGTCAGAGAAAGAGATTTACTAGCAGCACAGGTGCGAAAATGGGTGGCAGAACTAACACCTTCTGATAGAAACAAAGCAAAGCAGTTGTTGAGAAAACATGCCTCCGTCTTCGCCCTAAGTAATAAAAGCCAAGGTAGAACGGCAGTTGTGAAACATGAAATTAATACTGGAGAAGAGAGGCCTATAAAACAAGCACCGAGAAGTGTTCCCCTAACAAGGCGAAACGAGGTCAAGGTACTTGTCAGCGAAATGGAGCGGAACGGAGTCATTGAGCCATCCTCGAGTCCGTTGAGTTTGCCAGTAGTTTTAGTAAAGAAGAAAGACGGCAGTACCAGGTTTTGCGTTGACTACAGGAAGCTCAATGACGTCACCAAGAAAGACAGTTATCCGTTGCCTAGATTTGACGATACCTTAGACACGTTGGCCGGAACAAAATGGTTCTCTACCTTGGACTTGCAGAGCGGCTATTGGCAAGTAGAGATAGCCGATAAAGACAAGGAGAAAACTGCCTTTAGCGCGAGTGGTGGTTTATGGCAGTTCAAGGTGATGCCATTCGGACTCTGACACGCTCCAGCTACTTTTGAGCGTTTGAATGAACGTGTGCTTAAGGGTCTCAATTGGAAAACGTGCTTAGTGTATCTGGATGACATAATCGTGATGGGGAAAACTTTTGACGAACACCTCAAAAACCTGGATGAAGTATTTAAGCGTATAACAACTGCAGGATTAAAATTAAGTGTTAAAAAATGTGCATTGTTTCAAAAGGTGGTAAAATACCTGGGGCATCGTGTAACAGCTGAGGGCATATCAACTGATGAAGACAAAGTACTGGCAGTAAAGACCTGGCCTCGCCCACAAAATCTTCATGAGCTGCGTAGTTTCCTGGGGCTTTGCACATACTACAGGAGATTTGTGCCGAACTTTGCTCAAGTGGCTGCTAGCTTGCATGAGTTGACCAGAAAGTCGCAAACGTACCACTGGAATGAGGCAGCGGAAGAAGCATTCGAGAAGCTCAAGAAACTTTTGTGTACGGCACCAGTCCTTGCCTATCCAATAGCTGGATAGAAATTTATATTGGACCCGGATGCAAGCGGCTATGGAATAGCAGGAGTACTTTCTCAGGAGATTGATGGAACAGAAAAGGTCATTGGCTACTACAGCAGGGTGCTCTCGAAGCCCGAAAGAAATTACTTCGTTACACGACGGGAGCTTTTGGCATTGCTGGAGTGTATTAAACATTACCACAAGTACTTATATGGTCAACATTTCATCTTAAGGACGGACCACTCCGCACTACGTTAGTTGATGCAATTTAAGAACCCCGAAGGGCAGCTCGCACTATGGGTTGAACGTTTGCAAAGCTATGACTTTAGTATTGTACATAGAAAAGGCAGAAAACACAACAACGCTGACGCCCTTTCAAGACGGCCATGCAATGTAGAGTGCAAGCACTGCACAAATGTCGAAAAAGAGGAGTGTATCATTGACGTGCGGCTTACCCAAATTGGTTCAAACGAAGACTGGTCTAAGGCACAGAATGAGGACCCAATTTTGGCAAAAATTGTATTGGCTAAACAAAATAACAGAAGACCGAACCATAATAAAATATCGGCAGAAAGCCGCCTAGCAAAATCGTACTGGGCTGAGTGGAATAGCCTGAAAGTGGTAGATGGCTGCTTATACCGATCTTGGGAAAGCACAGATGGCAAAACCACAACAGACTTAATTGTCGTGCCAACTTCTAAAAGGAGTGAGGTAATAAAGCAGTTTCATAATGGTTCCAGCGGGGGTCATATGGGGATAACTAAAACGCTGGAAAAGATAAAACAACGATTTTACTGGGTAGGCTGCCGACAATTCGTAGCTGATTGGATAGCACATTGCGAACAGTGCATTGCGACCAAGGGTCCTACAAGAAAGAGTCGTGGCAAGCTTCAGCAATACAACGCAGGTGAACCCTTTGAGCGGATAGCTATTGATATAGCAGGTCCATATCCTGTTAGTAATGCTGGAAACCGATATGTACTAGTGGTTATAGATTATTTTAGCAAGTGGCCTGAAGTGTATGCCATTCCAAACCAAGAGTCCAAAGCAATAGTGGACGCTCTTGTTAACAACTGGGTGTGTCGATACGGTGTTCCGCTAGAACTGCATTCAGACCAGAGACGAAATTTTGAATCGACCATATTCAAAGAGATGTGTGACGTATATGGTATCAAAAAGACGAGAACGACACCGCTGCATCCACAGTCTGATGGCATGGTAGAAAGATTTAATCGTGCCCTAGAGGAATATCTCAGAAAAGTGGTCAGTGCACACCAGAAGGATTGGGATGAGCATATACCAAAGTTCTTACTAGCTTATCGGTCAGCCGTACATGATTCAACCTCACGTAGTCCAGCAAAAATCTTATTGGGGACTGAACTAAAACTGCCAGCAGATTTAGAATTTGGTATTACGCCGGTACCTGCAAACGAAGACAATGGAAATGTTCCTTAAGCACAAGAAGACCTGCATGAGCTTCATGAGTTTGTCCGCAATCGCATTAAAATGACTAGCGATAAAATGAAAGCCAGATATGATCGAGCAGCAAACACGGAGGGATTTACTGAAGGACAAATGGTTCTACTATATAACCCACAACGCAAGAAAGGACTGTCTCCTAAACTGCAAACTCACTGGGAGGGACCATACAAGTTGATCAAGAAATTGAATGATGTGGCTTACCGGATACAGAGATACCATAATCCAAAGTCAAAAATGAAAGTTGTTCACCTGGAACGGCTGGCCAAATATGGCAAAGGTAATGTTGAGCCTATTCGGGACGAAAAGGCTTAATTGGGCGGCAGTGTTGCGAGGATGCTTTATTTAGGTCATAAAAAGAAATAAAAATAATTGTCACCAAAAGAGTAAAACGAAATGACCTATTGTGTATGTTTATAACGCCAGAAGTTTCTACAAAAACTTCTTAATCATAAAACAAAAACAACTAACATAAAGCAATAAAAATAAACGCAACACACAACTACACAAACACCTACATAACGATTAATAAAAATAGACAGCATGTATAAATAAATTCAAATTAATAATGGAAGGTTCTGGAATCAAATAACAATCATGTGTCTCAAATGATAAATGCGTAGTAGAGAAATATTCTACCAACAGATGGAGTAAAATTCTAGTATATTCAAGAGCCTTAACATTGGCTATATAAAAGCAACGGCCATACATGCTAATTCATTCTTAGTGAAAACGTCAACCAGTAAACATCTTGTGGTAAAACGGATAAACAGTGGTGAAGTTGCCATCGCGTATTTTTGTGTACTAATCGCGAATAAGTGAATTATCGTCTAATAAAAGTGTAATTTAATTAAAGTAGTAAATAACTTGTGTTTATTTATTTTGCAATAAAAGAACTCAGTAAAATAAACGTTTATAAATTTAAATAAACGTAACAGTATGTTTATGTATAACATGTTTGAATTTTTTGTCTTTGTTTTTTGAAAATTTTTTTGAGTTAGTTTTACAATTTTTTTCAAATGAATTTATAATTTGTATTTGAAATAACATAGTTTTAATAATTTTGTTTCCTGTTTCCTGAAGATGCCACCCAACGGTGTGGCAAAATATTGAAAAAATAGATAAAAAACAATATTTTTATTATTTTAAACCTGACCTAGTGCTTAATTAAAAAGAAAAGAATAAAGGTCAAAAAACATTTAAATTTAATAAAGTGATGATGAATTTGATTGAAAATAGACATACATACACCGACTCCAGTACTGCTTCTAGCGAAGATGCCTGTGCCTGATTCACCCTACAGTCTTCCTCATTTGGGTCTTAGTGAGGACCAGCAATTAAAACAGCAAAAATTAGCTTTAAATAGCAATAATGCAATTTCAACTTCAAGCAGCAATATGTCGCCCCAAACAATTCTGGTAACAAATACCAACAAAAGCAATGGTTGGACTGTAGAAATGGTACTGTTTTCAAGTTACAACAATTTACTACGGCCACCACCACCACAGCCACTTCAGCGGCCATGGGTGCCAATACCAACACAGGCAATCCGTTCAACCTTTTAAGTGCAGCCGATTTGCAGGGTATGCTGATTAATGTTTGTTTATTTATTTATTTATTTAATTAATTATTTATTTATTTAAGACCATGTTCTGTGTACAAAGACGAATATGATGACTGCAACAGCTTTAAAGCTAAATTCCATCAATATTTCATCAATGGTGAACGTTTGAAAGGACGTTCGTCAGTTTTTGGATCGAATGGGTTTCCTTGAAATAGAAACTCCGATGATGAATATGATTGCAGGAGGTGCTACAGCATGATTAAAAAAGGCTTAGCATGATTAAGACGTTAGAAGATTTATTAAATGTGAAATTTTCTCCGGCAACAACTCTAAATACTAAGGATTTCCTTTTGCAGTTATGTATTAAACATAAAGTTAAATGTCCTGCACCTAGAACAACAGCACATTTGTTGGATAAATTGGTTGGCGAATTTATTGAGGAAACTTGTATTAATCCTACTTTTATATGTGATCATCCCTAAGTCATGTCCTCATTGGCTAAATATCATCGCAGTGAACCGGGTCTAACAGAGCGGTTCGAATTGTTTGTGATGAAAAAGGAAGTTTGTATTGCATATACTGAATTAAATGACCCTATGGTTTAGAGAGAACGATTTGAACAACAAGCTAGTGACAAGGCAGCTGGTGATGACGAAGCTCAATTGGTGGATAAAAACTTTTGCGCAGCCTTGGAGTATGGGTTACCACCCACTGGTGGTTGGGGTATGGGTATTGACAGGTTAACAATGGTCCTAACAGATGCTAATAATATTATGGTAAGTTTTATCTTTTAATTATCCTAGAAACTAGTTTCTTTTTAGGAAGTTTCGCTGTTCCCTGCTATGAAGCCGGATGACCCGAACTGTGTCCTTCCAGCAGAATCAAATAATCTAGAAGAGCTAAAACAATAAAAAATTTAACTTTGCTAGTTACTTTTAAAAATAACTTGACTTTTAATTGATTTAAAGAATTTTTTCTAACTATCAACTTTTACTTTATAGCAAAGTATGTTTTTATTTGTTGTGGGACCTTTATATTAATTTTGATATTTTTTTGATAATTTTTATTAATGTTTACTGTTAATACTCTTAACATAAAATATAATTTAAATATTGTACTTTTTTTGGGTATTACAACACAGAAGTACTATGTAATACGTATTTTTGACCTAAAATTCTTTTGTATAACAGTTTGAATAAATAAATTTATGTTAAGATAATTTTTTGAAGGAATCAAACTTAATTGAATTAATAAAATTTGATTCCAAATACGAAATTCATACTGATATATAACGAACTTCGAGGAGGCTTCTTTTTGCAGTTGAGTATTTGTAGAACATATTAAAACCATTTTTGAAAAGTAGGAAAAAATATATCTTTTCAGAGTTTTGGCGGTCTTGATAAGGACCATTTTTATAATAAAAAAATATCGTTTCTTTTTTAAACTTTTAACGATCCTGAAACGGAAAAAAATTTTGGAATATAAAAAATATCATCTCTTTTTTTAAACTTTTGACGATCCTGAAAAGGACTATTTTTTATAGTAGAAAAAATATCATCTCTTTTCTAAACTTCCGGCGGTCTTGAAAAGGACCGTTTAAAAATGAGTTGTGGTGAAATCTTCGTAAAAATAATAAATTATATATTATATTACTTTTTAATAAGGTAATAACAAACTTACACATCAATAAAAATTTACTTATATTTTGACTTTATAGCATTTTCTCGCCTCTTGTTAGCCTTTTGAATTTTCAATTGTTTGTTCATATAACGAACGCGAAAATGGATGCGACATTTAAAAAAGAAGGCTTTTATATTTTGGGGCAGATCAACAAATTTGCTTTCATTCATCAGCCGCTTATGAATATGTTGGCAATGAGAAACTTCCAAACCATTCACTTTATAAAAAATTCTTTCAAGGCTCTTTAATTTGTCGACAAAAGTACTTGCCGGTACTTTTGGTTTGGTGCAGCCAGACTTTTAGCGATTGCGATTTAGGTTCGAAAGAATATGGGCGTTAAATACAGCTATCCATTGAAAAGCATTGTATTGTAAAGATGTGTTTATTTACATTTTTTTTTAATTTTTCTTCCTGTTTCTTAACTTGGAACTTGTTATTTCAATGAAAGTAGTGAAAATTTTTATGATAAATGGAACATTATACAGAGTGAAAAAGCCACAAACGTTTAAAAGATGCTTTTTAATTTAAAGGTTTCATTGACAATTAGTTAAAAAATTAAGTCATATCATTTGCTAATGATTAAATACTCTCAAAGCATTACCAATAAGCGTCACTCCTATGTCGTTGTACGCTAAATAAGCTCCTCAAAATATAGCAAAATGTCATTCTTGTTAAAAATTTGATGAAATAAATATGAATGTTTTAACATTCTTAGGAAAAATGAGACTTTATAGGAAAATATTTTAGTTGTCGTGTAAGTAATAAGATCTGCTTCTATAAAAGGGTGAAGATTTATTTGTTTTATACATAGTTCTTTTTGAAGGTACTGCTATCGTAAATAATTTTTTTCCAATTATAATTAGTAATTAAACAATTTGATTAAAGTTCATTACCATTAGTAAAAACAATTTTAATTACAATAAAATCATTAGCATTCTATGGTAGTTAAATTTTTTTGTCTTTGTCATTATTACAAATATGTAATGCCAAAAAACATTACTGGTAAGTATTAAAAAAAGTGTTTCAATGTGAAATTATTAAGTTTTTAATTGTTAGACATGGGTAAAGCATCAAGCTCCTAGCCAAATTTAATGCTATACTGCATTTAATATTTTGCTGTGTGTAGATTTCCACACCATCATTGAGGTACTACACAGGGCGCGTTGCCAGTTATTTTAAATGGTTGGCTTCCCCTATAGTTAAGTAAAATCAAGGCAAGTCAAGCAGGTGATATTTGAAAAAATCTGCAAATTTTTTTTATAATTAGCTTGATTTTTGTGGCAATGGTGAAAATGAATGAATTTGCTTTGGTATAACCTGGTTATTGATCGGTCTTGATTTTACTTAACTGTATAGTACTACTATTATCTACTAATTTGTTTTGAGCATGCGTAACATTTTGAATTTGTGTTTGTTTTTAGAAAGTGTTGTAAGATATACTTAATGCCATAAATCAATTTTTTGTTATTTTTCACTTAATTTTCATCTATTAAATAATTTAATAAATATTTTTTTTATTACATACATACAAAATGCTATGCATTAATATTTCTTGTTGTATTACAGCAAAATACAGACATGAACTTGTAAAATTCAGTTCGTTACTTTTAAAAATTGATTTTGTGGTGTGGTTCGCAACTACTTAAATATTTTTCAGTAATATATTCATGCTAAACTATGTAACTAACTACATTTTTTTTTCATTTATATGGACTTGGCATTAAAAGTGTTGAACACATATGTCGATCAAAATTTTTATGAATACGAGTATACTATATGTACATACATATTATGTGTTTTTATATCAGCATTTTATAAAATTTTCATGCACGTATAATTAACTTTATATATTAATTTTTTTAAATTCAGTAAGTTTTGCCTTACGTTGTGATATATGTAATATGTGTATAATATATATCTGTATATTGATTTTTAGGAATTTTAGTAATTTTAAAAGGTTTATATAAAAATGTTCTCAGTGCATATCCTGCATGTGTTAAAAGAGTTTTTGTATATTTTTATAACACATTCTTTACAAACTGTATATTGGCACGATTTGCATTTAGTTTTAAGTCGTTTAACATTTCCGCAATGACAGCAAAATTGAGAGCAATTATCTGAATTTCTAGTTAAAACTGATTTTATAGTTTCTCTAAAGTTATTAGGATCTGGTAATTTTAAAAGGGATTTTTCACTCAAATAATGTATAATATACATTATTGCAAATAACCCACAGCTAACACCATCGCTTTGCCTAGTTCTTTCAGAGATTTTAAGAAATTTCTATTCTTTGTCTTTACAAAAATGTGTATAAAAACTTTCCCAATGCTCTTGACCACTGAAGTCACTGAAAGAATCTATGAAAATAAATTTTCGATGTAATAAATTTAATATACAAATGACGACTTTTTAATATTGGTATAATTATATAATTTGGCTTATATAATATTATTTTATTAAGTTTAGTAAAACAAATTGTATCAATTTAACAAGGTAGACTTAAGACATTTTTGAAGTTTTCTTTTATTATGCTAAGAATAGCACAATCTACAACAAAATTGGTTAATTGGTTTCCTATTTTTATCGACTTCCAATCTTCAATATCCAATATGTTGTAAAAACTAATATCAGATTGGTTTAAATTTGCATAGATTTTTTTAAACAAACTATTGTATCTAAAAAGGTATAAATTAACGTTTGTTTGCTTTTTATGGCTTAATTGTTCAAATTTCATTGGATCATAGTAAGTGTGCCTTTTTTAATTCTTGTTACCTCGCGGAAATTTGTTTCATTTATAGCATCAAGTTTAATGATATCTTCAATGCTTTCAGGCATTGCGAACAACTTCTTTACTTTTTTTGCATTTAACAGATGTTTAGGCTTAATAGCTTTTTGTTTCTTTAGACTTTTCTTTTTCCATGTTTCTTTTGGCTCAAAAGTTCTATTAATTCATAGTCATGCTCTTTAGAAATTTGTAATAAACCATGCTTTTCATTTATAGCAGGCTCTTTTTCTTCATTTTTTTCTACATCGAACATATCGTACTGATATCGAAGTTCTTTTAAAGAACTGATACTTTCTTTTCTGTCAACTTTTGTGAAATCACCTGGCCGAACAGCTCTATTGTTTAGAAGAATATGCTTTTGCAAATAAAAATTAAATTCCACTGGAGCCTTACTTATATGATCACCCGATGGATCTATCACAATCCCCATTATGTTTGTCCACATAGGTAGAAATGGGCAATATTTTTTGACAATAAATCTACAAAAATCTTCATTTTGATATTCATTTATATCATATTTTATTATTTGATCGTTAAAACTGTCGTATACATAATTACATATATTTTCAAAAACCTTTTTAAAAGGACTACGAGAAGCAATAGATTCTAAATTATTTAATTGTTCGTCATTGAAGGAAATCATATTTTCGTAATCATTTTCGTTTATATCTAGAAAACGTTTTTTTAAAATTGCATAACTGTTTTTGAAATCATGGTTTTTCTGCGGGCTTAAAAGAACAATAAAAATATGTTTAAACCAGAATTTGCATTCATCCATTGTTTTTAGATCAAAAGCTAAAGTTAAAACACTTTTTAATAAATGCCTTAGTTTATGTTTTTTTCCGATTTTCATATTTAAGTCTTTACAAATAATATGAATGTAGTGAGCTTTGCACCACTGCACAATAACTTTAGGTCTTGAAGTTAAACTTTTGTTTTCTAGGTATTCAAAACAATCGCTAAGATATTCGGAAACATTTTGATCATTGCAACATTTTAATATACCTCCAAATAGAGCGTAGCTTACATCAGTACAAACTCTTTCGAAAAATGGCCACTTATATTTGTGCTCTTTACAATATATTTGCAATCTTTCAAATATTAAGCATATATCAACAATTGTGTGGCGAGACAATATGGCCGTCAAAACTGGAATAATCATTTTTAGTTTCTTTATTCTTATGACCATTTTATATATTAAAACTCGCTTTTCTGCGCATTCAATTTGTCGTACACTTTGTCCAGTTGCATCAAAATGTATTGTATGATTTGCGTCTTTTAATATTTGTGTGTTTTGATAAAAAGTTTCGAAGGTTTTATCTGCCCAGCAATGTATTGCTAATGGTGACGCTATATACTGTATATATCCTAGATAATATCCTTGCTGCATACGGTAAACGTCAATAAAAGGGTTGGGATCACAAAAATTGTCGAAATTATATTCAGACTTGCATTTACGCAACGTTGGTAGTTTTTGGATATTTTGAAAGTTTCCACTTTGCGCTATTTCATCAGACGCTTCGAGAATCTTTTCTTTTCGGTAGATGTAAGCGCTTTTATTTTGGAGATTTTTCTTCGCAATAGCTCGTGTTACACCACGAATTTGTGCAACACGTTTTTCTCCAATTGCATGAATAATTTCACCTGTTCTATAAACAAAAACTGTTCCGTCTAAATTTAAGTACTTTATGTTAAAAAACGAAATAATACATGCGTTATTTCTTTTTCAATACTCCTGTCTTAGCACATCAATTATTAGTTTATTTTTAGTTAACTTAAGGTTCTGAAAATCGTTTGCTTCGAAAAGCAAATCGGGGTTTATTTTAAAATTGCAATCTGCAACTTTTGGTTTAAAACGACGAATTTGTTTCACTGCTTTTGCCGGTACGCGAAAAATACGTTTATTAATTTTTT
Organism: Cistogaster globosa; assembly: GCA_937654795.1. Taxonomy (NCBI): domain Eukaryota; kingdom Metazoa; phylum Arthropoda; class Insecta; order Diptera; family Tachinidae; genus Cistogaster; species Cistogaster globosa. The sequence goes on from OW569407.1 coordinate 45,022,476, forward strand.
CTTTCGGATTATCACTTTTCCGATAACTTTCAAATTGTGATACATCTAAGTTACAATCTTCGGTTTCAAAGGGACCAAAAGGCTTATTACATTTTTTTAGGTTTTCGGTACCTTTGCTATGGGTACTGCTTTCTTTAAAAGATTTTTTATTATTGGTGTCTTTATTGAGACATATACAGTTTTCGTTTGTTTTATTACAATTAGAAAACTTATCTAAAGCACCTCTTAACGTTAATTTTACTTCTTCGAGAAAGCATTTTAAAATATATTCTATTTCCTTTGAGCCTCTTTTATCCTAAAAAGAAAAAAAAGCATATATTAAACCTTAATAAATTTCTAATTTTCACTTTTTAAATAGTCTTACCATCGGACTTTGCGTTTCGCTTGATCGTGTTTTTTTGTCCTAAAATGTATATATTATTATTATTTAAATAAGCGAAATTGTACAAACTAGTAAATTATAATTCCTTACCGTTTCAATCTCAAAATTTGTTGACATTTCTTGAGTATTCTTCTCTTCAAAAACACTTTTTTCTTTGATGTGTTGAACCGAAATCTAGAAAAACTTGTTTTTATAAGAATGTTGTGGAAAATTTAATGTTAATGTACATACATGTTTGTGTTCCTTTAGGCAAATAAGAGCATCAAATGCATATATCTCATGCTCGATCAAATTTTTCCCACCAACTTTATTCACAAAGTCTTCAGTAATATTTTTATTTCGCAGTGGATCCTAAAAAAACTTGTTCTAAGTAGAATGCTGTAAAAATGTTAAAAGTATATACGTGTTTGCCTTCTTTTAGCGAAATAAGGGCATCTAAAGCACATTTTTCTAGTTCGGTCAAATTCTGTCCACCTACTTTATTTGATAACTCTTCAGTAATGTCATCAATTTTATTACAAACATCACTTTTCTTCAGAGTTCACAAGCAATGACCGAATCTGTAATCATGAAATTATCATTAATTTTTGTACTTATTTTTTATTGTAATCGTCATACCCTTTTTAAGATTATTTTCCGATTTTTTGTATTATTTGCTAGTTTATAACATAACGGCTGATCTTTGTTGTAATCGGAGAATATTTTGGTATAAAAAGAATTATTTTGGTAATATTTAAGATTTTGAACATTTAAGCCTGCGTTTAATTCCATCACCAAAATGGTCATAAGTTTTTCTTTATTTAAAACCATTTTCTATTAATTAAAAAAAGAAGCTATAGATTTTAAAAAGAACATAAACTACTGAATAGTGGGTAAAAATGAAATTATTTGCTATACAGTTGTCAGATTAAAAAATCAGGTTATTGGTCAAAAATTAAGTCACATTTATTAATAAGGAGATAATCATGCTATATTTTTGTGGGATATATTTTTAATTACTTTTATTTTAATTTTTAAAGCTATAAATTTCTTAAAGACTATGATTAAAGTTAAGATAATAATATAACATACAGGGAACCTATTAAGGTATGGTAAAATTATTGCTTGAAAACTTGTTTCTGATGTGTAGGGCGCTTAATACGAATTATAATAAGGTTACTATCAGAGAATTCTCAAACATGTGTGAGCAAGTACACATCATAGTTTTTGCTGCTTCTTTCATAAATGTGTGAGAGGGTAGAAAATAATTTTGTTTTTTCATTTATGAATGAGTTAATTAATTTTTTCTCTTTCTATTCAAAAGTGAAAATATTTTTTTTACACAAGTGCACATTTATGAGAATTTTACAATTTTGATAATTTTTAAAAGTGAAAAGACCGTAGAAAAAATTTTTCATAAAGCGTTCGCGTATGTGCATATGCGCATATTTTGTTATGGACTGCTGCCGGCGTATGTAACAAAAAGGTTTTTTTTTTATTTTGAAGTATATGTTTGTGTGAATGTAGATGTAAAATTGTACTTATGACTTACATGTTATAGTCAACTACATTCTGCGGTAACCTTTAGAATTTTACATAGTTTTCTCTACTAGTTATTTTAAAAGCAAATATTTGGTTTATTTATATATTTTTATAATATGATTTAAAAAATAAATATATATATATAAAATAATATTATATATATATTATATTATATTATATTATATTATATTATATTATATTATATTATATTATATTATATTATATTATACTATACTATATTATATTATATTATATTATATTATATTATATTATATTATATTATATTATATTATATTATATTATATTATATTATATTATATTATATTATATTATATTATATTATATTATATTATATTATATTATATTATATTATATTATATTATATTATATTATATTATATTATATTATATTATATTATATTATATTATATTATATTATATTATATTATGTTATATTATATTATATTATATTATATTATATTATATTATATTATATTATATTATATTATATTATATTATATTATATTATATTATATTATATTATATATATATATATATATATATATATATATATATATATATATATATATATATATATATATATTATATATATATATATATATATATATAATATATCTTCAAAAAAAATAATTTAATAATTTAATTTAATTCTTTCATGATTTAATAGTATTCCCCTTTTTCCGATCCCAGCTTTGGGATTTTAGAAAATATGAGGTAAAGTCAAAATTTCGATGTAAAATAGGTCAAATTGAAAGACTTACATCTTCTACAAGAATGATCACTTTTATACCTAAGAGTCCACCCTAAATACGGGCGTTAGGCACGACGTAATTTAGCGTCTAGTTTTTACGCTGTAATGAGTAACTTAAATAAGAGCGCCAACGTTATGAAACGAACAGTATTGTTTACTTATCTTATTTGCTAAAAACCACAAAATTAAAATAATTAAGAGAGATAAAATCGCGAAATTGACCTTAAAGTAGCTGTAATGTCATTACTGTTGGATATACTTTTGTATATACCACAAAAAAAAAAAACAATAACAACACTTCTTTTGCAGCCAACTTCACTTTTTACGCGCAGTCAAAATTGGACTTTTCAATTGTCCAACGTTAGCGTCGCGCTATTTGGGTTGGTCTCATACATTTTATATGGGCTCGTATTTACGGTGGACTGTATTTGATTTAAACGTACACACATATAGTTAGCTTAAACAAAAAATTTTTATACTTTCCTTAAGAAAATTTTTTTCTATATAAAAAATTAGATTAGTGGCCATTTTTGGGCTAAAATAAACAAAAATGCAATAATTTTGGAATTTTTTAAGCCAGAAAAGATATGATCTTCAGATCTTTTTTCAGAATATTTTAAATTTTATTTGCTAACTATGGTAAAAAACTCAAACAATTTTGCCTAAAAGTGTACCCAATATTTCGAAAAAAAACTGGACCAGGGTATCCAAAAATCAAACATTTTAATTTTAAAATGCTTATAACTTGATCATCTTTAAACATAAACATGCAGTTTGAAGCACCGTTTTGTAGGTATGGACGAGACCTATAAGACCATGTAAAATATTTAAAAATCAGACAAAAATTGAAGAAATGCCAAGCGTTAGAAAAATTTTCAGGTTCAAGGTACGCAACTTTGAGACCACATAGCGCCATCTTTGGAAAGTGGATGGTACCTAGCTCCAAAACTTAAGCTCAAGTACTCCTCTGCTATGCTCATGCCAAATTTTGGATTCATCGGCCTTGTGGTTTACAAATGGCTGAATTATTTCCAAAATATTTTGATTCTGCCCCACTGAGCAATGCTAATACAAACATTTATGTATGTACGATCGCAGGCAGAAATTTTTTGGTGTTCGTTTATGAGAAACTGTAAAATACTAATTTTTGAACGTTCGTTTATGTAAAACAGCAAAAATGAGAATGTTCTTATTCATCACTTATCAAATGTGAATAATACAGAAATTTTTTGATGTTCACTCATAATATATGAATGTTAGAAAAAAAACAGATGCACACATTCATGTATGATCGCAGGCAGAAAGTTTTTTGATTTTCGTTTATGATCGTGGAAAATAAAAAAAAATTTTGATTTCTCATATATGAAAAAATATCATAAATGTTGGTATTTGAATGCTCATACATATATGAAAATATTTGAACCCTGTTTACTATACCTATATTTTCATTCCACCACAGAAACCTTTACAAACATGAAGGATTAGCTAGATAAGCTTAAAAAAAGTATAAATTCTGATAGTAGAGTATAGTTTTTTCAATTTAAAAAAATTAACTAGTACCGAAGTAAACTTAAATTACATAAGCAAAAAAAGAATACCACCTTTTTGGAGAAAATCCTTAAAAGTACGGTATTTTTTATTTATTCTCAATTCAAAGGCTTGTACCTTTATAACGAAAAGCGCTATCAGAACAAAACTTTAAACTTCTAAATTTCTAAATGTATTTAAGAATACAACAAATGTCTTAAAGTAAAAATTCGATAATTTATAAGTGCACTACGCTAAAAATACTAAGTTAAGGTGAGCCAAAATTAAAAAAATTGTAAGCCAATTTTCTTTCAAACTGAAAGCGATAACCTACACATGTAAGCACATTTTTTTATAGATCTTTTCAACGTCTAATTAAAATTAAAAAAACTTAACATTTAAGTTAAAAATAAGCTTTTTATGACATTTAAAAAAAAATTATGTCCCCAAAAATCCCCAATAAACAATTTCAACTATCCCCAAAAATCCCCACTACAAATAATAGTATTTTTTATATTGAATTAGCATAAGCTATATATTAAATTGATTAACAAAATTGATTAGTTCTGAATCAATATCTTCTATCTTGTTGTTGTTGTTTTGATTTTTTTGACACCTTTTCATTTATCGGTTTTAGGAATGAAAATATATATATTCATTTATATGGGTAAATTGCACACTTATAGGGGTATACCCTATAAACGGCTAATTTTTCGAAAATGACAACCCTACAGTAGGGCATTTATTTATTAAAATGCGTTTTGATTTTTTTGGCACCTTTTCATTTACCGGTTTTAGGAATGAAAATATATATATTCATTTATATGGGTAAATTGCACACTTTAGGGGTATACCCTATAAACGGCTAATTTTTCGAAAATGACAACCCTACAGTTCGATTTGTAGGGTATTTATTTATTAAAATGCGTTTTGATTTTTTGGCACCTTTTCATTTATCGGTTTTAGGAATGAAAATATATATATTCATTTATATGGGTACATTGCACACTTATAGGGGTATACCCTATAAACGGCTAATTTTTCGAAAATGACAACCCTACAGTTCGATTTGTAGGGCATTTATTTATTAAAATGCGTTTTGATTCTTTTGGCACCTTTTCATTTATCGGTTTTAGGAATGAAAATATATATATCCATTTATATAGGTAAATTGCACACTTATAGGGGTATACCCTATAAACGGCTAATTTTTCGAAAATGACAACCCTACAGTTCGATTTGTAGGGCATTTATTTATTAAAATGCGTTTTGATTCTTTTGGCACCTTTTCATTTATCGGTTTTAGGAATGAAAATATATATATCCATTTATATAGGTAAATTGCACACTTATAGGGGTATACCCTATAAACGGCTAATTTTTCGAAAATGACAACCCTACAGTAGGGCATTTATTTATTAAAATGCGTTTTGATTCTTTTGGCACCTTTTCATTTATCGGTTTTAGGAATGAAAATATATATATCCATTTATATAGGTAAATTGCACACTTATAGGGGTATACCCTATAAACGGCTAATTTTTCGAAAATGACAACCCTACAGTAGGGCATTTATTTATTAAAATGCGTTTTTATTTTTTTGGCACCTTTTCATTTATCGGTTTTAGGAATGAAAATATATATATTCATTTATATGGGTAAATTGCACACTTATAGGGGTATACCCTATAAACGGATAATTTTTCGAAAATGAGACCCCTACAGTTCGATTTGTAGGGCATTTATTTATTAAAATGCGTTTTGATTTTTTTTGTCACCTTTTCATTTATCGGTTTTAGGAATGAAAATATATAACAAGAAATATGTAAAAATTTTTTCCATTTTTCAAATTGTTCACTTATTGGTTGGCTAAAAACAAAATGGAAATAAAATAACATACTTTTTGCTACTATTAATGGTTATTAAATTATGTATTTTAATACTCTTCAGCATATATACCAAAATTATCAACAATGTGAAAAAGTATGATATTTTTTATTTTCTCGGTATGTTTTCTTCACTTGCGTAGAGTTTGTTTTCTTCTCTTGCGTGGAATTGATTCTAGAATATTCCTTGAGATTATTTACAATTGAAGCAAATTGTCGGTGTAATATCATTACGGTTAAATGGCGAAGTGGGGTGAGGGTGATCCTCGTTGGATTGTTGAGGAACGGCCTGACGCTATAAATGTTAACAATTGGCACTGGACTGAAAAGAATGCTACGTCATGGTCGAAAGATAAATTTAGTCAACTTTTTACAAATTTTACTATAGGTATAAATAAATATTTTTCAATTAGTAATTTTATGCTGACGCATATTTCTATCTTTAATTAAGCTGATGATACAAATATCAAGTGCACAGTGGAAAAAATAGAAAAATGCTTGGGCGAAGCAACAGCAAATAATCGAAAGGGGAAGCTTATTTTTTTTTATGAGTGGGATCTACTTCTTAAGTGGAAGGGTTCTTTATCAAACTCAAATTCACCCTTATATACTGGAAAAATTTCGATCCCTAACTTGTCAGAGGAAAACGATATAAATGAAATTGAAATAACTGTTACTGTTGATGAATCTGATGATAATTCGGAAACATTAAAACAGTTCATGTACAATGTTGGTAGGGAAAGGATTCGACAGTTAATAAGTTCTTATATTACAGAACTTAAGGAGGAGTATTCTAAAAATTTAATCTTACCTATTAAAAGCTATAATAATTTCACAGAAAAGTGTGTAAACTCCGCAAGTGTCAATTCATGTGGCGCAAAAGAACTATTAAAATCTGATATGAATTCGATTCTAGCAACAGGGTGCAAACTGGATGAACGTACAATATTTATTGAAGAAGACTTTAAGTGTAGTGCAAATGATTTGTATAATGTTCTTACCAAATCCTCATTGGTAGAAGCATTTACTAGAGGACCAGCTGATATTGATGCAAGTCCTGGCGGAAAGTAAGTAACTATATGTATATTATAGAACAATTCTAGTTTAACGTACCTAATCCAATAAAATGACATCCATTGTAATACGAGGAGTAAACAATAAAGTACACAAATTTCAGGGGAATTACTTTGTTTCTGAATTAAGGACCTCTAAATTAAATCTGTAGAAAGCGAAGTCGGTGTTATTCATACCATAGGGGACAAAATCTTTGCGTACAGCTAAAAGCCGGCTACGCAGTAAATCTTTTGAAAAAGTAAAATAGTTTTTTTCTTACCAGATTTTGTATTTTTTTTACCTTGTTAAATTAAACAGGATCTTAAATACCGCCTTAAATACTCGATATTAGCCATATCTATACACATAAAACAGTAATAGGGTCATTAATGTACATTAAATATTCTTTGAAAATTTTGGTGGTGGTGTAGATAGTAATCGAAACGGAATACGAAACAGCAATTTTTGAAATTCTGGTCTGTTTGTGTTCGCCTCACGTGAAAACTGCTGGATGGATTTAAAGGCCAGAACCCACTATCATACACAACCGTACGATTTAATCACACAAAAATCTAATTGAATTTTGTCTTACTTTAATAGTCGTTTCGAAATGGCATCGTACGTGCCTCACTATCATAAAAAAAAGATGCTTTTAATATTTTGTTGTTGCTTTCTCATCTTCAAAAAAAAAAAAAAAAAAAAAAACCCTGATCGCATAGAAAAAATCGTTTTATGAATTATTTCAAAAGATTATAAAATCGTACAGATCTGTCAAAGTCTGTTAAACACATACACTTTTAATCCACACTATCATACTTTTTGAGCACACATGCATTTTTTGACAGATCATACGACTGAGTATGATAGTCAATCCTGGTCCTACATAAAATTTGGGTGGAGGTCCTTTAGAACCTTGATTTAAATATAGAGCTTATATACAGGCATGTTCTGACAATCGGAAAACGCCTAAAACTTGCGATGTGAGTTGAAATCGCATAAAAGGTGTTCTGTAGTTCACAATCGCAAGAAATTTGGCGACGTGAAATCGCAAGCACGGACTGAAGTGAAGTTATAAATTTCATTAAAAATAAACTTTAAAACAATAATAAAACTATACACAAATAAAAATTAATATGTTTTCTTTTTTTTATCAAAATTTATTTATATTTTTACACAATTAAAGTGTTAAACAATAAATTTAAAATATGCCCTTTGTTTTATCAACTGTTTGTGTTGGCTTTTTCTTGAGTACTTGCGATTTCATAAAAACAGCTGTTCTTTTTGATGTTCGAAAATATATTAGTATTAGTGCGGTTAAATGTTTAGTCGGTAGTCAAATAAAAATGCGGTTATTTACATTTTAAAATCTTAAAAAAATATTCAGTGCTTATTAAATGGGCGATTTAAGTGTTAATGTACGTTAATAAATATATCTCAATTATTTTTAGGACGATCTGCGTTTTGAACGTGTATGTTATAAGTCCCAATTCGCACGATGCAAGTATTTAAGCTGAACTGATTAGGTTGTAGGCAACGGGGTGAGGTAAAATGAAATGAGTACAGACTTGCTTGTACTTGCAATTCGCTTTGCTTCCATATTCGTAAAACAAAAAACACAGATGTGTGTGTGTACATTCATGCAAAAATCTGAACAATTTAAGCAATAAGACTTGTACTGTGCGAACGCTAATGAAAGTTCAAAGAAGAAAATGAAAATAAGCAGTCTTATTTTCCTGCATCGTGCGAATTGGGACTAACTAAAAATTTAATCAAAAATATTTTTAAGTACTGATTACTCACGATCTAAGTAATCTTTTTCTTTAAAGTTGCTAAATGCAACATCACTAATAGAAATTTCATTTGTCGCCAAATTATTTCTTGCTTTGTATAAAATTTTTAAATTAATAAATATTTATTGGATTGGAATATCCAATAGATTGAAATTATCTCTAAGCATCCGTTTTTTAATTTCTTCTTTTTTTAATTTCATGCAAGAAGGCTGCTGCCATTTTTTTAATTTTCTTTTGATTTTTATGTTTTGCACCGCAAAATCATATGTTTTTGTATTTCGAACATAAGTTTGAGAAAAAGCAAATCGCAAGCAAAACGCGTGAGTTTCAGAACATGTAAAACAAAAGTTGGCGTTTTTGAAATCACATGCGATTTCAAAAACGTGCAAGTGTCAGCACATGCCTGATAGAATTTATTTTATATTTAAATCAAGGTACTAAAGGACCTCCACACTAAATCTTATTTAAGGCCAGGATTGACTTTTGTTTCGTAAGACTAAGTTATTTCGTATTTTAATAAAGGGACCAAATTAAGTGGGCTGCCTGCCTAATCTAACCTAAGCTATTTCGTAGAGGCACTGGAGACACAAATGTGAAAGCATCTAATTTATCCGTATAATGGTACTAACACAGTTGTCAGAACATTTTATAGATGGAAAATGTTGACACTACAGATCTCTACAATAAATATTTAAAAACACTTTTTTCAAAATTTGAATTTTAAGAAAATTATATATGACACGCAGACGAAGTTGTGGGCACTGCTAGTTATATATAACTTTTTTGGAGGTACGTAACTCCGAAACTAAGGGTTGCCGCCAAATTTTTCACTACATTTTTTTAATTAAAATTACAATTTACACATTGTAGGCAATTTTATTTTTGGAGCGGTGCTCATAAACAAAAGTTGTCAATATTGTTATTTAAAAGCTTTTGAAGACAATGGGTTAATGAAAGACAGATGTAAAAAAATTTTATGGCTATATTAATGATTATCTTCCTGATGGTAAAGGATAAATTAAAATTTTTTTCCTTTTGTTTAGTCAGCCAACTATGATTGCAAAAAGAAATTGTGGGTCTTATTCCCTCTTCGTTGTTCATATTAATAAAATTAAAATGTTTTCTGCTTGTATATTCGAAGAGTAAAACCAAAGTATATCTATAACAAGTACATGCAGGAGCTCAGGCGATATTTGTTAACATCACCCAATATGTCAAAGTTTGTTTATATTTTTATTCTTTGTTTGCTTTTTTCAGTTTTCTTCATGTTTCTTCCGGGGATGGTAAACGAAATTTTCCGATTACAATTTTAAAGCTCAAATTGAATTAAACATAGTTTTCACAAATTCTTGCTTTAATTAACATTTCTATATATATAAACAGATTATTGTGTTATATTTTTGTTATTATTATTTATTAAAATTGATATTAACTTTTTGTATTACCACAAAATACTATCATAGCCACTTCCCCATCTCTGAATTGTAGTTAGCTGCTTTTTGACACATTGGGAGATTCTTACATAAACAAAATGCCTGTTGTTGTTTTAATGTTGTATTTGTTGTAGACTTGCATGTACTTGATATAGATATAGGCTGACTTCCAAAATGTTAATTGCTTTGCATTCGAACAAAGTATACTGTTTCATAAAGCCGCTGTACAAAATATTTACAATGTATACGATTTCAAAACGTCAACAATGAGTATTTTTAAGGCAGTAAAAAAGCAACCAGGCATCAGTTTTTTAGTTGATGCCTTGTTTGGTATTCGTTTGTTTACTCATAAAAAATTAAAAAAACAACCACAAAACGTTTTTGCTGGCAAAGAAAAAAAAGTTAATTTGTTTTTAAATAATTAATATATATAAATAGCAAAAATTTATTTTTAACATATTGCAGCGAAAAAAATGAAATCATGAGCAAAAAAAAAATTGCTTCTAATAACAAGGTTGCGAAATAAACCTGATTTTTTGCTCAAAGCGCAAGAAGCGCAACGTTTTGTGGGAAAGTCTTGAGAGAAATTAAGGATGTGGATGAGACCTTTCCCTTCTCGAGGGATGATGTCACCAGAAAGTTTTTAAAATTCTGTGAGACTTATAAAAGAATTAAAAAGCGCAACAACACTTCTGGAGAAGAAGCCACATCTTGGCATCCGGCATTTTTGCAATAACTTCTCAAAAATTAACAATTTTTTGTATTTTTCTACACTGTGTTTTGGCTTCAGTAAAACATTCCTTTTTCTTTTAATAGATTTTATTACAGCGAGGAAATTTTGTGCAGAGTTTCCACTCGTATTTTCTGATGGTTTAAAAAAATTACCAAATAAAAATTTTACTCCCGACCTTTCCATTTTCGTGTTAGTCAGTAATAAAAATGGTGCATTGCAACATTCCTGTTTCATAATGAAAATTGAAACAAAGCATAAAGTTGCGTTGTATCGGAACTTTGCATATGAAAAAAGTTTAAATGCCGCAGTAAAACTGTATACAAACTTTGTATTCATACATTTTGGAAGTCAGCCATACTTTGAGTAAAACTTTATTTTTTTATTGAATTTACAAAAATGACTAATGAGTAACCTTTATACGCATACTAGATTTTTTGAATTTTTTTAAACAAAGTTTTTTTGTTATAGATTTAAAAATAGGGTAACATAAAAATTAAAGTAATTATATATACTTTATGTTTGACAGTTTGCAACCCTTACTCCTACAAAATTATGGAATTTTAAAATTTTAAAGAATTAACACAATCGTACAAAATTTACTATTCGTTTTTTAACCTATAAAAAAGTTAGTAACAACAATTTTCTGGTATTAATATGAATGCGGAAAATGATGGCTGTCACAAATAAGATGAAATGCAAAGCCTACTGCAGAATTTAATCCAACAGATGCGGTGTATAAGGATAGTAAAATGATTAAGGGTCCTAAGTCCCAGTAGCCAAAAAACGTTACTAATTTTTTTCTTTATAAAGGTATGAGCCAGTTTAGCATTAAAATTATCTACTACCGAGATTTATGAGAAATAAATGCGAAATACTGTTTAGGCAATCTTAAATTCCCATCTTCTAGATCTGAGATTGTAAAATAATATGTTTCGTTTCTTGATTTTTGTCTTTACATCATTTCATAACAGAGAAAAATAATCTTGTCTTTCTATTTCAGTGTCTGCTACTGACAAAAGTTTTAAGTAACGTATAATTTTATAATCGTATATATGAGTGATCATTGTCTGCCCAAAAAGTAGTTTAACGAATCCGACTCACCCTCCTCCATACCCAATGCAAATTTTACCCTTTTATAGATGTATCCGTCAACTACTCTATAGTCATGTAATTTAGATTTTTGAAACTCGATTTTTAATTTTTTATTTTCAAGGGTTTCAAAAGCTCGATTAAAGGTGAAATTGGCAATGCCAGTTCTACTGCAATTATCTTGCCTTTAAACACCGGTATAATGCATCTGAAACAATACTTTTTTTCGGCATTCTTTTGAAAAGCTAAAACCTCTTAACATGTCTACCGCAGGGTATTCTAGTTATGTAGCCTAATTTAATTTTTGTGACATAATAGAAATTCCATTGTTTTTATTTGACCATTACAACTGACATCTAGTATAACTGTACCTTCAATACGCTGCTGATGTCCATCGGCTGTCCTTACATTGCGTATGCCACATCTATACTTTTAAGTTTTAATAATATTATATCTCCGGCAAAAAAAAAAACGTTTGCTTAACTAATAATGCAAAACAATTTTGTCCTGTATGTTCAGCAAAATGTATGGTCTGTTGTCCTTCACTTTGGCTACTAATGATGATATAATAAATTTACCTAATAGCTATCTTCTATTGTAAAATTCGTGAATTCTTCGAGAAGATCTTTTAGGTTTTTTCTCTGATTTTGCACTAATAAATATTCTATTTCTCGCACGGCTGTACTCTTCAAAACGCATATGATAGGGTCTTTATCTATGTCAAGTTTTTCTGTGACAATTGAATTATTTTTAAAGCAATTCTTCCAGGTTTGCTTATCATAATCGTTTTTTTTTTAATGCATTGTTTATATTCGAAAGTCTTCTTTCAATTTGGATGTCCTTCCATTTTTATACGGATATCCCTCAATGAATTTTCACAATTCCAGCATTTACGTGTCTGTAACAGTAAGCAAACTTCATAATTTTCATCAACATTTTGATTTGTCCCCAACTGTTCTTCGACCCTGACGACTTCTGTTACCTGTCCCTTGGAATATAAGCGTTTATTTGAATGCATGATTTCGAAATTATCAACTTGGGTGATATCTAAATGTAGAAGTTCATGTCTTACTTCGGGTTTTAACTTCCGTTGGATATTTTAACAACTCAAAATCAGAAAAAAGAATTTACAAGTTGTCGCTCAGAGCTAAAATTGCATCATAAAATTTGTCAAAGGTCTCGCTTTATTTTAGTTTTCTTTTTAAAATTATGTCCTTGATATCAAATCTGTCTTACTATCCTTGTACCGACTTTTTAAAGCGTCGCCCAGGACCTCCCAATCTATCTTGTCGCAACTGCGATAAAACGTCGAAACTATATTAGGACTTTACATTCAAAGAGAATGTGAGCGTGTTGGCATCAGTTTGACTTTGTTAATGTGTTAATTCTATGTATAAATTTGTCCACAGATATGTGTCAGGAATGTTCTGACACTCGCGCGTTTTTAAAATCGCATGTGATTTTTTACAAACTTATCTTCGAAAAACAAACACATATGATTTGACGGTATAAAAAACAAAAGAAAAGTAAAAAAATGACAGCAGCCTTCTTGCTTTGTTTAATTTCTTCAAATAAACACTAAATTAATAAGAAATCAAATTAAAAAAAACGGATGCTTAGAGATAACCTCAATCTATTTAAAAATTTAACACAAAAGAAATATTTTGGCGACAAATGGAATTTCTATTAGTGATGTTGTATTTAGCAAAATTAGATTTAGATTACCGAGGTCGTCAGTAATCAGTACGAAACGCAGATCGTCCTAAAAGTAGTTGAAATAAATCTATTAACGTACCTTAACACTAAAATCGCCCATTTAATAATCACCGAATATTTGTTTAAGATTTTAAAATTAAAATAACCGCATTTTTATTTGACTACCGTTTAAACACTTAACCGCACTAATACTAATATATTTTCGAACATCAATAAGAACAGCTGTTTTTATGAAATTGCCAGTACTCAAGAAAACAACCAACACAAACAATTGATTAAATAAAGGACATATTTTAAATTTAGTATTTAAAACTTTAATTGTGTAAAAATAAAAATAGGTTTTAATAAAAATAAAAGAAAACATATTAATTTTTGTTTGTATATAATTTTTTTTGAAGTCGCCAAATTTCTTGCGGTTGTGAACTACGGAACACCTTTCTTGCGATTTCAACTCGCATCGCTAGTTTTAAGCGATTTGCGATTGTCAGAACATGCCTGTATGTAAAAAGTTTACTGTAAAACGTATTTTCCAGTCACGAACTATATTTAGGATCTTTAAGAGTTTCGATCTATATCTCCAGGTAGGTTATAAAGACTACCACTTTCTGTTATATCCTGATTGTTGTTAGTGTCCCAAATGTCCCAAATGTTCACCGTGTTCGTTTTGTCCAGTTTTTCGTTTATATTGCCAAAGAACAATTTCTTAATAGATCAGGGAACATCGCTATTTCATTTCTGCATTCAATTAAGAAATCAAGTACTTTCCTGTTCTGTTGCCTCCCGCCGAGTCTGCAACCGCGTTTTCGGTCGTGAGCCTCGGTATATTGCAGTTATTTTTCCCCACAAGCCCTCCTTTTGGAAAAAGTGATTATACAGGTCTATAGTATTGGCCTTAGAGAACAATTTCTATAAGGTGGTATTGCATGAGACCTCTCCAATTGGCCGCACTGCCCAAAATCCTTCACAGAAATCACACATATTGGCCAAATATAGTTTTCATCATTTTTTCACTATTTATAAACTCAATTTGGAAAAAGTGTTTACGAGGGCTGCTTTATATATTTCTGGCCTGGCAACACTGAGTGCTGCCAAGTGCAATCTGACATTTCCATTTGAAACTTTGTCATTAAGCATAATCGTACTCAAAACGGTTTGACGTACGACCATTATTTGTGTTGTTTACAGTGACTTGAAAAAATTAATATAGAAAAAAATGGAATTAACTCGTGAACATTTTCATTTTTCACAACTTTCGACGTGGATTATCACGACAAGAGTGCATTGATGAACTTAAATCTTTGTATGGCGATGAAGCACCATCCTATAGCACTGTGAAAAATTGGTATAATGAATTTAATCGTGGCCGAAGCTCGCTCAAAGACGAATTCCGTGAAGGTCGTCCAAAAACGGCTGTTGTGCCAGAGAACATTGATGCCGTGCGTGAACTCATAATGCAAGATCGACATGCGACATACCGAGAGATAGAGACATCCTTCTACATTTCTTCCACCAGCATACATTCGATACTGCATGAACACCTGGCCGTAAAAAAGGTTTGTTCTCGTTGGATCCCGCACAATTTGAAAGTCGCTCAAAAAAAGGCTCGTGTCAATTGGTGCAAAGAAATGTTGCAAAAATACGATTGCGGTGCTTCAAAAGACGTTTATAAGATCGTCACAGGTGGGTCTTCAAAGATGAGCAAAATCCAACGAAAATTGTTCGTGGAAGAAGCACTTCGAAGCAAATAGTCGTCTGTTTCTTCGGCAAAACTGTGGTGACTGTTCCGCTTGAGCAACGTAGGACGGTCACTTCTGAGTGGTACACTACAATTTGTTTGCCTGAAGTCATCGGAAAAATTCGAAAAACCAACAAGAGAAGACGAATCCTTGTTCACCATGACAATGCGAGCTCTCACACATCGGCTCAAACCAGAGCCGTACAGCCCTGACTTGGCACCTATTGACTTCTTTTTGTTTCCGCACATCAAGAAAAAAATGCGTTTTCAACGATTTTCGTCGCCAGAAGAAGCTGTTGAAGTGTTCAAAAACCATGTTTTAGAGGTGTCTCAATCGGAGTGGAAAAAGTGCTTCGACAACTGGTTTGAGCGCATGCAAAAGTGTATAAATCATGCTGGAAAATACTTTGAAGAACAATAAAACCATTTTTGATTATAAATATTCGCATTTTCACTATTAGGCCAGAAATATATAGAGCATCCGTCGTATATGGGGAAATAGTATTTCCCTTAGTGAACACTTTCCATAAGGTGGTATTGCATGCCATCACTCCATTTGGCCACACTGGCCAAAATTCTTCACAGAAATTACACATATGGCCCATATTTAGATTTCATAATTTTTCACTATTCTGAAACTCAATTTGGAAAAAGAGTTTATATGGGGCAATATTATTGGTCTTAGTGAACACTGTCTATAAGATGGTATTGCATGCCACCTCTCCATTTGACCACGCTGGCCAAAATCCTTCACAGAAATCACACATATTGGCCAAATTCATGATTTTTTCACTAACAAATTCAATTTGGAAAAAAGTGTCAATAGTATTGGTCTTAGTTCACACATAAGGTGATTGGCCAATTTTGTGAAAATATCTTAGAGGCAAAAACTCTGTGAACTGAATTTTAACAAAAGTAATGTTAATTTATGTAAAAATACTTCAGATGGCTTTGAAATCTCTTTAATTTTATTATTTGTTAAACATTTATTTTTAAATATATTTTTAAATGTAAAAAGATTCGTGTTTTTCTTTGTATGTCGTTACGTCAAACATATTTAACTTCAGACTTGTATATGTTTTACGTAAGTCGTTACATCAAAAACATATAATTTGACATATTTATATCTTCACACACATATTATTAATTAGTTCTATAAGATATATCGTTATTCTAATTCGCAAATGTGTTAAGTCCCTTTTTTTTAATTTTACGGGAGACGCAAACAACTAGCTTTTTCAGTTTTTAAAATTTGTAAACTTTTTCAATGCAGTTGTATTTACGAAATAGCTCTCCTTAAATGACCTGGATCAAAAATCCATTTCCACAAAATCTTGGGAGGGAAATTCGAACTTTTCTGACTTAGCATTATTGTTTAGTAAATTTATTCGTTTTGTTCTGGACTTACCACATTTTCCTACAATCAATTTTAATTTTAATAATAAGCTTAATCTGTTAGAATAATTAAATTAAAATAGTAAAGTGATATAAAAAATAGAAAAAAGACTATTAATCAATTTATTAACAAGAAGACTGTATTGAAAATAAAAAATTATTGCAAAATTATTAAAATTAATGATAAAAAATAAAATATAAACACCGCGCTATAATGAATGAGTGCAGTGCGTGTAAATCAACGATAAGAGGCGAGACGGGAATAAGATGCCAAGGTGTTTGTGATAAAACTTATCATAGTTCAAAAAAATGTTCAGGCGTGGACCAATACTCGATTGGAATACTAGAAAATAACAATTTTGTGCGTTATATTTGTGGAGATTGTATCCAATATATAAGAAATGTTGATCTTGTGTTGGGTGAAATTCAAGATGGTGTAAGAGTCACAAAACAGAATTTAAAAGAATACAAAAGAGAGTTTGAAGCGTCACTTAAACAGAATGAAAATGAAATAAAACTTTTATTAGAAGCGATTGAAAATAGATACTCGGAACGCCTTAAAATTCTTGATGACACACAAAAGGCTTGTGAAAAAAATATTTTGGAAATAAAAAATTTGTTTGTTAATGTGAAAGAATATGAAAACAAAAATGAAGAAATGCGAAACAATATAGAACAAAACAACGAAAAGATGTGCAACGAAATAAAAAAAGCAATTAAAGAGACAAGTGTTAAACAAAATAAAATGTCGTTCGCGGATGCAATAAAAAAGAATACAGTGTTGCCAGAAGTAAAAAATCAAGTGCCATTAGTAATTAAACCTAAAGAAAAACAGAAAATCGAAAAAACAAAGGAAGATTTAAATAAAAAGGTAGATCCAATAAACTTTAAGATAACAAATATTGAAAATAGAAGAAATGGAACAATGATTATACAAAGTGAAAACACTGATGAAAGAGAAAAAATAAAAAGCGCAATCGAAAATAAAATGAGTGAAACCTACGAGATAAAAGTGCCGAGTGAATTTGAAATGTCAGTAATTATAACAGACATGACATTTAAATATGAAGAAAAAGATATTATTGAAAAATTAAAAAAACAAAACCAGATCCTAGAAAATAGTAAGATTGATTTAATAAAAATATATGAGACGAAAAGGAACAATAGATGCATATATAATGCTAAGTTAAAAATAAATAATGAAGCATATCTTAAAGTTATAGAAGCACAAAAATTAAATGTTGGATGGGAAAAATGCAGAGTATTTGATGGAACGGAGTTAACGCGATGCTTCAAATGTAATGGATTCAATCATAAGTCAGTGAACTGCAGAAATTACGAGATATGTCTTAAATGTCATGGAAGCCACAATACAAGGCAATGCAAGAAGGAACAATTAAATAAATGTATCAACTGTATAAGAAGTAACAAGAAACTCAATCTAGGCTTAAATGAAAATCACGCTACTACTGATAGAGATTGTCCTGTATACAGAAACAAATTAAATTTAAAAAAGCGAATAATGGGAATAA
The DNA here is from genome assembly GCA_937654795.1 of Cistogaster globosa. Lineage (NCBI taxonomy): Eukaryota > Metazoa > Arthropoda > Insecta > Diptera > Tachinidae > Cistogaster > Cistogaster globosa. The sequence continues at coordinate 45,041,039 of OW569407.1, forward strand.
ATGAATAACAATTAAAGAACTTATATGGATTATATACGAATGTACAAGGATTAATTAACAATTTTAATCAGGTCGAAGTGATTGCAGATATGGAAAAACCACATTTTATATTACTATCGGAAACACACCTAACAGATAATATAAATGAATCTGAAATACATATACCAGAATATTGCCACTATGCAACATTATCCAATTCAACGAGAACAGGTGGAGTTATGATTTATTATAGTAAATGGTGGGAGGTGAAACTATTATATGAAAAAGTTAGTGATTTCAAATACTGGATAAGCGCGTATAATGTAAAGTGCAAGAATTACTCGATGATATTAGTAGGGGTATATCGTTCGCCAAGAAGTCAAGAAGCTGAATTTTGTGATGTATTTGAGGAAGTAATTGAAGATCTATGTGAAAAAAATAAAGACATTGTTATTGTTGGAGACTTTAATATTGATTGGTCGAAGGAGAGTCTGTATAAGAAAAAAATAGAATGCATAATTAATGACAACGGACTGAAACAGATATTAAATAATTACACTAGAATAACTCAAGATTCGAAAACAATAATAGACTACGTTATAACTAATATAGCAAACATTAGTGCAAAAGTTAGCAATACAAATAAAGTATCAGACCATGAAATTATAGAAATTAAAATAAATAATATAAATATTTCAAACGATACTACAAACATAACAAAAATTTTCAAATACAGAAGGAACATATTCCAAAGAGAAATAAATCTAAAATTAAGTTATGAAGAAAGAAAGGATCTTAATTACAATGTTAAATTATTTGATGAAGTTATTGAGAAAACGATAGAGAAACTTTCGGTAAATAAAAGAATTTATGAGAAAAATGTAAAAAACAAATGGTTCAAGAGAGACTTACAAGTTCTTAAAACAGATAAAATTATAAAATACAGCACTGCTAAACATGTAAACACATATCAAGCATGGAATGAATATAAAAAAGCTAGAAATTCATATAAAACCCGACTTGAACATGAAAAAAATAACTATATTAATAAAAAAAATATGCAACACAAGAGATCAGAAACAAATGTGGAATAATATTAAAGATTTAGTGTTAAAAAATAAAAGAAATATAATTAAAACTGTGATATTTGATAATATAGAATATAAAACTAATTCAGATATAGCAAATCATTTTAACGAATATTTTGTGAATAGTATTAAGGAAATTAGAGATAAAATAGAACACGTGCAATATATTAATCAAATAAATGTGATAAATTCTATATTTAAGTTTCGTGAAATAACAAGTTTTGAATTAAAAAACGTCTGCAAAGATATAAAAAGGAAACCGGATTTTAATAACGTAAATATTCATGTGATATTAGATAATTGGAATACAATTGGTGAAATATTACTTAAAATTGTAAATAAATCACTAGAAACGGGTAAATTCCCAGAAAATTGGAAAACATCTATGGTAACACCTATCGAAAAAGTATCGAAAACAAATAAGTGCGAAGAATTCCGGCCTATAAATTCGTTAAAATTATGTGAAAAAATCCTCGAAAAAGTGGTAAAAAATCAACTTGAACAATATCTAGAATTAAACAATAATCTATCAAAATATCAATCAGGATTTCGAAAAAAATATTCTTGTGAAACGGCTGTAAATTACGTTATCAATAATTGGAAAAATATAAACAAAAACGAAAAAATAATGGCAATATTTCTCGATTTTAAAAAGGCATTTGAAACTATAGATAGAAACATCTTGATACAAAAATTATATAATTATGGTATACGAGATAAAGAATTAAACTGGTTTAGATCATACCTGGCAAATAGAAATCAAATAACAAGAGTTAACAGTGTAAAATCAAGTGCAATTAATAATGAATATGGAGTTCCGCAAGGGTCAATCCTTGGTGCCCTGTTGTTTATAATATATATTAATGATATGCCTAATGTGCTTCAAAAATGTGAAATTATACTATATGCAGATGATGCTCTCATATATAATATATCAGAAACTGATGAAGAATGTCAGATTAAATTAAATAGTGATATAGTAAACTTAAGTAAATGGTTAAAAATGAATAAACTAAAACTTAACGAAGATAAAACTAAAATTATGGAAATAAATATGAACAACAATACAGATTTTAAAATAAATGATAAAATAATAGAAAAAGTGGAAAAAATTAAATACCTCGGTTTTATAATAGATAAAAATATGAATTTTAAAGATCACGTGGATTATATTTGTAAAAAAATTGGCTTTTTTAAAAGAATAAGAAATAAAATTTCAATATTAACAGCAATAAATATATACAATACAATTATTAAACCACATTTTGAATTCGGTTCAACAATACTTTTTCATGCTGTACAAATGCTCAGATAGAAAGGTTACAAAAACTACAGAATAAAGCTATGAGGTCAATAATTAAATGCAACAGATATACCCCTATACAATTCATGCTTAATATGTTACAATGGCTTAATATACGACAAAGACTACAACTGAATACGTGTATGTTTATCCACAAAATGAAAACAGGAAAGGCTCCAGAATATTTAACACAACAACTGACTTACGTCAACGAAATTCAACCATATGACCTCAGAAATGCAAATGATTTCAGAATACATCGAGCTAAAACCAACGCAATGAAGAGATGTCTGCTTTACATGGGTCTACAAGTATTTAATCAATTACCTAATGAAGTAAAAAATGAAGAGAATATAAATATTTTTAAAAGAAAATGTATAACTTATGTTAAAAATAATTGTTATTAGAGCTAATTTAATTAATTGGTCAAAAATTATTATATGCTTTTTATAAAGTATTCTTAATACTACTATTTTAAACTAAATAAAAAAAAAAAAAAAAAAAAAAAAAAAAAAAAATTTCTATAATAATTTAAAAAAAACAATTCAAAGTGGAAAAAAATCAAAGGTGAGCATAGTAAAATTCATCGCGTAAGGTTGAAATTAAGATTCTTTAAACTTTCTTGCAGTCTTTTTTCTTTCTTGATAAAGTTTCTGCATATTGTGGAATGAAATCTACCTGCCTCCATTTGTGTATGGCCAATTTTAAAAATTTTTTGCACAATATCAATGCCATATTTGATAGCCAAATTAAACAGGGGCATTGCTCATACCACAATTTATATTTTAATACGTACAGCCATCGCTATAAAAGAGTAATTTTATTTGGATTTTCGTTTCGACAAGGAACTTTGTTTTCTGTTTAACGAACCCAAATACTTGCAAAGTTTTCGGAACTCGACCGCTTTCCAATTCACTCCACTTCACAAAAAACGAAAAGCTCCTTTATCTTTAAGATTAAAGAAAACCAAATTATGGACCTGAAGTTTCGTACGGCCTGCTTCCGATTTTGAGGTCATTAATGCAGATTGAAGGTTGACAGTGTAGACGTGTGTTTCATTGTCATTGTCATTGTCACTGTCTTTGATCTTTTCATTCCCAGCTTCTTTCTTTTCATGGTGAAGGTTCGTTTATTGTTAGTTGCTGAATACATGCTCATTTCTTTCTTATTAATTTGCATTGGCCTTGCTAAATATTTTAGCGACATTATTCTACTGTACCATATCGATAATTTAAAACAACGAATAACCTAGTAACCCTTTCTTCAGTATTTAAGTAAGGTAAACGAGCTCTCCCTTAACAATTCCTATAAATACAAATTTAGTTAGATCCTAAAAAACTGTCTTACAAAATTGTTTTTATAACTAATCAATTCAAACAAACCACTGTTGGTGTAAAAACGAGCAATCGCAGTGCGCCACTTTTTTTTGCTCAATGCGCAGCCGCAAAGTGCCTGAGGCAACCAATTCGTTGCTCTTGTGCAAAGAGCTGCGCTTTATAGTCAGTGTATTCGTATGGCATACTTCTCTTTTGTGTTTGCTTCCCTTGGCCTTGCTAAATATTTTAGCGACATTATCGTACTGTACCATATCGATAATTTAAAACAACGAATAACCTAGTAACCCTTTCTTCAGTATTTAAGTAAGGTAAACGAGCTCTCCCTTAACAATTCCTATAAATACAAATTTAGTTAGATCCTAAAAAACTGTCTTACAAAATTGTTTTTATAACTAATCAATTCAAACAAACCACTGTTGGTGTAAAAACGAGCAATCGCAGTGCGCCACTTTTTTTTTGCTCAATGCGCAGCCGCAAAGTGCCTGAGGCAACCAATTCGTTGCTCTTGTGCAAAGAGCTGCGCTTTATAGTCAGTGTATTCGTATGGCATACTTCTCTTTTGTGTTTGCTTCCCTGTATCCAACATGTATATTGTGCGCACGGCCTACTCAGTTAACATAGAACCTAAGTATCGTTATTATCTATAATTTTACTTATATTCTAATACACACAGCCATATGTTTTCTTTTGTATACATACTAAACACGTGCAACTTATTACTACATTTGCATTATTGTACGTAAATAAGATTTTATTGTAGTAGTTGATATTGTTATCTGCTTAAAATGTTTGAATGCGTAAAAGTAAAGAGGCAGAGAGAGTAACATAGCTGTGTAACATTTTCTTAGCAAGAACAACACAATAGTTACTAGTACGATACAAGTGGCTCGTATATTGTTCATGCATTTAGCTTTGAAGTTTGTATATTTGTGAGCATTCTTTTTATAAATAAGCAAACGAGGTTGCAAACATAAATGCAAGGGAAATTAAATACAAGACATTAACTAGCCATAGCTCAACAAGTAATTTTATTTTTATGAGTAGTAACAAACATTTAAAAAATAAATTCGTGTATATTTGATCGATAAACAATTTTGTAAATTAAACACATTAAAAATAAGTAGTTCGCACAAAATATCGATTTTGCCTATGTAAAATAATGTACATTTTAAGTTAAAACTTTTTATAAAATATATAGTTTTTGGAAAATTTATGTGCTAAACTTTAATTCAGTTTTTCTTAAACTTAGAATACATTTTAAATGTTTGAGGTTCTTAAATAAATATCAACTAATTTATAATTTATCAGGTCACAGAAGTATTTTGCTTTTTTACTTTTCTTAATATGGTTTTATGTCAAAAACCAAAATGGTGTCACAGAAGTATTTTGCTTTTTTACTTTTCTTAATATGGTTTTATGTCAGAAACCAAAATGGTGTTATTAATATTTTGTATGGAATCCATTGATTGTACTAAATTACGAAATTTTTCCAGAGGTATTTTGTACCACTCTTCTTCCAATACTCGATTTTTGTTAGCTTTAGATGAAATGTTGTGCTCTCGAACTTTTCCATCAAGATAAGCCCAAAGGTTTTCAATTGGATTAATTTCAGGGCCATGGCGCAATAATACCAGGTGAACGCATTACCTTCTACGTGTATTTTGTTTTTGTGAAAACTAATTCGAGCTATCAAAAACGTCTGGCAATATGTGTGTATGTATTCCAATATATTTTTAGTGGCTTTCTTATTTTTCACAAATACATACACACATTACTAGACGTTTTTGACAGCTCGAATTAGTTTTTACAAAAACAAAATACACGCAAAAGCTAAAACATATGATGAACACATGATCTGATGTTGTCACCTGTTTAATGCGCCTTGGTCAGGGTTTTTGGGAGGTGTTGTAAGATTTTTGGTGTTGTCTAAAATCCATAGCTAAACCTCTAAGGCTGTCTGTTTTGGATATTATCATGTTGAAAATAATATTCATTCCTATGAAGCCCCAGTTCTTCAGCACTGTTATTAAGATGCTGCCCTAAATTTTTTTTGACTAGGACCAGCACTCAAGGGATGACCCCTACTTATGCAATGCATTGTACCAGAACTAGGAAATTAGGTTGTGGGAAGTGGGATAGAGGGAGTAGTGCTTGAGGACATTTGATTTAAATCTTTTCACATTAAAAGTGACAGGAAAGACATCTGCAGGGAGTTTATTCCACATACGAACTGTTCGGCTAAAAAACGAATTTTCTCTCTAATGCGTAGTGCGATTCACTGGCCAATCGACCACAATAGAATGCGCTCTTGATGCAGAGCGCGTTGCGCGTATGAAATTACGGTTTTCAGGCACAAGTTCCCTGATTTCATAAGATCACATTTAGTTGTGTCGATGCTCCAGTGAGTCAATAGAGCTGGAATCCCCTACTGTCACCGATCATACAGTTGTATTCCATTTTCCGTCTAATAAAGGTGATTTAGATAGTAAGAAGATCAGATGGAGTGAAGTATTTCTTACATCGTTTCAGAAAACCTAGGTGCTTGAATGCTTCTTTTGCAACATGAAAAATATGCTCGTGCCAACGAGCATCGCATTGAATTTTCATGCCAAGAACATCGAGAGCTTGTGATTCCTTAATATATATATATATATATATATATATATATATATATATATATATATATATATACATGCTACAGATAAGGTAGCATGTTAGCAGTACGCCTGTGCGAAAGCACACAGCACTGCGTTTTATGAGCGTTAAACCAAACCCTGTTCGCCTGGTCCCATTCGGAAATTACCAAAAGGTCGCGATTAAGGGTATCGTCCATGTGCTTTCTCATAGCCCGAATATCCAAGGCCTGGTCTCTTGCGAAACGAAAATGAATGGCATATGCTACTGTCATCTGTAAAAGAATAGATAGGGTTGGAAGTTTAACGTAGAAGGTCATTAAGAAAAATAGGGGAAAGGTGGTGTTACATTAGCAACCTTTCAACATGATCGGAACTCACCATCATGGTACAAAATTATGAAAAGTTTTGCTAATGGACGCGCTTACGGTGAATGAATGTAACGCTGAAAGTGTATTTGAAGGAGTTGCTGCCAGAATATAATGGAACTGTTGCACCAACGATATTTGTGCCACAAGTGAGAAGTATTTGTGCCGTTTACTCAGTAGATCCATGCACAGCAAAGGCATTAGTTATGTTGAAAGTAAAAGGAAAAGTTAAAGCTGGTTACATTCAAAGTCAAATTTTATGTATAAGGATTTCAATGAACTGCTTTATTAAATGGTAGACCTCTTTAGCAAGAAAGAAAACAAACTATATTTACGCCGCAAGGTTGAGATTAGGAAGTAGCAGTATGATGAAGTCCTCCTCGCGTTATTTAATGGCAAAATCGCTCTAGCAGAACGCCTAAAGGACCCCGATGATGAAGTCATCGACTACCTCATTGACAGGATTCCGGACCAGAATTTAAGATTGCATGCAAATTTGCAATGTTTTCAGAGTAAATCGAAACCTTTCGCAGCTCTTTCCAGAATGTCGTTAAACAAACCGTCAAGTTATAAGGTATACAAGCGGAAATCTGGTGTGCGCAGCTTTAATATTAATTGTGTTGGACACTACGTCAGTGAGTGCCAAAAACCAAAGAGAGAGATAGGTGCTTCCTATGGTTGCGGCAGTTTGAGCCATTTGGTAACAGCTTGCCCGGAACGGAAGGGACCTGGGACCTTAAGTAGAGAATAAATAAGTTATTTTAAGTGTAGTTTAGATAATAATTAAGAAAAACATTTTATTAAGAATGATAAATGAAGTGAATTTGTCGTGTTTTTCTTTGAACAACATTGAATTTGAAGCTCTTGGAAAAATTTTATTTTTCTTGTTTTTGTTAAATAAATACGTTGAAATTTAAATGTTTGTTGTCGATGATGCGGTAATGGTTTTTGATTATATTCTTGATAGAGATTTTATGGATAGGTCTAGCTTGGAACTAGTTGCTAGGGAGACTTCGGTTGTCGTAAAAATGGGGGATAATCTTGAGGATACCGATGACGCGACAAGTACGATTATGTCCATTGAATGGGAAAATATGGCAGGTACTGTAGGGCTAAGAATAGGTGAACAGGTTCAGGACAATTACAGGAAAAAAACTAATTTTTATGGATATTAAGATTGAGATTAAACCTAATTTGAAGAATCCAAGAACTTTCAGTTTTACACCTAGGAGATTACCATATGAGGAAAGAAAGAAATTACAGGAAAAGGTTTTATAAGGCAAAGCGACTCAGAATTTGCGTCACCCACCTAGTGCTTGTGAAGAAGAAGACAGGGAAACTTTGAATGTGTGTGGTTTATATGACTTTGAACAAGATGACGTTGAAGGACAGTTACCCTATTCCTCTTATCAATGACCTCTTGGACCGGTTGTCGCAAAAACAATTTTTTTCGAAGCTGGGCTTAAGAAATGGGTTTTATTATGTGTTTTTAGAGAAGGATGTTACGTGTCATTTACATTCTCACATCTTTATCTTTATTATCGATAATTTGTTTCTTATTATTTTCTCATTCTCCTATTTTGACATTCTTTTGTAACTTCCTGCCCTCGTGAAAGCATCGAAATTAATTTAAACCCACATGAAATTATAATCTTGAATTAAATAAATAATTACAATTAATTATAGCAAATAAAGTCTTTTGATTCTCGGCTCCAACAAAGGTTATGGGCCCAGTGGTTGTTTAAATTCGTATTATTATTTTTTTTATTAAATAAAAACGAGGTGTAAATATCGCTGAATTACATGGAAATTTTCAAGTTCCAAAATTAACATCCACCAATTATTTTAATTGGCGATTTAAAATTCAGATGTTTTTGAAGCGAGAGGAGTTATGGGCAACAATTACCGGTGAAGCGAAGCGTGATTATGCTGCTTGGATAAAAGCTAATCAGCGGGCGCATTTCACTATTGCACTATGTATTGGTGATGACCAAATCCATCACATACGCAGTAAGACCAGTGCAAAAGATGCTTGGAATGCGCTGAAGGAATTTTATGAGCGTGATTCGCCAGGTGTAAAGGTGAGACTGCTTCGACAGGTAATGTCCAAAAGAGCTAATGAAGACACCGACATGGAGATGCATGTCCGCCAAATGAACGAAATATTTCAAAAGCTTGTGGCGTTCGGCAGCACTATCACATGGGAATTTTTAATGACAGCTACCATGCTAGGTTCTCTGCCCAGTAGCTATGATGGTCTTATTACAGCTTTGGAGGCACATGATGAAAAGTTTAACACCAACGTTGGTAAGTTCTAAGATAATAGAAGAATTTCGTCGAAGACAAGAGAGGGACAAAGAAGCTGAAGGCGCTGATGTGCTACGTGTATCAAATTTTAGACGCAAGAGTGGGAGAGGCAATACGTGTTTCTTTTGTAAAAAGAAAGGCCATATCAAAAGTAAATGCCTAGAGTACTCTGCGTGGAAAACTAAAAAAGGTGATCAAAGGCCGAAAGCTAATGTTGTTGAGCTAGACGAATTTTCTGAGCATCTATTTTTTGTCGGTACAAATAGTAATAAAGACTGGATTGTGGACTCAGGGGCCACTTGTCATATATCTTGCGATCGGGATTTGTTTGATGAATTTGACAGTTCCCACAATGAAAGTGTTTCTGTGGCCAATGGTGATATAATAGCTGCATCCGGAATAGGCAGTGTCGTGATATACCCTTTGAATGAACTCGGAGAATTCACCAAGGTTCGCATTGATAATGTGTTGTATATTTCTGAAATCGGAGGCAATTTAATTTCGGTAAAGAGATTGTCCGAAAGGAATATAAAAGTTACGTTTTGTAAGAATATCTGTGACATACGGCTACCAAATAACAAACAAGTAGCAGTTGGCGATTTAAAAAATAATCTATACAGGCTACGTATCAAAAATTCTTTAAACTGTGTTACAACTGGAAAGCCTGTTTGCATACACACATGGCATCGTATTTTAGGACATCGCTGTACGGATGCAATTCGAAAAATGGTGAAAGATGATGTAGTTTCGGGTTTAAGATTGGCAGAATGCACTGAAAACTGCAAATACTCTAGCGATTGTGATGTTTGTATCAAGGGAAAATCAACACGTTTACCTTTCCCAAAGGAGTCTAACTACCGGTCAACGAAGCTGCTGCAGCTGATTCATAGCGACCTGTGTGGGCCTATGCAAACTTCAACTCCATCAGGTAAGCGCTATGTATTGACTTTCTTTGACGATTTTTCACGTTACACCACTATTTTCCTTCTTAAAGAAAAATCCGAAGCCCTACAAAAGTTTAAAGAGTTCTATGAATACACCAAAACCAAATTTGGCCATGCAATACAATGTATTAGAACAGATCGTGGAGGCGAATATGTCAATAAGGAATTCATAGAATACCTGTATAAAAATGGTGTGAAAATTCAGCGTACTGCACCATACACGCCGCAGCAAAACGGGGTCGCTGAGCGGAAAAACAGAACACTGATTGAAATGACCCGCTGCATGTTATTGGATGCTCAAATGGAAAACAAGTTTTGGGGCGAAGCCGTTTCAACAGCGAACTACATACAAAACTTGCTGGCATGAAAGTCGATAAAAGGAACACCATTTAAAATTTGGCATGGCCGTAAACCTTATTATGGCAATTTAAAACGTTTTAGTTCGAAATGTTTTATTCATGTTCAAGATGCACAGCGAAGAAAACTGGATGCAAGGCAAATGAAGGCATATTCATCGGCTTTGATGCACATTCGAAAGCTTATAGATGTTATATACCAGAGAAAGAAAAGGTTGTTATATCCCGTGATGCAAGATTTGTTAAAGAGCGATGTCAACATTCAACCGAGTGAAAGCACTGACAACTCTCGTAAATCTCAGCGATCAAATAAGGGCGTTGCTCCCACACGTTTAATAGAAGAAATTGATATTGTTGTAAATAGTGAACTAACGAACTATAATGAAGCAGTGCAATGTGAAAATAAAAGTAAATGGATTGCTGCCATGGAGGAGGAGTATACGTCACTCATAAAAAATGAAATTTGGAGTCTAGTCGACTTACCACTAGGTAAAAACTTAATCGGTTGTAAATGGGTTTACAAATTAAAGACTAATGCAGATGGAAATGTTAAGAAATATAAGGCTCGCTTAGTTGCCCAAGGCTTTAGTCAAAAGTATGGGGTCGATTATGACCAAGTGTTCGCTCCCGTAGCTAAGCATGCTACTCTCAGAATTCTTTTATCAATAGCCGCCTCTAAAAAGATGGATGTATTCCACTTTGACGCAAAGACCGCTTTTCTAACCGGCGAATTTCAGGAAGAAATTTATTTGCGGCAGCCTCCTGGATTCGTCGACGAAGAAAATCCTGACAAGATCTGTTGCTAAGTAAGAGCATATACGGACTGAAGCAGTCAGCACGCATATGGAATCAAACATTAGACAATATACTTTTCAAATCAAATTTTAAGCAAAGTAAAGCAGACAGTTGCTTATACACGTATGAAAACACTTTGTTTATATTGATTTATGTCGACGACTTACTAATCGTTACAAAGGATAAACATGAAGTTGATCGTATTCATAACATACTCCAAAAACATTTCACTCTTGAAAACTTAGGTTTGGTATAAAGTTATCTTTGTATTCATATTTTAAAGGAAAACAACATTTACCTATTGGACCAAACCAAATATATTTTAGAAGTAGTCAATAAATTTGATTTACAAAATGCGAAAAATTCGGAAACGCCAATGAGTCCCTCATACAATAAGCAACCGGAGGATAATAAACTGCCAAATAATGAAAAATACCGTGCTGCAATTGGCTCCCTGTTATATATATCAACGAATACGCGTCCCGACATTTCAGCAACTGTAAATATACTTTCCCAGAATATTGAGAAACCAACCCAAGCAGACTGGATAGAAGTGAAAAGACTCATAAGATATCTGAAAGGAACTTCCAACTTCCAATTGAGACTTGGAGATATTTCAACAAATGGTATACTAGTTGGTTATGCCGACGCAAACTGGGCTGAGAATCGTCAAACACGTAAGTCAAACTCTGGCTTTGTTTTCTTGTTAAATGGTGTCATCAGTTGGACTTGTAAGCGGCAAGATTGTGTTGCGTTGTCATCTACTGAGGCAGAATTTATTGCCCTATCTGAAACCTGTAAAGAAGCAGTCTGGATTCAGCGTATATTACAAGACCTTAACTGGCCTTACAACCAGCCCACGACTATATACGAGGACAATCAAAGTGCCATTAAATTAGCAGCAGAAGAAAAACTTAGTAACCGATCTAAACACATCGATACAAAAACACATTTTGTGAAGGACTATATTAATAAAGGACTGGTCCAAATACGTTTCTGCCCTACAGAAGATATGCTGGCTGACTTATTCACCAAACCACTTCCAAAGGATAGGTTTATTTTATTAAGAAGCAAATTGAATTTTAAAATATCGTGAAAATGTAAATTATGGAGGAGATTGTTACGTGTCATTTACATTCTCACATCTTTATTTCTATTATCGATAATTTGTTTCTTATTATTTTCTCATTCTCCTATTTTGACATTCTTTTGTAACTTCCTTTTTTAAAACTCTCTTCCTTTTTGCTGCCCTCCTGAAAGCATCGAAATTAATTTAAACCCACATGAAATTATCTTGAATTAAATAAATAATTACAATTAATTATAGCAAATAAAGTCTTTTGATTCTCGGCTCCAACAAAGGACTCTATAAAATACACGTCCTTCGTAACTCCACAGCAAAGTTCATTAGAATGCCAATTGGTTTAAAGAATGCACCTTCAGTGTTCTACCGTTTTGTTAACAGAGTTTTTGCGGACATGATAAGGGACAGGGAATTGATAGTGTATATGGATGACATTATGATACCGACCAGAACACTTCCGAATACTTTGGAATGTATTCAGACGGCTAGTAGAGAAAAAGTTGGAGCTCCGGCTAGACAAATGTGAATTTCTGAGGTCCAACGTCAAATATTTGGGTTACAAAATTGATGGAAAGGGATTTAGAGCAGATGACGGTGGGGTTTGGGCGGTCAGGGATTTTCCTGTCCCGTCAAATGCACATTCGGTGTGTAGTTTCTTCGTATTTTAGAAGGTTCGTGAAGAATTTTGCCATTATATCTAAACTGTTGACGAGAAAGGATAAGGTCTTTAACTTTGGACCGAATGAATTAAAAGCTTTTGAGAATATTAATGGAGTCACCAATAAAAGTGTTGTTTGATTCAAAGGCTAACACAGAGTATGGGATTTAGTGCTATATTGCTGCAAAGGAAAAGCGATGGGAAAATGCACCCAGTATTTTATTATTCCAAAAGAACAACCGATTGCGAGTCGAAATACCACAGCTTTGAGTTAAAGGCATTCGCTATCCTCTATGCTCTAAGGCGATTCAGGGTTTACTTTCATGGGAGAAAGTTTAAGGTTGTAACCGATTGTAATTCCTTGACAATGACTCTTAACTGAAAGGAAATGAATACTAATATAGCCAGGTGTGCACTATAATTTTAGGATTACGACTTTGATTTGGAGCACAAGGCCGGAGTACGAATGCAGAATGTCGACGCTTTAAGTAGGAGCTTACATGTGATGGCGATTGAGAGTAATAGCTTTGAGGAAAACCTGATTATAGGCCAAAATAGAGATCCAAAAATGTTAAAGATAAAAGAGAAACTTCAAGGAAAGTAGGGTAAAATGTTTGAAATAAGGAATGGCGTTCTGTACAGGAAAACTATCAAAGGCTACATAGTGTTGTTTTGTGTACCAGAAGCAATGGAGAATCATGTAATATATAGATACCATACATACAGGTATGATAAAATACATTTAAGGGCATCCGTGGTGAAACTTACTAAGCTTGAATTATGCAGAAGAAGTTTATGGTTAACTTTGTTAAATGCTTTACTAAAGTCAGTATTTACAGCATCAGTTTGCTCAACTTTGACGAAACCCTGATTAATTATTGTGGTGAAATGCAAAAAGTTGGTAATATGTAGTTGAAAAGCTTTTACGGAAACCATGTTGATTAGGCGACAAAACTGAGGAAATGTGATGGCATAAGTAATCTAACTAATCACATTTGGTAAACATTTGCCTAAAATTTGTTTGGTCTTGTTTGCCCTAATTATTTTTTTAAACAAAACAAAATTTGTTTTGTGGTCACACTATGCATTTATTTGCCTATTTTTGTTTGTTTAAACAGTTATAAAATAATGACAAATAAAATATGGGCAAACATGTTTGATGTGCTGTCATACTTAAACAAATATTTTGTTATGGTTGTTTTCAGTAAAACTGGGTGCGTTTTGATAAGATGAAAAGTTGACACGGTGGTTGTATCCGGCTACTCGTCGTATTGGAGTGAGTTCTTATCACTAGAAAAACACACAGAACCATTAACATAAAATTTTCTCGTGTCAATAGAAAAAAAATCATAAAAAAGCAATACCTAATACACGATAACAAAACGATAAAGAAAAATAAATCTGTAAATCTTTCTCCTCATTCTAGTCTTTACTGTCCAAGAGTCTGTAATAGAATGACCAGAGCCTCCCACCCCTTCTGTATCTCAGCGAATATACAGCCTGTGTATTGCTTTCGGCTCAAAGTTTTCTTTATTAAGCAATACCCATAACCTGACGTATTCATATGTCATTTCTACTTCAATTCATTTTGTTCTACAAGTGCAATCTACCTACATCTACAACACCCTACATCGACAAAAACTACTCCAACATGATCACTAAATTTCTATCAGAAAGATAAGAAAATAATCCATTGTGCTTTTATAAAAAAAACAAAGAAATTTATGAATTTATGCGTAAATACAGTGCAAAATTATGTATTAAATACACCTTTTTTATTTTCATTTGGGTACATGGAGAAAACTTTAATCTTGGTTTCGTTATATAATAAATGAGATGTAAAATAATAAAATTAAAAACAGAAACATACATCAAAACAATAAACAAAAATAAAAAAAACCATTCTTCTTCCTTTTGTTTGTTTGTGTTTCTGTTACAATTTAATTAAGATCATAAAATATAAGAGTTACAATCATTTGAGATAATAAAATAAAAGAGCATAAACTACATCAAGAATATAGGTGAACAAAGTAAGAGAAAAAAAACGAATAAGTTAACAAACTTTTTCTTCTTTATTTTATTATTTTTATTCCTTTCTAAATTAATAACTTCAATTCCAATATGATTTTTTTATGTTTTTTTTTTTGTCTTGCCTCTACATACTTTTCCTCTCTCTCTCTCACCTTTGTTATTCCTGACCTAATTTGTACCCTTCTTTACAAAACAAAATTCAAATTGCAATTCAATTCCATTTTACATTATTATTTATCATATCAAATCTATAAATATGTACATACATATATATTTTTATTTTTTTTTTATTTTTTATATAATAAGCTTAATGTTAGTGAATTCATAAGTGCATTTCATTTGTGTCTTTATTTTTATTTCTTTCTTTTCCTTTTATATATATGTATATGTACATATGTATATATATATATTTTTTTTTTTTTTCAATTTACTTATATATATTGTTATAATATATTCATATCTTAATAAACAATTTATTACATTGCATGTTACATTATTATTTGTTTTTCATTTATACTTGCTGTCTTATTACTATTGTTATCCTCCTTCTGATGCACGCTTTTGGACATTGCTTTCTTATTTTAATGTAATTCCAGTACTTATATTTTTATTGACTTAAAGACTTTCGTTGTTAAAAAATTTTTTTCCTTATTTTTATTTAGTTGTTTTGTGCTATTTTTTTTATTATTAGAATTCATTACGTAAATTAATATATGCGTAAGTTATCACTTAATTTCAGCAAGTAATTTGCTCACAAAACTTCATATAGCCTGCGGATTCTACCGTCACCTGCACTTTTAAGCCTTTTTATTATTTTTAGCGTTGCCAAGTCTTTGTTACATGCTATTACAGTAATTGTGCATCATATGCATGGACAATTATTACGTACTATAACAATATAGTACATAATTATTTAAAAAAGTTGCATTTTTTTTTTCAAACTGTTTAAATCTTATTAAATGAATTTTCTTTTATTAAGAACTTTTTTTATTTTTATTTTTATTCAATATGAAGGTGGCTCTGCAAAACACCGTAAACATTCTTTATTATTTGGCCTTTTTTTGTTGTTTTACCTCTACGTTTAATAATAATTTAGCCTTAGTTTTAATGCACTTTTTTTTGTTTATATTACTTTTTTTTTCTATAACTTTAAAAAAAAAGGTTTTCTTGTTTTTACATGTTTATATCAATTATTAGAAATTTTTTATTTTTGTTTGTTTTATATATGTATATATTTGTTTATATATACACAGTTAAATTATTTGTTTCTTTGTTTCTTTTTATTAAATATTATGGTTTATTATGGTTTGTATAATTAATTTCGGCACGTTCAGGATTAACATTTTCTTTATCAAATCCAACCTCTATCTCCTACTTTTTTTTCTTAAATCCTCGCCTCAAAAAAACGTGACCTATTCCTTCAAGAAACTTCTTTTTTTTTTCTTCTCTTGCTTCCTTTTTCTGCCCTGTCAAAATAAAATCACTGAACAATAATTTTTTAAGAGTTGAAATAAAAAGTATTTTTTTTTCTTTACGGAACCGGACCGAAAACGTTAATCGCAACAAACTCGCAGCCGTCGATACCGCTGTGAGGTATGGAACGTGTGCGAAAAGAACTGCAATTGGAAAGTAAAAAAAATTATTCAAAATGGTATCCTTGCTAAGCGTGTGGCCTCGACCCCGTTAACCTGAGACTAGGCGGGCGTTTACACTAGAAATCAAAATTTATACGACAAATATATCCTTGCCATGAAACACACCGTAACTTTTTCCATCCAAGCTAACTAACTCATACAAGGAGTTCCCAAGAACTTTTAAGACGATGCTTTTGATGTGTGTAGGCCCCAGCTTAGAATTGTATTTCTGCATCTTATTACTAAGTTTAAAATTTCTGCGATATACTAGTTGACCCTTCTGAAACTTTACATCTTTAGCTCTCGTGTTGTAGTTTTTGGTAGAGCGTTCATGAGCTTTTCTCAAATTTGTATACACATTTTCTCTGATCAGCTGTAGCTTGTCAGATTGTCTCTCCACTGCTATGTCGGTATCTTTTAAATAGCCTATTTTCCGGAGAACCTCATACGATGATGCGTGTTGCACCATATTATTACCAAAAACAGCATAATATGGTGACATTCCTATTGAACTGTGAAGAGTACTTCTAAGCGCAAACCCAACGTCACTTAAATGTTGGTCCCAGTTCCGCTGGCTGTTATCAACAAACGATCTTATTATTTGTAAAATGGATCTATTGACACTTTCCGCTGCACTTGATTGTGGAGCATACAAAGCTGTGCGAATAGCCTTAATACCATATTTGCTGAGAAATTGACAAAATAAATCTGACGTAAATTGTCGCCCATTGTCGGAATGAATATATTCCGGTACTCCAAATACATGAAAAATTCTGCTTTCAAGGAAACTGGTCACCTTTAAAGCTGTGGCGACGCGCATTGGTTCTAAAAAAACAAATTTGCTAAAGTGGTCCAGGGCTACAAATATAAACTTGTTTCCACTTTTTGATTGCGGGTAGGGGCCCATAAAGTCTATGTATAACCTCTGGAAGGGTCTTTCTGTAACTATTTGCTGTCCCATTAATGGTCGCTTAAATGAATTCGTTGTTTTATTAATGCGACAAATATCACAGCCCTTGACAATTTTTTGAACGTCCGTCACCATACTAGGCCAGTAATAACGCTCCCTTAATCTCGACAATGTTTTGTGGACACCTCCATGGCCTGATGATGGCGAGAAATGAGCGGCGCTAACTAAATCATTCTGCAGCTCATTAGGAACCCAAAGCTTCCAAGACTTATCTTCTTCTAATGCATCGCCAGTTGCAAATGTTGTCCTCTTGTAAATGTAGTTATCTGAAACGCACATGTCAGCCGTATTAACTTTACCTCCTAAAACCTGGGCTGTTTAAATCGACATCTAGCAAGCGATTGCTGTTGACGATTTCTTCCATGTATGCACGTGAGAGAGTATCAGGTACGATATTCAGGGACCCCTTACGGTGTTGGATATCAAACTCAAACCCCTGCAATTTTAAGCTCCATCTAGCCAACCTACCGGAAAGCTCGTGTTGACTCATGAGCCATTTTAGACTCGAATGGTCTGTGATTATTGTGAACGGCAAGCCCTCAATGTAGGGCCTAAACTTTTTTACACTGAGGACTGCAGCATAACATTCTAGATCAGTCACGCTATAGTTTTTCTGAGCTTTGTTGAGCTTTGCAGACATATACCCTATCGGGTGTTCATGACCTTCGCTATCCGTCTGAAACAAAACACCACCAACTCCTTGAGTGGAAGCGTCACACTGAATAAAAAACTTTCGAGAAAAATCTGGATTGACGAGAAAAGGAGCAGAAATAAGGCTGGACTTTAACTTTTCAAATGAATCGAGAGCCTCTTCAGATAAACAAAATTTTGTAAGGCAATCGCGAAGTGGTGCTGCTACACTTGCATAATCACGAATAAATCGGCGATACCACCCACACATTCCCAAAAAGCGTCTCAATTGTTTTGGTGTTTTTGGAACTGGAAATTGTTTTACAGCTTCTATTTTTGATTCGTCCGTTCTAATGCAACCGTTACCTACTACAAAACCCAAATACTGAACTTCTTTATAGCAGAATTTACTTTTTTCGAGATTTATCGTCAGGCCGGCCTTTCTTAAACATTGAGCAACTGCAGTCAAGAGGTCGATATGTTCTTCAAAACTGGCAGAAACCACTAGAAGGTCGTCGAGGTACACAAAAACATTGTTACGTAATGCAGCTGGTATAGCTTTATCCATTAAGCGACACATTCTTTGGGCGGCGTTCCACAGTCCAAACGGCATAAATGTATAATGGTATAACGGCCGCCCTGGAATTGTGAATGCCGTCTTTTCCCTCGATTTCCTCTCTAGGGGGATCTGCCAGAATGCATCTTTCAAATCAACTGCAGAAATATACTTGGTTTCCTGTAACCTACTTAATATGCCTTCAATGTGAGGAAGTGGGTATGCATCCTTTATTGTACGAGAATTTACTTTGCGGGCATCTAAGCACAGCCTAACTTTCGCCTCCTTTCTTACTAAAGTGACAGGTGAACTCCAGCTGCTGTTGCTGGGCTCAATAACGCCTAGATCCAACATTCTGTCGAGTTCCTTATACAGGAGTTCTTGAATAACGGGAGACACTGGATAATGCCTTTGCTTAATTGGAATATCCTCATTTGTTACTTCAATAACATGTTCCTCTAAGCCAGTTCGTCCAAGCCCTAGAACAACAGAAGATGGAAACAAAGCTTTAACTTCTGCAAGCCGTTTCGCCTGACTAAGTGGAAGTTCGTGTTGCTTATCGGTGTTGTCCTCTGATACTTCAGATACATATGCTCTTGTTTCTCCAGCAACTGGCAACTCAAAGGCATTCCAGAAGTCAACACCGAAGTAAAATTCTTGTTCTAGGTCCGGTACTATTAAGAAATCTATATCTCTCGAGGATCCATTCCACACGACGGTTAAAGTTACTATACCTGCAACTGGTACTTTTCCCCCACTAGCTGTTTTCACGTGCTGACATTTCAATTTTATTATGGAACTCCCAGATTCTTCTAAAAATTTAAAAGCATTTTTGCCTATACAGCATGCTCCAGCACCTGAATCTAATAATGCAGTTATATCTTTGCCGCCAACTAAAGTTTTTGCGAAGAACCTGTTATCGTTACCTGTTTTTACTACAGTTTCAATGGCACGTTTTTTAGCCTTTTTAATTTTAGAGATCTTATTCCGCAGCTTCTGAATCTTCTTATACTTTCTACTAACTAAGTTAACTTCGCGCTCAAAAATCCTAGCTCTAGCATGTTCGTATTCTATTTTTCTTTGGTGTAATGACTTTCTTGGTAGAATTTCTTGTGTGTCACTTCTATCTTCACCCTGTATTCTCGGTAAAATTTTAATAGGTCTTATTCCGGGCTCTTCGCTGTCTGGCAAGAGCTTCCGGACAGCTCTGCCAGCTTCACTTTTAAAGGGTTTGGTTCATACTCACATAGAGAATTATCTCTACCACAACAGAAACATTTCATATCATGAAACTTTGATTTACAGATTGGTTCTGAATCAAATCTCTGAATTCTTTCTGTAAAAGTCTACCGGCAAACTGCAGGTATAGCATAAATTAAAGTGAAATGGAGACATACAATAACTTTTGGGGGTAGATTGTTGCATTTGGTTGGATATTTGCGGACCTAAACGTTTGTGCTACCGTTATTATTTGATTTAGAATTAAGTTGAGGCTTATAACGGCTGTTAGACGAACTGTCACTATTAGTTTTGAAATTACCATTTTTAGTAGTTGTACGAAGTGCTTCTATTTCAGCTAAACCATTGTCACCCTCTTTGATTAATTCGTTAATTACCCTCGGACGCAGCCTAGATTCCTTAATGAGTTTCTCAGCTCGCTTGCACTCTTTTTTGAGATCAGCTATTGTGTTAATAGTTGCTGAAAATATAAGACTTGCAATATTACTGCGTAAGTTGCTTCGAATGATTTGCACTAGATCACGTTCAGGTATTTTTTTGCGTAACCTAAATGTTAAATTGTGAATCTCGGTATAAAATTCTTCAAATAACTGTCCAGGCTGCTGCTTGTAGTCTATTATTTCTCTAATTATATCATAATCAGTATCGGCTGATTTAAAGTGGTTTAATAATTCTCGCTTAAGCTCAAAATACCCGAAAGCTTCATCCTCCGCATTGTCTTCTAAAACCTGCCAATACCATTTCGCCGCGCTCCCAGAAACTAAACAATGAAAATCACTAAAAAGTTGTTGAAACGGAACATGGTGTTGCTCCCGCATTTTTTCGATACGAAATAAAAAACTTTCTACCGTCATCTCTCGTCCACTCCCGTCGAACTTAATATGCCACTTATCAAGATCAATTGATTTTCGAGCTTCGGCTTGCTTTTGTTTGCCAGAAACCCTCGCATCGACATTGCAATTTGTGTCTATATCTTCCCTTCTATTACTTGCATGATGACCTCGAATTTGGCTCCCGCTTGTATGGCTATTTCTACGAGACGTTTGGGACGACTCTATTTGGAGCTGATATACGTTGCAGTGTTCTATCGTTTGTTTTTTATTGTTAGCTACTTCTTGCCCCTGAGTTGAATATAAACCTGGCCCTCCAATTCCGCTAGCATTTGCTGAGCACTCTACTTCGGCCATACGGTGGCTAAGAGAAGCAACTTCTCCACGAACATGTTTAAGTTCGTTTATGCAGTTTGTCATTATTTGATTTTGCTGAAATATCATTGCCATAAGCTGAGTTATCTGAGCATTTGACACGTTATTTTGAGGCTGATCCACATTTTGCATATCGCCCTGCGGCAGATCATCACTATTTCTATTTTCCTGTGACATTTCTGACATTGTAGTCACGTTTTCTAGTTTTCGTGAAAAACTCAAAGAATTATTACTAGTATTAACAACAACTTCGTCGGTTACCCTAACAGAAGAAGAAGGTCCTGCTTCGTTTGACGTTCCAAAAATTAGATTTGCGCATCTATTAAAATAATCAGTGGGCACAAAATCAAATAGGCCGCTCAATGCCCGTGTCTATTTGAGTAAGGATGGAACCAACAACTTGCAAATCTAACGCTCGAGTAACGCTACGTGTAATTCGTCTATTACCAAAAATAAAAGAACTGATTGGATGAACTAATTCTCTTCCTAAATTATCCATTCACCAATTCCAAAAAAACTTCATTAATATTACTCTTTCGGGAAACAGTACTAAAAAAAAATACGACTTGTAATTTCTTCTTAAATTAACAGTCGATGAATTAACGGTGTTGTATTTGTAGGCGTAATGAAAGTCACTTAAAAACACTAAAACAAAATAAAACCTCTTGGTACAGCATAACCACACTTACAAAATCGAGTACATCTTGCAACCTAAATTAAACAAAAAAGATTGACAAGGCTACCAGTTTTTACACTTCGTTTTGCCGAAGACACACTCTACATAAAAGTTTACCTTCTAATATCGGATGCCAGCGACTACAAAAATACGTCTTGCAAGTACTTAAAAATGATGACCACCGAAATCAGACCATTACAGGTTTTAACGGGATTTCATCAATAATCTGTATTGAGAAAGAAACAAAAAAAAATTACTTTCAAAGGTCTTTTAAAGTATCCCAAACAGAAATAACAACAGAAAACAATAGCTTTTACAAAATTCACACTTAGGTATCCTGCGTTGGGCGCGTTATGTTATGGTTGTTTTCAGTAAAACTGGGTGCGTTTTGATAAGATGAAAAGTTGACACGGTGGTTGTATCCGGCTACTCGTCGTATTGGAGTGAGTTCTTATCACTAGAAAAACACACAGAACCATTAACATAAAATTTTCTCGTGTCAATAGAAAAAAATCATAAAAAAGCAATACCTAATACACGATAACAAAACGATAAAGAAAAATAAATCTGTAAATCTTTCTCCTCATTCTAGTCTTTACTGTCCAAGAGTCTGTAATAGAATGACCAGAGCCTCCCACCCCTTCTGTATCTCAGCCTGTGTATTGCTTTCGGCTCAAAATTTTCTTTATTAAGCAATACCCATAACCTGACGTATTCATATGCCATTTCTACTTCAATTCATTTTGTTCTACAAGTGCAATCTACCTACATCTACAACACCCTACATCGACAAAAACTACTCCAACATGATCACTAAATTTCTATCAGAAAGATAAGAAAATAATCCATTGTGCTTTTATAAAAAAAAAACAAAGAAATTTATGAATTTATGCGTAAATACAGTGCAAAATTATGTATTAAATACACCTTTTTTATTTTCATTTGGGTACATGGAGAAAACTTTAATCTTGGTTACGTTATATAATAAATGAGATGTAAAATAATAAAATTAAAAACAGAAACATACATCAAAACAATAAACAAAAATAAAAAAACCATTCTTCTTCCTTTTGTTTGTTTGTGTTTTTGTTACAATTTAATTAAGATCATAAAATATAAGAGTTACAATCATTTGAGATAATAAAAGAGCATAAACTACATCAAGAATATAGGTGAACAAAGTAAGAGAAAAAAAAACGTATAAGTTTACAAACTTTTTCTTCTTTATTTTATTATTTTTATTCCTTGCTAAATTAATAACTTCAATTCCAATATGATTTTTTTATGTTTTTTTTTTGTCTTGCCTCTATATACTTTTCCTCTCTCTCTCTCACCTTTGTTATTCCTGACCTAATTTGTACCCTTCTTTACAAAACAAAATTCAAATTGCAATTCAATTCCATTTTACATTATTATTTATCATATCAAATCTATAAATATGTACATACATATATATTTTTATTTTTTTTTTATTTTTTATATAATAAGCTTAATGTTAGTGAATTCATAAGTGCATTTCATTTGTGTCTTTATTTTTATTTCTTTCTTTTCCTTTTATATATATATGTATATGTACATATGTATATATATATATATATTTTTTTTTTTCAATTTACTTATATATATTGTTATAATATATTCATATCTTAATAAACAATTTATTACATTGCATGTTACATTATTATTTGTTTTTCATTTATACTTGCTGTCTTATTACTATTGTTATCCTCCTTCTGATGCACGCTTTTGGATATTGCTTTCTTATTTTAATGTAATTCCAGTACTTATATTTTTATTGACTTAAAGACTTTCGTTGTTAAAAAATTTTTTTCCTTATTTTTATTTAGTTGTTTTGTGCTATTTTTTTTTATTATTAGAATTCATTACGTAAATTAATATATGCGTAAGTTATCACTTAATTTCAGCAAGTAATTTGCTCACAAAACTTCATATAGCCTGCGGATTCTACCGTCACCTGCACTTTTAAGCCTTTTTATTATTTTTAGCGTTGCCAAGTCTTTGTTACATGCTATTACAGTAATTGTGCATCATATGCATGGACAATTATTATGTACTATAACAATATAGTACATAATTATTTAAAAAAGTTGCATTTTTTTCAAACTGTTTAAATCTTATTAAATGAATTTTCTTTTATTAAGAACTTTTTTTATTTTGATTTTTATTTAATATGAAGGTGGCTCTGCAAAACACCGTAAACATTCTTTATTATTTGGCCTTTTTTTTTGTTGTTGTTGTTTTACCTCTACGTTTAATAATAATTTAGCCTTAGTTTTAATGCACTTTGTTTTTTGTTTATATTACTTTTTTTTCTATAACTTAAAAAAAAAGGTTTTCTTGTTTTTACATGTTTATATCAATTATTAAAAATTCTTTTTTTTGTTTGTTTTATATATGTATATATTTTTTTATATATACACAGTTAAATTATTTGTTTTTTTGTTTCTTTTTATTAAATATTATGGTTTATTATGGTTTGTATAATTAATTTCGGCACGTTCAGGATTAACATTTTCTTTATCAAATCCAACCTCTATCGCCTACTTTTTTTTTTCTTAAATCCTCGCCTCAAAAAAACGTGACCTATTCCTTCAAGAAACTTCTTTTTTTTTTCTTCTTCTCTTGCTTCCTTTTTCTGCCCTGTCAAAATAAAATCACTGAACAATAATTTTTTAAGAGTTGAAATAAAAAGTATTTTTTTTTTCTTTACGGAACCGGACCGAAAACGTTAATCGCAACAATTTGGATTAAAAATATATTTGATCAAACCGTAAAAAAAAACTATTGCAGATGCGATGTCTTCATTGGCATTCAATTACTTCAGCATTATTACAAGATTATTGCAAAGAAAATATTTAAAATATTATTGAATTGTAAAATACTAATAACAAATGGTTAAAAAAGATTTCTCCTATTAAGGTCTTAATTTCAGTACAATATAAGTTGAAAACAAAGAAACAATAACCATTTGATATTGGAACAAAAATAAACAAATGAAGGAAAATCTGTCTTATCTAGGCAGGCTCTATGCTTTCTCTTTTTAAAGTCCCTAATCAAGCTTTGATTCTTTTCCTATACTTTGTACGAGAAGTAAATTTTTTTTCCAATTTCGGAAGACAAAAGAAAAACACTTGTATCTCACCAGGGTTTTAAAAAACTCTTGCGTGAAATTATGTATAAAAACTTTTATAATAAATAACTAAAAAAATATACATTCCCTTAAGTTTTTATTATTCTTATTTTATTTTTTTATTACTATTATTTGTAATTTTCCACGATTTTCCCGAAACTTAATTATTTAGTTTGAATACTAAGCTACATTGATGATACAGCTGTTGTTTGCCTCTGTTTTATCGTACAAAAATTTTGTAAAAACAAATATTTATTAGCCTAAAAATGAGTCGTAAATTTGCTGTCGGGCGGACTCACTATGTTCACATTAGCAGCATTTTTGTTTGCTGGAAAATAATTTTATTTGCCCAAAATCAGCTGTGGTGCTGTTTGCTCAAATAAATATTTTGTGGTCAAACTACGGCAAACTATTATTTGACGATTTCAGTCCAGACAGTTTTTGTTCCTAACAAAGCCTTTCGTGATAAAATACAAGTGAATATCGACATTTTCACTTGTTGTTTGTCTTTTTTTTAATGCTTCTGTTGTTTTTACGTGGGTGAATGGCGATACACGTGATGGCTGCTACAGTCAAGGTGGTAAACACGTTTACTACAAACCTGGTTGAGCAGGGTTCAACACCTGCGGCAATAAAAAAAATAAAAATGTTGTTTTCTGTTTAATACATATTCAGAATAAACATTAAAATGTGCAGCCCCTTTCGTGGAACTTCTTTATATCATATTCGCCGGGGAAGTAAAATAACTAATAACATCTCCTTTCACCACCTGTCTTATCTCTCATCTATCCCTTTCCTAAAGAATGTAGCACGGTTACGATAATAACTAAATAGGTATTAATGCCTCTTTAAAAAAAATACAACCCCAGATATAACACCCACAGTGAGATTGAGGCCAAAAAGCACAAAGAAATTCAGGTGCAATTTTCAAATTGTGGTGGATTTATCTATAATGTATTTGAAAAATGCAATGCAGCCTTACGCTACACGAAAACCAATAATTGCTGTAGAAACTTTCATCTTTCGTAACGTGTAAAGCTATGTAGATTTTCATCACTTACCTAAGTGTTGCTAAAAAGCAACCACACCCTTAACTTCTTTTCATTTAATAGAAATTAAAAAATTCAAAAATTCTAACATCTTAAATACAAAAAATAAAACAAATCGCAAATTATGAGTGATAGGGGTTAAATCTGTTTTTTTTTATTTTTTCTCTTCTTTTTGTAAAAAAAAACAAAGTCGGTTGATTCAAATTATAAACTGCAAATATTTTCGCAGCCAAATTTTAATACAAATATTGTTTTTTTACTGTCCGCGATTCAAATGAAAATATCCAAATGTTTATAAATTAAAATTTTTATTTAAAGCAGAATAAATGTTTAATTAAATGAGCAAAAGCTACGATAGAGAATATATACATATATTGGGATTTTTGAATTTTAAAGAACTTACAGTATTTTCTATTTATTTATACGGCTATAAGAAAAAGTTAGTAAAAACAATTATCTGATATTCAGACATGTCACAGAAGTCAATTCCGATCCAAAGTAGTTTTTATTTCACGAACTGATTTTCCAGAAAATAAAAATTTCTTCGGAATGATACCAACTTTAAATTTTAAAGTGGAATTTAGTTTCTTTTGAGTTAAGTTATTTGCGGTTTTTGCATTTACTTTTAATATTTGTAATCACTTGCATTTGCCTTGTTTTTGACCTTGGTGTCCGCAATATTGCCACATTTAAATTAAAGAGTGGTGATTCAACACTTTTTAGGAATAAAAAAATCGATCAGAATCTTAAGAACGCACAACAAAATTATTCTGAATGGTTAGATCGGAGTGTGTGACATGTCTGAAGGCGAAAAACGCTCGCTGTCACAAATAAGATGAAATAAAAAACCTGCTGCAGGATTTAATCTAACAGAAGCGGCTTTCAGGGATAGTAAAACTATTAAAGGTCCTAGGCTCAAATAGCCTTATGTGATAAACAGCAATATAGTCACCGTGGATATCTTCGAGTTATTAACTTACACTACTAATTTTTTTCTTTAAAACAGCTTAAGTAAAGATTAATGCCAGTTTAGCGTTAAAATTTTCTATTACCAAATTCTTTTTTTTTCTTTCTATTTTTGTTTTTGCTACTGGCAAAAGTTTAAAGTTAGTAAAATTTTACAATCGTGTATATAAGTGCAATAATACAATATTAATAAAATAATTATTAAATTATTTTACTGGCGCAGTCGAATTTTGCGTACCAACCATAAAATGTGTTAAATTTAATGGTGTCTGTCATTTCATTGGCATAGTATTCCAATCGTTTCCATTCAAATGGTGCCAGTTTTATTGTTCCAATACCTTTAAAGTACAACCTTGGTTCAGAATAAAAGTATAGCTACGATTATGATAAGTACGGTTGAGTTAGTAACAGTCTTTGATTTTTTAGTGGGTGGAGTGTCTTCTCTGTTAAAAGGTTCAGTTGCAAGTATTTTGTCTTCGTGTGGTACCGGAAGTAATCTATTTTTATTCTTGAAGTAGTTTTTACATATGCTACCTTGTCATTGTTACTCTCGTGTGTTTGAAGGACTTTTCAAAGTGCCCAGCTTATAATCGGAAAATTGTCCTCTTTTATGATCACCATCTGTCCTTCTTTTAAGTATATAATCTTCACTTGCGTATTTCCTGCAATTGGTGTAGATACTTGGCTGACCAAGAGAATTATTGGGTTGCACTGATCTACTATCCCCTTGGGCGATGAGTGGTTCTACAATTAAAAAGTGTCCTAGATTCAGTGCAGTTACATCATTTGGATTAGATGACATCGGAGTATGCGGACGGGAATTTAATATAGCTTATATTTCGATGATTACCGTTTCAAACTTTTTGTGCATTAGTAACGCTGTTAAAACACTTCGTCGTAAAGTTGCTTAGCTGCTGACTCCTGTAAAAGCCTGCAAAGTGAGGGACTCAATGTGGAAAAACTTAAACTCAATGCCTTCTTTACTGCATGCCTGTAAGATTATTTCTTGGAAGTTATTATAAAACATTGCTTGATTGCATTGGTCTTGCAACGTCCTCGGCGTGATAGGAATCTTTTAAGGGCTCCAATTAATGCATCTGTTGTCAATTCAATTACAACTTTTAGCTATGTAAACTTTATGCAATATTGTGAGGATGAGTTTTGAAATTGAGATGTTATAAGGTAGAAGTATGGGATGTTTTGCGTGATATGATAGATAGAAGCTTCAAACCTTCCCCGACCCGCAAAATTTTATTTTAATGTAGAAATAGGGATAGGCCTCTAATTGCGCTGAACTTTTCCACTTGTTTTTTTTGTTTTTGTTTTCTTTAATTCGGATGTCTCCTTCAAGAAGTCGGAAATCTGCACTGCTTGAATAGTTATAAACTGCGAATCATCCAACTACTTATGACTCGGCGAAATTTTTTGTGGTCGAAATTCATTTTGTGTTTTTGAGTTATTTATGAATCTGAGTACGTAACCTAAAACATTCTGCAAAGTTTTAAATGAATTTTGTAGTGAGGCTACGGTCGCATAATACCATAGTTTCTGTAACAGGAACCACATTCCTTTTTTCAACGCCATTTGCAATTTCTTGATTCCTCTCTCTGTTCTCTGGATATTATATCGGCTGGATTGTGTTTTGATCGCACATAACGACATTGTTCGGTTAAAGATAGTGACTGAATTACTGATAATCTGTCGGCGACAAAGTTTTTGTGCGCACTGATCATTAGTTAATGGTTCATCCCAATCCAATTCATGATGACAAAGGTGTTGATAAATATTCAGGCGCTTACAATTCCTGGAGCTAACAGGACGAGATGGTCAAATAGCTTTACGAGATCAGAAGTTACTGTTTGTTTCAAGATTCGCTGATGTTGGGTTAATTTTACTTTAACGCAAAAGTGATCGCTTTT
This sequence comes from Cistogaster globosa, assembly GCA_937654795.1. Lineage (NCBI taxonomy): Eukaryota > Metazoa > Arthropoda > Insecta > Diptera > Tachinidae > Cistogaster > Cistogaster globosa. The sequence continues at coordinate 45,069,917 of OW569407.1, forward strand.
AGGCAACCAATATAATCCTAAGGATTTTATTGAATTAGTATTATTATTATCGAAATTTAAGTTCACCTCTTGATCACCAGTTGAAATGTTTTTGAGCAAATGTGGATGGTTTGCACACCATTTTTTGAAAGTAAATCCTTTTGCGTTTCCACTGCTATATTGAGGTTGTCAGAACCTGTAAGCTCGTCATCTACATAGAAATTATTTTTCAGCATCTAATACCCATACGCAAACTCGAGAGAATTCTCATTGGCGTTTTTTTTTTTTGTAGACGTATCGTCGCTAGGTGAAGTGCTCCACGTGTCCTGTGTTACTGTGTTGAATTTGTAATAGGCAAGTTGATATTGATGGTCATTTGTGTTGATTGGTATTTGCCTGTACATATTTTCAATATTGGCTAAAACGAACTTTGGTAACCGAAAGCGAATTGAATTGGAAAATAGTTCACTATGCATCATTAGACCATTAATTAATATCCAGTTGATGTTTTTGCTGATGCGGCGAACATTACCCTAAGCTATGTTGTGGTGCTATTAGGTTTTAATACACAGTGGAGTGGAATAAAATATCTTGAATGTGGTACGTTATCTAAGTTCACCCTTTGCATTTACGCTAGTTGTTCATATTCTTTCACAAATTGCTTGAACTGAATATTTTCATTCTTGTGGAGTCGTCGCTCTAAACTAACAAAACTGATGTATGCTGTTGCATGCGAATCACCCAATGATGTTTTGTTTTCCTAAAATGTAAGGCTGACGATAAAACGACTATATGTGTTAGTTTAAGTATGATGAATAAAATGAGCTTCACATTGGGAATCTTCTGGGGAGAGAATCTTTTCATTTGGTTCTACTTCATCAAATTTCCATAGTCCCTTGCTTTCTTGTTTTAGTGAAGACTCCTCACCAAATACTGCACATGTAAATTGTGGTGATGAGCTATGAGCAATGGTTTGTCGTACAGGGCGGCAAACGATCCAGCCAAGTAACGTTGGACCGACGTTAGTCAGTTTATTGAGTAGAACATCGATTTTTCTTTGCTGGTAGATATTACTTGGAATGTTCCAAGTTAACATATCCCGGTTTTAATTTGGTTGTGCCGGAATGATAGTTGGTAGGACAATCTCTTTCAAGTTTTTTGTAAAGAGCATCTAAACATTTACGCTCGTTTTTAATTCTTCCCACACTATCAATGCGTAATGATGCTTCCGTTTGAAAAAGGGATAGCTTCTTGAGTAGTCGTTCAGTCACAGTATTTACTTGCAAACCTGAATCTAATATTGCTTGAAATTCGTGTGTGATACCATTTGTGGTATTAATAACTAACTTTGCGGAACTGATGTCTTCTTTTTTTTGTATGTTTTTCTGTGAATGTTATAATAAATTATGCTTCTTGTTGCATTTCCTACATCCACTAGAGTTACTTGATCATCTCTGAGAAGTTAACACAAAGCTTTTGTTGCTGTGCCCACTTAAACCTGTCTGATTGCATCATGTTTAAAAATTTTTTGCTGTGGTAGATAGGATGATTCCCTGTGGTACACAGTTTGTTATTATCCATAAATTGATTCCATTGAAACTAAATCTCAAGAAAAGAGAAAAATTCTTTTATTCTTGGCACATTAGAGAGCACTTTCTAGTGTTCTAATCATTAGTTGTATGACTATGGCATCCCAAGACGAAGTTTCAACATTTAAGTTATTTAACGCCAACAAACATTCCTTGGTAGTGTCATGAAGAATATTAAATGAGGCGCTAGACAGGGTTTATGTCGGTTGATTAAGGATCTTGCCTTCTAACGTGGCTACTATCATACCGCTTTTAAAGTAGTGTCTATGCTCTTGTAGTTCTCTTCGGTAAGCGTAAGATGGCTAATAAGTTTTTCAGCTTCTCCTGAGATAATTGTTTTGAGGTACCACATTTTTTGTAGGTTTGGTAGAGGTTGCTTTTTGACCATTTCCGTAATCAGTTCACAAAATTGACAAACAAGCACTATTAAACTGTGGAATTGTAAGCTTCGGTAAAGACAACGAGCTATGTTCGCCTGGGTTGCTTCCTAACTGTAATGCCTGACAGTATTGCCAATTCTATCTAATAATGTTAAACTAATTCATCCAGATTGTCGTATTCATTCTGATCGAGTTCCAATCTTGTAGGATCTTCTACTTTATGCCACAATTCATCATAAAATTTTTAAATTTGATCACATAATTTTTTTAAAGTTTTACTTTTAATCCGATAAAATTGTGGTGGATGACTCTTTTCCTCCTACGATAACCCTTTTAATAAACTTGTTAATGTCGTCATTTGACCTTTTCGTTTTCTATCGAGTTCTTTACCTTTAGGTGACAATACCTCATGACCAGATGGGTTAGCTAACATGAGCTCTAATGTTTCTTTTCTGACTGTTAGTAATGGCTTAATGCTGAGCTTGTTAATCTAAGACGTAAAATTTGTCTCACTTAAGGATTTGTGCAGGTTTTGCATAATATATGGATCACTGGCTGATTACGTATTATCTTTTCTAATCGCGTTTCTGTTTTTTCAAAGGCCTGCCACATTGCAACTGTTTCTTCGCTTTTACTTCTGTAGGAGTCTAGCATTCGCTAAACGTGTGGAGCCTTGCTGATGTTTGAAATAATTCCTTCTTTGACGATTTTAAGAAAAAATATAACGGCTTTTCCTCGGTGTCACGCGATACAAATGTTGAAAAGATGTGAGAGGATTTTACTAAAACTGATGTGGTTATGGCCTTTACCGCCAGAACTACTTGATGTTACAACCTGCTGATTTACTTCAATTCAGACACATAAATCTGAACTGAAATTCTCTTTATCTTTTTTGTTCTTACAAGCATTTGAACCTGAAGAACGCTAATAACATACATTCCTGGGGTAATGTATAAACGAAAGATGGAAAATTGTGTGTTATATACAAGTTATACAATATTGTGGTTATTATTTTAATGCTACTGCTAATCTTAATACTTCTAGTTAATGTTAAGTTATATTTTCGAAGTAATATATTAAAATACTGTAATAAGTAATATATTGTAATTTATTTTTATTTTTTTGATTTGGTAGAATTAAACAAATTAAAAAAAAAATTATTTGTATACATAATGTACTTAACAAAGTTAAATCTAATATAGTTAATATTTATTAAATTATTTTACTCTATGCAATACATACTTGAACTACATTGAAGGCTTTTCAAAGTTTGAGTGAACTTAAACTTTTTTTTTTTTTTGACAACTACTCCGTTGAAGAAAATGCCGTGTTGATATGGTTAATAAATCGCCGATTCCAGCCAGAAATTCCAAGCAATCGACGAAGTTTGCGATTCCTTTTCCGGTTCAACTTAAAGGCATCCTCTTCCTACTATGTAGCTTGAATGCTAAACCTGTCTAATAGCAAAATTACTCTACTTTATGTCGAATTGTAAGGCAAAATGCTGCTGTGATGTAACAGGTCGCTAAAGTCTTTTGACTACGAATTAAAGGCATTTAAAAAAGTTCTAACTCAAACAATCCACGTAAAAAAAGAGATTAATTCCTTCCAAGAATCAAAAGCAACTTAATAAAAAAATATATTTATTATTTATTATTTATTTAAAAAAAATGTATGTTCAACTATTTAACATGAGTTATCAAAACTTGGTATGCAATGTGGAAATACTATAGGCACACTGCCAAAAAAATAAATTTTTTTATTTATTTATTTATCTATCATCATACACTTAAAAACAATAAAATATTATATATATATATATATATATATATATATATATATATATATATATATATATATATATATATATATATATATATATATATATATATATATGGGATAGGCATATAAATCATAGTAGGCCACGAATTCCAAAAACACATCATACAAAAACAATAACACAAAACATACAAGCAGAGAGATACACAAACAAAACACACGACGCACAATAAATATAGTAGGCTACAAATTTTTAAAACACACCATTCAAAAACAGTAGAGGAATACACAAACAAAACACACAGACAGCGGATAGGCATAGTAACAATAAGACATTTGAAAACAGTAACGGACGAACATATAAGACATAGTAGGCTACGAATTCCTAAAAACACACCAGCAGAAAATATACAAGCAAAACACACAGACGACGCACAAGAAACTTAGTAGGCAATGACGCAAGAACAAAATACACAAACGACGCACAAGAAACACAGTAGGCCACGAAACACGCACACGCAGCAGAGAAACATATTGGTGGCGCAACTGACTAAACACTTTAATTAAGACAGTCTAAAAAGGGAACTCAAGAGACCAACAAGTGTCGCGGCAAAATAATATAATAAATAATTCTACATGTGAAACAAAATAATATAACAATTAACCTTAAGTTTACAAGTGAAACAAATTAAATAAAAATATTTGAATTAAACTTAGAGTGTTTCCTTTATTTAAAAGGGGGAAATCGCAAGGATTCCCACAATTGGGGGCTCAACCGGGATTGTCCGCATTAAGTACACTAAAGTCTTAATAATAAATAGTAAAAGTTACAACAGAAATAATTGTGAATACCGATTTTGTGACCAATGATGTAATGGGAAAAAACTTAAAGTGTTAATAAAAACTTTAGACTAAGCTTAGAAAATAAAATAAATAAACTTCGACGGGGTGTAATTGCGAATCATCTTCATCACGTTGTAATAGTACGGCTCCGTAACCGTGCATACTAGCATCGGTATGGATTTCTGTCTCTGCCTTCGGATTGAATAATTTGAGAATTGGTGCGGAGATTAACGAGTTTCTCAGTTGCTCAAATGCTAAAATCTCTTTGTCTTCCATTTTAAACTTGGTGTCCTTACGTTAAAGATCCGACAACGGTTTTGCTATTATCGCATATTGAGGAATAAAACGTCTAAAATATGATGTCAGCCCTAAGAATCTGTACCGCCTTCGAATTTTGAGGTAAGGGAAAAATGAAATAGCCTTCGTTTTTTCTTCTGAGGGTTTGATAGTCGAACCGCAAATAACGTAACCTAAGAAGCTAATTTTTCTCTTTAAGAATTGACATTTCTTCCACTTGATATCTAGCCCGTTTGGCGACGCGACTTTTAATACCTCTTGTAACTTCTTAATACCTTCCTCTTCATTCTCTGAGGGGATTACCAAATCGTCCATATATGCCACTATGGTTCCGTTACTAATTAGTTCCCTAAAGATTGAAAATATATATCGGCAAAAAACTGCGGGGGAATTTGAGATGCCGAATGGGACAAACAAAAACTCATAAACTCCGTTATGGGTTACGAACGCAGTGTATTTTCTTGATTCGGGTTCTACGGAAACATGGAAAAATCCATTCCTAAGATCCAGCGTAGTAAAGACTTTGGCGCTTTGTAAACGTTGGATGACGTCGTCTATCACTGCCATTGGGAAATTGTCGCACAACTAGTACCACCGGTGCTGAATATTCGGAGCAGCTATGTTGTATGATACCTTGTTCGAGCCACTCTTTTACCTGTTGGTCAACGATCAGTTGATGAGCGTATGGCATTCTCCTTGGTCGATGCGTCACTGGAATCTCGTCTTTTAGGATGATTTTCATTTCGGGTTTTTTTGGTTTATAATTTTCAATAATGTTTTGCACTTCCATTTTTATGTTGTCTTCTAAGTGATTTACGTCTACTGTATCGTTCTGATCTTCCTCTAGGAACGCTGAGTGGACAATATCTTTAAATTCATTTCCCAATTCCATTATTGAGCTGCCCTCGCTAAACTCCCCGACATTCCAACTATTAAAATCCCCATCTCTATACCGGAACTCTGCGCCTCTCGAATTAATGACCATGTTCACCCTATCAAAAATATTATTGCCTAGTATAGCGGAATATAGTAGATCATTCTTTCTACACACATGGAATGTAATCGGTATTAAAATATTATCAATTCTGACCCTAGTTGTAAAATTACCCATTGTAGTAATCTTATTGCCGCCTATACCTTCCAACGTTTTCGTTTCATGGCCTAGCGTGACATCCCCTAAGAGTAACAGCGTATCGTAGCTTATCGCGCAGATATCGCTGCCGGTATCCACGATAGCTGGAACTGTTATATCCCTTATAGTAATATCCTTAAAAATCCTCCTTGATGCAATTAGAATATTGTCTGATATCGTACGGATCTTGTCTCCACCCCGATTCTTTTTTGGACCGTCGCCTTCATTCTTCTCCTTTTTTATTTCGGTTCGACACTCGAAAGATTTGTGCCCGAAGCCCTTACATTTAAAACATTTTACCTCTTTGTTTGGACATGCACTTGACAGATGTCCGTGGCCACCGCAACTATAGCATCGTCGAGTTTCTTTAGGTTCGGCGGAATTTTTGTAAGAAATTTTCGTTCGTGCTCCTTTCGTGGTCGTCGATACAGACAGGCGTATTTTTTCGTAAATGCGGATTTTTTCTTTTAATTCTTTCAAGTCCCTAGCTTCATACAAAATGGCTTTGTTGGATCTAAAGTCGCTTATTCCCTCTATGAAGTATTCAATCAAGCTCTCATCATCTATCTTAACCGGACTGCTAATTTCCTTGAGACTGTAGAGATATTCGCGTAAAGTCTCATTCGGTCTCTTCTTCCGGCTTCTTAAAGTTTTGTGGACATCAATAGATGAAACCCTTTTTCCGAATTCTTTTATAAGGCCTTCTTTAAGAGCATGCCAATTCTTTATAACCGCTTCGCTTCGAGCATAGATCTTGGCTGCGCCCGTCAATAATTGTTTTGCGTAAATTTTTGTAGGTCGTTCCATTTTACAGCATATGAGCAGTCTTCAAATTCGGCTATCCATTCCCTAATTTCCGGCAAACCGTCCCCCGAAAAAGCTGAAACCGAGTCCTGCACATCCCTTAATATAAAACTACTACTATAATGTTCATTTGGAACATTTTCGGCGGCCACTGAACAGGCCTCGTCATACTCTGAACCTTCATCTATTGTGTTCTGTTCATTGAAATGATCTAAAAGTCGTTCCTGCAAGGTACTCTTATTACCCGTCCTGTCTAGCCCCAGCTCTTCCAACTTGCCTCTCAAACCCTCTAAATTTAATGTCAGAATTTCCTCACGGTTCATTTTGTGTCTGCGGCTTACAATATTAAAAGATATGTAATCTAATTTATTATAATAACATTAGCTTTATACAAAGTAAGACTATAATTCTGTTTAATTACAGCGATTCTGTTTATTTTATCTACTTTAATATATAGAAATGTTATTTATATTAAAATTTGTCCTTTGACTGTACCTTTCTGTACTTTTTGTGTTACATATGCATATTCGTCTATAAAGATCCGTATCATTAATCATATTTCATCTAAAAAAAAATTTTATTTTTTTAAACCTATCTATCGTCTTTCATTACCCCGAAGGATTATATCTATTCTTTAAATTTCCCCCGATATTAAAATTTTTATCTTTTTCATTTACGTATATTTTCAATTTTGAAAATTGAAAACAGTAACGGGCGAACATATAAGACATAGTAGGCTACGAATTCCTAAAAACACACCATACAAAAACACTTACACAAGCCATACAAAGAACACAAGCAGAAAATATACAAGCAAAACACACAGACGACGCACAAGAAACTTAGTAGGCAATGACGCAAGAACAAAATACACAAACGACGCACAAGAAACACAGTAGGCCACGAAACACGCACACGCAGCAGAGAAAACATATTGGTGGCGCAACTGACTAAACACTTTAATTAAGACAGTCTAAAAAGAGAACTCAAGAGACCAACAAGTGTCGCGGCAAAATAATATAATTATTAATTCTACATGTGAAACAAAATAATATAACAATTAACCTTAAGTTTATTAGCCGACCCTTTAACCATCGTCATTTCTGAAGTTAGCAAAGATGTCAGCTCTGCAAATTTTTAATTAAATCATAATATGACAGTCTGTTCCGATGCTCAAATCTTTGTGTGTATATATTAACTAGTGTAATAAAAAGATCTTCGTTGTAGTTTTATGTAGTTCTATTGTTGGATAACGCATAGGTAGATTGCAAATAATGCTGAGATTTTTATTTTGAATTTTTGGAGCTTTTTAAAGTATGTTTTTGCACATTTTGTCGACCACACTTGACATCCCTATAACATAATAGGTCGTATACACATTCTATAGAGAAATAACTTGTTTTTCTGATTTAATGCTGATTTGCGGTTAAATAGAGAATAAAGAGCTTTTCCGCATCTATTAGCTGTAACGCAAGTTTGGAGAATGTGTTGCTTAAAGGTTAGTTTTTTATCCAGTAAAATCCCCAAGTATTAAACTGAGTCTAGCGGTGGTATTTCATAGCCCTGCATTTCCATCCTTGCAGCGGGATTTCGTTTTGGTGACTTTTTGAAAGGAAATATAATGGCTTGTGTTTTAACCTCATAAATTTGGATTTTCCACTTAGGAAAAAAGTTTCTTGCAGTTGTGAGCGCGTTTTTTCATTTTTTTAATAATTGCATTAGATATTTTTTCACTTGTTATAAGCGCAGTGTCATCTTCATAAAGTGCTGTGGTTTGATCTATGAGTATTTTAAAATCAGATATGTACATATATAGAATATAAAATGGGGGATAAAATAGAGCCTTGAGGTTAACCTGCTGGGTTCCTACGTTCGCTAGAGTGTACATTATCAATATTAACTACAAAAGACCTCTCAGACAAAAAGCTACTTATAATCTTCTGCAAATATAAATGGTATTTAAACATACAGTTTATAAATTAATCTATTATGTCATATAGAATAAAAAGCTTTCTCTATGTCTAAATTTATCACGCCAGTGCTTCGTCGTATGCTTTTATTAGATTGAATTATGTTAACGATTCTCTTCACCTGGGGTGCACCGTGGAATGTTCTTTTCTGAACCCAAATTGTACATTTTGTAAAATATTGTTGAATTCCGTGAAGCCATTTCAATATTATTTTTTCCAAGACTTTATCAATAACGTTTGACATGCTAATGGGACGATAGCTTTTTGGACACTTGGAATCCTTACACCAAATTAATATATTTGTTAGAATAATAAAAAATATGTCGGACGAGTTTTTTAATTTATTGCATTAATCCCGTCAATTCTTTAAAGTTATTTATTACAGCAGTATTAGGTTATTTTTTTTTTTAACCATTCATTATATTTTGACAATTTACGATCTACGGTTGCGAGTATTTAAATGAACTTTTTAAAGCATCTGCAATAAAATTCGCTTTATCATAACTAATAAAAATGTTGGCCCCATCTATTGTTTAAATCTCGCGGGTGGACTCTTTTCCTTTGATTGCTTTTGTCAATTTCCAAAATTTGCACTATCGGGTGTCAACTTTTTCAAAAACTTTTATGCCAACTGTTATTCTTGTCCTCTTTAACATAATAGTTGATAAACATAGTCAGCTGTTTTAGAATAGACAATAACTTACATCTTTCTGCTGAAAAATGACTAATAATATCAACTATAATAATAATACTGTAATACTGTAACTGACAAAACATGAAATGTTCACCAGAGCAAAAAAGAAAAACCTGTACGAAAGTAAAAAAATTTCATATCACAAAAACTATACAACTTAGGAACATGAATTTAAAAAGGTATTTTTATTTTTTCTTGCTTTATATTTTGGCTGTAGACATTTTCTCTCAGGTCTAATATTCCCGATGATTCTGATTTTTCTTCCACAGACATATAAAATGCTGTAATTACAATGTTTTTTTTTTTTATGGAAACAAAACCTTAGAATTCTAAAACGCTTAAAGTTACGTATTTGGTTTTTTTAAAGTAAAACTTAATAGCTGTAATATTTTTTGTACAAAATGCAAAGAATGGCGTAAGTGTTAGTTTAAAAATTTAGCTGACGCAAAAGTGTCGTAAGCAACAAATGTAAAAAATACATTTGTTGATTTTTTTTTTCATCATACAAACATGGGGCAGACCAAGGCGCATCAAACAGGTGACTGCATCAGATCATGTGTTCATCATATGTTTTAGCTTTTGCGTGTATTTTGTTTTTGTAAAAACTAATTCGAGCTGTCAAAAAACGTCTAGTAATGTGTGTATGTATTTTGAAAAATAAGAAAGCCACTAAAAATATATTGAAATACATACACACACATACACACGTTTTTGACATCTCGAATTAGTTTTTACAAAAACAAAATACACGTAAAAGGTAATGCATCCACCTGGTATTATTGCGCCATGGGGCAGACACCAATCGACGTAATGTAATAAAAATTATGCAAAAAATGTGTTTTCGATTTGTCGTTAGTTACGGCGTTCTTTAATTCTTGGATTAGATTCCATATAATTAAAATATTAAGTTCTTATTAAACTATTAAATTATTATAAAATAATTGTGAATTATTTATGCAATAAATAAATTTATTTAATGTTACTGCAATATTATATTTTACGTCATGTTGTTAAAGCCCCTTTCACACTGTAATACTAAGTATTAAGTCAAAAACTTAAATCTTATGAGAAAGTGTGATGGTGTGAAAGCAATATGTTATCAAAGTATGAAACAACACGGAAACGTCGGATAAAGTTAATAAACAAAAAAAATATATTTAAACGTTCTCCTTTAAAGCCCGCAAGTTCAAGAAGAACTTCAACTACAACAACAACAAAAAAAGAAGAAATTTGACATCCCATAATACCAAAACATTTTTAGAAATTTTTGTACACGACTAGTAGCATTTCGCTCGTACACAAAAAATCTTGTATTTTCAAATGGCAAAGTTAGTGTCGAAGTTGAATACAAAAGTCGTCGATCATTAGAGGAAATGTATATTGAACCCAATGACGAGTATAGAGATCAATCTCCAGGAAGAAGATATTCAAAGTTTTAATGAAATTAATGTCAATCATATATATACTTTCAGCTCAGTCACGAATATAATTAATAAATTTCAACAAGTCATTACAGAGAAAGTGGGTTGTGTTCCAAATTATAGCGTTACACTTCAGCTTCGCAAGAGAGCGAAATCAGTGTTTTTCAAGGAACGTGAAGTCTCATATTCGCTTCGCAACCGAGTGGGAAAATAACTTAATGAATTGGAAGCATTTGGAATTATTTCAAGAGTAGATAGAAGTGACTGGGGCTCCCCGTTAGTTATCATTCCAAAAGCAGACGAAGGAGTACGGCTCTGTGTAGACTACAAAGTTGGAATTAACCCACAGTTGGTATCGTCAAATTATCCAATTCGTTAAATAGATAAAGACCTTCATAGCTTCTTCCGCCTTGACCTTTATAAGGCATATTTACACGTTCAAGTTGATCAAGAATCCATTTATATCTAAACACATTCAAGTTGATCAAAAATCCAGTTATATCCAAACCATTTCTACTCACAAGGGTACATATAAGGTTAACAGACTGTCATTCGGAATAAAAACGGCACCATTGGAGTTTATCCGAATTATTGAGCAAATATTATCCGGGTTAAAAAACACCATGTCATATTTTGACGATATACTCGTGCATGGACAAACTAAAATGAAATGTAGAGAAAAATTAATTGCTCTCCTCGAGCGTTTAAAGGAACATGCACTACATCTCAATAAAAGGAAGTGCGCATTCTTTCTTACTCAGATTGAATATCTGGGTCACGTAATTAAATTCAACAACATTTCTAAATCACCAGCAAAAATCGAAGCAATAGTTAATATGCCTCGCCCTTGATAATGAATGTGGAATAGTTAGCTTGTATATAAGATTAAGCGTGGGAGATTGCTCTGTCCTAATATAAAATAGATTATTAGTAACACTGTCATCTGTCAGAATGACAATAAACCGTTTTTGTGTTCTCACTTTGTAATAAGTTATAAGATGTATCACTGAATAATAAAGAAGCAAATTAGAACGAAAGAATTCTATAAGCCCTCTGGGATATAACAATACACCCTTAAATCAGAAGTTATCACAAAAAAATTCATTTTGCAGATAAAATTCAGCAAAGAAAAAGATTTCCTGCGCTAAATAGTCGTGACTTGATTTTATTGTAGATGACCAAATTCAAAATTCAAAATTCTTCAAAATTTTGTAAATCACCTCCCTCAATCTATACATTCAATAAAACAGAGTAACGGGGTCATTTCTGTACATGAAATATGGAATGCAAGAAACCTATATTTAAAATTTTTGTCTGTCTGTATTCGCATCACGCGAAAACTACAAGATGGATTTGTGCAAAATTTTGTTTGGAGGCCCTTTATAAAAATATGCCATTTCGTAGAGAAACTAGAGATACAAATGTGAAAGCATTTAACTTTTTCGGTATAATGGCACTAGAACAGTTGTCAGTTCATTTCATTTTTGTAGATGAAAAATTTTCAACACTGGTTACAAAACTTTACAACAAACGATTAGAAACACATTTTTCAAATTTTGAGTTGAAGAAAATTAAAAATGATACGCGGACGAAGTCGATGGCACTGCTAGTATATATATACAGTGGTGTTCGATAAAATAGAGCCACCTCGATCTAGCATTTTTCAAACTAAAAATAATGTACAACAAACTTTATAATTATTTATTTTTTTATATTTCGGTTTACTCATAAACTAAATGATACAAAAATAATGCAAATGTGGAAGTTCAAAACTTAAATAAAAATTTATCCATTAAAAATTTATCCATTAAGTCACCAGGTCCTGTCTGTGCATAAAAATAGAGCCAGCAAATTTAGTTACCTAAAATAAATTTTGTTTGTTTACTGACTGGATTTTTTTTTTCATTAATTATTATTTCTTAACCTCAGTACTTCGTTAAATAACCCTTATTTTTTATAACGTCTTAGCATCGTTTTGGAATTGAGCCAACAAGTTTTTGACAGTTTCCTGCAGGAATATTTTTCCACGCATCCTGAATTAAAGTCCAAAGTTCCTCTTTATTGGATGGATTTGTTCCTCGAAGACACATCTTTACTATTTGCCATAAGTTCTCAATAGGATTTAAGTCTCGGGACTGCGCCGGCCAGCTTAAAATCTTGACGCGTTATGTTCTTCAAACCAGTCTTTTGCCCGCTTCGATGTGTGTCGGGTCATTGTCTTGTTAAAACACCAATCTAAGCGGCATTTCCAATTCGGCATAAGGCATCATAGTGTCATTAAGAACATTTGTATAATAAGCGGCATCTATTGTACCCTCAATCTGAAATAAAGGCCCAATACCATAATACGAAAAACATCCCTATACCATTATGTTTCCGCCTCCATGTTTAATGGTTTTTGTGGTGTATTGTAGATGGAATTCGGTGTTGGGAGGTCTTCGTACAAGAAGGTTGCTTCTGTCTGAATTAAACAAATTAACTTTCGTTTCGTCAGACCATAGAATATTTCTCCATTTGCTTACAGGCCAATCTACATGATTTTGGGCAAATTCTAATCTTTTCTTTAGGTGCTTTTTACTTAGGTATGGAACCTTTCTACTACTTCTAGTCTTCAAATTATTTTTAATACGAAGCCTTCTTATGGTTGAGGTAGAAACATCTAAATTATGCTGCTTTTTAAGGATGGAAGAAGTGACAAAAGAGTCTTTTTTTACATGACTCAAAATTTTTCGCTCTACTAGATGTGTAATTTTCGACGTTCTTACTCTGTTTTCTGCCTTGCTTTCATATTTGACGGCGTTTTCCACCATTTTTTTAGAGCATCCAATTATTTCGGCAATTTGTCTGTAACTTTTTCCGTTATTATGGAGTTTTTATTGTCTCCCGGCTCTCAAAGGTACAATGTTTTCCTCTGCCCATTGTAAATAATATTATCTAAAAATTTTATGAGATTTCTTTCGAAAACACTAAGCTTACCTTTTTATACACTTTTCATTAAAAAAATAAATTTAATTTGTAAAAGTTAATTATTTTTCAAAACTGGCTCTATTTTTTGCACACCCGTTTTCGCATCCAAATTTATACTGATAATAAAATGAAGATTAATGACGCTGAAGCTATTTTAAACATAACGGTATTACATTTGTAAGATATGGGTAAAATTAGTGGAACAACTCTTTCATGCGTACTTTTTTGTATGAGGGAGTTGTAAGGGGTAAAAGTATTGGGGATCAGGTGGCTCTATTTTATTGCACATCACTGTATAACAAAACAGTAACGAAGTAATTTCTGTACAAGAAATATTTTTGGAAAATTTTGATGTTGGTGTAGATAGTAATCGATATGAAATATAAAACACCTATTTTTAGAATTTTTGTCTGTCTTTGTTCCCATCACGTAAAAACTGCTAAAAGTTGGTTTAAAAATTAAGCAAAGAGTCGTAAATTTTATTATGTATAATTTTGCTTCTTTCTGACCTTTTTCTTAGTTGTATTATAGTTCAAGTTCTTTTTGAACTTTCGGGCCTCTTAGGTCAATGTTTAAAATTCCAACTTCATCAGGAAAGTTTGTTATTAAAACTGGTAACAATATAAAAGTACTTACATACAGAATAGAATAAATAATTTACAATAAAATTTTTTTGTAAGGACTTTTTTTATAGAAAAACAACCACTTACATATGTATTATCTTAGTTTTTACACAAAATATTAGCAATTGCATTTTACATTTATAAACGAAAAAATACTAATTGTAAACAAACTTTAACCACAAACTAGAAATATTAAAGCTCACTGTTCTTAAGATTAATATAAACTAAAATAAGATTATAGAATAATTTGCATTTGTTTTGCATCTGTCATCTTTTTTGTTAATTGCACTGTTCCCTTTTTGTTGTATCCTAAGAGTTTCAAGTGTATATCGCTTTTTCGTCTCTGTTTGTCCAATATTTTTACGTTAGCCAAATCAGCATTACGGTTGTTGCCAATACAATGTTGTGATAGAGCCTTTATGTGTTTTTGTTTTTAAATTTCAGCTTCTTGTTCACATGTTCTTGTATTTAAATTTCTTTCTGGATTTTCTATATATATATATATATATATATATTGTTGCAAGTTTCTAATGAGCTTCCTAAAATATTTAAAAACCTTTGTTTTTGTAAAGAGAGAATATTTTGTTTAGTTAGATCTGTGCATGAGTGTAGTTTCCTTGTTCTTCCGATGTAAAAACTGCACCAGTAACTATCCCACAAAAAATTACTCTGATCTGAAAACTTTTAAACTTCTTTTAACATTCGAAGTAAGAATTTTTAATATACATTTACTAAAAATGACAACGGTCATTTAATTTTGGGACCACCTCAGGTTACGATATTAGATAAACAACACGAGGACAACCGACTAGTTATTTTCTCAACAAAATAAGCTCAAATTATCAGTCTAAAACCGATATCGATCGGTGAAATATGAATCCGTTGAGTATGTTCAAGGGGTAAATTAAAGAGTTGGTTGCTACTGCTTGTTAGTTAGTTTCTTTAGGCTTAAGGATGAAGAAGCAGTCTTATCAGAAGCTATAGGTAGTTGAATTACTAGTAGTTTTATTTGACCGTAAGTCTAAAAAGTGAAACTTCTATTTACATAATTTGCAAACATGCTGCTCATTTCTTTTCTAAATTTATGATAGGTTGTTAGGTTAAACAAAATCTGAACAAAAACAATAAATTTAAAGATGTCTATACATTGATTTGCCTATGGTAAATTTTTGTAAGGGTCTTTCATAAATCCACTTGTGTTTTAAAAATGAGAGAATTTAGCTGATTGAAGAGTAAGACAACAAAATTTAAACAGATTGAAGAGTAAGACAACAAATTTTGAACAAATTTCCAGCAAATAAAACATTTTTCATAACCTATAAACAAAATTATAATCAATGTCTTCTAATTTAAAAATGAGATTATTACACTAAACTTTATATAGCCACATGTTTATGGATGTAGCTCTTAAATATTCGTCTGATGCAAAGTCATTAAAATGTATAAAAATGAATATGTCGGTAATAAAATATTTTGTTAAGGGTGTTACACAAACAACCAGAGGGACATTATCCTAAGCTAAAAAAATGTTAGAGGAAAATTCTAATTTGGTTTCCATTTTTACCAGGCGATTCAATGAGGATCTATATATTGCGAACATATATATATATATATATATATATATATATATATATATATATAGAAAAAAATGGGAAAAAAACTTTACTTTTATATCGCAAAAGGATAAAAAAAAAAATAAAAAAGTCAAGTAATAAAAAAAGGGAAAATTATTCGGTGAGCCACCAATATTTATTAACATTTAAGTTAGGAATAATATTTTTATCTTTAGAAAAAATGCTAGTCTCAAATCTGAGGTTTATAGTGGTAAGTTGATTACTATGTATGGATTTAATATTGGATCTTCTATAAATGTGGTACAATATAGGGATGCCACTTTCATTTTGCATAAAACCATTACTATCGAGGTATAAGAAGGCCTCAGGTGGTACATATCCAGAATTTAAACATTTTATAATGTATTCTTTATTAACATAGAAAGGTGCCATAATTAAATTATTATCATTGTATTCAATGCATCTTAGTATATGATTCCTTATAACATACAAAATAAAATTGTCAATTCTGATTACTTTTGCCTCATTATACAACTTCTTATTCGAAATGTATTTAGTATAATTGCTATCTGGAGACCTATGTATTGCCATACAGGTTTTCAAATATTTTCTTTCAAAGATTCTATATTTCTCCATATATGCGGGAAAAATATTGAACCATGTTTGGCAGCCATATGTTAAAATGGGACGAATTAGGCATTGATACATAATTTATCTTAACCTCTGATTTTATGTTTTTCGAAAAAAATAGTTTCTTATATTTAAAAATAGCATTTCTGGCCTTAGTAATTTGTATGTTAATGTTTTTATCAAAATACAGGAATTTATCAAGATAAGCTCCTAAGTACCTCACCATATCCCTGGTTGGTATATTCACATTATCATTGGATTTAATACCAAAGGATTTCCAATTCTTTTTAATATTATTGTTACATTTTCCTACAGGAGGTCGAAAAAGTATAGCCTCACATTTATTGGTGTTAATCTTCAATTGCCAATCAGTAGCATATTTTTGTACGATGTTAAAGCACTGTTGGAGGTTTTCATTAATGTTTGTAATATTATTATCTGAATGATAAATAATGATGTCATCCGCAAATCCTATAATATTATTAATTTCGTTTAAAAGATCGTGTATAAATAAATTAAAGAGAATTGGGGAATTAACCGTTCCTTGTTGTAAACCATTTACAATAGTAAATTTTTTTGAATTGAAATTGTTTTTATCACAGACTATAAAGGACTTGTTGTTAATCATATTGTGTACAAGTATAATAAAGTGTATAGGAAATTTGTATTTTAATAATTTATATATTAATCCAGGGATCCATATACTATCGAATGCTTTCTCGAAATCAATTAGACAAGCTCCTGTGTACATCGATCTGTTTAGGTTCCAGTAAATATCAGAAAGTAGTAAATGTATTGCGTGGACAGTAGAATGTTTATATTATATTCCTGGTTGTTATCAGGATCAATCTCCTTGTGAGAGTAAACTGATTCTAAAAAGGTTCCAATTACATTCATCTTCTGTTCATCGTCTTTTACCAAGTAATCATTACTAACATTCTCTTTTTCTAGTTCTTCAGGGTTAATCCCTGAATATCTTAGCTACCTTTCGTTTTCCTGGGTAACCCTAATAAAATCTATATTGGAGGCATGTACGGATCTAAACAGCTTTTTTACCTCGCTAAACATATTAGATGAGTCACGCTAGTCAATGTTTTTAAGTTTTTCCTGAAAATGATTATTAACTGATATGCAAAAAATTTCGTTTATAAGCTTTTTGATTAATCTTAATTTAGTTTTCAATAAATTTAGTTCAGTACTCGATAATAAGCATTCAAGTCTATTATGTTTCTTAATAATTGTCACAATTTTACTCTTTTCAGAATGTAATTTTTTAATTGTTGGGTTGGTAAATTTCTCAGAAGAGTTAATGTCTCTGAATTTTGGAACTGAATTCTCGATAGAGCTAGTTATAAAATTATTCAATCTAAGTATATAATAATCAATTTCAGGGTTAGATAAATTCCTATCATTCGGAATTGATTCACAATTATCAAATTAATTTAACATATTCCTCTTGAATCTCTCCAGTTAGTCCTTTTATAGTTGTATTTCAAATTTGGTAGTTCCCTGATAAATGACATCGGACTATCATTTTTTACGCCTAAGATTGTTATTTGTAGTGCATTATGGTCACTATCATAGTCAATTGTTTTAAGACAATTGTTTGAATTATTCTCTTTGTGAATTACTAAACGGGAGTCTGCCAAACACAGGTCCAAATAAGAAGGAAGAAACAGAAGCGTATAAAACACATCTTAATAAGATTTCATTATTTGACATCCATTCTTTTAACTTATTTCCCTTTACGTTATGTGTGTTGTTTCCCCAGTCACTGTGTTTACAATTAAGATCCCCTGCTAATATATAGAAGTGGTTATGATTCTGCAAATCTAAGGACTGAAAGAGTTGTAGTAATTCATATTTTAACATATTATCATTGTTACCAGAGGGATAGTAAGCTGATATAACAAATAACAAACGGTTAGATAGCATCGGAATCTTTACCACGCAAGCTTCCAGACATTTAAAAGAATTAATAGTTCTGTTGGTGTGATTAATGAATTTTATCCCATTTTTTATTAAAATTGCTGTGCCACCCCCAGCTTTTGCGTCTTTTCTATCTTTACGTATCATACTATAGCATTTAAAGGTCATTTTATGCCTAAAGTTTAGTTTAGTTTCATTTAATAATAACAAATCTGGTTTATAATCATTTACATAGTTAATCTCCTGCTTAAATTAATTATGGAATTAACATAAATTAAAAAAATGTTTAGTTTTTTTAAAATTATTTCAGCCATTTTAATTATGATTCTAAGATAGTGAAAATTGTATCTAAAATAAATATTGTTACGTTTATTTAAATTTATAAACGTTTATTTTACTGAGTTCTTTTATTGCAAAATAAATAAACACAATTTATTTACTACTTTAATTAAATTACACTTTTATTAGACGACTATTCACTTATTCGCGATTAGTACACAAAAATACGCGATGGCAACTTCAACACTGTTTATCCGTTTTACCACAAGATGTTTACTGGTTGACGTTTTCACTAAGAATGAATCAGCATGTATGGCCGTTGCTTTTATATACCCAATGTTAAGGCTCTTGAACATACTAGAATTTTACTCCATCTGTTGGTAGAATATTTCTCTACTACGCATTTATCATTTGAGACACATGATGATTGTTATTTGATTCCAGAACCTTCCATTATTAATTTAAATTTATTTATACATGCTGTCTATTTTTTATTAATCGTTATGTAGGTGTGTGTGTAGTTGTGTGTTGCGTTTATTTTTATTGCTTTATGTTAGTTGTTTTTGTTTTATGATTAAGAAGTTTTTGTAGAAACTTCTGGCGTTGTAAACATACACAATATGTCATTTCGTTTTACTTTCTTGGTGACAATTATTTTTATTTCTTTTTATGACCTAAATAAAGCATCTTCGCAACAATATTATAAATTGTATCTAAGATAAATTTTGCATAGATTGATTTAGTTGTTCTAGTGCAACCTGAATAGGATTGTTATTCACATTTTGGAAAGTATTCATCTTAACAGTGTCTGCAAAAGTCATGTCATTTACATGAATGGATTTATTATTTGTTCGAATTTGTGATAAGTTTTGTCTTTTGGAACGAATTTTTTGTTTGAGTTCTTTATATTTATCGCATCCCTTGTACGATGCTGGCTGGCCATACTTTTTACAAAGGACACAAAACAGCTTTTCTTTTTCATTTTAGGAACATTTTGTACGGGGCATTTGCCAATATCATGCTTCTCGTTACATTTGACACATCTATGTTGCAGAAAACAATTAGATGCGTTGTAAAGGAAACTTTGGCAGTTTGTGCACTGCGTAATTTTGGGTTTTCTCAGGGGTTCCCAGTGGACGCATCGATATAGAAGACCCTTAATTTTTTTAAGTTCATCAACTTTACTGTCATTACTTATTTGGACTAAGTAAATTGGTAATTTGTATCCCTCTTTTGTTGCTTTCTTTGTTGTAAAAGCGCTTACCTTTTCAAATTTTAAATATTCGCTTTGGAATTTACAAAGTTTTTTAAAATATCATTTATGTCAATTTCTGCACTTAGATCTTTAAGTAAATCAGTCTTAGTTTTTGTTATTTTTGGTGTATACCTAAAAAACGTAGTTTTACTTTTTTCTAAATAAGCTGTTGCGGGCGAGTTGCAATGAAATGTACTATGATAAGGTTTCTTTACCGAAATCATAGGCGCCTGATCACAATTGCCGGGGTCTATAGTTTTTTTTTTGTGTTTTGTAAAGTATGATGAAACCGAAAACTGAAATTATGATCAAGGGGGATATTGTTGATTTTGCAGAAAATATTGATGTGTAATTGCAGATGTTACTATTAGCGTAAGGGTATTGTGAGTTTCTTCAGTGTTCCTTTTTGTGTTGTGATTAGTGCAGATTATTCTGAAAAGATATTTTTGTGAATTAACAAATTAAACTTAATTAAATACTTACGCGTGTTATGTCCTGTTTGCATGTATTTTGTAAAAGAGTAAAGACCAAAAGGAAATAGTGTTGGAAAACGACCATATAGATATGAAATGAGTAAATCAGATTAAATGGCAGAGACGGGTGTTCAGGAAAAATATTTCAAAAAAAGGAAAAATAAAGCCGCGTAAATTATTTCAAGTAAATTCGAAACTATACGTTGAGAGGCGCGAATTTTTTTTTAACGAAAAAATGTAAATGAGCGGCGAGAAAATACTTTTTTTTTTGCTAGGCAGGCTCTTTTGAAAATGAGAGGCGGAAAACTTTGGCGCGATAAAGTCTGGTGTCTCTTAGAAAGTTTTATCCGTATGGTAGGAAAGCATGTAAAGATAGGGAGGCCAAAGAGGTATAAATAGAGGAATTTTCGCAATTAAAGTCATTAAATTCAGGTCAGTGTAATAGAAGTGTCTACAATTGTGAGATAAATTTGTGGCTAGAGTTTAAAATTTTTGAAAAAATAAAAAAGAAAGTCCTGTGCCTTGTGTGTTGTGGAGAAAAAAAAACCTGTGCCAAAATTGTGGGTCCTTTTTAAAATAAAAAGTTATTATTTGTCAGACAAATTAAAATTAAAAAAAACGTAAGTTATATTAGACGTTTAAGTATAGTGTGAAAATGTAGTGAAATGTGGGTTTTTTTTATGTTGCTTGCAGCTGGCTATTGCGTCTTAAAGAGGCTGACGTATCCTCTGGAAGCCATAAAAATATGTAAATAGCCAGGTAAATTTTTTTTATTTTTTAATTATTGTGTGGATTCCAAAAAATTGGCAAAATTCGTTACACTAGGAGGTAGCAGAAAATTAAAAAAAAAAAACGAATTATTTACGCTATCCTTTGATACAAAAATTTAATGATAAAAAAAGTCATCAAAAGTTGTCTTGGAAATATTTAAGTATCTACTGTCTTAAAAAAACAATTAGTATTGTGGAACTTAAAACCCTCAAAAGAGAGAAAAAGAACTCATTAGGAAGAGGAAGAAAAATTATATTAAGAATTTAAGAAATTGTTTTTGTAGAAACAACAGGATAGTTTAAGATTGTGAACACTGTAAGAGTTTGTGTATGTGTTCCTTTTGTTTATTTACACTTAACGCTCGAAAGCCGGAAAAGAGAGAAAAAGATATTTAATAACAAAAAATTTGAATAGTCTAGTGGTTTTAGTGCATTTATACATATATTATATATATACATATTTTGTGTAGAAAGAATATGCTCACGAGAGCTTAAGTGCAGCGTGTCGAAAGTAAAGAGTATCCTGTATATTTGCAGACAAAGTAAAGATCAGATAACCTCAGGGAGCTCCTTTAGGCTGATAAATTTAATAAGAAGCGTATATCCTTTGTAAGGAAGTGTTAACTTAAACCCTAGAAGAAGGAACTTTCTAGTGTTATAAAAATATCTACAGTTTGTTTGAATAAATATATGTATGGGTGTTTGTTAGACAAAATATATTCGTAGGGAAATTTTATTTTATTACAAAAAAAAAAGGGAAAGAGAAAAAAAATTGGCTGGAAGAAAAAATATGTTATAAAAATAGTTTCTATGGCATAGTTTAAGTATTATATAATAATTATTTTTTTTGTGTGTGTGTGTTTTTTTTTTATTTCATTCATTTCGTTTTTTAAATTTTACCACTATTGTAATTTTTTTTTACATTTTTTTTATATAGTTTTTTATTTTTTTTTTTTGTGTATATTTTGTTATTGTTTAATAATTGAGATAAAAAGAGAAATAATATTTTTATTTGGGGTTGTTCACAAATAGAAAATTAATAATACACGTCCGACTCAAATAACTTTCCAAAAACTACTATTTATTTTTTATATGAAAATTATAAATTGGAACATAAAAAAATCTAAGACTACTTAGACATATATAAAAATTAATAGAAGTATGTGTTGCCACACTAGCCCCTTCCAAGTTTAATCATAATTAAACGACATATTTTAAATAAAACTTAAATTATTTAATTTAATGGTACATTCAGCTATATTGTTGCTAACGAAAGCGGGCTTAAGATGATCAATCGAAACGTTTTCGGTTTTTGATCCTATTCGTAATTTGAAATATTTATCGCTTTTATGTAAAACTTCATATGGACCTTCATATTTTGGACATAAAGCCTTAGGCGAGTGTAATTTCCTCCATACGTGTGATGTGCTTTTAAGATCATTATGTACAAATGGCTTTTGATGTGAGTGATTACTTGCTGGAACTGGCGTTATACTTTCAAAAGATCTTCGGAGAAGTGTGAGTACCTCTGAAGGAGTTTCATTGTAGTCTATATTGCTTTTGAAAAATTCTCCTGGTAACCTTAACACCTCCCCGTAAATTAATTCTGCAGGTGATGCCTTAATGTCTTTGAAAGTTGCTCGTAAACCTAATAGGACTATTGTGGTTGTTCACAAATAGAAAATTAAATAATACACGTCCGACTCAAATAACTTTCCAATCAAAACTAATATTTATTTTTTATATGAAAATTATAAATTGAAACGTAAGAAAATCTAAGACTACTTAAACATATATAAAAATTAATAGAAGTATGTGTTGCCACTTTATTAATATTTACGAGGGCTGCTATATATATTTCTGGCCTGGCAACACTGAGTGCTGCCAAGTGCAATCTGACATTTCCATTGGAAATTTTGTCATTTTTAAGCATAATCGTACTCAAAACGTTTTGACGTACGACCATTATTTGTGTTGTTTACAGTGACTTGAAAAAATTAATATAGAAAATAATGGAATTAACTCGTGAACATTTTCGTGCCATCATTTTTCACAACTTTCGACCTGGATTATCACGACAAGAGTACATTGATGAACTTAAATCTTTGTATGGCGATGAAGCACCTTCCTATAGCACTGTGAAAAATTGGTATAATGAATTTAATCGTGGCCGAAGCTCGCTCAAAGACGAATTCCGTGAAGGTCGTCCAAAAACGGCTGTTGTGCCAGAGAACATTGATGCCGTGCGTGAACTCATAATGCAAGATCGACACGCGATATACCGAGAGATAGAGACATCCTTGGACATTTCTTCCACCAGCATACATTCGATACTGCATGAACACCTGGCCGTAAAAAAGGTTTGTTCTCGTTGGATCCCGCACAATTTGAAAGTCGCTCAAAAAAAGGCTCGTGTCGATTGGTGCAAAGAAATGTTGCAAAAATACGATTGCGGTGCTTCAAAAGACGTTTATAAGATCGTCACAGGTGACGAATCATGGATCCATGCGTATGAGCCCGAAACGAAACAACAATCGACCGTGTGGGTCTTCAAAGACGAGCAAAATCCAACGAAAGTTGTTCGTGGAAGAAGCACTTCGAAGCAAATGGTCGCCTGTTTCTTCGGCAAAACTGGTCATGTGGCGACTGTTCCGCTTGAGCAACGATGGACGGTCACTTCTGAGTGGTACACTACAATTTGTTTGCCTGAAGTCATCGGAGAAATTCGAAAAACCAACAAGAGAAGATGAATCATTGTTCACCATGACAATGCGAGCTCTCACACATCGGCTCAAACCAGAGCGTTTTTGACCGGCCAAAACGTCGAATTAATGGGTCATCCGCCGAACAGCCCTGACTTGGCACCTAATGACTTCTTCTTGTTTCCGCACATCAAGAAAAAAATGCGTGGTCAACGATTTTCGTCGCCAGAAGAAGCTGTTGAAGTGTTCAAAAACCATGTTTTAGATTGTGAACACTGTAAGAGTTTGTGTGTGTGTTCCTTTTGTTTATTTACACGTAACGCTCGAAAGCCAGAAAAGAGAGAAAAAGATATTTAATAACAAAAAATTAGAATAGTCTAGTGGTTTTAGTGCATTTTTACATATATTATATATATACATATTTTGTGTAGAAAGAATATGCTTACGAGAGCATAAGTGCAGCGTGTCGAAAGTAAAGAGTATCCTGTATATTTGCAGACAAAGTAAAGATCAGATAACCTCAGGGAGCTCCTTTAGGCTGATAAATTAAATAAGAAGCGTATATCCTTTGTAAGGAAGTGTTAACTTAAACCCTAGAAGAAGGAACTTTCTAGTGTTATAAAAATATCTACAGTTTGTTTGAATAAATATATGTATGGGCGTATGTTAGACAAAATATATTCGTAGGGAAATTTTATTTTATTACAAAAAAAAAGAGAGAAAGAGAAAAAAAACGGCTGGAAGAAAAAATATCTTATAAAAACATTTTTTAAGGCAATAGTTTAAGTATTATATAATAATTATTTTTTTTGTGTTTTTTTTTTTAATTTATTCATTTCGTTTTAAATTTTACCACTATTGTAATTTTTTTTATATAGTTTTTAATTTTTTTGTAGTATATTTTGTTATTGTTTAATAATTGAGATAAAAAGAGCAATAATATTTTTATTAATATTTATTTCGTTTTCTGTAATAGTTTTTTTTTTAAGAATAAAACATGTTATAAGTATAGTGAATTTATAAATTACACTATGGTGACTTAATTTAAATTTAATAAATTAAAGGCAACGATGAAAAGGTAAGTGGAGAGGTAGTCAAGTGGATTATGGGTCGTGAAATCAAATAGAGTGGACACTATCACGATAAGCTTGGGAAGGCTAAATGGGGATGAGCATCTGTCCCCATACAATACTGTTGCTTGTGATGTTATTGATGGTAGCTTCAGTTGCGTTATTACTATTTTTTTTTTTTGTGTTAGGATACGCGGCCGACGGGAAGGGTTGGGACCACCTGAGAGCAAAAAGAAAAGAGCTAGGCGGAAACCTCGCCGTGTCAACCGGTCCATAACATAAATGGCGCCTAAACTAAATGTAATAGCTTATAAAACATTCTAAATAGACCAAAGAATGTATTCTAAGCTATGTAATATTCTAACATGTACGTGAGCTAAGCCGATAAATTTTAACATAGCCCAAAACAGTCACGATTCAAAGTGTTGAAATGGATTTGTATAGCCGCTCTGAAAAAGAAGAGATGTTGTATAGAAAGACCCATCAGCATTATGAAAAATGGCAAATTAAATTACTAGCTGAAATGAATCCCAATAGCTTAGCACACATAACGAATTGACTAATAGTCTCTTGTGGTTATGCCACGAGGTTAGTTGTATCTGATACCATCGACTATCACTCGAAACCGAACATTGAAAAGAAGTTGTTTGAAGTACAAGGGTTCGAACGAACATTGGCTTAGACATTTCGTTTTAAAACTGATTAAATATCACAAGCAAATCATTAAAAATTACAATCGCTTTGACCTCCACGTCCGTTCATCGTTGCCAACACCGTTGAAAGATTATATTATCGGATCTCATTTAATAAAAAGCATAGTAAATTTTATTATTCGATTCATATATATATATATATATATATATATATATATATATATATATATATATATATATATATATATATATTAATTTTTCTTTATATATGTATATTATTCACTAAAATTAATAGTTTTTTGTAGTTTTCTGAATTAATTCTTTTTATTTTTCTAGTTATCGTAAATTTTGTAAAATATTTTATTATTATTTTAATTTTAGTTTTGTTATATTTTATTTTATTTTATTTTTCTTTATGATTATACTTTTTTTGTTTTGTATTATTGTATTTTTTTAGACACTATTTTTTATATATGTATTTTTTATTTATTTATTTATTACTTTGATTTATTTATTTTTTTTATATAAAATAGTATTTTTGTACAAGCTATTATCGTTTTCTACTGCCGGATGTTGCCAAAGAGTTTAATATAACATTTAATTTCAGTCATTTTACATTTCATTAAATCTTTTTTTACACAATTCTATTGACATACATATATCATATATCTTAGTAGTTTCGTGAAAATTTAATTTTCAGGATAAGAAGGTGTGTGTTTAAAATATTAAATCTCGCAAGTTATTATGAACGTAAGCCCTTCTACAACTCTATCCCGAAAGAGAAGTAGGCAGGTACAGTTCGACCTTAACAGATCCACACCTCACGTTTCTTATAAAATTTATAAGCCAAATACCCCAAAAATTCACCCCTATTCTGCGTTTCGATTAAGTCTCCGCATTCAGTTACGTTGTGATCGAAAATTGGTATTCTGAAGAAAAACGGAATCGAAAGAAAAAGAGGAAGACAACAATGTTTACAAAATTAATAGCATCACTGTGGAATGTGGAAATGAAATAGCAAAATAAGCAAGTTTGTTATCATTTTCATAAACAAATGTCAAATTTAATATAAAAAGTTGTATGTTTACATATTTAAAAATAATTTCTTGATGAAGTTTAATAAAAAAATTGTTAAATAAAACTAAAAAAAATATAAAAACAAAATAAAAATTAGTTGTTCATGTCTACTTATTTTTGCGCTGGCATTTTTTGTTGGAGGACCTGCAACTTCCTCTCAGAACGCTGCTACTTCTTCCTCTGATCGTTGGTGGTATCCACATGTAATGTCTGCTTTAGATGCCATAACATCTGCCAGTTGTTGTTTTTGACCAGTAATACACAAAAAAACATCAAATTCGGGTATAAAAATTAAGAATTTAAAACAACAAAAAAATGTATTTAATTAAATAAATTAGTTAAAAATAATTTTTTTTACCGTTTCTGAACATTTTATCTCATTTTATACTTAAACTTTTTCAATCCTTAACTTTTTAACTGAAAAACACAAATAAAGAAAGCCCCTCCGTTAACAAAAAAACAACTGAGAAAAACGGAGCTCCGATCGAAATGCAGAATACATACAATCGAAAGAAACTTAGCGGAATCGAAACGCAGAATACCAAAGTTGTCAGACGGAGAAAATTTCGATTCGAATCGAAACGCAGAATAGGGGTGATTAACTCGAGAAGTAAGGCAAGATTAGAAATGGCGGAAGAAAATAGGAATACTGGCCAGATAAGGGATTTGTCGCAAACCATTATATTTAATACCCAAAGCATTCCACAAGGGGAAGGTTCGGTGTTAACCGACTTACTTGCCCAGGGTTCTAGTAGACAAGCTGCTAGGAACAATTGTTTAGAAGATGTGGAGCAGTTAGTAAGAAGATTGGTAGACCAGGGTTCTAGTAGACAATCTGCTAGGAACAATGGTTTGGAAGATGTGGAGCAGTCAGTAAGAAGATTAGTAGACCAGGGGATAAGCTCACACATGGCTGATGTCAAGAGGACCATGGCCCAGTTGACATCGATCATTAGTAGGCTTAGCGTTTTAGTGCAGCAAACACAGCAAGAAAATCGTAGGCTAATGGAATCAAACTTACCCAACACATTTAATTCTTCTAATGATAATAATCTGCCCATGGATGTGTCAGATATACAGTCTCAGTCCGGTAGATCATCTCGAGCATCTTCCGTCAATAATGATGAACAGCGAAAAAGTTATGACCGACCGCGGATGGATAAATGGGGACTGCAATTCGATGGTGACAACAATAAGTTGGCTGTCGAAGATTTTGTGTTCAGGTTGGAACGTCTGCAGCAGCAGTATGGCATGTCGTAGAAAGAAGTTTTAGATAATTTCCATCTGCTGGTGAAAGGTGCGGCCGAGAAATGGTACTGGGTTTTTATCCAGACCAATTATGTGACTGAGTGGTCCACCTTAAAACTAGCATTATTAAAGCAGTACCAATCTACCCGCTCAAGCTTTGAATTAATGAGCGACATGGTAGCAAGAAAGCAGCAGCCTGGTGAGTCCATTGACGCATTTTTCTTTACAATGACACAGCTACGATCACGCTTAAATATTTCAATGTCAGAATATGTAATGATAAAAATAATAAAAATTATTTGAGGGAAAGTTTTGGAAGAATAGTATTTCCAATGGCTGTTTCTTCTGTAGAGAACTCAGGATAAGCTGTATAGATGCGGAAAAAACTTTTCTTAAGAAAGACAATAAGCCCCAACCAACTTAAACCCAGCGCTGT
Organism: Cistogaster globosa; assembly: GCA_937654795.1. Taxonomy (NCBI): domain Eukaryota; kingdom Metazoa; phylum Arthropoda; class Insecta; order Diptera; family Tachinidae; genus Cistogaster; species Cistogaster globosa. Next base: position 45,098,491 of record OW569407.1, read on the forward strand.
CCACGTCAAGTAAATGAAATGTATGAAGAATCTGCTGATACGTACCAGAGACCTGAAATTGAGTGCGATGAAGTCGCAGCCGTGAAAATAAACTCGAATAACCCACCGTCCAGACTCAGTCTTATCTGTTGGAATTGCCGCCAGAGTGGCCAGGTTTTTATGGACTGTCCATCCAGTGAGAGAGCTATATTTTGCTTCCGCTGTGGGAAACCTGATGTTATATCTCCGAATTGTGTAAGTTGTAGAAACCGAAATTTTCCCAGGAAAGAGGGGATTGCGGGGGACCATCGTTCGACATTAAACCCGCATGGCAACTTCCAATAGGAAAACCTAAAAATTTTAACTTGATAGAAATAATTAAGAGGTTTAATGTTTTAGAACCGAAAACCACACACCTGTACACCTTAGAAGAAAGAAAAGAAAATTACGAAAAAGTTAGAAATAGAATATGGAGCGCAGAAGTGAGCATCAAACGCCCAACGATATCGAGACGCATAATAATGTTGAGGAAAAAGTTTGCTGAAAGAAAACGAATGGGAAAACTAGTGATCGAAACAATTAAAACAGCGGATAAAAAAACCAACGATCCCAGGCCATATGCTGAAGTTAAAATGGGAGATGTTCTGGTGAATGGTCTTCTTGACACTGGTGCATCTGTGAGCATTTTAGGTAAAGGCTGTAGTGAGTGAACTTGATTTACCAATAGTTCCAATATTTTCAACAATAACTACAGCTAGTGGTTCAGAGCACAGATTGCTAGGAAAAATATCTACAAAAGTAGAATATAATGGCAAAACTGGTCAAATTACATTTTATTTATGTCCTGACTTAGAACAGAAGGCCTATCTAGGCATTGACTTTTGGAAGCTATTTGAGCTAGCGCCTGAAGTAATAAGTATAGCAGAAGTCAATTTACTAAAAGTTAATGAAGAATACAAACCTGATAGTCATAAGTCGAATCCCCATCAGTTAACAAATGCACAACAAAACGAGTTGTCAAGTCGTTGAAAACTTTCCCTCATTTGAAAAGCAAGGTCTACTACGCTAGAAAAACATAGCATTAAATTGATAGAAGGAGCAGAACCGGTAAAAGATAGGTATTATCCCATTTCACCGGCAGTTCAGGAAATAGTTTACCAGGAAATTGATAATATGCTAGCACTAAACGTCATAGAAGTGAGTGAGAGTTCTTGGAGTAACCGGACTACAGTTGTTAGAAAGCCCGGTAAAAATAGATTCTGCCTAGATGCCAGAAAATTGAACAAACTCACTGTAAAGGATGCATATCCATTACAAAACATTGATGGCATACTCAGCAGGATAGATGAGACTCATTTTATTAGTAGTGAAGATTTGAAGTTCGCTTTCTGGCAAATTAAGCTAGAAGACGATAGCAAACCCTCTACTGCGTTTACTGTAGCAGGTCGGCCACTCTATCAGCTTAGAGTTATGCCCTTCGGCCTCTGTAACGCTGCCCAAAGACTTTGTCGATTAATGGACAAAGTGATCCCCCAAAGTTTGAAAGAAAACGTCTTTGTGTATTTGGACGACCTGTTGGTTATATCGGATACCTTTGAAAAGCACATAAAACTGTTAAAGGAAGTGGCCCAGTGTCAAAAAGACGCCTATTTAACGATTGGGCTAAAAAATCGCAATTCTGTTTTCAACAGCTGAAGTACCTTGGCTTCATAATAGGCGGTGGAATACTTAAAACTGACCTAGAAAAGATAAAAGCGATCAGAGAAATTAAAGTACCAAAGTCCCCGAGAGATATACGTAGTTTTCTAGGGACGGCCGGCTAGTATCGTCGATTTATAAAGGATTTTGCAGCAATAGCAGCTCCCTTGTCCGACACTTTAAAAAAGTCCAAAAAAATCCATATGACCCCTGAAGCAATCACAGCTTTCGAAAAATTGAAAAAAGCTTTGACATCGGCCCCCGTTTGAAACATGCTGACTTTTCTAAGCGTTTCTTTATCCAATGTGATGCGTGTGACTATGGTATAGGGGCTGTATTGTACCAACTCAACGATAATAATGAAGAACACCCCATAGCATTTTACTCACAGAAATTGAATCCCTCTCAAATGAACTATAGCGTCACGGAAAAAGAATGTTTGGTGGCAGTGATGGCAATAAAAAAGTTTCGTACATATGTTGAGATGATGCCTTTCACTGTGGTGACAGATCACGCTAGTCTCAAGTGCTAATGTCTCTAAAAGACCTGACAGGAAGATTAGCGCGTTGGTCACTACAGCTTCAAGCATTCGATTTTGAAATAATGCGTAGAAAAGGGGCTGAAAACATAGTTGCCGATATGCTGTCCAGGTTGCCGGAGGAAGAGTGTATAGAGGAGATAAATATGGAAGATATTTTTGACTTCGAGACAACGGAATTTCAAAGTGAAGAGTATTTAGAACTTATAAATCATATTCAGACAAACAAAGAACAACTCCCAGACCTGAAAATTGAAGATGGAATGGTCTTTAAGAAAATGTCGTTTGAGCAAGAAGAGGATGAATTCAAGTGGAGACTGTGGATACCACCAACTATTACGAATCCTATTATTGAAAAAGCCCATGCATCTTTAACAGCTGCCCATGGAGGAGTGGCTAAAACCCTCGAAAGACTGAATAGATTTTTCTATTGGCCAAAAATGTCGGCCCAAGTAAAAAACTTTTATTAAGAATTGCCAAACCTGTAAGGATACAAAGCCCACGAACCGAAATCTTAGGCCAGAGATCGGGAATCAAGTGTTTACTGAAAGGCCTTTTCAAAAGCTCTATATTGATTTTTTGGGAAAGTACCCACGATCAAAAAAAGGTAATTACTATATACTGATGGTAGTAGACCATTTCACCAAGTTTCTTCTTCATCATAACTGCAAACATAGAATTCAAGTCCATAATGCTGCTTGTTGATGGAGTACATACTTCAATCACTTTTTTTCTTCTATTTATCCGAATTCGTATGTCCCAATATCAATACCACGCTGCTTGAATTCATCTATTAATCTCTTTTGCAACTCCGCTTTATTGCCCGTTGTCGGCAGATCCAACTTACTTAGCTCCATTTTTAGCTGCTCAACTTTAAGCTCGTCAAATTTCATCGTGATTTATTTATTATTTGCAATCCCACTTTTGACACCAATTGTTACGTTTATTTAAATTTATAAACGTTTATTTTACTGAATTCTTTTATTGAAAAATAATTAAACACAATTTATTTACTACTTTTATTAAATTACACTTTTATTAGACGATTATTCACTTATTCGCGATTAGTACACAAAAATACGCGATGGCAACTTCACCACTGTTTATCCGTTTTACCACAAGATGTTTACTGGTTGACGTTTTCACTAAGAATGAATCAGCATGTATGGCCGTTGCTTTTATATACTCAATGTTAAGGCTCTTGAACATACTAGAAATTTACTCCATCTGTTGGTAATATATTTCTCTACTACGCATTTATCATTTGAGACACATGATGATTGTTATTTGATTCCAGAACCTTCCATTATTAATTTGAATTTATTTATACATGCTGTCTATTTTTTATTAATCGTTATGTAGGTGTGTGTGTAGTTGTGTGTTGCGTTTATTTTTATTGCTTTATGTTAGTTGTTTTTGTTTTATGATTAAGAAGTTTTTGTAGAAACTTCTGGCGTTGTAAACATACACAATAGGTCATTTCGTTTTACTTTCTTGGTGACAATTATTTTTATTTCTTTTTATGACCTAAATAAAGCATCTTCGCAACAATATTATAAATTGTATCTAAGATAAATTTTGCATAGATTGATTTAGTTGTTCTAGTGCAACCTGAATAGGATTGTTATTCACATTTTGGAAAGTATTCATCTTAACAGTGTCTGCAAAAGTCTTGTTGTCATTTACATGAATAGATTTATTATTTGTTCGAATTTGTGATAAGTTTTGTCTTTTGGAACGAATTTTTTGTTTGAGTTTTTTATATTTATCGCATCCCTTGTATGATGCTGGCCACCCACTTGCTGGCCACTTTTTACAAAGGACACAAAACAGCTTTTCTTTTTCATTTTCAGGAACATTTTGTACGGGGCATTTGCCAATATCATGCTTCTCGTTACATTTGACACATCTATGTTGCAGAAAACAATTAGATGCGTTGTAAAGGAAACTTTACTGTCATTACTTATTTGGACTAAGCAAATTGGTAATTTGTATCCCTCTTTTGTTGCTTTCTTTGTTGTAAAAGCGCTAATCTTTTCAAATTTTAAATATTCGCTTTGGAATTTACAAAGTTTTTCAAAATATCATTTATGTCAATTTCTGCACTTAGACCTTTAAGTAAATCAGTCTTAGTTTTTGTTATTTTTGGTGTATACCTAAAAAACTTAGTTTTACTTTTTTCTAAATAAGCTGTTGCGGGCGAGTTGCAATGAAATGTACTATGATAAAGTTTCTTTACCGAAATCATAGGCGCCTGATCACAATTGCCGGGGTCTATAGTTTTTTTTGTGTTTTGTAAAGTATGATGAAACCGAAAACTGAAATTATGGTCAAGGGGGATATTGTTGATTTTGCAGAAAATATTGATGTGTAATTGCAGATGTTACTATTAGCGTAAGGGTATTGTTGTGAGTTTCTTCAGTGTTCCTTTTTGTGTTGTGATTAGTGCAGATTATTCTGAAAAGATATTTTTGTGAATTAACAAATTAAACTTAATTAAATACTTATGCGTGTTCTGTCCTGTTTGCATGTATTTTCTAAAAGAGTAAAGACCAAAAGGAAATAGTGTTGGAAAACGACCAAATAGATATGAAATGAGTAAATCAGATTAAATGGCAGAGACGGGTGTTCAGGAAAAATATTTAAAAAAAGGAAAAAAGAAAGCCGCGTAAATTATTTCAAGTAAATTCGAAACTATACGTTGAGAGGCGCGAATTTTTTTTTAACGAAAAAATGTAAATGAGCGGCGAGAAAATACTTTTTTTTTGCTAGGCAGGCTCTTTTGAAAATGAGAGGCGGAAAACTTTGGCGCGATAAAGTCTGGTGTCTCTTAGAAAGTTTTATCCGTATGGTAGGAAAGCACGTAAAGATAGGGAGGCCAAAGAGGTATAAATAGAAGAATTTTCGCAATTTGAGTCATTAAATTGAAGTCAGTGTAATAGAAGTGTCTACAATTGTGATATAAATTTGTGGCTAGAGTTTAAAATTTTTGAAAAAATAAAAAAGAAAGTCCTGTGCCTTGTGTGTTGTGGAGAAAAATAAAAAAATCCTGTGCCAAAATTGTGGGTCCTTTTTTAAAATAAAAAGTTATTATTTGTCAGACAAATTAAAATTAAAAAAAAAAACGTAAGTTATATTAGACGTTTAAGTATAGTGTGAATATGTAGTGAAATGTGGGTTTTTTTATATTGCTTGCAGCTGGCTATTGGGTCTTAAAGAGGCTGACGTATCCTCTGGAAGCCATAAAAATATGTAAATAGCCAGATAATTTTTTTTTTTTTAATTATTGTGTGGATTCCAAAAAATTGGCAAAATTCGTTAGAAAGGCAGTGCATTACACTACGAGGTGGCAGAAAAAAAAAAAAAAAACGAATTATTTACGCTATCCTTTGATACAAAAATTTAAAGATAAAAAAGTCATCAAAAGTTGTCTTGTAAATATTTAAGTATCTACTGTCTTAAAAAAAACAACAATTAGTTTTGTGGAACTTAAAACCATCAAAAGAGAGAAAAAGAACTCAGTAGGAAGAGGAAGAAAAAGTATCTTAAAAATTAAAAAAATTGTTTTTGTAGAAACAACAGGATAGTTTAAGATTGTGAACACTGTAAGAGTTTGTGTGTGTGTACCTTTTGTTTATTTACACTTAACCCTCGAAGGCCGGAAAAGAGAGAAAAAGAGATTAAAAAAAAATTATAATAGTCTAGTGGTTTTAGTGCATTTATACATATATATTTTGTGTAGAAAGAAAGTGCTTACGGGAGCTTAAGTGCAGCGTGTCAAAAGTAAAGAGTATCCTGTATATTTGCAGACAAAGGAAAGATCAGATAACCTTAGGGAGCTTCTTTAGGCTGATAAATTAAATACGAAGCGTAGATTCTTTGTAGGGAAGTGTTAACTTAAGCCCTAGAAGAAGGAACTTTCTAGTGTTATAAAAATATCTACAGTTTGTTTGAATAAATATATGTATGGGCGTATGTTAGACAAAATATATTCGTAGGGAAATTTTATTTTATTACAAAAAAAAAAAAAAAGAGAGAAAGAGAAAGAGAAAAAAAAAAACGGCTGGAAGAAAAAAAATCTTATAAAAATATTTTTTAAGGCAATAGTTTAAGTATTATATAATAATTATTTTTTTTTGTGTTTTTTTTTAATTTATTCATTTCGTTTTAAATTTTACCACTATTGTAATTTTTTTATATAGTTTTTTATTTTTTTGTAGTATATTTTGTTATTGTTTAATAATTGAGATAAAAAGAGCAATAATATTTTTATTAATATTTATTTCGTTTTCTGTAATAGTTTTTTTTTTTAAGAATAAAACATGTTATAAGTATAGTGAATTTATAAATTACACTATGGTGACTTAATTTAATAAATTAAAGGCAACGATGAAAAGGTAAGTGGAGAGGTAGTCAAGTGGATTATGGGTCGTGAAATCAAATAGAGTGGACACTATCACGATAAGTTTGGGAGGGCTAAATGGGGGATGAGCATCTGTCCCCATACAATACTGTTGCTTGCGATGTTATTGATGGTAGCTTCAGTTGCGTTATTACTATTTTTTTTGTGTTAGGATACGCGGCCGACGGGAAGGGTTGGGACAACCTGAGAGCAAAAAGAAAAGAGCTAGGCGGAAACCTCGCCATGTCAACCGGTCCATAACAAAGCTTTCGCTCTAACATAATCATCAATTGATGACATAAACAGTGATGTGTTTTTATTACGAAATTCTTTTACTTTGAAGTCTAATATTTTTAACCCATCTTTGATAAATTTCATAAGTTCATTAGGTAACACATCAAAAATATTTAGAGGTGGAACTTCAGTTAACGAGCTTTTGTTTTGTTTATAAGATGTATTGTTTTTTGAGCTTTCTTTATTGCTATTAACTTCTTTATTTGTAGTGTTGTTAGAAACATCATGAGTTGTTGATGGATTATTGCGCTCTTGCACATGTTTTTCAAATATTTTTAAACGTTCTTTATCACAGTCTTTATCATTATCGAGTATCGAATAATAATTATTTTTAAGTTGTTTTGGCAATGTTACATTACTTATATTGCTTTTTATTTTACGCGCATTCTCCGTTTGATCTACTATTTCATCAGGCACGTTATCAATATTCTCACAGTCACTACACGCACAAGAGTTTTGAGCACTAAGCTCACTCATTACTTCTTTATTATTTTTTTCGAATTAAGAGTCTCTATCTCTTGTATATTAAATAAAAAAACTTTAATAACTATAAAAAGTCAAAGTGTTTATGTGTTTATTTTATTTTTATTCAAAAAATATTTTTAGAATAATTTTCACAACAAAAAACTATGACCGCGTCCCCACCATACTATCGTTATCGTTAGTTCTTAATATTTCAACACGATTCTTATGTAATGGGTTTAACATTTAAAATGTTTCGAAGCTCTTCACTTACAAGGTCGCTGTTATTCTCACAAGTGTCTAACAATTTCTTCCAAGCAATTACACAACCATCATTGGTAGGAGCCATCGATTGTATGTATGCTGTACAATTTATGGACTGAGGTCAGGCGGGTCTTATCGCAATAAAAAGCAGAGAAAGTATCGCAAAAAGATGGCCAGCTCTTCCAGTAATCGTGATTTTTTATCCACAATATGTATTTCTTTTACTTTATCTGCCTCAACTAAGAATGAGTTATAAGTTGACCTAACACCTTTCCTTCTTGCTCAAGACTACTTTACTTACCAATTTGGTAGTCTCCCTCGGGTATACTGGCAGCATACGCTTGAAATTGACGTAAGCGATCGGCATTCCAGACCAAAGTAGTCATCCTATTTGTTAATCTTAGCCAATAACGGGAGAGATAAAAATAAATCTAACACGAAATATTTAAAATTATCCAAGAGCTATTACGAATAATTGACTAAATTTGAAAATAAAAAATTTTAATTTAAAATAAATGAAAACTATTTTCAGAGTCAAACAGACTGAAAAAATTGTGCAAAATGGATTTAAACAAGTAAGAGTGCTATATTCGGCTATGCCGAATCTTCACAATATATAGTCTTCACAATATATGTTAACGTAGTAGTAGCTCCTATAAAAAAAAAAAAAATATTTGGGTGACAGAGAACTAAAAAATAAGAAAGATAAATTAAGTACTATATATAATTTTACATAAAAATTTAATTGGCTCTTAATGAGTTTAGCACTCTTAATAAATTTTAGTATTTCCTGAACGATCTTTTCAAAAGCTTTTGAATGATACTCATATTGATCATATTGACAATCAAACATGTTATGAAAATTTCAGGAACCATAACTCGGAATATGAGATCGCCAATTTTTTCTCTGGATGTTTTTTTTCTTCTTATTTTATAATTCTCTATCGCCGCTTATGTATGTACATATATATAAATATTTTTTTTTTTTTTTTTTTGTTTTGTCCGTTGCCCCGAAGGACATTAACCGATCTTGCTGATTTTCAGCAGCAAATTTTTCGAGAATATGTCTGATCGGTTGACGTATATCAATTTTCTCTAGGAAATGTAGTGCTTTGGCAAAGTGGATTTCAATACTAACACGGAGGAAAAACTGACTTCGCTCAATCGACTTCGCTATGTATAAGGACTCAGAATATTATACTTTATGGGGTCTGAAATGGGTATTGTAGAAATTACAAACAGAATGACAAAGTCAAATATACCACTTTTCTTGTGAAAAAAAACAATATAAAGGCACTTAATTTCTTGTTACTGCTACCAAACACACAGTAGACCCTTGCGCCAATGGATTTACTGTTAAAAAGTACATATGATTTAGCAAAGCATAAAAACTTTTATATTTTTGAGAACACGTTCTTTTTTCACTTACTTTCAATATGTATTATAGGAACATATCGAATAATCATGGGATAGTCAAACTTTACTTGGTGCTTGCACTACTGGGTGAAGTTTGAAAAATATTTAAAAGATAATATATTATCTGTCAAATGTAAGAAAAAATGAAAAAAATAGGTAACTTTATAATTCAGTTTGTTTAGCAATTTTTTATTTATTTACTTTCAATATAGCTATATTAAACTTACTTCTTTTAAACAAAAAAAGTAATTTTTTTTCATAGTTTTTCTTCAATCGTATTAATACGTTTTATACTCCTATGAAAACAACAAAAACAAAATATTAAAAAAGGAAAAAACTTGCAGTACCATGTGAACTAAAGATAGGTTTTGGGGTACTTCTTTTCATGCATTTTATGCATTTGTATATGCTTTTTTTTTTTTGTTTGAAACATTTTAAATATGGCTCATTATTGGTACTTGTCGAACAAACAATCACTACTCTTCACTGGTTGCGCTCTCACTAAGAGAACAATTATAAAATAAATTTAGCAGCGAGTTTCATACATGAACAAAAAGTTACTCGTTGCGGATGTCTAATAAAGACGAGTGTATATTTGATTTCCCAATTATTAATTTATTTTAAATTTAAAAATTAAATTCAGCTAAAAGTGCTCAAAATTATTTATTTTATTTATTTATACATTTTTTCATTTTAACTCGTAAACAATGAAAATTTGACACCAGCAGAATGTAATGTTGCATTTTCTGGATCGCTACATCAGCATTTTTCGCATATATCTCCCTTAGGTTGTGTACATTGTAAACATTATCTATTTAGTTAACTAATTTAATCAATATTAATTTGGTTAGACAAAAATCATTTACAACGCAAAGCATTTCTTCATTGTTATCTGTGTAACTCATCTTAAACATTTTTTTCTTTGTAACCATTTATACTTGTTTTCTCAAAACATTCTAGATGATGTCCCAGAATCATATTGATTGTAATGAGTTAAGTGTGAATGTACATGCGCCTTGCTTTGCGTCTTTTAATTTAATTTATTAAGATATCAGTGTTGCACCGTGAATATTACAAATAAGTTAAAATTTACTTTCGGCTTAGGTTAATTTTTTAATTTTAATTTATAAAAAGTTTTAGAAGGAAAAATTTATTTACAAACGTATGTGGACGTTTTCAAAAAAAAAAAAAAAAAATTAGACACCAGCAGAATGTAATGCTGCATTTTCTGAATCGCTACATCCTTCATCAGTGTTCTTCACATCTATATTATTATATAAATAACATTTATTTTTAAGCATACAAAAAATCGCATATATAATTAATCACGGCTATCCTTTATTACTACTGTTTTTATTTTTAAACAAGAGTAACGAGTAAAAATTATTTCTTTTTATATTCTGTTTTGCTCTATGGAATGAAAAAAGGTATTTGCAATGAATAAGGAATGAAAGAAAACTAAAATTAGTTACTAATGTTTACGGAGAATTCCATGAAAAAGGGGAATTAGTTGACTTTTTCCCTTCAGAATCTCATTAATTATTAAGAAGGCTTCTATGTAGGATTAAAGACTGATATGCATTCAATTAAATAATAGCAAAAACATTATATATCTTCTTTGTCAATTAAGAATTATATGTAATATTAGCGCTAGAAATAGTTGAATTTGTCTGTACGTGACCGTGGAATGCTCCTTACCGTGTGTTGGTATTAAAGATTTTTGGGTTTTTACTGTCGTTTGGCTTTGTTGTTCCCACGTAGTTCTCATTTAATCAATTTGGCTAGCGATATAAGATTCTTAAATATTCTTTACAAATTTTGGAAAGAATCCACTGAAAAGCGAAATCACCACATGGTCATTTGTAGATTTAATAATAGATATTTCATGAAAATATTATAAAAGAACTATGTTTTTTTTACTTTATTGAGTTGTTGTGATGTTTTATTCTTTGTAGATTCCGTCTTTATGGAGGTCATGTGCACGGATTATTCGAGGAGCTTGTGCCAGAAAAAAAGATAACACTAAAATGGCGTTTAAAGACATGGCCTCTAGGACATTACTCAAAAGTTGAAATTGGATTGGAAGAAATGGTAAGTTTGAATATTGGTTAATATAAATAAGTAAATTTTTGCTACACACATTTCAAAATTTTTCTTTAGTTTTTTGAACTGTAATAAGTATTTCATAGTTATGGGCAAGTCTTTTATGAAGAACATCTTTAACTATTTTATTATGTAAATGAGTTTGTGGAACTCTTTACTAAACGATAAAGTTATTTAATTTGTCACGTCTTTAAAACATTTCACAAATTGTACTTAATGTAAATAACTATAGGTTTAATTGTGAATATAAATATAAAGGGGATTCAGTAACAAATTCCCTCACAGAACTGATTATATACATATAAAGAAATTGAACATTTTTTTATGTTCCATTCCCCGAGATCGAAATGGTTTTGTTGCTGTAATCGTATTTGTTAAGCAAGCATTAAATGTATGTGTAAGGAAAATATATTTTTTAACGTATTTAACATTGCGTATTTATCTCCACACATATGGTAATCAGTACGGAATTTTTAATTTAGTCTTTCCAACGGTATGTACAATAAGACAACAGCTTTTCATTGAGATGTTATGAGGCTGAGCCATATGTTGTACTCAAGAAGTTGTCTAAAAAATTATTATTATAAAAAAAAGTTTTAAAATCCTACCTTTTTTAATGGTATAACATACATTTAAGTTAAAAGATATCTATCGTTAGACATCTACTGAAATATTTTCTGCGTTCAGTATCATTTTATGATGCACACTGTTGTAATACATTAAAGTCCTAGAAAATATAAAATGGTAATTAAAAAAATTACAATACATTAATACAGTATTACTACCGTTTTAATTTATTATATAATTCTTTATGTTTGGATACTGTTTTATTTGAAAATGCACTTTACTTTCCATTAAGCATCCGCAAATGAGGCCTACACAAATGTATTTGTATTTTGTAAAAATTACAATTATTTCTTTTATATTAACAACGTTAAGTGCTGATGTAAACTGTTCGTCACAAGAACCCAATAGTAATGTTTGTGTAAAAGATTTTTAAATACGGTCAAATACCGATTAGTTCGTATTTTGACCATTACTTTAGTATTGGAAAAAAATACAACTAAAGAACATTAAATGTAGCCTTGTTATTTGTGTGTTTGAAATGCTTCAGTTGTTCTTCTGTATATTATTTTTTTGGATTAGGACCAGCACTCAGGGGATGACCCCTACTTATGCAATGCATAATGCCAGGACTCGGAAATTAAGTTGTGGGTAGAAAGATACAAGGAGTAGTGTATTTTTGTATTTGAATCTATGCACATTGAAAGTGACCCCACATAGTGTCGATGCTCCAGCCAGTCAATAGAGCTGAATACCCTACTGTCACCGATGAGCTTCTTCGTTGTCTTTTGCACACTCTCGAGTAACTCCAAAATAGTCTTTTGAGCACCGGCCTATATATAAGAGTTGTATTCTATTTTCGGTCTGATGGAGTTAAGTATTACACTGTTTCAGAGAACCAAGGCACTTAAATGCTTCTGTTGCGACATGAAAAATATGCTTGCTCAAGAACATTGAGAGCTTCTGACTCTTTAATATATTGTTACGTTAATTTAAATTTATAAACGTTTATTATATTGAGTTCTTTTCTTGCAAATTAAATACACACAATTTAGTTACTACTTTAATTAAATTACACTTTAATTAAACGATTATTTACTTATTCGCGATCAGTACTCAAAAACACGCAACTTTATCACTGTTTACCACAAGATCTGCACTGGTTGACGTTCACACTAAGAATGAATCTGCCTGTATGGCCGTTGCTTTTATATACCCAATGTTAATGTTCTTGAATATACTAGAATTTCCTCCATTTGTAGTAGAATATTTCTTTACCACGCATTTATCATTTAAGACACATAATAATTGTTATTTGATTCTAGAACCTTCCGTTATTATTTTGAATTTATTATACATGCTGTATTTTTATTAGTCGTTATGTAATGTAGCTGTTTGTGTAGTTGTGTGTTGCGGTTATTTATTAAGTTGGTTGTTTTTGTTATGTTATTAAGAAGTTTTTGTAGAAACTTCTGGCTTTGTAAACAGATAAAATAGGTTATTTCGTTTTACTTTGTCGGTGACCATTATTTTTATATCTTTTTATGTCCTAAATAAAGCATTTTCGCAACACTGCCGCCCACTTAAGACTTTTCGTCCTTAATAGGCTCAACATTACCTTTGCTATATTTGGCTAGCCGTTCCAGGTGAACAACTTTCATTTTTGATCTCTGTATCCGGTAAACCGCATCATGCAATTTCTTGATCACCTTGTATGGTCTCTCCTAGTGGGGTTTCAGTTTAGGAGACTGTATCTTCTTCCGTTGTGGGTTATAAAGTAGAACCATTTGTCCTTTAGTAAATCCCTTTGTGTTTGCTGCTCGATCATACCTGGCTTTCATTTAATTACTGGACATTTTAATGCGGTTACAGACAATCTCATGAAGCTCATGCAGGTCTTCTTGTGCTTAAGGAACATTTCCATTGTCTTCGTCTGCAGGTCCTGGTTTATTACCAAATTCTAAATCTGCTGGCGGTTTTAGTTCTGTCCCGAACAATATTTTTTCTGGACTACGTGAGGTTGAATCATGTACAGCTGACCGATAAGCTGTTCGCAAGTTGCTATCCAATCGGCTACGAATTGTCGACAGCCTACCCAGTAAAATCGTTGCTTTATCTTTTCCAGCGTTTTCGTACCCATATGACTGCCGCTGGGACCATTATGGAACTGCTTCATTATATCGCTTTTTTTTAGAAGTTGGCACGACAATTAAGTCCGTTGTGTACTTTCCCAAGATGGTATAAGCAGCCATCTACCACTTTCAGGCTATTCCACACAGCCCAGTACTATTTTGCTAGGCAGCTTTCTGCCGATATTTCATTATGGTTCGGTCTTCTGTTATTTTGCTTAGCCAATATAATTTTCGCCAAAATTGGGTCCTCATTCTGGGCCTTCGACTAGTCTTCACTTGACTCAATTTGGGTAAGCCGCAGGTCAATGATGCACTCCTTTTTCTCGACATTTGTGCAGTGCTTGAACTCTACATTGCATGGCCATCTTGAAAGGGCATCAGCGTTGTTGTGTTTCCCCCCCTTTCTATACATAACGCTTAAGTCATAGCTTTGCAAACGTTCAACCCAGCGTGCGAGCTGCCTTTCAGGGTTCTTAGATTGCATCAACCAACGTAGTGCGGAGTGGTCCGTCCTTAAGATGAAATGTTGACCATGTAAGTACTTGTGGTAATGTTTCACACACTCCAGCACTGCCAAAAGCTCCCGCCGTGTAACGCAGTAGTTTTTTTCGGGCTTCGAGAGTACCCTGCTGTAGTAGCCAATGACCTTTTCTGTTCCATTAATCTCGTGAGAAAGCACTCCTCCTATTTCATAGCTGCTTGCACTCGTGTCCAATATGAATCTCTGTCCAGCTATTGGATAGGCGGGGACGGGTGCGGCACACAAAAGTTTCCTGAGCTCCTGGAATGATTCCTTCGCTGCTTTTGAAACAAAGCACATTATTTAAAACCTTATTTTAATCCTGCAGCTGCTATACGTTAAAATAATTTATCCAGTTTTTTGAGGTGTTCCTCAAAAGTTTTCCCCATCACGATTATGTCATCCAGATATATAAGCACGTCTTTCAATTGAGATTTTTAAGCATACGTTCCATTAAACGCTCAAAAGTAGCTGGAGCATTGCAGAGCCCAAATGGCATCACCTTGAACTGCCATAAACCACCACTCGCGTTAAAGGCAGTTTTCTCCTTATCCTTATTGGCTATCTCTACTTGCCAATAGCCGCTCTGCAAGTCCAATGTAGAGAACCATTTTGTTCCGGCCAACGTGTCTAAGGTATCGTCAATTCTAGGTAGCGGATAACTGTCTTTTTTGGTGACGTCATTGAGCTTCCTATAGTCAATGCAAAACCTAGTACTGCCGTCTTTTTCTCTTTCTCTAGCTGGTAATTTGGGGCATACTGTATCCACCGCACAACTGATTATGGCTTCAGCTGGATCACATCAACCTATCTCAAAATTTCTGTTAATAGTCTTTTCGCTTTAGCTGTTAAAATGTCGTCTTTTACTTCTGTTGGTTCTACCACCCACAACCAGTTATCCACACAATCTGCCTCCACACGTGGCCATACAATAGATTCCGCCTGAGGTGGTAAATTCTGGCGTTCAACGGCAAATAGCTTCCTTACTGCGGTCCTGCTCTCATAACCAACATCCAGGGGTATCACCACATTTCGCCAGATCATTATTTGCTAGCCCATGTGCAGATTAATATCGGTGGCTATCATGAAGTCTGCACCAATGATAACTCCATCCAATATGTCGGCGACAACAAATACATGGTCAACGCTGATATCTGCTATAGTCCGTCTTACCTGGTTCTTCCATAGACAGTGACTAAGTACCCAATAGCCGTGTGCAGTCGTACATTATTTAACGGTTCCACTGCGCCTTTTACTAAGTCGGCCCTTATTATGGACTGAGACGCTCCTGTGTCTATGGTGAGGACTTGCTTTCTTTCTTTGATAAGTCCGCAAGTAGTTAGGTTGCTATTCTTCTGTTGCACAATGGAAATCGAGATTCTGGGGCCATCGGTTGTGAGAGCTAGCACTTGTCTCTTAGCGCTAGCTCGATTTAGCTTAACGGTGACTTGAGCGATTTGGTGTTATTCGCCAGCTTGTTGTCCCTCGTTGTCAAAGCAGATCTTGATCTTTTCTGTATGGATCTGCAGTTGCGCTGGAAGTGGCCAACTTTTCCGCAGTTGAAGCATTTGGCGCGAGACTTACTCTTTTCCTCCTCCATCATTTGTTTTATCATCTCTTTTATCTCGCTCATTTTTCCCCGTGGTTATAAGAATCAGACATCGCATCTTGTACACCTTCGGATTCGATTTGACTTTTGCGGTCTCCTGTGCTAGAGCGTACGAGATGGTTTCTGAAAACGTTGATTTTTGCATAGCACAAACCGCATATTCAACATTTGGACTTCGTGGATCGAGAAACAGATGATGCTCGCTTGGGTAAGTCAGCTGCACCAAACGTTCAATTTCCTTGGCGAAGTCTTGAAGCGTTTCGTTTGCCATTTGAACCCTGCCTCGTAACTCCATTCTGTAGAGTTCTCTTTTGTGCTCACCTTCGTATTTTCGCTGTAAGGCTTTCCTTACGTCCTCATAAATTATTTCTGCAGCCAACTGTTAAGCTTTCGAGTATCTCTGCTGCTGCTCCCTTCAAGGCTAAAATGACCTCTATAGCTTTTTTCATTTTCCCATTTATTTTTGTTGGCCACTGTTTCGAACTAGAATTTAAATACCGGTCCCTCTCGAATTTGAAGTTCGCCCACTTGCACTTTAAATTCATGTAGTACCTCGTCCATTTTTTTTCTAGGCCGCTAGAGGTTTTTTGTATTACTCTGAGACTGTCCTTCAATGCTTCTTGAAGCTTCTGGTTTTTTTCTTCTATCTTCATCATCTGTTTGCTCTGCTTTTGGTAGTTTTCTACCAGCTTCTGGTTGTTTTCTTCTATTTTCTTTATTTTGCCGTCCTGGTTCTGGTTATTTTCTTCTATTTTCTTCATTATCTGGTCGCTCTGCATATGGTTATTTTCCTCATTTGGCTGTCCTGCTTCTGGCTGTTTTTTCTATTTTCTCCTTCATTATCTGATCGCTTTGCCTCTGGTTATTTTCTTCATCATTGCTGCAAAAATAGAATTCAAGTCCATAACGCTGATTGTTGCTGGGGTACATACTTCAATCTCTTGTTGTTCTTCTTTTTCTCCAAAATCGTATGTCCCAATATTAATACCTCGCTACTTGAATTCGTCTATCAACCGGTTTTGTAATTCCTCTTTGTTGCCCGCTGTCGGCAAATCCAATTTACCCAGCTCCATTTTTAGCTGGTCAAATTTCAATCTGATTTATTTATAATTGGCAATTTCACTTCTGACACCAATTTTTACGTTTATTTAAATTTATAAACGTTTGTTTTATTGAGTTCTTTTATTGCAAATTTTACACACCAAATTTAATTACTACTTTAAATAAACTACAATTTAATTAGACGATTATTTTTTTCTTATTGGCGGCAATTAGTTAACAAAAATACACGATGGCAACTTTACCACTGTTTACCACTGTTTACCACAAGATCTTCACTGGTTGACGTTTACACTAAGAATGAATCAGCCTTATGGCCGTTGCTTTTATATACCCATTGTTAAGGTTCTTGAATATGCTAGAATTTCCTCCATTTAATAGTAGAATATTTCTTTACTACACATTTATCATTAAGACACATGATGATTGTTGATTATAGAACCTTCCATTATTATTTTGAATTTGTTATATATGCTATATTTTTATTAGTCGTTATGCAATGTCGGTGTTTATAAAGCATCTTCGCTACAATATATTACCCATAATTACAGTTTACGTAGCACATTCAGCCGTACTCCTGTGCGAAAGCACACAGAACTGGATTTTACGAGCGTTAAATTGAACCCTGTTCGCAAGGCCGCATTCGGAGATTGCCAAAAAAAAATCGCTACGAAGGGTATAGTCCATTTTCTTTCGAGTCACTCTAATTTCCAGAAGGCTTGGCCTATTTAGAAAAGAATATATAACATATGCGAAGGAATAGATAGGGTTGGAAGTCTGACGTAGAAGGTCGTTAAGAAAAATAAGAAATAGGGTAGGAGAAAGGTCGAAACCTTGCAGTACCCCTGAATTTACCTTGAACTCGTTTGATGAGACCCCATCTATAACAACTCGTGCAATCCATGAAAAAGCGCGATATAAGTTGAGAGTAGCAATAAGTTTTGATATAAGTGCACCATGCCACACTTTATCAAACGCTTTGGAAATATCTAAAGCCATCACCTTACTTTCTCCGAAATGGTGAATGGATTGACACTATTTTTCTGGAAGGAAGGCCAGTAAGTCTACCGTATAGTGTCTGCTTCGGAATCCGTACTGCCGGTCACTAAGTAAGCTGTTTGACTCCAGATATTTCATATTTCCATTATTTGGAAAGTGCAGAGCAAATTTTGATTGGCCGTTTTTTTTCAGGGTTACTAACCTCTCTTTTTGTGGATTGGTGTTACGTTAGTAACCTTCCAACCAGATAGAAACTCATCAACATTGTACAAAATGATGAAAAGTTTTGCTAATGGACGCGCTAACGTCGAAGAGACAATAGGTTAGTAAGAGTTATTTGCAAAAATTTCAGCCAAGAGGCTAGCTTCATCAACCGGGCCGTTAATAATTTTATAATCCCTTTAAAAAAGGGAATTGAGGAACTAGCATTGCGAAGGGCAGTAAGAACTTTAGCATTTTATACGTTCTTTGTATAAAGTTTTTTCGCGCCAAAGTACTTTGGCACACGAAGATCTCGCCGTCTTGCGTAGCGAATCAGCACCTGTGTTTTTGTTGCACCGCCAAAAACTGAATGCATTTTTACATGTTTTATTAAAGCAAGAATTCTTTCTTTGCTTTGTTGGACTGAAGGTTTTCATTCCAAGCAAAATAATATTCACAACCATTTTCGCCGTGGCATCGACTCTACTGTACAGAAAAAAGATTTTCCAATTAAAATGCCGAAAAAAATCATTGAGCTCAGCACAACAAGCATTTTTATATATATATTTTAAACGCTTTGTGGCCATTTTTAAAACAACGAGACCGAAAGGGAAATTGTGCAGTGATTCGAGGTGACGAGAGGCGCAAGAATGCCTAAGAATGTGCAAGGTAAGAAAGAGGTCGAGAGTATGGTGTTGTTGCCTCTCAACAAACGACCAGACCTTGAACTTAACCTAAAGACGGTTAAATTCAAGATCAATCGTGCCTAATGGTTACTGGCACTGGCACGCGACTTCACTGCGAATTTACAACGCAAGGCTCCGATGTAGACTAAAAAGAGGTAAAAAGGAGTATCCAGGCAAATAGAAATCCTGTGGATTAGCATCTTCAGATACCTTGATATCACATAAGGCGAAAATATCAGGCCGAAGGAGAGAACTGTTTGCTTACACAGATAAGAAATTCCGTCTCAGCCCACGTATGTTGCAGTAATCAATTATAGATTTTTCTTTCATAAACAAAGAGCAAAGAGTACTAACGCCTATGTAAAAACTAACACTTTTTAATATGTAAGCAATAATTTATTAGTTAACTTTATTAATTCATATTTTGGGATTCTCCTGACATACTTCAAATATATTTAACCGATACCTGTGCGTTGCAAAGCTCCAAAAAAGTGAAAAGGATGGTGGTGCTTTAAGTTATTAAAAGCTATATATTTTTTTATGCAAATCTTTAAAATAAAATAATTAATATTAAAAAATATTTTTTTTGTCTCTTTGGATGTTGTTAGACCTCTAAATTAAAAGATTTTTTACAAATGTTTAATTCAAAATGTTTTGTATATTTCTTGTTTTGTGCTGTGCTATTTTTCGAAAATTTTACTGTTGATATTTAAGATGACTTTTAAAACAAATGTCCAATTCAACATGTTTTGCATATTTTATTGTTGTGTTTTTATGACTTTTTTCTGCATCTAAAACATTTATTAATAATTTTATTGCTTTGTATCAAGTGCTGTCCAAAAAACAACTGATATTATTTTGCCTCAGTTTTGTTAGTTGCAATATATATATTTTTTTCTATTAAAATATAAAAAAAGTATAAAAAACTAAAAATAAATTTAAAACTTAATGTTTAGAAGTAAAATCCTTTTAACAACAGAGACACATCTCCTGGGCATACTGTTCACCAGGGCCATGCAACGTTCCTTTGGTATTACGTAGGGATGGACACGGTAAAAAAACATCGATGTTTTTTTTATCGATGTATAGCAAATATACATCGATGTTACATAGATATTTCAAAAAATACATCGATGTTTTTCATACATCTATTGTTTCTTTTTTTAGTTTATTATTGAAATTTTGATATTTTTTTTTATTTATTATTATATTTTTGAAAAATCTTAAGTTTAGTATTAAGGGTATTTTTCCATTAAGCTACTTAGGCCTATAGATTTTTAAAGTAATTAAAACAATTTAATTACGTTTTTACATATATAAAATAATTAATTAATTAATTAAAATTAATATTTTTCAACTTACAGTTTAAAAACGTAATTAACTTAATTTACATTGAACATGAAAAACCAAAACATACACAATTTTACAACAGACTTTATTTTTAAAAAACAATAAACACATCTTAAATTAATAACACAACATTAGCTAATGGCAAGTCTATAACTTGCATCAATCTTGTCGGTGTCCTCTCTCAAACTCTTTATATTTTCTATTTTCTTTTGAATATGTAAGCTTTCTTTTATATATCTCTTTCTCTCCACTTTCTCCTTGTCCAATA
Source organism: Cistogaster globosa (assembly GCA_937654795.1). NCBI lineage: Eukaryota > Metazoa > Arthropoda > Insecta > Diptera > Tachinidae > Cistogaster > Cistogaster globosa. Next base: position 45,119,035 of record OW569407.1, read on the forward strand.
TATTTAAACTTTATCAAAATCAGCTGTGTGACCTGTTTTTTTTTGTATGTGCTGTGCTAATGCAGTTATCTCCTTTCTTTTTATTGTGTCCGCTTGATGCTCCGCTAATCTTTTTCTTTTTTGTAAATTTTATGTATATTGTTGTTATGAAATTGGTTATCGCTGATTTTTAACACTCTATAAAGTTTTTAGCTGTGTTTAAAATGTGGTTCTTTGGTTGTGTCGTATTATTTAATCTTATTTAAAGATCTTACCAATTTTGCATCCAAATATGCGATTGTTTTGTGATTTTCGATCTCCATGGTGAATTTTAATTTTGGGTGGTGATTATTAAATTTTTTTAAGATTTCATCTTGATTGTCACTATTTATAATAGCTAGGATGTCATCTACATATTAAGCTATGTATTTTATTTCTATCACCCTTATTGCGAATGTCGACGTAGCACAGTGGCTGAAAATCGTTTTTCGTTGGCCAAAATTCTGTAACTTTTGAACCGATCAAAATATTGAAATAATTTTTTTTTAATGGATAGATATTTAGTTCAGCTTGATTCAGTTTCAATTACATTAAAATTGATTGAGGACTTTTTTAAGGAATTCGTGGTCAAAGTTGAACATATTAATTTTTTAACTTTCAGAGTGAAATATGGGTTTATTCTGTGTGTAACATAGTAAAATATCCCTCTAAGATCCAAAAAGTATATATATTCTTGATCAGTGATGAAATCTAAGACGATATAGCTATGTCCGTCTGTCCGTCCGTCCATCCGGCCGTCCGTCCATTCGCCTGTCTGTATGAACACGATTCAGTCTAAACGAAAATAGCTAGACCCTTGAATTTTGGTACATATATATCTTGAAGGATAGGGCAGGCTAAGTTCGTAAATGGGCCAAGTCGGACCAGAGGGAAAAAATTTCCCCTAAGAAGAACTAAACCAACACCAGAAAAATTACACATTTTTACAAGTTTTTTTTGTAAATTTGTTAAGCAAATGAAACATTTTTATGTCAAAGAAGGTTCAAGGTCTTTACCCTGGAGCCAGAAAATAATAAAAATTTATTTTTGGACCCCGCCCCCTTTTTGTGGGCGTTTATATAGCATATTATATGAAAAATAGTGTCAATAATTAACAAATTGTATTACCTAAGCCTAGATTGCATAAGAATTAATTTTTAAGCTTTCATGACGAATGGAAAATGTACTCGGATCTTCTGCGCTACCTTCACCTTCATATATTAAACAGATCTTCATTTGTTGAATTCCGTGAAATTTTCCTAGTATTGTGCTCTCTATAAAATATGTAATCCTTGTTCCTTTTTTCCTGAGCCTCCTCTGATAGATCTCCAAGTGGCACCAATTGATATTTAATGACATCTTCACCATGATAAAGGATTTTGTGAACTGTTGCAGACATATTTCTCCATGGGTAGTTAGTTGTATATATTTTTGCAGTTTCCTTAGCATAATCTCCAAATTTTCTACAGTCAATTTCTTCATTGCACGCAAGTACTTCTAGTATTATTTTAAATCTGAAAATAAGGTTAAAATCCACTCCTGTTATTTCAGATGCTGTTTCTGGATCTGAAAAGAATCTTCTTGCGGTATTGCCATCATTTGTATTGCCTGACCCTTGTTTTGGCTGATCTATAATCAGTCCACGTTTGCGATATTCATCTTGAACATGTTTCTTTTTTGAACTTCTTAATTGGGCCTTGATATCACTAATTTCTTTAATAATACCATCATTTGCTTCTTTTTTAAATTGAAATTTGATTGGCCTGCAGTATTTCGTAGAAGATGGTGTCTCATTTTTCCAAATATCCATTGTTTGCGTTGTACAATCGAAGGCTCTGAATCTTCCAAAATCTTTTTCAATTGCAATGGTACAAATGATACCATGAACATATCTGAGTCAGAAATATTTTCACATACAGCTTGTTTATATTGTTTTTGTCCCGAAGAACCATCACATCCCCATTTACAAAAAAGAATTAACTTTGTGTTTCCGTATTTCTTCAACTCATTTCCTGTTATTGATTGCAGCAAGCGTTCGGCTGTGTGATCAAGTAGAGATTGTAGTTGTACCTCTGCCGAAATTTGTGTGATTGTAATAGTGTCCTTTGATGGCAAACAGTCCATTTTAGCAGCGGTTATGTGATGATATGCTGGATATATATTTGAGCCTTTTTCAATCGCACGCTGTCTGAGTTTAATATATTGCTGTTTTGTTAATTTCAAATCCAGAAATAATGCTAATGCCTCCTCATTTGTGTACTGTATTGCATCATTCGGAGTTGGTATACTTTTAAGAATCCGTTTTGTTCTCGGTGGACTAGCTTTAACAACTTTTTCAATGATATCCACTTTTGTAAATTGGTTCTGTGATCGTAATTGATGTAGGAAAGATTCTTTTATATTTGTAGAACCAAAGGCATCGTTAATATCTTTAAGCTTCCGCCTCTTAGATCTATCGCTGCAGTTGTCCACTAATGATTTGCGTGGTCTTCCAGCCTTATCTTGCTTTGCTGTTTCTGCAGCGACAGTAAGTTGACCTTCTAACCACTTTGCACTTTTTATATAAAATTTATGTTTACTGTACATAACTTCCTTGTAGCGTTTTTTTAGTGCTTTGACGAAATTATATAATTGCTCTTGCATTTCGGTGCTACACGAATTTAAGTTTAATTTTATTTTAACGTAACTAAGAACATCTTCCTGATTTTTGTTTTTAAAATACACTTCGGCCAGTTCTTTATAACTGAAGCTCTCCATTTTCTTCTGAATATTTTTATTTGCGTTTCTTATGTTTTATCCGTACACTTAAAGGATTAAGTTATTACTGAGTAATCCCTTAACGAATCCGTACCTTTATAAATTTTTAGATACATGTTCTTCACACACTGATCTTTAATTTCATAGCAGGTAGCGCTTAAATTGAACAAAACTGCACTCATGCGTCAATATGGGGTTGTTTTTTAACTTTAGTGGTTTAATGTCGCAATTATTGTTATAAAATTGTTTATGACTTTGGTTGACCCTAACATTTGATAACAGGTAAATTTAGAAAGAGATCATATGCTCTGTAGAGCCCATTGTGATAATTTTATTACTTATTTTTTGCTGATCAAAACAAAGCCATTAAACCCTTTCGAAGTTATTATATTTATTTTTTTTAGTTATACGTAGCCTAAACTAAAAAAAATAAACTTTTACGCAAAAAAATGAAAATTGAATACACTATTGTATATGAATTTTTTTCGAGTAATTTCATTACAATGAAAAAAGTGTTCTACAGGCGGCTCGTGGCGGGTGCAAAAGTATATATAGCCTTAAAGAGGACACTTTCACCTCTCTCGTGGTTGTATACGTTTCTTGTTCCCTTTTGTTCCCTAGAAGTTCTATTCCACTAAAGTTAAAATTTGAGGAAAATATAGTAGTTTCATAAATATTTCATAACGCCCCTAATATTAAACGCTAGAGCTGTGCCTACTTACAACAACTAAAGACAATAATCCTACCAACATTATAAAAAAACCGCAGACCATTATCGATGATAGCTTGCGAGTAGTAACCATTTAATTTTGGTAAAAAACCAAAGAAAAACACCTTCTGAAATTAAAAAAAAGTTGAGTTTGACAACATGCCACGCCCACAATTATCAATATTTTAACATAATTTTTTGGCTCCCTTAATTTGGATATATTAACTACAAAATGACGTAAAAATTTTAAAAATCGGTGACAAAAAAAATTTACTTTTGGCCAACGAAAAACGATTTTCAGCCACTGTGCGTCGTTACAAGTGATGCCACACACTCATGGCATTGCGGTTACAACATTGCCAACATTCGATAAAAACCGATAAAGATTTGGCATTATCAAAGGTAACAAATCGGCGACATTGTCCTAGATTGGCTTTGGTTTTGTCAACAAAAATTTTGTTAACGATTCAATACAAATTTATAACTGTAACGGTTGTTTTAAAATAGAAAAAAAAATTACTACCAATAAACAATTTGAATTGCTAATACAACAGCTTGAAATGAAACCAAGTTTAGCCAAAGGATTTCATAGGGGCTCAAGTGGTAGCAATTTTAAAGAAAAATGGGAAGAGATCAAGATAAAGATTAATTCTATTGGACCGCCAATTAGGGACAGCGATGGTTGGAAAAAGGTAAGAATAAAAAGTTTTTCAAAGTATAAATTTTAAATGTGCCATATGTTCAGGTTTGGAGAGATTTTAAATGTAAATTAAAAAAGTTGAGGAACAACAGAGCTGATCTCAATGCAACAGGTCGAGGCCTGTACAAATTATTACCACTTTTACCCTTGGAAGAAGCTGCTTATAACTTGCTTCAATTTGAGAAACAATTTAACCCTAAGGTGTTGCCCAAGGTATACAACAATCAAATGATAAAACTTCATATGATAATATACCTACCGCAAAACAAATAATCTGCGAGGATTTTGTGGAACTGCCATTAACTTTCGCATATGCCACTGAAATATTAGAGCAGCCTACTTCAAGAAAAAAAAAACCAAGTGTTTAAAGAAAAGAATTTTTCGAAAAGCACACTTCTATGCAAAAGGAGGTTTTTAATGCAATTTATAAAACACTCAGCGAAGTTAAAGACTGTTTAAAAGAAACAAGTCATGATCAGAAAAAAAATATTTAGATGAAATAAAGACAATTTTATAGAAAACAAGCCGAGACCAGAGAAAACTATATGAAGTAGAAGAAAAAAAAATTAAAATGATGGAGAAACAGGAAAAAAGGCATGAAGAACTTCATGAAAATAATTGCAAATAAAAAATATAAAGTTGGAAATACTGTTAATTTATTTAAACAACTTATTTTTTTTTTTTCATGTAAATGTTCATACCTATGTATATACATTAAGTACATGTATATTTCAATGAATATGAATATACAAAAAATGAATTGGAACTACAAAAACTTGATTTTATTTGTTCTCTTATTTGTACAGCTTCACCACTTTGCAAGATATGTCCGTTGGTATCAAAATTTTTTATTACTATTTTCCTCACTCTGTATTGGTATGTTAACATCTGCATTGAAACTCTGATATTCAATGCAAATGTTGTGTAAAGCAGCACAAACATTCACAATTTTGGTTGCTTTGGCCGGCTTATAATGAAGTTAGCGTTCACCTAGGAGGCAACGAAAACGATTTTTAAGCAAGCCAATCGTTCTTTCCACGATATTTTTTGCTTTTGCGTGCGTGCTATTGAATATTGTTTCAGGACTTCTCTCTACAGCGGACCTGTAGGACGTCATTAAAAAAGGCTCGAGGGGATATCCAGCATCACCTAAACGAATATACTTTTTCAATTTTTAACAAGGATTTTAGTATTTTCCTGTATTACCAACAAAATCTTTCACCAGCATTGTAGCGTTCTTGCAACACTTGTCTTGCTGTACTTACGTTCCATACAAGAGAATCGTGGCATGAACCTGCATACCGGGCATCCAAATATCTTATTTCCATTTTGTTATCCCAAACCTTAAACTAAATTAAGAAATGTAAGTTTTACTCAGATACGAATGAATAGAAAACAAACATATTTTTTAAAGTGCACCTGCAACCATTGCGTTCAGACTTAAAAATCCTTTTCGGTTGTAATAACGGTTTTGCTCTTCTTTACTGGGGGCCAAAATTTTAATATGTGTGCCGTCCACACAACCAGTAACACCCGGAAACCCAGTTTAAAAAAAAAATGCAGCCTACACTCGGCCTTTTCCTCTTTGGTCAATTCAAATTTGATATAAAGTGGGCAGATCACAGATTGTAAAACATCGTGTGTTTCCTCCAGAATTTAAGATACCGTGGGCTGTGATAAGCCCAGATTGAAGTCATTCCCAACACTTAGTTGATAAGAACCTTGAGTCAAAAACCGTACGGTTGTTGCTAGCTTTTACTCGGTAGAAATAAAGGTTAACCTTACTCCAGACTTCATAAAAGGCCGAATTATTTCCAGAACACGTTTAAAGGCCTTTTTGTTTAAGCGAAAACATTCTATAAATCTAAAATTAAGCAAAATATTGCACTTAAACTGCTTTCAATTTCTCGAAATCTAACTTATTTTCTTCACTTACCTGCCATCTGGCAAACTAAAAATGTCCGACCTTTGTCTCGTAACTTTTCTTCGAAGTTTTAGTTTTTCATTATTTTCTTCATCAGAACTCTCACTTGAATACAACATTAGAAACATATTTATCATTTGAATTGCAATAAACTTTTTGAAATAAACAAAAAAAAAAAAACAAATCAAACAAACTTCAAAATGTATGTGATGATATTTACAACACAATACTTTTAATTAATACCGATATTGTGTTGAGGTGACTGCCAGCGCATAGTAATGTGACGACGACTATAGTATTGTGTTGACGTCGATGTCGGCGTTTGTAATAAGGGCGTATATTTTTATTTTTTAGTTCCATTGAGGCGTCGTCAAGTAAACTATCTAGAACTATATCATCTATGGTTGGCAAAATTTGGTTTACCATTGGCATACCATAAATCTGATTATAAAATTTTCCTTTATAAGCAAAATAGTTATTTTCACTCAGACAAAACTTCAAAATTTTTAAGAATTAGGGTTTGCTAATTGTCGTAACCGTTTTTATTTTGTCCCATTTTTTCATTATACTTTTCATGGCACTGTAAACTCTGGGATATTGGTAAATAAGGAAATAACATCTAATGAAGCTAAAAAATTATTCTCTCCAATTTTTATGGCTTGAATTTTACTTTTAAATTCTATTGGATTTTTAATGTTATATTTTTCTGATATGACATTTTTCAACTTTTTGACAACAAATTTAGATAAATAATAGTATGGCACCTGAGTCAAAGATACTATCGGTCTTAATGGACTACAACAAAGTATCAATATCGGCCACCGAAGGCATTTTCAACGCCATTTGCCAAATATTCAATTGGTAGTCTTTAAAAACCTTTATACTTAACTGATTTAAAATGCAACAACGAGCGAGGTTGAGAAAATGTTTTAGTTAACCACACATCTGGCAGACGGTCCAAGAAATCTAATAAAGCATTAACCAATTGCAAGAGCAAACTATGAAATTGCATGGAACGTTTTGGTTAATACATATGAAAACAAATAGTTCATTACAACAACACTGCTTAACACGTTTGAAAAAAAGAAACGGCACAAGTGTTAATCTCACTTAAGAATGAACCCACCGGTTGAATGCACAAGGACTTCCAGTAGACAAACGGAAGGCTATTGTTGGTCACATATTCAACCTTCTTCTTTTTGGCGTCGTCAACACATAGGTATTCCCGTTGTCAATATTGACATTAATCAATGACTGTCGACATATGTTTGGTATTTCATAAGAACTATTGATGTTGACGTTTAATTGTTGTCGAAATTTTTGGTGTTGTGTGCGAAAGAAAATTTAAAAAACATGGAAAGCATTCAGCGATATTTAAAGTAACGAAATAAGAAATTTGCAAAATAAGATAAAAGAAATGGGAAAAACTAATTTGAAAAATTAATAAAAGAGTTAGAAATAACTTATCCCTTGCCGGAGATTTCGCAGGGGCACAGGGAAAAGTCAAAAAATTATCCTTATCGCCTTTATTGGAACTTGCCTTTAATTAAATTTGCATTATAAAAACTTCACTTATTATTTTTTTATCCATTAATAACAATTGAAATTTCAACTTTATAATGCAAAGCGTTTTATCAAACAGAAAAAATCATACATTTAACTAACGGCAAGTTGCAATAATGGCCCTTAGACTATTCAATTAATTGCTTGTAATACTTTTGCTTCTTTATTAATTTTTTTTTTAAATTAAAATTTTCTACAACACTTTCTTAAAACAAAGAAAAACAAATTGAATCAACTGACACAAATCTTATTTACGTGTGTTTTACTTATTTGTATTATCGATAAACAGTTAACGTCGCACAGAGGTCAATTTTAGCGATCTATGCGCCCGAAAATATTTTTTCATTTTTATCATTTATATTCGGTATTTATGCAATATTATGTGTCTTTCGTGATATTTCTATGCAATATTATATGTCTGTCTCGACATCCAGTTTGTCAAGTAAATATTTTCATTAATAGAAAAAAGTAAAAATCTTGAAATGAAATACCTTTGGTGTAGCTATAAGTACTATAAGTATTTAAAACTATATTAATAAACCTTTAATAGAAATATTTGTATCGCAATTACAAAAAAATGTTTAGATTTTGCACTGTTAAATAAATGTTTTCAAAATTTGATTGCTTTCAAATATTGTTCTGCCTAATTACCTAAAATATATTATTTTTTTGCTCATGCGTTGTGTCCTATTTAGGGATTATCTACTGTTTGCGAGTAGTGTTCTGTCATTTGACCTGTCCGCACGCGTTTTTGTGTCGTCGTTATTTTAATCTATGTTGTGTTTTTAAATTTAGTGTCAATTTTTTATTTTTTAATTAAATGTGCCATAAAAAAAATATATACAAAAAATAAGAAGAGAAATTTGATCAATAATAATAATAATAATAATAATAACAAAAATTAAAAATCAAAAACATAAAACCAAAAATTATCAACATACCTACATATAAGAAAACAAACAAAAACAATAAATTCTTGTAACAGTTACAAAAAAAGAAAGAAAAAAAGCAACCAAAGAATTATTAACAACAACAATACATATAAAATCAACAAAGAAATAACATATCAATTCAAGACAAAAAAAAATACATTAATAACAGTGATGGCACGACAAGTCGCATGTGACCAGCTCAGGGCTTTTATGGCTCTTTGCGACGCAAATTGTACCAAAAAAAGTACCTTTTCTTTTTCCTAGTTTTTTTCCTCTTTTTTATAGTAATTGTAATTTTATTTTACTTGCACCTTTGTGGTGACTGTTGTTTGACTAGTTAGTGGCGAAGGTATAACACTGGTCACTAAATAGTCACAAAAACATCAGTTTTTCACAGGGGTGTTAGTATTATTAAATAAACAAAAGGTTTGAGTCTTTGTATTTGTAATGGCAGGAAGATTTAGAATCGATTTCTGCAACATACGTGGATTAAGAGCAAATTTCTTCTCTGTGTATGCACACAGTTGTCTCCATCGGCCTGATATTTTCGCCTTATGTGAGACCCAAGTATCTGAGGATGCTGATCCACAGGATTTTCATTTGCCTGGGTACTCTCTTCTACCTTTTTTTAGTCTACATAGGGGCCTTGCGATGTACATTCGTAATGAAGTCGTGTACCAGTGCCAGCAATCATTAGGCACAAATGATCCTGAATTTAACTGTCTTTGGGTTAAATTCAAAATCTGGTCACACTTCTTACATTTCGGGTTTTTATACAGAAGCCCAAACGCGGGAAGGGATAAATCTATTTCCGGCTTCGATGCCCTTTCCGATTCCATATCGAGAATCCTAGAAAGCTGTCCGAACAGTGAAATTGTTGTTGCTGGTGATTTCAATGTTCACAACTTGTCTTGGATTCGCCATTCGAACCGTACAACCCTAGAGGGCCAATATGTTGAGCTATTCGCCGCGCACAACCACCTCGCGCAATTAGTTAACGAGCCAACACATATTTCGTGTGTTGAAGGGCAACAACATAATACTCTCGACCTTTTCCTTACCTCACACCCTGATAAGTATGAGGTAAGTATTCTTGCGCCTCTCGGTAACTCGGATCACTGCACCATTTCCGCCTCCTTTTCGGTCGCTAATCTTCATAACGTTTCAAAAATGGCCACGAAACGTTTAAAATATATGTACGAAAAGGCTCGTTGGGCTGAGCTCAACGAATTTTTTCGGCATTTTAATTGGAAACTTTGTTTTCTGGACAATAAAGTCGATGCCATGGCAGAAATGGTTGTGAACATTATTTTGCTTGGAATGAAAACTTTTATTCCATCTAAGCAAATCCGTGTTAATCCAAGAAAGAATTCTTGATTTAATCAGACGTGCAAAAATGCAGTCAGATCCAGAGAGGAAGCATTCAGTATATGGCGGTGTAACAAAAACGCCGTAACTGATTTGCTACGCAAAAAGGCGAGATCTTCGTGTGCCAAAGTACTAAGACGCGAAAAAGCTTTATACGAGCAGCGCCTTCGTGCTAAAGTTCTTACTACTTCTCGGGGTAGCAAGAGCTTTTGGTCATTCGTTAAAAGAGTGAAGGATAATGCTAGTTCCTCAATTCCGCCTCTTTTAAAGGATGATCAAATAATTAACGACCCGGTTGATAAAGCTAACGTCTTGGCTGAAATTTTTGCAAGTAACTCCTACTTGCCGGAGAGCAATCAACCACTGCCCGCACTGGAAAGAGTATCAGTAACTATGCCAGATATATTCTTTCGAGCACGTGCAGTTAAAAAGGTTTTAGCGGATCTCAACATACACAAGTCCCCTGGTCCGGATGGAATTCCAGCACTGGTCTTGAAGCAGTGCTCTTCGACGTTAGCGCGTCCATTAGCAAAACTTTTCAACATTTTGTACCATGTTGGTGAGTTCCCATCATGTTGGAAGGTTGCTAATGTAACACCAATCCCCAAAAAGGGAGAGGCTAGCAACCCTGAAAATTACCGCCCAATCGCAATTTGCTCTGCGCTTTCCAAAGTAATGGAAAGTATGCTTAATTTTCATCTTGTGAAATATCTGGAGTCCAACAGCTTACTTAGTGACCGGCAGTACGGCTTCCGTAGGGCTCGCTCTACGGGTGACTTATTGGCCTTCCTTTCGGAAAAATGGTGTCAATCCATTCACCATTTCGGCGAAAGTAAGGTGGTGGCTTTAGATATTTCCAAGGCGTTTGATAGAGTGTGGCATGGTGCACTCATATCAAAACTTATTGCTTTTGGTGTCGGTAATAGCTTCACTCGACTTATATCGAGCTTTCTCAGGGATCGCACTATACGAGTTGTTATAGATGGGATCTCATCAAACGAGTTCAAGTTAAATTCAGGGGTACCGCAAGGTTCCGTCCTTTCCCCTACCCTATTTCTTATTTTTCTTAATGACCTTCTACGTCAGACTTCCAACCCTATTTATTCTTTTGCAGATGACAGTAGCATATGCCATTCATTTTCGTTTCGCAGTAGACCAAGCCTTCAGGAAATTGGGGCTGTGAGAAAGCACATGGACGATACCCTTAATCGCGACCTTTTAGTAATTTCCGAATGGGGCCTGGCGAACAGGGTTCAGTTTAACGCTAATAAAACCCAGTGCTGTGTGCTTTCGCACAGTCGTACTGCTGAACATGCTACGTCATCTGTAATTATGGGTGATACATATATTAAGGAATCAGAAGCTCTCGATGTTCTTGGCATGAAAAATCAATGCGATGTTCGTTGGAACAAGCACATTTTTCATATTGCAAAAGAAGCATTCAAGTGCCTAGGTTTTCTGAAACGGTGTAAGAAATACTTCACTCCATCTGATCTCCTTACTATCTATGTCACCTATATCAGACCGAAAATGGAATACAACTCTCATGTATGGGCCGGTGCTTCAAAGTCTATTTTGGAGTTACTCGACCGCGTACAGGAGAGAGCGAAGAAACTCATCGGTGACAGTAGGGTATCCAGCTCTATTGACTCACTGGAGCATCGACGCAATGTGGGGTGTGTTTCACTGTTTTATCGTTACTACAACGGCATGTGCTCTTATGAAATCAGGGAACTTGTTCCTGAAAACCGTAATTTCATACGCGCAACGCGATCTGCATCAAGAGCGCATTCCTTTGTGGTCGATTGGCCAGTGAATCGCACAACGCATTACAGAGAGAATTCGTTTTTTGGCCGAACAGTTCGTATGTGGAATAAACTCCCTGCAGAGGTCTTTCCTGCCACTTTCAATGTGCAAAGATTCAAATCAAATGTTCACAAGCACTACTCCCTCTATCCCCCATCCCAAAACCTAATTTCCTAGTTCTGGCACAATGCATTGCATAAGTAGGGGTCATCCCCTGAGTGCTGGTCCTAATTAAAAAAAAAAAAAAAAAAAAAAAAAAATTTAAAACACCTCCCTCTGACTGCGATATATTACTTTCCGGGGTATTTTATCCCTATCTGCAATTACCTACATGGTATCTCTTAACTCGAATTTTGGAAACAATTTTTTACATATAAATTAAGCAGTTTATTAATAAACTCTTAATGTTGTTGCAAACAAGCAAAACAGATTACTTATTTTTAAGTTACAAAAAAAACTATTTTTTCAATAAAGTATTTATTTTTCTTCATATTTGATTAATCATTGTCTTTCGCTATGTAAGAAACTGCCAGCATATCCGGTGTGAAAAATGTTATCCGGAGATATCTTTATGAAATAATGAGATCAAAATTTACCAAATTTTGAAGCAAATTTCGATTATTTTGAAATCCACTTAATATAAATCCATGGCACTATTGATGATGATTTGAAAACAATAAAACATCGATTTTCTTTATTTAAAGCAAAATTAAAGGAAAGGTGGATAAAATGTCACAGATAGACGACGATTTTTTAAATACAACGAGTCTTGGGTAGATAGAACTTACGAACTTTCTTTAAAAATGTAAAATCGACGGGGGTGGCCTTTGAAAACTTTTGATAAATAGAGCGAACGAACTAAGCGCTGAAAAACGCTGCACAAACAATATTAAGAGTACAAGGAAAAAAACATCCGTCAAAAATTCTTAAAGAAATAACAATTGATCATGCTCGAGCTCACGCATATAAAAAATCAGTCTAAGAAAAAGAAAATAAAGACTGTGTTACTCCTTTGACACCATTACTAGCTGTGACAATTTTCTGACCTTACAAGACGTCATTATGAAATCATCTGAAACACAAATAACGCATGTTACTTTCCATATTACCTTTGGTTGAAAGCAAAACAAGAACAGCAGCTTACAGAGCCTTATTGGCAATACCGTTAAACGAATATCATTTTTCTTGGAAGAAGTACTGTTAACGCTTGATGAAGAAGAGAGAAATTCCTTGAATATAATTTGTAAATGGAGTTGCGATGGCTCTCAGCAAGCTAAATACAAACAAAAATTCGATGATGATATGGAATCAAATGGTAATTTATTTTTGAGCTCATTTGTGCCTTCAACAAGATTTCGATTTTTGAAAGAATCAACTGACGTGACAAAGAAAGAAATAAATTACGTCGAAGAGTCCGTGAAAGGACTAGAAGCAACAGAAATAAATATGAATATCAATCAAATTCACTTTTAACCATTTTTTGTGATGACTATGGTGACGGAAAAATATGTAACGCTGTAACCGGAACCAAGTCTGATAGTCAGTGCTATATCTGTTGTGCAACATCGAAAGACTTTAACAAAATTGATAAAAAGCAGTCAAGTTCCACTGGGCTTAATTTTGGGCTCTTTGTATTGCACGGCAGAATTAGACTGTTTGAAAGTGTTTAACATTTGGCATATACCAGGGCTGCTCTATATATTTCTGGCCTAATAGTGAAAATGCGAATATTTATAATTAAAAATGGTTTTATTGTTTTTCAAAGTATTTCTAGCATGATTTATACACTTTTGCATGCGCTCAAACCAGTTGTCGAAGCACTTTTTCCACTCCGATTGAGACACCTGTAAAACATGGTTTTTGAACACTTCAACAGCTTCCTCTGGCGACGAAAATCGTTGACCAAGCATTTTTTTCTTGATGTGCGGAAACAAGAAGAAGTCATTAGGTGCCAAGTCAGGGCTGTATGGCGGATGACCCATTAATTCGACGTTTTGGCCGGTCAAAAACGCTCTGGTTTGAGCCGATGTGTGAGAGCTCGCATTGTCACGGTGAACAATGATTCGTCTTCTCTTGTTGGTTTTTCGAATTTCTCCGATGACTTCAGGCAATCAGATTGTAGTGTACCATTCAGAAGTGACCGTCCTACGTTGCTCGAGCGGAACAGTCGCCACATGACCAGTTTTGCCGAAGAAACAGGCGACCATTTGCTTCGAAGTGCTTCTTCAACAAACAACTTTCGTTGGATTTTGCTCGTTTTTGAAGACCCACACGGTCGATTGTTGTTTCGTTTCGGGCTCATACGCATAGATCCATGATTCGTCACCTGTGACGATCTTATAAACGTCTTTTGTAGCACCGCAATCGTATTTTTGCAACATTTCTTTGCACCAATCGACGCGAGCCTTTTTTTGAGCGACTTTCAAATTGTGCGGGATCCAACGAGAACAAACCTTTTTTACGGCCAGTTGTTCATGCAGTATCGAATGTATGCTGGTGTAAGAAATGTCCAAGGATGTCTCTATCTCTCGGTATGTCACATGTCGATCTTGCATTATGAGTTTACGCACGGCATCAATGTTCTCTGGCACAACAGCCGTTTTTGGACGACCTTCACGGAATTCGCCATTCAGCGAGCTTCGGCCACGATTAAATTCATTATACCCATTTTTCACAGTGCTATAGGATGGTGCTTCATCGCCATACAAAGATTTAAGTTAATCAATGCACTCTTGTCGTGATAATCCACGTCGAAAGTTGTGAAAAATGATGGCACGAAAATGTTCACGAGTTAATTCCATTTTTTTCTATATTAATTTCTTCAAGTCACTGTAAACAACACAAATAATGGTCGTACGTCAAAACGTTTTGAGTACGATTATGCTTAAAAATGACAAACTTTCAAATGGAAATGTCAGATTGCACTTGGCAGCACTCAGTGTTGCCAGTCCAGCAATATATATAGCAGCCCTCGTAAATTACCTGTTAAAAAATATAGAGAGAAGAGGACTAACCAAGAGAAAGAACTGGAAGAACAAACAAAAATGCACACCTAAAAAAGGTTTTGGATGGAAACTGGATAACTGGTGGACATGCGTAAAACAAATTTTGGAAATACCAGTAGACGATTTTTCACAAATCCCCAATTCGCGGCAGACAACTGGTATAAGCTCGAGTTAGTTTATAGGTTTAAAGTTAATCAAATCTTCCATTATTTTGGAAAGTGCAGAGCAAATTGCAATTGGGTGGTATATTTAAGAGTTGCTAGCCTCTACCTGTTTGGTGCTACATTAGCAACCTTCCAACATAATGGGAATTCATCAACATAGTACAAAATGTTGAAAAGTTTTGCTAATGGACGCGATAATGCCGAAGAGCACTGCTTCAAGACCAGGGCTGGAATTCCATCCGGACCAGGAAACTTGTTTATGTTGAGATCCACTAAAACCTTTTTAACTGCACGTGCTCACGAGAATATATATGGCATTATTACTGATACTCTTTCCAGTGCGGGCAGTAGTTACTTTCTTTTCGGCAAATAAAGTTACTTGTAAATATTTCAGCCCAGAAAGAAAAAACATCAAGTAAAAAAATTGGCGCTCGCCCAAATTTTCTGAGTTACGGGGCTCTGAAATTTTCAAATTTTTTAAAATATCAATATGGTATCATTTTAAAGCGTTTGATGAGGTCTTTAAGGAAATGCTAAAATTTTGTAAAAATGCTTTACCCGTTAAAAGCCGATGTCACTTTTATGTAAAATTATATATATGCAGTACCAATTTTTTTTTTATTTTTTAATTATCTGTCATTCCAATATTTGCATTAGTTAGTTGTTGGGTTTTTCCTTATCATTAGTTTAAGAGTTAAGGCTTTTTAGGAATATTCTATTATATATATAATATAATTTATTTTTATTCGGGAGCTAACACCAATTAAATAAACGAAATTGAGTTTCTCTGTAAACAAAGTTTAATACATTTTATTATTGAATTTAAAAACTATTTCTTATTCTATTCTATTATTATTTCAATAATCACCTGTAAACAAGAAAACGACATTTAAAGTTTATTATTTCGGTATAAATTGCTTTCCAATATAATTTAGAAACTTTAAATCTTTCTTCTAAATATTAAAAATGATAAAAGGACATGATTAAAGAAAACAATGAAACATCTGTCTCTCCTTTAGTTTATAAACCAGAATTCAAACAGTTACAAAACAGATGTTTAAATATGTGAATTCATTTTCGTTATGTTTTTTTTTTTTCATTTGATATTTTTTCCTATTCAATGTGGAAAACCGGAATCAATTCTGTAATATGAAAAAGACTTGACTGAGAATCGTTGTGTCCTATGTTTACCTGGAAAATTGAATTTGAGAATTTTTGTGTAATTTTGTATGGGCCAATCTCTAATTCATCAAACATTTTTCGGTTTAATTTATTATTGTTTGCAACATTATACCATGTCTCCTACTTGGAATTCAAAATGTTTTCTATTTTTATCAAATATTTTTTTTAGTTGTGGGATTTAATTGTATTTTGCAAAGCTTTTTTCCTGTTGTGCTGCCATTCTTCATATCTGCCTTTTTGTCTTAATTCATGGGGTAATATTGAACTATATGTGCCTTCTAATAAATATTTTGGTGTAAATCCTGTAATTGTGTGTTCGGTTTCGTTGTACAACTGGACACATTCTTGTGCTATTTTCGTCCAAGCTCTTTTTTCCTCCTTTTCATTTAACCTGCATCTAATTCTATTTACAAATGTTTGAGTTTTTCATTTAGATCATTTGAAATGGGTGTTTCTACTGCAGTAAAAACGATTTGAATACCTTTAGCAAATAAAAAATTTAAAATTTTTTTGAATTCAACCATACCAATTTTGTAGTTATCATCAACTTTTTGAACTAGTTTTATAAAATATTGTGCATTCTGTGTCTTGGACGTTAATATATATGTATATCTGGTAAAGTGATTGACAAGAAGATGTGGATATTTTTTTGTTGATCTTAAGCCTCCAAATCCTCCAATTGTATCTATTGAGACTATATCAAACGGGTTTTCAGCTGGACCTAAGTGCGACAGTAGACCAATTTTATCCCCGACATCTGACTTATTCTTTGTAGATATATTACACTGTTTGCAAACTTTTTTTATATTATGAATTATTATGAATTTTTAGCTGTATAAAAAGGAGAAAACTTTTTTTGCATTAGATTCACTCCTATATGACAAAAATGTTCATGGATTTTTTTCATAAATTCTAAAGAAAATTTCTCAGATAGAACGATCTTCTCTTTTTTCCGGGATATTTTGTAATTAACTTTTCGCTTTAATATATATTTATCTTTATCAGTTTTTAAATTTTTATTCTATTTCTGATCAGCTAAAATCTTCTAGTTTAATAAAATTTATAACTTTTAAAAAATCATGGTTGTTTTCATTAGCTTCTAACACTGGGTTTCTGCTCAAGCTCTTAAGTTTTTTTTTTCGGGGGCATACTTTATGGTAAAGTCATATTGCGATAGGTAATATGTTAAATCTCTTAATTCTTCATCTGTCCTAGCCTTAATATTCATATTCTCTAGTGGTTTGTGATCATAAACTACTGTTAATTTAGTGCCCATCAGTCGATATTGCCAATATTTAACAGCCTTCTTTATTGCCAGACATTCTAAATAGACAGCCTTCTTCTTCAATTGACTTTGGTTTAATTTTTTCAAAAAATGTGCTACTGGTTTTTTTTCACCATTTTCTTGTCTTTGTTTGAAAACTGCTGCTACACCTTTTAAACTGCCATCTGTGTAAATCATTATCAAAAATTGCTAAGATGGGCTGTGAACAGAGTAACTTTTTTATTCTCTCGAAAGAGTCATTGCATTCTTTTGTCCAACTAATTTTGCTATCTTTTCTCAGCAGATTGTGTAATGGATCTAATATAATAGAACTTTTTGGTATATATTTGTTATAAAAATTAATTTTTCCTAAAAACTGCCTGACGTTTTTCTGAGTTTTAGGAATTGGAAACATTTTTATTGCAATTAAGTTATCTTTCAAAGGGCTTATCGAGTTATATTTTATGACGTGCCCTAAGTATGTTACCGAGTCTGCTGCAAAGTTATATTTAGAGAGTTTCAGTCTAAAGCCTTCTTCCATTATTGCTTTTAGTAGTTGGTCTAGGTGATCAATATGTTCTTTAAAAGTTTTTGAGAATATTAGGATGTCGATGTAGATCAATTTATTTATTACAAAGTTAATAATAGTCAGATGTTATAGGTGAAGATTTACATTGACGATTTATCGTTATTTTCTTAGAAATTTATTATGAATAACTTAGTAAAACAAATAATTGCAGAAAATTTTAAATGAAAGATGTGGATGTATTCTCTTAAGTTTAACTAAACTAAAAAACCTTTAATGAATAAAATATTTTTGTGTGCAAATCCCTTGGAGTCCAACTATAAAACAAATATTTGAAAAAAACTGATTTTTTTGGATTAAGTTGTTTTGTAATAACAAAGGAAAAAACCCGGCAGTTGATATGCTTCTCAGAAAGAATTTTATTCAAGTAATAATAAAATATTTCACAAGAAAAATTATTCTATTTTTATTTATATTTATAAAACAATGAAAAAGAGATATACGAAACTTAAGGTTTTAACAAGTGACAAATATTAACAACTTAATATTTTAACACCCTCTCTCAAAAAGATAACTTAAGATTCTTTCTAATTGCAATAAAATTGTTCAAACCCAAAGATTTTGTAAAAACATCTGCAATTTGGTTTTTCGATGGTATGTATTCAATCTTAAGATTTCCTTTTTGAATATGGTCCCTGATAAAGTGATATTTTATATCAATATGTTTTGATCGCTTGCTTTCCAAGTTCTTGGCCATAGCAATGCATCCTGCATTATCTTCATATAGTGTAAAAGGATAATTTTCTGAAGCAACCTTTACATCTTGTAAAATCCCTTTTATCCAAATGCCTTTAGAAACAGCTTGACTTAGAGCGACATATTCTGCCTCGCTAGATGATGTTGCTACTATTGTCTGTTTTTTACTCGACCACGATATTGGACATCCGTACACGTAGTATATATATCCTGTTGTAGACTTGCGATCCTCAGTGCTAGCTGCCCAGTCAGCGTCAACATATCCAACCAGAACTTAATCCTTGATATTTCGGTCAAATCTGAGTTTTAATTCCTTGGTTTCCTTTATATAGCGTAAAATTCTCTTTAGTGTTGTCCAATGTGTCTCTTCAGGGCTTTGCTGAAATCTATTTATTTATTTATTTTTTTTTTTTTTTTTACACAGCATCAAGTACATTTAGCTCCATAAAAGTTCGCGGTAAGGATTAGATGTTGCTTTACCTTTTTTAAGAGACAACTGTAGACTCTTCTCCATTGGCGTATTGCTATCATTACAATTCAACATGCCGAATTTCTCCAAAACTTGATTGATATATCTACTTTGTGAAAATGTCATTTCACCTTTGATTTTATCGTACTCAATTTTAATACCAAGGTACTCGTAATGTTGCAAAACTCCACAATCTGACATTTCAAATGATAATGACAATTTCCTTTTTAGATCTTCAATCTCAGATAACTTATTGCCAGCTATTAAGAGATCATCAACATAAAATATTAAAAATAATGTACTCTCCATAGAAAACTTCATGTACAGACAGTAGTCGTGACGAGATCTTTCAAAACCTAGGTTCATTAAATAGCTGTCGAATTTTTCATTCCAACATTTTGCACTTTGTTTCAAACCGTAAAGGGATTTGGCCAACTTTAGGACCTTCCCTGTTTGAGTTTCTATTCCATCAGGAATTTTTAAATATATTTCTTTGTTGTAATGTCAGTTCTAGGAACACGTCTAGTGTTGGCAGAGGACACGGTGGCATAGTCCCAGGCTACTCGTCGGCTAAAGGGCAGGGTTGCGCCAAGACAGTGTTGCCTGCAGTACAACATAAAGTTTTCGTGTCCAGAAAACAAACAGAAATACACATTTAACTACGACATTTCAAACCCTAATCGTCTAAGTAATAGTCCCCTAAGTCAGTATGTCTTCGTTGTTGCATGTTGGTGAACATCTCTGTACGTCCGTCCGTTAGTCCCTGGTTGGCCAACCCACCACTCTACAATGAACATTGTAGCCTTGAACTGCCTCACAGGCCAAAAGAATCGAGATCAGTTCCCCGAAACCAAGGCATGTCCAAATTGTCTAATAAACAGTCAATGCGACCATTCCTTAATATATCACCTGCAACATTTCATCAACACCACCCAGTTAATTTACGAATCTAGCACTTCATCTTTAAATCAAGAACACAAAGAAATAATTATAAAATTCATTTAGCTTCATTTTATTAAAGTTACAATGATAATATTTATCGAACTAATGTGCCAATTCATTCGCTTATTTAGTATATGTATATATTCTTATATAGTAGAAAAAAAGTAATATGTATTAATATCTATATACATATATATATATTTAAATATATATAAATATAAATCAAGAAAAATAAAATTGATTTTATAATGTCATTATTATTAACTTTTATTTTTTTTTTTCAAAGGAAAACATTTACTTTTATTTATTTAATTGCTCAAAAAAAAAACATAGATAAATCATTTCAAGCAAACAGAAAAGTGTGATAAGAACGGTTCTCTTTCTCTTATGACTGATCTTTTATCTCAACTCTTCAACTTACCTATAATTTAATACCGCTGCAATGTTGGCGCCAGCATTCAGTTCTCTTAAAAAATGCAAGTTTTACTCTTTTAATTTAATTTTTTTTTATGCAAATGTTTCGATAGGTATATGAGCAATTAAATACATTCATAAGTATATATAATGTATTTATGTATTTAGTGATGATTTTTTTTATCTTAGATTTCTTTTTATATATTAATATTAATATAGTATATATAATATATTTTTTTTTCTTATTTTTATTATTTTTGCCTTGTTGTGTTGTATATGCATACAAGAGTTGTTGTTGTTATTCTCTTTAGACTAGGCTATTATTAATTTAGGAAATAAATTATGTAAATTCGAACTTATATATTTATATTATATACTTAGGTTAAGTAATTATAATTTATTTATTTATTTATTTTTTTTTTTTTTGGTGACTTCCGAAACTGTTAAAGCTGTCTCGAATAATAAACGGTTGAAAAAAATGATACAATGTGGATTTAATGGTTTAATAATGGCGGCACTGCAAACATTAATGAGACCACATTAGAATGAGGATATTGAGGAAGATAATGGTAGCTCCTTTTTTTTTTTTTGATATATTTTTTTTTAGGGCACCGACTTTAACTTTAATTCCTTTTCGGCTGCATGAATTCTTAACCACTTCTACGATTTTTGATGTTGGCAAAACGAATTTATACATGCAGCTACACGTGTATTTTTAAGGTTTATTTTATGCTTTAGTTTTCTTTAATTTTTACTTTAATTGCTTTTGTTTTTCTTCTGCTTTTTCTCTTTTTTTGTTTTAATTCATTTATTAATACTTTTGGTTTCGTTATCCCTTTTTAGTATCAAAAAAACTAATTTTATTACTTTTCTTTATGAAACTTCTTAATTCCTCCTTTTGCAAGTCATCAACCAAAAAAAAAAAAAATCTCTCTTCAGAAGGTAGAATGCCAGATTTAAAAAAGTAATTAACATATTGCCACCTAATGTGTTCTTAACGAATAAGCTACGTACGATAATGAACACACCTAAAAGCAGGGTTCGGATCTCACAACAGGCTCGCAACCGTCGATGATACCAGTATCATGGAACGTATGCGTAAAAAACTGAAACATGCTTTTGTTGAACGTGTGGCCTCGACCCACAACTCTACCGCTACAGGCCGGGCTATTACATTTTAGGCTACAAAAATATCTTTTGCATGATAAACCCCCATTTTTTTGCCATCTAGACCTATGAGCTCGTACAAGGAATTACCTACTGTTTCTCCTACTATGCACTTTATATGTCGAGGTCCAAGTTTCGAATTATACCCCTCAGCCTGATTGCTTTGCTTGTAGTTGCGCCTAAATACCAGTTGTCCTTTCACAAACTTTATTTCTTTGCAACGGGTATTATAAACTTTCATTCCTCTCTCATGAGCTTTTCTTAGATTTTCAAAAATTTTATCGCGTATCAGTTGTTGTTTATCAGGCAATATGTTTACATATAAATCAATATCTTTTACTCGATCAATTTTTCGCAATACATTATACGCAGAGGCATGTTGAACCATTCGATGGCCAAACAAAGCATAATATGGTTCCATGGCTATCGCTGTGTGATATGCACTCCTGAGAGCAAACGCTACATCAGAGATATGCTCATCCCAGCGATTCTGCTGGTCTCCCAGAAAGGATCTAACAATTTGCAGTACAGAACGGTTAACTCTTTCCGAAGCATTGCTCTGAGGAGTGTGGAAAGCTGTTTTCACGTGAGTAACCCCATACTGGTGTAAGAGGTCTTTAAAAAGTCCAGCTCCAAATTGGCGCCCGTTATCAGAATGTATAAACTCTGGTACTCCAAATATGTGAAAAACTCTGTTTTCCAAAAATGACACCACACTTGAAGATGTTGCGCTGCGCATTGGCTCAAGGAATACAAATTTCGTAAAATGATCGAGACAGACAAATAAAAATGTATTCCCTCGCCGCGATCTCGGATAAGGACCCATAAAATCGATATAGATTCTTTGAAAGGGTTTTTCAGTTATAAATTGGTTACCCATGGGGGGTTTTTTTAGTTTACTCGATGTTTTATTTATGTTGCATATGTCACAGTTACGAATTAGGGATTGTACATCAGCTACCATTCCTGGCCAATAGTATATACTCTGTAGCCTTTTCAAGGTTTTCTGCACCCCACCATGTGCCGTGGAGAGTGAATAATGCGCATGCCATATCAATCCTTGCCTTAACTCAGAAGGTACCCATAATTTCCAAGCCCTATCTTCCTGTAAGCCATCCCCGGAATAAAAATTTGTCCGTTTGTAAACAAAACCGTCAGAAATTTGAACATCCGGTAACATACATTTTTCACTTGCGATACTTTCTTTTAACGTCTGATACTCATCTGACCAAAAAGCAGATGACTCTAAGTCTATTTCTATGTTTCTATCACTCGTGGATACTTCGTCCATATAGGCGCGTGACAGTGCATCTGGCACTATATTTAGTGATCCGCTCCGGTGCTGTATGTCAAAATCAAACCTTTGGAGTTTTAAACTCCATCGCGCTAAACGCCCTGACAACTCTTTTTGACTCATCAGCCAGCGTAAACTGGCATGATCCGTAATAATCGTAAACGGAAGGCCCTCAACGTAGGGTCGAAACTTTTTCACGCTAAGTACAGCGGCATAGCACTCTAGCTCTGTTACGCTATAATTTCTTTGAGCTTTGTTTAGCTTAGCGGACATAAACGCGATCGGGTGCTCATTTCCCTCGTCATCCATTTGAAAGAGGACTCCACCCACACCTTGCGTTGAGGCATCGCACTGTATATAAAATTTTCGGCTAAAGTCAGGGTTTACGAGGACCGGCGCAGATATTAAACATTTTTTTAGATCATCAAATGCTCGTTTTGCATCAAAGGTAAGCTCAAATTTTCTAATACGTTCTTTCGTGAGACAGTCATGGAGCGGAGCAGCAACGCTGGCATAATCTTTCACAAACCTACGGTACCAGCCTGTCATCCCTAAAAATCTCCGGAGCTGACGTGGTGTTTTGGGCTCAGGAAAATCTGCCACAGCCTTTAATTTCCGATCGTCCGTTTTAATTAAACCATCGCCCACAACAAAACCAAGATAACTTACTTCAGTGTAACAAAATTTGCTCTTCTCAATGTTTATAGTAAGATTAGCTCTTTTTAAACATTTAGCAACATCTTCAAGCAATATAACATGCTCATCAAAGCTGGCAGAACACACCAGAAGATCATCAAGGTACACGAAAACATTATACCGCATTGCCGCCGGAACAACTCTGTCCATAAGCCTACACATCCGCTGAGCGGCGTTGCACAGTCCGAACGGCATAACCGTGTACTGATACAACGGCCGCCCTGGAACTGTAAAAGCGGTTTTTTCCCTTGACTTCTCTTCTAGCGGTATCTGCCAGAATGCGTCTTTAAGGTCAATGGCAGAGATGTATCTAGTATTCTGCAATCTGCTTAGTATGCCCTCAATATGAGGCAGAGGGTATGCGTCCTTCACTGTTCGCGCATTCAATTTACGGGCGTCAAGGCACAAACGAGTTTTATTTTCCTTTCTTACCAGTGTTACCGGAGAACTCCAACTACTGTTACTGATCTCAATTACACCAAGACTTAACATCCGGTCTAGTTCCGCATAAAGCAGTTCCTGGATTACAGGCGACACTGGATAGTGCCTCTGCTTAACTGGAAGATTTTCATCAATGACCTTGATCACGTGCTGCTCTAAGCTAGTTTTCCCTAGGCCAAGAATTGCAAAAGATGGAAATGAACTCTTAGCTAATTCAAGTCTTGCTGTTTGTTCCCTCGTTAAAGTATGCTGCTTAGATGGCCGAAAGCCTTCCTCATTAGATTCCGATAACTCTGTAGTAGAAATTTGTGAAACTGTTGTAACAGGATTACTTTTGCTGACAATAGCTAGATCGAATGTCTTCCAAAAGTCTATCCCAAAATAAAACTCTTGCTGCAGACCAGGTACAACTAAAAATTCTATGTTCTTTACAACACCTTCCCATTGCACTGGTAGTATTACTACACCATGCACCTTAACATTACCTCCATTAGCCGTTTTCACCATTTGGTCTTTAAATTTAAGTACCTTTGCCTTTAATCCAGCTAAAAAATCTAAACAATTTTTCCCGATGCAGCAAGCCCCGGCTCCAGAGTCAAGCAACGCTAGGACCTCTTTACCACCGATTAATGCTTTCGCGAAAAGCCTATTGTCGCTTCCTATGTTTACTACAGTCTCAATCAGTTTTTTCTTAATTTCCCTTAGCCTTTTATCCCTTCTTCGCAAATTCGCAATTTTTCTATAATTTCTAGTCTGTTTCTTTATTTCTTCACCAAAAATTTGCTTTTTTACGGCCTCATATCTTAATAATCGTTTATGTAATGATAATTGATTTGCAGAAACTATAAGCTCCGCTTTGCCCCCATGTTCTCTATCTTCTTGCAATAATTTCAATGATTTTCCGGTGCCGGGAATTTCTTGGCTACCCTGGAGTCCCCGGTTGACTCCGCCATATTCCTGTTTTCCGACTTGGGATTAAGCTTGCAATATGAATTATCTTTATTGCAAATAAAACAAACCATGATATGAAAAGATGACTTACACGTGTTAGCAGCTGTGTTAATTTGGTTTACCGAACTTTTGTTGAAATCGGATGGCATGCCGCAGGTGTAGCACAAATTGAGATGGAACGGTGATGAGCAAAAACCCCTACTATTTTGATGTGATTGGGATTGCGGCAACTCCGAATGTGCAATCTGCCTCTGATTACTTCTAGGAAATTTTACTCTACTAGACACCTGATTATTACTTCTAAAAGCAACGGCTTCAACTACTACCTCATCATTTTGTTTCCCCATTCTTGCTTCTTCTAAATTCCTCAAAGATAACTCATGCACAGGTTTACCTTTATTGCCACCTTCTTTCAATAGTTTTTCAGCCCTACGACATTCCCTTCTTAATTCCATTATAGAAGAAATAGATGAAGAGAATATTAATGCTGCTAGATTTTTTCTTAAATTCCCCCGAATAATGTCAATTAGCTCGCACTCCGGTATTTTCCGTTTCAAGCGAAAAGTTAGGTTATGTATCTCAGTATAAAAGTCCTCGAAACTCTCTCCCTGTTGTTGCTTACGATCAAAAATTTCTTTAACAATTTCAAAATCAGAATCAGATGTTTTAAAATAATTTTTCAATTCACGTCTAAGAGAAAAATATCCGAACTCATCATCGTCAGAGTGATCCTCTAAGATCTGCCAATACCATAGCGCTGCTCTACCAGAAACTAGGCAATGAAAGTCAGTAAAGAGTTGTTCGTAAGTGATATTATATTGCTCTCTCATCTTTTCAATTCGAAATATAAAACTTTCAACAGTCATATCTTGGCCTGAACCATCAAACTTAATGTGCCATTTATCAAGACTAAATGGTTTTCGCCGATTTGTTTGATTTTGGTTGAATGTTATGTCATTATTTTCATATTGCCTAGTGTTAATATCAGCCAGTCTGTGAGGAACTTGCCTACCCGCAGCACCATTTTCAATATTATCAGGACGGTTACCTCCTGAAGGGTCAGGAGTAGAAGCAGTCCCTGGCGCATTAGAGTCAGCAGGTCTAGAGACTTCAATGTTTGCAACTCTATTACTGAGAGATACTAATTCACTCTTCACTAGATTTATTTCGGTTATGCATTTCGCCATTTCAGAGCTTTGCTTCATCAACAATGTCACTACTTGAGTAAGTTGGTCGCAAGGGTTTGAAGGTGGTACACTATTATTTTTATTACCACCACATGCCCCTTCCTCTTCATTACTCGACATTTCTAACAGATTTAATTTTCGAGAAAAACTCAGTGATGATTCTAAAGGGTTAACTGTGATTTCATTTGTTATTTTTACAGCTTCACCGGCAGAAGATAATCTACCAAAAATTAAATTCGAGCACCTATTCAAGTAGTCGATAGGAACGAAATCCACCGGACGCTCTAGTCCAGTATCAATTTGGGTTAATATTGAGCTAACAACTTGGCCTTCTAAGGCCCTGGCCTGGCTCCTGGTAACACGCCTATCTTCGGAAATAACTTTTCTTACAGGGTTACTGGGATGCCTCTCCATAAACCAAAAATAATAATAAATGATAAGCAAATAAGATATATTTCTATTATTACAAAACTTATATTTCACAATATATTATGTTTTCTTATCACAATGTTTTTCGATTTCGAGAAAAGAAATAATCGTTTAAAATTAAAAACTGATGAAACGAATTATGTGCTTAAACTAGGTGATGTTGAATACATGTTGCAATGGACATAAAAAGAAAGGTTGCATTTCCCCCTCTTCCTAACAGAATTTACTGAATATAAACTAACAAAATAAGAATCATTCATGCCGTAAGAGGCAGCAAGAAGAAACGTTTACCTATAAATAGTTTATTCCCACCCTTATATAAAACTCTGTGACGACTCAAATAAAATAAATTAAATTCTACTAAATTGTATCGCTCACGACCCCAAAAAAAAAACAATATACACAATCCAGAAAATCATCATAGAAACGGTATCTTGCAGCAACAACCCAAGTTCATGAAAGCAGTAAACGACTAGACCCAAACTACTATCGCAACTTTGGTTAAAGATCCCTATTCCCCCCCAAAAAAAAAATATCGAAATTGTTCGTGTGCTAAACGTTGGGCGCCATATGTTGTAATGTCAGTTCTAGGAACACGTCTAGTGTTGGCAGAGGACACGGTGGCATAGTCCCAGGCTACTCGTCGGCTAAAGGGCAGGGTTGCGCCAAGACAGTGTTGCCTGCAGTACAACATAAAGTTTTCGTGTCCAGAAAACAAACAGAAATACACATTTAACTACGACATTTCAAACCCTAATCGTCTAAGTAATAGTCCCCTAAGTCAGTATGTCTTCGTTGTTGCATGTTGGTGAACATCTCTGTACGTCCGTCCGTTAGTCCCTGGTTGGCCAACCCACCACTCTACAATGAACATTGTAGCCTTGAACTGCCTCACAGGCCAAAAGAATCGAGATCAGTTCCCCGAAACCAAGGCATGTCCAAATTGTCTAATAAACAGTCAATGCGACCATTCCTTAATATATCACCTGCAACATTTCATCAACACCACCCAGTTAATTTACGAATCTAGCACTTCATCTTTAAATCAAGAACACAAAGAAATAATTATAAAATTCATTTAGCTTCATTTTATTAAAGTTACAATGATAATATTTATCGAACTAATGTGCCAATTCATTCGCTTATTTAGTATATGTATATATTCTTATATAGTAGAAAAAAAGTAATATGTATTAATATCTATATACATATATATATATTTAAATATATATAAATATAAATCAAGAAAAATAAAATTGATTTTATAATGTCATTATTATTAACTTTTATTTTTTTTTTTTTCAAAGGAAAACATTTACTTTTATTTATTTAATTGCTCAAAAAAAAACATAGATAAATCATTTCAAGCAAACAGAAAAGTGTGATAAGAACGGTTCTCTTTCTCTTATGACTGATCTTTTATCTCAACTCTTCAACTTACCTATAATTTAATACCGCTGCAATGTTGGCGCCAGCATTCAGTTCTCTTAAAAAATGCAAGTTTTACTCTTTTAATTTAATTTTTTTTTATGCAAATGTTTCGATAGGTATATGAGCAATTAAATACATTCATAAGTATATATAATGTATTTATGTATTTAGTGATGATTTTTTTTATCTTAGATTTCTTTTTATATATTAATATTAATATAGTATATATAATATATTTTTTTTTCTTATTTTTATTATAATTTTTGCCTTGTTGTGTTGTATATGCATACAAGAGTTGTTGTTGTTATTCTCTTTAGACTAGGCTATTATTAATTTAGGAAATAAATTATGTAAATTCGAACTTATATATTTATATTATATACTTAGGTTAAGTAATTATAATTTATTTATTTATTTATTTTTTTTTTTTTTTTGGTGACTTCCGAAACTGTTAAAGCTGTCTCGAATAATAAACGGTTGAAAAAAATGATACAATGTGGATTTAATGGTTTAATAATGGCGGCACTGCAAACATTAATGAGACCACATTAGAATGAGGATATTGAGGAAGATAATGGTAGCTCCTTTTTTTTTTTTTTTGATATATTTTTTTTTAGGGCACCGACTTTAACTTTAATTCCTTTTCGGCTGCATGAATTCTTAACCACTTCTACGATTTTTGATGTTGGCAAAACGAATTTATACATGCAGCTACACGTGTATTTTTAAGGTTTATTTTATGCTTTAGTTTTCTTTAATTTTTACTTTAATTGCTTTTGTTTTTCTTCTGCTTTTTCTCTTTTTTTGTTTTAATTCATTTATTAATACTTTTGGTTTCGTTATCCCTTTTTAGTATCAAAAAAACTAATTTTATTACTTTTCTTTATGAAACTTCTTAATTCCTCCTTTTGCAAGTCATCAACCAAAAAAAAAAAAAATCTCTCTTCAGAAGGTAGAATGCCAGATTTAAAAAAGTAATTAACATATTGCCACCTAATGTGTTCTTAACGAATAAGCTACGTACGATAATGAACACACCTAAAAGCAGGGTTCGGATCTCACAACATCTTCCTTTAATTCCCCATGAAGAATAGCAGTTTTTACATCCAATTGATGAAAGTAAAAACCTTTGTGTACTCCTATTGCAAAAATAATGCGAATGGTTGCCATTTTAGCAACTGGGGAAAAAGTATCTTCATAATTAACACCGTGTTTTTGTAAACAGCCTTTAGCTACATGTCTAGCTTTGAATCGTATCGGATCTCCACACGCATTCCTTTTAATAGTGAAAACCCATTTAGATGTTAGAGGTTTAATCCCCTCGGGCATACTAACAACTTCCCAAACTTTGTTTTTACGCATCGAGTTTAGTTCATCTCGAACAGCTGCATACCATTCTCTACTTTCTATGAATTTTTCGATTTCAGAATAATCTGATGGAATTTTTAATACATACACATGTGTAATAGCCTCGAGCAACGACATATAAAAATCAGAAAACTTACTTGGTCGCTGAACTTGTTTATTGCTACGTCTTAGCTCAAGAGTTTCATCATCGTTTGCTGGTATTGTGATGCCGTGTTCCTCTGAGGGTAAGTTTTGTGTGATATTACCTACAGATTGTTCATCTTCTGTTCTGCTTTCATTCAATGGCTCAGCTTCAGTTTCAGGAACTAAAATTCCATCTTTTGCATTTTCAACATCAACGATCCTGCTATCTTGAGAAACGATCCAATCAGTTAACTCCCTCTCTGGATCGGTTCGGTCTACATCTAAGTTACCAAATTGTCCTTTGGTATATTTATATGGAAAACTACTTTCATCGAATGTCACATCCCTCGCTGTAACGATTTTCATATTGCTTTTGTCCCATAGCCGATATCCATTTGAGCAATAACCAACCATTATCAGAGCTTTGCTTTTAGCGTCAAGTTTACATCGCTTTTGACTAGGTATCCAAGCAAACGCTCGACATCCAAAAATATGTAGCTTCGAAAGATTAGGTTTCTCAACAATCCACATTTCCGCGGGCGTTATTTTATTTGATAGAGCTTGTGTCGGACTTCTGTTTATAATATATACAGCTGCATTCGAGCTTTTTGTAACAGTGCTCGAATCTTTTCGTCCAACGTTCTGTTAAAACGTACAGCAACTCCGTTTTGTTGTGGAGTGTGTAAGCAATAGATTCACTAATTTCAATTCCTTTCTCTTTACAGAATATAAACATTTCAGTTGATTTATATTCTCGACCCTGATCTACTGTGAGTTTCGATATACCTAACCCAAATTTTGCAGTAACGACAGCTTCAAATTCTTTGAATTTTTGAAAAGTTTCGCATTTTCGTTTCAGAAGGTAAACATGCGCAAAATGAGTGAAATCATCTATGAACGTTATCAAATAACGACGTCCATCCCATGATATTGGGCTTATTGGTCCACATAAATCTGAGTGTATGTGCTCTATTGGTCATCTTGCTCTTATACGAGATTTAGAGAAAGGCTCTCTACATTGCTTACTCTTCACGCATATTTCACATAGACTGTCGAGTTTAGTCTTTGGTAAATTAACAACCATATCATTCCGCACAAGTTGGTCCATAGCTTGGTTGCTGATGTGTCCCATCATTTTATGCCATATTTCATCTTCCTACGTCTGCTTATTTTTGCGATGTTCTTTGTAATTTTAAGTTTCAGCTCAAACAAATTTCCACATTTACTTGCTGTAGCAATCACGACTCCCTTCTTTTAAACGACTACATAGTTGTTCTTAAACTTTACGTCGATTCCTGCTTCAACCATTTTAGTAACAGATAAAAGATTCTCTCTGAATTGCGGACTGTAAAGTACATGCTGTAAATTTATTTGTATTCCTTTAATGCTGATTCCATTAGTTTCTCCTATTTTCGAAACCGAAATATGCTGGTCTTCTTTTGCGACATTGATATTCCTTGGGCAGTCTAATTGTTGAATTTTGGTAAAAATATCATAGTCATTTACAAAATGATCCGTTGCGCCTGAATCCAGAGCAAAAATAGCATAGTCGGTATTATTCTTATAGTTATAGTGAGATGAGTCTGCCATAAAACTAACACCGCACTTTGATTCATGCGCATATTTAACATTTTTGCATTTACAATCCTTTTTCATGTGCCCATATTTTCCGCATTTAGAACACTTCCCATTAAATCTTGCAAAAAGCTTCTTTTTCGTGGAAAACGCAGTAATTTTCAATGCTTCTTCCACTCCAAGACGATTTCTCTTCTTGGAGTCTTCAGCCAAGAGACGCGGCTTTACCAGAGCTAAAGTGAGTTCCTCTACCTTTAAGTTCCGGTAGTGTGAGAAATAGCTGTGTGACCAAATCTGCCTCTTCCAGCTTCGCTCCTTCTGTCTTGAGCTGTCGCACGAGTGCGTCAAATTTTAGGAAATGACTACTCAGATCATCTCCTTTAAACTGTAATTTAGCTAACTCTTTTCGGATAATTGTCTAGTATTGAGGTGATTTTCGTGCAAATGCGTCCCACATGTCCTTAGCTGTCAGCTTGTCTCGAAGATATTCGAGATAATCATCACTTACCAATTTAGTATGAAGTCCTGCGCTCGAGAGTCCTTTTTCTTAAACTCAGCTTCTTGACTCGTACTTCTTGACGACGCTGGAGCTGACTCAACAATAGCTTCCAAGCACCCTGCAGCATCTAAATGTTTTTCCACCCGAAATTTCCAATTCTCGAAATTTGTTCCTCGGAACTGAGCTATACCAGTTTTCTCGATGGTGCCCATTACCTTTTATAATAAGAACAGAAAAAACCCGGCAGTTGATATGCCTCTCAGAAAGAATTTTATTCAAGTAATAATAAAATATTTCACAAGAAAAATTATTCTATTTTTTTATATTTATAAAACAATGAAAGAGAGATACATATACGAAACTTAAGGTTTTAACAAGTGAGAAATATTAACAAGTTAATATTTTAACAAGCTGACTTATTTAATAATTTACATGGCGATCGTGCAAATTTTTTTATGTACATTTTTTTGATGCAAATTTTTTTGATCCTGCAAATTTTTGTTGACTTTTGATCCTATGACTCAAGAAATAGACTTAATTTTTAGTTAATAGAAAGTATAATACGTCCCAACATCACAAATAGCAAACTAACTATAACTAACTATAATATAAGAACAGTATCAAGAAAGACGGAAAAGGGATTTTGAAATTAACTCCAAAGAAAAGAGAAGGAAGTAAGAGGAAATATCATGGTGAATGCAGGGATCTAGAGATCTGCAAAGAATTATCAATATAAGCTTAGGAAAAAAACTTGTAAAAGGACTTAAAAATTTAAAAGGTGTTGCAAATTAACGGATGGAAGAATGAATTTCAAATGCAGTCAATTTTAATTTAGAAAATACTTATAAACATGAGCATTGCAGATACAAAAATAGAAGGACATAAAAATGCTCATGTCGTAAATGAAAATAAGATAACTCTAAATCAGGACATAATAATAGTTTTATTAATGATTCATAAATAAAAAAAAAAAACATTTTGCACGTAAAAAACAAGAAATTTTTTTTTTAAGTAAATGACAAAATTATTGTTTAACTACACAGGCGAATAAAAAATGCAAAAAAATCTAAACCTGGAGGATACACGAAAGAAAATGAAAATGAAGGAATTTATTTTAATCAAGAAACTTAGAAAAACCCGCGGACAATTAGTAGAACATTTAGCGAACCCCTTGAGAGATGTTAAAATTATTGAATTTGAATTTTTTGAAATCAGAAGTTGAACTGTAAATATAAATGATTTCAAATTTATATTTGTTTGTTATATTTGATTTTAAAATCCCAGAAAGAACAGCAATGCATATACTAAGTGAATTCTCATAAAATTACAAGAATCACCAGATTCATCAACCATGTCGAATTTTTATGGTAAGAAGGCTTCGAATACGATTCCAACGGCAAAAAAACCCATTAACATTGTAATGACACAAGACATACCAAAGACCAGGGCAAGTATTTGCACACGCACTCATACTCACTGCACATAAGTAAGAATCTTGGTTGCTTTTTTTACTCACCGCACTCATCAAATGATAAATTTTTTGTTTTGCTCATTTTACTTTGCTAGTTTGCTCATCCTCATGTGTTAGAAATGTGCACATTTTTTTTTTTTTTTTTTTTTTTTTTTTTTTTTTTTTGCTCATGAATAAGAAATGTGAAATTTTTTTTTGCTTATCCTCGTGTGAGAAATGTAAATATTTTAATTTGCTATCCTCAAGTATAACAAATGTTTTGGCAGAAAAAATAATAAAAGGAGAAGGTATTTAGAAAAAATATGAAAATTCCTTAGAAAATGAATGTGTTATTTAATTGTATGTTGGATTTTACGTACATACGTATTATTTATTTGTTTATTAAGTTATTAACATTTTATATGACATTTCTTCAGTAAATGAAATTTTGTTAATAATAAATGTTTTTATTTTAGCACTCAAAGATGTAGCTAAATATCTTTTGTTGTAAAATATAAATATTTAATTTGCTCCTTATTATTTATGAATTCTCATCAATTAAAATGCGCAATAAATAACACTGCAAGAAGTGAGGATTAAGGTTAATGATTTACTTATTTTTAACTATTTGCAAGAAAACAATTTTTTGGGAAGGGTTTTTTGTTGTTTATTGTTATCATAAACTAATTTAAATTCGTTTGGTCTTTTTTCTTGATTTTGTACGTTTATTTGTTGTTTTTCGGACTAGTGCATTATGCTTTGTTTATGGTGTTAGAGATTTTACTTGTGTATTTGTTTATTTTTTTATTACTTTTTAATTGCAAGGAAAAATTAAATTGTTGGGTACACTAATATTGCAAAAAAAAAAAAAACTTCATTTCTTGGTATTGTTAGTAAAACAAAACACGTAAGAGCACGTTTTTTAATTAAGACAATAAACGAAAACCCAGCACTCGAAAGGTTTCAAAATGGATTACAAGAAAATATAAAAATAGCAGTAGTAGCTATTAGTAGTAGTAGCTAGCCTAAGACTAACACAGGCATTCAATAAAGCTAGTACGAAGAAAGGTTATTACAAGCAACAGATATGTTAAACGTTTTACGCAAATACGACCAAATAACACCTGTAATTAAAACAATAAAAATAGTTACACAAATGATAAAAATAACAATTCTAGAAAACAAATCTTAAACAAAATAATTAATGTGAAACTTACAGCTATATCAGTAATAACAATAATCCTTATAATTGAAATAAAAATTCCAATATTGCATTTAGCAGAAATAATAGAAATTTTAAACAAAATTAGAGCTACAATGATATAATGGCGATCTCAATAATTATAATAACCAAAAATAAAACACCACTAATGTGCGAACAATATACCGACAGGGAAACGAGGAACCCCGGAGACTCAAAACAAATCTCAAAGAAGGGAAAATTAAGCACTTACACAATAAAAACCCAACACTTCCAACCACATTTATCTGTTAATAAAAAACTATTTTCGCACAAAATCCATCCCTAAAACTTACTAGAATTTGATGAAATAATGAATAATGATGAAAAAGTAAAGAAAACTTTGGCAATAACACGTAGTACAGTGTCGCGATTTCATACAACGGGTGGCCAAAGATGGAAGCAGGTATAGTAGGGAATTGAAATTCGGCATGAATGTTTTTTTTTTTTTTCAGGAAAAAAAAACAAAAAGGTAACAAACAAAACAAATTTCAAAAATCAGTTGTTTTTTTCGAGCATATAAAACCACTCCATCAAATTTAAAATTGCGGGATTTTCAGAACAGAACTAAATCGTTGGCGTGATCTTAAAACCTTTCGTGATTTGAATTCACGTGATTTTCAGAATAAACCTGATAATTTCAAAATAAATGAATTGTCCCTATACAAGTAGTGACGATGAGCATTTATATTGGAACCTAAATCTCAAAAATTTAAAAATAAAACTTAAAATAAAAAACTTTTAACAGCAATATTTGTCTTGTTGACTCTTTTTGGAGATTAAAAGCTTCGATATTAGTGAGGCTTTTTTGTACATCCCTGTCGGATTCTCCAGGTCATGATACTTTTTATTAATGCTTTATTTAAAAAAGATTCCATACCGATATGGAATTGAATATTCCTTTAAACCAAATTAAAAATTATTCACTTTCATATATACATAGATATCATTTATCTTTTCAGAAAAACTCTACTCAATTGAAGCTAAAGCAATCAGGGGTTCCAGCTTCGGAGTACGATTCAGTGAAAGCTAATTGGTATCGATACTACTGGCATAGTATTAAGCAAACTTTTGGTTTTGGAGTTTCAATAACTGATGTCTTATAAATATTTCTTGTAATGTGAATATTTTGTCGAGAAGTAGACAATTCAAATGTTTCAAAAACTTTAATAAAAACCTAAATTCTAATCATATCTTGTTTATTTCATTTTTGAAAAAGTTCGCATGAGTGACAAAAAATCTTGTACGTAAAAAATTTTGGTGCTGTTAATGGCTGATTTTTTCGGTAAAATTTTTACCTTAAATTTAGTATCAGTAAAACTGGTAGAATGGAACTTGTACAGATATCAGGCTGAGCAGAGCACAAGGTTTATGAATTTTGGGTAGATCATAAATTCGTGGACTATTTAAAATTAAATAAATAGTAAAATAGGTGCATAAAATATTGCTATATTTAAAATAAATAACAAAGAAAAAATTCTAAAGACACTAAACAATATCATAAAGGGCGATTTGTTAAAAGCTATATAAAAGTTAAAAAAAACATAAAATTCAGAAAAATGCATTAAATCTTTATTTGAATCGATAGTACGGTCCATATAATTTAATGTTTGAAGATTATTTCTTGCAAATGTTGACCTTGACTGCCTCAAATGGTCCATCCGCTTATTCCAATTTTGCCATACTCTTTCCAACATTTCGGCCAATTCCGTTCGGAATTGAAATGATTCCGAAGTGACAATTCCGATCGAAATGGTTTTAGCTTTTATAGGTTCCGTTCGGTTTTAGTAAACCGAAGAAAATACAAAACCACCTTTGTTTTTCAAATTTTTTTTAATTACTCTTCTTTGTGCCCTTTCTTGTTTGTTTGTGTTCTATGGAATTAAAGAAAAAACAAATATTAAGGTGCGGCAATATGTTGTAAGCAAATTCCGTTTATTTTTTTTATTAAGGATAAAGAAAAAGTTATTTTTTTATGAACACCGTATTAAAATAAATTTATTTTGGATCAATAAGCAAGATAAAGAATAGACTTACCTATAAAAAATGTTTTTAATGGTTTTTATGTAAACAAAATGCTAAAAATATTAATTCCACATAGCAAACTGAAAGCGGTTTCATTCCGAAAATTTTTTTAAGTTTTACGTTTTCTATAGAAGCAAAATACGGAATTAATTCCACCTCCGAACTGAATTTTGTTCTGTGACATGGCTGAATGTTGTCTTGCAATGCGTCAATTGAAGCGGGCTTGTCTGTATAGACATGAGCTTTAACATAGCCCCACAAGAAATAGTCTTAAGGCGTTAAATCGCATGATATAGGCGGACAAGTGACCGGTCCTGAACGTGAAATAAAATGTTCACCTAAATCTCCTCTCAATAAGTACATTGTTGCGCGTGCTGTGTGGCATGTGGTGTACCGTCTTGTTGAAAAAACATGTCATGCAAGTCAAGCTCTTGCATTTTGGGCAAAAAAAGTTGGATATCTTCCGGTAGCGCTCACCATTCACAGTTACGTTACGATTCGCATCATCTTTGATGAAGTACGGTCTAATGATGCCACCAGCCCATAAACCGCACTAAAATGTGACTTTTTCTGGATGCATTGGTAACTCTTGCAATGTTTCTGGCTGATATTCACTCCAAAATCGACAATTCTGCTTATTTACGCAACCATTGAGCCAAGATGAACATCTTCGCTGAACAAAATTTTTCGGTAAAAAAAAATTTTACGTTGCGGTAATTCGCTCGGCTTTAATTCTTGTACCAGCTGTATTTTGAATGGTACCACACCTAAATCCTTCCGCAAAATTTTCCACGTTGTTGAAAAACAGAGGCCCAATTGCTGCGAACGGCGACGAATCGATAATTGATGGTCATCATTAACACTGGCCGATACAGCTGCGATATTTTCTTCAGTTCGAACTTTACGTAAGCGTGTTGGTGGTTTAATGTCCAACAATGTAAATTTGGTGCGAAATTTAGTCATAATAGCCCGAATAGCCGCTTGAGTGGGTTAAATAAACTGACCGTAAAATGAAAGAAGCGCGCGATGAACTTTCTTAACAGAGAACGCATTTTGATAATAAAATTCAATAATTTGCAAGCTTTGTTCGTTTGAAAGACGATTCATTGTTAAAATATAGACCAAATTGAAGATGTTAGACAGTGAAACAAAACACGAAACGTGCGTCTGCTGTTTAAACCAGTGTTGCCAAAAAGATAATAGCTAAAAAATCATCCTTTAGTAAATTACAGTTCACAATTAAAACGTAAGAAAAAGGTGGAACACAAAAATATGTAGAATTAACAACAACATAAAATTTGACTGGTATGAAAAAGAAACAGCTTTTAAAAAAATAATGGATTTCTAATCCACACAACCAAAATATCAAATAACAAATACCGCTAAAAACCTGGCATCTAGAATATTGAGCGTCAGTAACATTCAGTTCCGTAATGCAACATTAAACGTATTACTAAAATAAAAGCACTAATTGAGTCGACGTACTATAAAAAAAAATAATGAAAAATCATTCAAACAACAACTCGGATAACGATTCAATATTTTTTTGCAGTGTACATTACAAGCCAGGTGGCAAAAAGTCACCTAAATCTCTTCATTCTATCTAATTATAGTAATGAAGATTCGGCGACAGTGGCATGGGAATCAATGGAATCAGCGTTATGAATTTCTTTATGCCGTACGACCAGGGTCGTCCTACACTTTGTACTTTGTTAAGGAGGATAATCAAAAGGGCGAAGGCAAAAAGTACTCCCGCCAATAAAGACGTTGACGGAAGTGCGCACCACCACATCTTGCGTAGCTTCGACACCTCTAGTCGTAGCGAATTAAGGGGTCCAAAACAGACTTTCGTAGTATCTAATATGCAGGAAGTCCTAGAAATTACGCGTGTTCATGCATACCTTACGTTCGTAATTGAAAATTGGAAAGTCTCGCTACGCTGCCTTTTCTATTGTAAATAGGAAAGGCACCACCGCTGCTTATCTGCCGAACGTAACTTCTTTCGCATACTTGAGTTGAAACAAAATATAAAAAATTGTTTTTGTTTTCAATATAAATATACAAAAAAATGTTCGTTCGCATTTAGAGAAACCGGTAGTATGTTAACAGACGTAGGAAGAATTGGGAGGATCAGAAACTGATCCTTATAAAGCATTGGATTATCCCATGGTACCCAGGAATACAGGAAATATTGAAGGTGTCATTAACACTCTTACCGGCGGTTTAATGCATTCAGTTATTAGGTCTTTTAGAGCATCAGTGCAGATGACCATGGTAGTCCACGGAAATAGCCGAGTCTCGTAGGGCTTGCCGCAAACTCCTCAATGAAGAAAAGAGGTCAGGGAACTGGACACTCTACAACCCTTCCTTAAATAAGTTGAAAAATAAGGTAGGAAACGTAAATCCCGGAGGGTCATCTGCAGTAGGAGAGAGCTCTTTAAAGACGAGTAGGTAATATGATCTTACATGAATGGACCTTGTAAGAAATTCAGTAGAGGTATGTACGAAAAGACCGCACTGTGCCATCAAGAGTTTCCATCAATTTAAGTCTCCGGGCCCAGATGGAATTATTCCTGCCGATCTTGAAAACAGTTAAGATTTGGTCATTTCATGACTCTTACTACTGTCGGGGGACTACCTCTCCCAGTCTTATATTCCGGATCAATGGACGAGATGCAGCATAGTTTTTATATCCAATATATCGCTTACAGGTGATAAGGATTTCAGACCGATCTGTCTGAAATTCTTTTTACTCAAAACACTGGAGAGACTTATAGAAATCGACATAAGGATGGTAATTTATAAGAATCTTTTTTCATGTTAACACGCTTACACATGGGGTAGGTTGGTTGAGACGAAATTACACTTACTCGTGGGTTATAAAAAAATTCACTATAGCAAAAGAACTACACTATAGTACCCGTTATGATAATCGAGGGTACCTTCGACAATATCGACCCGATTGCGATCACTCAGGCTCTCAGGGAGCTGGGGGTCGTTTAACGGGTTCGTAACGCGCTCTCTTAGTTGTAGGATAATAATATCCACCTCTGGCACGGCAAAGGTGACTAGAGTGGTTGTAGGGGCATGCCACAGGGTGGATTTTTGACTCCGCTGTTGTGAAATGTAGCAATTCACCAACTGCTTATGCAACGTTACTCCATGTGTTTTAGGACTGTCGCGTACGCGGAAGACGTGGCGGTGGTATTGTCTGGGATTCACACCGACGCTATGTCACAGATGATGGAAACAGCGCTCAGGGTAATCTGCGCTTAGGGGACTTCTCTTCCTTGGGAAATAAAAATTTCCTTCCTCTAGTTTATCTATACTAAACAGAGCTTTACTTAATCTATCCAACTATCCGAAATTTTTGGGCATTATTGCTGACTTCCAAAATGTATCAATATAAAGTTTGTTTACAATTTTGCGGCGGTATTTAGATCTTATACATATACAAAGTTGCAAAACAAAGCATCAGTTTTAAAACTGATGCGCTGGTTGTTCGAATGCAACGTTTCTAACATTTGTCTGCGACATTTTGGAATGGTATGCATTGTTAACATTAAGTACCACGGCATTATGAAACATAATACCAGGTATTATGGCAACTGGCGTTTTGGAAGTCAGCCCATCTTGGATAGTAAGCTGTCCTGCAAACTGAATATCCAAACTAGGCTTTAAAATCTGTTATGGACATGTTTTTATGCTGATGGAGAATT
The DNA here is from genome assembly GCA_937654795.1 of Cistogaster globosa. NCBI lineage: Eukaryota > Metazoa > Arthropoda > Insecta > Diptera > Tachinidae > Cistogaster > Cistogaster globosa. The sequence continues at coordinate 45,159,129 of OW569407.1, forward strand.
GGAAAAACTTGGGATATTAACCCAAAGGGTGTTAATTAGCTTCTAATAGCGGTCATCAGTACAATCTTGTTCTATGGAGGCATTGTCTGGTGGAAAGCACTGGACAACGCGGCGAACGTCTCTATTTTGGAGAAGATGCTGTGCGGTATGGCGGTCTTAATAGCTGGAGCCAGTAGATCAATGCCTGCAACGGCTCACTTTGCCGTGATCAATGAGCCGCCTGTAGACATTTTGGAGACAACTGTGTGCATACACAGAGAAGAAATTCGCTCTTAATCCACGTATGTTGCAGAAATCGATTCTAAATCTTCCTGCCATTACAAATACAAAGACTCAAACCTTTTGTTTATTTTATAATACCAACACCCCTGTGAAAAACTGATGTTTTTGTGATTATTTAGTGACCAGTGTTATACCTTCGCCGCTAACTAGTCAAACAACAGTTACCACAAAGGTGCAAGTAAAATAAAATTACAATTACTATAAAAAAAGAGGAAAAAAAAACTAGGAAAAAGAAAAGGTACTATTTGCGTCACAAAGAGCCATAAAAGCCCTAAGCTGGTCACATGCGACTTGTCGTGCCATCACTGTTATTATTATTGTATTTTTTTGTTTGTTTTGAACTGATATGTTTTTTCTTTGTTGATTTTATTGTTGTTGTAAATAATTCTTTGGTTGCTTTTTTTCTTTCTTTTTTGTAAACTGTTACAAGAGTTTATTTTTGTTTGTTTTCTTATATGTAGGTATGTTGATATGTTTTTGATTTTTAATTTTTGTTATTATTATTATTATTATTATTGAATAAATTTCTGTTCTTATTTTTTTGTATATATTTTTTTTTATGGCACATTTAATTAAAAAAAAATTGACACTAAATTTAAAAACACAACATAGATTAAAATAACGACGACACAAAAACGCGTGCGGACAGGTCAAATGACAGAACACTACACCACCCTTTATGGTAATCGAAGGTGCCTTCGACAATATCGACCCGATTGCGATCACTCAGGCTCTCAGGGAGCTTAGGGTTGACCGGTCGTTTAACGGGTTCGTAACGCGTTCTCTTAGTTGTAGGATAACAATATCCACCTCTGGCACGGAAAAGGTAACTAGAGTGGTTGTAGGGACATGCCACAGGGTGAATTTTTGGCTCCGCTGTTGTGAAATGTAGCAATTCACCAACTGCTTATGCAACGTTACTCCATGTGCTTTAGGACTGTCGCGTACGCGGATTACGTGGCGGTGGTAGTGTCTGGGATCACACCGACGCTATGTCACAGATGTTGGAAACTGCGCTTAGGGGAACTTCTCTTCTTTAGGAAATAAAAATTTCCTTCCTCTAGTTTATCTAGACTTAACAGAGCTTTACTTAATCTATTCAAATATCCGAAATTTTTGGGCATTATGGCTGACTTGCAAATAGCATTAATATAAAGTTTGTATACAGTTTTGCTCCGGTATTTAGATCTTATACATATACAAAGTTGCGAAACAAAGCATCAATTAAGAAACTGATGCGCTAGTTTATCGGGTGCAACATTTCTAATAATTGTCTGCGACATTTTGAAATGGTATGCATTGTTAACATTAAGTACCACGGCATTCTGAAACATAATACCTGGTATTATGGCAACTGACGTTTTGGAAGTCAGCCCATCTTGGATAATAATCTGTCCTGCAAACTGAATATCCGAACTAGGCGTTAAAATCTATTATGGCCATGTTTGTATGCTGGTGGAGAATTGGAAAAACTTGGGATATTAACCCAAAGGGTGTTAATTAGCTTCTAATAGCTTCTAAAAGTTTGTATACAGTTTGGCTGCGGTATTTAGATCTTAAACATATAAAAAGTTGCGAAACAAATCATCTTTTTAGAAACTGTGCGCTACTTGCTCGGGTGCAACGTTTCTAATATTTGACTGCGACATTTTGGAATGGTATGCATTGTTAGCATTAAGTACCATGGCATTATGAAGCATAATACCTGGTATTATGGCAACTGGCGTTTTGAAAGTCAGCCCATCTTGAATAGTAAGCTGTCGTGTAAACTGAATATCCGAACTAGGCATCTAAATCCATTATGGCCATGCTTGTATGCTGGTGAAGAATTGGCAAAACTTGGGATATTAACCTAAAGGGTGTTAATTAGCTTCTAATAGCGGTCATCAGTACAATCTTGTTCTATGGAGGCATTGTCTGGACAACGCGGCGAACGTCTCTATTTTGGAGAAGATGCTGTGCGGTATGGCGGTCTTAATGGCTGGAGCCAGTAGATCAATGCCTGCAACGGCTCACTTTGCCGTGATCAATGAGCCGCCTGTAGACATTTTGGCCAAAAGGTTCTTGAACGGCGGTAAGGTTGAATGTCATAGGCGCATGGAACAACAGCTCATGGGGACCTGCAAGCATAAGGCAGATCGCGAATGTTGTTCCTGATCTTGTTGATTTATGCCGTCTTTCAGAGTTGACTTCTCTTTGACCTGAGGGAGGGCCCGTATCTCTTGTCTCGAGTACTTGGTATATACAAGGATGGCTTCAAGAGAGGGACGAGAGTTGGAGGTGGAGTCTTCATTGAGGAATTTCGATAAGAATGATTTTTTGACCTCCAAATGACCGTAGTGTTGTACAGGCATAAATATCTGTTATCAGAAAAGCGGCATGCTGATTGAGGTAATATAACATATCCAACAGGGATATCTTTTTCTGTGCAGACAGTAAAGACACAATTGTGTCTCTTAAAGGTGTGTTTACCACATCTGAACTTGTCTCTGAATGCCGGGCATCCCTAAAAGGGATAGCGGAGGTTTCGACAGTCACACAAAAATTGATTAGGGGACATGGGACCGGCCTGGTTAATCATGTTTCTCGTCTTAACAAAATAACTTTGTATACGAAGTAGATTGCAAGGGAAACGAACAAAAAATCACTGTGGACTCATATATATAGGAACAATAAAGAGAGCATTACATACTAAAGTGAATGACCATATGATGGAAATCGAGCGAGGAAAAAAATCATCAGCATCTGCTGACCACATAATGAAAACAGGACACACAGGTGATTTTGACAATATCAATATACTTCACAAAGAGAAAGTAGAGAAAATATGTTTTGTAATTGAGAGCTTACATAAACAACAAAAAATTGATAAAATAATGGCCCATAAAGAGAACAATGACAATATAAACGCGAGCTTAGTGTTTCCCTAAAATAACGTCCACAAAATAATAAGTAGAGCAATATGAACTTTTAATGTTTGTTTTGTAATATTTTTTCATGGTTTTGTGTCTATTGTAGACACTTTTCGCTGGTTGCTGGAGTAGGATCAGCGGCGTCATGGGTCGTATAAAAAAAACTAAAATACAAGACTAAAACGTTATAATCTTTATTGTTCGTTTAGGGCTGTGATCCGCTCTTAATACAGTCTTCTTTCAAGCTCGAATGGTGCCCTCATGTGTGTCTTATAAGTCGCGGGTCGGTTTTTCGTTTTGTATTTTTGGAGAGTAGGATTTTTCCTTGACGAACTGTCCAACAACAAGAGCTTCTCCTGTCTCTCCAATACCAGTAGCAAATCTCGCAATGTTAGGAATATATTAGTTGATGTGTCCAACGACCAATATTATTAACAAATTTCTAATCAACAAAAACAGTTGTCTTCACTCAGAAATAAAAAATCCTCAACAAAAGGTACTGTGACACTCTACAGAAGAAGCATCAATAAATTAATTACAAAATAACCTTAATACAAATAAAGAATTAATTAATTAAAACAAATTTGGAATTAAAGGAAAATCCAAATGAAGTAGCACGTTCTTTAATTAAGACAATAAACGAAAACCCAGCACTCGAAACGTTTCAAAATAGATTACAAGAAAATATAAAAATAGCAGTAGTAGCACAACCTAAGACTAACACAGGCATTCGATAAAGCTATCACGAAGAAAGGTTATTACAAGCAACAGATACGTTTAACGTTTTTCACGGAAATAATAAACGACCCAATAACAGCTGTAATTAAGACAATAGAAATAGTTACACAAATGATAAAAATAACAATTCAAGAAAACAAAATCTTAAACAAAATAAATACTGTGAAACTTACAACTATATCAATCATAATAATAATAATTCTTATAATCGAAATAAAAATTCTAATATTACATTTAGCAGAAATAATAGAAATTTTGAACAAAGTTACAAGTACAATGATATAATGGCAATCTCAAAATTTATAATAACCAAAAATAAAACACCACTAATGTGCGAACAATATGCCGAAAGGGAAACGAGGAACCCCGGAGACTTAAAACGAATCTCAAAGAAGGGAAAATTAAGAACTTACACAATAAAAGACAGAACTTCCAACTACATCTATCTGTTCATAAAAAACTATTTTCGCACAAAATCCATCCCTAAAACTTACTAGAATTTGACTAGACTTATTGGACTATGATTGCGATATTATACATAAAATGTTCCAAGAATGCAAATGCAAATGCATTATCACGGATTGAAATAAATTCTCGAGTTTTAAAGGATATGATCCCAATCGATAATGATGAAAAAGAAAAGAAAACTTTGGCAATAACACGTAGTACTGTGTCGCGATTTCATACAACGGGTCGCCAAAAGCGGAAGCAGGTAGAGTAGGGAATTGAAATTCGGCATGAATGTTTCTTTTTTTAAGAAAAGAAACAAAAAGTTAACAAACAAAACAAATTTAAAAAATCGGTTGTTTTTTTTTTGTTTTTTTCGAACATATAAAACCACTCTAACAAATTTAAAATCGCAGGATTTTTAGAATTAACCTGATAATTTCAAAATTAATGAATATGTCTACAAGTAGTGACGATAAGCATTTATATTGAAACCTTAGTCTCAAAAATTTAAAATTAAAACTTAAAATTAAAAAACTTTTAAAAGCAAAAAGAGTCTTGTTGACTCTTAGTGAGGCTTTTTGGTTCATCCCTGTCGGATTCTCCCGGTCATGATAATTGTTATTAATGCTTTATTTAAAAAAAATTCCATACCGATATGGAATTGAATATTCCTTTAAACCAAATTAAAAATTATTCACTTGCATATATACATAGATATCATTTATCTTTTCAGAAAAACTCTACTCAATTGAAGCTAAAGCAATCAGGGATTCCAGCTTCGGAGTACGATTCAGTGAAAGCTAATTGGTATCGATACTACTGGCATAGTATTAAGCAAACTTTTGGTTTTGGAGTTTCAATAACTGATGTCTTATAAATATTTCTTACAATGTGCATATTTTAAACTTAATTTAATAAAAACCTAAATTCTAATCATATCTTGTTTTTTCATTTTTGAAGAAGTTCGCATGAGTGACAAAAAATTTTGTAGGTAAAAATTTTGGTACTGTTAATGGCTGATTTTTTCGGTAAAATTTTTACCTTAAGTTTATTATCAGTAAAACTGGTAGAATGGAACTTGTACAGATATCAGGCTGAGCGGAGAACAAGGCTTATGAATTTTGGGTAGATCATAAATTCGTGGACTATTTAAATGATAAATTTATAAATTAAATAGTAAAATAGGTGGATAATATATTGCTACATTTAAAATAAATGACAAAGATAAAATTCTAAAGACACTAAACAATATCATAAAGGGTGATTTTTTAAAAGCTATAGGAAAGCTAGCTAGCTTCTACAGATTTCATTCGGTTTTAGAAAACCGAAGAAAATACAAAACCACCTTTGTTTGTTCAAATGTGGCAACATAACAACGAATGTACCAAAAACAAAAAACAGGTATTACCGGCTAAATAAAGAAGCTTTTATTATGGTGTTGGAGAAAATGATCTTCCGAGCTCGACAATGCCATCAGCGCCTGTTCAATCTCGTTTAGATGTTAAAAAATATGTGCAGAAAAAAATTTTTTAATTATTCTTCTTTGTGCCCTTTCGTGTTTGTGTTCTACGGAATTAAAAAAAAAAACACAAATATTAAAGTGCGACAATATCTTGTAAGCAAATTCCGTTTATATATATATATATATATATATATATATATATATATATATATATATATATATATATATATATATATATATATATATATATATATATATTTATTTATTTTTTATTAGGGATTAAGAAAAGGTTAATTTTTTTATTAACACCATATTAGAATAAGTTTATTTTGGATCAATAAGCAAGATAAAGAATAGTCTTACCTATAAAAAATGTTTTGATTGGTTTTTATGTTAACAAAATGCTCAAAAAATCTATTCCACATAGCAAACTGAAAGTGGTTTCATTGCGAAAATATTTTCGTTTTACGTTGTTGTTGTTAATACGGAATTAACAACAAGATTCCGAACGGAATTTTGTACTGTAACATGGCTGAATGTTGTCTTCCAATGCGTCAATTGAAGCGGGCTTATCTGTATAGGCATGAGCTTTAACATAGCGCCACAAAAAATAATCTTAACGCGTTAAATCGCATGATCTAGACTGCCAATTGACCGGTCCCGAACGTGAAATAAAATGTTTACCGAACTCGCCTCTCAATAAGTCCATTGTTGCGCGTGCTGTGTTGCATGTGGCACCGTCTTGTTGAAACCACATGTCATGCAAGTCAAGCTCTTGCATTTTGGGCAAAAAAAAGTTGGATATCTTCCGGTAGCGCTCACCATTCACAGTTACGTTACGATTCGCATCATCTTTGAAGAAGTACGGTCTAATGATGCCACCAGCCCATAAACCGCACTAAAATGTGACTTTTTCTGGATGCATTGGTAACTCTTGCAATGCTTCTGGCTGATATTCACTCCAAAATCGACAATTCTGCTTATTTACGCCACCATTGAGCCAAGAATAAGCATCTTCGCTGAACAAAATTTTTCGGTAAAAAAAAATTTTACGTTGCGGTAATTCGCTCGGCTTCAATTCTTGTACCAGCTGTATTTTGAATGGCATCACACCTAAATCCTTCCGCAAAATATTCCACGTTGTTGAATAACAGAGGCCCAATTGCTGCGAACGGCGACGAATCGATAATTGATGGTCATATTAACACTGGCCGATACAGCTGCGATATTTTCTTCAGTTCGAACTTTACGTAAGCGTGTTGGTGGTTTAATGTCCAACAATGTAAATTTGGTGCGAAATTTGGTCATAATAGCCCGAATAGCCGCTTCAGTGGGTCGAATAAACTGACCGTAAAATGGAAGAAGCGCACGATGAACTTTCTTAACAGAAAACGCATTTTGATAATAAAATTCAATAATTTGCAAGCTTTGTTCGTTTGAAAGACGATCCATTGCTAAAATATAGACCAAATTGAAGATGTTAGACAGTGAAACAAAACACGAAACGTGCGTCTGCTGTTTAAACCAGTGTTGCCAAAAAGATACTAGCTAATAATCATCCTTTAGTAAATTATAGTTCACAATTAAAACGGAAGAAAAAGATGGAACACAAAAATATGTAGAATAAACAACAACATAAAATTTGACTGGTATGAAAAAAAACAGCTTTTAGAAGAATAATGAATTTCTTCTCCACGCAACCCAAATATCAAATAATAAATACCGCTAAAAACCTGACATTTAGAATATTGAGCATCAGTGACATTCAGTTCCATAATGCAACATTAAACGTATTACTAAAATAAAAGCACTAATTGAGTCGAGGTACTATAAAATAAAAAATAATGAAAAATCATTCAAACAACAACTCGGATAAAGATTCAATATTTTTTTGCAGTGTACATTACAAACCAGGTTACAAAAAGTCACCTAAATCTCTTCATTCTATCTGATTATAGTAATAAAGATTCGGTGACAATGGCATTGGAATCAATGGAATCAGCGATATGAATTTCTTTATGCCATACCACCAGGGTCGTCCTACACTTTGTACTTTGTTAAGGAGGATAATCAGAAGGCCGAAGGCAAGAAGTACTCCCGTTAATAAAGACGTTGACGGAAGTGCGCACCACCACATCTTGCGTAGCTTCGACACCTCTAGTCGTAGGGAATAAGGGGTTCAAAACTGACTTTCGTAGTATCTAATAGGCAGGAAGTCCTAGACATTACGCGTGTTCATGCATACTTTACGTTCGCAATTGAAAATTGGAAAGTCTCGCTACGCTCCCTTTTCTATTGTAAATAGGAAAGGCACCACCGCTGCTTATCTGCCGAACGTAACTTCTTTCGCATACTTGAGTTGAAACAAAATATAAAAAATTGTTTTTGTTTTCAATATAAATATACAAAAAAATGTTTGTTCGCATTTAGAGAAACCGGTAGTATGATAACAGACGTAGGAAGAATTGGAGGATCAGAAACTGATCCTTATAAACGCATTGGATTATCCCATGGTACCCAGGAATACAGGAAATATTGAAGGTATCGTTAACACTCATACCGGCGGTGTAATGCCTTCAGTTAATAGGTCTTTTAGAGCATCAGTGCAGATGACCATGGTGGTCCAAGGAAATAGCCGAGTCTCGTAGGGCTTGCCGCAAACTCCAGGTCAACCTACAACCCTTCCTGAAATAAGTTGTAAAATAAGGTAAGAAACGCAAATCCCGAAGGGTCATCTGCAGTAGCAGAGAGCTCATTAGAGACGAGTAGGTAATATGATCCTACATGAATGGACCTTGTAAGGAATTCAGTAGAGGTATGTACGAAAAGACCGCACTAAGCCATCAAGAGTTTCCATCAATTTAAGTCTCCGGGCCCAGATGGAATTATTCCTTCCGATCTTGAAAACAGTTAAGATTTGGTCATTTTATGACTCTTACCACTGTCGGGGGACTGCCTCTCCCAGTCTCATATTTCGGATCAATGGACGAGATGCAGCATAGTTTTTATATCCAATATATCGCTTACAGGTGATAAGGATTTCAGACCGATCTGTCTGAAATTCTTTTTACTCAAAACACTGGAGAGACTTATAGAAATCGACATAAGGATGGTAATTTATAATCTTCTTCTTCCACGTCAACACGCTTACACAAGGGGTAGGTTGGTTGAGACGAAATTACACTTACTCCTGGGTTATAAAAAAATTCACTGTAGCATAAGAACTACACTATAGTACCCTTTATGGTAATCGAGAGTGCCTTCGACAATATCGACCCGATTGCGATCACTCAAGCTCTAAGGGAGCTGGGGGTTGACCGGTCGATTAATGGGTTCGTAACGCGCTCTCTTAGTTGTAGGATAATAATATCCACCTCTGGCACGACAAAGGTAACTAGAGTGGTGGTAGGGGACATGCCACAGGGTGGATTTTTGTCTCCGCTGTTGTGAAATGTAGCAATTCACAAACTGCTTATGCAACGTGACTCCATGCGCTTTAGGACTGTCGCGTAAGCGGATGACGTGGCGGTGGCAGTGTCTGGGATTAACGCCGACGTTGTGTCACGGATGTTGGAAACAGCGCTCAGGATAGTCTGCACTTAGGGGAGGGGAACGGACTGAGTGTTAATTCGGCCAAAACGGAACTTCTCTTCTTTAGGAAATAAAAATTTCCTTCCTCTAGTTTATCTAGACTTAACAGAGCTTTACTTAATCTATCCAACTATCCGAAATTTTTGGGCATTATGGCTGACTTCCAAAATGTATTAATGTAAAGTTTGTATACAGTTTGGCTGCGGTATTTAGATCTTAAACATATAAAAAGTTGCGAAACAAATCATCTTTTTAGAAACTGTGCGCTACTTGCTCGGGTGCAACGTTTCTAATATTTGACTGCGACATTTTGGAATGGTATGCATTGTTAGCATTAAGTACCATGGCATTATGAAGCATAATACCTGGTATTATGGCAACTGGCGTTTTGAAAGTCAGCCCATCTTGAATAGTAAGCTGTCGTGTAAACTGAATATCCGAACTAGGCATCTAAATCCATTATGGCCATGCTTGTATGCTGGTGAAGAATTGGCAAAACTTGGGATATTAACCTAAAGGGTGTTAATTAGCTTCTAATAGCGGTCATCATTACAATCTTATTCTATGGAGTCATTGTTTGCTGCAAAGCACTGGACAACGCGCGAACGGAGAAGATGCTGTGCTGTATGGCGGTCTTAATGGCTGGAGCCAGTAGATCAATGCCTGCAAAGGCAATTTTTTCCGTAATCAACAAGCCGCCTGTAGACATTTTGCTAAAAGGTTCTTGAACGGCGGTAAGGTTGAATGTCATAGGCGCATGGGACCACAGCTCATGGGGACCTGCAAGCATAAAGCAGATCGCGGATGTTGTTCATGATCTTGTTGATTTATGCACTGTATGAGCCGTCTTTCAGAGTTGACTTTTCTTTGATCTAACGGCTCGTGTCTCTTCTCTCGAGCACTTGGTATATACACGGATGGCTTCAAGAGAGGGACGAGAGTTGGATGATTTTCAGACCTCCAAATGACCGTAGTGTTGTACAGGCATAAATATCTATTATCAGAAAGGCGGCATACTGATTGAGGTAAAATAACATATCCAACAGGGATATCTTTTTCTGTGCAGACAGTAAAGACACAATTGTGTCTCTTAAAGGTGTGTTTACCACATCTGAACTTGTCTCTGAATGCCGGGCATCCCTAAAAGGGATAGCGGAGGTTTCGACAGTCACACAAAAATTGATTAGGGGACATGGGACCGGCCTGGTTAATCATGTTTCTCGTCTTAACAAAATAACTTTGTATACGAAGTAGATTGCAAGGGAAACGAACAAAAAATCACTGTGGACTCATATATATAGGAACAATAAAGAGAGCATTACATACTAAAGTGAATGACCATATGATGGAAATCGAGCGAGGAAAAAAATCATCAGCATCAGCTGACCACATAATGAAAACAGGACACACAGGTGATTTTGACAATATCAATATACTTCACAAAGAGAAAGTAGAGAAAATATGTTTTGTAATTGAGAGCTTACATAAACAACAAAAAATTGATAAAATAATGGCCCATAAAGAGAACAATGACAATATAAACGCGAGCTTAGTGTTTCCCTAAAATAACGTCCACAAAATAATAAGTAGAGCAATATGAACTTTTAATGTTTGTTTTGTAATATTTTTTCATGGTTTTGTGTCTATTGTAGACACTTTTCGCTGGTTGCTGTAGTAGGATCAGCGGCGTCATGGGTCGTATAAAAAAAACTAAAATACAAGACTAAAACGTTATAATCTTTATTGTTCGTTTAGGGCTGTGATCCGCTCTTAATACAGTCTTCTTTCAAGCTAGAATGGTGCCCTCGTGTGTGTCTTATTAGTCGCGGGTCGGTTTTTCGTTTTGTATTTTTGGAGGGTAGGATTTTTCCTTGACGAACTGTCCAACAACAAGAGCTTCTCCTGTCTCTCCAATACCAGTAGCAAATCTCGCAATGTTAGGAATATATTAGTTGATGTGTCCAACGACCAATATTATTAACAAATTTCTAATCAACAAAAACAGTTGTCTTCACTCAGAAATAAAAAATCCTCAACAAAAGGTACTGTGACACTCTACAGAAGAAGCATCAATAAATTAATTACAAAATAACCTTATTACAAATAAAGAATTAATTAATTAAAACAAATTTGGAATTAAAGGAAAATCCAAATGAAGTAGCACGTTCTTTAATTAAGACAATAAACGAAAACCCAGCACTCGAAACGTTTCAAAATGGATTACAAGAAAATATAAAAATAGCAGTAGTAGCACAACCTAAGACTAACACAGGCATTCGATAAAGCTATCACGAAGAAAGGTTATTACAAGCAACAGATACGTTTAACGTTTTTCACGGAAATAATAAACGACCCAATAACAGCTGTAATTAAAACAATAGAAATAGTTACACAAATGATAAAAATAACAATTCAAGAAAACAAAATCTTAAACAAAATAAATACTGTGAAACTTACAACTATATCAATCATAATAATAATAATTCTTATAATCGAAATAAAAATTCTAATATTACATTTAGCAGAAATAATAGAAATTTTGAACAAAGTTACAAGTACAATGATATAATGGCAATCTCAAAATTTATAATAACCAAAAATAAAACACCACTAATGTGCGAACAATATGCCGAAAGGGAAACGAGGAACCCCGGAGACTTAAAACGAATCTCAAAGAAGGGAAAATTAAGAACTTACACAATAAAAGACAGAACTTCCAACTACATCTATCTGTTCATAAAAAACTATTTTCGCACAAAATCCATCCCTAAAACTTACTAGAATTTGACTAGACTTATTGGACTTTGATTGCGATATTATACATAAAATGTTCCAAGAATGCAAATACAAATGCATTATCACGGATTGAAATAAATTCTCGAGTTTTAAAGGATATGATCCCAATCGATAATGATGAAAAAGAAAAGAAAACTTTGGCAATAACACGTAGTACTGTGTCGCGATTTCATACAACGGGTCGCCAAAAGCGGAAGCAGGTAGAGTAGGGAATTACAATTCGGCATGAATGTTTCGTTTTTTAAGAAAAGAAACAAAAAGTTAACAAACAAAACAAATTTAAAAAATCGGTTGTTTTTTTTTTTTGTTTTTTTCGAACATATAAAACCACTCTAACAAATTTAAAATCGCAGGATTTTTAGAATTAACCTGATAATTTCAAAATTAATGAATATGTCTACAAGTAGTGACGATAAGCATTTATATTGAAACCTTAGTCTCAAAAATTTAAAATTAAAACTTAAAATTAAAAAACTTTTAAAAGCAAAAAGAGTCTTGTTGACTCTTAGTGAGGCTTTTTGGTTCATCCCTGTCGGATTCTCCCGGTCATGATAATTGTTATTAATGCTTTATTTAAAAAAAAATCCATACCGATATGGAATTGAATATTACTTTAAACCAAATTAAAAATTATTCACTTGCATATATACATAGATATCATTTATCTTTTCAGAAAAACTCTACTCAATTGAAGCTAAAGCAATCAGGGGTTCCAGCTTCGGAGTACGATTCAGTGAAAGCTAATTGGTATCGATACTACTGGCATAGTATTAAGCAAACTTTTGGTTTTGGAGTTTCAATAACTGATGTCTTATAAATATTTCTTACAATGTGCATATTTTAAAATTAATTTAATAAAAACCTAAATTCTAATCATATCTTGTTTTTTTCATTTTTGAAGAAGTTCGCATGAGTGACAAAAAATCTTGTAGCTAAAAATTTTGGTACTGTTAATGGCTGATTTTTTCGGTAAAATTTTTACCTTAAGTTTATTATCAGTAAAACTGGTAGAAAGGAACTTGTACAGATATCAGGCTGAGCGGAGCACAAGGCTTATGAATTTTGGGTAGATCATAAATTCGTGGACTATTTAAATGATAAATTTATAAATTAAATCAATAGTAAAATAGGTGGATAATATATTGCTACATTTAAAATAAATGACAAAGATAAAATTCTAAAGACACTAAACAATATCATAAAGGGTGATTTTTTAAAAGCTATAGGAAAGCTAGCTAGCTTCAACAGATTTCATTCGGTTTTAGTAAACCGAAGAAAATACAAAACCACCTTTGTTTGTTCAAATGTGGCAACATAACAACGAATGTACCAAAACAAAAAACAGGTATTACCGGCTAAATAAAGAAGCTTTTATTATGGTGTTGGAGAAAATGATCTTCCGAGCTCGACAATGCCATCAGCGCCTGTTCAATCTCGTTTATATGTTAAAAAATATGTGCAGAAAAAAATTTTTTAATTATTCTTCTTTGTGCCCTTTCGTGTTTGTGTTCTACGGAATTAAAAAAAAAAACACAAATATTAAAGTGCGACAATATCTTGTAAGCAAATTCCGTTTATATATATATATATATATATATATATATATATATATATATATATATATATATATATATATATATATATATATATATTTATTTTTTATTAGGGATTAAGAAAAAGTTAATTTTTTTATTAACACCATATTAGAATAAGTTTATTTTGGATCAATAAGCAAGATAAAGAATAGTCTTACCTATAAAAAATGTTTTGATTGGTTTTTATGTTAACAAAATGCTCAAAAAATCTATTCCACATAGCAAACTGAAAGTGGTTTTATTGCGAAAATATTTTCGTTTTACGTTGTTGTTAATACGGAATTAACAACAAGATTCCGAACGGAATTTTGTTCTGTAACATGGCTGAATGTTGTCTTCCAATGCGTCAATTGAAGCGGGCTTATCTGTATAGGCATAAGCTTTAACATAGCGCCACAAAAAATAATCTTAACGCGTTAAATCGCATGATCTAGGCGGCCAATTGACCGGTCCCGAACGTGAAATAAAATGTTTACCGAACTCGCCTCTCAATAAGTCCATTGTTGCGCGTGCTGTGTTGCATGTGGCACCGTCTTGTTGAAACCACATGTCATGCAAGTCAAGCTCTTGCATTTTGGGCAAAAAAAAGTTGGATATCTTCCGGTAGCGCTCACCATTCACAGTTACGTTACGATTCGCATCATCTTTGAACAAGTACGGTCTAATGATGCCACCAGCCCATAAACCGCACTAAAATGTGACTTTTTCTGGATGCATTGGTAACTCTTGCAATGCTTCTGGCTGATATTCACTCCAAAATCGACAATTCTGCTTATTTACGCAACCATTGAGCCAAGAATGAGCATCTTCGCTGAACAAAATTTTTCGGTAAAAAAAAATTTTACGTTGCGGTAATTCGCTCGGCTTCAATTCTTGTACCAGCTGTATTTTGAATGGCATCACACCTAAATCCTTCCGCACAATTTTCCACGTTGTTGAATAACAGAGGCTCAATTGCTGCGAACGGCGACGAATCGATAATTGATGGTCATCATTAACACTGGCCGATACAGCTGCGATATTTTCTTCAGTTCGAACTTTACGTAAGCGTGTTGGCGGTTTAATGTCCAACAATGTAAATTTGGTGCGAAATTTAGTCATAATAGCCCGAATAGCCGCTTCAGTGGGTCGAATAAACTGACCGTAAAATGGAAGAAGCGCACGATGAACTTTCTTAACAGAGAACGCATTTTGATAATAAAATTCAATAATTTTCAAGCTTTGTTCGTTTGAAAGACGATCCATTGTTAAAATATAGACCAAATTGAAGATGTTAGACAGTGAAACAAAACACGAAACGTGCGTCTGCTGTTTAAACCAGTGTTGCCAAAAAGATACTAGCTAATAATCATCCTTTAGTAAATTATAGTTCACAATTAAAACGGAAGAAAAAGATGGAACACAAAAATATGTAGAATAAACAACAACATAAAATTTGACTGGTATGAAAAAGAAACAGCTTTTAGAAGAATAATGAATTTCTTCTCCACGCAACCCAAATATCAAATAATAAATACCGCTAAAAACCTGACATCTAGAATATTGAGCATCAGTGACATTCAGTTCCATAATGCAACATTAAACGTATTACTAAAATAAAAGCACTAATTGAGTCGAGGTACTATAAAATAAAAAATAATGAAAAATCATTCAAACAACAACTCGGATAAAGATTCAATATTTTTTTGCAGTGTACATTACAAGCCAGGTGGCAAAAAGTCACCTAAATCTCTTCATTCTATCTGATTATAGTAATAAAGATTCGGTGACAATGGCATTGGAATCAATGGAATCAGCGATATGAATTTCTTTATGCCATACCACCAGGGTCGTCCTACACTTTGTACTTTGTTAAGGAGGATAATCAAAAGGGCGAAGGCAAGAAGTACTCCCGTTAATAAAGACGTTGACAGAAGTGCGCACCACCACATCTTGCGTAGCTTTGACACCTCTAGTCGTAGGGAATAAGGGGTTCAAAACTGACTTTCGTAGTATCTAATAGGCAGGAAGTCCTAGACATTACGCGTGTTCATGCATACTTTACGTTCGCAATTGAAAATTGGAAAGTCTCGCTACGCTCCCTTTTCTATTGTAAATAGGAAAGGCACCACCGCTGCTTATCTGCCGAACGTAACTTCTTTCGCATACTTGAGTTGAAACAAAATATAAAAAATTGTTTTTGTTTTCAATATAAATATACAAAAAAATGTTCGTTCGCATTTAGAGAAACCGGTAGTATGATAACAGACGTAGGAAGAATTGGAGGATCAGAAACTGATCCTTATAAACGCATTGGATTATCCCATGGTACCCAGGAATACAGGAAATATTGAAGGTATCGTTAACACTCT
Organism: Cistogaster globosa; assembly: GCA_937654795.1. Taxonomy (NCBI): domain Eukaryota; kingdom Metazoa; phylum Arthropoda; class Insecta; order Diptera; family Tachinidae; genus Cistogaster; species Cistogaster globosa. The sequence goes on from OW569407.1 coordinate 45,175,306, forward strand.
TACCGGCGGTGTAATGCCTTCAGTTAATAGGTCTTTTAGAGCATCAGTGCAGATGACCATGGTGGTCCAAGGAAATAGCCGAGTCTCGTAGGGCTTGCCGCAAACTCCAGGTCAGGGAACTGGACACTCTACAACCCTTCCTGAAATAAGTTGTAAAATAAGGTAAGAAACGCAAATCCCGAAGGGTCATCTGCAGTAGCAGAGAGCTCATTAGAGACGAGTAGGTAATATGATCCTACATGAATGGACCTTGTAAGAAATTCAGTAGAGGTATGTACGAAAAGACCGCACTAAGCTATCAAGAGTTTCCATCAATTTAAGTCTCCGGGCCCAGATGGAATTATTCCTTCCGATCTTGAAAACAGTTAAGATTCGGTCATTTTATGACTCTTACCACTGTCGGGGGACTGCCTCTCCCAGTCTCATATTTCGGATCAATGGACGAGATGCAGCATAGTTTTTATATCCAATATATCGCTTACAGGTGATAAGGATTTCAGACCGATCTGTCTGAAATTCTTTTTACTCAAAACACTGGAGAGACTTATAGAAATCGACATAAGGATGGTAATTTATAATCTTCTTCTTCCACGTCAACACGCTTACACAAGGGGTAGGTTGGTTGAGACGAAATTACACTTACTCCTGGGTTATAAAAAAATTCACTGTAGCATAAGAACTACACTATAGTACCCTTTATGGTAATCGAGAGTGCCTTCGACAATATCGACCCGATTGCGATCACTCAAGCTCTAAGGGAGCTGGGGGTTGACCGGTCGATTAATGGGTTCGTAACGCGCTCTCTTAGTTGTGGCACGACAAAGGTAACTAGAGTGGTGGTAGGGGACATGCCACAGGGTGGATTTTTGTCTCCGCTGTTGTGAAATGTAGCAATTCACAAACTGCTTATGCAACGTGACTCCATGCGCTTTAGGACTGTCGCGTAAGCGGATGACGTGGCGGTGGCAGTGTCTGGGATTAACGCCGACGTTGTGTCACGGATGTTGGAAACAGCGCTCAGGATAGTCTGCACTTAGGGGAGGGGAAACGGACTGAGTGTTAATTCGGCCAAAACGGAACTTCTCTTCTTTAGGAAATAAAAATTTCCTTCCTCTAGTTTATCTAGACTTAACAGAGCTTTACTTAATCTATCCAACTATCCGAAATTTTTGGGAATTATGGCTGACTTCCAAAATGTATTAATGTAAAGTTTGTATACAGTTTGGCTGCGGTATTTAGATCTTAAACATATAAAAAGTTGCGAAACAAATCATCTTTTTAGAAACTGTGCGCTACTTGCTCGGGTGCAACGTTTCTAATATTTGACTGCGACATTTTGGAATGGTATGCATTGTTAGCATTAAGTACCATGGAATTATGAAGCATAATACCTGGTATTATGGCAACTGGCGTTTTGAAAGTCAGCCCATCTTGAATAGTAAGCTGTCGTGTAAACTGAATATCCGAACTAGGCATCTAAATCCATTATGGCCATGCTTGTATGCTGGTGAAGAATTGGCAAAACTTGGGATATTAACCTAAAGGGTGTTAATTAGCTTCTAATAGCGGTCATCATTACAATCTTATTCTATGGAGTCATTGTTTGCTGGAAAGCACTGGACAACGCGGCGAACGGAGAAGATGCTGTGCTGTATGGCGGTCTTAATGGCTGGAGCCAGTAGATCAATGCCTGCAAAGGCAATTTTTTCCGTAATCAACAAGCCGCCTGTAGACATTTTGCTAAAAGGTTCTTGAACGGCGGTAAGGTTGAATGTCATAGGCGCATGGAACCACAGCTCATGGGGACCTGCAAGCATAAAGCAGATCGCGGATGTTGTTCATGATCTTGTTGATTTATGCACTGTATGAGCCGTCTTTCAGAGTTGACTTTTCTTTGATCTAACGGCTCGTGTCTCTTCTCTCGAGCACTTGGTATATACACGGATGGCTTCAAGAGAGGGACGAGAGTTGGATGATTTTCAGACCTCCAAATGACCGTAGTGTTGTACAGGCATAAATATCTATTATCAGAAAGGCGGCATGCTGATTGAGGTAAAATAACATATCCAACAGGGATATCTTTTTCTGTGCAGACAGTAAAGACACAATTGTGTCTCTTAAAGGTGTGGTAACTTGTCTCCGAATGCCGGGCATCCCTAAAAGGGATAGCGGAAGTTTTGACAGTCAAACAAAAATTAATTAGGGGACATGGAACCGACCTGGTTAATCATGTGTCTCGTCTTAACAAAATAACTTTGTATACGAAGCAGATTGCAAGGGAAACACAAAAAAAAAAAACACTGTGGCCTCATAAATATAGGAACAATAAACAGAGCATTACATACTAAAGTGAATGACCATATGAAGGAAATCGAGAGAGGAAAAAATCATCAGCATCAGCTGACCACATAATGAAAACAGGACACACAGTTGATTTTGACAATATCGATATACTTCACAAAGAGAAAGTAGAGAAAAAACGTTTTGTAATTGAGAGCTTACATAAAAAACAAAAAATTCATAAAGAGGACAATGACAATATAAGCGCGAGCTTAGTGTTTCCCTAAAATAACGCCCACAAAATAATAAGTAGAGTAATATGAACTCTTAATGTATGTTTTGTAATATTTTTTCATGGTTTTGTGCATATTGTAACGACACTTTTCGCTTAATGCTGGGGCAACCAGGCATCCAGAGTCGTACATAAAAACTAAAACACAAGATTAAAATGTTATAATCTTTATTGTTCGTCTAGGGCTGTGATCCGCTCTTAATACAGTCTTCTTTCAAGCTCGGATGGTGCATACGTGTGGTTTGTGCCTTAAAAGTCGCGGGTCGGTTTTTCGTTTTGTACTTTTGGAGGGTAGGATTTTCCCTTGACGAACTGTCCAACAACAAGAGCTTCTCCTGTCACTCCAACACCAGTAGCAAATCTCGCAATGTTAAGAATGTTTTTTTTTTTTGAAAAAGAAACAAAAAGGTAACAAACAAAACAAATTTAAAAAATGAGTTGTTTTTTTTTCGAACATTTAAAACCACTCCAACAAATTAAAAATCGCGGGATTTTCAGAACAGAACCAAATCGTTGCACTGTGTTTCAAAGACCTACTTTTTCCGTGCGAAATTCAAATTTCGAAACTATCAATATAGCTTTGTTTTTTTTTTTTTTTTTTGCCAAGCAGTTTCTAACACTCCAATTCAAATAAATTGACATTTTTTTTTTTTTTAATTACAAAACACTATTGGACAGCGCGCAGTCAAAGTCATTGTTCCCATACGTGTTGAAACATTTTTGTAAAATATTAATTCTAAATCAAAAGTTTGAGCATTTATTGTGAAAATTGTGTTAAAATTTTATAAATAATTTGTAATGGAGAATAATCTGTCATGTAAGTACTTAAGTTTTTTCTCATAAATTTTTGAAAATATATAAAATTTGATTTTGAAAAATAAATTTTTTAAAATAACCTTTAAGCAAATGGGTTTTTTCAAAATTTTAATTTCATGTAACCTTTTAAAAAAATGTTAACGTTTAACAAACCAAATGTAAACATATTTGAATAGACTAAAGTTTGGTTCATTTACTAGGATTTATCTCATATTGCTCAAAGTTGCACTATCCGAATAATATCACTTTTTGTAGAATCTTATACTTTGAAAAAAATCGAACTTTTTGAAATTTGGTTAAAAGAACCCTCAAAAAACTCAAAAAATGATATAGTTGTCCAGTATGTCTTAAATAAAGTTGATGCGTCTGAGATGGACGATGATTGCGAAAAAATTTTGGTGGAGAAGGTACGTCTTTTCTGCAAGTATCTAGAAACAAAATGGGCAAAAAGTAGAAGAAGAGAAGATCACTTTCGAAATAAAAACTTTTCATGGCTAAATAGCGAGATATCTTTCAAAATTAAAAAAGAAGCTTTTAAAACTACTTCTTCCACTGTGGGGCGTCCAGAGGTTCCATTTTGCAAAAAGTCGGAGTATGGGCAAAGGAGAGGAGAAAATGATCTTCCGAGCTCGACAATGCCATCAGCGCCTGTTCAATCTCGTTTATATGTTAAAAAATATGTGCAGAAAAAAATTTTTTAATTATTCTTCTTTGTGCCCTTTCGTGTTTGTGTTCTACGGAATTAAAAAAAAAAACACAAATATTAAAGTGCGACAATATCTTGTAAGCAAATTCCGTTTATATATATATATATATATATATATATATATATATATATATATATATATATATATATATATATATATATATATATATATATATTTATTTTTTATTAGGGATTAAGAAAAAGTTAATTTTTTTATTAACACCATATTAGAATAAGTTTATTTTGGATCAATAAGCAAGATAAAGAATAGTCTTACCTATAAAAAATGTTTTGATTGGTTTTTATGTTAACAAAATGCTCAAAAAACCTATTCCACATAGCAAACTGAAAGTGGTTTTATTGCGAAAATATTTTCGTTTTACGTTGTTGTTAATACGGAATTAACAACAAGATTCCGAACGGAATTTTGTTCTGTAACATGGCTGAATGTTGTCTTCCAATGCGTCAATTGAAGCGGGCTTATCTGTATAGGCATAAGCTTTAACATAGCGCCACAAAAAATAATCTTAACGCGTTAAATCGCATGATCTAGGCGGCCAATTGACCGGTCCCGAACGTGAAATAAAATGTTTACCGAACTCGCCTCTCAATAAGTCCATTGTTGCGCGTGCTGTGTTGCATGTGGCACCGTCTTGTTGAAACCACATGTCATGCAAGTCAAGCTCTTGCATTTTGGGCAAAAAAAAGTTGGATATCTTCCGGTAGCGCTCACCATTCACAGTTACGTTACGATTCGCATCATCTTTGAACAAGTACGGTCTAATGATGCCACCAGCCCATAAACCGCACTAAAATGTGACTTTTTCTGGATGCATTGGTAACTCTTGCAATGCTTCTGGCTGATATTCACTCCAAAATCGACAATTCTGCTTATTTACGCAACCATTGAGCCAAGAATGAGCATCTTCGCTGAACAAAATTTTTCGGTAAAAAAAAATTTTACGTTGCGGTAATTCGCTCGGCTTCAATTCTTGTACCAGCTGTATTTTGAATGGCATCACACCTAAATCCTTCCGCACAATTTTCCACGTTGTTGAATAACAGAGGCTCAATTGCTGCGAACGGCGACGAATCGATAATTGATGGTCATCATTAACACTGGCCGATACAGCTGCGATATTTTCTTCAGTTCGAACTTTACGTAAGCGTGTTGGCGGTTTAATGTCCAACAATGTAAATTTGGTGCGAAATTTAGTCATAATAGCCCGAATAGCCGCTTCAGTGGGTCGAATAAACTGACCGTAAAATGGAAGAAGCGCACGATGAACTTTCTTAACAGAGAACGCATTTTGATAATAAAATTCAATAATTTTCAAGCTTTGTTCGTTTGAAAGACGATCCATTGTTAAAATATAGACCAAATTGAAGATGTTAGACAGTGAAACAAAACACGAAACGTGCGTCTGCTGTTTAAACCAGTGTTGCCAAAAAGATACTAGCTAATAATCATCCTTTAGTAAATTATAGTTCACAATTAAAACGGAAGAAAAAGATGGAACACAAAAATATGTAGAATAAACAACAACATAAAATTTGACTGGTATGAAAAAGAAACAGCTTTTAGAAGAATAATGAATTTCTTCTCCACGCAACCCAAATATCAAATAATAAATACCGCTAAAAACCTGACATCTAGAATATTGAGCATCAGTGACATTCAGTTCCATAATGCAACATTAAACGTATTACTAAAATAAAAGCACTAATTGAGTCGAGGTACTATAAAATAAAAAATAATGAAAAATCATTCAAACAACAACTCGGATAAAGATTCAATATTTTTTTGCAGTGTACATTACAAGCCAGGTGGCAAAAAGTCACCTAAATCTCTTCATTCTATCTGATTATAGTAATAAAGATTCGGTGACAATGGCATTGGAATCAATGGAATCAGCGATATGAATTTCTTTATGCCATACCACCAGGGTCGTCCTACACTTTGTACTTTGTTAAGGAGGATAATCAAAAGGGCGAAGGCAAGAAGTACTCCCGTTAATAAAGACGTTGACAGAAGTGCGCACCACCACATCTTGCGTAGCTTTGACACCTCTAGTCGTAGGGAATAAGGGGTTCAAAACTGACTTTCGTAGTATCTAATAGGCAGGAAGTCCTAGACATTACGCGTGTTCATGCATACTTTACGTTCGCAATTGAAAATTGGAAAGTCTCGCTACGCTCCCTTTTCTATTGTAAATAGGAAAGGCACCACCGCTGCTTATCTGCCGAACGTAACTTCTTTCGCATACTTGAGTTGAAACAAAATATAAAAAATTGTTTTTGTTTTCAATATAAATATACAAAAAAATGTTCGTTCGCATTTAGAGAAACCGGTAGTATGATAACAGACGTAGGAAGAATTGGAGGATCAGAAACTGATCCTTATAAACGCATTGGATTATCCCATGGTACCCAGGAATACAGGAAATATTGAAGGTATCGTTAACACTCTTACCGGCGGTGTAATGCCTTCAGTTAATAGGTCTTTTAGAGCATCAGTGCAGATGACCATGGTGGTCCAAGGAAATAGCCGAGTCTCGTAGGGCTTGCCGCAAACTCCAGGTCAGGGAACTGGACACTCTACAACCCTTCCTGAAATAAGTTGTAAAATAAGGTAAGAAACGCAAATCCCGAAGGGTCATCTGCAGTAGCAGAGAGCTCATTAGAGACGAGTAGGTAATATGATCCTACATGAATGGACCTTGTAAGAAATTCAGTAGAGGTATGTACGAAAAGACCGCACTAAGCTATCAAGAGTTTCCATCAATTTAAGTCTCCGGGCCCAGATGGAATTATTCCTTCCGATCTTGAAAACAGTTAAGATTCGGTCATTTTATGACTCTTACCACTGTCGGGGGACTGCCTCTCCCAGTCTCATATTTCGGATCAATGGACGAGATGCAGCATAGTTTTTATATCCAATATATCGCTTACAGGTGATAAGGATTTCAGACCGATCTGTCTGAAATTCTTTTTACTCAAAACACTGGAGAGACTTATAGAAATCGACATAAGGATGGTAATTTATAATCTTCTTCTTCCACGTCAACACGCTTACACAAGGGGTAGGTTGGTTGAGACGAAATTACACTTACTCCTGGGTTATAAAAAAATTCACTGTAGCATAAGAACTACACTATAGTACCCTTTATGGTAATCGAGAGTGCCTTCGACAATATCGACCCGATTGCGATCACTCAAGCTCTAAGGGAGCTGGGGGTTGACCGGTCGATTAATGGGTTCGTAACGCGCTCTCTTAGTTGTGGCACGACAAAGGTAACTAGAGTGGTGGTAGGGGACATGCCACAGGGTGGATTTTTGTCTCCGCTGTTGTGAAATGTAGCAATTCACAAACTGCTTATGCAACGTGACTCCATGCGCTTTAGGACTGTCGCGTAAGCGGATGACGTGGCGGTGGCAGTGTCTGGGATTAACGCCGACGTTGTGTCACGGATGTTGGAAACAGCGCTCAGGATAGTCTGCACTTAGGGGAGGGGAAACGGACTGAGTGTTAATTCGGCCAAAACGGAACTTCTCTTCTTTAGGAAATAAAAATTTCCTTCCTCTAGTTTATCTAGACTTAACAGAGCTTTACTTAATCTATCCAACTATCCGAAATTTTTGGGAATTATGGCTGACTTCCAAAATGTATTAATGTAAAGTTTGTATACAGTTTGGCTGCGGTATTTAGATCTTAAACATATAAAAAGTTGCGAAACAAATCATCTTTTTAGAAACTGTGCGCTACTTGCTCGGGTGCAACGTTTCTAATATTTGACTGCGACATTTTGGAATGGTATGCATTGTTAGCATTAAGTACCATGGAATTATGAAGCATAATACCTGGTATTATGGCAACTGGCGTTTTGAAAGTCAGCCCATCTTGAATAGTAAGCTGTCGTGTAAACTGAATATCCGAACTAGGCATCTAAATCCATTATGGCCATGCTTGTATGCTGGTGAAGAATTGGCAAAACTTGGGATATTAACCTAAAGGGTGTTAATTAGCTTCTAATAGCGGTCATCATTACAATCTTATTCTATGGAGTCATTGTTTGCTGGAAAGCACTGGACAACGCGGCGAACGGAGAAGATGCTGTGCTGTATGGCGGTCTTAATGGCTGGAGCCAGTAGATCAATGCCTGCAAAGGCAATTTTTTCCGTAATCAACAAGCCGCCTGTAGACATTTTGCTAAAAGGTTCTTGAACGGCGGTAAGGTTGAATGTCATAGGCGCATGGAACCACAGCTCATGGGGACCTGCAAGCATAAAGCAGATCGCGGATGTTGTTCATGATCTTGTTGATTTATGCACTGTATGAGCCGTCTTTCAGAGTTGACTTTTCTTTGATCTAACGGCTCGTGTCTCTTCTCTCGAGCACTTGGTATATACACGGATGGCTTCAAGAGAGGGACGAGAGTTGGATGATTTTCAGACCTCCAAATGACCGTAGTGTTGTACAGGCATAAATATCTATTATCAGAAAGGCGGCATGCTGATTGAGGTAAAATAACATATCCAACAGGGATATCTTTTTCTGTGCAGACAGTAAAGACACAATTGTGTCTCTTAAAGGTGTGGTAACTTGTCTCCGAATGCCGGGCATCCCTAAAAGGGATAGCGGAAGTTTTGACAGTCAAACAAAAATTAATTAGGGGACATGGAACCGACCTGGTTAATCATGTGTCTCGTCTTAACAAAATAACTTTGTATACGAAGCAGATTGCAAGGGAAACACAAAAAAAAAAAACACTGTGGCCTCATAAATATAGGAACAATAAACAGAGCATTACATACTAAAGTGAATGACCATATGAAGGAAATCGAGAGAGGAAAAAATCATCAGCATCAGCTGACCACATAATGAAAACAGGACACACAGTTGATTTTGACAATATCGATATACTTCACAAAGAGAAAGTAGAGAAAAAACGTTTTGTAATTGAGAGCTTACATAAAAAACAAAAAATTCATAAAGAGGACAATGACAATATAAGCGCGAGCTTAGTGTTTCCCTAAAATAACGCCCACAAAATAATAAGTAGAGTAATATGAACTCTTAATGTATGTTTTGTAATATTTTTTCATGGTTTTGTGCATATTGTAACGACACTTTTCGCTTAATGCTGGGGCAACCAGGCATCCAGAGTCGTACATAAAAACTAAAACACAAGATTAAAATGTTATAATCTTTATTGTTCGTCTAGGGCTGTGATCCGCTCTTAATACAGTCTTCTTTCAAGCTCGGATGGTGCATACGTGTGGTTTGTGCCTTAAAAGTCGCGGGTCGGTTTTTCGTTTTGTACTTTTGGAGGGTAGGATTTTCCCTTGACGAACTGTCCAACAACAAGAGCTTCTCCTGTCACTCCAACACCAGTAGCAAATCTCGCAATGTTAAGAATGTTTTTTTTTTTTGAAAAAGAAACAAAAAGGTAACAAACAAAACAAATTTAAAAAATGAGTTGTTTTTTTTTCGAACATTTAAAACCACTCCAACAAATTAAAAATCGCGGGATTTTCAGAACAGAACCAAATCGTTGCACTGTGTTTCAAAGACCTACTTTTTCCGTGCGAAATTCAAATTTCGAAACTATCAATATAGCTTTGTTTTTTTTTTTTTTTTTGCCAAGCAGTTTCTAACACTCCAATTCAAATAAATTGACATTTTTTTTTTTTTTAATTACAAAACACTATTGGACAGCGCGCAGTCAAAGTCATTGTTCCCATACGTGTTGAAACATTTTTGTAAAATATTAATTCTAAATCAAAAGTTTGAGCATTTATTGTGAAAATTGTGTTAAAATTTTATAAATAATTTGTAATGGAGAATAATCTGTCATGTAAGTACTTAAGTTTTTTCTCATAAATTTTTGAAAATATATAAAATTTGATTTTGAAAAATAAATTTTTTAAAATAACCTTTAAGCAAATGGGTTTTTTCAAAATTTTAATTTCATGTAACCTTTTAAAAAAATGTTAACGTTTAACAAACCAAATGTAAACATATTTGAATAGACTAAAGTTTGGTTCATTTACTAGGATTTATCTCATATTGCTCAAAGTTGCACTATCCGAATAATATCACTTTTTGTAGAATCTTATACTTTGAAAAAAATCGAACTTTTTGAAATTTGGTTAAAAGAACCCTCAAAAAACTCAAAAAATGATATAGTTGTCCAGTATGTCTTAAATAAAGTTGATGCGTCTGAGATGGACGATGATTGCGAAAAAATTTTGGTGGAGAAGGTACGTCTTTTCTGCAAGTATCTAGAAACAAAATGGGCAAAAAGTAGAAGAAGAGAAGATCACTTTCGAAATAAAAACTTTTCATGGCTAAATAGCGAGATATCTTTCAAAATTAAAAAAGAAGCTTTTAAAACTACTTCTTCCACTGTGGGGCGTCCAGAGGTTCCATTTTGCAAAAAGTCGGAGTATGGGCAAAGGAGAGCAGCAGCGGAGCTTTCGACGGCTGTTTTAGGTCAAACTGGTTTACTGGTACAAGCAGCAGCAACCTCAGCTAGGAAGGAAGGAAATGCTAATTTAGCTGCAGTTCTTAAGGAAACCATAGCAAGTCCAACAAGACCTTCCAAGATTAAAAAGATGTACTCAGAAAGTAAACCTAAGCCAATACCTCTTTCTGCAGATGAAGCGTTAGCTTTCTTCATAGAAAACAATTTCACAACGGCACAGTATAACGCAATACGTCGTGAAAGTAAATCGAGAAACTGCGACATATATCCCCACTGTAATCAAATTCTAGGTGCGAAGTCAAAATGCCGACCAAAAGATATCAATGTAACCGAGACTATAGCAAGAGTTTCTTTAGAATCTGTTGTGTAACATACTGCCAATAAAATTGTTGAAATGCAAAAAGAGGTTTTTGAAACCGTAATGGAATCTGATAATTTAAAATGTGAATTAATTTTTAGCTATGGATTTGACAGTAGCACAGGCCGACCGCAATATAAGCAGATGTTTCACACAACAGACTCTTCTAATAATTCTGACGCTTCGCTTCTAGCTACGACAATTATACCACTGAGGCTCATACTCTCCTCTGGAACAACTATTTGGAATAATAATACGCCCCAGTCAACAAGGTTTTGTCGACCAATTAAGTTGGAATTCGTTAAGGAAACGAGGGGATCTACTTTGAAAGAAGAAATGAACTTAAGAAAAGAAATTGATGCTTTACAAAATTTATTTATAGATATTGGCAATGGAAAAACGGTACAAATATCGTTCAAGTTATATCTAACATTAAATATTTTGACGGGGACTAAGTCAACTCAAGCTTGTCCTATCTGTGGTGCGACGCCAACGGACTTCCTTAATATAACGGACTATTCATGTGAAAGATTTCGTGCAAAAGAGTCTAACATCAAATTTGGGCTAAGTCCCTTACATTGTTGGATCCGTTTTTTTGAGTTCATTTTACATTTAGGCTACAAATGTAAAGTAGAAAAATGGCAAATACAGTCAAAGGATCACAAACTTAAAGTTTTGAAGAGAAAAGCTGAAATTCAAAGAGCTTTTTGGCGGGAACTGGGTCTTCGTGTAGATATGCCTAAAATTGGTGGCTTTGGAAGCACAAACGACGGAAATACTGCCCGTCGAGCTTTCTCTAATGATGTAATTTTCGCTCAAATCACAGGTGTTAATCATGATCTAATTTTTTGTTTAAAGATTATATTGATCTGTTTGTCGTGTAGCTTTCCCATAAATCCAAACAAGTTTGAAACATACTGCTTCCAAACAGCAAAGATGATACAAGATTTATATCGTTGGCTTCCAATGACCTCCACTGCTCACAAGGTTTTAATTCATTCCGAGCAAGTTATAGAGAACACTATTTTGCCAATTGGTGTTTTTAGTGAATCGGCAGCTGAATCGCGCCATAAGATTTATAAATCCGACAGATTGCATCATGCTCGGAAAAACAGCAGAACAAACAATTTTAAAGATGTTTTCAACAGAGTCTTAGATACATCCGATCCAATAATTTCGACAAAATACTTAAGCAGGCGCATGCAACAACATAAGCCTTTAAACCTTCCACGTGAAGTTGTAGAGCTTCTAAGTTCCAATGTTATAAATGCAAATGTGGACGAAGGAAACCACTACGAACAAGGAGAATTTTTACCCGCTACTTCAATAAATCTTTTGAGTCAAATGTGTCTTCCAAACGAATTGCAGTTAACTGATACAATCAATTTAACTGAAAACTAAAGTAAAATATGTTTTTTAATAAAAAAAAAAATAAATAAATAACTTTTTTACATATAATTGGCCACCAATGATTAGATTTATCCAAAACTAAAATAAAACAATTTTTTTATAAAAAAAAAAATAATAAAATAAATTATTTATTACTGTTTTTTTGCATCTTATTGGTCACCAATGGGTTATTTTTTTTAGATTTATTTAAAAATGCCTGCTTTAGCTCCGCTTTCAATTTTGCTCTAAAAAGTTTAATATTTTAAAAGATATTAATTTCGCTCGGAAAAAGTAGGTCTTTGAAACATAGTGCGTTGGCGTGATTTTAAAACCGTTCGTGATTTGAATTCACGTGATTTTCAGAATAAACCTTATAATTTCCCTATACAAGTAGTGACGATAAGCATTTATAATTGAAACCTAAATCTCAAAAATTTAAAAATAAAACTTAAAATAAAAAACTTCTAAAAACAATACTTGTTGACTCTTTTCGGAGATTAATAGCTTCGATATTAGTGAAGCTTTTCGGTTCATCCCTGTCGGATTCTCCGGTCATCATAATTTTTATTAATGCTTTATTTAAAAAAGATTCCATTCCGATATGGAATTGAATATTCCTTTAAACCAAATTAAAAATTATTTACTTACATATACACATATATATCATTTATTTATTCAGAAAAACTCTACTCAATTAAAGCTAAAGCAATCAGGGGCTCCAGCTTTGGAGTACGATTCAGTGAAAGCTAATTGGTATCGATACTACTGGCATAGTATTAAGCAAACTTTTGGTTTTGGAGTTTCAATAACTGATGTCTTAGAAATATTTCTTTTAATGTGAATATTTTGTCGAGAAGTAGACAATTCAAATGTTTCGAAAAACTTTAATAAAAACCTAAATTCTAATGATATCTTGTTTATTTCATTTTTAAAAAAGTTCGCATGAGTGACAAAAAAAAAATGGCTGATTTTTTCGGTAAAATTTTTACCTTAAATTTATTATCAGTAAAACTGGTAGAATGGAACTTGTACAGATATCAGGCTGAGCAGAGAACAAGGTTTATGAATTTTAGGTAGATCATAAATTCGTGGACTATTTAAACGATAAACTTATAAACTTAATAAATAGTAAAATAGGTGCATAATATAATGCTATATTTAAAATAATTGACAAAGATAAAATTCTAAAGACACTAAACAATATCATAAAGCGTGATTTTTTAAAAGCTATACTATGGTTTTTCAAAAACGAAAACATAAAATTCAGAAAAATGGATGAAATCTTTATTTGAATCGATAGTACGGTCCATATAATTTAATGTTTGAAGATTTTTTAATGCAAATGTTGACCTTGACTGCGCCTCAAGTGGTCCATCCGCTTAGTACAATTTTAGCGTACTTTTACCAACATTTCGGCCGGTATCTCCGGCATGTCGCAAATTCCGTTCGGAATTGAAATGATTTCGAAGTTACAATTCCTTTGTTTGTTCAAATGTGGCAACATAACAACGAATGTAGCGAAACAAAAAACAGCTATTACCGGATAAATAAATCGCTTTTATTATGGTGTTGGAGAAAATATCTAATGATCTTCCAAGCTCGACAATGCCATCAGTGCCTGTTCAATCTCGATTAGATGTTAAAAAATATGTGCAGAAAAATTTTTTTTAACACAAATATTAAAGTGCAGCAATATCTTGTAAGGAAATTCCGTTTATTTTTTTTACTAAGGATTAAGAAAAAGTTAATTTTTTTATTAACACCATATTAAAATAAATTTAGTTTGGTACAATAGGCAAGATGAAGAGTAGATTTACCTATAAAAAAATGTTTTTAATGGTTTTTATGTTAACAAAATGAAAGTGGTTTCATTCCGAAAATATTTTCGTTTTACGTTTTCTATAGGAGCAAAATACGGAATTAACAACAACAAAACTCCGAACGGAATTTTGTTCTGTAACATGGCTGACCGTTGTCTTCCAATTCGTCAATTAAAACGTGCTTGTCTGTATAAACATGAGCTTTAACATAACCGCTCCTGGACGTAAAATAAAATTTTCACCGAACATGTCATACAAGTCAATCTCTTGTATTTTTGGCAAAAAAGTTGGATATCTTACGGTAGCGCTCACCATTCACAGTTACGTTACGATTCAAATCATCTTTGAAGAAGTACGGTCTAATGATGCCACCAGCACTAAACAGCGACTTTTTCTGGATGCATTGGTAACTCTTGCAATGCTTCTGGCAGATATTTAATCCAAAATCGACAATTCTGCTTATTTACGTAACCATTGAGCCAAGAAGGAGCTTCGCCGCTGAACACAATTTTTCAGTAAAAGAGTGGATCTTTGGCCAACTCTCCAAGAGCCCATTCACCCAAAATTTTACGTTGCGGTAGTTCGTTCGGCTTCAATTATTGCACCAGCTGTATTTTGAAAGGCATCACACCTAAATCCTTCCGCAAAATTTTCCACGTTGTTGAATAACAGAGACCCAATTGCTGCGAACGGCGACGAATCGATAATTGATGGTCATCAATAACACTGGCCGATACAGCTGCGATATTTTCTTCAGTTCGCACTTTACGTAAGCGGGTTTAATGTTCAACAATGTAAATTTGGTGCGAAACTTAGTCATAATAGTGGGTCGATTAAACTGACTGAAGCGCGCGATGAACTTTCTTAACAGAGAACGCATTTTGATAATAAAATTCTATAATTTCCAAGCTTTGTTCGTTTGAAAGACGATTCAAGGTTAAATTACAAACCAAATTGAAGATGTTTGACAGTGAAAAAAAATACCAAACGTGCGTTTTCTGTTTAAACCAGTGTTGCCAAAAAGATAATAGCTAAAAAATCATCCTTTAGTAAATTACAGTTCACAATTAAAACGTAAGAAAAAGGTGGAACTCAAAAATATGTAGAATTAACAGCAACATAAAATTTGACTGGTATGAAAAAGAAACAGCTTTTAAAAGAATAATGAATTTCTACTGCACACAACCAAAATATCAAATAACAAATACCGCTAAAAACCTGGCATCTAGAATATTGAGCGTCAGTAACATTCAGTTCCGTAATGCAACATTAAACGTATTACTAAAATAAAAACACTAATTGAGTCGACGTTTATAAAAAAAAAATAATGAAAAATCATTCAAACAACAACTCGGATAAAGATTCAATATTTTTTGCAGTGTACATTACAAGCCAGGTGGCAAAAACTCACCTAAATCTCTTTATTCTATCTGATTATAGTAATGAAGATTCGGTAACAGTGGCATGGGAATCAATGAAATCAGCGTTATGAATTTCTTTATTCCGTACGACCAGGGTCGTCCTACACTTTGTACTTTGTTAAGGAGGATAATCAAAAGGGCGAAGGCAAAAAGTACTCCCGCCAATAAAGACGTTGACGGAAGTGCGCACCACCACATCTTGCGTAGCTTCGACACCTCTAGTCGTAGCGAATAAGGGGTCCAAAACCGACTTTCGTAGTATCTAAGAGGCAGGAAGTCCTAGACATTACGCGTGTTCATGCATACCTTACGTTCGTAATTGAAAATTGGAAAGTCTCGCTACGCTGCCTTTTCTATTGTAAATAGGAAAGGCACCACCGCTGCTTATCTGCCGAACGTAACTTCTTTCGCATACTTGCGTTGAAACAAAATATAAAAAATTGTTTTTGTTTTCAATATAAATATACAAAAAAATGTTCGTTCGCATTTAGAGAAACCGGTAGTATGTTAACAGACGTAGGAAGAATTGGGAGGATCAGAAACTTATCCTTATAAAAGCATTGGATTATCCCATGGTACCCAGCAATACAGGAAATATTGAAGGTGTCATTAACACTCTTACCGGCGGTTTAATGCATTCAGTTAATAGGTCTTTTAGAGCATCAGTGCAGATGACCATGGTGGTCCACGGAAATAGCCGAGTCTCGTAGGGCTTGCCGCAAAATCCTCAATGAAGAAAAGAGGTCAGGGGACTGGACACTACAACCCTTCCTTAAATAAGGTTAAAAATAAGGTAGGAAACGCAAATCCCGGAGGGTCATCTGCAGTAGGAGAGAGCTCTTTAGAGACGAGTAGGTAATATGATCTTACATGAATGGACCTTGTAAGAAATTCAGTAGAGGTATGTACGAAAAGACCGCACTGGGCCATCAAAAGTTTCCATCAATTTAAGTCTCCGGGCCCAGATGGAATTATTCCTGCCGATCTTGAAAACAGTTAAGATTTGGTCATTTCATGACTCTTGCCACTGCCGGGGGACCACCTCTCCCAGTCTTATATTCCGGATCAATGGACGAGATGCAGCATAGTTTTTATATTATACACTTACTCGTGGGTTATAAAAAAATTCACTATAGCAAAAGAACTACACTATAGTACCCTTTATGATAATTGAGGGTGCCTTCGACAATATCGACCCGATTGCGATCACTCAGGCTCTCAGGGAGCTGGGGGTCGTTTAACGGGTTCGTAACGCGCTCTCTTAGTTGTAGGATAATAATATCCACCTCTGGTACGGCAAAGGTAACTAGAGTGGTTGTAGGGGCATGCCACAGGGTGGATTTTTGACTCCGCTGTTGTGAAATGTAGTAATTCACCAACTGCTTATGCAACGTTACTCCATGTGCTTTAGGACTGTCGCGTATGCGGAAGACGTGGCGGTGGTAGTGTCTGGGATTCACACCGACGCTATGTCACAGATGTTGGAAACAGCGCTCAGGGTAATCTGCGCTTAGGGGACTTCTCTTCCTTGGGAAATAAAAATTTCCTTCCTCTAGTTTATCTATACTAAACAGAGCTTTACTTAATCTATCCAACTATCCGAAATTTTTGGGCATTATGGCTGACTTCCAAAATGTATCAATATAAAGTTTGTTTACAGTTTTGCTGCGGTATTTAGATCTTATACATATACAAAGTTGCAAAACAAAGCATCAATTTTAAAACTGATGCGCTGGTTGCTCGGATGCAACGTTTCTAACATTTGTCTGCGACATTTTGGAATGGTATGCATTGTTAACATTAAGTACCACGGCATTATGAAACATAATACCAGGTATTATGGCAACTGGCGTTTGGAAGTCAGCCCATCTTGGATAGTAAGCTGTTCTGCAAACTGAATATCCAAACTAGGCTTCAAAATCTATTATGGCCATGTTTTTATGCTGATGGAGAATTGGAAAAACTTGGGATATTAACCCAAAGGGTGTTAATTAGCTTCTAATAGCGGTCATCAGTACAATCTTGTTCTATGGAGGCATTGTCTGGTGGAAAGCACTGGACAATAAAAGACAGCACTTCCAACCACATTTATCTGTTAATAAAAAAACTATTTTCGCACAAAAACTTACTAAACTTACTAAAACTTACTAGAATTTGACTAGACTTATTGGACTATGATTGCGATATTATACATAAAATGTTCCAAGAATGCAAATACAAATGCATTATCACGGATTGAAATAAATTCTCGAGTTTTAAAGGATATGATCCCAATCGATAATGATGAAAAAGAAAAGAAAACTTTGGCAATAACACGTAGTACTGTGTCGAGATTTCATACAACGGGTGGCCAAAAATGGAAGCAGGAAGAGTAGGGAATTGAAATTCGACATGAATGTTTTTTTAGGAAAAAAAAAACTAAAATGTAACAAAAAAAAACAAATTTAAAAAAATCAGTTGTTTTTTTGTGTTTTTTTTCGAACATATTAAACCACTCCAAATTTAAAATCGCGGGATTTTCATAACATAACCAAATCGTAGGCGTGATTTTAAAACCGTTCGTGATTGGAATTCACGTGATTTTTAGAATTAACCTGATAATTTCAAAATTAATGAATGTCCCTAAACAAGTAGTGACGATAAGCATTTATATTGAAACCTAAGTCTCAAAAATTTAAAAATAAAACTTAAAATTAAAAAAAAAAATTTAAAAGCAATATGTGTCGTAATGACTCCTTTTGGAGATTAATAGCTTCGATATTAGTGAGGCTTTTTGGTCCATCCCTGTCGATTCTCCCAGTCATGATAATTTTTATTAATGCTTTATTTAAAAAAGATTCCATACCGATATGGAATTGAATATTCCTTTAAACCAAATTAAAAATTATTCACTTACATATATACATAGATATCATTTATCTTTTCAAAAAAACTCTACTCAATTGAAGCTAAAGCAGTCAGGGGTTCCAGCTTCGGAGTACGATTCAGTGAAAGCTAATTGGTATCGATACTACTGGCATAGTGTTAAGCAAACTTTTGGTTTTTAAGTTTCAATAACTGATGTCTTATAAATATTTCTTACAATGTGCATATTTTGTTGAGAAGTAGACAATTAAAATGTTTCGGAAAACTTTAATAAAAACCTAAATTCTAATCATATCTTCTTTATTTCATTTTTGAAGAAGTTCGCATGAGTGACTAAAAATCTTGTAGTAAGAAAATTTTGGTGCTGTTAATGGCTGATTTTTTCGGTAAAATTTTTACCTTAAATTTATCATCAGTAAAACTGTAGAATGGGTAGATCATAAATGCGTGGACTATTTAAATGATAAACTTACAAATTAAATAAATAGTAAAATAGGTGGATAATATATTGCTTTATTTAAAATAAATGACAAAGATAAAATTCTAAAGACACTAAACAATATCATAAAGGAAAGTTAAAAAAAACATAAAATTCAGAAAAATGCATGAAATCTTTATTTGAATCGATAGTACGGTCCATATAATTTATTGTTTGAAGATTATTTCATGCAAATGTTGACCTTGACTGCGCCTCAAATGGTCTATCCGCTTAGTCCAATTTTATCACACTCTTTCCAACATTTCGGCCGGTATCTCACGAATAAATGCTACTATCAGGCATGTCACAAATTCGTTTCGGAATTGAAATGATTCCGAAGTTACAATTCCGATCGAAATGGTTTTAGCTTTTATAGGTTCCGTTCGGTTTTAGTAAGCCGAACATAACATAACAACGAATGTAGCAAAACAAGAAACAGCTATTATCGGCTAAATAAAGAAGATTTTATTATGGTGTTGGAAAAAATATCTAATGATCATCCGAGCTCGACAATGCCATCAGTGCCTGTTCAATCTCGTTTAAGGCCAGGATTGACTATCATACTGAGTCGTACGATCTGTCAAAAATTGCATGTGTGCTCAAAAAGTATGATAGTGTACGTGTGTGGCAGACTTTTTGACAGATCTGTACGATTTTATAATTTTTTAAAATAATTCATAAAATGATTTTTTCTATGCGATCAGAGTTGATTTTTTTGAAAATGAGGAGAAAGCAACAACAAAATATCAAAAGCATCTGTTATTTGCATCTTTTTGTATAATAGTGGGGCACCTATGACACCATTTTGAAACGATTTTTAAAGTAGGGCAGAATTCTATCAGATTTTTGTGTGACTAAATCGTACGATTGTGTATGATAGTGAATCCTGGCCTTTAGATGTTAAAAAATATGTGCAGAAAAAATTTTTTTGAATTCTTCTTTGTGCCCTTTCGTGTTTGTGTTCTACGGAATTTAAAAAAAAACACAAATATTAAAGTGCGACAATATCTTGTAAGCAAATTCCGTTTATATTAATTTTTTTTTTTTTTGGTTAAGGATTAAGAAAAAGTTAATTTTTTCATTAACACCATATTAAAATAAATTTATTTTGGATCAATAAGCAAGATAAAGAATAGTCTTACCTATAAAAAATGTTTTTAATGGTTTTTATGTTGACAAAATGCTCAAAATATCAATTCCACATAGCAAACTGAAAGTGGTTTTATTCCCAAAATATTTTCGTTTTACGTTTTCTCTAGGAGCAAAATACGGAATTAACAACAACAAGATTCCGAACGGAATTTTGTTCTGTAACATGGCTGAATGTTGTCTTCCAATGCGTCAATTGAAGCGGGCTTGTCTGTATAGACATGTGCTTTAACATAGCCCCACAAGAAATAGTCTAGTCACATGTCATGCAAGTCAAGCTCTTGCATTTTGGGCAAAAAAAAGTTGGATATCTTCCGGTAGCGCTCACCATTCACAGTTACTTTACGATTCGCATAATCTTTGAAGAAATACAGTCTAATGATGCCACCAGCCCATAAACCGCACTAAACTGTGACTTTTTCTGGATGCATTGGTAACTCTTGCAATGCTTCTGGCTGATATTCACTCCAAAATCGACAATTCTGCTTATTTACGTAACCATTGAGCCAAGAATAAGCATCTTCGCTGAACACAATTTTTCGGTAAAAAAAGTGGATCTTCGGCCAACTTTCCAAGAGCCCATTCACCAAAAAATTTACGTTGAGGTAGGTCGTTCGGCTTCAACTCTTGTACCAGATGTATTTTGAAAGGCATCACACCTAAATCCTTCCGCAAAATTTTCCACGTTGTTGAGTAACAGAGGCCCAATTGCTGCGAACGGCGACGAATCAATAATTGATGGTCATCATTAACACTGGCCGATACAGCTGCGATAATTTCTTCAGTTCGCACTTTACGTAAGTGTGTTGGTGGTTTAAAGTCCAACAATGTAAATTTGGTGCGAAATTTAGTCATAATAGCCCGAATAGCCACTTCAGTGGGTCGATTAAACTGACTGTAAAATGGAAGAAGCGCGCGATGAACTTTTTTAACAGAGAACGCATTTTGATAATAAAATTCAATAATTTGCAAGCTTTGTTTGTTTGAAATTATAGACCAAATTGAATATGTTTGACAGTGAAACAAAACACGAAACGTGCGTCTGCTGTTTAAACCTGTGTTGCCAAAAAGAAAATAGCTAAAAAATCATCCTTTAGTAAATTATAGTTCACAATTGAAACGGAAGAAAAAGTTGGAATACAAAAATATGTAAAATAAACAACGACATACAAGTTGACTGGTATGAAAAAGAAACAGCTTTTATAAGAATAATGAATTTCTACTCCACACAACCAAAATATCAAACAATTAATACCACTAAAAACCTGACATGTAGAATATTGAGCATCAGTGACATTCGGTTCCATAATGCAACATTAAACGTATTACTTAAATAAAAGCACTAATTGAGTCCACTAATATTTTTTGCAGTGTACATTACAAACCAGGTGGCAAAAAGTCCCCTAAATCTCTTCATTCTATCTGATGGGAATCATGGAATCCGCGATGTGAATTTCTTAATGCCGTACGACCAGGGTGGTCCTACACCTTGTACTTTGTTCAGGAGGATAATCAAAACGGCGAAGGCAGAAAGGACTTTCGCCAATAAAGACGTTGACGCAAGTGCGCACCACCACATCTTGGGTAGCTTCGACACCTCTAGTCGTAGCGAATAAGGGCTTCCACAAACGACTTTCGTAGTATCTAATAGGCAGGAAGTCCTAGACATTACGCATGTTCATACACACCTTACGTTCGTAATTGAAAATTGGAAAGTCTGCGAAGACTTGTTTTTCTCTGATCATTGCTACGCTGTCTTTTCGATTGTAAGTAGGAAAGGCACCACCGCTGCTTATCTGCCGAACGTAGCTTCTTCCGCATACTTGTGTTGAAACAAAACATAAAAAATTGTGCCCTCGTGTGGTTTGTGCCTCATTATAAGTCGCGGGTCGGTTTTTCGTTTTGCATTTTTAGAGGGTAGGTTTTTCCCTTGACGATGTGTCCAACAACAAGAGCTTCTCCTGTCACTGCAACAATGCCAATCCAAATAGCAAGTCTTGCTATGTTAAGAATATAATATTAGTTGATGTGTCCATCGAGCAATATTTTTCTTACCACAGCACGAGTGGCCGGCCAACTAACTACTTATTCAGCGATCGTTGAACTTTTATATATTTTAGTTGTACACACACGAGTACACACCCACCCGCACTTCTGCTTGTATACGCACAACTACATACAATCAATGTTTGCATAACCAAAACAGATGGAATAGTTGTAAAAAACCACAGAGATGCATTGATGAGCAGTGCACAATGGAATTACATTATTTCCGTAAAATATCAATTTTTAAATTAACGCTCTTCTGTTTTATATAACAATTAAAAAATATGCAACAAATCAATAAAAAATAAACAAACAAAAATTATATTGGTTGAGCCAAAAACGAGTGATGTAAATAAAACAATTTTTTTATTTTCTACCCTGACATTTCAAGTTCTTGTTGAATTTTTCAAAGCGTTTTTGTCTATATTTTACAAATAGTTATACATAACCAACAATAAGGTACCCCCTGGTACCTTCCACATAATTTAAAAAGCTGTAATCGTTTACATAAAAAGGTAAGGGTCTTAAAATTTCGTAAATAAAAGATTACCTGAATTAGAATAGTGGTTATGATGCGATTAGTGTGATTAGGCTAGCGAAGCAAACCGTGGCGAGCTAGTTTATTATAGATTGGGCCGGATGACGTTGTACTTTCCATATAAAGCAGAAAGCTGAAAAAAATTTTGGAAAGATTCTGGACTTCTCTAGAGACAGCACAAAATGCCTTAGAAAGATGGGAACAATCGCTTTTACGTGAACTACAGGAAAATAAAATGCCAGGTTTATCGAAAATTACAAAGATAGTGAACAACACTGTTCCTTCATTCTTTGGTACTGAAGGGTCCGACTTGTCATCTAAAGTATTCAAAAACTTTCAGAGATGCAAAATGAGAGAGAGAGAACTGTTAACTCAAGCTGATAATGGACTAACAATTCTTAATTTTTTTTATTTATTTATTTATTTGTATTGTTCCACACACAAGACTGTAGGTCTTATTTTGCAGAGTAGAACTGATTATATAAACTGATCATAACATATAAAATTTGACTTAAAAAAAAATACAAAATAACTATTAAAAAAAATAAATATAATAATACTATAATATGTGTATAAAAACAATGTAAATTAGACGATAAAAGTATTTTAATAAACAATTTTAGCAAGAATTCTAACACGAATCAAGGACATAGTACATATTTATATAAACGTAAGCATATGTATATATGAAAATAAACAAACATGTGCACATATTCATGTAAAAAAATAGTTTTATACATACATATGTACATACAGAAAACTAAAAAAAAAAATTGTAAAACATGTAAAAAATTATTTCTATTATTACTATGATAAAAACAGAGTAATTATTCTGAAAACAGCTTTGTTAGATTTACCTTAAATTGTCGGGTGTTACTTAAGATTTGGGAGCTATAAGGAATCGAATTCCAGAGATTTACCGCGAAAACAAAAAAGTGCCATTGCGAAATCAGAGTTTTTATGACAGAGTTCTAATTCTTATGCCTCTGCAATTGTGTGCAAACGAGAGTCTATTGTATAGGTATTCTGGCTGCTGGGAATAAATAATTCTGTGCCAAAACATTAAAATTCTTAGGTTAATCAGGTTTTCAAAACTGACACCGAACAACAATGGGGAAAATGCTGACACTCTAGAGTGTCTTTTTAGACCATAAACATAACGGATGATACTGTTAAATGTGACAGTGCCTTAAATTGAGACTTATAGATTTCGCTTATTCAAAGTTAACGCAAACTGATTTTACCACAATCGATGATTCTTGCGATAACATCAAAAAGTTGTATCTAAAAAAAGAACGTTGACTAGGTTAGAGAGTAAACAGAGCGTAAGAGATGCGAGTAGCAGTATGACTCGGAGGCAAAAACAAATAGAGTACGCAAGGCAACAATACATACAGAAAAGCATAGAAACTTACAAAGAGGACAGAAGGCTAGAATAAAACAAAATATTACAGAACACACTTCTGAGATGGAACAGAAAGGCCAAGTAACACAAAATCTAAGAGGGATTAAAAAGTCATCAAGCATTGTGGACACACCACGCGCTCTTACCAAGAACCCAAGGAAGGAGAACATATCGTACTTGCTGACACTAGGACCGACTTCTTTATGATGGATAAACGCCACGGGTACTGCTCATGCATTCGAAAACAGTCAAATAAAGATAATTAGCAGGAAAAAAGGCTTTACTTGTGGACACTGGGGCAGATTCCAGCATAGTTAAGAAAAGTCTTCCAGAATGGAACTAAGGGAGAAGTAAAAAAATTAACTGAAGCTTTTGGATGCAGTGCTTCAACGGTGGGCACTATAGAGATAAATTACCTTTTATGTAGTCGCCCTAGAAAGTGGAGTTCCAGGTAACGGAGTTCCCGGGCGCGACAATATTTGAGGGAAAAGTATATTAAATTTCTTGACCCGAACCTTAAAAGTTTTTGAAGACAATAAGTTGGTGGTAAGTATATTCTCGCTACGAAATTAAAGAGCGAGCGTAGGACTAACAAACAGTAAAAATTTTCTGTTTAAGAAAAGGGCAATTACGATAGTTCCAGTTAATTTGAAAACGAAGGAGAAAACTGTGGTGTTTTACAAGCAAGAACTGCGCCCAGGAGTCTATGTTGAGAATACTATAATCGATGTTCTTAATGGTAATGCAGCAGTACTCATACTGAATGCAACAGAAGAACACATGCCGATGGGTAAAAACATGAGAGTACAGTTCTGGAGGTGAAATCATTATACGAGTCATAAAAAACAGAAACTTTAAAGATGCCTTCTATGGACAGCGCAGAAAGAATAAGGGAGCTGAAAGATATTTATTAAAGGAAAAACAATGGAATGCGAAAGAAAGATCGCCGATGTGTACAATCCGCGAAAAATATAACGACGTATTTATGCTACCCCCATGTACACAAAGACGAGATTAAACAACAAGTATCTAACTTACTACGAGAGAAAGTTATATCTCCAAGCACACCTCCATGGAATTCACCCCTGTTGGTGGTGCATAAGAAATCGCAGGATGGGAAAAAAAAGTTTAGAAAGTTGGTGGATTTTCGTAAACTGAATGACGTCGTTATTAAGCGGGTCTTCCCTTTTCCCTAAATCGATGAGGAACAGGAGATATTTTACCACTCTGGATCTGAAAGATAAAGAAAAAACGGCTTTCATCGCAGACAAAGGACATTTTTAATTCAACGGACAGGAGCTCCAGCAAGGTTTCAAAGGGTTTTCTTTGTCTACCTCGATGATATAGACATTTATGGAAAAAATATGGCAGACCAAAAAATAACTAACGTTTTATCTCGCCTGTGTGAAAGCGGCCTTAAGTTGAATACGGGAAAGTGTCAGTTCCTGAGGAGAGAAATTATTTATTGGGGGAATAAGCGTTCAGAAAAGGGAGCACTTCCCGATCCTGCTAAAGTAGAAAGCGTAAAGAATCTAACACCTCCTAGAGGTATAAAAGAAGTCTAAGCTCTACTAGGGTTAGTCAACTACTACCGAAAATTTTTAAAGGGAATGCCAGAGTTGGCGTCATCAATCACCCGCCTTATAAGAAAAAACTGCAAACTTTTCTAAACAAAGGAGAAATAAGGAAAGTATCACTAATCCTCCTATTCTAAATTACCCAAATTGCTTCGAACCTTTTCGTGTAACCACGTATGCTAGCAGCGAAACACTGGAAGCAGTACTATCGTTAGTAAGGGAAGCAGTACTATCGCAAGTAAGGAATTGGAAGGACCACACCATAGCATTCGCAAGCAGGACTTTTAGCGACACTGGAAAAAGGTATACAACATAGTATGGCGAAAGACACCTTCCGTTCCTACTTATTGGGTTGGCGTTTCACTGCATTTACGGACTAGCAACCATTGAAGGGGATTGCAAAACCAAAGGACCAAACTTTAAGGCTTGCCTTGGTTAGGCACAAATTGTCGGAGTATGAATTCGACATTGTCTACAAGCCGGAAAAATCCAACTTTAATGCTGATCGTAATGTGCAGAAACACAATTTTCTTAAATTTTTTTTTTTGTCCAACTCTCTATAAATATTTAATATCAAACACATTTGTTAACCTATAAATAAAATAGATTAAGTTCCGGACTGATATGCTGTCATTTTGATTAATCAGGATACTTCCCCACTAAAAAGATATACATTGTTTTAATTCGTGCTTCTAACATTCTTTCACAAAAGCTTTTCTTTTTTTGATTTTCAGCAGCGTATTTATTATGTACGTACATATATATGTCACTTTTTACACGTATAAACGTTGAAAGAGATACCTAATTTCATTAGTCCTATATTTGATTCTCTTCTTTTTTGCCCTTCTAAAGGTGACAAGACGAAAAAGCTTTTATAGATATATTTCTATAAAGTATTACATATATCTACATATGTAAGTTCTTACAAAACTGATCACGCCATACGAGGCTAAATGAAAAGTTAATGTAAAATGAGAAATTCTTTTATTTCTTGTGGCCATACGATAAGCGTCAAGTCAATAATTTAACTTACATTTAACAAAAAAAAATCTTTTAAACAAAAATTGTTATTTATGTAGTTAAAAAAATTAAGTGAGTGATTTGTTTGAAATAATTTACTACCTCTGACAAACATAAAAAAAGGCTTGCACCTTGGCTCAAATTTGTAGTAAAGAAAGTTTGTCTATTTTTCCCAGGAGCAGTAAAAATACTGCGTATAAATTTTATATATTTACCATATTGGAACTAAAGGTAATTATTTTTATTAGTTGTAGAATAGGAATGCAGAATTCTATTATCATTCTTAATTTATATAAATCAGGCAATTTCCAACCACCAACACCACTCTCGAGTGACCTTTTCACCTTCTACCATAAATTGGGATTTTATATACCCATGTGGTCGGTAAGTCACTCGAGAGCACGTTTAAACAACCTATAAGAAAACGTGGTAGGAAGGGTATAGAGCCCGAGGTTAAACAGCAAAGCTCAAGAGGAAAGAAAAATTTATAAAATGTATTATAGTTGAGGAGTTTGAGTGGTTTTTTTGTTTCTTTCAGTACTAAGGCACATAAAGCGCATGTAATTGTTTTATTCTACAGCAAGGTCGTAACGGAATAAGAACCCAGCCCATAACTCCCGAAGTAGCTAATTGACCAGTACGTGCGCACCGTTCCTTAACAAGACTCCTTTTGCAATTTTCTTTAAATGGTAGAAAAAAAGCTTATAACTCGTTAAAGGCAACGGAGATCACCATAAAATATGGCTCAAAATAGAGCCTAGTATCGCCGTGAATAAAGTTTAAAAAAAAGTTTAAAAAAATAGAAAATTGCACTCACCGAGAGGCTTTTCACCTTCGTTGACCGCTGACATTACATGGTACGCTGAGTCGACTTTCATTAGGAGACCAGAAAATACACGTTGTTACCAGAGCTCAGAAAAAGGAATTGGATAAAAAAACTGTGATGAAGTCCCAAACAAGGAAGATTCCTCACAGAAAAAGAGCGCAGAGAAAAATTTCATTATGGAACACAGAGATTCCGTTAAAATTTTAACGGACAGAAAGAATATCGAAAAAGTTCTAAGAAGCTAATTCTAAGACTCATCTCTTGGCGGACACCGGGATGTCTTGAAGACCATAAGGTGAGTTAGGAGGAAATACAGATAGAAAGGAATGCCACGGGACATCAAAGACTATATAGGGAAGTGTCTAAAGTGCCAAAAAAAATAAGTGCGGGCAAGTCGGCAAGGAAGAAATAGTGAAAACCGACACACCGCAACGACTATTTGAATAGAATAATATGGACATGGTGAGCCCTTTCCCAACAACTACTGCAGGCAACAAAGACATCCTCACCTTTTCGGAAGATTTTTTGAAATTTTAATTTTTGCACCCATGCCAGAAGCAGAGGCAGAAACGGTAGCAAGAATTTTATACAGTGAAATCTTAACCCAGTATGGTATTCCAAAAAAATTAATCACTGACAATGGCACAAATTTCACGTCTAAACTCTTCGGAAGTGTCTGTAAACTTTGAAGAATAAAGAAACAACATATCACTCCTTACACCCTCAAGCAAACGGGTCTTTGGAAAAAGCCATCGACCACTAGCGGAATATCTAAGGAGTTTTGCAAAGGAGGATGGATTAAATTGGGATCAATATTTGCCTTCAGCGGTACATGTGCATAATCGTACAGATCATGCAGCCACCAACCAGACCCCATTTAGAGTACTCTATGATTTTGACACGCCTTCACCGTCGAATCTTAAGGTTAGTACTCCCCTCCAAGAGTTCTTAAGTACCAAATTCAACGTGCATACGATGTGGCACGCAAACATCAGATCAAGGCAAAAGCACAGACGAAAGAAAGGTATGACAGAAACGCGAAAACTAGTACAATCCGTATAGGATATCAAGTGCAGCTAAAAGTCAAAGACGGACAAATAAGCTACAATAAGCTATCACTCTTTGGGGAGGGGCATTACAAAGTGAAAGGTCTTCCCTCCCCAGTAAATTTTCAGATACTAGCGAGAGGGAAACTTAAGACTCTGCACCGTAATTTTGTCACGCTTTACAGACAACATTAAATTTTGTGCACGAAACCACAATTTTCGAAGTCGATGATGGTCACAACGCAAGTACGTTTCCTTTTTTTCTACCTGCAGAATATATTGTCCGAGATTGTATGGAAATCATTACAGCTGTCTTAAATAAATTCAATTTTTACTTCCAAAGCAAGTGCAGTTCGACAAAATAAAATGGGTCATATTTTGAAATCAGAAATATGCAACTTAACAAAACCAAAAAGGTTAATATTGCGAAAATAAGAATATTTCCCAAACAAATGCAATCCAAATAAAACAAAAAAAAAATTATACAACCAAGCATTGAAACAAAACCTTAAAAATAATAGCAAAATACTCTCTTTAAAGCATTAGCAAGGATCTTATATGTTTGCACATGCTTCCAACAATAAAACAAAAAATATATATATGAATAAATTAATCTCTTTAACTAAATAACAAAGTTTAGATAAATAATAACAAGAGTTTTGTCAATTAAAAAATAAAAAAATATAAATTAAAAAGTTTTTTTTAGTTTATAAATAAAACATAGCAAGAAGTAAAAATTAACTAAGAATTAAAAGTTTTAAGGTAAACAGTATTTTTGTTTTTCTTTTGTTTAACTAGAGTTTAGAAAGATTCACTTTTGCAAAATTAAAAACTAAATAATACTATTGGCATTTTGAGAAATATGATCTCGGAATGATAAAAACATTTTTGTCTTTATACATAATAAAATGCAAATACTTTTTGGCCTTGAAATTTAAAATTGCTTACATGCATGTCAGACATACAAAAACACAAAAAAGCTGTTCTGCTTCTGAAATTGAAACTTATATATATATATATATATATATATATATATATATATATATATATATATATATATATATATTGTTGCTTTGTTGTTTTTAGAGATTTTTCGTATGGTCACGTTCGTGAGTTATGCCTGTTCATGATGACATGTGATTTTTATCATAGAAAAATACTGTACTGTGTGCTGACTTCCTTAATAAAATGCATAGTCTAGCGAAATACCGAATGGATTGGTACCATGTCCCCGTGGTACCTTCCACATAATTTAAAAAGCTGTAATAGTTTACATAGAAACGGAAGGGTCTTAAAATTTCGTAAATAAAAGAATACCTGCATAGAATAGTGGTTCTGATTCGATTAGTGTGATTAGGCTAGCGAAGCAAACCGTGGAGAGCTAGTTTATTATAGATTGGGCCGGATGACGTTGTACTTTCTATATAAAGTAGAAAGCTGAAAAAATTTTTTTGGAAGGCTTCTGGACTTCTCTAGACAGCACAAAATACTTTGAAAAGACAGGAACAATCGCTTTTACCTGAACTACAAGAAAATAAAATGTCAGGTTTATCGAAAATTACAAAGATAGTGAACAACACTGTTTCTTCAGCTTTGGTACTAAGAGCCCGACTTGTCATCTAAAGTATTCAAAAACATTCAGGGATGCAAAATGAGAGAGAGAGAGAGAAAACTGTTAATGATAATGGACTAACACAGGATGTACTTCAGTGCCTTAAATTAAGACTTATAGGTTTCGCTTATTCAAGGTTATCGCAAACTGATTTTACCATAATAGATGCTTTTTGCGAAAACATCAAACAGTTGTATCAACAAACAAAAAGGAACAAAAAGGCCAAGTAACACGAAATCCTAGAGGGATTAAAAATTCACCAAGCATTGTGGACACACCACGTGCTCTTACCAAGAACCCAAGGAAGAAGAACAAATCGCACTTGCTGACACTAGGACCGATTTCATTATGATGGAGAAACAAGCCACGGGTACTGCTCATGCATTCAAGATAATTAGCAGGAAAACAGGTTTTACTTGTAGGCACTGGGGCAGATTTCAGCACAGTGAAAGAAGAGGCGATAAATGTTTTCCAGAATGGAACTAAGGGAGAATTAAAAAAATTATCTGAAGCTTTTGGATGCAATGCTTTAACGGTGAACACTATAGAGATAAATGACCTTTTATGTAGTCGCCCTAGAAAGTGGAGTTCCAGGTGACGGAGTTCCCGGGCGCGACAATATTTGGGGGAAAAGTATAATAAATTCTTTTGCCCAAACCTTAAAAGTTTTTGAAGACAATAAGTTGGTAAGAAGATTCTCGCTACGAAACTAAAGAGCGAGCGTAGGACTAACAAACAGTAAAAATTCTCTGTTTAAGAAAAGGGCAATTATGATGGTGCTAGTTAATTTGAAAACGAAAGAGAAAACTATGGTGTTTTACAAGCAAGAACTGTGCCCAGAAGTCTATGTTGAGAAATCTATAGTCGATGTTCGTAATGGAAATGCAGCAGTACTCATACTGAATGCAAAAGGAGAACACAGAGCGATGGGTAAAAACATGAGAGTACAGTTCTGGAGGTGAAGTTATTATACGATTCATAAAAAACAAAAACCTTAAAGATGCCTTTTATGGACAGGGCAGAAAGAATAAGGCAGCTGAAGGAATTTTATTAAAGGAAAAAGACTGGAATGCGAAAGAAAGATCGCCGATGAATGCAATCTGCGAAAAATATCACGACATATTTATGCTACCTGGAGATAAGCTGCCCTTTACAACATTGATCTAACATTAAATACCCACGGAATTAGATCAACAGCAAATCAACCAGAATTAGTACAGGCTCCCCCATGTACACAAAGACGAGATTAAACAACAAGTATCAAACTTAATACGAGAGGAAGTTATATCTCCAAGCACATCACCGTTGAATTCACCCCTGTTGCTGGTGCTTAAGAAATCGCAGGACGGGAAGAAAAAGTTTAGAAAGTTGGTCG
The DNA here is from genome assembly GCA_937654795.1 of Cistogaster globosa. Lineage (NCBI taxonomy): Eukaryota > Metazoa > Arthropoda > Insecta > Diptera > Tachinidae > Cistogaster > Cistogaster globosa. The sequence continues at coordinate 45,206,813 of OW569407.1, forward strand.
ATTTTCGTAAATGAATGACGTCGTTATTAAGCAGGTCTTCCCTTTTCTCTGAATCGATGAGGAACAGCAGATATTTCACTACTCTAGATCTGAGAGATAAGGAAGAAACGGATTTCATCGCAGACAACGGACATTTTAAATTCAACGAACAGGAGCTCCGGCAACGTTTGAAAGGGTTATGAATACAAAACTGACGGGCCTCCAAGGTTTGGTTTGCTTTGTCTACCTCGATGACATAGACATTTATAGCAAAAATATGGCAGACCAAAAATTAACTAACGTTTTATCTCGCCTGTGTGAAAGCGGCCTTAAATTGAATACGGGAAAGTGTCAGTTCCTGAGGAGAGAAATTGTTTATTGGGGGAATAAGTGTTCAAAGAATGGAGCACTTCCTGATCTCGCTAAAGTAGAAAGTGTAAAGAATCTAACACCTCCTAGAGGTATAAAAGAAATCCAAGCCCTACTAGGGTTAGTCAACTACTACCTACAATTTTTAAAGGGAATGCCAGAGTTGGCGTCATCAATCACCCGCCTTATAAGAAAAAACTGCAAGCTTTTCTGGACAAAGGAGTGCCAAGAAGCCCTTAATAGAAATAAGGAAAGTATCACTAATTCTCCTATTCTAAGTTACTCAAATTGCTTCTAACCTTTTCGTGTAACCACGTATGTTAGCAGCGAAGCACTGGAAGCAGTACTATCGTAAGTAAGGGAAGCAGTTCTATCGCAAGTAAGAAATGGGAACGACCCACCATAACATTCGCAAGCAGGACTTTAAGCGACATCGAAAAAAGGTATTCAACGATTGAGAAGGAAATGTTAGGCATAGTATGGGCGACACACACCTTCCGTTCCTACTTATTAGGTCGGCGTTTTACTGTATTTACGGACCAGCAACCATTGAGGAGGATTGCAAAACTAAGGGACCAAACTTAAAGACTTGCCCTGCTTAGGCACAAATTGTCGGAGTATGAATAAACCATTGTCTACAAGCCGGGAAAAACCAACTTTAATGCTGATTGTAATGGCAAAAACACAATTTTCTTTCAATTTTTTTTGTCCAACTCTCTGTAAATATTTAATATCAGACACATTTGTTTACCTAATAAGTTAAATGAATTAAGTTCCGGACTGATATGCAGTCATTTTGGTTAATCAGGATACTTCTCTACATTGTTTTAAATCGTGCTTCTACCATTCTTTCACAAAAGCTTTACATTTGTTTAATTTTCAGCAGCGTATTTATTATATACATACATATATATGTCACTTATTACACGTAAAAAGGTTGGGAGAGATACCTAATTTCATTAGTCCTATATTTGATTCTCTTCTTCTTTGCCCTTCTAAAGGTGACAAGACGAAAAAGCTTTTATAGATATATTTCTATAAAGTATTACATACATCTACATATGTAAGTTCTTACAAAACTGATCACGCCATGCGAGGCTGAATAAAAAGTTAGAATAAAATGAGGAATTCTTTTACTTCTTTTGGCCATACGATAAGCATCAAGTCAATAATTTAACTTACGTTTAACAAAAAAAAATCTTTGTAACAAAAATTGTTATTTATGTAGTTAAAAAAATTAAGTGAGTGATTTGTTTGAAATATTAATTTACTACCTCTGAGAAACATAAAAAAAGGTGCAAGCTTGGCTCAAATTTGGACTAAAGAAAGTTTCTCTATTCTCCACAGGAGCAGTAAAAATAATGCGTATATTTTACATATATTTACCATCTTGGGACTAAAGGTAATTATTTTTATTAGTTGTAGAATAGAAATGCAGAATTCTATTATTTAGGCAATTTCCAACCACCAACACCTCTCTCGAGTGGCCTTTTTACCTTGTACCATAAATTGGGATTTTATTTACCCATGGGGTCGATAAGTCACTCAAGAGCACGTTTTCACACTCTATAAGAAAACATGGTAGGAAGGGTATAGAGCCCGAGCTTAAACAGCAAAGCTCACGAGGAAAGAAAAATTTATAAAATGTGTTATACTCGTAGTTGAGGAATTTAAGTGGTTTTTATGTTTCTTTCACTACTAGGGCACATAAAGCGCACGTAATTTTTTGTGTTGTACAGCAAGGTCGTAACGGAACAGAAACCCAGCCCATAAATCCAGAACTAGCTAGTTGACCAGTACGTGCGTACCGTTCCTTAACAATTATGAAGCATAGACGATTTTGCTCTAATTGACCACTTTTGATAGGTTGTTGATGTTCTTTTTATCATTACTGCAGTTGCCTTTCCGATGACCAAATTTCTCACAAGTACATATAAGTACAAATGCTTTATTTGTTTTTTTTTTTTTCTTTTAAATATTACACAACCTTTTTTTTTCATAATAAAGTTTTACTAATGCAGAAATTGCTTAATAAATAGAATTATAACGACTCAACAAATTCATAAGTTCATATTATCATCGTCAATGTTTTAGTAGAACTCAGTCATTTTTAAATCGATTTTGATTTTTTTTCTTAATTGGAAAGATTGTGATACAAATAAGTCCCGTTTTAAAAACAGTTTATAAGTTCTAAAATTAAAGGATTTCCCAAGGCAACATATTTACTTACGTGGATTGTGAAATGTAAAGGGCACCACTTTAAAAATAAAAAAGGACTACTTATCACTTTAGCTTTCAATACTACAATGTAATACAAAAGTAAGCGTAAAAATTAAAGGGTGTCCTTATAGGAGGCGTAAAATGATCTATGTTGACCTATATTTTAAAATTTTATAAACAAACGCTTGAAAATAAGACAGAATATCGATAATTATGACCGTTATAATCATAAAAATTATAAATTAAAGGTTGCGCCAATTTTTCATTTAATTTTATAATGTGACGAGTTGTAGACGAACGTTCAAAATTTACAAATAACCTGTATTGCTAGCTCTGCTATAAAAACAAGTATACAAATTAAATTTATAAATTACAGAATGTTTTATTGATGTAATTAAAAAAAAAAAAATTTAAATTAAATTATGATTTCCTCTTTACGAACTTTTAAATTGTAGATAATTTTGTTAAAAATAACTAAATATTTATCTCATAAAAAATCTACTTTGGAGTAGCAAAGGTTTAATATCGATCTTTAATGGAAATTTCTTGTTTGAATAAAGACTATTTGTTAATAATTAAACTTTTGGTAACTTTAGCTAAAATTCTGCAACATTAAGATAAATGAAATCCCACAATTCCCAAAATAAGTACCGAAAATACCAAAATTGCATTTTTTTTTGCTCATAAAGTTCACATTAATCTTTTTAGCAACAAATCGGATTATATATAGCTTTTTTATAGCACTCTTCTGTTTTCGATGCCAGCTTTGGGATTAAAAGACATATGAGGTAAAATCAAAATATCGATGTAAGTTAGGTCAATTTGAAAGACCTTCAATTTCTACAACAAGGATTAGTTCAATACAAAGTTTTGAGCAAACGTATACACATACAGTATTTATATATTTTTTTAAAGAAAATTTGTTTCTATTAATAAAATAAGATTTGTTAGGATAAAATACACGAAATTCAATAGCTTTGGAATTTGTAAGCCGAAAACCTTAAAACTTTAAGTCGGAAGATATAATCTTCTATTTTTTTCCAAGATATTTAAAATTTCGTTCTGTAGCCATAACAAAAAAATTAAAAGAAAATTTGCTGAAAAATGTATCCAATATTTTTAAAAAACTAGACCAGGATATTGCAAAATAAAAATTTATTTTTTTTTATTTTAATTTTAAAATATTTATGATTAAGGACAATTTTATAGGTATCGGCTAGGCTTTCATTAGCATGATTAATTTTTAAAAAATCAGACAAAAATTGAAGAAATGCGTAGCATTAGAAAAATTTTCAGGTGTAAGGTACCCAAATTTGAGGCCACATACCGCCATCCCTAAAAAGTGGATGGTGTCCAGCTTCAAAATTTGCTCGTGTAAAATTTTGGATTATTTTACTTAGCCTGTTGCAAATGGCTGTAGTGTTTCCAAAATATTTTGATTCTACCGACTTATGCACTGGGACATACAGGTTTTTGATAATTTCTACCAGTATATATTTTTGCAAATAGTTGACCTGTTTTTTATATAAATATGTTTTTTTATTATTCTGGCTCAAGGTCGTAATTAATGAAAAACTTTCTTTTTAAATGGAATGTAATAATAATTAATAATAATTTCTACCGTCTGTCTTTAACGATTTAGCAGTTAAAAAATGTAGTTTTTTAGAGTCTATAAAACATTCATTGTTTAAGCATCTGCACACTATAAAATGTTCCCCGTTCTAGTTGTACATCAATATTTTTCAATTTTTTTAGTTTTTATATTTTTGTTAATTTCAGCTTTTAAAGTTAAAACGTATTTAATTTCTTGTTATTGTTTTGGATCTTTCAAATAGAAAAAATATTTTAAAAGAACAGAAATGTGTTTGAAAAAAAAAGAAAAACACACGTGCAGTTCAATACTTCATTTCTTTACATTGATTCGAACGAGCGCGACGGTTTGGCCGGTGTACTTTTATAATTTTACAAAAAAAAAAAAAACGGCGTAAACAGTGATGCAAGAAGTGATTATTACAACGAAATTTATCTTCCTCCATTAGTTTATTAAAAGAATTAAGTAAAGAATGAAAAGCAGATCTTGAGCTGCTTATTTTTCACAAAAAAGGGCGTACTTCTTTTAACTTCTTCGCCAGTTTGTTGTAGGCAATAAAATTAACTATCACTTGGTTCTGTTTATGCGACATGATACTGATATATATACCTTGTAATAGTGACAGTTTTGTGTTTTTTTATTCATTTATTATTCATTCTTGCATCATCCGTACAACATTAAACAAGTGTTATTAAATCCTTAATTTAAATAATCAATTTGAATTGTATGTTAAAGATAAATTAAATGAAATAAAAAGTATCTTGACAAAAAGCAAATATCACCAACGTTAATGGTTCTCTTACGAAACAAACACATAACAACTGGCGAACCGCATTCTTATATGCTACATATAGGAAGTAAGGATAAATCGAATCCACATGGTACTGGGGTGAAGGTAATTTCCGTAAGTACTGGTTGACAAATTACAGACTATATCGACTGACATCGAATACAACATAACGAATACTAACATTATATAATTAATGAAAAATAAAACAAATCATACAACCCAAATGGCAGAAATGGATGAAACATTACAAAAATTGGCTGATACATTAATGCAGTTGCCTGCATGAATGCAACCAGCTGCACCGTCAAACGGCATAAATTTACACCCTCTTGACGAAAACAATGAAACATTCGATTCATATTTACAAAGAATTGAAAACTATCTGGATTTAAAAGGCTGGACAAACGAAAGTGAAGAAGGGGACAAGATCTGTGTAAAAATTCTCCTAAACTGTTTAAGCCCAAAACTTTACCACACACTAATATGTTTAACGGCACCGGACAGCCAAAAATAAAAACCATTTGAAGAATTAATAAATTTACTACGCTCCCATTTGTGCCCTATACCAAGTAAAATTGCAGAACAGTATCAATTTTTTAATCGGGTTCAGCACGAAGGTGAGTCCATCGCAAATTTTCAAGCAGATTTATAAAAGCTGTCAACAAAATGTAACTTCAAATGCGGAAATTGCAATACTTCTACAAATTCAAGTTACTTAAGGTCACAATTTGTCAGAGGCGTTCGCGATAACGACATACAACATAACGACGCTTGCAATAAGATGCTGTAAAGTTTGCAATAGCAATCGAATCCTTCAAATTGGAGAGCAAAGAAGTGCGAAATCAAAAATTACAAGTAAATCAGATGAAAAACAGGTTTAAGGAAATTAAAAACCAAAAACCTTTCCGTAGCATTTTTGACAAATTAAAAGGTTAATGCTTCAAATGTGGTAAAATGAATCATAAAGCCAACAAATGCTCAACAACAATTTAAAGTATATTAAGTGCCATAAGTCCTGGAAAAAATGCGCATAAACAGGCTGATTTATATGTCGTTGATGCGAAGGTCGATTCCCTAATGGGAAGAGAATTCATCAGGAGTATATCGGACCTAAATGTAATCGACGATGTTAGGAATGAGGCTCAATGTAGGGAAGACATTGGTAAAATTATGAATGATTATAAAGAAACGTTAACGGAAACTAGAGGCACTATATTAAATTACAACTTCAAGCTCCAGCCTAAAGAAAGTTTTACACCCAAATTCATACGACATCGGCCAGTACCATATGCCTTAAAAGATGGAATCGAGAAAGAATTAATTCAGCTGGAAAACAATGGAATTATACTAGTGCAATTTTTCCAATGGGGAAAACCAATAGTTTCAGTAGTGAAAAAGAACGGCGACATTTGTATGTACGCCGACTATAAAGTTACAATTGATAATGCCATAAAAGATGATAGTTACCCTATACCTCAATTGAAGATATATTGGATGAGCGGAGGAAAATATTGTATGACCTTAGATTTACATCAGACATATTTACATATGCAGGTCGACGAGGAAACATCAATACTGCAAGCAATAAGCACACATAAAAGAACATACAAGGTAAAAATACTAATGTTCGGTATCAAAGCAGCCCTAAAAACATGGCAAAGGTTGAATTCTATATTGCAAGGTATAGATGGCGTGTCATGTTTTTTTGACGATATTAAGCTACAAGATAGTTCTTATGAAGAATTAATTAACCGTTTTAAACCGGTTTTGCAAAGGTTATAGTTCCATGGATTACATTTGAACAAAGATAAATGCACATTTTTACTCGATCACGTTACATACTTGGGGTATCACATTGATAAATTTGGCATCAAACTAATGAATGATAAAGTTCAAAGCATTCAGAGGTGCACGAGGCCAACCAACGTATCGGAAACAAGGGTCTATTTGGTAAACTATTACCATGATTTTCTTCTTCTGGTCAGGCGGTTGCAGGTCATCAGATTGTGATAAAATATTCAATGAAATTAAACGTGAGATTACCAGTGCAAAAGTATTGATACCATTTGATGACAAACCGCCACTTTTTCTGGCAACAGACGCATCATCACATGGGCTATGAGCCGTAATATGACATATAGATAACAAAAAATTAAGAAATACCTAAAGCCTTCGCCTCACGATGGCTACTACAAGCCGAAAAAAATTACTCGCAAATTGACAAAGAGGCCACCGCAATTTTATGGATCAAATGGAAACATTTCCAGTTACACAAAAAAAAAGCTATGCCCGGTGGAGGGAAATCTATAGGGACATCGAGGCCATGTGAAAAGCATGCTGTAACTGCTGTAAAAATAAAAGCAACCCACCGAAAGAAATGACACATCTGTGGGAGTACCCAACAGGCCCCTGGCAGAGGGTACACGATGATTACGTTGGACCCTTTATGTAAACGTATTTACTAGTTGCAGTCTACGCGTATACAAAGTGGGTAGAAGCCATACCAACACACACAATCAGCTTTACAAAAATGGTTAAGATACTTCGCGAAATGTTTTCAAGATTTGGTCTTCTTCTCGTTTCAGACAATGGCACAAATTTTACAGTACAAGAGTTTCAAAACTTCTTCAAGTCGAACGGCATCCGCCAAAAATTTTGTCCCCCTTTTCATCCTGCCTCAAATGGTCAGGCGGAAAAATACGTGGCAACAGTTAAAGCGGGGTTGCGAACAATGCTTAACGAGATTAGTGACGTTGACGATAAACTATGCAATTTTTTAACAGGATTGTCCCCTGCGGAACTTATGTTCAAAGAAACAACCAGAACAAGAATTGACCTAATCAAAAGTGATGTAGCACACCGAATAAGCTACAACCAAAAAACGATAAAGAACCTGGACAGTTTTCATAAGGTAAGTAAGTGAGTGAGTGCAAGTACGATTATACAGAAATAAAACTTGCAAATGGAAATTCGAGAGGATACTTCAGAAGATATGAAGCCGAGGTTCTGATCGATGACAAGAAACATCGACGCCATGTCGATTAAATAAGAAGTTCGGACTGCCAAGTATCTAACCAAAAAAAAAATTACGACTTCGAAACAGAAAATAAGCTCCGAGATGGAAAAACGACTGAACAAGACATTGAATTGCGTACTGACGTACAAAATACAGATGCAATACTGGATTTACCAGCTATCACGCACACCATACGAGAGCAGAAGACACCTTCAGGATTGGCCACACCATCGCCGTCAAAAGTGCCATCTGTCTCGTCACCAGAACTTGTTTTGGCACCATCACAAGACAACTACAACAAGCAACAAAGCTCATCCAACCTAACAAGATCAAGTAGAACAAGAAAAGCACCAAAGCGCGTACATTTGAAAAATAATTCTTCTTAATAAAAGTTAAATTAAAAATGAACCAGAGCCGAAAAAGTAAAACTTTAATTGATTTATGAAGATCACTGGCTTAACCCCTGGCTGGGACTAAATTTAAAAAATAATACTAGAAAATATTAATAAAACTCAAGCTCAGGTTACTTCTAACATTCCATAAATTAATATAGGTGCTATACCTAAAACCGCGAATAAGAAAGGTAGGAAAGCTAAAATCAATGTGTTAGAATGGTCTGGGAAAACAAACCGTACATCTAATGAAGGTAGTCACGACAAAAACAGAATAAAGTCATTGGACGAAATGCTAAATATTTCACAATCAAAAATATCCCAAGATATACAGAATAACCAAAATATAAGCGATCAGTCAATACAATTTCTTATTAATGAGGCAATACGGCAACGATTGGTCAATATGAATTTAAATCAAAATTTGAATGAATTAAATAATAATATTTCAAGTAACAATTATGGAAACCGTAACAGCATTGGGAGCATTAATAGAAATAACTTGGGGTGTTTTCCTAGAAATATTTCCTCGAAAATATTTGAAAATTAAAAAAACGGGGATTAGTTTTTTTTTATTAATGGGGTTTTATTATTTAATTTTTTTGTTGGAGTTTTTTTTTTTCTTTAATATGTACGTACCGTACGCTTCGGGCTTACAAAAGAAAGTAAGTATATACAAATAAAATACATAACAATTATGCGCCAACAACTTAACGACTACTGTGTAGAAACGTCAGCTGAACAATAATGTATGCGCGTAAACATCCCGCCCCCCTTGCAGTACTGCAACAAGGGTGGCTAAGGATAAAGCACGTTAAGTTATCACACGAAAACAGCGTAAATAAAAAGCACAAGTTCTTTTATCAAAAATAAATTCATTTGTGTTTTTTTTTTAATTCATGTGGAAATTAAAATAAGATTGATAAAAAAAGAAAACGTGCTATGGAAATTTCAGACGATACGTCCTGACATTACGTTAATAACAATGGTTGCTGGCTGGTTGGTCCCAGAGTACTGCCGGTGTTGTTGCTGTGGTAGTTGTTGGGATGGTTGTTGTTGTTGGTATGGTTGTTGTTGGTGGTGGCAGCATTGATGTGTGGGTTGTCCGCTTACTTTGGCGGCATGCTTTCGACGTCTACGCCTTCCCTTTTTCGCCTAACGGGTATCAGAGCTGCCGCTGGGATGCGTTGAGGTCCTGTTCTGGCGGGGGTTAGCTTTCCTTTTATGCCTGTGAAGGAGTGTATTGTGCTCCGCTTTGCACTCCAAACACCGCTCACGACTCATACACTTGTCTTTCATATGAGAGTGCGCGAGACAGTTAAAGCAGTAGCGAAACTTCTTGACTGTTTCCCATCGCTCCCCCACAGGCATTTTGCGAAACTTCTTACATTTCCTCAACGCTTACTCGCTCTTACAAATGCGGCAGTCCCGTAAAATTTCGCCGCGTGGAGACTTAACCTCTGTGGTTGGACCTTCCACCGGCTTGCGGTGTACTTCAAGGCAACGTGATGCAGTTGACATTTTGCTAGAGTAAAAAGAGAGACAGAATTAGCAGGTTTCATAACTAGGCAAGAGAACGAGCTTCACAATAGCCCGAGTAAAAGTGCCGGAAGCTGTTCTCACGTCCGCAGTGCGGACTTTCGAGTCATGCCCTAAGTGTGCCTTCTCTATTCGACCTAGTCGGTACTCATTTGGTGGTAAATTGTCCTGTCGAATAACTACTAAGTCTCCTACTTCAAAGTCCCTTTGAGGAAACTTCCACTTCACCCTACGGTGTAGTTCTTTGAGATATTCCTCTTTCCACCTGTGTGCGAAATAGTGCTGCAGAACTTTGAGCTTTTGCCATCTATTGGCTACACTCAATTTTAGATCGGATTGATCGGGTTCAGGAGGTGTTAGCAGCGGTGCTCCTGGTTTTAACGGGACTAAGTCAGAGGGGTTTTCTGACATTGCAGTCAGCGGTTTTGAATTCAGGCATGCTTCTATACGAGTTAACATTGTCGTAAACTCCTCAAATGTAAATTTCTGAACTCAAGAAATTTTCCGTAAATGAGTCTTCACACTCTTTACGCCAGCTTCTCATAAGCCACCCATGTGAGGAGCTTCAGGGGGTATAAAATGCCATTCAACGAGCTGAACACTATTTCGCACAAGAATCTTTCTTCTAAGTTCAGATAAAAATTGCTTCTGATCAACCTTTATTAAGTTAGACGGTCCAACAAATGCAGTGCCGTTATCTGAGTATAAATGGGCAGGACAGCCACGATGAGAGAAAAAACTGGCAAAAGCTGCAAGAAACGTTTTTGTCGACATATCACCTGTTGCTTCTAAATGAATAGCCTTGGTTGCAAAGCAAACAAAAACGAGAACATAACCTTTGGTAACTCGGCAACCGCGACCAATGTATGACTTTCTAGGATACCGCTCATCATATGTCAGTCCGTATGATCAAGCCAGTATGCTATTGATTCTGACAAAGCCATTGGAGTCGATAAATGGGTTTAACGTTAGTAGATTGCTCTTTGAAGAAACGGGAATGCCTCTAGACAGTTGTTTATATTCAGGTATGCAATTCCGCTGACATAATAGAATTAAACGATCTCGAGTGAAGTTCACTTCCGCTTGAGTTAAATCTAAGTTATTGTACAAGCATTTTCGGGTTCTCAAATACTGTTAACACCTGAACCAATACGAAATTATTATCGTTGCACGGGGTAAATCTGAAAAGCGTTCAAGTATGTCATACGGATGTTCAACCTGAGCAGAAAATGATTGAACTTCTAAATGTTGATGATCAATGGGTGCCTGTCGTGGCCAACACTCTCAAAATTGTTTTAACCAGGTAGGCCCATGCCACCATAAGGAATTATTGACTAAGTCTCGAGCGAGGGTTTCACGACTTGCCAAATCGGCGGGGTTGTCCTTAGAGTATACATGAGGCCAAATCTCATTACCAACTTTACTCAAAATTAAGGCTACTCTATTTTTTACAAAGGTTGGCTAATGGCAAGGGGGTTTTTTGAGCCAAGATAAAACAATAGTGGAATCTGTCCACAAAAAAATCTTTCTCTTGTCTAGATTTAATTGACTGCATAACGATTCTACCATGTTCGCCATCAAAGCCGCTCCACATAATTCTAAACGGGGTAATGTTTCAGTTTTCACAGGAGCTACCTTCGTTTTTGAAGCAAGTAAGTGCACCGTGATTTCTACAGAAGAAATGTTTCGTAAGTAAAGAGCTGAATCATATGCCTTTTCCGAGTCGTCACAAAATGCATGAAGTTCAATTTCATTTTCAGGTAGAAAATTAACCCGTCTTGGAATATTAATTTTGTCTATATAAGGGTAATCGTTTAAAGATGATCGCCATTGCATAAGGGTTAAGCGTTTTAAACTTTCGTCCCAATCTGTCTTGTCTATCCAAATTTGTTGCATTATAATTTTTGCTACAATAATTTTTGGAGAGAGCCAACCGGCAGGGTCAAACAACCGTGCTATTTCAGACAAGACAGCACTTTTCGTGACAAGATCCCGGCGTTGCTGCGAAACGAGTTTAAAATAGAAGCTATCACTTGTAACATTCCACCACAAGCCGAGGGTTTTTGTGTTTCGGGCATTCGAAAACTTTAAGAAGATTCTCATTGGGTAAATCTTTTAAGGCGTAAATGATTGGCCGTCCATTTCCGGAAAACAAAACCGGCCGAGCCAAGAACTTTGGTTAGTTCATTACGTCTCTTAAGAGCGTCATCTAGCTCATAAGAGCCAGCTAGTACGTCATCAACATACATTTGGTTTTTCAAAATTTCAGATGCCGCAGGACTTCGGGTTTCACAATCATCTGCTAATTGTAAAAGAATACGAATAGCTAAATATGGCGCGCAATTCACTCCGAATGTGATCGTAATCAGCTCATAGTCCATAACTTCAGATTCGGGGTTTTCACGCAACAATACTCGTTGATATTGGGTCTGATCGGGGCGTACTAATATCTGGCGATACATTTTCTCAATATCCGCATTAAAAATATAATGAAAGAGCCGCCATCGCAAAATCAAAATGGTAAGATCTGCTTGTAAAACAGGTCCGGCGTATAATACATTATTGAGGCTTACACCTTTAGAAGACGGGTTTGAAGCATTAAATACCACACGGAGTTTGGTGGTAACACTGTCTGGTTTAAAAACAGCATGGGTGGGTAAATAATAATAATTGGTCCCATCTCAAAATATTCGCTAATCACCTTATCATATTGCGATTTTATTGCGGGGTCTTTTCCAAGTCAAGTTTCGTTTCGCATAAACTGAATTAAGGCGTTAGTTCTAGAATCTCGTAATAATAATTCATTTTAAAACTCGCGACGAAATGGGAGCGATACTACAAAGCGACCATCGGGGTTTCTATATGTGATATTACGGTAAAGCTTTTCACAATATTTTTCGTCATCGGAAAGTCGGGTACTTTGTGGAACTTCTTCAAGTTCCCAAAATCGAGCAAGTTGAGTATTTAACTCGGCATGGGTGCAAACTGATGCTATGGTGGAAAGTGGTTCCGATCTGAAAGCTTCACCCGTAACTATCCAACCCAAAACGGTTCTTTGGGCAATCAGGTTGCCATTCGGATGTATTTTGACATCCGAGGTAAGAATTTTTGGATATACATTTCCTCCAAAAAGTATCTCCATACGGGTACACATGACATCAATTATTTTAATTTCGGGAAAACTTGACGTTACGATATCAGTTATATTACACGAGGGCAATCGACCGGTGATTTTTCAACAACATAAGCGCAAATCTTTAGCCTAAAACCGGGATCGATCGGTGATCCGACTGTTAAAACCCACATAGTTGAAGATTTACCAGCTAAGCAATCCATCATGCCAGTGACATTTGTCGATGGCACAGAAAATGTCGGAATAGCATGTTCCCTTTGTAACCTCCTTGAGATAAAGGTACCTTGTGAACCGGGGTTAACCAACGCTCTTGCTTCACATCTAATATCATTAATATGAATAATGCAAATAGTTGAGCCCAAAAGCACCGTTGAGCTACGGCTTGATTTTAGATGTGCAGAGTAAGTTTGCAGATTATGAGTCATTGAGGATGTTGAATGGTTAAAATTAAGAGGGGGTTGCAATTGGTTGCTAGCTGATTTCTGTGGGTTTGAGGATGAAGCAGCCACATCAGAAGCTAAAACGAGCGGGGGTGAATTATTAGACGATTTATTTGACCTTAAGTCTCTGTAAAGCAAAGAGTGATGCTTCTGCTTACATAATGTGCAAACATTGCTCTTACATTGCCGAAATTCATGAGAGGTTGCCCGACAGTTTGAACAACATCTTAGTATTTTGACGGTCGACATTCTTTCTTCAACAATTTGACTTAGAAAACTCGGGCAAAGTCTCAGCGGGTGAGAGCCTTGGCAAAGAAAACAGCGACAAACTGTTGGGGTTGTGCCATTTTTTGTCGCAAAACTTTGAATTTTTCTAGTGTCAAAGGAAAATTATAACCTTTTCGCGCAATGACAGTGCTAACGTTCTTGTCCGGGTTTTGAACAGGGCTGGAGTGCAACTGCCTTATATCAGAAATTGATTCAAGTGTGTTAAAATGGGCTGTTAAGAATGCATCCATGTCCTTCCATTCAGGGGTTTTTTGGCATGATTTTTTAGACTGCTCCCACAGACTCAACGTATTCTCGGGTAGTTTTGTAGCACAAATATACACTAACATTACGTGATAAAATATTTCTGGGGTTACTTCTAGCAAAGACGTATTTGTTATATAATCGCTTATTGTTCGTTTTAGATTCTTTGTATTTGAACTTGATTCCTGAGTAATGGGCTTAATACTCAAAAGGGTGCGGAGCTGTTCATTTATAAGGTCACTTGTGTTCTCATTAGTGTCCACCAATTTTTTCCATGAAATTTCATAGCCATCATTGGTTAGAGGTACAGTTTGTATGACATCATGGGCATCTTTTGCAGTTTTTTGCAACAAATAGTACAATTTTTGTACTGGGGTCAAACGGGGATCATCGCCATACAAAGCAGAGAACATATCGCGAAAGGATGGCCAACTTTTATAACCACCGTAGAAAACTGGGGTATAACAAGGGGATAAATTAACCATTGGCATTGAATGGATCGCCAGATCCATTGACCTTACTGCCCTAGTAGCCGTTTTTAAACGGTCTAGCTGAGCCGTTATCAGCGAGATCCCACGGGTGTAGGTACTATAAGATGCCATATATTTCTCTTTTATCTCTACAATCTGAATGCCTTTCACTTTATCTGCCTCAACTAACAATGAATCGTAAGTTGACCGAACAGCTTCCAATAAACGATTTATTTCCTTCTCATGGCTACTTAACGAACCAATTTGGTGGTCCCCCATAGGTATACTGGCAATATACGCCTCAAATTCACCCAAACGATCGGCATTTCGGATTAAAGTAGCCATGTCCATTCTTGATCTTAGGTGATAACGATAAATCCTTAAGAAAATGTAAAATATATGAATCTACCACAAAATATTTAAAAATGGGCTGAAGCTATCACGTAATAAGGGTTAAACTCACAAATCAAACAAATTTTTAATTTCAAATGAACACTATCTTCAAAATGGATCAAAATCTCAACGCAAAAGTTCAAAAAATTGGTTTTGTTCGATTGTATACTGGGTACAATTAAATTATAAAAAATATACACAAAAAAGTAACTTTACACCTGGTTTTTTATTTTTTCTAATGAGTAGCTATTTAAATTTTGCACTTTCAAAAGGAATTTAAGAGTTGAATAAACTAATAAGAAGCAAAAAATAATGGCCCATATTCATAGTCATATACTAAAGTCGACTCTTGCTAAAGTATACTCTAAACTAAAAAGCTCTTATTATATTTTTTGCTTTCATAGTCGAAAATAAAGCATACTTTATGTCGAATAGATTTTAACTGGGTGTCAACTTAAGTTTGATAAATGTTTTCATACAATTTCTAATCAAACATTAGAAAAAAGTAACCCTGTTGTTATTTTGTTCACTTTGGTTTAAAAATCAAATAAAGAGTATTGTGTTCTTAAGCCAAATAAAATAATTATGGAAAAATGAGTTAAAAACAGCTTTAGCTATTTTTAAATTTAGAGTTGACTTCAACGCCAAAAATATATTTTTAAATGTCTATGAATGAGTTAGTGTCGACTCTAAAGTAAAACCGACTTTAGCTCCCTAAAAGTAGACTTTATTTTAACTATGAATATGGGCCAATGTAAAATCACTTTATTAATTTATTAGTACTGCTGCCAAATAAACAAGGGTACTCACTTTCATTAAACGATTATTTTTATGCAGTTTAATAATCTTTATTTATTTATAATTCGTTTAAAAATGCAAAAAACTATTATATTTGTGAAATAAGAGTAAACAAATAATTTAAAATAGTAAAAATATTCACTTTATAAATTATAAGATTTTCGCCCGTTTATTTGTTAGCAGAGGAAAAAAATTTGTATTGCTCGTTTTCTGCTTTATGTAAAAGTAATTTAATTTTTATTTTCAATTTGATTAAAAATAAAAATACAATTTACAAAATTATTTTAATTACAAATGTAACAAGTGGAAGAACAAGTAATTATTAAACAAACAACATTATTTTTAACACTTCCACTTTTGTTTTACTGATTATTTATCATTTTACATTAGTAATATTTAATAATTTCTTTATTCGATTAAATAGTTGCTTCTGTAGTGGTTTTGTAAATATATCGGCTAACTGTTCTGTCGTTGACACATATTGTAACAGAAACCCCTTTCTTTCGTATACTTCGCGAATGAAATGAAATTTTACTTCTATGTGCTTAGTTCTCTTGTGAAACTGCGGATTTTTAACGAGTTTGATGGCACTTTGGTTATCTAAATGCAAAATAGGAAGTTCTTTCCTTTTACCCAATAAATCGTTTAACAATCGCTAAATCAGTTCCTTTACGCTTTCACATGCGGCCACGTACTCTGCTTCTGTAGTCGAAAGAGCTATTGTTTGCTGTTTTCTCGACATCCAAGAAACCGTACCACCTGATAACATCAAAACGTAACCGCTTGTTGAATGTCTAGTTTCAGAATCGCCAGCATAATCAGAATCAGAATAACAATCAATATTAAACTTATCAGTCTTAAATATTTTAGAATTCGTTTTACTCCTACAATATGTTCTTCATTAAAGGAATCCAAAAAACGACTTGCATACGATACTGCAAAAGACATATCGGGTCTTGTGGCTATAGCTAAGTACATTAAGGATCCTACTGCTTCCCTGTATGGAAACTTAACTTCGTGTGATGTTGAATTAGCTTTCTGAATATACTCAGCTGGTGTACTTACTGGTCTGGATTCTTGCATGTTGAATTTCTGCAATATTTTCTTTAAATATGAAGTTTGAGAAACTATTATTCTATTTGGTTTTTTGGTTATTTCCATGCCAAGGTAAAATATTGAATTAAATTCTTTTACGTCAAATTCACGTCTTAGAAAATTAATAAATTCTTTTGCAGTTTCCTTCGATTCTGATGCAATTATACCGTCATCAATATATATAGCCAATATAATTTTCTTTTCATTTATCTTGCTAACAAAAACACACGAATCTGCACAACTCACTTTAAAATTATATTTTTCTATCGTATCTGTGAACTTTTTATTCCAACACCTAGAGGCCTGCTTTAGTCCATAAAGACTTTTATTTAGTTTGCAGACATTGCTACTACCATCAGTATACCCAGTTGGCTGATGCATAAATATCTCTTCCTCTAACTCTCCATATAGAAAAGCTGTTTTTATATCAAACTGAGTTAGGAAAAAATTAAGAGATGCACTCAAGGCTAATATTGTTCTAATGGAAGTAAATTTTGCCACCGGACTAAAAGTCTGCTCATAATCTATTCCTTGTTTTTGAGTAAAACCGCGAACCACTAATCTTGCTTTATAACGCTCTATTTCAACCATTTGATTTCTTTTAATTTTATACACCCATTTATTAGATATTGCCTTCTTCCCTTTTGGCAATTTTGTAAGATTCCAAGTACCATTAGTTAATAGAGATTTGTATTACTCATCCATGGCAGCCATCCACTGTGTTCTAAAACTACTTTTTAATGCTTCTTGATAACTTTGTGGTTCTTCATAATCCGCTACCAATGCACAATTAAAATTATTTATGAACTCATTTTGTTTTTTAGATCTTAAATTATAACGGTTGACTGGAGTATGGTGGGTATTATATCTTTCAGTATTTTCAATAGAATTACCTGGTGTTTCAGACCCAGTGAAATCTTCTGATTCATCAACAATATCATTTTCTGCATCCTCGAATTCATCATTTGAGTCCAATTTCGGTAATACTATGGGCTCACTGTTAGCTGTAGGTCTATTTTCTTCGTCAGTGTGTGCGTTTACTGGAACTAGTACCACCTAAATAATTTCTCTTATTATAACATTTCTCGAAACTACTATTCTTTTTTCTTTTGGTATCCATATGCGATAACCTTTACAGTTTTCTTGATAGCCTACAAAATGATTTAACTTTCATCGGCCCGCATAGATCTGCGTGCACTAGCTCTCCAACTTCTTTTGCTCTGTTGGTACTTACTGCGAACGACATTCTATGTTGCTTACCCATTATACATCCTTCACAAAAGAAATCATCACAAGAATATTTTATATTTTGATTCGTTAAGACTTTTTAATATGTTCTTTATCTTGATGACACATTCTTCCATGCCATGTTCGCAAGGAATCGACTTCTACCGCAACATTTAAATTTGTAGTATCTTCTTCCACTTGTATTAGCAGCTTAAAAAGTTTAGAATTTTTTCTTAAACCTTTAAGATACACCTTACCATTATACTTAAAACACATTCACTTTCATTTGCCTCCAGAGAATAGCCCTTGTCTAAGCATGCATTTGTAGAAAAAAGATTTAATTTGATGCATGGGACATAAAGTACATTTGAAAGAAATTTTGAATTCCAAGCCTTTCCATCATAAGCTTTAATAAAAATGTCTCCCATACCAATTGCAGGAATAACTTCCCCGTTGCCAACCCGAATACTTATAGGAGTCTTAAACTCAACGTAGTTTTTAAACCACTGTTTCTTACTAGACATATGATCGCTAGCTCCAGAATCAGCAAACCAAGAATCTTCCTCAGAAGTAGACACAAATAAGTGTTCACTAATGAAAGCTTCACCACTGCGTTTATGGTTTTTATTTGGACAGTCACGCTTCCAATGGCCAAATTTCTTGCAAATGAAACATTTAGCTCTAGAACTCTTATTAGTTTGAGTCTGTTGCCTGTTGGTCTTCTTATCATGCTTGGCAACAAATGCTTCAGATTTAAATGGTTGAATACAAAGCCTTGTCTCCTCCATACATAATCTTGATGTTAAATTTTTTAATGTTCTCTCTTTCTTATCAGTAGCTTCCCATGAAGAAAAAAAAATGTTTATATTCATCAAGCAAGGTCATCAAATTTTTTGTTATCAACATGTTATCTGATATCTTTTCACCAAGATCCTCCAACTGATTGGCTAACTTCTGTAACTTAGAAATGTGAACCGATATTGTATCCTGAGGGTCTTTCTGATACGAAAAAAAATTGTTGTTGTAGTAAATGAATTGATGTTTCTGACTTCTACTCATATACGTTTTCAAGAATAGACCACATATCAGCTGCTGTGTTGCAATTCATAATGTGAAGCATTGGTTCTTCAGCCATAGATACTACCAACATTCTTTGAGCTTTTGCATCCAAGGAAATCCATTTATTTATCTCCGCGATATCTTGTTCAGGCTTCTTTGTGACTCCATCTACTATATCCCAAAGGTTACTAGCGCGTAGTACCACCTTTACCTGGAATTTCCACAAAGTCCAGCCTTCCGATCCTTCCAGTTTAGATATCTTGAAATCCTCCATTTGTAACAGCAATAAGCTTCTTACCAAACAATTTTACAAATTCACAATGTAGATTTTTCTTCAGTTATTGATCTGGGCCCATAACCTGTTAGTAATTTAAGTAATTTAATTTTTATTTTCAATTTGATTAAAAATAAAAATACAATTTACAAAATTATTTTAATTACAAATGTAACAAGTGTTTTTAAGAACAAGTGGAAGAACAAATAATTATTATACAAACAACATTATTTTTAACATTATTTGTAAAATTATAAATTTGCAGCACTAATGTTTGTTGGGTGTAAAAATATATGAACAAGAGAAAAGAAAAAAACAACCAACAGAATATACTGAGTGACTATGAAAAAAAAGGGGGTTGTTTTTGTAAACACAATATCACTCTCACAATATCACTGAGTAAATAATAGACTTTATTTCTTTGTTGTTTTATTTAAAATTTTAAAAACACACAAAAATAACGAGTAAAATTATTAATTTTTATTCTCATTTGTGCTGTATTCAATGTAACTAGCACAGTTGGGTAAAAATGTATGAATAATAAAGCTTTTTGTTAACAGAGGAGTTACCAGAGAATAAATAAGCACGAATCAAATAAACAGCAAAAAACCACTTTAAAAAGTGAATATATAAAATGAATATTACTTTGAAACAAAAGTAATAAGAGTTTACAAAAATAAATTTACTTTTTAAACATAGTATACTAAGAGTTAACCACTTTTTTTTACTTTTTGGACCACTCGCGATTTAAATAAATTAAGGGTGGGAATTAACACAAACAACAGCACAATTGTGTTTTGCCGGCGGCAAATGAAAATAAACACAGATGTTTGTTTTTGTGATTTTTTACACTTGCTGGTTATTTTGTCTCTTTTTTTAACACAAATCACTCTTGTATATATTTTTTAAAATTTAATAAAAAGCACAAAACGTACCTTATTTCTACGGTTTTTGTAAATGAAAAATAAATAAAAATGGCTGGATGGATGAAAATCCACGGGGAATCTGAAAATAAAAATATTTTCTTGAAAATATTCGGGGGTTTCTATCCGGTTCGAAAGGACCAAAAAATATTTTTCTAGAAATATTTCCTCGAAAATATTTGAAAAATAAAAAAACGGGGATTAGTTTTTTTCAATAATGGGGTTTTCTTATTTAGTTTTTTTGTTTGGGGTTTTTTTTTTCTTTAATATGTACGTACCGTACGCTTCGGGTTTACAAAAGAAAGTAAGTATATACAAATAAAATACATAACAATTATGCGCCAACAACTTAATGACTACTGTGTAGAAACGTCAGCTGAACAATAATGCAAGACGTTCACACTATGCTCGTAAGCATAGGGTATAATCGTAATGGTGGAAATCCTAATTTTTCTTTGAATTGAACTCCGGATAAAATATATTTAATTATATCAGGTTGGCATTTGAAATCTAGTGCTCAAGAGAAAAATGGTATAACTGTCGATAATTTTATTTACCGGGTCCAGTCGTTAACTCTTCAAAGTTTACGAGGAGATTTTGACACCCTTTTTCAACACATACATCTTTTATTTAGCGACAAGGCCACTGAATGGTTTTGGCGTTTTCCAATACGGTGAATAAAGTAAACTGGGAAGTCCTATGCAGAGAGCTTAGACTTAGATTTAGAGACCGACTAACTGACTTTGACTTTCGACAGCAAATAAGAGGAAGAACACAAAGAAATAGAGAAAAGTTTAATTCTTATTATGAGGCCATTCTGCATTTGACAGATCGTTTACAAACTCCTATAAACTCAGATGACTTAATTGAAATTTTAAAACGTAATTTACGACCAGAAGTTAGAAAGGAAATTTTACATTTTAATATCAATTCGATTTCAGCTCTACGAGGTTTTGTTAGAAAACACGAAATTCTTGAAGAAGCGCTTAGTAAGTATAGAACAAACAGAACGTATATACCGCATAAAAGTGTATCGGAACTAGAAGTAGACTCTTCCGAAAATAGGGAAATCTTAGCTATTGATAAAACAAACGATATTATTTGCTGGAATTGTTCGGAAAGCAGCCATAGATTTGACGATTGTTTTGGGGAGAGAAAAGTGTTTTGTTACGGTAGTGGTGCGCCAAATATCTTTAAGCCAAACTGTACTAATTAAAATAAGTTTCCAAAAAAAAACTCTTCCAACCCTTCGTTGAGGGGAAAATCTCAATTCAGAGGAACTCAAATGTATGTTCGGCTGAGTGCCAAACAAATCCAACTCAAAATAATATAGAAGAAAGAAAAAAAATCAAGCACAATCTGGCACCTACTTATTTAAAACCATATCATTTTAGATTAAAAGAATATAATGAAGCAAAAGTAAGGATATATAATGAAGCTATATATAGCGAAAGTATTATCAGAAATGTGGAACGGTCCACAAAAAAAAAAAAAAAAATTGAGACAATTTTGGAAAAATTTAATTCACAATAGAAAAATTTTGTGTTCAGCTATAGTTTTAGATAAAAGTAATTATGACTTGAGACCATTTGCAACTATAAGAATATTTAATGAGGACAACGTAGGTATGATCGATACAGGAGCAACCGTATCTTGCATCGCGTCTAAGAATACCCAAGAATTTATTAATAATAATAAATATCCTTTTTAAAAATTTAAGATATTCCTTAGGACTGCTGACGGCCGACAACACCTTACCGTCGGTAGTGTAGAAACAAGCGTTGGATTTAGAGGAAACTTTAAAAGGATAAAATTTCTGATTATACCTAGTTTGAGTCAAAATTTGCATTTAGGCATAGATTTTGTAATAGCATTTGGTTTAGCTCATGATTTGATATATCTGAATTAAAGCTAACGTCGCCTAGGAAGGAAAATACTGATAGTGAAACTCATGATTTGTCTGAAATGGAAAAATTCCAATTGAATGAAGCCATTGCTGCTTTTCCCTCATACTCGTAAACAGGCCTGGAAAGAACTTCTTTAGTTTCCCATGTAATTGCTACAGCTGATAGATAGCCCATAAAACAAAGACATTTTGCAGTATCGCCAGCCATTGAAAATTTATTATATAAGGAGGTAGATAGAATGATTCAGTTAGGGGTAATCGAAGAATCCCAAAGTCCTTGGTCCTCGCAGGTGGCACTGGTGCGCAAGCCTGGAAAGATGCGTTTGTGTTTAGACGCAAGGAAACTTAATAACGTGACAGTGAAGGATGCCTATCCCTTTCCAATAATCGATGGAATCCTCAGTAGGCTTCCAAAGGCAAGATTCATTACAAGTCTTGACCTAAAGGATGCCTTTTAGCAAATTCCATTAGATGAGGGGTCAAGGGAGAAGAACGCCTTTACTGTTCCTGGTCTTCCGTTATATTATTTCGTCACCATGCCCTTTGGATTGTGCAACGCTCCGCAGACGATGTCCAGGCTGATGGATAAGGTCAATTCTACTCACTTAAGGAATAAAGTATTTATATATTAGATGATTTATTGCTAATAACTGAAACATTCGACGAGCACATCCTACTTCTGTACGAAGTCGCCTTCTATTTAAGAAGAGCGCAACTGACCATAAACATTGAAAAAAGCAAGCTCGTTCTAAAACAAGTAAAATACTTAGGCCATAATATTGGGCACGGTACTATAAAAACCGACCCGGAAAAAGTACAGGCAATTAGGGATTATCCGCTACCGAAATCTGTGCGTCAATTACGGCGATTTTTAGGAATTTGTGGGTCACAATTTTGAGGTAGTAACAGATCACGCCTCTTTGATATGGCTTATGAGTTAGAGCGATCTAAATGGTAGACTAGCAAGATGGGCTTTGCAGCTACAAGGCTTCGATTTTAAAATACGTCACAGAAAAGGCAGTCAAAATATAGTCCCAGACTCCTTGTCGAGAATGTTTGCTGAGAATAATGAAGATAATTTGTTGAGAAAAATTTTTAAAATTTTTGAGAATGAAATAAAAAACTCCGCGGATATTGATTTTAAATCACTAGAATTTAAGTCTCAAGAATATTTACCTGATATTCGAATAGAAAATGGTTTTATACATAAAAAAAGTCGAATACTCTACTGGCGACAACGTTCAAGAACAAATGGCTTGGAAACTTTGGATTCCATTATCCTTGACGCAGGATTGAATAAAAAGGGCTTATGATCACCCACTTTGTGCTCATGGAGGCGCAGGCAAAACTTTAAGACCGTTAAAAACATTTTTCTTTTGGCCCCAAATGAACAAACATGTTGCTGATTATGTAAGAACTTGTGAAGTATGTAACAAACTAAGGCAGCAAACCAAATTTAACGACCACCTATGGGTAAACCAAATACCTCCGCTCGAGTTTTTCAGAAACCGTATTGTGACTAATTAGGCTCTTATCCCAGATCATCATTAGGTAACACTGGAATAATAATTGTACTAGATCATATGTCGAAATTCCACTTCTTGGAACCAATTAAAAAGTTTACTATTCGGCGTTCCCGGGTCAATCACGACGGATAATGGGGTGCAATTTAAATAAAATTTGTTTAGTAATTTTCTTAAGGAGTTTTCCATAATGTCACAGCCATTTACTCACCACAAGCCAACGCTAGTGAGCGTGTAAACCGATCGGTTTTAGCCGCTACACGCGCTTATGTCAAACCATCTCAGAAAAACTGGGATGAAAACCTTACTGCCAGTAGCTGTGCACTTAGAAGTTCGGTACACGTAAGCACTAGATTTTTCCCCTATTTTATTTTATTTGGACAGAATATTTTTCAAAATGGGCAGTCATACAAGTTGCTGCGATCACTAGACTTATTAGAAGATCCTAGCATGAATTTAAGAATAGATGAAAAATTGGAGCTAATCAGACAAAAAGCACAGGAAAATAAACGAAAATCGTATGAGACAAATGTTAAGACGTATAACCTACGATCTCGCTTAGATCAGTTTGATCCTGGTCAAACAGTGAATAGACGAAATTTTGCACAGTCTAAATCAATAGATCACTTTAATAGTAAATTAGCGAATCAATTTCTAAAGGCCAAAGCAGTTGCCTAACATGGAACAAGCTATTATGAATTGCAAGATATGTCAGAGAAGAACCTCGGCAAATTTCATGCAAAAGACATTCGAATCTGACTTCAGCTTCTATCTCATTATTTAAATAAAAAATTCATCAGAATCTGTTTCATGCAAAAGACATTCGAATCTGACTTCAGCTTCTGTCTCATTATTTAAATAAAAAATTCATCAGAATCTGTTTTGTAATGTGCAGAAACACAATTTTATTTAAATTTTTTGTTTGTCCATATCTCTATAAATATTAGTTATCAGACACATTTGTTTACCTAATAAATTAAATAAATTAAGTTTTAGTTACGTTTTTTGATTAATCAGGATACTTCCCCAATAAAATGATATACATTGTTTTAATTCGTGCTTCTTCTATTCTTTCACAAAAGGTTTATTTTTTTAATTTTCAGCAGCCTATTTATTATATACGTACATATAAATGTCACTTATTATACGTATAAAGGTTGCGAAAAATACCTATTTTCATTAGTCCTATATTTGATTCTCTTCTTCTTTGCCCTTCTAAGGGTGACAAGACGAAAAAGCTTTTATTGATAAATTTTTATAAAGTATTACATACATCTACATATGTAGTTAGTTAGTTAGTTAGGAGTGGCAGCCTCTCACGATGAAGCACAATCGAATGGCCCGTTGTGATACCACAAGGAAGGCGGCGCGACTCCCCTTACCTAGCCGAGAACAATGAGGATTCACGGATGAACTTCAATATGGCCCCTATAGAGTGAGATGATAGCTCCGTAAGTGTTCCAAAGAAAGGAGAGCCTAGAATTCTTAGTCTTCTTCGAGCCAGAGTTTGGCAGTGGAACAGGAGGTGTAGTACGGTCTCTTCTCATCCTCAGAGCCAGAGCTGCGACAGAAATCATTAAAGAGCAGACCGAGTCTTTCAGCATGCCTGCCGATTAGACAGTGTCCAGTAAGTACCGAGATCGTGATACTTAGGGATTTTCTGTCCAGTCTTAGCAGCTGCCTGGTTCGCTTGAGGTCCAGTGTAGTCCACAGTTATCTGGAGACACAACAGGAACTTTCCTATACCCATAATCTGCGAGCCAAATTTAGGTAGTGGTTCTTTATGGCCATTTTCACCGTTGCCAGAGGAATTCCAACGTCTGGTAGCGAGGAGACGATAGCAGGCAATGTGCCCCGTTTAGCAAGATCATCGGCCTCACAGTTACCCTGGTTATCCCTGTGACCAGGGACCCAAAACAGGTCAATCTGTGATCGCTTCGATAGAGTATTCAGTGATGATCGACAACTCAGGACTAGCTTAGATGTACTGTATGCACCAGCAAGTGCCCTGATTGCCGCCTGACTGTCCGAAAATATCCGAATGGCAAGGCCAGAAAGATCGTCCCTAAGCGCTATTTCGGAAGTTTTCAGAATGGCCATTACCTCGGCTTGAAAAACACTGCAGTAATCAGGAAGTCTAAGGGAGAGTCTTAGTCCAAGGCTATTGGAGAAGATTCCACAACCGACTCTACCGTCCAGTTTCGAGCCATCGAGATGTCAACAGTACCACCCAAAACCACTTCGTTACGGACCCATATCTCCGTACTCGGAATATGGATCTGGAACCCGTGGTCCAGAGCGGGAGTAGAAGAGATGTAGTCTACCATTGATGGTAGTGGCACATCCCGATCGATAATCTTAGAGTGCCCTATATCGAGCCTGAGCCAGCGTGAGAGGGCATTAAGTATGGCTGCACAGCATTTAGCCTGCTGCAATACCAGAAGTTTGGTGAGTAACCAGTGGAGAAGAGGACACAGAGCCTTTGTCGAAGTAGTTCGGAGAGCCTCAGTAATCAAAATGGCGGCAGTTCTCCTGACTTTATCAAGAGGCTTTTGGTTGACCGTTTTCTCGAGAGCGGGCCACGTAGATTTGCAATAGCCATGGTTTTATGAGGTCTATGCCATGTTGCAAGTCCGCTGGAATGATACTGTCAATTCCAGGAGACTTAAAAGCATCAAACGACATGATGGCCCACTCTATGTAAGCATTGGTCACCCGGAAAGTGGCTGGACAATCCGACGCGAAATTCACAGTCCCCATCGCTTCGTCAATCCCTTCACTACCATGGAAGTGAGTATCGAGCAGCGTCTCCAAGGTATCGATTACAGAGTCCGTCCATTGACCGTCCGGCTTCTGAATACTCTCAATCACTCTCGGGGACGTGCTAAGAATCCTGCGTAGCCTGCTGGTTCCGGACGAGCTTTCTATGTTGGCACAGAAAGTTTTCCACGAGGCTCTTTTGCATCTTCGTATGGCATATTTAAACTCCCTTTGTTTATCCTTATAGGGCAGCCAGTTTCCACTATTTTTGGCCCTATTAAGGAGTCTTCTACATTCCTTACGTAACTCTGGAATCTCCGCATTCCACCAAGGGGTTTTCGGTTCATCCTTTGGCTTCAGTGGAATGCAGGCCGCTTTCGCCGCAGAGCATATCTGCAAGGTCAAAAATTCAACTGCCCGATCACTATCGCAGTGGTCATTAATCTTAAAGGAAGCAGGCCTTAGGCCAAGCTCTAAAATGGACCGAAATTTATTCCAGTCCGTTTGTTTCCTATTTACGTAGGAGTGGGACACTTCGGAACCTACTGATTCCAGATATAAGTTATAAGATAAATACCTATGATCAGAAAAGGAGCACTCTTGAGAGACACTCCGATTTCTGACAACATCAGACCAGCCACCACCTGTCAGGGTAAGATCGAGAACCTCCCTTCTACTCGAAGTTAAGAAAGTAGGCTTGCTTCCCCTATTGACAATACTTAAGTCATAAGATAATATAAAATCAAAAAGAGACTCACCCCGTTCATTGACATCCGTGCTGCCCCACATATGGTGATGAGCGTAAGCATCAGCTCCAATGATGACCGGAATTTGACGGTCGTTAGCCTCTGCAACCAGAAGCTTTAACAGGACATGTGGTGTTGAATTTCCATGATCATGGGCCATATAACTGGAGACCACCCAGACATCCTTCGAGCCCACCTCCATTGCTATGGCAAAGCTGTCTCTGTCACTGAATCTGTGAAGAAAGAAAGCGTTATTATTATACTTAATTACAATGCAGGCCCTGGGCTTACCTTCACCTGTGACGTAGACAGTTTTGTAGCCGTCCTTAGACAGTCCAAAAACCCGACCAATGATAACCCATGGTTCCTGGACCAGAACAATATCCTCTCCTTTCTGTGACAGGCGGAGGAGTAGGGCCGCAGAAGCAGCGATGGAATGATGAAAGTTAATTTACACAACCCTCATCATCATTATTTTTGGTCGTAAGGGTAGCGTCGGAATCGCCCTCGCTAAACAGGAGTGATTCCTCGCTTTTTGCCAGATATTTGGATCCAAACCTCATTTGCCGGAAAAAGTCACCGGCAAACTCGGATGAAGAGATGACACTTCTTGTGTTATCCGACGTATCTGAACCGCACATGGAGGTCGGAGCCGTTTGTATAGGTTCAGTTTATCTTGCGGCAATCTCTGGTAGCAGAGGTTCCATGGGAGGTTTAGAATTTTTCCCTGCATTGTCCCCCTTATAGATCCTGAGAGAGATCGAGTCGAAACCGTAGTTGATATGCTCCTTACAGGCGTTGAGTGGGGCGAGGGCCTCGTCGTTAATGACGATAATAGCGTCGCGGAAGTGGCCCTTTGGCTCGCTTACTTTAGCGACCTTCCAGTCGGCCGTAGTCAGCGCTTTGTTGCTAAGTTTAATCAGCTCCAGAACTTCATCCGGAGTGGAGGGATCTGCCGGGATTCGGGCGAAGGATCTTAAACGGTTCGGAATCTGATCTTTGGATCTAGCTGAGAGCTTACCACCCGACCAGATTTCACCTAGACTGTCAATTGCCTGCTTGTATAGGTCCGCTGAGCGATAATCAGCACAAGCGATCAATTTAACATGCCCCTGATACCAGCAGGAATCACGGCATGAGGGGGAAGGGCCTGGATCCGCTTATACTAACCTCCAATTATCTGGAGATATAGTCCCGTCACTTTTACCAGTGTCTTTTATAGCCAAAACGAGGCTATCCCTAACTATCTCGCTAAGGGGTCGTGAGGACATCTGTTTAGACGTGGTGGCTTCTTTAGCCTACCTTTGTCGTTTCTGAGATGCCAAGTTAGGTGGAGGGCGGGACTCCAAGTTCTGTTTGGCCCATTTAATTTTTGTCTGGTCCCTTTCAGACAAAGTGTTCGGATCTTGCACACCGAGCTTTTGCAGGATCCGATAGACAGATCTTCTGGTCTTATACGCCCGCGTCGACCCGTTGATGTGTGCACGAGAAGAGGAGGATGTGCTAGGGCCCAGACTACCAGTTGTTTGGGCTAGCTTAACCGATGCCCTCACAGCAGTAGTTGGACCATTATGCGGGGGAGCCCCTCTTTCACTCTGTTTTGTAGCAGAGGTGATTGAGGAAGAGGGCATTACGCAACCTTTGGGGATTGCGGTGCGGGATGTTGCGGCAGACAACAGAGTCGCTCCACCCAGCTGTGGTCTGGAGGTAGAGGTCTCAGACGAAGGTTGTTTCTGGATTGCCGGCTTTTGCCGTTTCAATACAGTCGGCTTCCTCTTAGGGTTAGCCTTTCTGGTCTTTTTTTTATATATGGTTTTGTCCATGTGAAATGGGTCCCCACTCATAGCCGCTATCTCCACCCGTATGTGTAGTCAACTCAAAGGTCCCATGGTTATCTATGCAAGCAGGGAGGCTATGCGAGGGTGGGCACCAGCCTTCATGGGGACAGGTGCTCAGAGCCAGACCATTGCTAATTGGGAGTAATCTCAACCAAACCTACACCGCCTACTTAACGGTGACGGGTGTCGACGGTGCTACTAGGTCCAGAAGCCATAACCATCAGCCCAAGTCAAACAAAAACACGTGCCGAAAAAATCGGAAAGAAAGGTCCTTGGACAAAAAAAGGTCGGGCCAGCGGGGGGGTAGAGATCATTTAACGTTACCCAGGATGCACTACGTGGAAGCGATCTATGTTACATTCTATATGTAAGTTCTTACAAAACTGATCATGCCATACGAGGTTAAATGAAAAAAAAAAAAATGAGGAATTATTTTACTTTTTGTGGCCGTACGATAACCATCAAGTCAATAATTTAACTTACATTTAAAAAAATTGTTATTTATGTAGTTAAAATAAGTGACTGATTTGTTTGAAATAATAATTTACTACCTCTGACAAACATCAAAGAAAAAGGTGCAAGCTTGAAATCAGACAATTTCCAACCACCAACACCACTATCGAGTGACCTTCTCACCTTGTACTATAAATTGGGTTTTTATTTACCCATGTGGTCGGTAAGTCACTCGAGAGGACGTTTCAACAACCTATAAGAAAACATGGTAGGGAGGGTATAGAGCCCGAGCTTAAACAGCAAAGCTCAAAAGGAAAGAAAAATTTATAAAATGTATTATAGTTGAAGAATTTGAGTGGTTTTAATGTTTCTTTTACTACTAGCGCACATAAAGCACACGTAATTTTTTTTTATTGTACAGCAAGGTCGTAACGGAAAAAGAACCCAGCCCATAACTTCCGAACTAACTAGTTGACCAGTACGTGGATACCGTTCCTTAACAACCCTCCTTTTGGAATTTTCTTTAAATGGTAGAACGGCATCGGAGATCACCATAATATATGACTCAAAATAGAGCCTAGTATCGCCGTAAATAGCGTTTAAAAAATTTTAAAGTTTAAAAAAATAGAAAATTGCACTCAACAAGAGGCTTTTCACCTTCGTTGACCGTTGACATTACATGATACGCTGAGTCGACTTTCATTAGAAGACCAGAAAATACAGGTTGTTCCCAGAGCTCAGCAAAAGGAATTGGATAAAAAAAATTGTGATGAAGTCCCAAACAAGGAAGATTCCTCAGAGAAATAGAGCGCAGAGAAAATTTTCAGTATGAAACACAGAGAGGTGAGTTAGGAGGCAATAAAGATAAAATGGAATGCCATGGGACATCAAAGACTATATAAGGAAGTGTCTAAATGCCAAAAAAAAAAAATAAGTGCGGACAAGTCGGCAAGGAAAAATGGTGTTAACCTACACACCGCAACGACTATTTGAATAGGTTTATATGGACATGGTGGGCCCTTTGCCAACAACCACTGCAGGCAACAAAGACATCCTCACCTTTCCGAACGATTTTTCGAAATTTTAATTTGTGCACCAATGCCAGACGCAGAGGCAGATACGGTGGTAAGAATTTTATACAGTGAAATCACAACCCAGTATGGTATTCCAAAAAAATTATTTACTGACAATGACACAAATTTCACGTCTAAACTCTTCGGAAGTGTCTGAAACTTTTGAGAATAAAAAAACAACATATCACTCACCCTCAAGGAAACGGGTCTTTGGAAAAAAGCCAAAAAAAGCCATGAGGCTGCTGTAGTCGAAGTGGTAAACATGTTGGGTACAAACCTCGTTGACCAGGGTTCAGCCCCTGCGTCAACCAAAAATAAAAAATGTTTTTTTTTTGTTTAATGGTATAAATACATATTCAGAGTTAACATTAAACATGCAGCCTCCTTCGTCGACATTTCTTATTAGCATATTCACCGGCGAAGAAAAATAACTAATAAAATGGCTATATCTATCTTTCTCTTTTCACCACCTGTCTTATCTCTCATCTATCCACGCCTTCACCGTCGAATCGTAAGGTTATTACTCCCCTATACAATCCCTATGACTATCAAAATTCAGCGTACATACGAAATAGCACGCAAACATCAGATCAAGGCAAGAGCACAAACGAAAGAAAGGTATGAAAGAAACGCGAAAACTAGTACAATGCGTATAGGAGATCAAGGGCAGCTAAAAATCAAACACGGACAAACAAGCTCTCACTCTTTGGGGAGGGGCCTCCCCAGTAAATTTTCAGATACTAGCGAGAGGGAAACTTAAGACTCTGCACCGTAATTTTGTCACGCTTTACAGACAACGTTAAATTATTATACTCGAAACCACAATTTTCGAAGTCGATGATAGTTACAACGCAAGTGCGTTTCCTATTTTCCACTTGCAGAATATATTGTCCATGGTATTACATAAAAGACGAGATTGTATGGAAATCATTACAGCTGTCTTAAATAAATTTAATTTTTACTTCCAAAACAAGTGCAGTTCGACAAAATAAAATGGGTCATATTGTGAAATCAGAAATATGCAACTTAACAAAACCAAAAAGGTTAATATTGCGAAAATAGGAATATTTCCCAAACAAATGCAATCCAAATAAAACAAAAAAAATTATACAACCAAGCATTGAACCAAATCCTTAAAAATAATAGCAAAATACTCTGTTCTAAGCATTAGCAAGGATCTTATATGTTTGCGCATGCTACCAACAATAAAACAAAAAAAAACAATATATATATATATATAAACCTCTTTAACTAAATAACAAAGTTTAGATAAATGTTATTAAGAATTTTGTCTAAGGCATATTAATTTAACAGGTAAAAGCAGTTCTAAAACAACTACAACAATAATAATGAAATATGTTTTCAGATGTCAAAACCAACTAACGCTGCACATAGGAACTAATTACGAACGAATTACGAAGACAAAAATGGTATAATGTTAAATGTAACCACTGTTGCACTTAATATGTTCTATATACTAGTACACCGTAAAGTTATATTAGTCTGCACGTGTAAGTTATAGTGCTGCTGAGATATAAGCGAAGTAAAAGACTTGTTTTTTGTAATGAAAAAGCAATATTTCTTTACAACGCTTTACGCATTACTTTATTATTTTTGTTTCTCGAGTATTACTAGTATACTTAACATTATAAATGTATGTTTTTACATGGGCATCCTCTTAATGACTGCCGTTATTTTAAGGATACATTTTTTATGTAATTTGCTTCCAAAAATTTTATCTCAAAACTGTTTATGTTTATGATTAAAATTTGGAGTTTTGTTATTACCAGAATATTTCTTATCTTAAAATATGTTTACAAAATATTTATCATAAGGACAAAACAAATATTTCTTATCCTAAAAAAAGGTTTGGGATTAAAACTAGTCATAACCTTTTGTTCTGTTAAATATTTAGTTTTATTTTTTAATTTTTTTTTTCAATCAGGTTTTGAGCCGTGGATATTATAAATGAATTAAAATTTTACTTTTTTCGGCTTAGGTAAATGATTAATTAAATTTTCAAAAATTTTTAGAAAGAAAAATTATTTACAACTGTATGCGGACGTTTTCCAAAGAAAACAAGAAATATTAGACACTAGCAGAATGAAATGCAGTTTTTCTGGACTGCTACATCCTTCATCAACATTCTTTGCATATATCTACTTAGTTTGTGTGTATTGTAAACATCTCCTATTTAACCAAATAATCAGTTTTAATTTGCTTAGACGAAGTCAACACATTCATACTTGTTTTCTTACAACATTATAGATGCTGTTGATGTTGATGATGATGGTTTCATGTAACTTAACTAGCGCATGTAACAGATAATATTACTTTGCACGCACGTTCAGACTAATGTAATAAAATAAATAAATAAATACTCATAAGTTGATTGAGTACTAACATATAGAACACATTACAAAATTGCATTTAACAAAAATCTAGTTTTTTTGTCGTTATTCGGTTATTTGTCCCAATGTGCGCTGTAGAGAAAAAAGTGAATATTATTTTAATCATTTCACAGAACTTGCATGCGATGAAGAAATATACGTACGGAAGCCGTTATGGGTGTGTATACGCGGATGAGGTACGGTAAAGGGATAAAATGCTGCTTCATAATACATTTTTACACACATTCTTGTCCTATAGAAGTTTAAAATATACTTATATATACTTTAAAATATACACATGATGTTACAAAAAAATTCTAGAAAAAAAAATAAGTGTAAACAAATTTAGACATCTGAAAACGTAAACAAAAGATTCAGCTGGTCTACTGCTACTACCCAGTATATTAATATGCCTTGCTTTTGTCAATTAAAAATAAAAAAAATATATAAATTAAAAAGTTTTTTTTCTTAGTTTATAAATAAAACATTGAAAGAATTAAAAATTTGTTTTAAGGTAAACAATATTTGTGTTTTTCTTTTTTTTAACTAGAGTTTAGAAAGATTCACTTTTGCAAAATTAAAAACTAAATAATACTAAAAAAAAACATTTTTGTCTTTATACATAATAAAATACAAATACTTTTTGGCCTTGAAAATTTGTCTAATCAGCCAAAAGGTTTTTGCTTACATGCATACCAGACATACAAAAACACAACAAAAACTGTTCTGATTCTGAAATTGAAACTTTTTATAGATGGAAATTATATATGTCCAACAAAATACATAAAACAAAATTATATATATATATATATATATAAATGTATATATGTACTATTTTAAGTTATAAAAAAAAAACAAAAAAAAACGCAGATTTATAAATTTCAAATTAGAAGAATTTTTTTAATACTAAATTTAAGAGTTGGTTTTTCCCACTTTAACAATTTGTCTATTGTTTGTAAAAATAAAAAAATTAATAATAAACATAATATTAAAATAAACATACTTATGCCATTTCATATTTATAAAACTAAATAAATTTCACAAAAAAAAAAAAAAAATATAAATTTTATAAAAACACTAAAAATTTTAATTAAAAAAAGTATTTAAAATAATTATAATTGTAATACAGTATTGAAGAAAATTCGAACACAAAGAATTAATATAATAGAAAGTGGATCTCAGCGTTGTGTTCTCCAACATAAACTGCAAGTCCTGCAGATACATCATAATCATCTGCCACCAGTCTGTTCAGCCCCCAACGGGCTAGACGCTTAAGAAAGCAAGATGATGCTACACAACCTACAAGGAGCATTGGTGGACTATAAACTAGAGAAAAAACATTGCAGAAGGTCACAGAATTCTGACGTAAATCTCTCAAGAAAACAACTACAAATCAGTCAAATCAACCTCTATACTCTATTAATGAAAGACAGCCATCAGATCTTTCACCGGATTCCTATATTTTTGCAGAAATATATCAAAGATTCGGCTCCTTAAGTGCTACAACGTATGCGATGCTTGCCTAAGCAATTGTTACTGATCTCAACAAAAATTCACAAATTTATGCTCATTTGGTGAAACGTGGCAGCTTACAACCCAATCAATCCGAATTGTATGAAATTCCTTCTCGGGAACCAGAGTTGAAACCTATTTACATAAGACAAGGTATTCTACAAAGACCCGATAGTACTTTTTCTCCAGCTCCCATACAATGTATTCTAGTACACGGTGAAAACTGTAAAAAAAATTACAAATAATTACTACTTATCTACAAACGAGTTGTATGCCCGACCACAATACATAAGGCCACATGAGATGCAAAATAAGTCTGGTACTGCTTATAGCAATATAACGAAAAGAAAACCTGTTATACAGCAGCAACAGCTGCTATATCATCAGATAATACGTCCCCGTTTGTACGACAGTTGCAGTACTCCATTGATACTTGATCGTAGCTCAAGTCAATAAGTGAATCAAATGTATTGGACATCACAACATCAGAGACTACAACGCACTCAGCAGGCTGGATTAAAATATCAGTTAAGTCTACGTTACGCTCTCAATA
This sequence comes from Cistogaster globosa, assembly GCA_937654795.1. Taxonomy (NCBI): domain Eukaryota; kingdom Metazoa; phylum Arthropoda; class Insecta; order Diptera; family Tachinidae; genus Cistogaster; species Cistogaster globosa. The sequence continues at coordinate 45,241,806 of OW569407.1, forward strand.
AGTCTTATATGATACCAGGTCCCAACAGCAGCAACAAAATCGTGCAACGCCAACAATTACGATGCTACAACAGGACCCACAACCACAACATTCACCACTACTACAACAAGAAACAATAAAATTAACCACACTTTTCGCTAAAAGGAGGAATGTTGGGGTTTACTTATTGGTCCACCCTTACAGCTTATTGCAATATTCTTAAGTTTAAAATACGTCACAGTTAATTGTTATTTGCTAAAGCCATTAATGCCGATGACTAAATATATTGTCACAACTGAGTCAGCATTATTGGTTTTACTTAAAATAAATAGGTTACACATTTACATCATAACAAAATTGTATATAGTTTTTAGTATAAATAGTTGATAAGTAGGACTCACTGTGTGATATATAAAAAATTACCAAGCCTGACATACACCAGTCTACAAGCAGATCCCTGGACAGCTATAATATAAATAAAAATAAAAAATATAATATAAATAAAAATAAAATAACAATAAAATAAATATAACAATTTTTAAAAAATTTTCCTTTTTTTGCTGTAAACATTAACTATTTAAAGAATTAATTTAAGTGAGAAGAAAATGAACGGTTCAGATTCGACTTTCTAGGTATCTAATATGCAGGAGGTGCTAGACATTACGCTTGTTGATGCTGACCATACGTTATTGATTGAGAATTGGAGAGTTTCTGAAAACTGTTCCTTCTCTAATTATCGATACATCATCTCTTCTATTCTAAATAGAAAAGGCACCACCGCCACTTATGTTAACAGATGTAGGACGAATTGGAAGAATCAGAGCTAATCCTTACAAACGCATTGTATTATCCACTAGTCACAAAGAATACGAGGGAAATAACCGAGACTCGTGGGGCTAACGCAAACTCCTCAATGAAGCAAAGAGGTCAGGGAACTGGACGCACTACAACACTTATTTGAATAAGCTTAAGCTTGCACAGGAGTCACTGGATGTCTTGCCGGATGCACATTTCCTGGGTTGTCACATAACCATGGAAATGCAGTGTAATCCTACACAGATGGAGCATGTGGAATATTCTGTAGAGATAAATATGAATAGACTATCCGGGCCCGGATGCAATTATTTCTGCTGATCTTCAAAATAATTTAGGTTTGGTCATTCCACGACTCTAACCAATGTAGAGGGCCTGCCTCTGCTGGTTCTATACTCTGGATCAATGGACGAGGTGAAGCGTAGTTTTTATCTCCAAGGGGGAAGGAAATCGCATACAGGAGCCAAGGATTTTAGACCGATCTGTCTGATAACTTTTTTGTTAAAAATATTGGACAGATTTATATACATCCACTTAAAGATGAAAATTGAAAAGATTTTTATTTTTCGATACCAACACTCTTAGGTTAAGACTGTTTTACACCCACTCGTGGGTTGTGCAGACAATTCACAAGAGCATAAGAACTACATTATAGCCTTTATGGACATCGAGGGTTCCCTCAACAATATCGACCCGATTGCGATCACTCAGGCTTTCAGGAAGCTGGAGGTTGACCGGTCGATTATCGGGTTCGTAACGTGCTTGCTTAGTTGCAGAATATTAACGTCCACCTCTGGCATGGCAAAGGTCACTGGAGTGTTTGTAAGAGGCACGCTAGAGGGTGGAGTTCTGTCTCCGCTTTTGTGGAATCTTGCAAGCAACCAACTGCTAATGGAAATAAACTCCATGTGCCATCGCCTACGCGGATGCGTGTCGTGATTGGACCCAGTGGATCAACGCCTACAACATAGTTTTTGCCATGCTCAGTTGGCTGCTTGTAGACCTTCTTGCCAAAAGGTTCGCGCTGGGAACGGGGGTTAGATTCAATGTTATAGGAGAATGAAACCACAGCTCATGGGTACATGCCAAAGCACAACAGATCGCGGATTTTATTACTGACTTCTCTTTGACCTGACGGCCATTATCTCCTGTCTCGAGCACTCTGTATAAGCACGGATGGCTTCAAGAGAGGGGCGAGTATTGGAGGTAAAGTCCTTATTGCGGAATTTGGATTGGAATTATTTTCAGACTTCCAAATCAAATGACTGCAGTGTTTTACAGGCAAAAATATCTGTTATAAGACGTGCGGCATGCTGATTGAGGTAATATAATAAATTCAACAGGGATAGCTTTTTCTGTGCAGATAGTAAAGCAACGATAATGTTCCTTAAAGGTGTGATTACCACATCTGAACTTATCTTCGAATGTCGGGCATCCCTAAAGGGGATAACGGAGATTTGGCCGTTCCCATGTCAATCATGTTGTTGATGAATCGCTAAAGAAGAGGCAATGCTTTAAAAGGGTGCAATTGACACCTTCTGTGGCATAACCCTCTCTGTTAGCGCAAAGCGTATGACTCTGCTCTGTACGATCTTGTTCAGGTTAGATGGTCTAACGAGTACACATGTTCGATCGCTAGAACAGTTTGTCCATCTTTCGATCGGGCCAAGCTGGCTGCACTACTATAGTTATCGAGGCACTGTTTTTTTGGAGCCCAAGAAGGAGAATAGGTCTCTCATTTATCGATTTCTTTAGAAGTTGTCAAGACGAGCAGCAGGAGGAGACAATGAAATACCTTCTCTGTCTGTGCCCCGTGTTGGTGTATATAAGACTGATATACCTAGGTGAATGGTACTACGGGGGCATATCGTTACTGGGACTAGGTAGGATCAGTTCCATTTTGATCTGCAGTGGTCGATGTTAGTTATCTTCTATTATTTTATTTATCTTCTATTCTGTTACGTGCCAAGGATATTTTGAATGCTGCACCTTAGCTGCAGCACGTTTGACTTTCGCTAAGCTACCAGTTAAGTGGCTCAGTTGGAATATTAAAGAACGCTTTAGTTTTTTTTACTAAAAAATTAGTTCTTGTCTTTATTTAAATTTCAACAGCTATTTATACTAAATTTTTATAATTTACAATGGTTCTTACAATTCTATAGTTTGCTCTTTCTATTACAAAGTAAGACTCAATTACAACAATTGTCATGTCATGATTGACCAAGACCTCATTCAATTTTATCTATTACTTTAAAATTTGAGTCACTAAAAAATCATAATTTTCTTTCTGATCATCTCTGTAGTCCAAAACATCAATGACTTTTTTTAAATATTTTGACCATTGTTAGTTAATTTTATTGCATTTACATGTGTGGTCTTGTTTGTGTGCCGCTTATGAAGTGTGTCATACCTTGTTATTCTTTTCATTCTTATTTATGTTACATTATTGTTTATGTTACATTATTGTTACATTGAAATTTGTGTTAAACATATGTAGAGCAAATATAATTAGATATTCTTTTCTATTTGTTTATAAACAATGTGGTGTATTCTTTATTGTTGTTATATGTCATAACAATGTGGTGTGTTGTTAAGACATGATAAACACATCACACCTTCCCCCTTAAGATTGAATTTATGATTGTTAAAGAAATAAATTGAATCTTAAAATAAGTTAATAATATATATCATGTGATGTGAGTAGTGGTACTAATATTTATATTAAGAGTCATAGCAAATGTATATTTTATTTTTTTTTTCTTATAATTATAATAATCTTATCAATAAATTATCTTATTCCATTAGTTATTTATATAATTTTAGAAGATTATTGTGGTACATTTTTTCTTCTGAACCAACTTTTAATATTGAGTTTACCCCTAGTCTTTTGATTATTTTACAGGGTCCTTTGTATAGATTTGATTCTTTTTCCTAGATTCTAATTTTACTAATACTAAACCTCCTTTTTTAAAATTGCTATTATTTATGTTTTTATCATATATTACTTTTTGATTTATGTTAACCTATCTCTAATAATTTTTTAGCATTTTCCAAGGGTGTTCTCAATCTTCTCTTAATTTCATTGGGATAATTGTTTATATCATAACATCTTTGGTTATTTTCTATCTTATCCGTTGACAATGTTGCTAATTTGCCATATACTAGTTCCTAGGGTGAGTAGTTTGTGTCAACATGTCATACTGTATTAAATGCAAATGTGTAATATGGAACCCATTTGTCCCATTCATAACCATCCACAAACTTTAACAAATATTCATTGAAAACACGATGATTACGTTCAATAGAACCTATTGACTGATGGTGATAGGGTGTTGAAAATATTTGGTTTATATTGAGGAAATTGCAAACTTCTTTTAATAGTTTATTGTTAAATTCAGTGCCTCTATCGGAATTTAAAATTTTAGAGAAACCATATTTTAAAATAAATTGTTCTACTAACGTTTTGGCAATACTTTTAGCATCTTTTGTTTCCATTGGATGTGCTTCTACATATTTTGTTAACTCACACTGCATAGTTAGGATGTATCTGTAGCCATTTCAGATTCGTAATGGTCCTACGGTATCTATCTCTATTGTCTTAAAACTATTGTTAGAAGTGAGAGTTATAACCATGCTTTCCCTAACATGTTTCGTTAGTTTGTTCCTAATACATTTGTCACATTTGTTAATATAATTCCTGACCATCTTTCGCATGTTTTTCCATACGTAACGTTGTTTTAATTTCAGTACTGCCTTTCTAATACCAAAATGTCCTGAAAGCGGACAATCGTGGAATTCTTTTATAATATTCATTTGTAGTTTTCTATCTTTAATATGTTGTAATGGTTTGTACAATATAATATTCAATTCATATTTTTTATATTTACTTGTCTTCAATATTCTTCGGTGCATCTCATTATAAATTCTATTTAAATATTCAGTTGATATTAGCTCAAAAATTTCATCTTCGCATGATAAAGCGAGAGTTTTCATATTTTGCCTATGTATATAAATCATTAATTTCTCTAGAGACAAAACGTATATTGCTAGATCTTCATTAACATTTATTACAAAGCTATTATTTTTATTTTCTATAGTACCATCTTTTGGTCAATTTTTCCTATTCATACCGGTTTAAATAATATTAAATTTTAATTCGTGAATATTTTTAATATCTCTTAAAGATGTACATTCACACATATGATTATCTATACGCTGGCCTTGGGATATTTCATCATTATTATCTCTCTCTACGCTATCCGAAATCTTACTTTTCCTCATTCCACGAGTAGTTACTAAAATCTGAGATGGTTCGTATTGTCATCTTCTATTGGTATCATATTTTTAAAGTGTCAGAAACTAGTTTCACCCTCGATAAAGCGTCAACGTTAGTGTTTATCTTCCATTTTTTATACATAATTTCAAAGTCATAGTCTGATAAGTCTATTCGTATTGTAGTTAATTTTGACGAAGGATTTCTGTGAGTAAAAAGTGAAACGAGTGGTCTATGATCAGTTACAATAATAAATTTTCTACCGAACAAATAATTTCTAAAAAATTATATTCCCCAGTGTATCGCGAGTAGTTCCTTTTCTATTACTGACATGTTTAGATAATGTTTCCCTAAAGTTTTGCTCGCATAAAAAATTGGTAAATCTACTCCTTTCTCTCCTTGCGATAGTATAGCTTCCAATGCATAATTTGATGCATCTGTGGTCAATATGAACGGTTTTTCAAAATCTGGGTATTTTAATATTGGTGGGGTAATTAGTTTTGTCTTCAGTGTATCAAAAGCTTGTAGACATTCTTCCTTCCACTGGAACTCCTTTCCTTTTTTCGTTTGATCGTTTAGACATTTTGTAATTTCTGACAAATCTTTCATAAAACGTCTGTAGTAATTGCAGAATGCAACGAATCTCTTAACCTCATCTTTGTTGTTTGGAATCGAGTATTGTTCAATGGTCTTATGTTTCGAAGGGTCCGTTCGTATGCCGTCTTTTGTTATCTGCTGTCCTAAGTAAGTTACTTCCGATTTTAGGAATACACATTTTGATGCATTCAGTTTCAATTTGTATTTTGATAAACTTTCATATACTCTTATCAGATTCTCATTATGGTGCTTCAAGCTACATCCAAATACAATAATATCATCTACATACAAGAAAGAGTCTAGTCCGCTTAGCGCTATTGTCAACCTTCTCTGGAAACTATTTGATGAAATCTTTAAACCAAGTTGTAGTCGTCTGAACTGATAAGGTTCATTGTAAGTTGAAAATGCGGTTAATTGCCTCGAATCTTCGTCCAATTCTATTTAATAAAATGAGCTGGTCATGTCTAAAGTTGAAGAATACTTTGCTCTTCCGAGACGATCTAAAACATATTCCAGTCGTGTCAATGGAAATTTATCATTCACTATCTTTTTGTTAAGCTGTCGGAAATCTACAACCAATCTCCATTTCTCTTTCCCATTTTCACTTTTCTTTGGCACTACTAATAATGGTGAATTGTATGCGCTAGTTGACTATTCGATGATACCTTCATCCAATATTTCCTGTACCTGGTTATTGATTTCGTCTTGTTGTATGTGAGGTAACCTATACTTCTTCATGTATACAGGTACATTGTCTGAAGCTCTTAAATTCTGAGTGTAAAAATTTTTAGAAGTTACATTAACTGTATTTTCAAGTGAAAAATATCCTGATACTCCTTGAATATCTGTATCAATTCTGTCTCTGCTTTTTCGTCCTTAACGTCAATCTTCAACGTGTCTATCAGTTCGTTGAATCTGCCTATGCTGAAATTTGTTGTTCTTGGTCTTTGTAATACTGTGTAGTTTCGTAAAGGATCTGTTTTGAGATCAGTTTTTCCCGAAATTACGTCTTTATCTGTCGTATTTAATATTTTAATGTGTTGATTCCCGTTTCCTGGTGCTATAGCATTGCTAATAAATATGCCTGGTTGATTTTCATTTTTGAAAACAATGCTATCTTTGCAAATATCCAGATTTATAGGATGAATAGTCTCTGATCTTTTTTCTACCTTTATGCAATAGTCTTTGTTTATCCGTGATTTCATAGGTATGATTATATCTTCACCTCTCAAGGTAAGTGTTAGTGTAAATGTTTCATAATCAATCTTGTATAAAAATTTCGAAAAGAAATCTCATCCCAAAATTCCGTCCCATGGTATGGGAAATTCCCTTTTAACAATACGGAATTTATGCTTTTCTTTTATATTATTTATATCGAAACCTAATTCTGATGTTCCTAAAGAGTTAATCTTTTCTGTAGTTATACCTGTAAAACTAAGTGATTCTTCTTTGTCAATATGTATAGCAACCTCGTTTAACCTATCGACCTTGCATAAAGAGATATCAGCTCCTGTGTCTATTCAAAATGTAAGTGTTAAATCCTTCTCCAAAATTAAATCTGTGAAATTTGTTTTGTTATTCAGAATCTGAAAAACATTATCTATTCTTATTGTTGTTGCTCCGGAAAGTGAGTTTATACAGTTCCTCGACCCACATCTGGATCTTGGCAGTTTTCCTGAACGCAATGTACATTTCGTCGGTCGCCCTGAAAATATCTATTTCGATTATTTCCGTTATGATTGCGGTTGTAATGACTATTACTATATCTATTACCAGTCGTATTGTTTCTTCGACTGTTATTATAATTATTGCCTTGATTACCCAAATGGTTGTTGGTATGCCGTGGTGGTCTGCTATTATTATTATTGGTATTGCTATTGTTACCCTTGTTTTTATTGTGACCGTTGCTGTTACTTGAACAATTATTGCTATAGAAGTTTTTGTTATTATTTGGTCTAAAATTATTTTGTCTATTATAATTGTTGTCAAAGTTCTCTAATTTGTTTCTCCTGTTATTATTGTTCGAGAAATATAAGCCTCGTTCCGAGTTACCAAAAAATTCTTTCTCTAATTCCAAAGCTAACTGAAGTGCTATTTTAAGTTTTTCCCTTGAACTCCATATATAGTGCCCGTCAATTTCGTTATTTCGTACAGTTATTATAATAGCACCAGGAGGCTTTTTTAAATTTATTTTGCAAAATTTTGTGAAAAATAAGTGAAAACGGAAGGTATTAAACATTTTTTATATACATATTTTCTATAAAATCGTGTAATAGTTTTACAAAAATTATATAATTATGGGTCGCGGAAAGGAATTGTTCGCCGGAAAAGGGTCAACTATTAAAAAAATTTGCGTCCGAGGGTAAATCGTATTCTCAAATAATGGAATTGTTGGACTGTTTCAATTAAATGATAATAAATGCCCTTAGATATAAACAAAAAGTTAAATGTCGTGGTAGGAAGCGGGCTTTGTCAACCGCCAAAATCAAACCTGAAGCGATAATTACCCAAAAAGTTTTTTATTTTATTAATTGTATTAAAAACTAATATAAAAGCATTAGAAGTTAAAAAACAAAATTAAATCTGTGGAATAGAAAGTGTGTACTCAACTGAGTAAAGCAGCGTGTTACAGGTAAAATTTGTCGAAAAATTTTTTCAATGCATAATGTTTTGAAACATATCTTAGATTGATAACGAAGTATTGCATGGAAAAAACAAATCTTAGTTGCTTTTCTATCTTTTGGAGATAGTGACCTATACCACCTTGGGCTAACCCTACTTATGCCGATAAAGGTCGAGCTGTATTTTGAGTACTTTGGCGTAAATAGTATTTGCAATCGAACGTCGGAATAAAAGTTCATCCATACTATCGCTAAGACTTACATTGCAACTCTGTAAAGTGAATTAGACAGGTACAGTTTGTTTTAAGAAGAAAAATAATTTTTTGTCGCTGTGTAGAAGACCAACGTTTTACTTTTCAGAATTAAAAATATGGCATCACAACTGCAGCTGTCAGAATTGTAGTTAATGCTGATTCATTCGATTTTTGCCATCCTAAGATCAACACGTTCGATCTCCATTTTCTATATATTTAACTTTTTAATTTTTGGTATCACTTGTTTTTTTCATATAATAAATTGAATTGTATTTCCATTTAATTGAATCCGTGCATTTATACATTATCCGGAATACAACAGTTGGCGACGATGCTTAAGCTCAAGTACAAATTTCTTGTGTGTACGCGTGCAAGAAAAAAAAGGAAAAAAATCAATGCTCAACAATTTGCTGTTTTTATGAAGTCGCAACAGGATTTAGTTACACAGTTATCGAAATAATCCTTCTATTGCTTCAAGTGCAGTACGGAATAGCAGTAACAATATAAATACAGCATGGGTGCCAAATTTTGATGTGTTTGATTCGGCCAAAAAAATTTCCGCAATTACATACAGCGCTTCACAAATTACGTAAACATGAAGAGTGTTGATGGCAATAAGAAGCATTGTTCGAAGCTTCTCCTCAATTCGATTGGCGCAAATCATTTTGACAGCTTGATGGCATTGGCAGCTCCAAAAACAGCTGCAGAAGTGCCTTTCGACGAATTAGTAAAACTATTGGAAAGCTATTTGGCTCCAAAAAGGAATGTGCTGGTGTCACCGCACAAGTTCCTGTCAAAATATCAGTGTGAAGTACAGTCAGTGGCGGATTTTATGGCAGCCCTTTGAACTGATATCATAGATTGTGAGTTTCAGAATGCAAATTTAAAGCCCTATTTCTGATGAGTTTTTAAGAGCACAATTTATTCGTGGCATTAGCGACAACAGCATTCGAGAACAGCATATTGTTTTAATACAACACCAACAACAGTTCATAATTACTGTCAAAACTTCCTAACAACTTCGAACAATTTATTAAAATTGATCAAATAAGTCCGTTATATAATATAGACAATTATGCCAAAGAGGAAAAATATAGATTAGACGTAGCATATAAGATGGACCAACAATTATAAGATAGGAATAAAATTAAGCAAAAACAAAATTACGATAAAAATATTTTAGATCACAATTTAAAAATAGGAGATTTAGTTTTACTTAGAAATGAAGCAGGTCACAAAGTAGAACCAAACTACAAGGGAACATTTGAAATTAAGAACATAGACGTAAGAAATAATGTTACTATAGTTGATAAGAAAAAAAAAACAAATAGTACATAAGAATAGACTTAAGCTATATTATAACAAATAATACGTAGTAAAAACCTTTAGTTAAGCAATCATGATTGTTAATAAGCAAATACAAAATAAAAATAATAATTTAAAAGTTAAGATTATAAATCTAATTAAAGACATTTTGTAAAAGAATGTCCATAAAACTATCGTTATATAAACATTCTTGCGAAAAGTGGAGGTGTAGCATATAATGATTTAATTCTTTTAAGCCACACCAACATGAAAGATTTAATTATTTTAAGTGCATTCATTAAATAGCTAAAAGAGTATCATGTGTCACTAAAACACTTATCAACGAAGGCCGGCAAACGCATGTGAATTGTTTTAAAACACTGCCGCCTTTACACCTCTTGAAGTGACAATGATTTTATTGCTTTGTGTGTGTGGCACACTTAAAGACTTCCATGTGAAGTAAATTTATTAATATTAAAATAACCATACATATTAGGTTACACCAAAATACTCGCCGCTGTGGGAAACAATAAATAATTTACAGAAAATCTAATTACATTTAAATTCTTAAAAACATTCCCATAGTGTTAATGAAAAACCATGTGAAATTAAAATCTAGAATCTGCTCATAAGTAGTATATAAGCTGAAATCGTAGTAAAGGCATTGGCACTCGAGGCTGCAAGACTAGACGCAAAGGAATTGTAACATGCCGTGACAAATTCGCCTAGTGCAACCATAAACAAAATTTTCAACAAAAAAAAAAAAAATATTTCAAATCATCCAACACACAAACATAAGCAGACGAAACGAAGGTAAACTACGAGCAATTGGGTATTGTGGGCTTACGTTTACGCTGTGGTAGGAATGATCATTTTGCAAAGGAGTTGCGCTGCTCTTCAAAGCTGACATGCAAATTGTGCAGAAGGCACGGGCATGTAGCAAAAGTCTGCATTGCTTCTCTTTTGGCAGTTAGTCCTGACGCCGGACACAAAAATAGACCGCGTACACGAAGAGAATCGACAAACCAGGTGCATATTGAAAATCCCGATTATGGAATTTTCAAAATTGTTGACGTGTACAATAACACATATGAAAATGTGAATTCTGAGCGGTATTGCGCAAAAATGTTAATAGAAGGAAAATTTTTCAAATTCGAAGTAGATTCTGGATCCAGTATGCCCAGAAAATTGTTCGAGAAACTGAATTTATCAAACGAAATAAAACCGACTAAAATCGTGTTTAGATCTTACACCCAGAATACATTCACACCTAAGGGCAAAGTACGCGTAAATGAAAAATTCAATAATGTCACAATTACTGATGATATTTATATTGTACCGGACGGTTGTACACCTCCAATAGGCAGAACATGAATACGTCGTCTGCGTATTAATCCAACTGAATTAGATCAAATCAATTCGAACGTGGCCCTTACAAACTCCATTAGTGATTCAGTACGTATACACGATTTAATAGCAGAGTTTCCAAGAGTTTTTGAAGAACGAATCGGCTGTATACCCACATTCAAAGTTTCATTGAAATTAAGAGAAAACGCTAAGCCTATATACACAAAAGAGCGTCACATTCCTTATGCGCTAACAGATCAAGTTAATAAGGATCTTGATGAACTGGAAAAAGCGGGGATTATCACGAAGGTTGCCAACAGCGACTGGGGTTCTCCACTAGTTGTCATTCCGAAGGCCGATGGCGGAGTTCGTCTTTGCGTCGACTATAAGGTCGGCGTAAATCAAAGACTGGTAAGTGCACTCTAACTAGTACTTAAAACCGAACAAATTTTAATAGCTTAAAGGACTCGCGCTACTACTGTCGTCTTAACTTATACAAAGCATATTTGCATTTTCAAGTTGATGATTTTTCATCCGAAATTCAGACAATTTCTACACACCGAGGTACATTTAGCATGAATCGTCTATCCTTCGGTATCAAAACAGCTCCTGCGGAATTTAACGGAATTGTGGATCAAATTTTACGAGACGTTCTAAAGACGGAATCATATTTTGACGACATTGTATTGCACGGGGAGTCCTTAGACGAGTGCAAAGTAAATTTTAAAGCCTGCTTGAACCAATTGAAAACGTACGACCTTCATTTAAATATTTCAAAATACTCTTTTTACAAACACAATAAAGTACAAGTACAATAAAGTTAGGAAATCTACGTCCAATATAAAATTGGAAATGCCCCAATCAAAGTGTGTTGAAGACGTCCGTCGTTTTCTAAGCATGATGACCTATTATTCTAGGTTTATACCCAACGCCTCTACGTTTACTACTCCCTTACGATTATTAATGCGTAAAAACGCCGTTTTAGATGGGATTCCAAATGGAAAAAGCCTTCTATGAATTAAAAAGCGAGATTGTAAGTGACCGCGTTTTAATGCCATTCAATCCAATTGCGTTTGCCTCTATATCGTTAACCGCAGCAGAGCAGAATTACTCCCAGCTGGACCACGAGGCGTTAGCAATTGTGTTTTCTGTTCAACATTTCCACGAGTACGTATATGGGAGACTTTTTACGCTTATTACGGACAACCAACCACTATCCCGCATCTTCCATCAAAATTCGAAATTGCCACAAATGACGACATCAAGACTGCAAAGGTACGCAGCGTTCTTGTCAGGCTACAATTATGAGGTTGTCACAAAGGAAAGTAAAGACAATACAAATGCTGATTGTTTGCCGAGAGCTTCCATAACCACAGATATGAATATTACAAACGCTATAAACAAAGAGGTACACTCTTCTTGCAACGCAACATTACTGCAAATAAATTCATTAGAAATTAATTACATTTCGATTCGCAAGATGAACAACTTTCAAAAATGATAACAGAATTTCGCGGTACAAACGTGGTAGAATACATCATCGATTCAGGCCTTTTATTTAAGGAAAAAAGGGCAGTGAATCCTATTTCAGTTCAACAGGCGATACTTAATGAGCTTCATTACACCCACATTGGGATAACCAGGATGAAGCAACTAGTGAGAAATAGATAAAGACATTGAAAAACGTGTTCTTTCTTGTGCTGCTTGTGCCTCCGTAAGGAATAATCCTCCAGAAACAAAATTACGTCACTAGGAAGAGCAACAAGAGAATTTGCAACGAATGCATATTGATTATGCTGGACTGCTTACAGGGCATCAATTTCTAGTTGTCATCGACTCCAAATTCAAATGGGCAGAGGTGGGCGTATGCTACGCTGCACCACCCTTGAAATGTTATGCAACATTTTTGTTAGAAACTGATATCCACAAGTTCTCGTATCCGATAACACCACCATTTTTAAAAGTGGCGAATTTACAAAATGTTGCCGCAACTCCGGTATTGTACAAAAGTTCAGTTCTCCTAGACACCCAGGAACTAATGGCCTAGCCGAAAGAAATGTCCAAACGTAAAAAAAAACCTGACAACTATGTCAGATGATACATCATCTAAATCAAGAAAGGTTCGTGAGATACTCTTCAGATACAGGGCAACGCCCTTAAAAAGCAGGAAATTTCCAGCCAAGCTGTATTTAGAAAGGCAAATAAGAATACAATTTGATGCGCTAAAGCCGCCTAAAATGTTCAAACACCCTGTTCCTGACATCACGTGTAGCAAACTAAAAGAAGACGATCGCGTTCAAGCCAGATATTATAAGGGAAACTATCCTTCGTGGAAATTTGGTACCATCGTTAAGAAACTAGGTAACATATACTTCATGTTCCGTCTTGATAATGGAATTGGTTGCAAACGACACGTTAACTAGTTATGTCTGAACGAGGTACAGATTCCTGAAACGCAACCAAGTTTACAAAGTGATTCTAAAGTAGGGAATCGTTTCGGACTTGATCGACATTTTTTTCAACATCCAGTTCAACAATACACCCCAGCTCAACAAGACAACGGGGACTCTTCCTTAACAGAACCGCCACAGGTTCAACAGCGGTCATTGTAACGATTCTTCCACAGCATCATATTCATCCGAACTTATGCTATCTATAATACTAGCTAAGCTCGTCGAAAATTTGGGTGGTTCCTTAATCCTTCAGAATATGACTTTTAGTTACAATAAAATTAAAATTAGGTAGCTGTAAATTTGTATACATACATATGTAGATATTGGAATGCAAATATTAAATTAAAAAATAATACAAAACAATAACCAAAAAATTTAAAATAAAAATTAGGTAAACGCAAAGGTTCTTATTTTTATAGAGAAACAGAGATGCAAATTATCTCTCTCTTCAATACCGGCCCATGACCTTGCTATTCTTTTGAACATTTGAATAGCCCACGTAATCTAACTTTTGGTTTACTAAATGTTTCGCGAAATTAAGGAAGAAATCTTTAATTTTTATTTTAACGAAAACCCATATATAATTTTATAAAGAAGGAATAAAGGAAAAGTGTAAGAGTTTGATGTTATATAAAGTACAATTACTAAATAATTAAATTTAATGATTCATGTAAGAAAAGAAAAATGGTAATTAAGAAAATGAGAAATTTTAATTATAAATTATAAAAATTTGTTTTTTAGTCTCAAGTTAATATATGCATATATATATAGAAAAAAAAAAAACAAGATAAAAATTATACCACACTCGCAAAAATTTTCGTTCCGACGACCGCAGGCCCGCTTTCAAATGAGCTTGATATTGGATGCAATGTAGTTCACAGTTTATCAAATTAAAAATTATATAACTATAAGGGTTATATTTATATTAAATAAGTATGTATGTGTCATTGTGTATGTATGATTGTGTGCGATTTGTGTAAGTTTATAAAATTAGTTTATATGTTAGGAATTTCAAAACAACATTTCAATGTAGATATGTATGAAGGTTTGCACCAGTATATATTTGTATTCCGTTTTGATCTTAAAATTTTTTAGCAGCCTGGGTTGTTAATATGAAATTCTTGATTTCATGAAAGATTCGTAATTTTTCCAATTATACAATTTGGCAATGGCAATGTTTCTAGGCTGTAAGACCCGAGAATCCAAAAAAACAGAAAGTTCTTCCAAAGAGAGGGCTTGAGAAAACTGGTTGTCTATCCAAATTTTAAAAAATTTTATCGCTTTTCTGTCTGTACAAAAGAAGGATAAAACATACTTATCAAGATGTCGGACAAATAATTTTTTTATTTTATTTCATTTCCTATTTCTGTTGTTAAACAAAACAGATTAGTTTTTCTGTTATTAAGCACTTAAACTTTCATATATAATATTTAAATTTTAATTTTAACAAGGCTTATCAATCTTGAGAACAAAACAAAAACAAAATGTATGGCACTCTTAAATATTTTTTTCTTCACACTTCAATAAAACTTTTGAGAATGAACTTTTTTTTTCTTTTTGCAAAATATACAAAAACCAGAAGTCATAAAAGTCATGGAACATTCAGTATTTTTTCATTTTTTTTTTTTTCAAATTTTCAAGGTGTTAAGTACAAGTATAAAAGTTAGTTAAGTTAACACAAAAGAGTTCTCACATCATCCACTTCGAGAGATCCGGAGAGGACACAGAGCCAACGTTGATCTTGCAGGCAACGGAGGCTACCGCGTCATTATTATGATTATATCCGATATTAACTACGGACGCTTCCTGAAGTGGGGGAGAATTGTTGCAACTATTCAGCATTAAAAATATGGTAACACAACTGCAGCTGTCAGAATTGTAGTTAATGCTGATTCAGTCGATTTTTGCCATCTTAAGGACAACACATTCGATCTCCATTTTGAATATATTTAACTTTTAAATTTTTTGTATCCCTTTTTTATATATAATAAATTGATTTGTATTTTCATTTAATTGAATCCGTGCATTTATTTTTTATCCGGAATACAACAAACTCCTAAAGGCTCAATTGCTTCATAGTTTGTTGCCATCGTACTGACGCTTTTATCTCTCCATTTGACCAAAAAAATTTCATTCTGCTTGTCAAACCTATAATCATATGCAGCTCGGTTCTTTTTTCATTTCCGTCGCACTTTTCAATGGTCATTTTTTATTCTGTTTTCTTCAATTGTTCCAGATGCACAATATCCTTTTTTCCTGAGTTCTGCCTAGAGATTGTAACTGGTAAAAAAAATTCTAAAAATTATTTCATGCGATGCCGCTTCAGTCTGCATTTTCAAGCAACTCTAAGGAATTAATAGAATTATCCTCCGATTTTCCACATAAATAATCAACACTGGAACAAGTCGCTACTCAGTTTTTAAAGCCAAATCGTACTGGCTTTCCAGGTATACTCCGCTTTGCAGGGTGATGACCAAAATATTTTACAATCGACTCATCAATGGAAATCTGCTCCTGAAATACCCACTACGAAGAAGATCTTCTAATCTTTTAAAAGCATTACAAATTTTAAAATGTTCAGAACTCATCGCAAGCAAACTGTTATCTCATTACAATCATAAAAATCCATTCTAACGATGATACCTTTGAACACTAAGATACTTTAATCAAAGCAGTCACGATTAAGGATGTCGTTGGACACAATGAAAGTACTGGTTCCTTCATATTTTGGGAATCTTCTTAATACATAGGCAAACAACCAAGAATGCTTTTATACTTCTGTCAACATAACATTAAAAGTGTTATCACAAATTTTTATATACACTCTGCCGCTGTACTCAATTGAGTACAGTTGTATTTAAATAACGATAAATTTGTTAAAGTAAATGACATAAAATTTTTTTCAATTATTTGATAATTACTGTTAGGAAATTAAAATAAAAAAGAAATTTTCAATACAGTAGGAGATAAAAAAACGCGAAAGTCTAGGCTTATCCCGCCGCACAAATCTTGTATAAATAAAGAACACCACTTTTTAAGAGTGATGCATTCATAGCCAGATTTTTAATTATTATACAGGACAACAGGTTTCTCCTAAGCTGCAAACAAAAATATTACAAAAACTATTAAAATCAAAAAAATATCGCCTAAAGCTTAACTTTACTCAATTGAGGATTTACAGCCAGATTTTTGTATAAATATAGAACACCACTTTTTAAAAGTGATGCATTCATAGCCAGATTTTTAATTATTATACAGGACAACAGGTTTCTCTTAAGCTGCAAACAAAAATATTACAAAAACTATTAAAATCAAAAAAATATCGCCTAAGGCTTAACTTTACTCAATTGAGGATTTACAGCCAGATTTTTAATTATTATAAAGGACAACAGGTTCCTCTTCAGCTGAAAATAAACAAAAAAATTACAAAAACTATTAAAATAAAAAAAATATCGCCTAAAGCTTAACTGTACTCAAATGAGCAAGCGGCGTCAAATAGGTTAATAGTAAAGCGGTTAGTACGGACGACGAAAGAAAATTCCTTTATGACAGCTACGAAGCTCAAAAAACACTGGATGTGCTGGAAGCGTGAAAACTATTTGCGGCAGACTTCAAGACAGTAGCCCCAATGCCTGTTGTCCTAAAAAAGGACGGCTCTTTTCTTCTTAGCATATTGCAAAATGGATATCTTTTGCTAAGGCACATCTAAATTGGCCAAAGGAAAACTAGAGAAATGTGCTATGGACGGACGAATCCAAAATTGTTCTTTTTGGTGGAATGGGCTACAAATGTGTTGTTCGTAAGCCAACTAACAGTGAATACAAGTTAGAATTTGCGTCAAAAACTATCAGACATGGAGGTCGTAGTATTAGGGTATGGGGCTGCTTCTCGTATCAAGGTTCTATATATTTGATAAAAAACCGTTAAGGAAATTATGCTTCCTACGAAATGCGGCTGGTGTAAATCTTCCAGCAAGACAATGATCCAAAACATATCAGCAAAATGGCAAAAGAAATGGTTCAACGAAAACTCTATCAATGTACCGGAGTAGCCTGCACAGTCGCCAAATTTGAAGGGTGTATCCACAACAAAACCAACAAGCGTTGAAGGGCTCTGAGAGGTTGTGCAGAAAAGTTTGAGTTCCATCAAAGCTGAAAGATGCTAGCATTTAGTGGATATAATCGGAAGACGTGGTGCCGCGATAATAGCAAACAAAGGGCACGCGACAATGTATTGAAACCATACAATTAATTTATCTACAAGATATCTGAGTAAAATGTTTGATTTATTTAAAAGCACTATTTGTTAGGTATTGACCTTCAAAACCATGTAATTTTTTAAAATCAAACAAAAATTTAAAAAATTCCAACCATTGTAAAAAATTTAAGGTACGAGATACTATAATTTGAGAACACATAGCGCTATCCCCAAAGAGTGGGTTTTAGCTTTAAAATTTAAGCTCAGATATGTACAATTTTTAATCAATCCGGCTGTTCAGAAAAGGCTGAGTTATTTCCAAAATATTTTGAGCTTATTTCTTGAATGACTGTAGGACAAAAGTTTTTACGCAGCAAATTTTTTAAATTAAAAAAAAATATATAACAGCAGTTTCTTGGTTGTATCTCGAAATCTATTTAGCATGCACATACATATACCGCTGTAAATAATCGATAGAGGATAAAAGTACGAATCGATCGAGATTCTTGAAAGACTGCAGAAAAAAGTTATTAAGCAAACTTAAAAAAAATCACTCAAATATTAAAGTTTATTTTTTCGCATATATTTCGAAAATTCTTTGGCATGCATATTTACCGCTATATGCAATCTATACAGGATAAAAGTACGAATCGATCGTGGTATAGCTGTTCATTAAAAGACTGCAGGAAAAAAGTTATAAAGCGGCAAAATTTTAAAATTAAAAAAATTCCCCAATTTTATAAATTTAGTTTTTCGATTATATTTCGAAAAGTATTCCACGTGTACATATACCGTTATATGGGATTGATAAATGGCTGTGGAAAAAAATTTATTAAGCGGCAAACTTTTTAAATAAAAAAAATTGTTTTCGCTTGTATCTCGAAAAATATTCCGCGTATGAATTTATCATGGTATTTTATGTTTCTTAAAAATTGTAGGAAGATAATCGCTTAAATGTATAAGTTTAGTTTTTTGCTTTTATCTAGAAAACTATGCCGCGTGTTCATATACCGCTATATACGACATAAGGAGAAAAAGTACTTATCGATCGTGGTATAGCTTCTTTAGTAAAAAACTAGGAAAAACTCATTAAGCAGCAAACCTTTTAAAATAAAAACAAATTGCTCAAATTTTTAACTTCAATTTTTTCGCTTACGAACACTATTCCGCGTGCATGTATGCCACTATACGCGATCGATAAAGGATAACAGTACGGATCGGTCGTAGTGTAGCTGGGTTTTAAAAGGCTGTAGGAAAAAAAGTTATTAAGCGGCAAACTTTTCAAATTAACAAAAATGTTTTGGTTATATCTGGAACACACTTATACCGTTATATACAATCGATAGAATATTTTCTGAAAAACTGTAGAAAAATTTGTTAGTAAGCAAACTTTAAAAACAATAAAAATTCACGTAAACTTTTTAGTTTTTCGCTTATGTTTCGAAAACTGTTCGGCGTGCACGTTTACCGCTATATAAGTGTTAATGCACGAACATTGTTTATTAAATTATTATTATTACATTTTTTTATTTAATAAACTTCAACCGAAAATATTACATTTTTTATTATTTATTAAATTATTTAAGTTCAATAAACTTTAGCACAATTGGCCTAAATTAATCAATTTTATTATTTATAAAATTATTTGAGTTCAATAAACTAGTACACTTGGACTAATTAATACACTTTAATTGCAAATTATTTTAGCTTATTACTTCCTACAATTGTAATTTAATATTGTATACTCATCCTAAATTCAAAAATTTTTTTATTACAATATATTTTTACTATATTATTTCCTACAATTGTAATTTAAGAGGACACACTTGCCCTATATTAATATATTTTTTACTATCGCAAATTTGTTCATGTTTGATATTTGTTTTTTTTTGCTACAATAAATATGCAATTTAATCATATTTCTTTAATAAAACTAGTATATAAGACTAAGAAAATTTAAAATAAAATAACTCTTATTTTAAAACTGATAGAAACGGTCTTTTTTAATTGAGAGCAAGCAACACGGTTCAAGTGCTGTTGTTGCGCCAACGAAAATAATTTACCTCCAGGTTCAAGTGCTTGAGAAGTCATACACAAAAAAAAAAAACTCTTCAGGTTTATGTGCCTGTAAGAAAATCATTAATTTAAAAACATTTAAGTAATCTTCCAATTTCTTTGAGCAACAAGTGCTTGGAAGAAAGCCCAAGGCGAAGATTCTTAACATTTTTGGTGACCCCGACATGATCCAGTTACAAGAGCAGGACGTCTAAATTCGTTGAGTCCGCAGTATTCTGCATATCAACAGTTGATCAACACATTATTCAAGTGGAAATACTAGCAGCAGTGATAGCCAGCTAAATATCATCCACAATGGTGTCATTCGAAGAATTGACTCAAAGGCAAAAGGCGCTTGGGGAGAACATCGAAACAATAATTAGAAACTACAAGAAGGATTCCCAAGCCAGAAAGGAGTCGGTGACCTATTTTCAAGAGAGATTGCGTAGACTAGACGAAGAATGGATGGCGTTCGAGGCAAATGACAACCTGATTCGGCTAATTGACGACAAACCTCTAGATCACCGCTACTTCACGGTAGATTATTATTCCGCAATACAGAAGGTTGTCGAACAATATAAAGACACCTTCGAAAAATCTATAATGAAGGTAAATTCAACTTCACACAAAATTCCGCCAAAAGAGGGCTGTGATGTATTAGCAGCTGAAACTAGTGAGTTTATAAAACTCAAACTTCGACAAGCAGTAATGATGTCTTCTTTGGAACGGTTACTTAATGACAAATATACTCATCAGAACCGAAACATCTCATTAAACAAATGACAAGGCATCGAAGCCATACATTTCCAAATATTTGATCTCTATGACAACCTAGAGACGAAGTTAATTTGGAAAAGGCTATTGCTCGGCTCTGGGAACTGGAAACTCTCAGCACATCTGACAGTTGTTTTTCGGTGGCTGAAAGGCAATGTGAAAACCATTTTTTGCAAACTCACACCATTGACAAAAATGGAAGATTCGTGGTCAAAATTCCATTCTGCACTAGCTCAAACACTCTTGGCGAATCCCATGGAGTAGCTTTTACCAGATTTCTATCATTAGAAAGGCGATTATCAAAGGCTCCAAAAATCAAAACCCAATGTAAAAATTTCATGAAAGAATACGAAGCATTGGAGCATATGGCCAGTGCGTACTTAGACCGGACAGTTTAACAACAAAATTACGAGTAGTTTTTGATGCTTCAATTAAAACGACTAACGGAGCTTCGTTGAACGACATAATGTATACAGGACCCATAGTACAGAGTAAATTGTTTTTTATTATACTACACTTTCGGTGTCCACGATTTGTCTTCACAACCAACATAAAAAAATGTACCCGCAAATAGTAATGCACCCAAATAATAGAAACTTTCAAATAATTATCTGGAGAGAAAATCCCACTAAGCCAATAAAGTATTATAAACTAAATACAGTCACATAAGGAACAAGAACTGCACCTTATCTAGCTACAAAATGCTTAGAACAAATTGCTAAGACAAACATAATACGATACCCACATGGAGCTCAATTTTTACTCGAAAACTTCTATATAGATGACGGTATTGGCGGAGGGGATGACTTGCACACTGTTCTAGCAATTTAGTCAGAACTATAATACATATTGCATCAGCATGGTCTTGAATTACAAAAATGGGCAGAAAATCATCCAAAACTACGTCAAAAAGTCGCCGAAAAACAACAAGAAGTTAATTTTGACTTTGATGGTGAGAACAACCGTTGGCTAAACATGGATGCCACAACATGACAAACTATGTGTAAAAGTATGTCTAAGGGAGATTAACCCCGTCAGTTAGCTCAGATTTAGCTAGTTTGTTCGATCCTCTGGGACTACTATCACCGATTGTAGTTACCGCCAAAATATTCATCCAAGAACTCTGGCAGAAAAAGTTAGACTGGGATGAGGCACTGCCAGAAAATCTTCATGCAACTTGGGTTATATTCAGACAAGAGTTAGAACACATCAAAGACCTAAGAATCACGCGACATAACTTCGAACGACATGTGACATCCAATATACAAATTCATGCCTTTGTAGACGCATCAGAAAAGGCATATGGCGCAGCAGTCTATATCAGATCAACAACAAAAAATAAGCAGATTATCGTGAGACTATTATGCTCAAAGTCACGAGTAGCACCTTTAAAGCGTCAAACTTTACCTCGCCTCGAACTATGTGCAGCACTTTTAAGCGCTAAGAAAGACTTAAAATACAAGGATGTTCCTACTTATTAGTGGACAGATTCAAAGATCGTCTTGGCCTGGATCAGTTTCCAAGCATCATCATACCAAACATTTGTGGCTAACAGAATAGCTGCAATACAAGAGTTGTCAATAACAGAACAGTGGCGACATGTCAGCTCAAAAGACAATCCTGCAGACATTCTATCGCGTGGCATCTCTCCAAGAAAACTCGCATCAAACAATTTGTGGCTCTACGGACTCAATTTCTACATGGACAAAAAGAGATATGGCCAAAAAAAGTCTCCAAAACAAATATCATGGATCAGAATTTTGATATAGAGCGAAAAAAGGTAGCAGCAGCATCAACAGCGAGTGATTCTACAGATAGTGTGATCTACAACATAAAACATAATGGCTCATTCAGAACTCTACAACGAGTAGTTGGCTACATGTGAGATTCATCAACAATACAATACGTTGCAATCAACAATCCAAGCTATCATTATCAGTTCCAGAACTAGAACAAGCTCTTACTTTGATTGTACGGGCAATGAAACACTCAGATTTTGACGAAGAACTTAAAGACCTAATAAGGTACAAGCAAGTAAGCAAAAATAGCCCATATAATAACCTTACCCCATTTTTGGACTCAAACGGCATCATATGAGTGGGAGGAAGATTAGAAGCATCAGAGCTTCCGTATAACACTAAACATCCAATGCTTATCCCTTATAATGACCCGATATCCAAATTGCTGATGCAGATGGTGCATGAGAAAAACCGTCATTGTGGTCCTCAGGCACTCTTATCACACACAAGACAAAAATTCTGGCCAATCAAGGGAAAGTCAATGGCCCGATCAATCATCCAGCATTGCATAAAATTCTAGCGCTAAACCTAAACTTCTTACTCAAATTATGGGAAATTTGCCATCTACAAGAATCGTTCCAGCTCGACCCTTCATTAACTCTGGAGTTAATTTTTGTGGTCCGCTTTGGGTCCACTATAAGATCAGATACATCGCAGTATTTTGCTGTTTTGCTACTAAAGCAGTGCATCTAGAAGTAGTTAGCAGCTTAACAACAGATGCATTCATAGGGGCATTAAAAAGATTCATAAGCCGAAGAGACCATTGCAAAAACTTATACTGTGACAATGCTACCAACTTTGTTGGGGCCAAAAATCAACTGGCAGAGTTGTCAGAGGCAGTATACGGAGATTCAGCTAGCGAAAAAATAGATAAAGAACGTACAGCTCGAGGCATTATGTTTCATTTTATACCACCAAGGGCACCTTATTTCGGAGGCTTATGGGAGGCGGCAGTAAAATCAGCCAAACATCTCCTTGTACGAAGTGTATCAACAGCATCACTAACATATGAGGAACTTGACACAGTGGTCATAGAAATTGAAGCAATTCTTAATTCGCGACCGATAAGTTCGATGTCAGATAATCCGAACGATTTGGCGGCATTAACCCCTGGCGATTTTCTCATAGGAGCACCACTCAACTCCCAAATTGACGTAGCAGCCACCGAAAACCGAGAGAATCTTCTCACCAGATAGAAGTTAGTTACACACTTAAAATCAGAATTTTGGAGGCGTTGGTCAAAAGAGTATCTATTAGAACTCCAACACAGACACAAATGGAACAAACAACAGGATAACATTAAATCAGGAGACATGGTAATAATAAAATAGGACAACACAATTCCTTTGCAGTGGCCTCTAGGACGATGATGGCTTCATTCGAGTAGTTGATGTCAAGACATCAAAAGGAATTTGCAGAAGTCCTATTTCAAGGCTGGCACTATTACCAATTAATAATTCAGAAGATGATGAAATCCCTCAACAAGACGACTTGATTAGCACAACCATTCATCAGAACGAAAAACCGGAAGGTGATAAAAAACGGAGAATATCAATGAGCCAAAAAATATTCACTATTATGATGGCAATCATATTAATGCCACTGGTATTAGGGGCACAAATACATAATAAAAGGTTCGAAAATCGTCTGGGCATGCATTTTGAAGGAATTGGATCCGCCAAAATTTCAACTACAGAATGGCAATTAGTGGTTTACTAAGGCATAAAAGAATTTTGGACTGAAGAGGCAATTTTTTCGCAAGGAACACAAACCTTAAACGATCTACGCAAGCAAATGCAGGACAAAACTACATACACAAGCCTGGTCAAGCATTTTGAACACACAAAAGCTGAATTAAAATTAGACAGCACTCTGTTGTCTGGGCGGATTAAAAAGAGAACAGCAATAGATTTAGTTGGAAATATCGCCCATTCACTTTTTGGTGTATTGGACTCCGAATACGCCAAAGACATGGCTGGTACATTTTCTCAAGTTAAGAAAAACGAATAACATCTTCTCGCCGTCTTAAAAAATCAGACCTCAATCATTGACGCTACAATAAACGTAATGAGATTAGATCTAGAATCAATAAAGAAAAAATTCGATAAAATTGATTTCCAAATTGTACAAGTACACAATATGATAAGCGACGAATGGCAGCAAGAAAAGATTTATTTATTTTTCTGTCGTTGTGCATACAACTAACAATTACAGCAGCGAAGCTTCAATAGACAAAATTATCAATACTTGATATTTTAACTCACCATGGTCTAATAAGTCCACTACTTTTGACTCCTCATTACAGCAAGAAGTAAGGAAAATCAAAATACATCTCAGCGAATTCCTGAAACTGCCTGTAAGCCAGGAAAATACGTTACAGCTATACAAGCTCATGAAGGTTAAAGGAGAGCTCACTGACAATATAGTAGTTTTCAGTATTACATTACCACTAGTTCAACGTGAACGGTATGAAATATTTAACATTATTCCAGTGCCAACGTGGATCAATGACACATTAGTAGCAATACGACCATGTGCCAAATAAGGCATCAGGATGGCTCATCAACATGTACCTGCGAACCTTATTTATTTCACAACAACACCCAATCATACTGCCCAGTACAGCAAATGAAAGATAAAGAAGTCTGGATTTCCCTTCATGATCAAAACAAATGGATATATTCGGTTTCAAGTCCGTCTCAGGCAACAGCACTATGCAAAACGGAAATCACACAATTCACACTTGAAGGATCTGGCTTGCTTATATTAGAACCAGAGTGCACTTTTAAATATAAATTCACGACGTTGCGTGGACAAAAGCTGATATCCAGCAAGATCGAAAAATCATATACCATCTTCTAGTAACTCACCCAACAACGACACGAAGAACGCATTAAACCATTGTTACCAAAAGAAGATGCGAATCAATACATTTCTTAAGTAATAAATTTAACAGCTCTACAAAAATCATTAGCAGCACAAGAAATATTAAGACTCCCAAACAAACTTGAAGCTCACAACTATCATCACAGCATTGTCATATATTTACTAGTTAAACATAAGTGCAAACAACGGTCAACTCAAACTCCAGCACCTCGCAAACAACAACTCGACTCAGACTTCACTGTTCACATATAACAACCAACACAATCTTCAGCAAGAAATATTTTAAGCTGCACGCAACGGGGGGAGGATGTTAATGCACGAGTATTATTTATTAAATTAAGTTTAATAAACATCAACCTAAAATAATACTTTTTTTTATTAATTTTTAAGTTATTTAAGTTCAATAAACTTTAGCACAATTGGCCTAAATTAATTATTTTTATTATTTATTAAATTATTTAAGTTCAAATTATTTTATTTTATTACTTCCTACAATTGTAATTTAATATTGCATACTTGTCCTAAATTCATAAATTTTTTATTACAATATATTTTTACTATATTATTTACTACAATTGTAATTTAATATGATACACTTGCCCTATATTAATATATTTTTTATTATCGCAAATTTGTTTATGTTTGATATTTGTTGTGTTAATACAAGAGATATGCAATTTAATCATATTTCTAAAACTAGTATATAAGACTAAGAAAATTCAAAATAAAATAACTCTTATTTTAAAACTGAAAGAAACGGTTTTTTTAATTAAGAGCAAGCAACACGGTTCAAGTGCTGCTGTTGCGCCAACGAAAATAATATACCTCCAGGTTCAAGTGCTTGAGAAATTCTTCAGGTTTATGTGCCTGTAAGAAAATCATTAGTTTAAAAACATTTAAGTAATCTTCCCATTTCTTTGAGCAACAAGTGCTTGAAAGAAAGCCCAAGGCGAAGATTCTTAACAATAAGATCTATAGAGGATGTAAGTACTTATCTATCATGTCATAGTTTGTTCTAGAAATAAGTTTTTTAGCAGCAAACTTTTAGCTTAAATTTTAAAGTCTATTTCGGGTTTGCATATACCTCTACATACGATCTATAAAGAATTTAAGTACGAATCGATCGCGATTTAGCTTGTTGCTTGAAAAACTGTAGGCAAAAAGTTATTAAGCTGCAAAATTTTAATATTAAGAAAATTTGCTCAAATTTATAAGTTCAGTTTTTCGCTTGTATCTCGAAAACTACTCTGCATGCGTAAATACCGCTATATACGATCGATAGGGTATAGAAGTACGAATCGATAGTCGTATAGCTTGTTTCTTGAAAATTTTAGGAAAAAAGTATTAAAGCCCCAAACTTTTATAATAAAACAAATCGCTCTAATTTACAAGTTTAGTTTTGAGCTTACATTTTAAAAACTATTCCGCGTGGACATATACATACGATCGAAATTTAAAATTTCTTTAAATCGTATTTTATTGTGTTATAAGGAATTTTTAAATTATTATTTTAATATTCTTGTTTTTTAATTTTTTGTATGCATACATACTTACAGACTTGCTTGAAGTGCTTACACACTTCTACTACTTGCAGGATCTTGTTTTTTTTTTACATAGTGCAAAAAACCAGAAATGAAAGAATCAGGTATATGGTATATACTTATCAAATTTGATTAAAAACTAAGGTTTTTGAATATTTTTCTTCTCAAAATTTTTTCTATTTGTTTTGTGTTTCGAAAGTCATTTGAAATTCGTCCATCTGTTTATATATGTATAAATCAATTTGATTACCACCACATACCTGAGCCAAATTGTATTAAATCTAAGAAGGGAATATATTTTATTAGCCTACTTATTATTTTATCTTTAGGTTTAATATAAAAATAAACACAATTAACATTTGACTGTCACATTTTCATTTGCTTCTATTTTTAAACTTGTTTTTAATTTATAAAAATATTTCATTACTTTCATATCAAGGCACATTAATTTCGCACGTAAAAACAGTTCTAAAACAACTACAACAATAAAAAACAACATGTATTTTGTTTTTGGAACATATATTTTCAGATATCAAAATCAACTAACGCAGCACATAGGGACAAATAATCGAATTACGACGACAAAAACGGAATTTTGTATTTTGTTAAATGTAGTCACTACATACAATAAACTTATAAGCAGTGGTTTCAGAAATTTTCATAGAAAAATCTTCATTTATCAAAAAAACTCTTTATTTAGAAAAAAAAATCTTCAAAATTTTTAATTCTTTTTACTTTTGAAAATTTCTGTTCAACGTTTGCAGATGAACAAAGGAGACTTATAAAATTTATTGCAAACTTTGACAAAGTTAGAAAGATTAAAGCTACCTATACACGACATGTTTTTTACATCTGACATGTCAAAATATCTATTGCAAAACACATACATGTCGTCTAGGGCTGATAAAACATTGCTTGTATAAAATACACAAGTCATCTGTGCCGTGTGCGCCCTGTAAAATATTTTGATAACGCAGTACGGTCTGCTGTGAGTCTTCAGCATGCATGATAGAAAAGGGGAAGAAGAAGAGCCACAGGCAAGTTTAGGCCAATACATTATTATGAATTGCTGACACAATTTTAAAATGGGGTATGGTCATGGCGACCCAGAGGTTTCTTGGGTAGCTAAAAATAAAATGTCTTTCTTTTTGATTTGGAGTAAGGGTGTGACAAGTGAAAACTTACCTATGAACAAAACAAAAAAAAAAAAAAAAAAAACAAAAACAAAAAAACAGCCTAACAAATATACAAAAATAATAAGGGTGGATTAATAAATGTACGCTTTATTGTTTGAAGTGAAAATTAAAACTGTGAGTTTCATAAAAGATAAAAGTTAAAAAACTAAAAAACTATAAAAGTATAAATACTACACTAATATACAAAGTTATTGGAATATAAAAAAAAAGATAATTCTCCACTAAAGAAAAGAAAACGTAAATTCGAAACAAGTAAAAAAATAATTTGAAAATAATCGCCACGCCACACTGCGCCCGTCATATCCACCGAGGAACCATCTTCTCCAACAGCATCATCACGCATTGCCACCCGGCAGTGCCAGGTATTTTGCCACAGACATTTGGCAGATAATACAGACGACCGCTAGACCTATAACAAACGTTAAATTAGTATATATTTTAATGCTATGATTTATTTTATTTCTTTAGATTTTATAGTATTGTGTGTGCTTCCAATTAGCTCGTATTTTCTCGAATGAGGAAATGCGTGAAGTTGGCCGTAGTTGACAATCTCTCCTTTACTTAGTTGTATTATTTAGTACTATTAGCTGGCGACAAGTTGCCATATTAACAATCATTACAATCTCGGCCGACCTGACTTAGCAATCGACCTCGATTGTCCACTTACACCTCCTTCACGCTACTTCCTCCTCGGATAATCCTGCCTCGTCATTACAATTTTCTTCTAGATAGTCATAATCGGTACATTCTTCATCGGTTTTATCATAACTAATGCTAGGCTTTGTGCCGCTTTTTGCGTCTGGTGGTGGAATTTCAATATCTGTCCCTGGTTCCCGCCACCTTTTCATTCGGGTGGAATCAATGATACCTCGGTATGGCATCTGCGTCACCTGAAAGTTTTCCACATCACTGACCTCGTATCGATCGTTCCCAACGTACCGCCGAATGATATAGTCCTATATTTTGGGATGAGTTTCTTATTAGACCCCACTGTGGTGTCAACATTTTTCACTACTACCATCTCGCCCACCTCAAATGTCTTGGGTGCAACATGATGTCTATTAAAATATTCCGAACTATATTCCTGCGAGCGGCGAATTGCCTTTGCGGCCGATTCTTTATCCCTCGAAGCTCGATCCCCCCCTGTTCGAACCTGTCGCGCAAGTGCTCAGTGAGCTCATCCAGTATCTCTCCGCGCTGCTCAACCCCGAATAACATTACACTTGGTGTCTGCTTAATCGTAGTCTGTACTGTATTGTTCAAAGCAAACTCCACCAGTGACAACTTTTTAACCCAGTCCGCGTGCTCAAGTGGGTCTGTAAGTTTAGCGAGCATTGCCCTTAAGTCGCGATTTACCCGCTCTACCTGGCCATTGGATTGAGGTGAAGCCACCGATACTTTCACATGTACAATATTACGCTTAGATAAAAATTCCGCAAAATCTGTTGAAGTAAAGCATGTGCCCCGGTCAGTAATAATACGTCGTGGCCTACTATAATACTCGAAATACTTTAGTAAAGAACAACACACTTCCTTGGTCTCCGGCGAGTTTACTGCATATAATTTAACAAATTTAGTAAAGGAATCTATTATTACTAAAACATATCGCCGCTTGGAATTTACAGCCGGTAATGGACCAAAGTGATCAACATGCAAAGTATCAAACGGCACCGGTTTCTTTTCCTAGCTATATAAATTTCTTTCATTGCTGCGAGCGGGTACCGAATAATAAATTCACTTCAAGCAGTTACGAATAAATCTGTGTAATTTTGCCCTCATGTCAGGAAACCAATAGTGTTTCTGAATTTGGCTGGTGCATTTTTCTATGCCAACATGACTGTACTTTTCATGCGTAAGCCTCGTGATGTTCTCCTCCATCTCCCTAGGTACGTACAGCTGATTCTGTCCATAAGCCTCACACCGATATACCAACCCACCATCTAAGAAAAATCCCTTGACTTCCCCCTTCTCCAGTTTTTCCCTAATCCTCCCCACAGTCGGGTCCCTACACTGAACTAACTGGATATTCAAATCGACGTCAGATCCGTTTACCATAGCGGCGATAGAAATCCGGCTCAAGGCATCCACATGCGCCATCCGCTCCCCTTTCCGATGACGAATTTCATAATCGTAGTTCTCAAGTTCTAAGGCCCATCGTGCTATACGAGGGTTGATAAGTTTTTTTCCCAGTGTGAGCGCTAAAGAGCTGCAGTCAGTAACGATTGTGAATCTAAGACCCTCTAGAAACACTCTAAACCTTCTCAATGCGTAAATAATAGCCAGCGTCTCTAGCTCGAAGCTATGGTATCTTGCTTCCGTTTCCGAAGATGGAACTTTCCGTCCAACTGTTTCTGCAAGAGCACTGCTCCAAACCCCCGGGAGCTGGCGTCAGTATGTAATTCAGTCTCTCGAGCTGGACTGTACACTGCTAATATGGGTGCTTCGGTTAACTTGTCTCTCAAACTGCAGAAAGCTTCCATGCAGCGACTAGTCCACTCAAACCCTGTTGTCTTCTTAGTGAGGTCAGTAAGGGGTCTAGCGATGTGCGAGAAATTCGGCACGAACCGCCGAAAGTAGGAGAAGAGCCCCAAGCACCTATGAACGTCCCTAGCATTCGAGGGGACTGGATAATTCTGGATCGTCATTATATGGTCCCCATTAGGTCTGATGCCCGTCTGATTCACACAAAACACTAGGTAATCAATCTCACTGTAGCCAAACTTGCACTTGCCCATATTCAAATTCAACCCATATTTCTTCAACAGAACTAGAACAGACCTTAACACTTCAATATGCTCGTTAATGCTACTTGTCGCAATAATGATATCATCTATATACACAACGATCTTACCCCGATCAATAAGATCCCTGAATACTAAACTGATGAACCTCTGGAATACAGCTGGGGCGTTTCGAAGCCCAAACGGCATGAAGCAGTATTCATACTGCCCAAAAGGAGAAACGAATGCAGTGTATTTTATCGAGTCAGGATGCGTTCGGACCTGGTGGAACCCATCCTTAAGGTCCAATGTAGTAAAGTATCTCTTACCTCCCAAGTACTCAAGGCAGTCTTCTATCACTGGTAAAGGAAAATTGTCCCTAAGTGTTATTTTATTCAAGGCACAGTAGTCGACACACATACGCATTCCCCCATTTCTTTTCCTAACTAAAACAAATGGCGAGGCGTAGGGGGATTCACTAGGCCTAATTATTTCACGTTGCAATAAGTCGTCGAGCGATTTCCGAACCTCTCCCCGTTCCTGATACGATAGCCGACGCGGAACTGTAAATACCGGCGTGTCATCCGTTAGTCGTATTTCCACCGAGTAATCAATTTGCTCCTGCCCTCCCCTTTCCCTTGCAAGATATTCCTTCAATACAACCTGAAAAATACGCTCCCTGTTGCCCTGATCTAAATTTGGTTCGATATCTACCACCTTCCCCTGTTCCGTCTCATCAGCACACCCCCTGTTCCAGTCCTCCGACAGAACTGCCGCCGAGACTAACGATTTACCATCAGGCTTCAGTATGCTGGGAACGCTTACCAATCTACGGTCGTCCCCTAAACACCCTTCGGGTAGAGAATAGTGACATGCCTCATTCCGACAACGATCAGGTGACCTGAAAATACCATATTCGTCCCTAACAGCCGGCAACCCAAACAATTTTTCCCGAGGGTTTATATATATACCACGAGACATAAGTGCACTGACAATAGATTTATTTAATTCATTTTTATTTTTATTCAGTCCCAACAGTGTATCCTTATTATATTTTCTTAAGATACGACAGAGTTTAACTCCGAACTTCTGTAATAAATCCCGACCAATCAACAGTGGGGAAACCGTCTCCTCATCCGGCAGTATAAGTAAATCAGCCACAGCCACTCGGCCTCCAAACAATATTTTTACTTTCACCGAGCCATAAGAGCTTATCCTATTGGTCCCTACTCCCCGAAAGGAGGAGACGACCCTCCCACCATCGACACGGAAGGGTAACAGTGATCTGCGAATGCAGCTAACCGGACTACCGGAATCAAAAAGAGAAATAAAAGGTTTCAATTCAGTGCACTTGTCTCCAACGCAAAAAGCAACACTTACCATATTATTAACATCTATGGAGTCTATTCCGACCCCTTCCTCTGCAATAGCAGCAACCCCTCTGTTCCGCTTCGGGCAGTCCTGACGGTAATGGCCTACTTGTGCACAATAAAAACACGAATTCGGTGGTCTAATAGGCTTGGGGAAATTACTCTGGTAATGTCCAAACTGCGAGCAATTATAACATCTCACCGTGTCTTCAGCCGTCTTACTAGGGCCGGTATGGCCCGCTGGACTTAACTTCGACTTACTCATCGGCTTCGGGTTTATCGGCGCCTTTTTTACAATCGGCATCATCTGTTGCCGTCGTTGCTCAAACCGATCTAAACGACGTATCAAATCGTCCATGGTGCTAGCGCCGTACAGTATGGACATATGGCTCCCAAGGTCTGGAATCCCTTCAACAATTATATCGACCAATTCCAATTCCTCAATGTTGGATTGGTTAGCGATGGTCTGCATATCGGTAATATAGCTAAGGCACGATTCAGTTGGCCGTAATCTGCGGGACTGCAGTTGACGGTAAACCTCCTGCCGTGTTACGGTTCGCTTGAACAGCTTGATTAGGCTAGCTTTCATTGTGGTATATTCCATAGAGCCTAAATTATATATTTGGTTTCTAGCCGTGCCTGTAAGCCGCCGCCGCAAGCCAAGGCTCCGCTCCCGATCCGTATACCCACTCATCTGAGTGTAGTCCTCAAAATTAGAGAACCACTTGACCACATCGTACAGATCATCACCACTTAACGATGGCACCACGGCATCTATTTCACCCAGGTCAATAATACGTCTACCAGGTGCCCAATCGTCGGCGTCTGCCTGCATTGCTTTAATCTGCTTCTGCGCTTCTAGAATTTGCATGCGCAACTGCAACGTCCTCAGCTCAGTCTCCAACGGATCAATGTCCGATGAGCCCTTACCTTCAGTACCGACGGTAATATCAGCGTCGGTTACACCTGCCCGGCGGTCTTCGCTCATAGGCCTGTTGCATGATGTTCCGAAAGTACTTATTGCCGGCGACGACCTACCGGCGGCAATTATAGCTGGCCTAGCAGAAACGTACGGCATGGCCGCAGAAACTGGCACTACCGTGTCCGTGGACAGTAAGTCTCTTGATGGTATAACAGCAGTGTTCAACGGCAGGGCGGCAGTTGTTACGGTGGTACATGGCAGCAGAGCCGCGGTTTTTGATACGAACCATGGATTAAGGACGTCAGTTGACACACTTGTTTTCCCTGCGACTGCAGGTCTCACTTCAGTTGCAGATATTTTCTCCCTGTGACCTTCTTCAGATTCAAATCTCGTAACAGGATCATCTGCAGAACTATCTACGTTGGTTTTGTCAGCCTCATTCGTTGTTATAAAATTTATATCCTCAGCAGCAGGAGCACTTGCATCAGTAGTTTCTTCCGATTCATTTGGAGTTTCCACTTGGCTATACGGCGTTTTTAACTGCGCAAGTGTGGCCGATGTCGGAAAACTTACCCCTTTTTCCCTTAAAATATCAGCAATCTGTTGTTTTGTCAACCGCGCTTCCATTATGACACGGTTTTATTATGGCTGGCGTGATTTCTATCCCACACCTGAATTTTAATGCTATGATTTATTTTATTTCTTTAGATTTTATAATATTGTGTGTGCTTCCAATTAGCTCGTATTTTCTCGAATGAGGAAATGCGTGAAGTTGGCCGTAGTTGACAATCTCTCCTTTACTTAGTTGTATTATTTAGTACTATTAGCTGGCGACAAGTTGCCATATTAACAATCATTACAATATATTAATTTTGGTCCTTAGGGAAAACATTTGTTTACCTTCGCCCATCAAGAAAATACAGTCCTCTGAGTAATTCAGCTTAGAGTGCGCGGATATAGGATTGAGCTCAGGCCTGTTGTTTCGAAATCGCGGTAGAGAAAAGTTGCCCATAATTAAACATGTCTTCCTTAATCTAGAAAAAGAAAGAAAACCAAAGTGAAATATATATATATAAAGTTAAGACCAACACATTTAAGTGTACTTTCCTATAACCAATTTACCAAGAACGACCAACAACGAACGGACAGGCATTCCCGTACAGCCGCTATTCCAGCCAGAATTAAATCCCGGGTACCTGCAAATAAATCTAAGGGCAAGAAGCCGCCATTTTGAAAAATATTACTTTTTAATATCACCTATTTATTAATTTTACTTTGTAATCGCCATCTTAAAAGAAAACCATGTAGTTGTTAGTCTAATTGCCTTAAAGGAAGAACAAATTTTGCCTTTATTTTAAATTTTATATTTATTTCAATTTTGATCTTTATTTTTAATCTTGCTTTTATTTTGAATTCTTTCAAAGTTTTTTTTTTTTTTGAAATTTTGCAATTATTTTAATGCATTAAATTTGTACTTTTTTTCTCTTTGTGGTATTTATTTAAGCTTTAAAATGTACCCATTTTTAGTATGAAAATAAAATCTTTTATTAAGATGAAGTGCTAAGTTGATTAAGAGTAAAAAAAGATATTTAAAATTGACAAGTTTTTCGTAACGCACACAATAATATTTTACCGGCTTGGATATCTGTGCAGTGAAAAAAGCGATGTAAAAGGATATTTAATTTGTTGTTTTTGATTATGTGCTGTATTTTAAAATAATTGAAATAACACTACACAATTCAATTTTTATAGTTTTTGAAACTATTTTTCAAATAATTACTTTTAACAAAAAATCATTTTAAATAAACTTGCGAGCAGATCAGCTGCTGTAAATAATTATAGTTTTGTCAGACGTAATCTTCGTTTGTGACCATATATTAAAAGTCTTCTGTAAAATAATTTTGGCAGACTGCAGAATTATATATGACTCAAACAGTTAAAAAGTCAGATGTAAAAAACATGTCGTGTATTGGAAGCTTAACTCACTTTAGAAATATTTGAAATTGTGTACCAAAACTCTTCCACTGTAACATTTTCTTAGTTCTTAAAAAATTCCTTAAACTCATATTTTTTTATTTTTTTTTTTTTAATTTTTTAAATTCAGGGAACTCCTAAGTTCGTCGTCTAAATTTTGTATATTTTTTCTTCAATATAATTTTGCAAAAGTTTTATCAGACTTACTAGTGAAGAAACTTTGTTATTAATAACGTTTTGAAGGTCAATATAAGAAAACTTTTTTTAAGGTTGCGTCGTTAAAGCCAAATCGTTTTGTTATCTGTTCACAGACCTCAATGTAAAAGGCAATATAATTATCAATGAATTCATTTAATTTAGTAGCATTAAACTTTGCTTTCGAAATGTGTATTATTAATAAATAATATAATATAATATAATATATATAATAATATATATATATATAAATAAAATTTTTTTGTTTTAGAGTATTAGTTTACAGTAAAATTGTTTCACATAGGTAAATATATCTAATAAATTTTAACAAGAAGTTGAAAGATTAGTTGTCAAGCAAATAACTAAAAAAAATAATTTTGGAAAAAAATTTTATCTAATTTTGAATAAAATATCTTTAGAATTAAAGTAAAATCTTATTTCTGGCAACTCTGCTTATAAGTATTTATTTTTTTTACGCATCCCTTAAAGGCAGAATTAGTCTTTACTTTCCGTTCCGTGACGAATCAGCTGATCAATTTCTGTTAAATGGAAAACATGTATTTGTGGTTTGTTATTACTTTGACGTTCTGTTCTGTTCGTTAAGTTACTTGAAAGTTGTTTGGTAGTGTGAGTGCAAAATTGTAAACAAACCATTTTTGTCATGGCAATTGTAGTTGTTTTTGTTGTGTATTGTGTTTTCTTTGTTTATTATAAACAGCTGGTTTGTTGTTACAGAAAAACTAATTACAATAATTTGAAAAGCAGAACAGAACGGCACAGAACAGCAACAGAAAGTAAAGACTAATGAGGCCTTTAGTCTTTTATTTTTTGAGTATTAATAATGCACTTAACGTTATTTAGTATGTATGTTTTAACACCCCTGCAGGAGATGTCAATAGTGAAATATTACTGACTCACTACTGACACAGTCACCAGTACTTTAAACAGTCTTCCACACAACGTTAGTTACCAAGTCGCATTAAACAGGTGATTGCATCAGATCAAGTGTTCATCATATGTTTCAGCTTTTACGTGTGTTTTGTTTTTGTAAAATCTTATTGAGCTGTCAAAAACGTCTGGCGATATATCGCTGGTCTCATGTAGAAAAGCTCTAACTTGAATTTTTACGGAATTGACTTTTTTCAAGATTCCAATACATTTCACAGAAATACCACTTCGTCACAAAATTTCAATGCAATAGTATCAAGAATAACGGTTTTACAAGCATTTACATTTCAAATATTACATTGCAATAAATACAGTTTCTATTATGTTTTTACCTCCTCCTGTAAAATCACGATTATGCGAGTTAGGGCCTTTCTACATGAGACCAGCGATATGTGTATGTAGTTGTGAAAAATTAGAAAGCCATTAGAAATATATTGAAATACATACACACATATTTCCAGACTTTTTTGATAGCTCAAGTTTTTACAAAAACAAAATACACGTAAAAGGTAATGCATTCACTTGGTATTATTGCGCCATGGTTAATTACTATAGACATTACATGTGCGTGCAGAGACCTGCGCCGATCGGCTGTAAGCCGACTAAGTCGAGCCGCTGATAATTTTACCTAACAGCCGCCGCCGCCGAAATATTGTCGGCACTTATCCGCTGAAGCAAGCCGCCATTTCTTAGTAATTTTTTAATAGACTTTTTTAATAAAGATTTTTAAATTTAGTTGATTAAAATTTATTAACCTATGTGAATATATTTTATTGTATATAAATATTCTAAAACAAAAAATTTTATCACTGGCACTAGTGGATGGAACAAATGATGACAGTTACCTACTAAGTATATTTGAAAAACCTAAAATTTCCTATACAAAGTTTCATGCTCCTGAATTAAATAAATTCATTGATAAGTGTGTTGCCTTTCGCACTGAGTTCTGTAAACAAATAACAAAACGATCTGATTTTAAGAAGACATTCTTAAAAATGCTTTTTTATATTGACCCGCAAAAAATTATTAACAAAAAAGTTTTTTTTTTTTGGAGGTTGTAGTATTAGGGTATGGGGCTGCTTCTCGTATCAAGGTTCAATATATTTGATAAAAAACCGTTAAGGAAATTATGCTTCCTACGAAATGCGGCTGGTGTAAATCTTCCAGCAAGACAATGACCCAAAACATACCAGCAAAATGGCAAAAGAAATGGTTCAACGAAAACTCTATCAATGTACCGGAGTAGCCTGCACAGTCGCCAGATTTGAAGGGTGTATCCACAACAAAACTAACAAGCGTTGAAGGGCTCTGAGAGGTTGTGGATATAATCGGAAGACGTGGTGCCGCGATAATAGCAAACAAAGGGCACGCGACAATGTATTGAAACCATACAATTAATTTATCTACAAGATATCTGAGTAAAATGTTTGATTTATTTTAAAGCACTATTTGTTAGGTATTGACCTTCAAAACCATGTAATTTTTTAAAATCAAACAAAAATTTAAAAAATTCCAACCATTGTAAAAAATTTAAGGTACGAGTTACTATAATTTGAGACCACATAGCGCTATCCCCAAAGCGTGGGTTTTAGCTTTAAAATTTAAGCTCAGATATGTACAATTTTTAATCAATCCGGCTGTTCAGAAAAGGCTGAGTTATTTCCAAAATATTTTGAGCTTATTTCTTGAATGACTGTAGGACAAAAGTTTTTACGCGGCAAATTTTTTAAATTAAAAAAAAAAATATAACAGCAGTTTCTTGGTTGTATCTCGAAATCTATTTAGCATGCACATACATATACCGCTGTAAATAATCGATAGAGGATAAAAGTACGAATCGATCGAGATTCTTGAAAGACTGCAGAAAAAAGTTATTAAGTAAACTTAAAAAAAATCACTCAAATATTAAAGTTTATTTTTTCGCTTATATCTCGAAAATTCTTTGGCATGCATATTTACCGCTATATGCAATCTATACAGGATAAAAGTACGAATCGATCGTGGTATAGCTGTTCATTAAAAGACTGCAGGAAAAAAGTTATAAAGCGGCAAAATTTTAAAATTAAAAAAATTCCCCAATTTTATAAATTTAGTTTTTCGATTATATTTCGAAAAGTATTCCACGTGTACATATACCGTTATATGGGATTGATAAATGGCTGTGGAAAAAAATTTATTAAGCGGCAAACTTTTTAAATAAAAAAAATTGTTTTCGCTTGTATCTCGAAAAATATTCCGCGTATGAATTTATCATGGCATTTTATGTTTCTTAAAAATTGTAGGAAGATAATCGCTTAAATGTATAAGTTTAGTTTCTTGCTTTTATCTAAAAAACTATGCCGCGTGTTCATATACCGCTATATACGACATAAGGAGAAAAAGTACTTATCGATCGTGGTATAGCTTCTTTAGTAAAAGACTAGGAAAAACTCATTAAGCGGCAAACCTTTTAAAATAAAAACAAATTGCTCAAATTTTTAACTTCAATTTTTTCGCTTACGAACACTATTCCGCGTGCATGTATGCCACTATACGCGATCGATAAAGGATAACAGCACGGATCGGTCGTAGTGTAGCTGGGTTTTAAAAGGCTGCAGGAAAAAAGGTTATTAAGCGGCAAACTTTTCAAATTAACAAAAATGTTTTGGTTATATCTGGAACACACTTATACCGTTATATACAATCGATAGAATATTTTCTGAAAAACTGTAGAAAAATTTGTTAGTAAGCAAACTTTAAAAACAATAAAAATTCACGTAAACTTTTTAGTTTTTCGCTTATGTTTCGAAAACTGTTCGGCGTGCACGTTTACCGCTATATAAGTGTTAATGCACGAACATTGTTTATTAAATTATTATTATTACATTTTTTTATTTAATAAACTTCAACCGAAAATATTACATTTTTTATTATTTATTAAATTATTTTAGTTCAATAAACTTTAGCACAATTGGCCTAAATTAATCAATTTTATTATTTATAAAATTATTTGAGTTCAATAAACTAGTACACTTGGACTAATTAATACACTTTAATTGCAAATTATTTTAGCTTATTACTTCCTACAATTGTAATTTAATATTGTATACTCATCCTAAATTCAAAAATTTTTTTATTACAATATATTTTTACTATATTATTTCCTACAATTGTAATTTAAGAGGACACACTTGCCCTATATTAATATATTTTTTACTATCGCAAATTTGTTCATGTTTGATATTTGTTTTTTTTTTTTTGCTACAAGAAATATGCAATTTAATCATATTTCTTTAATAAAACTAGTATATAAGACTAAGAAAATTTAAAATAAAATAACTCTTATTTTAAAACTGATAGAAACGGTCTTTTTTAATTAAAAGCAAGCAACACGGTTCAAGTGCTGTTGTTGCGCCAACGAAAATAATTTACCTCCAGGTTCAAGTGCTTGAGAAGTCATACACAAAAAAAAAAACTCTTCAGGTTTATGTGCCTGTAAGAAAATCATTAATTTAAAAACATTTAAGTAATCTTCCAATTTCTTTGAGCAACAAGTGCTTGGAAGAAAGCCCAAGGCGAAGATTCTTAACATTTTTGGTGACCCCGACATGATCCTGTTACAAGAGCAGGACGTCTAAATTCGTTGAGTCCGCAGTATTCTGCATATCAACAGTTGATCAACACATTATTCAAGTGGAAATACTAGCAGCAGTGATAGCCAGCTAAATATCATCCACAATGGTGTCATTCGAAGAATTGACTCAAAGGCAAAAGGCGCTTGGGGAGAACATCGAAACAATAATTAGAAACTACAAGAAGGATTCCTAAGCCAGAAAGGAGTCGGTGACCTATTTTCAAGAGAGATTGCTTAGACTAGACGAAGAATGGATGGCGTTCGAGGCAAATGACAACCTGATTCGGCTAATTGACGACAAACCTCTAGATCACCGCTACTTCACGGTAGATTATTATTCCGCAATACAGAAGGTTGTCGAACAATATAAAGACATCTTCGAAAAATCTATAATGAAGGTAAATTCAACTTCACACAAAATTCCGCCAAAAGAGGGCTGTGATGTATTAGCAGCTGAAACTAGTGAGTTTATAAAACTCAAACTTCGACAAGCGGTAATGATGTCTTCTTTGGAACGGTTACTTAATGACAAATATACTCATCAGAACCGAAACATCTCATTAAACAAATGACAAGGCATCGAAGCCATACATTTCCAAATATTTGATCTCTATGACAACCTAGAGACGAAGTTAATTTGGAAAAGGCTATTGCTCGGCTCTGGGAACTGGAAACTATCAGCACATCTGACAGTTGTCTTTCGGTGGCTGAAAGGCAATGTGAAAACCATTTTTTGCAAACTCACACCATTGACAAAAATGGAAGATTCGTGGTCAAAATTCCATTCTGCACTAGCTCAAACACTCTTGGCGAATCCCATGGAGTAGCTTTTACCAGATTTCTATCATTAGAAAGGCGATTATCAAAGGCTCCAAAAATCAAAACCCAATATAAAAATTTCATGAAAGAATACGAAGCATTGGAGCATATGGCCAGTGCGTACTTAGACCGGACAGTTTAACAACAAAATTACGAGTAGTTTTTGATGCTTCAATTAAAACGACTAACGGAGCTTCGTTGAACGACATAATGTATACAGGACCCATAGTACAGAGTAAATTGTTTTTTATTATACTACACTTTCGGTGTCCACGATTTGTCTTCACAACCAACATAAAAAAATGTACCCGCAAATAGTAATGCACCCAAATAATAGAAACTTTCAAATAATTATCTGGAGAGAAAATCCCACTAAGCCAATAAAGTATTATAAACTAAATACAGTCACATAAGGAACAAGAACTGCACCTTATCTAGCTACAAAATGCTTAGAACAAATTGCTAAGACAAACATAATACGATACCCACATGGAGCTCAATTTTTACTCGAAAACTTCTATATAGATGACGGTATTGGCGGAGGGGA
Source organism: Cistogaster globosa (assembly GCA_937654795.1). Taxonomy (NCBI): domain Eukaryota; kingdom Metazoa; phylum Arthropoda; class Insecta; order Diptera; family Tachinidae; genus Cistogaster; species Cistogaster globosa. The sequence goes on from OW569407.1 coordinate 45,283,004, forward strand.
TGACTTGCACACTGTTCTAGCAATTTAGTCAGAACTATAATACATATTGCATCAGCATGGTCTTGAATTACAAAAATGGGCAGAAAATCATCCAAAACTACTTCAAAAAGTCGCCGAAAAACAACAAGAAGTTAATTTTGACTTTGATGGTGAGAACAACCGTTGGCTAAACATGGATGCCACAACATGACAAACTATGTGTAAAAGTATGTCTAAAGGAGATTAACCCCGTCAGTTAGCTCAGATTTAGCTAGTTTGTTCGATCCTCTGGGACTACTGTCACCGATTGTAGTTACCGCCAAAATATTCATCCAAGAACTCTGGCAGAAAAAGTTAGACTGAGATGAGGCACTGCCAGAAAATCTTCATGTAACTTGGGTTATATTCAGACAAGAGTTAGAACACATCAAAGACCTAAGAATCACGCGACATAACTTCGAACGACATGTGACATCCAATATACAAATTCATGCCTTTGTAGACGCATCAGAAAAGGCATATGGCGCAGCAGTCTATATCAGATCAACAACAAAAAATAAGCAGATTATCGTGAGACTATTATGCTCAAAGACACGAGTAGCACCTTTAAAGCGTCAAACTTTACCTCGCCTCGAACTATGTGCAGCACTTTTAAGCGCTAAGAAAGACTTAAAATACAAGGATGTTCCTACTTATTAGTGGACAGATTCAAAGATCGTCTTGGCCTGGATCAGTTTCCAAGCATCATCATACCAAACATTTGTGGCTAACAGAATAGCTGCAATACAAGAATTGTCAATAACAGAACAGTGGCGACATGTCAGCTCAAAAGACAATCCTGCAGACATTCTATCGCGTGGCATCTCTCCAAGAAAACTCGCATCAAACAATTTGTGGCTCTACGGACCCAATTTCTACATGGACAAAAAGAGATATGGCCAAAAAAAGTCTCCAAAACAAATATCATGGATCAGAATTTTGATATAGAGCGAAAAAAGGTAGCAGCAGCATCAACAGCGAGTGATTCTACAGATAGTGTGATCTACAACATAAAACATAATGGCTCATTCAGAACTCTACAACGAGTAGTTGGCTACATGTGAGATTCATCAACAATACAATACGTTGCAATCAACAATCCAAGCTATCATTATCAGTTCCAGAACTAGAACAAGCTCTTACTTTGATTGTACGGGCAATGAAACACTCAGATTTTGACGAAGAACTTAAAGACCTAATAAGGTACAAGCAAGTAAGCAAAAATAGCCCATATAATAACCTTACCCCATTTTTGGACTCAAACGGCATCATCAGAGTGGGAGGAAGATTAGAAGCATCAGAGCTTCCGTATAACACTAAACATCCAATGCTTATCCCTTATAATGACCCGATATCCAAATTGCTGATGCAGATGGTGCATGAGAAAAACCGTCATTGTGGTCCTCAGGCACTCTTATCACACACAAGACAAAAATTCTGGCCAATCAAGGGAAAGTCAATGGCCCGATCAATCATCCAGCATTGCATAAAATTCTAGCGCTAAACCTAAACTTCTTACTCAAATTATGGGAAATTTGCCATCTACAAGAATCGTTCCAGCTCGACCCTTCATTAACTCTGGAGTTAATTTTTGTGGTCCGCTTTGGGTCCACTATAAGATCAGATACATCGCAGTATTTTGCTGTTTTGCTACTAAAGCAGTGCATCTAGAAGTAGTTAGCAGCTTAACAACAGATGCATTCATAGGGGCATTAAAAAGATTCATAAGCCGAAGAGACCATTGCAAAAACTTATACTGTGACAATGCTACCAACTTTGTTGGGGCCAAAAATCAACTGGCAGAGTTGTCAGAGGCAGTATACGGAGATTCAGCTAGCGAAAAAATAGATAAAGAACGTACAGCTCGAGGCATTATGTTTCATTTTATACCACCAAGGGCACCTTATTTCGGAGGCTTATGGGAGGCGGCAGTAAAATCAGCCAAACATCTCCTTGTACGAAGTGTATCAACAGCATCACTAACATATGAGGAACTTGACACAGTGGTCATAGAAATTGAAGCAATTCTTAATTCGCGACCGATAAGTTCGATGTCAGATAATCCGAACGATTTGGCGGCATTAACCCCTGGCGATTTTCTCATAGGAGCACCACTCAACTCCCAAATTGACGTAGCAGCCACCGAAAACCGAGAGAATCTTCTCACCAGATAGAAGTTAGTTACACACTTAAAATCAGAATTTTGGAGGCGTTGGTCAAAAGAGTATCTATTAGAACTCCAACACAGACACAAATGGAACAAACAACAGGATAACATTAAATCAGGAGACATGGTAATAATAAAATAGGACAACACAATTCCTTTGCAGTGGCCTCTAGGACGATGATGGCTTCATTCGAGTAGTTGATGTCAAGACATCAAAAGGAATTTGCAGAAGTCCTATTTCAAGGCTGGCACTATTACCAATTAATAATTCAGAAGATGATGAAATCCCTCAACAAGACGACTTGATTAGCACAACCACTCATCAGAACGAAAAACCGGAAGGTGATAAAAAACGGAGAATATCAATGAGCCAAAAAATATTCACTATTATGATGGCAATCATATTAATGCCACTGGTATTAGGGGCACAAATACATAATAAAAGGTTCGAAAATCGTCTGGGCATGCATTTTGAAGGAATTGGATCCGCCAAAATTTCAACTACAGAATGGCAATTAGTGGTTTACTAAGGCATAAAAGAATTTTGGACTGAAGAGGCAATTTTTTCGCAAGGAACACAAACCTTAAACGATCTACGCAAGCAAATGCAGGACAAAACTACATACACAAGCCTGGTCAAGCATTTTGAACACACAAAAGCTGAATTAAAATTAGACAGCACTCTGTTGTCTGGGCGGATTAAAAAGAGAACAGCAATAGATTTAGTTGGAAATATCGCCCATTCACTTTTTGGTGTATTGGACTCCGAATACGCCAAAGACATGGCTGGTACATTTTCTCAAGTTAAGAAAAACGAATAACATCTTCTCGCCGTCTTAAAAAATCAGACCTCAATCATTGACGCTACAATAAACGTAATGAGATTAGATCTAGAATCAATAAAGAAAAAATTCGATAAAATTGATTTCCAAATTGTACAAGTACACAATATGATAAGCGACGAATGGCAGCAAGAAAAGATTTATTTATTTTTCTGTCGTTGTGCATACAACTAACAATTACAGCAGCGAAGCTTCAATAGACAAAATTATCAATACTTGATATTTTAACTCACCATGGTCTAATAAGTCCACTACTCTTGACTCCTCATTACAGCAAGAAGTAAGGAAAATCAAAATACATCTCAGCGAATTCCTGAAACTGCCTGTAAGCCAGGAAAATACGTTACAGCTATACAAGCTCATGAAGGTTAAAGGAGAGCTCACTGACAATATAGTAGTTTTCAGTATTACATTACCACTAGTTCAACGTGAAATGTATGAAATATTTAACATTATTCCAGTGCCAACGTGGATCAATGACACATTAGTAGCAATACGACCATGTGCCAAATAAGGCATCAGGATGGCTCATCAACATGTACCTGCGAACCTTATTTATTTCACAACAACACCCAATCATACTGCCCAGTACAGCAAATGAAAGATAAAGAAGTCTGGATTTCCCTTCATGATCAAAACAAATGGATATATTCGGTTTCAAGTCCGTCTCAGGCAACAGCACTATGCAAAACGGAAATCACACAATTCACACTTGAAGGATCTGGCTTGCTTATATTAGAACCAGAGTGCACTTTTAAATATAAATTCACGACGTTGCGTGGACAAAAGCTGATATCCAGCAAGATCGAAAAATCATATACCATCTTCTAGTAACTCACCCAACAACGACACGAAGAACGCATTAAACCATTGTTACCAAAAGAAGATGCGAATCAATACATTTCTTAAGTAATAAATTTAACAGCTCTACAAAAATCATTAGCAGCACAAGAAATATTAAGACTCCCAAACAAACTTGAAGCTCACAACTATCATCACATGACAGTTGGGTATACATCCTTAATAGTTGCCTTTAGCATTGTCATATATTTACTAGTTAAACATAAGTCCAAACAACGGTCAACTCAAACTCCAGCACCTCGCAAACAACAACTCGACTCAGACTTCACTGTTCACATATAACAACCAACACAATCTTCAGCAAGAAATATTTTAAGCTGCACGCAACGGGGGGAGGATGTTAATGCACGAGTATTATTTATTAAATTAAGTTTAATAAACATCAACCTAAAATAATACTTTTTTTTATTAATTTTTAAGTTATTTAAGTTCAATAAAGTTTAGCACAATTGGCCTAAATTAATTATTTTTATTATTTATTAAATTATTTAAGTTCAAATTATTTTATTTTATTACTTCCTACAATTGTAATTTAATATTGCATACTTGTCCTAAATTCATAAATTTTTTATTACAATATATTTTTACTATATTATTTACTACAATTGTAATTTAATATGATACACTTGCCCTATATTAATATATTTTTTATTATCGCAAATTTGTTTATGTTTGATATTTGTTGTGTTAATACAAGAGATATGCAATTTAATCATATTTCTAAAACTAGTATATAAGACTAAGAAAATTCAAAATAAAATAACTCTTATTTTAAAACTGAAAGAAACGGTTTTTTTAATTAAGAGCAAGCAACACGGTTCAAGTGCTGCTGTTGCGCCAACGAAAATAATATACCTCCAGGTTCAAGTGCTTGAGAAATTCTTCAGGTTTATGTGCCTGTAAGAAAATCATTAGTTTAAAAACATTTAAGTAATCTTCCCATTTCTTTGAGCAACAAGTGCTTGAAAGAAAGCCCAAGGCGAAGATTCTTAACAATAAGATCTATAGAGGATGTAAGTACTTATCTATCATGTCATAGTTTGTTCTAGAAATAAGTTTTTTAGCAGCAAACTTTTAGCTTAAATTTTAAAGTCTATTTCGGGTTTGCATATACCTCTACATACGATCTATAAAGAATTTAAGTACGAATCGATCGCGATTTAGCTTGTTGTTTGAAAAACTGTAGGCAAAAAGTTATTAAGCTGCAAAATTTTAATATTAAGAAAATTTGCTCAAATTTATAAGTTCAGTTTTTCGCTTGTATCTCGAAAACTACTCTGCATGCGTAAATACCGCTATATACGATCGATAGGGTATAGAAGTACGAATCGATAGTCGTATAGCTTGTTTCTTGAAAATTTTAGGAAAAAAGTATTAAAGCCCCAAACTTTTATAATAAAACAAATCGCTCTAATTTACAAGTTTAGTTTTGAGCTTACATTTTAAAAACTATTCCGCGTGGACATATACATACGATCGAAATTTAAAATTTCTTTAAATCGTATTTTATTGTGTTATAAGGAATTTTTAAATTATTATTTTAATATTCTTGTTTTTTAATTTTTTGTATGCATACATACTTACAGACTTGCTTGAAGTGCTTACACACTTCTACTACTTGCAGGATCTTGATTTTTTTTACATAGTGCAAAAAACCAGAAATGAAAGAATGGTATATGGTATATACTTATCAAATTTGATTAAAAACTAAGGTTTTTGAATATTTTTCTTCTCAAAATTTTTTCTATTTGTTTTGTGTTTCGAAAGTCATTTGAAATTCGTCCATCTGTTTATATATGTATAAATCAATTTGATTACCACCACATACCTGAGCCAAATTGTATTAAAACTAAGAAGGGAATATATTTTATTAGCCTACTTATTATTTTATCTTTAGGTTTAATATAAAAATAAACACAATTAACATTTGACTGTCACATTTTCATTTGCTTCTATTTTTAAACTTGTTTTTAATTTATAAAAATATTTCATTACTTTCATATCAAGGCACATTAATTTCACACGTAAAAACAGTTCTAAAACAACTACAACAATAAAAAACAACATGTATTTTGTTTTTGGAACATATATTTTCAGATATCAGAATCAACTAACGCAGCACATAGTGTTAAATGTAATCACTACATACAATAAACTTATAAGCAGTGGTTTCAGAAATTTTCATAGAAAAATCTTCATTTATCAAAAAAACTCTTTATTTAGAAAAAAATATCATAAAAATTTTTAATTCTTTTTACTTTTGAAAATATCTGTTCAACGTTTGCAGATGAACAAAGGAGACTTTGACAAAGTTAGAAAGATTAAAGCTACCTATACACGACATGTTTTTTACATCTGACATGTCAAAATATCCATTGCAAAACACATACATGTCGTCTAGGGCTGATAAAACATTGCTTGTATAAAATACACAAGTCATCTGTGCCGTGTGCGCCCTGTAAAATATTTTGATAACGGAGTACGGTCTGCTGTGAGTCTTCAGCATGCATGATAGAAAAGGGGAAGAAGAAGAGCCACAGGCAAGTTTAGGCCAATACATTATTATGAATTGCTGACACAATTTTAAAATGGGGTATGGTCATGGCGACCCAGAGGTTTCTTGGGTAGCTAAAAATAAAATGTCTTTCTTTTTGATTTGGAGTGAAGGTGTGACAAGTGAAAACTTACCTATGAACAAAACAAAAAAAAAAAAAAAAAAAAAAAACAGCCTAACAAATATACAAAAATAATAAGGGTGGATTAATAAATGTACGCTTTATTGTTTGAAGTGAAAATTAAAACTGTGAGTTTCATAAAAGATAAAAGTTAAAAAACTAAAAAACTATAAAAGTATACATACTACACTAATATACAAAGTTATTGGAATATAAAAAAAAGATAATTCTCCACTAAAGAGAAGAAAACGTAAACTCGAAACAAGCAAAAAAATAATTTAAAAATAATCGCCACGCCACACTGCCCCGTCATATCCACAGCATCATCACGCATTGCCACCCGGCAGTGCCAGGTATTTTGCCACAGACATTTGGGAGATAATACAGACGACCGATAGAACTATAACAAACGTTAAATTAGTATATATATTAATTTTGGTCCTTAGGGAAAACATTTGTTTACCTTCGCCCATCAAGAAAATACAGTCCTCTGAGTAATTCAGCTTAGAGTGCGCGGATATAGGATTGAGCTCAGGCCTAATGTTACGAAATCGCGGCAGAGAAAAGTTGCCCATAATTAAACATGTCTTCCTTAATGTAGAAAAAGAAAGAAAACCAAAGTGAAATATATATATAAAGTTAAGACCAACACATTTAAGTGTACTTTCCTATAACCAATTTAGCAAGAACGACCAACAACGAACGGACAGGCATTCCCGTACAGCCGCTGTTCCAGCCAGAATTAAATCCCGGGTACCTGCAAATAAATCTAAGGGCAAGAAGCCGCCATCTTGAAAAATTTTACTTTTTAATATAACCTATTTATTAATTTTACTTTGTAATCGCCATCTTAAAAGAAAACCATGTAGTTGTTAGTCTAATTGCCTTAAAGGAAGAACAAATTTTTCCTTTATTTTAAATTTTATATTTATTTCAATTTTGATCTTTATTTTTAATCTTGCTTTTATTTTGAATTCTTTTAAAGTTTGTTTTTTTTTTTTGAAATTTTGCAAATATTTTAATGCATTAAATTTGTATTTTTTTTTTCTCTTTTGTGGTATTTATTTAAACTTATTGAAATTTATTCCCAATTTGTTCCATGGTATATGGTTAACCACGCCTATTTATAATTTCATATTTAATAAATCTTCAAAATGTACCCATTTTTAGTATGAAAATAAAATCTTTTATTAAGATGAAGTGCTAAGTTGATTATCATACGGTAAGTAGGGTAACGAGTTGCAAGAGGGCGTTACAGGGACATCAGAATGTGCTCAGAGATGTCACGGTGAGGTTTTAGTATCTCTAGTGGGGAGGGTTATTGCCTGGCTACAACACCAGCCAGAAGGTGATACAGGTGTGTGAACAGGGAGGATTTAGACTTGCTTCGGGATCCATAATATTTAATTTTTTATTGATTTAAGTCTGGCCAGGTTTTTTTTTGTGTGGTAAACCAGGCAGACCAGTTGGCAAGGACCAGCCCAAGACGGCGAGCTATAGCCGGAGCAAACGCCAGCGCTGCCAACTATCGGGTCACTTTAATTTTGGTTTCAATTTTTTTTTTACAAATGCCACTACATCTGACAAAATTTCGTTTAGAACGTGTTCTATTTTGATCTGACAAATCATCTGAAATCAGCTGTTTTATTAATCTAAAAAGTATTACCAAAAACTTATGACGTATGAAAACAATAAAAGGCGGTTGACCATGGGCGGTAGCATTATCCGGCTATGGGTAATATTTTATATGACCAAAAGCTGAAATTACTTTAAACTCTTTAATAACGAATATGTAAATTCCGTATCATTATATAATGCACTCTAATATTCTTCATATTAAGAGTAAAAAAAGATATTTAAAATTGACAAGTTTTTCGTAATTCCGTAACGCACACAATAATATTTTACCGGCTTGGATATCTGTGCAGTGAAAAAAGCGATATAAAAGGATATTTAATTTGTTGTTTTTGATTATGTGCTGTATTTTAAAATAATTGAAATAACACTACACAATTCAATTTTTATAGTTTTTGAAACTATTTTTCAAATAATCACTTTTAACAAAAAATCATTTTAAATAAACTTGCGAGCAGATCAGCTGCGGTAAATAATTATAGTTTTGTCGGATGTAATCTTCGTTTGTGACCATATATTAAAAGTCTTCTGTAAAATAATTTTGGCAGACTGCAGAATTATATATGACTCAAACAGTTAAAAAGTCAGATTTAAAAAACATGTGGTGTATTGGAAGCTTAACTCACTTTAGAAATATTTGAAATTGTGTACCAAAACTCTTCCAATGTAACATTTTCTTAGTTCTCAAAAAATTCCTTAAATTCATATTTTTTTATTTTTTTTAATTTTTTAAATTCAGGGAACTCCTAAGTTCGTCGTCTAAATTTTGTATATTTCTTCTTCAATATAATTTTGCAAAAGTTTTATCAGACTTACTAGTGAAGAAACTTTGTTAATAATAACGTTTTGAAGGTCAATATAAGAAAACTTTTTTTAAGGTTGCGTCGTTAAAGCCAAATCGTTTTGTTATCTGTTCACAGACCTCAATGTAAAAGGCAATATAATTATCAATGAATTCATTTAATTTAGTAGCATTAAACTTTGCTTTCGAAATGTGTATTATTATTATGTACCTAAATAAAATTTTTTTGTTTTAGAGTATTAGTTTACAGTAAAATTGTTTCACATAGGTAAATATATTTAATAAATTTTAAAAAGAAGTTGAAAGATTAGTTGTCAAGCAAATAAATAAAAAAAAAATAATTTTGGAAAAAAATTTTATCTAATTTTGAATAAAATATCTTTAGAATTAATGTAAAATCTTATTTCTGGCAACTCTGCTAATAAGTATTTATTTTTTTTACACATCCCTTAAAGGCAGAATTAGTCTTTACTTTCCGTTCCGTGACGAATCAGTTGATCAATTTCTGTTAAATGGAAAATATCTATTTGTGGTTTGTTATTACTTTGACGTTTTGTTCTGTTCCGTTCGAATCAGTAGAAAATAGAATTCATCGTTAAGTTACTTGAAGGTTGTTTGGTAGTGTGAGTACAAAATTGTAAACAAACCATTTTTGTCATGGCAATTGTAGTTGTTTTTGTTGTGTATTGTGTTTTCTTTGTTTATTATAAACAGCTGGTTTGTTGTTACAGAAAAACTAATTACAATAATTTGAAAAGCAGAACGGAACGGCACAGAACAGCAACAGAAAGTAAAGACTAATGAGGCCTTTAGTCTTTTATTTTTTGAGTATTAATAATGCACTTAACGTTATTTAGTATGTATGCTTTAACACCCCTGCAGGAAATGTCAATAGTGAAATATTACTGACTCACTACTGACACAGTCACCAGTACTTTAAACAGTCTTCCACACAACGTTAGTTACCAAGGCGCATTAAACAGGTGATTGCATCAGATCATGTGTTCATCATATGTTTCAGCTTTTACGTGTGTTTTGTTTTTGTAAAATCTTATTGAGCTGTCAAAAACGTCTGGCGATATATCGCTGGTCTCATGTAGAAAAGCTCTAACTTGAATTTTTACGAAATTGACTTTTTTCAAGATTCCAATACTTTTCACAGAGATACTACTTCGTCACAAAATTTCAATGCAATAGTATCAAGAATAACGGTTTTACAAGCATTTACATTTCAAATATTACATTGCAATAAATACAGTTTCTATTATGTTTTTACCTCCTCCTGTAAAATCACGATTATGCGAGTTAGGGCCTTTCTACATGAGACCAGCGATATGTGTATGTAGTTGTGAAAAATAAGAAAGCCATTAGAAATATATTGAAATACATACATACATATTTTCAGACTTTTTTGACAGCTCAAGTTTTTACAAAAACAAAATACACGTAAAAGGTAATGCATTCACATGGCATTATTGCGCCATGGTTAATTACTATAGACATTACATGTGCGTGCAGAGACCTGCGCCGATCGGCTGTAAGCCGGCTAAGTCGAGCCGCTGATAATTTTACTTAACAGCCGCCGCCGCCGAAATATTGTCGGCACTTATCCGCTGAAGCAAGCCGCCATTTCTTAGTAATTTTTTAATAGACTTTTTTAATAAAGATTTTTTAAATTTAGTTGATTAAAATTTATTAACCTATGTGAATATATTTTATTGTATATAAATATTCTAAAACAAAAAATTTTATCACTGGCACTAGTGGATGTAACAAATGATGACAGTTACCTACTTAGTATATTTGAAAAACCTAAAATTTCCTATACAAAGTTTCATGCTACTGAATTAAATAAATTCATTGATAAGTGTGTTGCCTTTCGCACTGCGTTCTGTAAACAAATAACAAAACGATCTGACTTTAAGAAGACATTCTTAAAAATGCTTTTTTATATTGACCCGCAAAAAATTATTAACAAAAAAGTTTTTTTTTTTAATTTTATTATAAAACACATTTTAAACCTACTTAATTTTTTATAAATATGGCAGCAAATCGTTAACCCACTGATCGTTAAATAAAATTGAGTCGCTAATGTGCCTAGGTCCTTGGAAATGAGGTGTTGCGAAAACGCATCATTGGTTGATTAGGGGTATATTAGGTATGAAAATAAGAACAGAAGAGTTAAGTTTTTGTGAGGAAGCTTTAGGTAGTATCGAAATGGATTGTTAAATCTAAGAGTAAAGAAACCAAATTATTGTAATTATATTTATTTATTGTGTATGGAAAGTATCAAAACACTTAGAATGTCAATAAATATTACACTTTTTACATTGAAAAACTGTTTGCGAATGACAGTAAGCACATCTCTTTAAGGTACCGCCTGAAGGTTTCCATATAACGTGATCCCGAACCTGTAAACGTGGCAATCGCGGTAGTCTTTTTGCTTCTTCAATATCGGACATGTCTGATGGTTCTTTCTCTAGCCGATCCTGATACAATAGTAAACCGCGGGCAATATCAGTTTTCAATTCCAATTAAGTTAACGGCGACTTCTCAGCTTTCGCAATTGGGCAGTGAATTTTCCAGGCATTTACTATAGTGGAATTAATACAATTGTTCAACAATGGCCACCACCACTTTTTACCTCGGATTGCTATACGATAGTTGGCAACTCCATTGTCATGCAGGTCAACACCACCCATTTGCTTGTTGTACTCACTGATTATTTTTGGCTGTGGAAGTGATACCTTCTTCTTCTCTACGGATGAGTAACGCGTCGTTGGATCTTCTGGTTGAGCACCAACAAAATTTGATACTATAGTGACTTCATTGTTATCATGCCAACGAGCTATAAACAATTTATTATTTCTATCAAACACATAATCGTACTCATGTTTTTCCAGGTACTGGAGCAATGGCAGCTTTTAACCTGGTTTATTTACAGGATTCCTTTTTTTGGCCATACCCAAATGAAGATCAGCAATTCTCAATCGGTTGGATCTAGCTGTACCTATTGCTCGGAACTTGCGCTCTTTTAACAGATAATATGATGTGAAGAAATTGTCAAAATAGACAACATGACGATCCGGATAAGTAACAGAGTGCAACAAATTTAAAACTACCGATGCTCCTAAGCCAATCTTCTTATTGTGTGGAGTTGCTATTCCAGCATACGGTACAGCTTCATATAAATAGCCTGTATCCGAAAATAGACACTAGTATTTGAATCCAAACCAAATTAGCTTTCTCGAATAAACATTTTACAATTGTGCCTGCCGAATTATGGTATCACTTGTTCATCGATCGATAGATGGGTAGTAAAAATACCAAACTGCTTATATTTGACATTCAAGATATCAAGTAAAGGTCTGATTTTGGTGTCAATATTGGTGTTATCCATAATGAAACAACTTTTTGATTGCCGTAAATTTATGACGCGGCATTGCTTGCTTTACAATGGGAATACCGAAATCTGGTTTAACAGACCAGTATAGTTGAAGTTGAGGAAGTGTATAATAGCCAGAAAATCTCTGTATTCCAAGAAAACGAAACATTTCTTCCTTCGAAGTTTCTATTAAAACGTTGTGCTGATGAGCGTAAAGATTGGTACTTTTAACTAAAATGTCCATAACTTCGGTATCGAAATATTGCCAAAATCATTCCAGTGGCGACTTACCACCTACGAGAAAATAACCAGCCAAATTAGGACGTGACCCCTTATGTACAACGACGACACTTACTCATGGTTTCAACAATTTTAGCTTGCAAGTAACTTAACTAACTTAACTAACGAGCGTAACAGATAATAATGATAATGTGATGCGTTAAAAAAGTAATTACTTATAGGTTGATTGCCTACTAGCATATACAACATATTAAGTGCAATAATGATTACAAATAACAAAATCCCATTTTTGCCGTCATATTTCGGTTATTTGTATCAATGTGCGCTGTAGAGAAAAAAATGGATATTATTATTTTTAATCATTTCACAGAACTTACACGCGATAAAGAAAAATATGTATGTAAGCCGTTATGGATGTGATTGCGGTTTTTCATGGGTCTTAAATATATTCCACAACACATGATATTACAAAAAATTTCTAGGAAAAAATGAGTGTAAACAATTTTTGACACCTGAAAACGTAAACAAAGAAGTGAGCTGATCTACTGCCACTACCTACTATATAATATTTCTTGCTTTCATATATATTTTTATTTATTTATTTTACAATGTTTTTATGTAAATATATAAATATACTCATACGACTCTGCTTTGATTATAAAAAAAAATATATTTACATTTATTATAAATAAAGAACATACCTTAATTAATTGTAATATTCTTTATAATAATGCTGGATCAAATAGCAATAAAATTATTTAATATAATTTTATTCGGTGTTTTATTTCACTTAATTTATTTTAAAACATAATTCCACAGGTATGCAGCTGAATTAACTTGAATAATGTGCACTTTATTTTTTATTTTTTTATTTATTTATTTGTATTGTTCCACACACAAGACTATAGGTCTTATTTGCTAGAACTGATTATATAAACTGATCATAACATATAAAATTTGACTAAAAAAAATACAAAATAATTATTAATAAATAAATATAATAAGACTATAATATGTGTATCAAAAACAACGTAAAATAGACGATAAAATTATTTTAATAAACAATTTTAGCAAGAATTCTAACATGAATCAAGGACATAGTACATATGTATATAAACGTAAGCATAAGTATATATGAAAATAAACAAACATGTGCACATATTCATGTAAACACATACTTTTATACTGTTAATGGACTAACAATTTTTTATTTATTTATTTATTTGTATTGTTCCACACACAAGACTGTAGGTCTTATTTTGCAGAGTAGAACTGATTATATAAACTGATCATAACATATAAAATTTGACTTAAAAAAAATACAAAATAACTATTAAAAAAAATAAATATAATAATACTATAATATGTGTATAAAAAACAATGTAAATTAGACGATAAAAGTATTTTAATAAACAATTTTAGCAAGAATTCTAACGCGAATCAAGGACATAGTACATATGTATATAAACGTAAGCATATGTATATATGAAAATAAAAAAACATATGCACAGAAAACTAAAAAAAAAAAATTGTAAGACATGTAAAAAATTATTTCTATTATTACTATGATAAAAACAAAGTAATTATTCTGAAAACAGCTTTATTAGATTTACCTTAAATTGTCGCGCGTTACTTAAGATTTGGGAGATATAAGGAATCGAATTCCAGAGATTTACCGCGAAAACAAAAAAGTGCCATTGTGAAATAAGAGTTTTATATGACAGAGTTCTAATTCTTTTGCCTCTGCAATTGTGTGCAAACGAGAGTCTATTGTATAGGTATTCTGGCTGCTGGGAATAAATAATTCTGTGCGAAAACATTAAAATTCTTAGGTTAATCAGGTTTTCAAAACTGACACCGAACAACAATGGGGAAAATGCTGACACTCTAGAGTGTCTTTTTGGACCATAAACATAACGGATGATACTATTAAATGTGACGTTTAATTTCCTTTTACTGGCAGCGTCGCATCTAGGGAAAAGCTCACAACCATACAATTTTTCAAAGGAGTGCAAGCATAGTTAACGTGATCGGACCAAGAAAGGGTACTATTGAAAATGATTCCAAGATTTTTTGCCGATTTCACTATTTCAGTAGCTTGATTATTAATAACAATATTCGGTATGTCATTAATTTGCGATGATCTCTTTTGAACAACAATACATTTTGATTTTTTCGGGGTAATGCCTAATCCATTTGCATAAGCCCAATTATTGATGAGATCCAGTTGTTGATTTAAAGTGTTAATACAGTTAATAATCGTCTTTTCGCTACAACTTGTGTAGATTTGAACATCATCCGCATACATTTTAATCTGGCACTCATTAAGGATATTAGGGAGGTCATTGGAATACATACAAAACAGTAGAGGGTCAACTATTGAGCCCTGCGGAACTCCTCTCGTCACGGGAAGTACTTTTGACTTTCTGGTTTGAGTTTCAACATACTGGTGTCTTTTGCAAAGATACGTTGACAATAACCGTACAGCCGTCAAGGAAAAGTTAAAGAACTTGCTTAACTTATAACAAATGATTTTATGGTCAATAGTATCAAAGGCCTTGGAATGGTCTAATAGAACTAGAAAGGCAAATTTACCCATATCTACTTCCTTTCGAATTTCCTCGGAAACATCTACCAGTCCTGTTATGCAACTATGTCTCTTTCTAAATCCAGATTGCCTGTTGGTGAGCAGTTTATTAGTGTTAAGAAAAAGAGTAATTTGGTTGTGCATAATTCTTTCAAATGCTTTAAATAAGAACGGAAGTATGGCAATAGGTCTGTAGTCGACACTTGATTTCGGAACAGGTAAAATTTTAGCAGTTTTCCATTTTGAAGGAAAATGACATTTTATGAGTATATTATTACTACTGTGGCAAAAGAATTTTTAAGAACTTCAGGTTTATTCCATCCGCTCCTACCGCATTGAATTTGATGGATAATAAACTTTCCAAAACCTCACATCGGTCCACAGGTACAAAAGAAAACATAGAATCAATGCCGCTGTTAGGAGTATTGTTGTAATAACTCAGTTTGGCTTCTACCATAGGAATATTTAAGAACTTTTCTTTGATGATATCAGCGTCAATTGTGCAATAGTTTTACCGATACCAATATCACGAATGGTTTGCCATGTCTTTTTGGTGTTTAAAACAGAAGAGAACCTTTGAGCGAAATATTCAGATTTAGCATTCTTAATTAGTTTGTTAACATTTCTTTAGCACTTACATAATCTTCACGAAGTTCATTGGTTTTAAATCTTTTCCATCTACCGTATACAAAATTTCTTTGATTTATAGATTCTCTAATTTCACTTGAAAACCAAGGTTTAAACCTATTTGTGACAGTCCTTGTTTTAAGAGGTACTGTTGAATCAAATAAATAGTTAAAATTATTTTCCAGAAATATGATTTGTTTATCAACAGAGTCTAAATTATATAACGTGCTCCATTCGATTTTGAAGAATTCCTGTTCAAGTAGCCTATAATTCAAATTTTTTAAATCACGAAAGATAAACGTTTGAGTAGGTGTTACCAAATGAAAATTATAGATCAGGAAAATTAAATCATGCTTAGAAAAACATGGCGCAGAGAGCTGATCATAAAGTAAGATATTATATGCACTAGCTACCAGAAATAAATCTAAAAGTGTGTCATTTGCTTTAGTGAAATGGGTAGGAAGTGTGGTATTAGGTAACATTGAACCTAGCGCAGAAAATTCGTCCAAAAGACTGCAGTCTTCAAGGAGGTTAGAATTAAAATCACCGGCTATTAAAACATCATCATACATTACAGTTAGTATTTCCAATGTTTTCAAAAGGTGTCTAGCATTAATGTTTCTGTTTGGTCTATAAACACTTCCTACTAGAAACTTACTTCCTTCGTTATTTACTTCAATAAAAAAGTATTCAACAAGCTAAGGGAGATTAGCATCATCCAAATTCTCAAAACCGCTCAAGTCCTTAGAGGTGCATTTGATATTAAAATTGATACCCTTTTTTATATAAATGGCAATGCCACTATAACCACCCTCTCTGTCTACTCTGCGTAGATGGTATCCATTTAATGTGACAGACAAATCTGTAACACTAGAATCGAACCAGGTCTCAGACACAAAATGAAGTCGACAGAAGAGTTTTCAAACGTAAATCTGAATTCATCAATCTTTCTTTTTAGGCTTTAAGCATTAATATGACAAATATTGATATCATTCTTTTGTTTAACGAGAATTTTGATCATATTCGCTGTGCTATCTCTGGGAAATGTTCTACAGTTATTGTACATAGGTTATGTGGAAACTGTTTGAAAAAGTAACGCGCGAGATGAAGTTAAATGTGAATCTGTAGCTGTCTAAAAACAAAGCCTTTGTAAAAAAATTTTAAAAATATATAACAAATGAGGTAAATAAAATACATACTGACAAAAAAATTAAAAAATAATTAAACATAAAATAATAAATAATTGAAATAATTGAGGAGTTTATGACGAAAATTGTGATCAAATAAAGCCATACAGAACTAATTTGGAGAATTGTTAGCAGGTCATCAGCAGGACATTTATGTTGTCAATAAGTATAATATTGCTATATGCATTTTTTTATATAGATTAGGCCACGCAAACTAAAGGCACTGTGCAAACGATTTTGCTTTCTAAGTATAATTGCAGCACGGAGGATGTTGAAATTTGTGGCTCTTAGATTTTCATTTACATAAAATTTATTGTCTGAAGAATCTCCTATGTGTCTTAGGCAAAAGTTAAAGCCTTTATGTAATTTGCGATAGTTAGAAATTGATTTAAGAAAAAAAATCTTATCGTACGGCGACTGTAACTTAACGATTATAACCGCGTCTTTTGAGATATTTTTCTTTTTGTTGTTTATATTCTGCAATCGGTATATGGTTTTTATGGCAGGTTTGGAAATGTTAATCGTTTCGCAGATTTTTTCAAATATTAAATATAAGTCTTCATTTAGTTTATATGGGATTTCATTTAAACGTAGATCACATGCAACACTCCTGTTCTCCTATTGTTTAAGTTTAATATTAAGGGAACTAATTTCATCCTGCATATTTTTGATGAAGTCAGTAACTGCTTCTAAATGTTGAACTCTATCAGTAACATCTTTTAACTCCTGTTTGATTGAGCTATTATTTTTATCGAACACACAAGAGTTCAGCCTTGTATTCGTTAAATTTTTTGTCTATTATTTGCTCTAACTCTCTTGCGAGTTTATCGAAACGTTTTTTCATTATGTTTAAGGTTTTGAATGGAGAGTCTAAATTTATAAGCCGCGAATTGTTGTTTAAGTTACCGGTATGTGTTTTTTGTAAGCCTTCTTTCGACCGTGTTTGTGCATGAGGTATTGTTGTTGTGGCTTTAGGGTTGTTAAAGTCTGAAACGTATCTTTCATCCTGAGATGAACAATAATCTTGTGCTGTAATAATTTCCTGCATAAAGCTCGTGTCTTGAGTGATCTTGGTTTTATTTGTTTTAATTTTGTTTTTAATTTGGCGTTTACTTCTTCTTACAAAAGAATTTTTAACAGTATTAGAGTTAGGCATAAATGTAAAAAAAAAAGAATTTTTGTAAGCCTGTTAAATGTATATTTCTTGTTAGCAGTTCAATTTTTTAATTTTATTACTTTTATTTGTCTATGTTATAGAGAAACAGCAGTATACTTGTTATTTTGAAAAAATATATTTAAAAATTAACGTCCAATTTGTCAATTTATATCAATGGCTTTTAAACTGTTATTCATCAAGCATGTGGCATCGCTACTAAACCAGTATTTGTATGAAAAGAACAGCAGGTTTTTTTTACAATTGTATTTAAGTATTTCTCACTTGTTCAATTTAATAATTTTTTAAGAACTGTTGTTTGAGTGATTTTATATTCCAAACTTCGGAGTCACAAAACGAAAAGAATAAAGTATTCAATTAATTATTTTTTTGTGTATGTGTTAAATGCTTCTTCTCCTTTTCTGCTATTTTTCGTTTTTTTACTTTTGCACGCACGTTTAAAAAAAATTTTAATTGTGATTTTATTTTGTTATCGCAGCTTTAATTAAATAGTTTCTTTTAAATTTTTTTATTTTGGTGCTCAATTTGTTTTTCCTGAGATTATACATTTATCAGTTTAAAACAAATAAAAATAAATTTACTATCGTAAGCACAGGCGAAAATTCTAGCAGAGTTAAAAGGATGCTTTCAGGCGTATTTTTACAACCTTATTCTATTGATTTATGTTAGGGTAGTAAAAAGGTCGATTTTAACATACTCTCTTGTGAATGTTTCCACCTTGAACCTTCCTTGTGCTCGTATTCGTGTGTTTTGGTCATGCTAAATCGGCTTTAAAAGTCTCTATCATTGTAAAATTATTTGACTAAAGTTAAATAGTAGATTTAACAAGCTATTGGGTTCATTTTTGTTCAATTTGTATGTTAAACTTGTAAATTGTTGTTGTTTTTTAAGGTAATGTTGTTTGCTATCGTGTTGACAATGATATTCAACCTTACTCTCTTTGGCGTCGTCAATTTTAAGACAACACCAATTTAACACATCATCAATACTATTTTGGTATTCCCTAACAGCTTACTGACGACGTTGACTGTTTATCGATAATACAAATAAGTAAAACACACATATCCAATATTTGTGACAGTTGATTCAATTTGCTTTCTATTATGTTGAGAAAGTGTTGTGGAAAGTTTGAAGGTCTGTTTCAGTAACTAAAAATTGTTACTAATTGTTGCTAATTTTTACTAGAACGCGTTCACGTACTCGAAGATTTTAGATTTAATAAGAAGAATAAATGTGCTGCGCACAATTTTTAAGAGGTTAAAAGAAAAAAACAATTTTTACCACATTTTCATTCATTAACTTTTTTCCATTATTTTTTATTTTCTTCTCTTTATTTTGTAAATAATAGCTATGTTTGTTTGTATGCACGTAAAATATTGTTTCTTAGAGCCATTTTTGCGATACTGAAAGCATACTGACAGCACAAAATTAAACTAAAAATGGACTGGTCATCCAACATGTGTACATAAAAGCGTCAAAGCGAGTTTGACTTCCAGCACTTTGGTCTTTACTTTACCTGTTTTTAGTTAATTTGGACTGATTTAAATGGTGTTTATGCCTTACTTTAATTTAACAAACAAATTTTTATTCAGTTGCTGTAGTCGAAGTGGTTAACACGTTGACTACAAACTTGGTTGTCCAGGGTTCGACCCCTGTGGCAATCAAAAATTAAGAATGTTTTTTTCTGTTTAATGGTATAAATACATATTCAGAATTTACATTAAAACATGCAGCCTCCTTCGTCGGTACTTCTTTCATAGCATACTGACCGGCGAAGTAAAATAACTAACTCTCTATCTCTCTCTTTCACCACCTGTCTTATCTCTTATCTATCCCTTTCCTAAAGAATGTAGCACGGTTACCAAAATAACTTAGTAGGTATTAATGCCTGAAGTGCTACTTCTCTTAAAAAAAAAAAAAAAAAAAAAATATCAACATTTAAAAACCAGCAGGCAGCGTAAGCGAATTCATTAATTTTCGGTGCAGACAAACTCTATATATATATATATAAAATA
The DNA here is from genome assembly GCA_937654795.1 of Cistogaster globosa. NCBI lineage: Eukaryota > Metazoa > Arthropoda > Insecta > Diptera > Tachinidae > Cistogaster > Cistogaster globosa. The sequence continues at coordinate 45,303,219 of OW569407.1, forward strand.
TATACAGAAACACAGATTTGTTATATCTGGAGTTTGAAGGTAATGATTATCAGCAAAAAATAATAAATCCACTTGGTTATTGATTTGGCTTGGTCCTCATAAAAACAAATTAAAATAAAAAAGTACATATTTATATATATATATATATATATATATATATATATATATATATATTTTTTTTTTTTTCACGGTATTTTGCTAAGATTGTATAAAATAAAATATTTTAAAGTGTTTAAGGTGAACAAATCAAATTAGGCGGTTCTAACTTTAATGATTTTAGTGATACATAAGCTAAATGGAAGACAAATTATCAGTTAGTTAAAACCTTTTTTCTTAATAGTTTTAACATATAACACTAATACCGCATTTAGACTTGGCAAGTTTTCATGAAACTGGCATGCAATTTTTGTTTGTTGGTGAAGCAAGAGGAGTAAGCAATATGGTATTGCTTGAGTTTTGAATGGATGTTATTGTAGCTTATGTTTATTTTTAAATAACGCATATTGCTGCAACCTAAATAGAGAATTAAGAAAAAAATGCCTCAAAAAGTTGCATAGTGTAAATCGGGACTAACATATAACACCATCTGCAATTGATATTTCGCTGATTTTTTATATATGGAGTTTGTCATTTTCTGCAACGTCGAAAATGCATGAAATCGCAACTGCTGCCACCTGGTACATGATTTCACCATGTTTTCATATTTGTTCTGTTTTGTCAAATGGTTTTTTTTTTGAGTTGCATGGAAAATACATTTTTTTGGGGGTATGAGTGCAGTGTGGTTTCCTTAAAAAAATGTGAGCAAACTGAGACAAAAGTAGCATTTTTGAACTCGACCAGGCGTAAGATTAGCTTAAAGTCCGTTCAGGCTGCCACGAAATTAAGTAATTTCGTGATTTCGTCTGAAATCAACTTGAAATTACGTAATTTCGCATACATTTAACAGTACATACATTGATATGTACAAGCATGTATGTATAATATCATTAATGATAGATTATAAAAACTGCAAGAACTTAAACATTTTTAATTCATTTTTGGATATTTTATTATTGATAGCTTCTAATTTGATTAATAATAAGTGTTCTTTTTTTCTTTTTTTCCATTTTGTACAAAATTTTAATGCAAAAGAATAAAATAATACTAATATAAAAACGAACAGCTGTTTCTGAAGTTAACTTAAATGTCAAATAACCCAGTATAAACACCTTAAATTTCGTTCTTAATTTCAGTCTGAAATTACGTAATTTTGTGGCAGTCTGAACGGGCTATTAGTGAAGCTTCACCAATCAAAAAGAAAATTACATATGGTGTAGAGAATCAAAAAGTAATAAGAAATTGTTAAATAAAAAAATTGGCGGCCGCCCTTATTTTCCGAGTTATGGGCCTCTGAACTTTTTTGTATAATATTTATAATTAATATTATTTGAAATTTTACTAAAAAGCTCTAGATTATAAAAAAAAATTTTACAAACGACCAAAAAAATCACATTAATATTTATTTGCACCAAAATTTCAGAAAAAAATAAAATTTTTCCTAAGAAAGGCATTTGCAATCGAAAATTTAAAATTTATTAAAACCGAAAATGTACAAAAAACTAATCCACGAAAAACAATAATTCTCGACTTTTCATACATTTTTATATCCTTTAACACAAAAAGTGGAAAAAGAGTATATCTAAGTTTGTCATTCCGTGTGTAATTTGTACAATATCCATTTCCGAGCCATAAAGTATATACATACGAGTAAAAGTATTTAAATTATAATATTGTGCACAATTTTTATGTTTTAAAGGACAATTTCTTTGACCTTTCATAAAATGTATACGGTGATATTAAAAGCTTCAACGCTAGTGCTGCACTGAATAAAAGTTTGTAAAATTAAAGTTAGGCATGAAACACCGTTTAAATCATTCTAAATTAACTAACAAGTGATAGCCCTATAATCGACTATGCCGAATCTTATATACTCTTCAGCATCTATGTAAACCTAGTTTGGTAAAGAGAGAATACAAAAGCAAATATTGGGTTGACAGAGAATTAAAAGCAATAAAAAAAAAAAATTTAAGTACTACATATATATACATGTATATTACTTTACATAAAAATCCCATCGGCTTTTAATGGGTTAAAATTTTTTAACAAATTTTAGTATTTTCTTCAAGATCTCTTCAAAAGCTTTAAAATGATACCTATATTGATATTAAAATTTTTTGAAAATTTCAAAGGCCTTAGCTCGGAAAATATTGGCGGGAACCAATTTTTTCAGTTGAATTTGTTTTTTTCCTTGTTTTTTAATTCTCAATCGCCACATATACTTATTTTTTTGATTGGAGTTGCTTCATTGCTCCAAATGATGTAGAAAAATTAGAAGTAGGCGTGTGTTTTGCCCACTGCATCGAAGGACACATACCGATCTTGCTCATTTTCCATAGCATATCTTTCGATTCTATGTCTGATCGATTAGCTTATCTAAATTTTTTTGCCTCTACAAACCTGATTTCAACGCTAACACGGGCGGACAGACGGACTTCGCTCAACCGATTTTGAATTTATATACTTTACGGACATACAGACAGAAGGACATCGCTCAATCGACTTCGCTATGAATAAGGATTCAATTCAGAATACTCGTATCTTTGTTTTGGCATAGAAATATTATCTTTTCGAAAACTCGTTAAAGTTAAATAAGGCATCTACTTCATCAATCTTCCTATGTGGTAGTACTAACAACATATACATAATGAGTTTACATTAATGACATTATAACTGACTTAACTATTGTTTTCTTTTGTTTGTAGTTAAAAATCTTAAAAGTTGTTTGTATTTTACAAAGTTTGCTTACGAATTTCAAAAATATCAACAACAACCAAGCACATAAACATTAATCATCTGTGCTATTAAGTCCACCTATTATTGAATTCGCCTTGATTAAAATATATTTTACGCAGGAGAAGAAAACAAACTCCGAGCAAACTTTTTTATTTTTTAACAAAAAAAAAATTTGACAAAAAATAAGCATTTATAGAAAAGGTTACAATTCGTCAATTTTTGATGGATTGCAAAAAAAATTTGAACTAAAAAGCTCTAAGCTTGCAGAATCAGATTTTCCGGTTGTCACTTTCGGCACTTTTTAAATGACATTTAGTCATTGACTGTTTTGGTTTTTTAGCTATAAAATCCAAACTAAAAGGCGTGAATTATAGCGACCGCCGCCAGTCGATAGAGGCTAGAAATATGAATCAATCCTGGTATAGCTCGTTTCTTAAAAGACTGTACCAAAAAAGTTATAAAGCAGCAAATTCTCAAAATATATAAAATAAACAAACAAAAATCGCTCAAATATAAAATGTTTAGTTTTTTGCTTATATTACGAAAATTCTTCCTCGTGCATATATACCACTATATACGATTGATAGAGAATAAAAATATGAATCGATCGTGGTACAGCTCGTTTCTTGGAACACTATATCCAAAGAGAGCTGCAAACTTTTCAAATGTAAAAAAAACGCTCAAATATATAAGTTTACTTTTTCGTTTATATCTCGAAAATTATTCCTCGTGCACATATACCGCTACATATGATCGATAGGGGATGAAAATGCGAACCGATCGTGGTATAGTTTATTTCTCGAAATTAATTAATTTTGATTTGTGGTCGAGTTAAAAAATGCTATTTTATGTCACATTTTGTTTACATTATATATAAAACATGAATGCACGCTGCACTCATACACTGTCAGAAAAAAAAAAAACAAAACCGTGCTCACACGCATAAGAAAAAATGCTTTCCATGCAACTCTGAAAAAATTTTGCCAAAACATAACAAAATTTTTGGTTAAAAGTTTGTTATCTTCTCCTCGACATATATTTTTATACTTTTTTTGTTATGTCAAACTTTTTTTTTAAAGTACTTTTTTTGCGGCTATGAATGCTTAAAAAATGCAAACAAACTGAGAAAAAATAGCATTTTTGAACTCGATTACAACTCGTTAATCTAATTTTAATACGAAAGAGTAAAATTAAAGGACTTAAAATAATATAATTAAATTTAGATACTGTCACTTTTGATGATTTAAAAATAAAGGGATTACACAAGAAGCTATTTAGAATAACTTTTAATAACACGGAAACTATTCCGCGTGAACATATATCGCTATATACACGAATCGATCGTGATGTAGCTTATTTCTTGAAAGACTGATATATAGGGGAAATGCTTATCGTAACCTTATTACCAGGGTAAGTATTTACTCACTCACTCATACTCACTGCACAAGAGTGAGAATCGGCTTTGCTTTTTTTTCCTCACTGCACATGTGAGAGAATGTGTGCTTTTTTTCTTTTTCATCAAATGATAATTTTTTTGTTTTGCTTATTTTACTTTTCTCATGGATGAGAAATGAGAATATTTCATTTTGCTCATCCTCATGTGTGAGAAATGTGTAAATTTTTTTTTGCTCATCGATGAGAAATGTGAAAATTTTATTTTGCTCATCCTCATGTGTGAGAAATGTGAATATTTTATTTTACTCATCCTCAAGTATAAGAAATGTGCGATTAGTCAGAAACATAATAAAAACAATTAGGTATTTAGAAGGTATGAAAATTCCATAGAAAATGAAATGTGTTATATACACTAAAGCCCCGATTTGCGTCGTTAATGGGGACCAAAGAAACGACGCAAACAATTTAACCGTGTTTAGCGACGCCAATCGGAAACAAAGCGACGCAAATCAAAATAAAAAGGATGCAAATCAGGATAAAAACGACTAAAATCGAATTTAGTATAGTTTTTAAAAAGCAACGAAAATCGAAACGATGCAAATCGGGACGAGGCAAGTCGGGGCTCTCGTGTAATTGTATTTTGGATTTTAAGGATACACGTATTTATTTGTTTATTAAATTATTAACATTTTATATGACATTGCTTCTGTAAATGAAATTTTATTATTAATACAGTACTTTTCGTTTATAGTCCATTCCGCTTAAAGGCCAAAAACTGATGTAAGCCAAAACAATCCTATTCACTTGCAGGTTTATTCGAATTTCATACAAATTATTTGTTCTTAAGTCCACTTCGCCTATAGTCCATTTTTGTTTAAAGGCCAACTTTTCTTTGCATGCATAGCTAATATTGTATAGAAAAAAACTTTTATATAGTCCAACCTGTTTTTTAATACCTTTTTTAAACAAACTGGCAACCTTTTTTATTTAGTTTTCTGGCAAATTTTTATTACAATAAGCTTTTAAAGCATTTGAATTACACAAAATAATATGTAAAGGTTTTTGTTTAAACTATTAATTTTATTTAAATCAATATTTGCTTATATTTTAAATGAAATTTTATTTTGTTAAAAAAAGTGGTTTTATTGAAGAAATTGCATACTTTGTATATAGTCCAAAATGTGTATTATATCTGGATTCAGTTATAGCCCATAAAGTGGCCTAAAAAGAAATTCGGTTATATTCCTAATTCGCTTATAGTCCACAAAAATTGTGCAACTGTAGTGGTGGACTATAAGCGAAAACTACTGTACATAAATGTTTTTATCACAGAACTCAAAGATGTAGCTAAATATCTTTTGTTGTAAAATATAAATATTTTATTTGCTCTTCATTATTTATGAATTGTCATCAGTGAAAATGTGTAATTCTGCAAAAAGTGAGGATTAAAGTTTATGATTTACTTATTTTCAACTATTTATAAGAAAACAATTCTATGTTGGAAAGGGTTTTTTGTTGTTTATTGTTTTCATAAACTAATTTATTTTCGTTTTGTCTTTTTTCTTGTCTGATTGTTTTTACGGCCTTTGTTTTTGCACATTTATTTGTTGTTTCTCGGACTAGTGCATTATGCTTTGTTTATGGTTGTAGAAATTTTACTTGTGTATTTGTTATTGTTTTAATGCAAGGAAAAAATAAGTTGTTGCCCACACCATTATTGAACAAAACCATTAATTTCTTGGTAGTAAAACCAAACCGTTCGAGGTAAAATCCGCAGATAAGTTAGATACATATGTAAAGCATGTATGAATATGAATACACGTTTAGTGCACTTATATAAGTATATATCAAAATTATAAGCAATATGAGTAAAAACTATAATAAATAATTTTCTTCTCTAATTTTTTAAGCAATAGGTCAGTTTTTTACTAAAAATATTGTTTATAATTTGTATTCGAAAAAACATAATTTAAATAATTTTCAACCAATAAATAAATTGTATTTTTAGTTTAAAATGTTAATGGGATATAAGCATAATAAAATAAATAATATAATAAAAATTCCCAAAACAATTTTAATAATTTAGATAATTGTGTTTCCTGTTTTCTGAAGATGCCACCCAATGGTATGGCGAAAAATTGAAAAAACATAAAATAATAAACAATATTTTTAATTTTAAAAACTGACCTATTGCTTAAAAAACTAAAAAAGAAAATTTATTATAAAGGTCAAAAAACATTGAATTGTAATTTTCATTGAAAAATGTTTAACAAACAAATCAGAATGCACTAGTCCGAAAAACAACACGAATAAACATGCAAATTAAAAGGCTATAAAACAATTGGACAAACAAAAAACCCAAACAAAAATAAATTAATTTGTGATAACAATAAACGACAAAAAGCTCTTCACAATATAGGTATAATTGTTTTTTTGCAAATAGTTGAAAATAAATAAATAATTAACTTTAATCCTCACTTTTTGGCAGTATTGTACATTTTTACTGATGACAATTCATAAATAATGAAGAGCAAATAAAATATTTACATGTTAAAGCAAAAGATATTTAGCTATATCTTTGAGTTCTGTGATAAAAACATTTATTAATAATAAAATTTCCAACATACAATTATATAACACATTTCATTTTCTATGGAATTTTCATGTCTTTTCTAAATACTTACTTGTTTTTATTATGTTTCTGACAAAACTCACATTTCTTATATTTGAGGATGAGCAAAATAAAATATTCAAATTTCTCACACATGAGGATGAGCAAAATAAAATTTTCACATTTCTCATCGATGAGCAAAAAAAAAATTACACATTTCTCACACATGAGGATGAGCAAAATAAAATATTCTTATTTCTCATCCATGAGAAAAGTAAAATGAGCAAAAGTGAAAAATGAAAAAGAAAAAAGGCACACATACTCTCACATGTGCAGTGAGGAAAAAAAGCAAAGCAGATTCTCACTCATGTGAAATGAGTGAAAATGAGCAAAAATGAGTGAAAAAATATGAGCAAATACTTACTCTGCATCTACCTACCACATTAAGTACCAGAAAGGTATTTAAAAAGATTTTTTTATCTAAATTGGTGAAGAAATACATTATGGTTTCACTTAACATAGACTAAAAACCAGAAGTAGTCTCTATATTGTTGAGTCGTCTGCATCATACATTTTAGGAAACCCATTTGACTTCCACATAGATTTTAGTCGATAAACGCACTCGTGATGACCAGAATTCCAAAGCTTAGTTGTTAAATATCCCACAGTTCCATCTCCATCTGCATTCCTTATCCAGTCTAAGAGAAGTTGGTATATGACCTAAAATGGCAATGTAATGACTTTGTTAGCATATTTATTTCATGTATTAACTATAAAAAAAATTGCAAGAAAAAATGTGAAATGGAATATATTTCTTTCCCAATTTTATCAATTAAAAAAAAAACACAACAATGTCCACTCGAAAAGGTCCTTAACCCGCATACCTTTATTAGATAGACTTTTTTCACTGTCCCTGTAAGCCCACAGCTGTTCATTATTTTTATATTTTTTTTACATTTAAATTATTTATTTATTCACTTTTTCTGTAATATAAAGCAAATACGGCCAAAATAATAATATTACAAGGAATTAAACCAGAGATAAAATCCATATTTATACAATATTCAAATTCAAATAAGTTCAAATTACAATTTCTTATTCTATTTTTTATTTAATTTTTTTATTTTATTTTTAATACGCAAATTTATATATATATATATATATAAACAGCAACCCTAAATTAAATTAATAAGATGCATCTAAACGATACATGTACATATATATGTGGTTAAATTCCTGAATTAAAAAACATTCGAAGAAGTTTTAAACGAAAAACATTGTTAGACTGGGTTAAAGTCCATTTAATAACAGTTGCAAAAGTTTATGTTATGTTTCCGTGTTTTTTGTTCATTTGTGTTGCTACTCCGTTAGGGGCTAGGCAAGATGAAACCATGGTGTTAGTTAACACGTAAAGGTTTCGCTTATCGTGTTGGAGAACACCACACGTAACCACAGTTTATTTTTAAAATTTTAAAAGTAAAAAATACTAAAATTTCCAAAACCATTCTTTTCTAAATCGTTAACAAAAACAAAGAATGTCTGTTTATTTAAAATTGTTTGCAAAATTTTATATTGATATTAATTTATTTACAATAATATATAAGGGTTTTGCTACTTTATGCTATAATTTAAACATAAAAAAATGTTTTTGTTTATATTTTTTGCCGTTCGCAGAAAAAAAATTTATATTGGAAAAAATCATTTTTTAAGGAAGGACATATGATTTTTAAAATTATTCTATCTTTGTTTGCTACTTTTCCAAAAAAAAAAAAAATTTTTTCCCTTGTCTGCTACTTCTAAACCAACATAAATGTTTTGTATGTTGTTGTAAGTATTTAAGAATCTTTTTTTATATTTTTTTTCTGTTACCAACCAAACATTTTAATGTCTATTGAGCTTGTTCATATATATTGGATTTTGAAAACAATAATCCAAACATCTGAATCTGGCATTTTCCAATATGTATCTTTATACACCTACATATGTGTTACATATAAACATATATATATATATATATATATATATATATCACAAATATATATATATATATATATATATATATATATATATATATATATATATATATATATATATATATATATATATATATATATATATATATATATGTGACCCGGTCTACGAAAAGGGACCTTCGGTGTAAACACAAGTTTTCGAGAAAACAGCTGTTAAAGATAAACAAGTCATGTGATAAGTTTCGCTTCAGTTGTTCCCTTCTCTCTGCATCCCTACTCATCCTACCGTGTTTAAAGATATTCAGTGTTGTTTCTGTCTCGAAAAATATCGTATTAGATGGCGTAATTTCGTGGTTTTACCGAGTTCTTTTTTAGTTAACGACCAACAGTGAAGAGGTGATATTTGTGAACGTTATCAATGTTGACAAATTAGCTGTTATACATCGTTCCTCTTTCAATTACGTTTACTGAATCATTTTTATGCGTCTTTTGATTCTTAAATAAATTAAAAATGAGTGTAGATGAAGAGGTTAGTTTCGTTCTTAGACAATATATTGGTGAACACGAACAAGATAGTGATAAAACCGACATTGATAACGATTTCGACAGCGATCATGATTTACATCAGGCAGGAGATAATACAGAGGAAAGTTTCGCTAAAATGGACTTATCTATTGTGGATTTAGAAGAAGAAAAGCTGATAACAAAATATTTCTCTACCGATTGTTGTGTTAAGAAATGCAATACACTTATACCACGAGATCGGATTGTTGATAGTAGAATGAACTGTCTCGAGCTTTTCAAAAACAAACTAGATCTAGTGATACTAAGTAATATCGAAGCTGGAATAAGGTATAATGCAGAATTGCAAAGTGTTTACTCACAAATAGCTAAGCGGAAGGTTGAAGAATGCAGAAAAGGTAAAGAAGTTACAAGGCATCAGATTCAGTTCTCTTTCCTCGGCATACCAATTTGTCGTTCACTTTTCCTTTTTCTGCACGCATGCAGAATAAAACGTTACAAACATTTGGTAACTCATTGTCATAAAAACGGTTTAATAGTGCGAGAACATGGCCTAGCTAATAAATCCAGTACGAATACGAAATCATTTACACCAGCTGAAATTGAAAAGGCTGTAAAATTTATCGAATACACTGCAGATCTGTTAGCTTTGCCACTACCTGGCCGACTTCCAAAATTTAAAGATTACCGAGTAATGAAATTACCTTCGAGCGAAACAAAGTCGTCAGTTTATCGAAAATACATTGATTCACTCCAAGAGAACGAACCAAAATCTCCGCAGTTTAGTCGCAGATCCAAGAAAAGTAGATATTTTAGCCCCAAAACCGGAAGAAAAGCCAAAGAAACAAAAATCCAAAGTTGATGGAAACAAGAATTCGATATCGAAGAAACAAAAAGCAAAAGGTAATAACAAGAAAGATTCTGCGGCTCCATTACCAAAAAAAAAGTTGGCATCGAAGAAACGAAAGGCAGATGGTAATGACGAGGAAGATTCTGCGGCTCTACTACCAAAAAAAAAAAATTTGGCATCGGAAAAAAAAAACATAAAGCGTAAAAAAAATTATAGATTTATTTTATATTTCGATTTTTATGTAAAATGGCTGGTTTCCCTTAAAATAAAAATATGAAATGATGTTTATTATGTTATAATTCAATGTCCAATTTTTTTTCATTTTCCCTCATTTCTGCTCTTTTTTTGGAAAATTCCTGACAAACTTCTTTACGAGTTGGAAACTTCTGCTTTGCGCCATTAGAAAGAGCACACATTAGTCTATCCGAATCGCCAAAAAACTGAAAAATTATATTTTCACACCGAAGGTCCCTTTTCGTAGACCGGGTCACATATATATATATATATATATATGTATATATATATATATATATATATATATATATATATATATATATATATATATATATATATATATATATATATATATAAATATAAAGAATGTTGCGTATGCAAAAGTGCAGGGAATAATCAACAAAAACAACAGCAAGAATATATAAAAACAAATAAATGCACAAGAAATCAGACACATTTCAAATTAACAAAACAGTTGCGGCTTAAAATAAATTATTGTTTACAAATGTTAAACAGAGAATATTTTTTTTTTTTAACTCGGTGCTGTTTAGAAAATAAGTACTTTAAAACATTTGCAATTAAAAAAAAAACAGTGTTTTTTTATTAATGAAATATTGAACAAAAGTAAAAAAATAAAAAAACAAAAGTAAAGCACAAAACGTGGTGGTAAAACGTTAAAAGTTGTTTGTTAATTTGAATTATTCCAAATGAGTTTTTTTTTAATTTGTACTAGTGCAAATTAAATATTAAACAAAAAAAAGCTTTAAAACTTTGTGCTTAAGATTTCTTTAAAAAACAAAGATATTTTGTCATTTAATTTCAAAAATTAAAGGCATATTTTTGTAAGAAGACTCAAATTTAATTCGAAACATTTGCTAACAATGAATGTAAACATACAGTTGCATAAAAATGTTGCAGAATATTTTTTCTTAACAATTCAATAAAATGAATAAGCAGCTGAAAATATATTTATCAAAAAAAAAAAAAAATATGGACTTTGCGCAAAAAGTAGTAGTTGACCAGTAAAAACCAAAATGGCTTATTCAATAATATTTTCAGGCCATTTTTCATCAACTGCAAAACATCTTTGAAACACCGTAAAAGGAATGTACGTATGTATATTTCCAATTCATTAAGCAAAGACTTTACTTTTTAAGCAATGTGGATGCTGTTATGAAGTAAGTATTTTAAAATGTTTGCATTCCAAAAGTCAGTGTTTAAAAACAAGTGTGTTTTTATTCATTGAATTTTAAATCAGATAAATTTAAAAAATAGTCATACTTTTTAACCAGCTGGACTGTTGCCCATATGAATTTCCGTGAAACCATTTCGTGATTCAAGTTTTTCCATATAAAGTTCCGGGCGAATTCCAGGGCTGCTCAGTAGTATCAGCAATCCGGCATATATGGGCTGAAAAAAAGGAGGTTGATCAGATAATCAGCTGGACCAGGCATGTATATTTCCAATTTATTTGGTATTAAGTAGGATTTTAATTTTATTTTCCTACTTCATTTCAGAGTTCTCCAAAGTTCTGATAGTTGGACAGATGGGGTTTAAGACATACATTTTTTTTGTCGGTTTGTTAAAACTTCTATCATTGCAAGACCAACCTACTGTGAACTTTTTAATAATTTTTTTCAGGTCGAATAGCCCCACAAACAAAAAAAATGTCGTCGGAATTGCCAACCTTTACCCAGAGGGTTAGAAATTTTATTTTAAAAATTGTTTTAAATTTCTTTCATATAATTGTTTAATGCTGAAAGTTTCGATATTTCCTTATACTTTTTTCTTTTTCACATATTCTCCTACCGTTATTTTTACTCATTTTTCTTTATGTTTCTTCACACTTTTCTTTCATTTTATAATTCTTTGGTTTTTTCCCCTTTCTGATTATTTATTTTCATACTAATCATTTTTTCTCATGTTCGTTAATATTTTTCCATTATTTCCCTTATATAACCCTGTGGGTTTTTTCCTCCTTTCTATTTACTTATATATTTCATACTTTATCGCCCTCTTATCCCACTTTCGTCCCGTAGCTTTGGTTTCGATACAAAGTAGCTAGGATCAGAAATTGGGTGGCTGATACACTTCGTAGCGTATTATACGTTTTTCTTTTTTTATATGACTTCTTTTCTCTTCTTTCTCATCAACCTTTGTTCAATTTTGCCTATGTTTCTTCGCATACCCCATGACACTTGCCGTCAGGTAAAATGGTATCAAATTTTCGCACTAAGTTCAATGTTCCAGGGCAAATTATCGATGGCGGTGTTGTAAAGTAACTTAATCAGTGTTTTATGAGTAACTTACTTGTACTTCCGCTTAAGTCCTTTGTAGCTTTAGTTTCGAGCCAAAATAACCAGAAAAAAACGGAGTAACTGATACTCTTTAAACTAAACTAAAACGGAATAGCTGATACTCTTTAAACTAAGCAGAAGTAAAAAAAATCCTATACAAAATATTACACTTTTTAATTATTCGCAATCTAACCCATTCTACCCTGCCACCTTTTATAAATTTTTTATTTTTACTGGTTTTATCAAATTTTTGTGATAAACCTTTGTCGTATTCTTAGATTGACAGGTGTGGGTACTCCCGTGACTTCATAGGGACCCAACCATATAGGTAAAAAATTTTTTTTTCGCGCCTGGTTCTTTAGCCACACCATTTGTCCGGTCTTAAACTGTCTAGTCCTTTTGCCTTTGTCATAATATTTTTTTATTTTTCTTTTGCTCTAACCTAGTTCTGTCTCACCACTTCATAACTTCGTTGAATTTGGTACTTAAGGATTTTGATGTAGTCATCTATGTTATAGAGAAGCGCTTGCTGCTTTTTGAGCGTGACTGGTATTTCAAATTCGAATCCGTACAGTACCTTATTGGGTGTAGTAGTAGTAGACGAATGCCTTGTGTTATTGTGTACATGCATGGAATGATGCAGCCAATCATCCCAATTAGTTCCGTCAAGTTTCACAAAACTTCTTACATACTTCAAAATATTCTCGATTGAAAACCTCTCTTCTGGGTTAAAAATTTGGCTTAATTTCACCGTTCTTAAACGTTGTTTTTCTCTTTTCAATCTTTTTTTAGAATCTATTATATTTATTGTTGCTCAGGCTTATTCTTTCACTTATATTTATAGCCGTGTTATTCGTGTTCAGAATAAGTACAAGACCTGGCAAAACTTCTGACTTATTTGTGACAATGTCACCATTAACGGAGTTTACTACAACTGATGCAATTGTTAGTGAACGCTCTTTGATAGAAAATTGTTCAGCTAAGTATTTTTGTGATATTTTCCTTTCTAGGACAAGTGGTACTGAAATCACTTCTTGTCCGTTTTAAAAAAATCTTAAGTTTTTATTAATTGTGTCTGTCACTGATGTATCCCACATCATATCTGTTCCTAGCAAACCATCTGCTGGAAGTTTGGTTCCTTCGGACACGACGAGCATTTGTAGTGAAAAATTTTTAGCCATTCGAGCTGAGCAATTTTCGTCCTCTTTGATGTTATATTTCCTCCGAAGGCTCCTAACAAACTCTTTTGATTGCGTTCATCTATTTTAACGTGGGGTGCCAAAGCCTCTGCCCTCACTAATGTAGTGTCTACTCCTATATCTACCAGCAGAGACAAACTTCTATTCACTGCTTCCTGCAAGGAAAATTTATGAATGCATCGTCCTTTTGTTCTGTACAAAGTTTTTGCTCCTTTTGTACAGGTCTCTAGAATGTACGTGTGTATATTCTCACTCCAGTGTACTTTTTTGTTATTTTTAATTGTGGTGCTACATTTCTCCCAACCTGGCATGACCTTTGACATAGACCTTAGAAGCAATTAGTTTTTGTGGCCGCTCCTTTCTGTGTCTTCTGATGTTTTAGATGCTAATGTTTTCGAAAGTAAGCAAGAATTTCCAGCATCCCAGCCTCTTAGTTTTGGCTGGGCCGCCTTGAGTTTCCCGAATTATTTCGGTTGGCCACTTCTCGTACGTTGTTATTCCTATTGACCCTATGGCTGACGTTTCTTCTTCCTCCACTTCTGTTAAACATATTATCATGATAGTAATTTTCCGGACACCTTGACGCAAAATGTCCAAGTCACTCACAATTGTAGCACCGTTGCTCATGTCACCAAAACGATTATTGCCTTGGCTTTGATTTGTTGACTGCAATGAGTTTTGCGCTCTACCTCTACGGTCAGGATTTGATTGTTCTTGGCGTCTTCCCTATTTAAAGTTAGTGTTGTTTTGCCGTCTAAAACATTCGTTTAACAAAAATCCCTGTTTATGGCAAAAATTGCAGAATTATGCGGAACCCACAGAGTTCCTTTGTGTGTAATCCACAGGCATTGAATTGTTAACCCTGTGCTGCCTTGTTGGACTTCTGACCGCTGACTGATTGCAGTGGTCCATCATAGATTTTCGGCGCAATGTATTCTGCCATTGTGCAGCACTTAATTCAGTTTCGTCTATAAGAAGCCCTTCTAACCTTTCGCCAAATTCATACGCGCTTTTTGCCGATGCTTGCTTACTGCTAATAAATATTAACTCTTGTATTTGAAGGGTTTTGGCCTTTATAAATTTTTCTCTGACAGCCAAACATAGGGCTTCTATTGTTCCGAAATCCTTGTTGCGGAAATATTGGTAGGCGTTCCCAAAAAGTCTTGTTTTTATACATTTCAGCAGGTCGTCTACACAGCCTGCTTCCAAGAGTTTATCTTTCGCAATCATACAGCTTTCAATTAATTTACTTGCTTCTGTCGTAAGCTCTGGGCCATCTGCACCGTAGTAAATTGGCACCATGTGTGATACATTTTTCAAAAGTTCCGTAAAAGACGTCATATTGTTGGTTGGATCTGTATTTCTCTCGGCGATGGTGACATTCTCTTCAAAGTTTCCTGTGCCGATGCTATCAATGTATCAAATTTTCCAATTAATGTGCTATCTATCCTTTCTGTCCTCTTCAAATCGTCGAAACTTTCTTTGGAGTATGCTAGTTCGCTAAATTCTTTAGATTTCATCTCTGTTGTATAGCCTCTGCTTCCTGCTTTTTTGCGTTCATTAAAATGCTCCGAGTTTTGAATATCAGGTCAAGAGCCGTTGCTTTCTCCTCTATATGAATATCCTTATTATAAATCTCCTCTGCCTGCTCGTCAATAACCGTAGAGCTGCCGTCTGCGTGTTCTATTGTTATTTTAGGAACTCTGTAATTCTCTTCTGTCAATTATTCACTTATTCATGGAGTGGGTGACATAGTCTTGTGTTTAATGTCGAGTTCACGCTTTGCATTTCCTAAGGCTATTTGTAATCTTTGTACGGTGTCGTATTGCACGTCTATTTGCAGTTGTTGTCTCAGTTGTTTCTTAAATTCATTCTCACTTAACCCCTTTTGTCTCAATTTTTCAA
The DNA here is from genome assembly GCA_937654795.1 of Cistogaster globosa. Lineage (NCBI taxonomy): Eukaryota > Metazoa > Arthropoda > Insecta > Diptera > Tachinidae > Cistogaster > Cistogaster globosa. Next base: position 45,319,037 of record OW569407.1, read on the forward strand.
CCAAGGATGCGTGTTCTTCTACTGCCTGCTCCAATAACTATCCGTATAACTAATCTGTTCCCGTAATTTGCGACTCTGTTTTTCTAAAAGTCTCTTTGTGACCTCCAAGTCTTTTATCCTTTTACTGAAATCTGCCGACTGGTTCTTATTCAGGTCTCCTCTCAATTGTAGCACATAACCAACTTCCTCTAATTTTGTAAGTTTCTGATGCCTTATATTGTCCCTATGTCTTTCTGTAAATTCCTTGCCTTGTTTTAAACTATTCAATTCTCTCCATGCGAGAACTTGTAGACTGTCAACCGAGTAGTTGTGCTAATTGAGCTTAGATGGTAATGCATCTGTTCTTGATTTCAGGTTGTCCATTTACACGCCTAAAAATTTCAAAAGCATACTTACCAGCACCAACTACTTTTCCGCTATTCCATTCAAAAGTTAAATTTTTATAACGACGCACAATGTACTGATTACGAATAAATCGCGATGATTACTCCTTACAAACTTTATATTTGCTTCGCTCAATGTGGCTTATGCCTGTGGCAGTAACTTTTCAATTCCACCTTTGTATTTTGGCAAAGATCTCAAAGGCGTACTGGTATACATATGCTTAATGACCCCCAGGACTTCACCTCTATACTCAGTGGTTTCTTTAAATTTTTCATTGCCATCGACTGTACCGATTTTGTTCACAAGCAAAACAAATCGAATCAAAACATCTCCCAATGTGGCGAAAGTAATTAGCAGTTTACTAATAATTCCACCAATTCACACTTCTTTGAAGACACTAAAGGCGTACTGGTATACAGCTACTTAATGACCCCTAATGCTTCACTTCCGTGTTTAAAAAATGAATACTGTTTAATTTTATGTTTTTTTAATTTTATTTATTTATATAACCTGCAGGATCTGGTAGGAATTTCAGGTTATGATCAATATTAATTTAATTTATTTATAACCGTAGGAATTTCAGGTTATAACTATTTGTTTAAACTTCTAATTTACAACTCAATTTCTTAACATATCTTAATCACTAATTTAAATAAATAAAGTGCTGACTTACCAAAAAAGAGTCAACACTTTTCAATTAAAGTTTAGTACATATTTAAAAATTTTGATTTACTTATAAATAAAGCTTAAAAATACGAGGGTGCCTCTCAACATGATGGCGAAAAGCGATTTGAATATCTTTTTTCCTTCGGGTTACAGTGATGAAGAAGATGTGAGAAAGAACGAGATATTGTACTCATCGCCTCCACCTAAGCTTAGCGAACTGCTGAACATGGCCACAAAACAAAACATATCCGCCAAAATTGAAGCTGACGCCAACCCACACCATTTTGAGAGAGACACTTTTTATTATATTCTTTGTAGTAATTTGGATCTAGTACACATCGAGTCAAGAGCCTACTTTTGTTTTTCTCAATAGCGTTTTTGACGTACCGCTGGTTAGTAACTTATATTCGAACTTTTTCAAGACATGGAAGGTGTCAAATGAATACACGTTTTCTGATAATAAGAGTTCAAATGTGAAATTTAGGCAAAATAAGCTTTGGTCCGGAGGAATAGGAGGATAATATACTTTGGGCTGCTAACAACTATTAACTCAGACTTTTCAACCCACCGATAATAATCCTTATAATACTAACGACGCAATGAGCGCCTTAACAAACGCCTTTGAACTGGCGACAATAGAATCATGCAGGCGGAATATCTATAGGGAAAGAATGGTGGAACTCGATAGTGCGAAGTACGCGGTATTTTAAGTAGGCAAAAAGACTGAGAAAACGGTTCGAACAAAATGCGCAGTGAATAAGTTAGAAATGGTAAGATGAAGTCCTGGATATCCTTTTACAGAGGCGTAGAAGGAGCCTCTGAGACGAGTAAACTGCGCAAGATCCTTTCGGTCTCATATATTGTCCCATGAGCCATAGAGAAGCCTTGTGGCAATTAGAAAGCTATCGAACATGAGAGTTTTGAAGTACTCATGGAACTGCCATTTCCGGGCGGCTTCAAAGTTTTAGGTCAGTTTTGAAGTTAAAATTAAAAAGAGGTTTTAAAACAAAAGTAAAATAAGGGTAGAGTAGGGATTCATGACACATGCCATTGACGTTTTAATATCGGTAGTATTTTAGTAATTCAATTGTATCAGTAAGCACATTAATGATCTTGGCATATATTCTTTATAGATTTATTGCTGTTAATGCTAAGTGAGTTGACAGAAGTCCGACATGTTACGAGTTGCTTAGTTGGAAAGATTTCTTAGCTACTTCTTTTTTGTTTTGCTGAGCATTAACCTCATCCTGTTTGATGACATTAATGGTTGAACAAATTGTTGATGTTTGGTTTTTTAAGAGACTAGTTGTGTGGTCATGTTCGGTTTTTGCCTTGTGAATAGTCCTTGACATTTCTTCTGCGTTGAGCGCATCAAGAACACCAAAACGTGAACGCGCAATAGTGCCAACTATGTTTAATGTGTTGTGGGTTACTTATTAACCCACCCTAGTAGCTTATTGCAATATTCTTGAGACTAAAATAGGTCACTGTTAATTGTTATTTGCGAAAGCCATTAATACCGACGAGTGAATAAATTGTCACAAGTGAGTCGGCATTATTGCTTTTAGGTTAACTAAATAGGTTACACATTTACATAAATAGTTGATAAGTAATTCACACTTATGCAATATAAAAAATAAACAAGCCTGACATACACCAGCCTACAAGCGGGTCACTGGACGGCTATAATATTAATAAAAGTATAAAATATAATAATAAAAAAATAATATTAAAATAAAAAAATATAACATTTGGCGTAGTCGGTAACCACGAAAAAATTGTTTAAATTACGAAATTTTGCGCGGATTAAGAACCAACTGGGTTTTGTTAACCAAAGGTGCATAATAGTAGCGGTCCAATAACTCTTAATATAGCTACTTTTAAATCATTTTGTCCTGCATTGAAGAAAACATAAGGCCCAAGTGGGGATTCTGCAAGATTGACAAACTGATAAGTTTTCAGTTTATGAGTTGCGTACACAACACCCAGACAATATCATAAGAAAAAAAAGTTTTAATTAAAGTTGGTTTAATTGTTTAGGATAATCTGATAAAAGACTAAATACTAGCTTCCTTCGGATTTTTTAGTGCTGGAGATTAGGGAGGTAAGACTAACGGGTAGTGCACAGGGTCAGGCAGACTGGCTTATGCCATGCTACTTCCGACTTGCCTTGGGCTTGTGCAACTATTGGAAACTTCGATACACATGCACGAAGAACGGTTTAATTGTAATTCCTATTTACTAAAATAATTTCCGCATCTAATATTAAGAACCACTGACCGACGAACTTATACATAGCTTGAACATAGTTATTTTGTAGACATCCGTTAGATTTTAGCGTGGGAAAAACTAAGACGCATTAATTTAGATAAGTGTTTTATAAACGGACATATGGCATAATCAGACAGAGTAAACTAGCGAAATTGGATGAAGTAGGATATTTGATACAAAAGATAAGAGAACTAAACGACAGACTTAAAAAATAAAATAAGTAAATTAGAGCAAAGAAGTTGTGTGAAAATCAGAGTAGGAATGAGGAAGCATATAAATTATACATACAATTTATTAGAACAAGTTTTAACGGAAAATTCGGAATTATTTGACACTTTAATGCAAAAAGGATTAAGCGTAAAGGAAATTGGGACTCAGATAGAACAAAAACAACTAATAAACACAAAGAACGATACCATACAAAGAGTGCTGACTGCATTGGATATCGCGAGGCGCAAATTAGATACTATTCAAAGAGCAATATCATGGACTTCCTCGTTGAGCGTAGAAATACTTTCAATAGTTATAATTAAGGCTCCAAGAAAAGAGGCACAAGGTCAGGAGCTATTGGCGCAGGTAAAAATTGTGTTGAGAAACGATAAGAAAGCCGGCAAAGACACTAATTCAGAACCTTAACCGCGCTAGAAGGATATAAATAGTCATTCGAGGAATTAGCCATCCATGACGTAAAAATTTTGGAAGACTTCAGGACATCTCTGGAGACGGCACAGAATATCCTAGAAAGACGGTTGCACTCTCCTTTACCTGTACTACATGAAAAAAAAAAAATGCCAGCTTTATCGGAAATAAGAAAGACAGTGAACAACACTGTTCCTTCATTATTTGGTATTGAAGGGCCGAACTGTCACCTGAATCATTCAGGTACATTTAGGGGTGCAAAATGATAGTGTTTCGGCGTATATCCGATGGGATAAAAAGTTATTGTTCTTGGTTTATATTTACATATTGATTACCTTTTGCGTAGCATTGTTAAAAGTTCCTAGAAATGAGTGAGTTTTAAACTCGTCATGAAAGGTGGCAAACATTATTTAAAAACCGTTATCGGTTTACTTGTTGAAAGTATGAAAAAGATTTTTAGCAAGGGTGTAATTAAAGGTAGTCTTAAGTGAGTTTAAAATACTCCAATAATTAATTATAAAATTTACGTTAAACATTACCGGTCACCTTGCAACAATAATACTGTTGCAAATAAATAAGTTTTCAAATTAAAAAGATGAGCCAGTAAGTACTCCTGTTGATTATATATACATTCTGTTATTATTGGGTCATTAAGGACTCCTGTGGACTGTAGAAAATAAACCAATTTTTTTTGTTTTTCATAAATAAAAATTCATTAGGTCATGAAAGACCCCTATTGCTTTATTACAATTAATTGAGCCATGATGGGCTCCGGTTGCAGTCAATGACCAATTTAGAATTAAATTCTAATACAGCGAAACGCCCGTGATAACCCATCCAAATATTGTATATTGGGCAAGCGGAAGTCCTGGACTGCTCTGAATTCTGCCCTTTATTATCAGTGGCATCACTTTAGGACCCAACACCATTGCAAAACTGCCCGAATGATGAAAATTCGGGTCAGCTTGTTGGATGCCTTAAAACGGTTCCACTCATTTTGTGCAAGCGGGCTTTGACAAAAATTTACTGGGACGTATCATGGATAGATCCCAGTTCAATTCGACAGTATGTATCTCTATTAACCTTAATTGCCGGTAATTTAAGCTTGTTGGCTAAATCTTAACATACATAACTATGTTGACAGCAAGCATCTGAAACCGCACATAAAGTTATCCGCGAACGTCCGTGGAGGAAATTTAACCGAAGCGTACGCGAAAAAGATACGGCTTGGCGCAATGGGATATGAACTACAAGACGACGATTTGATACGATTTTTCCCTCTTGTTGTAGTCGTTTTATGCTCGCAAAGCAAAGAATTGTGGTTTTGTATGCAATGCTTGCAAAATCTTTGCCAACATGACCACACGACAAACAACGGAAATAAATTTTATGAATTGCTACCATATGAAGTTTGCGTTCCAGGCTCATGTCACGAAATTTGTAACAAAATCGAAGAATGTAATATTTGACACTCAATGGGGCATTTCGACCTTCCTCGCTTTACAGTCGGGTGTGGAATGGCAGGCCTTGAATCTGCGTCATGAGCCTGAACCACAGCCTTCAAAGTGAGGCCTTCCCTTGCTTCGACGGTCGGGTTATCTTGAGGCGGTACCATTATAGCCACATCTGGCTGGACAAATGATGGCGTCACTACCAATTCGGAACACGCAACCTCCTTATCTATAATCGTAGAATTGTTCTTGATGGAGGGATCGCCAGAACCAACATCCAATGTACCGACAGGATTGTTGGTTTCCATCGAAGAAGTCGGTTTGCATGGCTTGGGTAGTGGAGTTCATTTTAATAGGAAAAAGAAAGGTTAGTAGTTGAAACTTTTAGAGAAAGTGATCTAATTTTATGATTCACTCAAAATAACAAGTTTGGTTATAGGACGACTGCTTGTACCGTTTCAAGTACGAATATAAGCAACGCGAACATGACCTTCAGTACCGGTATATATTTTAACTATTATGCCTAATTTCCATGAATTTGCAGGTAACTGCTCATTTTTTACTACGACTAAATTGTTTACCGAAACCTCCCTTTAGGGATGTTGCCAATTGTATCGTTTGTGTAGCACTACGAGATATTTTTCCTTTCATCTTTTACAAAATTGTTGAATCAAAGCTTTCGTTTTGCAGATAGCGGTTAACTATACTAATCGCACTATCATAAATTGTCGATTCTGGCGGAGCCGATCTAATCAAGAAATGTCCAGTTGTCGGAGCAACTGGCTCGCCAGAATAATCAGGTATGGGGCATAAAGTGCAAGAATTTAGACAAAATCGTTGTAAATTCTTCAAAAGTGAAGCAACAAGATTACACTTCTTTTCTGAAATGAAGCTTGAAACTTCGAACACTGGTTTCCATGTGAAGGGTGGTCTTTGGTATAAATCGCCATGTTACATCTTTATGACAAAAATACAAACATACCCTCTCGTAATCTTACACGATCTACCATTATCAAATATACGTTTGCATAGACGTTGACCCGCTCTATTGGGCCAATGTTCGTAATCGAGTTACCCAAAACTCACATCGGTAGATTCGTAACATTAACTGATTCCCTTCATGAATTGTAAGTAAATGTATAATTTGCGTGAACCGGCAGCCATGAGGCAAAATAATCGGATACTGTAGGTGATTTTGCCAGTCGACCGTTTAGTCTTATCACTCTCTATTCATCAAGAAAGGGATTTAGGAGTATTAACGAACTCTTTGATGGCAAGGCATCTTATCCATAAGACATTAAATACTCTCTGAGCAACCACAGCCAATCGTACTTTTACCATGTTGAGTTCATCACTAGATACTAAACAGGTTTCATTTTTAAAGCGACCTCTATGAGCTTAGTGCGTGGAGTGAAAAAAATAACTAAAAATATAGGCAATAACCCTCATGGCCCTGTCTAAAGAAGAAAATCTACCTAAAATGTCTTTAAATTTTAAAATACGCGTGGACCTTCACTTTTCGACTTTCTATATCAGTGTCGACATTTGACAGAGTGTGTACATGCCACCACAGTTTACTTTTTGCTAAAGTGAGCGGTCCGCTGTAAGCAAACATGAAACCAATTGTGATTTCCAGTATCTCCCTGAATACGACAAACCCTATTTGCAACAAAAGTAGTCCACGAAAAATGTGGTTTTGGTAGCCAAGCTAATATAATTGTTGAATCTGTTCAACAATAAACACGTTCGATCCCAATTTCAATCTCGCTAATAATATTCTTCAACAATTCTGATGCCAAAACCGCTCCGCACAACTCTAGTCCAGGTAATGAAACTTATTTAATAGGTTTGACCTTTGTCTTAGAAGATAACAAATAAACATTTATATCTCCACTTGGTATTTCACTTCGGATATAAATTACCCCCGCATACGCTTTTTCAGACGCATTTGAGAATGTATGCAGTTCAACAGAGGAGGATCTGTAATAATTTACCCATAATGAAGTTTACCTGATGAAAATCTTCAACGAATTTCAGCCAACCGATAGCTAACCAGATCAAAAAATTTGGCTATAATTGTCAGTACTTCTCTTTAAATATATTTTATCTTCAGCGGACTGACTTTGAAAAAAATATGAATCTAACTGGGCATTCCAAAAAATCCCCAAAGTTTTTGAACAACTAAATTCTTCTAATGAAAAAGCTTTTGATTTGATGACCAATTTCCTACTTTATGACCATTTTCTTATCTCAAAACCAGCTGATAACAAAGCATCTCTCAACTGGTCTGTGGCCAACAAAGCATTAAAAATATCATGTGCCCCAGCCAATATATCATCAACATACATATTTTTCTTCAAAATCTTTGAAGAAAGAGAAATTCTTTTTCGCAATCATCAGCCAATTGCTACAACGTTCTAATTACTAAATAAGGGGCACAATTTAATCCAAACGTTACTGTTTGTAATTCATAGTCAGTTATTTGATTGTCAGTTGACGATCTATAAAAATGAAAATGGTGTATGACACGAATGAACACGAATTTATCTATACATTTGCGAAATATCGCAATTAAATACAAACTCGTGTATACGCCAGCGTAAAATTAAATTTACCAAATCAGCCTGCAGTGTAGGCCCTACAAAAAGAAATCATTCAAACTGTTGCCATTGGATGTTTTATTTAGCGCATTAAAAAAGACTCTTAATTTTGTCGTTTTTCTCTCCAATTTAATTACTGGATGAAGTGGCAAATAGCAAGAATTCATGGCAGCGTCGTTACTAACTTTAATCGGTATTAGGTGGCCTAATTCATAGCGCTAGACCTTGATATTCCCAAATTATTTTCACGAGGAAAATCTGGTTTGAAAGGTAACGAAACAATATATCTACCTGTAGAATCCCGGCTAGTGGTGTTTTGATAAATCTCCTCACAAAATGTATTTGAAGGAGACATAATTTTCCCTTTTTGAGTCTCCTCTATTTCCCAAAATCTCAAAAGATTTTGGTTTAAATTATCTTCTTCAGTAAAAATAACCGCAGTTGAAAAAACGTTAATAGAATCATTAACTGAAATATCAATGAGACCTGTCATAATCCATCAAAAAATGCAAGAAGTATTTTTGGGTATAAATCGGCACCAAGCGAAGTATCAACCAGCCTGCTTTTGTAGAAATTCATATTCGCTATTTGTATATCAGGTATTTCACCTCTAATAGTCGAAGGACATATAAAAGAAGGTAAATTACCAGGAATTGATGGCAAAACAAGTGCTATTGTTTCCAATTAAAAACTCTTATCCAGAGGTGATCCTATTCGAATCGTACAAATTTTTCTAGAGGTTGAAAAAAAATCTTTATTCACGCCGATAATGTTAACACTCGTAGAATGTGACGTAAGTCACAACTGATTTTGCAAACGTTCTGAAATAAACGAAGCTTCTAATGCAGGGTCAATTAAAGCTAGCTCTCGCCAGATACGCAATATCATGACAAATAATAGAAACCATTGCAGCTCCTAATAAAACAGACGAATTCTGTGAAATATGAAAACTTGTCAATTTGAGTAAACACGAGCGGCGGCCGATGTCGAAGACATTTCCTAGTACACATTTGCAGTATTCACCATTGACCTTGAATTCAAATTATCAGTCACCAAGAAGTAAAGTATGGTGTCGTTGATTAAAAATAAAACAGTTATGTTCGTTGTCACAATCTTTGACCCCATGGGATTATAATAGGCAGTTTACGCAGCAATGAAATTTTTGACAGTAGAAAAACGCTCAGATACGGAAATTTTCTTACATCGACAATAAAATCGGAGCAGATAAGCCTGATTTGGACATAAAATACATTCATTTGTGGAGCTTGTATTAGACATATAGGGTTTTATTTTACGTTCTAATATTTTCTTATCAGTTTCTAAATTTGTTAGATCGCGTATATAATCTAATGTTTGAATGCGTTCCGTTAAGAACATATCTAATGCCCCTATTGCGGTTCACAACTTTTTTAATAATATGGTCGAAAGTATAGATGTTTTTTGATCTTAATAAATTAAATGTTAAGTACACATACGCAAAACTTTAAAAGTAACAACCAAAGCCCAATTTGAGTGAGTTTTGCAGCTGATGGAAAAAAATCCAGATATTGCTAAAGGAAAACAAAAACTTGGAATGACTAAAACTCAGTGTAAGTGTGTAAGGAATAACTTGAAAGCTTGTAGGCATTTTCGGTAAAGAGAGTCGTTTTTGATTGGCGCAATTTTTTCAACCAGCTTCAACCCAGCATTAGCAAAACAAAACCAATACATATACGAAAAAAAAGTCATATAAACCAAAAAATACTAACAGTATGAATCGGCTTATTCGAAAGCCAACTTATAAGTACATGACATTTTTATTATTATAAACAGACATTTTATTAGAATTTTTAGTTCATATAGAATTGGATTCATTACAAAGCAAGTATTAAAAAAACTTGCTAATAAAAAACAGAACTAACAAGCAACAGGAATGAGGAATGCTTATCTCAGCTGTTATCACTAAATGATCAAGTAGCACCATCTGAACACACTTTCGGCCTTGAAAACGTTGCCCCGTCAACAAGTGAGGCTTCTGAAACTCCTCTTAATCTCTTTTGCACAGGATTCTTTAAATGATCCTTAATTTCGTCTATTACATAACATAATGCTTCTTTGTTCAGCAGAAAATAGATAATAAATCTATAAAAAATGACATTATAAATATTTGTTACTTATTTTGCACATCACGTATTTTTCTACGTATACGTATAACATTTGTATAAGCATCATGATTTTCATCTTCAAAAAATAAATCCACGCTTAAATCTACTTGTTTTATTTCATAAAAACTTGACTTAAACTTCTTTTTGTTTTTCTATTCTTCACTTTACAAATAAAATGCATGGTGTTGCCAACATGAAATCGACATTTCATGCCATAACAAACACAACTAAAAATCGTTGTGCTCTACAATAGTAAAAAAGAATTTGGTTGAGTCAAGTTCGGGTTGACTGACTGACTAACGACCAAACTTAGTTGAGTTGAGAACGGCAAAAGGGGCATAAATCTCTCCACAACGATAAGGTAGTTTTGTCCTTAATACTTTGCTTCCACAGCGTAACTTTTACAGCTGATAATTGTTGAATACAAATAAAAACTATAATCGGGCCCCAATTCTACCTAGAAATGTCATAAATTGATATAGCAGTCAAAAAACTATTAATAATCTCTTTGTAAAGTTTTCAAAGCCGCACTAGTTTCTTTTGAGACCGTCTCATACGTATCCCTAAGTAAGTTCCATGCCACATCAAAACCAGAGTTTGTAAGCGGACACTTTGAAACAATTTCCTTAGCGTCCTCGCCGGATCTTTAATTAAATAACATAGTCGTTCCATATTACTCAGACGTGTATTATTTATATACAAAGCTGTGAAAAGATCTCTAAATATGGGCCAGGAAAGATAATTACCATTAAAGATATTTGTATCGAATGGTGGAAGTGGCAGATTGTGATAAAATTTATCCGATGCCGGATCATTTTTGTCACAAATCAGAGATTTTGGTTTCGAATTAGCCTCCAACTCATCACATTTTAGTCTCACTGTTTTTATACAACGACCGTAAGTAGTGAGAGTGCCCTGGTATTTCCCTTCAGTTACTCCAAGAACCTGTGGTTTTACTTTTGCTGACGAGTCAAAGTATTCGACACACTCTTCATTTGCACGTTAGACTTTTGCTCGCAATGATTTCAACTCATCACTCTAAACTTCTAAAGTGTAAACGGGATGATCTTCGTCACGAATTTTGTTAAACTTCGGCTCAAATTTAAAAATTGCATCTGAGGCGCGAGCAAAAGTTTCATTTCATTTTTACAATATAATAAAAAAAAAACAAAAACACAAGCGATTATATTCTCAAAAGCCAAATATTCAGATATAAATGAAACGACTAACTTTATATAGGTTGAATCGAACGACCGTAGGGTGACAACCAGTGTAGTCAGATATGGGGATTTCTGCCCAAATTGGGGATTCCAACATAAGTTTGGGAACAGAAATTCGTGGCGAGGGATTTGGGAATTTTTTATTCATAGGTTTTTTATTTGTAGCACTAGTTTGATTCATTGGCGTTGATTTTTATATTTTGAATTTTTTTTTCTATCTGTACTATTGTACTTAAAAGCAGCATCATATAGTGAAATATTTTTGTACGGCATATTAAAATAACAAACTCTAGTATAATATCAATTAGTCATCTTTGTGATTTATTTTTTAAAAGTGTTCAAATTAATAACCATAACCCTGAATATGCACCGGCCAAAATGGTAGGCAATAATAATTTTTTTTATAGCGACAGCTTTGTTAAAACAGATAATATTGAATGCTAATATGGAATGCTGGTAAATACTCTTAACTGATTCATGAGTTAAACGAAAAAGAGGTGAAAGTAATGAGTTTTTGGGCATTTCTGTTGTAGCAGAGATTACACCAGAGAGTTTGTTTTCTTAAAAATTTACGTTTATGTCTCAATAATTGAAGTGCAAAAAACAAAACGCTTTGTTTTGCTTAAAAAGGAAAAACAGTTTAATTAAATAAGTTAAATACAAGGACCGTAATGATTATGAGCAATAAAATAAAAATTAGGATTTAATTGTTATTTTTCAATTTTAATTTTTTACTTATCGAATAAAAATTATATTTGAGTTTTAATTTTTGGTTGTAAAATAATTTTTATTTACAAGTTTTATTTTTTGGTTAAAAACTTATAGTTATTTTCAGTTTGATGTTTTTGGTTAAAAAATGATGTTTGTTTTTGAGTTTTATTTTTTAGTTAAAAAAAATCCTTATTTATGAATTTTAATTTTTTTTTTGCTTGTTATATTTATGATATTAAAAAAAAAATAAATATTATTTTATATTTATCTAGGGCTAAATATAATAAATTTTTCCCTATATATAATCATATGTGATTAGAAGATAACTGAGCCATGCAGTTGCGAATAACACAGGTGCAGATGAAATTATAAACAAAATTTAAGAATTTTTATTAAAATTCTTTAATTTAATTTAGTTTAACAAATAAGGTTTTGGCTAAAGGATCAGAAGACAAATTATATCGTAAGTCGCTTAAAACCAATTTTAACGCTAAGCACGCTCTCTCAACTACTTGCTGAAGTGGTGCTTGCTGTACCTGAAACACAAGTATCTATAGAACGTGCTTTAAGTGCACTTGTTGCAGTCTTGACCAAGTTAAGATCTAAGCTATCAAAAAAGTTTATTTCTAATATTTCTAATAACTAAATTAAACTTTATTTTGCTTGACTCATACCTTAAAATAGAAAACATTGAGTAAACAGAGCTTAATTTTGTCCAAAACAGAAAAATTCCTTTATCTACATAGTTTATTTATAAAATAAATAAATAAATATATAAATATAAATTTATATAATTTTTTTTTTTAAACTAAATAAAACAATAGTTTTCATTTGCACTTAATGGGTTTTTCGACCGCTAATGCATAATTGTTTGTCTATCGTACATGTATTTTTTCCCCCAGTACACGCTGTTATTTTCATTTTTTCACGTACGTTTTTTCATTCACGAATTTATTTTTATTTCTTCTTGTACTTTTTTTCCGTACACGTACTGAAAGGTAAGTTCAGGGCTTTTTTAACGAATGCGATTACAGCGACAAAGCCCTTCGATCTCGGAGAATCAAACCTATTGGGAAATCAAGGGCACATACAGAACTAAACTGTAATCGCAGTTTATTCAAATTAAATTTAAAATTATTTTTATAAGACGGCGGAAATTTGATGTAGTGCAATTTTCTCAAATACAATGATTTCTGTGAGGGATTTAGTTACTGTGTCCATTCCCTTCGATCTCAGAGAATCATATCAATTGGCACATACAGAGCTCTTTAACTGTAAAAACAGTTCATTCAAATTGTATTCAAGAATTTTATTGTAAGACGCGGAAAATTGACTTTTGTTAATGTGTCCAAACCCTTGACCAAATTCTTTACAGAACTCATTCTATATGAGAAAATTTCACTAAGTCAATTTTCCGCGTCTTATAAAAAAATTCTCGAATTCAATTTAAATAATCTGTGTTTACAGTTTAATAACCCTGTATGTGCCCTTAATTTCCCAATGGGATTGATTCTCCGAGATCGAAGGGTTTTGTCGCTGTAGTCGTATTTGTTGAAAAAGCCCTGAATTTGTACTGTATGTAGGGGGGAGTGGGTATTTATCGCATGCTACATTTGAAAAAAAACATTGTTAAAACATTGCTTCTGTAAAATATATGTGAAAAGTCATCTGACAAAATTTCGTTTAGAACATGTTCTATTTGGACATCTAACATAAGCTGTTTTTATAATTCTAAAGGGCAATTTACGTGGTCATAAAAGTCTTATGACATGACAAATTATGTAATCAATATGCACAAATTGAAAGAAATTACGGATGAAAATTTGACAGTCGTATGGCTCTCTATGTTTTTTGAAAATTTTCAAAAGACAATTAGATCAGAGATGCATTTTTCTGCAAAGCGCCCAAAAACCTGTGTATACCAAATCTGCCGTAAGAATTTTACTCTCATTTTTTAAAATATGGAATGGAATTTTATATTATTTTCTCTTGGATTTTACGAACGTAGTCGTACCGTTTAAACCGCCCTTAAAAAGTATTGCCAAAAATCTGTGCCGTATGAAAACAATTAACGGCGGTAGACCATTGGCGGCAGCATTAGCCGGCTGAAGCTAATATTGTACATAACCAAAATCTTAAATTGCTTTTAACTATTTGATAACAATTATATAAATTCTGTATCACTATTCAATGCAAGCTGATTTTCTTCATAAGGTCTACTCAGTAACTTTACTAGCAAAAACTAGCAACGAGAGCAATCTGATAACCACAAGCAAAAATGAGAAACTATACTCTAAGTAACTAAATAGCAGAAATATGTACATAAAATGTTTAACATTTTCTTTTAATTATTTGGTCATTTTCAAAATCGTATTTGATGTTTAGGCGCATCATTAATATATTTTTTCTGCAGTTAGTTCCAATAAACATTCTCACTGTGATTTAGATGTAAAAATATTTACACTTAAAAGTACACTGCATTGAATGTTTCATCACTGGCTTGTTTACTTTAAATTCTAAAAACAATACAAGCACCTGCAAAGCTCACAGATTCCTAACCAAAAATAACTGTGTATATCCAAAGATAAATTAAAGAAAAATAACATAATAATAACATTTTTATATTCTTTTAATTGACAAATACTTTTCTTCATCAGACATTTTTAAAGCAAATTATTTTGTAAACAAAAGTAAGAAACAGCTGTTTGGCTTCTTATTGCAAGTAAAAATTTTAATAGCCAACACTTGCAACAATATTTTTATCTCTCACATTATTACGCTCTTTTTTTACTCTCTACTTGCAAGTTTTTTGGATAAGTGAACACGTTCTCGTGTTGCGGTGTTTTTGTTTTTAAAAGAAGACTAAAATTGTTAAGGTTCGTTTATTGAATCGACTCAATTACAACTCAACTTTAAACAAAAACTTATCAACTATTTATACTAAATAAAATGCTGACTTAAATGTTGGACATTATTCTTCATTCTCTTTATTCTTCATTCATTATTATTCATTCTCATTTATTCATTATTAGGTTCTTTGTACTTTAAATAGCATGCAACTTGATGCGAATTGACAATTTTTGTTGGATTTTCCACGGCTTGTAAATGGCAGGAAACTAGTATGTTTTGTACTTGAACCGGTTGTCTAAAGCACTGTGAGCGTTGAGTTGGGTGCCAGCAAACAAATAAGGAACTGGCAGAACCTTCTGGAAAAGTTGAGCGCTTTGTGGATTGATATAACCAAAATGATGAATTGCTAATTGGTATAGATATCGTCACGGGAAAAAATAACTGAGACTGTTTAAGTTGTTTACGAAAATAGCAACATGAAAGAAAACATCATTCTTCCAATTGTTCGGTATCCAACGAAAAACAGGATAGCTCTTTTGATAGGTTCTGCTCTGACCTTTATTTTTTAGTAATCGTTATTACTTAAATGAACTTTTCATCTTGTCTTATATGACCCTTTGGCGATAGGCAACCCTCTTTTTCTCAATGAGCCGGGCCCTTTTTTTCCGATACGGTTGTGCCGGTGGTCTTAAGTATCTTAAGCTGGAGGTTTTAACGCCAAAATTCGGTGCCCTCGTTTTTGGCCCCACTAAATACTTTTTGTATTTTATTTTTGAATTTAATATTTTGTTTATATTTTTATTTATCATTATACTGCATATTTTCATATATTTGTGAATTCAATATTTTTATTTATTAGTTTTAAGCTACTTTGTATGAATTACATCTTTATTAATTTAAAATTTTTATTTATTAGTTTTAAGCTACTTTGTATGAAGTACATCTTTAATTTGAAATTTTAATTTGTGTTCAAAATTAACGGCCTGTTAGAAAGTAGCGCAACCTGTTTGACGGAATATGAATTTTTCTTAAAAGAAAACAACTCTACCTTATACAGCTGTGCACACACAATGCAGTTTGTGTGTGTGTGTGCCACTGATCGATGTAAAAGGCGAGTTGTTTGTTAGTCGGCAGACAGTTGTCTTGCTGGTTTTGCAGAGGAAAGATCTTGCAATTGATGCGGACGTTTTTACGTCCCAATCGAAAAATCTTATTTTGTGAACAATTAGCAATTGATGATTGCGAGTAATCCCGACACGAGGTTATACCTCCAACTGGTTTTCCTTACTCTCAGGCAATAGTTGGCTACTGTACGAGAGCCGGATAATTCCGGCACGAGGTTATACCTCCAATTGGTTTTTTTCCTTGATCTCTGGCGAAAACTGACTACTGTAAGAGCGACACGCCAATCCGACACGAGGTTATACCTCCAATTGGTGCCGTTCCCTCTGACAAGAGTTAGTTTTAGTAGGCTGCTGCTAATTGGAGGTAATACCTCCAACCGGTTTCTCGTGCTCTCTGTCAAGAGCTGCTTGTAGACAACTGCTGTAACAGTGCTCAGCATTAGCTGAACGTGTGAGACAGTGTCTTGCTGATTTTCTGAGCGCGGTACTACTAAGAGCCGCTCTCCACCGGACCAAACTGTTGGCGCTAAAATAAACACCTTCGAAAACATGTAGTTACAAAGTAGTCATGGGAATTTAAGACTAACACCGAAAATATTACACCAACTTCTAAATGCTGTGAAGTTGCATAAAGCAATAAAGACGATACTGCACTCTTGTTGTTCTATTTTATTTTTGGTACCCAAAAGAATAAGTGTTACTTAAAAATTTGTGAATAAAAATGGACTAAATATTATTTGTTGTTTTTTTTTAATAAGAACAATAGTCTCCTTTAAAATATGTGTGTATATATCCTTATTGGTGTGGGCGAAAAATCAATATTTTTTTTGTCAATTTCCTTTTGTTTTTTTTTAATCAATTTTTAAGTATTATTATTTATCGATCTTGAAGTATTAAAGTTTCATCTTTAACAATTTTACATTTTTATAGCCACATTAAGTATTAAATATTCTTTTTTTTAATAATTTAAATTAGTTTTCCATTTACAATGTTTTTATTAACAAAATTTGTTTTTTATTTATTAAATTATTAAAAACAACGGTTGGTATTAAATTGTTAGTTTGCTTTTATTTTGCGTACATTTTAATCTTAAGTTCTAACCATGTTTGGGTTTTTTTTCGTCTTTTTATGGTCTATATTAATTTTCTCTTTATATTAATATCAACCCTTTTTTTCTTATTATCAAGAACTCATTTTTTTAATTGTGTTAAATAATTTTTTTTTACAGTATGACTCAGTATTTTCAAGGTCTTAAAAAAAAGGGGAAATTATTTTTTGCTTGGTTAGCACAATAAAATATGTTGTTTTCATGTCTAAAAAATTTATTTTACATTTAATATTAAAATACTTCTGCGGCGTAATTTAGCGCGCTACATTTTGCACTTTAAGCAAAATTTCATTTTTACTGTTTTTTTTGTGTAAATAATTTGTTACACGGCGCTAAAGCGATATGGATACATATGTTGAAAATTGAAATGTAAGACATTTAAATATTGTCCGTCGTATGCCAGTGACACAATTATAAATATTAATTGATTTTTTTAATTGTATTATCTTAAACATTCATACTTTGTGTAAACTTGGTTAAACTTTGGATGAAAAATAGCATTGTGAATCATGGAGATTTAGTATTCTTATAACAATTTTATGCAGGGTTTACCCGATCTGCCTCCTTTTAACCTGTAGGTTTTTCTACTTATTTATACGTCTTTCTTCATTCACTTTCCTCTTTTCCTACCGGCTGTGCCAAATTATGTTGCGGTGTATTTGTTTTTTAAAAATACTAAACTTTTAACTTTTAAAATTGTTAAGGTACGTTATTGAATAGACTCAATTACAACTCAACTTTTAACAAAAACTTATCAAATATTTATACTAAATTAATAATAAATAAAATGCTGACTTTAATGTAGGACATTTTTTAGAAAATTACAATTTATCAATAACTTATTTAATTTAACTAAAAAATATAATCTACGAGGGTTAATCACAACACTCGTACCAGTTAGCAACAATTAGTAACAATTTATGGTTCCTGAACAGACCTTTATTTAGAGTAAAATATAATAAATTAAATTGAAAAGCCTTCAGTAATTCCGTTACGCACTCAAAAATATTTTAAGACGACGACAAGTAAAAAAGCGAATTGATTAAAAAAGGAAATTAAATTTTTTGTTTTTTATTATTTGTTGCTTGTTGAAATAACACTTGTTGAAATAACACTACACAATTCCATTGTTTTACTTTTTGAATTCATTTTTCAAAAATTTAACGAAAAACATTTTAATTAAATTTGCGAGAAGATTAGCTGTAGTAAATATATGATGGTTATGTCAGACGTAAATGTTCATTTACGTTTGTGAACAAATATTAAAAGTCTTCCGTTATATACCAATTTTGACACACATGCATAAGTAGATATGACTCACACAGATAAAAAGTCAGATGTAAAAACATGTCGTGTATGGGAAGCTTTAAGTAGTTTCTAATTGTTGTAGTTCTTTTAAGTAAATTCTTATACTATTATCTCATATATTTTAACTTGCATTTTAATAATAAGCAGTTGAACACTATCGTTTAAAGCGTATGGTCGCAATTTTCGCTGTTTATTAAACTTTCTGTAAAACAATTTACATCTATTTTTTATTTCTAATAAAAAACAACAAAATAAATTCTTTCATTTACAAAAAAATCACGCGCGTGTGTGGATTATGTTCCTGCCTCTCATAGGCAGAATATGACTAAAAAACTTAAAACAAACAGTTCTCAAAGAACTGATAATCAAATTTTTTTGCTCTCTTTCAAACTATTGATTATCAAACGAAGAAGTCATTGTCGATAATAATGTTAAAAAAAAGGTTACCACCGATCACAATAATAAAGTGTAAATTTGAACAAATACACGAAATGTGCAGCATTTTTAAAGTCAATGAATATTCGATAAGAAAAATTTCAATTGGCTAAAATTATTTTGTACCAACAAAAATGACTTTTATGCGACAGTAATGCACTAACAAATAAATTTCATTTGGAGCATTTTAAATATGCTACAAAAAATTAGAAGCCTTTGAAGGCGTTACTGCTAGGTCTTGATAAAACCGATCCTAATATAATCAAAAGTCTAGGTTTAAATTGCCTTGTTTTGCTTAATACAAATATAGTACCTCAATATACACATGTTTTTCTTTTCATTTGTAGCGTGTGGTGTAAAAAAATACAAAAATGTAAACATTTTTAGTGGGTTACCAGACTGCTGGCCGCGCTGGTATGCTGGCGTTAAGCACCGGCTAGGGCTCGCCGTCTTGGGGTGGTTCTTGCCAACACGTCCGGTCATTTCAGCAGCTACAAATAATCATACCAGCTGTGGTTGAAAAAAATATAAAAGGTTAGTAATTATTTAAAAATTTTGGAGCCCGAAGCAAGTCTAGCCAGTTCCCTGTATGCACACACAGAAAACCCCTCTGGCTGATGTTCTGCCAGGAAACCTAAGCCCTCCCACTTGAAGCTGTGAAACCTCACCATGGCATCGAATTTAATTTAGTTTTTGGATGCCCCAAATACACACTTTACCTTCTTTTCTTACTTTACCTTTCCCCTACTTAACGCATTTAATAAATTGAAGCCATCATAATTAATAAAAATTTAGGTATTTTATTTAAAATATAAAAATACAAACATTTTGTTTATTAAATAATAAAAAAATTAAAAGAGTTTTTCTACTTCAAATAACAATGTTTAAATTGTAGTGTATGTGCACTTATGCGCAATACTGTTAGAGTAAGTATATGCTCGTATACATATGAGCAAGACTGTATGTAACATAAAACCAAAAATACAAATTGTTCAATAAAAATTAAGTAAAAGAAATTTATGTGTAGTCAGCAGAAAATGCAAGTTTAATGTTTAAGAATATTTTTTTGATCATGAGAATTTGGATTGTAACTAAATATCATTTTTGTTTATAAATTATTTTTCAGCAATATTGTATCAATTCTTTTAATTTTATGAAAATGCTGACCACTATAAAATTGTACTACATAAGCATCTATTTTTGTCCAATAAAATCAGAATTAATTTAGAAACTGAATAAATCACTTCTCTTTTGATTCTCAAAGAGGGCATTCTAATGCTCGGATAATGCGGCAGCAGTGCTAAGAAAATACTGAAACTTTAGGGAACCAATTCTTTTGAACATTTATAAATATACACATTACATTGCGATCCTGCCGAATTTTAAAAAAATAAGAAGTCTTGCAAATTAATCTTAACTACCACATTTTTAAATGAGGTCCTGCAAAACTAATTTGACCCTGCCAAAATTATTTCTCTTGCCTAATTAATTACAATTCCTTGAATTAAATACTAGATTTTAAATCCTAATCCTGCTTAGAATCTAAACAAAATTTTAAATGACAACCAAGGAAGAAATAGACGAAATATTTAGAAAGTGGGAAGAATATATTCCACAGCCAGTAACAGAAGAAACGGAACAACCTCCACATTACATACCAACTCCCAAAGAAGCGGGTCCAAAACCCATCACAATTGAGGAATATAAGAGGCGACGGGGATTAAAGAATTTTGAACAAAAACAAGTAGCCCACATACCAAAAAAAAGGCGGCAAAAAACGAAAATTTGAAAAAGCTTGTGCCGAATTGCAAAGAGTCATTAGTATAAGCCAGGGCAAACAAAAGAAAAAACTAATAGAAGAGCTAAAAAACTTAAAACTACAAGGTTGAAAAAACAAATGTTAGAAACCTTTGAAATCACGGAAGAAGATTGAACAAAAGAAATAATAGAGAACATAAAAATGGGTATAGCAGACACTAAACTTGAGCAGACATCAAACACCTGTGCAGTAAACTATAAAAGGGTATCCTTAAGTTTATACATAGTAATAATTTTAGTAATAATAGTATTAACGATAACACTTTGGAAATTATTAAAAAACTATATAAAAACGGAAGGTACTACTAATGTGGTGACAAATTAAAAATGTAAATAAAAATAAAAAATATGATAAAAATATACATATGGACCAAACCATTAAAGAACTCCAAAAATTAATAATAAACGAAAAAATATCAAAGGGTAGAATATATACAAAAGAAACAATACAAGAAAAATATCATATAGTTAATGAATACGGTAGACAATTTGGAAAAATTGTAGGCGATTTATCAAATCCACTTAAACAGAAAAAAATTGAAGAATTTAGAACATTAAAGAAAACTGCAATCGAACTTGTGAAAGAACACGCAAATATCAACAATTCAAACATGTCGAATTTTCATAGCAAAAAAGCCTCGAATACAATTCCGATATTTGACGGAAAACATGCACAACCCAAATCATTAATACAGGCATATGAAATACCTAGTACGCAGGAACGATTATTACAGACAACGAATAGGTTAGAAATTTTTCATATAAGTAACAATAATCGACGCAATTACAACAATAATAATAATTACAACAGTAACAATAATAGAGACAACAACCAAAGAACAAATAGATACAACAATCAAAAAATAAATAGATACAACAATCAAAGAACAAATAGATATAACAACCAAAGAAGACCAGATTTTAACACTAATAACAACAGACATACCAATAAAATTATACAAAATTATGGAAAAACAAAGATAGAAAAATCTATTTCAAAAATTAATTTCAAACTTAAAAAAATTAATTTAAAGAAACATATCAGATCTGTTTTTTTTTTTTTTAATTTTCTCCCTGATTCTAGGCGGATGAAATGTATTCTTGATTTAATGCCGTCAGTACGTGACGTGTCCTACGTCCTACGTTTGGGTACGTACGTATGCAACTAAAAACCTATATATTTCACTTTGCCTTAAATTTTTTTTCTATGTTAAGGAAAACACTGTGGATTAAAATCCCCTAGACGCAAGACGTACTGTAGGTTTGAGCTGAACCCTAATCGCGCACTCTTCCTACTTAATATAAATATGGCTAAGCTAAATATTTAATTGTTTTATACTTGCAGTCCGTAGGTCGTACGTGGTACAGTCTGATGGTCAAATGGCTGTTACCTGACACCCCAGGAGTGGTGGTGCCTTCTTCTTCGGTGGACAACTCCCTCGGTGGAAGCGACAGCGAAGAAGGTAGTGCTTTGCTGATTTAAATAATTTAGTTACGATTGTTTAAAAAATCTTTCTTTAACAATAGTTTTAATTTCTTTTTGCTTTTAGTTCTAAATACTTTAAATTGGTTTTTTATTGTTTCTGCTTGGGTTAAATATAACTTGTTTCTTTTTCTTTGTATTTATAAAAAGTTAATTTATTTAGTTCTTTTGTTTTGAATTATAAAAAAATTTTGTAGCTTATGTTCATCGCATTGAAGTTTATTTTATAAATCAATAATAATTATTTATAATCAAATGATTTAAAAATTTCACTTTTCAAACATAATAAATTTTCTTCAAAACTATTGTCACTTTCTGATTTTTTTTCTTATTTGAATTAAGTTTATTGGCAAGTTTACCTTTCCGGTAATAACTTATTCAAATTTTTTCTTTCCGGCACACCTTGTCGCTTCGATCTCAGCATTTAAAAAAAAGGGCCCAATTATTGGTGAGTTCCACCGAAGTAACCTCTTAGACGCCACAATATGTCGTCTATGCCCCGTTTTAACCAGTTTTTTTGTGCTTTTCAGCTATTGAAAGCCTAATTTACCTGCATTTTTTTGCTGCTTTCCCATCTCCCTCTTCTTTTCAGCACTATTCAGTTTACATTGATAGCGCGGTTCCTTTAACGGCCTTATCATGTAACCCTGCCTTACCCTTTTCACTGGGTGCACACGACACATTTTTAAAGTAAAAATTAATATTATTTGAACAAGTTCTTTAACGTCTATAACCCCTGAACTTGGTTCTACCGAGGACATCTCTTGCCTCTTCCTGAGTTCAAACAATGCGACGATCATATGCCACGATATATAATAACATCACCTAGAAGCACAAAGAAAGAAGAAGCACCAAAACCAATCTCCTCTTAAAACGTGCTTCATGTAGAAAGGGGACTGAATTTCATATCAAAAAAGTATACAGATGTCACCGAAATCAAATCAGGCGAACTTTTAATAAAGACGCATAATCTAAAAGATGTTCAAAAGTTCATGGAAGCAAACTTTATAGACATAATACCGGTTTCGATAACCTATCACAAAAGACTAAACTACATACAAGGAAAAATTAAAAAAAAAGCATATATAGACCCCTCCGAAGAAGAAATTCTGGCAGGTTCAAAAAGTGGTGGAAGTGCAAAAAAAAAAAATCATGAAAAGATTCGAACATGACAAAAGGACCTAACCTTTGATTTAATTAGACGTTCAGAATATATCAAATTTGGTTGGAAACGAGTCAGAGTCAATGAATATATTCCAAAACCTATGCGTTGCAAATCATGTCAAAAACTAGGACATACTAAGAATCGGTACAAAAATGCGGAATTATGCAAAGAATGTAGTGAGTTAATCCCTAACGATCCATGCAAACGAAAATACTGTGTAAATTGCAATGTTGAAACACATTCCTCGAATGACTCCACATTTCCCTCATTCCTAAAGCAGTGCTCAAAATTAAATAAATCGTCGTTGCACAATAAGGGAAGATTGGAAAATGTATCGTGATACCCCTGACGCACATGAAATCTACACCAAAAGTAATTCCAAACCCACTTTTTCCGAAGTTACAAAAGAACATACTCTTCAGTAAAAAAAATATCCAGAAAAACACAACCTACGAAACAAAAAAAAAGACAATAAAATATCAAAAAAAAAAGCTTCTAATATGACCACAACAACAGAACCAAACAAAATCGAAACCACAACATTAGAAAATGCAACTATAAAAACAGCCAAAACACATTTAAAAAAAAGCAACGTCAATAGAAAAGCAAAATCCAACTCTTCCTCTTTAGAAAAACTCTTACGAAATGGAACTTTCAGTTAACCAGGTACCACCACTCACAAGAGACTCAGCCACCCTACAGACCAATCCCCTGGTTCAACGTTCACGCCATACTCACAGTCGATACTTTATGATTTCAAGAGCCAGCTCGCTGGCCATTATCTAACTAAACAACAAATAAAAATACAAACACGCATAATCTCTATTTTTTATTTTTATTTAACACTTGTGAATATAGGACTAAATCTTACCATTATTCAATGGAATATTCAAGGCTTCCTCAAAAACAAATTTACTCTTGAGCTTGTCATACATAAATACCAACCTAATATATTAATCATCATCTCATCATCTCATATGTGGCGATCTAAATTCGCAAAACAAATTATGGGGTTCTCATTACGCATCAAATGCTGGATACTTGTGGAAGCACATCGCAAACGATGGATCACCTACACTACTATGCAAGGCATATGAATATACTAGGTAATAGCAGTAGACTAGCTGACTCTTTTGTTTACGTTTTTAGATGTCTAAATTTGTTTAGACTTATTTCTTTCCTAGATTTTTTTTTTTGTAATATCATTTGTCGTGGAAATATACTTTAAGCTTCTATAGAACAACAAAGTGTGTAAAAATCTATTATGAAGCTGCATTTTATCCGTTTACTGCACCTTATCCGCGTAATCACACCCATAACGGCTTCCATACGTACATTTCTTCATCGCATGTAAGTTCTGGGAAATGATTAAAAATAATAATATTCATTTTTTTCCACAGCGCACATTGGGACAAATAAGAGAATAACGACGACAAAAATGGAATTTTGATAAATGCAATTTTGTAATATGTTATATATGCTAGTACGCAATCAACCAATAAGTATTTATTTGTTATTTTATCACATTAGTCTGTACGTGCGTGCATTTTCTGTTACACGCGCTAGTTAAGTTACTTAGATTCATCATCATCATACATGGAATAAATATATAATATATATATATATATATATATATATATATATATATATATATATATATATATATATATATATATATATATATATATAAATTAATTTATAAAATCCACGGCTCAAAATATTTTGTAAACTATATTTTGTAAATTATAATTGTTACTAATAAACATAAACAGTTTTGAAATAAAATTTTTGGAAAGAAATTACATTAAAGGATGTATCCTTAAAATAACGACAGTTATTAACAGGATGCCCATGTAAAACCAAAAATATATGTATAATATTAAGTTTACTAATAATACTCAAGAAACAAAAATATTAAAGTAATGCGTAAAACATTATAAAGAAACATTGTTTTTTCATCATTTTTATATCTCAGCAGCACCATACCTTGCACGTACAAACTAATATAATTTTACTGTGTACTAGTATATAAATCATATTGAGTGCAACAGTGGTTACATATAACAAAACAAAATTCCAATTTTGTCGTCGTAATTCGGTTATTTGTCCCTATGTGTAGCGTTAGTTGATTTTGACATCTGAAAACATATTTTAATAATATTGTTGTAATTGTTTTAGATCTGCTATTACCTGTTAAATTAATATGCCTTGCTGCTAAGCACAAAATATACCTTCACAGCAATCGAAGTTTCGATTGCCACAAATGAGCTTGCCAGCTCTCTAACCTGGCAATGCCTTTCACATAATATGGGTGACCACTTCCCAATAATACTTCAAAACTTCCACGAAAACGGATACAAAAAACACATTTATAAATTTATCGACAAAAAGGCAAACTGGGCTAATTTATCTCAACATACTGCGTCTAGTGAAAATATTTATTTATTTTCATCTATTGGGTTTAACCCTTACAGATTACATTAAAAATAATAATTTAAATAAAAGCAAACTAAATTTAAAATAAAGAAGAATGTATAATAAAGAATGTAAATTATAAAATCATGTTAATTTCTCTTGAACCACATGCGACAAAATACTTCGAAAGACAGCATATCCAACACTTAAATCTATTCGCTTACACACCGAATTACAAAAAGTAATGCACCTAGCCATCGGTTCGTTTTGTCCATAATTTGTTCTATGATAGGTAGTTTAAAACAAATATTTGCCTCTGAAAGACCGGCAAGGAGCATGAAACGGAAGAAATGCCAATAAAGGTGCACAATCAATTTTAAAATCAATTATGCCTTTTATAAAAACAACACCTTGTATTTTTCTGCGAACTTCAAGCTTTTGAATATCTGTTCGTAAGCTGGCATATTCCCGATAGAATATCGCGACTTAAGGGCAAATCTTGTAAAGCTTTTTTAGAGTCTTTCAACCCGATTTATATTGATATCGTAAAACGGATTCCAAGTAACACTTAAATATTCAACGTGCTACCTGACCAAAGATTCGAAAAGAACCTTTAGCACATTTAAATTTGAAAACTCTGGAATTTCTTTTTAAAACTCCAAGCTGTGAGTTAGATTTAGATATAATATAATATAATATAATATAATATAATATAATATAATATAATATAATATAATATAATATAATATAATATACGTGGTCTTCAAATGACAAACTTGAATCAAAATAAGAACCCAAATCCTTAATAAGTCTTTGTCAATATTATTTTTATCTAAATATCTAAAAATAATAGGGGAACTTTTATGGGAATAGCATACAATTTTATATTTCAAAAAATTTAAAAAGAGATAGTTGTTATCACACCAATTGATTAATGAAATAATATCTTGCTGAATAATAGTAGTCATTTAACGAAGAAATATCATGATACAGCTTCAAATCATCAGCATATAACAAACATTGACAACTTTGAAATATATTAATAATGTCGTTAATAAATAACAGAAATAGTAAAGGCCCTAGATGACTGCCAGAGTAAACATTTATCGGATCGGACAAACAAGAACCAACTTTAACTATAATAATTCGACCTGTTAAGTACGAAGTAATCCAGGTAAAAAATTTTAATGAAATCCCATTTTATAAAATTTGTTTATAAGTATTGGATGTATTATCTTATAGAAGGCCTTGCCAAAATCTGTGTACAAAGTGTCAACTTGAAGACCGCTCTCGATTAAGAAAATACAGGAATGCGTAAATAATGCCAGATTAGTTAAAGTCGCTATTCCAGTAAAAAATCCATGTTGTTGAATACATATTTGATTTTTTAGTTCCCAAAATAAATTATGAGTGACGATTTTGTTAAAGACTCTTGGTATAATTGAAAATTTGACTATTGGTCAATAATTAGTGACCACATTT
Source organism: Cistogaster globosa (assembly GCA_937654795.1). NCBI lineage: Eukaryota > Metazoa > Arthropoda > Insecta > Diptera > Tachinidae > Cistogaster > Cistogaster globosa. The sequence goes on from OW569407.1 coordinate 45,346,311, forward strand.
TTACGGCCAGATTTAAATTAAGGTGTAACTGTAATGTTTAAATAATATTCTGTAGCGTTCACTTTTTTTGATCAAGATTAATTGATACTTTATTTCAAATTTCTTTGCCTTATATACTACTTATGAGAATTTACTAGATTTACAATTGAGTGATTTTCATTATCGAGCTCAATTTTACTTACAATCTATTTACATATATTTTATTCTTAATCTATCAGGGAATCAGAAATAATGAGTGAAATGCCATTTGCTCCAAAAATTATTCAGTTCATTTTAAAGTTCAATATTAAAGTCGCTCATTGCTTCAAATTCTTTGTTTACCAAAAAAAAAAAAAATTCTTCAAAGCGTCAAATATTCGACGTCTGTGTGTGACGTCACTTTGTTTCATACATTTTGTTTCTTATTGTGACGTATCAGTCAATCAGAAAAATAGAACGTTTACTAACAAAAATGTATTTGCTTATACAAATGTATTTGAGTGTGTGTGTATGTATGTCGTAAATTGCAAGTGTCCAGTATCCATTACTAAAATACTGCATCCTAGAGTCTTATTGCTTAGAACAATTTTAAAGTTCATTAAATCGCTAAACAATTTTTTAAGTGCATTGAATTCAAACATTGTTGAATTATGAGTCAAGGAAATCAATTACTGACCTATCGGAACAAAACAATTCAGTTAAAGAAAAACGAATGAACATTGGTTTTTGTTTATACACAATACCCCCAATCTTCTAGTTAAAATTTTACAGCTTTGAAGAAGTTTTAAAATTTTAATTACATACCCTACAAGAACAGTCACCATCATTTGATCCATCAAATGACAATCACTGATGATGGAAATATTCATCATCGCGTAGAACAAAGTTTCTATCACATTCTTAAAGGAAAAATGAAAAACTTGATGGAAACTTTTGTGTACATGTGATTTTGCATCTCCCTCTAGCTAATGAATCTTTCCATTATGAATTACATATATCTGCACTGCTCACACTACTGCAGTTTACTATGTAGTAATGCCAGAAGTTCTTATCACACTTGATGGATATACCCATCCCGATTGATGGATATACCCTCATTTGAAAAATCGAACTTTTTTAATAAAACAAAATTTAATATTTTCTAATATATACATGTTTCTTTTATAAAATCTAAATAATATTTTACAGTATAAAAAATGACTTTATTTATTATAAAATAATTAATTCTTATCCCTTTTAATATTTTTTGTTGTAGTCTGTAGTGGCTTCGCTATACTGACTTCTTCACACTTTTTTCAAAATTAAACGCTTCTTGCTGTTGGAAAACACCTTAAAGTAAAAGAAGATAACCATTTATGTATAAATAATTTAATGCGCAATAAACAAATAACTTTTTAATTGACTAATCTATAGTACATACCTCGCAGGGAGTTATTAACCAAAGAGAGCCTTAAGAGGGCTTGCTTATCCCACCTTCCATCCCAAAAAAATTGAGCGCATCACAGTGCGTACATCCTGCGATATCCCCCTAATCATATGTAAATGTGATGTCTAAAAAAATATAAATGTAAGATTATTAAAATTCTTTAAGCATGAACTTAAGTTCTTTACCATTGCTTCAGTAAAACCTTTCGACTCCTCCAACTTTCTCTCCAACTCTGCCACCGCTAGAAGGTTCTGCAAAGGGAGCATGCTGACGACTTCAAGTTTTGAGTCGTAAGTCTCCCCAGCCAGCCGACGGACGGATTTCTCAACCTTTTTAATGACCACCTTGCACTCCATCAAAAATTTTTGGACAATACGAATTGCTAAACTTCTTATTATTAAAAATAAATTATAATTTTATACTCACATGTTTTCCCAAAGTTTTCTAAGCCGGGTTTTAATTTTTTTCTGACCCTGGACCTAATCTTGAAAGGGAAGGAATGCATTAAATGGAAAAATATTTTAAGCAAATATAATTTTTAAACGTTATAAATAACCTTTGTATTTCCGATAAATTTTGGACGACAGTGATGTTGGGGCACACATCTTGAGTGTTTCTGCTAAATACTGTTGTTGACTGAAAATCAGAGAAATACATAAAATTAAGCAAATAAGGAAAAGTTTTACACATCAAAAAACAACTTACAATTTTGGATTTAAAGGCTTCATAAGTTCTTCTTCAACATGCCTGTGAAGTTTGGGTTTACAGTGTCAGGTTCATTGGACGCAATCTCTGCACTTCAACTGCTTGCAATCCGAAATGCAACTTACCTTTCAAATTCCACATTGCACTATTATATTTATTTTAAATTGTTTTTTTTTATTTATTTTTTCTTTAATTTTTGCTTCTATTAAATCAACATATCACTTTTATAATTACTTGATAAATGCGCAATTTTCTTAACGTCACGAAATAAAACATATATTAGTTGTTTCACTCTTGCACATAATTTTTTTGTTTGGGACAAACAACGTTGCAACTGACAAGAAATTTCTCTTCCTTATTTTTTCTTTCAAAATTTACAAAAATTCTTTAAAACCGGCTAACTTTTTACAACAAATTTAATAAAAATTTTGTTTGGCCTTTGGCACAATTTTAATTACAACACATTTTGTAAGGTGTATTTTATAGTTTGCTGCATTATTATCTATAAACTCAAGCGAAAAATAAGATTTAGTCTATTAAAAAAAAAAAAATTCATCCCAATTCATTACCAAAAACGCTACAACGGCAACGCTGTTCAATATAAAATTGTTGCAAATGTGTTAGTGTACAAATTGTGTTAGTATTAGTTTCTGTCAAGCATTTCTTGCTGGGAAGGAACTTCACTTCATTACACACATACATGTATGTATGCGTACAAATTTGTAAATCGCGCCAGTGTAAACGTAGGACTCAGAAAACCGACTAAAAACACTTAAAAAGAGAGTAAAATACAATCAGAAAGACTCAAATTATAATCATAAAAGACGTAAAAAGGAGTCTAAATTAATACAAATATGTCTGATAAATGACAATAAAAGGACTCCTAAACATACTAATAAATTGCTCATAAAAGACTCGTATGCGATGACTGAAAGACGACTCGAAAAAGAATCATAAGCAAAGGTAAATTAGACTAATAAATGATCAGAAAGCGGTTCAAAAATGATAAAACTACTAGAAGAAAGGTCGAAAATGATTCTAATAAATATCGAAAATGACTGATAAATGACTTTTTAAGAAGAGTCGCGGGTAGTCACTTTTTTCTCCCGACAAAAGTATCTTATATGAACAGAAAAGGAGCTCATATTCTAGCTTTTTTATCGCGCAGAAGAATTAAAAAAGATCTGAATTTGATTGAAAATTTCCAAAAATGCTAGCTGGGAACATATCTATATGCATATACATAAATAGACAATAATATATATATATATATATATATATATATATATATATATATGTTTCTCCAACCTTCATTTGAATATTAGCTATATTTAAAAACGATAAACAATCTTCTAAACAGTTTCAAACACTTTCTTAAGGTACGGTCACACTTGACAAACATTTGCCTGAAATCGTCAAATATTTGCTTGCCGTAGTCTGACCACAAAATATTTATTAGAAGCAAACAACACCACAGCTGATTTTGGGCAAATAAAATTATTTTCCAGCAAACAAAAATGCTTCTAATGTGAACATAGTGTGACCGCTCGACGGCAAATATTCGACTCATATTTGTTCTTACAAAATATTTGTAAGAAAAAAATACAGGCAAACAACAGCTGTATCATCAATGTTGCTAAATATTTAAACTAAATAATTAATTTTCGGGAAAAATCGCGTAAAATTACAAATAATAGTAATAATGAAATGCAATTTTTAAAAGTAAAGGTAAATGAAAACTTAAAGGAAACGCATATTTTTCTAGTTATATATAATTAAAGTTTTTATATATAATTTGGTATATTTCGACATTTTCGCTTTAGAATGGACCACGGTTTTAAAATTTTACGTAAAAAATAATGTTCCATTCCACGTTATAGTTTTTAAAAACCTCAATGAGATATAAACAGTTTATTTTTTTTACCTTCCGAAATCGGAAATATAATATAAAAAAAATAGTTTTTTAAAAACTGGAGGACTTTATGTCCCAATTTAAATTTCGCCATATTCATAAAAAATTATTAAAATAAAATAAATATTGGTTTTAAATAGAGTCCCTGTAAATTACATAAACATTTTTAAAAAAAGTGTTTTTACAAGAAAAATTTCCTGGTCGACAACAGATAACTTTTTTTCGAAACATATATTACGATTGGTATAATATCCTTTATTATATATAATATATAAAAATTTGGGGATATGTTACTCGAAAATAAAAGTTCCAAAAGTAAATCTTGTTTTTATTTTGAAATGCTATGCTGGACTAGACTTAAACAACATTTTCCTTACTTCTACCGATAACAAATAATCCTGTTAGAAGCTATTAGTTCGGAAATTATGGAGATTTGTAGTTATAAACTATATGTTGTTATATTTCTGAACACAAAGCTCTGATTATAGTAAAATGAGATTAAATAAGACCAGCCACGTGCTTTGACATTAATAATCAATATAGATTAGTTTACATTACATAACCTAGAATTTAACACGCTGAAATTTAACTAACCTAAATTATATATTCCAATAGCTCATTTTCAAATTAAATTTACAAGTCATTTAAACTGCATAAAGAGCCGAAAAAAGTCGGCTGTATGCAGAATAAAAACAAGCATCACCCGAAGCGTGAGAAAAAAGCTAAGAATCCGTAGCCTAGTCCACGACACTCTTAACAGTGCTTAACGACTTAAGTGATAATCCATTTTAAACACCTAAATTATTCTTCCAAAACTTTAGATTTGCAATAAAAAGAGATGAAGTCCTAAAATAAACACTTGTTTTACATCTGAATGTGAATTGAATTTTTCAATAATACATATAAATGCGTTTAATTGTAAGTAATTACGCAACAGTTTTTAAAAACCCCGGTGAGATTCAAGTGTTTTTCTTCTATCTTCCGAAATTGTCCCAATTTAAATGTAGTATATATACTGCCATATTCATAAAAAAACATTGCAAATTTGTCATAAAATACATTTTAAAACTTTTTTAGTATTTTATGAATACGGAGGTTACAGTTTGATTCTTCGTCAAATTATCTTTTTATTTAAGCGACTTAAATATATTATTTGTCTACACTTAAATAAGATAAACAAATCAACAGCTGTAGATTGAAAATTATATTAAATATAATAAAAATTTGTAGAAATTTTAATGAATGCATAATACAATTTTTTATTTAGAAGTGGAATCTAATTCCTATTTAGGTTTTTCCTTTTATTGTTCTCTTCCCTGAGAACAACTATTAGTGCTACTTTATAGCATGAAAGATGAAAAATTTCACATTTTTGCATGGCTTTGTTTACTTGTGACTTTCATACGTGGGAGTTATTCATTATAAATTTTCTTCTAACATTGCCATTATGTACAATAATTATTTTGATTGTAATCTGTATACATTATACATGTGTGTATATAAATATAATGCCAGCCTCCATTACTTGACTAATTTTTATAGTTTATTACCATCAGCGGTGGATATTTTCTTTTTATATCAAAATCTGGTATTTTACTTTTCGTAAAAGTATAGGAAAAGAATCAAAACCTAATCTGGTACTTTAAAAAGGAAGCGCATAAATTTAGCCTAGATAGGATAGATTTTCCTTCATTTGTTTATTTTTGTTCCGATCTCAAATGGTTATTGTTTGTTTGTTTTCAACTTATATTGTACTGAACATAAAAACTTAATAGCAAACAAATTTGAGGCAAATGTTTGCCAAATGTGACCGTACCTTTAGTAATAATTTTAAGTCAAAGTAGGCGACGACAAATCGAGTTAAGTTTGCCAGCAGCAGGAGAAAAATGATTGTTGAGATACAAACGACGATCAATATCACATTCGATTACTTCACTTATTTTAAGCAAACGGGTCTTAAAATATTCTTTCATTATATTGTCTCTCAAAAATACGCTGTTGAATTTTATTAAAAATGCTCTACGATTATACATATAACAGACATGATGAATATCTGAACGAACAATGTTAATCTTATAGTGGGAGCAAAGTTTGATGATAATACCAGCTAGATCATCAAGTCCAGAAGGCAATCCATTAACAACAATATCAGCATGGTTTATTCGAGTATGGAGTAAGTTGTTTTTTTCTTCAAGGGCAATAATTTTGGCCGTAGTTGAAGCATCTACTTGTTTAATAAGCTTACTACAAGCTACCATGTCACATTGCAATTCCTTGCGGTAGGATAACATTTCAGATTTTAATTCAGACATAGTATCAAGAAATGTTTTTTTAATGTCATCTAACTCATCCTCCTTACGTTACATAAAAATATCAATTTTCTTTTCAATGCTAAGAATTTCATCACGTAATCTCTTTTCCATATCATTCAAATCTGTAAATGATTTTGAATTGGCAGTACATTCATCACAGATGAAAACTATAGACTTTATTTACTTTAACGCTTTACATAGACATGTATAAGACTCTACATTGGGAGTTTCCAATCACAAGTGCACAAGTTCCACATTGATAAATTTTAGTTGGAGCCATTTTAATTCTTGCAAAAAATTGCATGTATATATTTATGTAAATACTTAACAAAAACAATTTACGTATCCAGTAAAGGAGGCAAAATAAAAATTCTCAAGTTTATATTAATATGGTAGTTAAGCACTTTTTGTTTTATATTTACGTATATATATACCAATTTAACAAACAAGTCCACAAAATTTAAGCAGTAAAAAAATAGATTTTTAATAAAAGTGTTAAAAAAGACCAGCCGCCAAAAAAAACACATTTACTCAGGCAGAGTTGCCATATGACTATTGTTACCGCCGCCACTGTATTTTGTATTTTATTGTAATTTACTTACATACAAACAAACATATATGTATATAAACAAAAATTCCTTATTTTACATAACTACTCATTCCACCTTTGTCCTTATTTACTCTATTAAAATATTCATTTAAATTGTACTAAATTTGTAACTGTTCCGCTTAATAACGGTAGTCTCTTGTTTTGTAAAATATTTAGAGTAAAAAAAGTAGTTCTTATTGTGACACGGTGGAAACAAGTTGTTTTAAAGCGCGATATACGCAAATTAATAATTAATAAACAAAAGTGCATATTTAAGCAAAAGTAAAGTGTTTTAATATTTAATATTAATATTGTGTAGCTCTTAAAAGTTTGTATTACGCCGTGCGAACTCAACATTCTTTAAAACAACTTTACATAAAAACAATTTAATTGAAAACAAAAACACAATTTGTACATAAATCTTGTGTGTATCTCTTAAAATCAATATATTGCAATTTTATTAAAAAAAAATAAATAAAAATTAAATCGTGTTTCATAAAAGACTAAATAAAATGTCTCAAACCGATTTTAATTGCAATAAATGCGAATTAAAAGACATCGTTCGTATGGTGCAGTGTGATTCCTGCGATAAATGGTATCATTTTGAGTGTGTAGGGGTAGACTCAAATATTGCTAATGAAAGCTGGAGTTGTTCAAAGTGCCACGAAAAATTAGTGGTCCAAATGAACATGCCCAAAACTACTCAAAAATTGCCGCCGGTTGATACAATCGCCGAATTTTCCGACGGAACGCAAGGAACGTCCTCACCTACAAATTACGAATGCACTAGAAAACCAAATAATGTGCCTAAATCCACGACTATTGCCCAAAATGCAATAGAAACGTTAAAATCGTCTCAGTCAACCGTCGTGCAAGATAATGATTCCAGTAAACGGCACTATGAAACTTCCTGTGCTTCGAACTTGTCCTCTCAAACACAGCTTCGGCTGCAAATGTTGGAGGAAGAAAAAGAGATTCAACGCCAGTATTTGGAAAATAAATATAGAATACTTTCTCAAGGTGACTCAATGCAGCCGTCGTGTTCCTTTTCACAAGCATTTTCGTCTTCCCAACCAAAAGCTACGCAGATTGCAGCAAGACAGGTAATACCTAAAGAGCTTCCAAATTTTTATGGTAACCCAGAAGATTGGCCGCTCTTTAACAGCAATTATAGGAATAGCACAGAATTAGCCGGTTACACTGATGGTGAAAATTTAATGCGCCTTCAGTCGTTTCTCCGTGGTCGTGCTAAAGAACTGGTAAAATGTAAATTGCTAGTTCCATCTATGGTGGGCGAAATAATTCAAACTCTTGAAATGTGTTTCGGTCGTCCAGAGCATATACTTGACTCTATGATAGAAAAGGCAACAAAAATTCCTCCATTAAAGGACAAATTAGATAGTATTATTGAATTCGCTCTTACTATTCGAAACATTTGCTCGACGATAGAAGCTTGCAATATGACGGCTCATTTAAATAACCCAATGCTTGTTAAAACTTTAGTCGAAAAATTGCCAAACAATCATAAGCTCAATTGGGCTATGCACCCAAAAGAAAATAAGGTTCCCATAGTGAAATTGTTTAGCGGATATACGCTATAGCTGTTGCAGCTAGCCAAGTAGTATCCCCAGCAATGTGTAAGAAAAGTGGTTCAGTGAATACGCATCAAAGTAGCACAATTAAGCCAATTTGTTTTTCATGCAAAAGCGAGGCTCATAAAATCCAAACTTGTGGTGAGTTCGCATTATTAAATTTAGATGCTAAAAGGAATTTAGTAAAAGAAAATAAATTGTGCCGTCAGTGTCTAAATCTTCATCGTCGTAAATGTTTCTTAAACAAACAATGTGGTATTAATGGCTGTACAGTAAAGCATCACCCATTGTTGCACAAGCATGCTAATGTGCCCGAACGGAGAGAAATAGTAAATGCACATAGTGATGAAGAGAGATCGTGTTTCAGAATACTACCAATCCGTGTTTACTTTAATGGTCGCTTTGAAGACACATACGCGTTTTTGGATGAAGGCTCATCAGTGACTCTAATGGAGCAAACATTTTTTAACATATTGGGACTAAAAGGGAAGAGTGAACCTCTAGAGCTACGATGGACAGGCAATACTACACGGTCTGAAGATGATTCAATAAAAATTAACCTGGAAGTTTCTAGCGTACAAGCTGAATCCAAATTCTCTTTATACGACGTCCGTACAGTTAAAAACCTTGATTTGCCCATTCAGTCTCTGAATTTTGCTGAAATATTAAAAGCTAACCCGTATCTCAAAGGACTACCAGTAAAATCATATAAAAATGCCAAACCAATGATTTTGATTGGGCTCAACAATTGGAGAGTGGCAGTCCCGATGAAAATAAGAGAAGGTGACCGTGGGCAACTAATAGCAACAAAAACACATTTAGGCTGGACGTTGCAGGGTGGTGGAAAAATTTCCGAAAAGTCAGCCTCATTGAACATTAATACATGTAAGTGCGAGGACCGGTATAAGGAGCTTTACGATGAAGTAAAAGAGTATTTTGCCCTAGAAGTCTCTCAGGAGAAAAATATTTTATCAGCCGAAGATGAAAAAGCCATGCAGATTCTTCAGAGTACAGCTGTAAAGAAAGAACAACAATTTAAGGTAAATTTGCTTTGGAGAAACAAACAAGTATCGTTGCGCGATAGTTACGAGGTCGCATGTCATCGATTAAAGTGTCTGCAGAAAAAGTTTATAAAGGATCCACAACTACAGCAAACCATGCAAGCTCAAATTGATAAACTTCTGCTTAAAGGCTACGCAAGAAAGGTTTTGGGCTCAGAAGTATATGCATATCCTGGTCGTACTTGGTATCTTCCAATTTTTGTAGCACTTAATCCTAACAAACCAGGTAAAATACGTCTAGTGTGGGATGCAGCAGCAAAGTCGAACGGTGAATCCCTTAACGATTTTTTATTAAGTGGTCCTGACCTGCTCACCTCGCTCTTTAATATTTTAATTGAATTTCGAGTTGGTCAAATTGCGATTTGCGGCGACATAGCTGAAATGTTTCATCGAATTAAAGTAAAAGATGAAGATACGCACACACAACGATTTCTGTGGCCCGCAAGCAGTAAACAAAGTGAACGTCCTGCTATGTACGTGATGAAGCCATCAACTTTCGGCCTTAACTGCGCGCCGTGCATTGCCCATTTTGTTCGAAACAAAAATGCAGAAGAATTTCGCGATAAGTATTCCCGAGCATTTAAAGCAATTACGAGCTACCACTACATGGACGATTTTATCGACAGCGTCGACTCAGAAGAAGAGGCCCTTGAACTGGCGACAAACGTTAAGATGACCCACGCTTCTGGAGGTTTCCACATGAGAAATTGGGCTACAAACTCTACTTTAGTTAGGCAGCATTTATGTGACGATGAATCAGCCGCAAGAAATTTGTTTGGAGCGGTGCACAGTGGCTGAAAATCGTTTTTCGTTGCCAAAAGTAAATTTTTTTTTTGTCACCGATTTTTAAAATTTTTACGTCATTTTGTAGTTAATATATCCAAATTAAGGTAGCCAAAAAATTATGTTAAAATATTGATAATTGTGGGCGTGGCATGCTGTCAAACTCAAATTTTTTTTAATTTCAGAAAAAGGTGTTTTTCTTTGGTTTTTTACCAAAATTAAATGGTTACTACTCGCAAGCTATCATCGATAATGGTCAGCGGTTTTTTTTATAATGTTGGTAGGATTATTGTCTTTAGTTGTTGTAAGTAGGCACAGCTCTAGCGTTTAATATTAGGGGCGTTATGAAATATTTATGAAACTACTATATTTTCCTCAAATTTAAACTTTAGTGGAATAGAACTTCTAGAGAACAAAAGGGAACAAGAAACGTATACAACCACGAGAAAGGTGAAAGTGTCCTCTTTAAGGCTATATATACTTTTGCACCCGTAACGAGCCGCCTGTAGAACACTTTTTTCATTGTAATGAAATTACTCGAAAAAAATTCATATACAATGCTGTATTAAACTTTCATTTTTTGCCTAAAAGTTTTTTTTTTAGTTTAGGCTACGTATAACTAAAAACAATAAATAAAATACCTTCGAAAGGGTTTAATGGCTTTGTTTTGATCAGCAAAAAATAAGTAATAAAATTATCACAATGGGCTCTACAGAGCATATGATCTCTTTCTAAATTTACCTGTTATCAAATGTTAGGGTCAACCAAAGTCATAAACAATTTTATAACAATAATTACGACATTAAACTACTAAAGTTAAAAAACAACCCCATATTGACGCATGAGTGCAGTTTTGTTCAATTTAAGCGCTACCTGTTATGAAATTAAAGATCAGTGTGTGAAGAACATGTATCTAAGAATTTATAAAGGTACGGATTCGTTAAGGGATTACTCAGTAATAACTTAATCCTTTAATTGTACGGATAAAACATAACAAACGCAAATAAAAATATTCAGAAAAAAATGGAGAGCTTCAGTTATAAAGAACTGGCCGAAGTGTATTTTAAAAACAAAAATCAGGAAGATGTTCTTAGTTACGTTAAAATAAAATTAAACTTAAATTCGTGTAGCACCGAAATGCAAGAACAATTATATAATTTCGTCAAAGCACTAAAAAAACGCTACAAAGAAGTTATGTACAGTAAACAAAAATTTTATATAAAATGTGCAAAGTGGTTAGAAGGTCAACTTACTGTCGCTGCAGAAACAGCAAAGCAAGATAAGGCTGGAAGACCACGCAAATCATTAGTGGACAACTGCAGCGATAGATCTAAGAGGCGGAAGCTTAAAGATATTAACGATGCCTTTGGTTCTACAAATATAAAAGAATCTTTCCTACATCAATTACGATCACAGAACCAATTTACAAAAGTGGATATCATTGAAAAAGTTGTTAAAGCTGGTCCACCAAGAACAAAACGGATTCTTAAAAGTATACCAACTCCGAATGATGCAATACAGTACACAAATGAGGAGGCATTAGCATTATTTCTGGATTTGAAATTAACAAAACAGCAATATATTAAACTCTGTCTGATTGTGCGATTGAAAAAGGCTCAAATATATATCCAGCATATCATCACATAACCGCAGCTAAAATGGACTGTTTGCCATCGAAGGATTTGGATTTCGGGTCTTCAGGATCAATAAGAAACAACGAGACCAACAAAGAGTTAAGAAGTTCAAAAAAGAAACATGTTCCAGATGAATATCGCAAACGTGGACTGATTATAGATCAGCCAAAACAAGGGTCAGGCAATACAAATGATAGCAATACCGCAAGAAGATTCTTTTCAGATCCAGAAACAGCATCTGAAATAACAGGAGTGGATTTCAACCTTATTTTAGATTTAAAATAATACTAGAAGTACTTGCGTGCAATGAAGAAATTGACTGTAGAAAATTTGGAGATTATGCTAAGGAAACTGCAAAAATATATACAACTAACTACCCATGGAGAAATATGTCTGCAACAGTTCACAAAATCCTTTATCATGGTGAAGATGTCATTAAATATCATTTGGTGCCACTTGGAGATCTATCAGAGGAGGCTCAGGAAAAAAGGAACAAGGATTACATATTTTATAGAGAGCACAATACTAGGAAAATTTCACGGAATTCAACAAATGAAGATCTGTTTAATATATTATTGGCAACGTCAGATCCGTTCACATCCAGTATTCGAAATCAATGGAGAGTGGATCATCGGGATTTAGATGAAGAAGCCAAAAAACTGGTAAAGAACAGAAATAGCACAGAACAAAATATGGAATACTTGCAATTAATATTTAAGTCAAACGAATAAAAATTATAATTGCCTTTCATTATTCTTTAAGTACGGAAAACATTGTATTAGTAAAAAATAAGTTAAAACGTTATATTCGACCGAGTCGAATCTTAAATACCTTCCAACTATATAGGATGATGGAGGGGTAAGGGGGTGGCGAGGTTAAGGTAGCGTAGAAGATCAAATTATATTTTCTTGTTGCTTAACCAAAAAAAAAATTTTTTTTTTTGGGGGGGGTGAGGTGAAGGTAGCGCAGAAGATCCGAGTACATTTTCCATTCGTCATGAAAGCTTAAAAATTAATTTTTTATGCAATCTAGGCTTAGGTAATACAATTTGTTAATTATTGACACTATTTTTCATATAATATGCTATATAAACGCACTCACTTGTCTCACATTTTACAATTGGCTTGAAAATTTTACTGCAAGATGTTTGGCGCTCAGGCACAAAGTGGGACGAGGAACTTAATAAGGAGCTATGCTGCTCAAAACTTCTCAGAATAACTGTTGATGTACAACTGCATACGTTCGCTGATGCAGGCGAAAATGCATATGCAGCCGTAAGCTACTTTCGAGTTATATATAATGATGACGTCGACGTGTCGATTGTTGCAGCTAAGTCAAAGGTTGCTCCTCTAAAGCCTATGTCAATACCCCGAATAGAATTGCAAGCAGCTTTATTAGGCGCCCGTTTAGCAACGAAAATCCAGAGTGCTACAAGGCTTCGTTGTTCAGAACGCTTCTTTTGGTCCGATTCCAAGACGGTTTTGAAATGGTTGTCTATGGATCCGAAAAACTTAAAGGCATTCGTAATGTATAGAGTCGGTGAAATTTTGGAATCAACTGACAAAACCCAGTGGAATTGGGTTCCAACAAATTTAAATCCTGCTGATTTTGCTACAAAAGTAGGCCCAACAGATAACGTTGACGACAGGACCCGAGTTTCTGAAGCGCAATAAAAGTGAATGGCCAAAATCTGCAGATTTAGGTAACCCCGATAATGAAGAGGTACGTAATCGTCTTTTGCATGTCGATTTGCTTAAAAGTTTCTCTATAAATTTCGAAGATTTCTCATGTTGGAGACGACTCTATAGAGCCTTAGCCCTGTTTCTGTTTTATATAGAAAAATTAAAGTCTGTAGTCAACGGCTTCAAAATACAAGACAAGAAAATCCAAAAATATCTTATTTAAATGCGCGCAACTCAGCGAATTTTCTGATGAGATATGGAGTCCGCAGAACTGCAAAGAGATCGAGAGAAGCAGTCAATTGAAGCAATTCAACGTTTTTCTGGACGAAGATGGTGTAATTCGGACTTGTGTCAGAGCAAACATGTTAAGCTGCAATCAAGCGATAGTTTTAACTCATGGCCACTATATAACTTTTCTCGTAGTCCGATATTATCATGAAAATTACCATCATTGTATGCACGAAGCAGTGATCTGTAGAATAAAGTCATATTTCCAAATCCCTAAATTAAGAGCTCTCTATAAAGTAGTTCGACGGAAGTGTCAATTTTGTAAAAACGAAGCAGCTGTGCCCCAACTACCACAAATGGCCTGTTTGCCGCTAGCTCCACTAGCAAGTTTTGAACGTCCATTTACTTACGATGGTATTGATTTTTTGGCTCTTTATATGTAACCGTTGGCAGACGTAAAGAAAAAAGATGGGGTGTACTGTTTACTTGCCTGACAGTGCGAGCACTACATATTGAAGTGCCACATAGTCTCGACACAAGTTTGTCAAGTGTAGTTTTGCAGACCCTGATTGAGCGACCCTGTTTTGTTTGACGTTTCTGCTTTATATCATCATTTTTCAAACTCAACGTATTTTTGCTGTCAATGAGTGTGTTGGTTTTACAAGCGTCCGAACAACAATCGGTTTTCTGAAAATTACCATGTTTTTTGTATCTTGTTTAAAAACCTAAAAAAACAAACTTTAAAATAAAACTTATTCTTTTAAATTCATTTTCTCAACGTGTGAATTTAATAAATCCACAATCGGTGGTTAAATTATCGACAGATCATATTGAATTCAGGTGAAATTTATTCAGAAGTGGGATAAAGAATTCCAAGAATCGTAACGACGCTATGGATAATTTCGAGAATTTAACGTTAAAACAATTACAAGCGAAGTGTCGTGAAGCCGGAGTATCGGGTTCAGGAAGAAAGAACCAGCTGATTGAACGTCTTGAGCAGATTAATAGTGGTAAAGGTGGCTGATCGTATTGTGCAACTGAAGAAGACCATTACAGACATGCGTTCGGTGTCATTGCAATTTCGTCCATCTCAAACATCTTCACTCACGCCCAATGGTTCACCATCACGTAATGTATAGGTTAATGTTTCAAATGGAAACACTGCACCCCTTCCTTCGCAAAACGATTTGTACCGTGGCAACCGTATGGCCACAGCCGTAAATTCTCATAATACGTATAAAAATGTTTCGTCCGGAATCTTCGTACCCGTCACAACAGATTTTAATCCGTTTGATGGCCGCAGTACAGCCACATCAGCCAATAATTATGTTACAACAACGCCACAGAAATTGTTGCAGCCGCCAACGAAAAATGTTCCAGTTACCATCAATCAAAATCAGCCACCTGTATGTATGCCGTATACAGTGCCTTTGAATTCCGACCGACAATATGCACAGGGGCCACATCGGGCTCCGTGTCATGTAAAAGGTGCGCTTCCAAACATATTGTTTTCAGACCACGTACCCATACAAAGTATCGCACAACATGATCATATTTCGTCTTTGCCACACAACGTATACGCACAACAGCCGCTTCCGCCAAATGGTTGTCTTGCCAACCCCTATGGTAATGTGAAGGACATGATTGCTATTTTACCCGAATTCAACCCTGGGCCCTGCAAAATACTGGGTCAATTCTTTGCAAACTGTCTTCTTATCATGGGAAGAGTTTGTGGAGAAATTTATGAATGATTTTCCTCATGTGGATAACGCAGCCGATATACACATAAAAATGTCTCAAACAAAACGTCACTTAAATGAAAAACCACAGGAATACTATTTTAAAATGTTAACCATCGGTACCAAAGGCAGTCTGTCAGAACCAGCTATCGCCAGGCATATCGTAAACGGTATAAATGATCAAAATCTGAAACGTAAGATTTCCAATGACTACGACACTTGTAACCAGTTGTTCCGTGACATAAACAGTTACTGAAATTACAATGACGTCACCACCTCGAGTAGTGTGGTACATAGTAAGTCCAAAATAACGTCGATAATTGAAAGACCAATCAATACTGCCACAGCGAAGAAAGAAAACGATAACACTAACAAAAAGGGTGTAAAATGCTATAATTGTTTTGGATATGGACACTATGCCGTAAAATGCCCGGAACCACAGAAAAAGGAGCGATGCGAAAATTGTCAACGCACAACACACCGTACGGTCGATTGTAATGTAAATAAGAGTGGCAATCAGAAGAAAATGAGCAACGTAAACAAGATTTGTGACAACATGAGTAAAGCAGCCGACCTTACGAAGAAAGTTATAGTAAATGGTATCGAGACCAATGCTTTTATTGATTCTGGCAGCACTAAAAACTTAGTACGAAAATCGTTGGCTGCTAAAGTTGGTAAAAATGAAACTTGCATGGTCGTTTTAAATGGATTTGCTGGTGGGAAATTTGTATGCACAAATAAAATTAGTGTGTCAATGGGAATCGACGGTAACATTTTTGACACCGACATGTATGTAGTCGATGATAGTTTCACTGCTGAAGATATTCTCATTGGCCGTGACGTATTAGGCCGTAAAGGAAATCGTACGATAATTGAAGGTGATGAATGCTGGATTCAGGATGTAAACGCAATACATTCAGGTGAAATTGTGACGCCATCTGAGGACGACAAACTTCAAGGCGTTTTGAAGGATCATCGGGCAAGTTTTGCAGATAACATTTCTGAACTTGGTAGATGCAATCTGGTCCAGATGAAAATACGGTTAACCACCGATGTCCCCGTGTGCTGCCGACCATATCGTATTGCTTTTGCCGAACGCCCAATTGTAAATGGTATCGTCAATAGTATAGTATAGTACTGGTTATGAAGAAAAATAAAGAACATCGTTTATGCGTGGATTATAGGCAATTGAATCGGATCACAGTGAAGACACCATACCCGATGCCAATAATTGACGAACAGTTCGCACAGCTCGCTGGTAATTGTTACTTTACAGCTCTTGATCTGCGTATGGGATATCATCAGATAGAAATTGAGGAAAATTCAAAAAATATACAGCTTTTGTAACATCTGAGGGACACTATGAATATAATCGTATGCCTTTCGGCCTAGTTAATGCCCCCGCTGTTTTCCAGTCGGTGATGAATCAGCTTTCTAAAGGAATGGGTCCTGGTGAAGTCCTAACTTACCTCGATGACGTTATAATACCGAGCAGAACCATTGAAGAGGGCATCGACCGACTAGATCGTTTCTTGACTATTTAAGCGAAGAGTGGGCTAACACTCCGTTTAGATAAATGCAAATTCCTTGCCGACGAAATTTCCCATCTTGTTCATAGAATTGGAAAAAATGGTATCACACCCGGTGACAATAAGGTCAGCGCCATTCGGAATTTTAAAGTTCCTGCAAACGTGACGGAGGTCCGCCGTTTCTTGGGTCTCACCGGATTTTTTAGAAAATTTGTCGAAAATTTCTTACTGATTTCTCGTCCTCTGACTATTCTGCTACGCAAAACCGATGATCCCAAATTTTTGTGGGACAAACCGCAACAAGAATCGTTCGATAAGCTTGTAGAAATATTATGCAGCAAACCGGTATTGACGATATATGACCCCAACGCCGATCTTGAAGTTCATACGGATGCCAGTTCTGTAGGCCTAGCTGGCGTGTTGCTCCAATCGACTGGTAATGGTGACATGAAGCCTGTGTTTTATTTTAGCCGTCACTGCACCGAAAATGAAAGCAAATACCACAGCTACGAGTTGGAGCTGCTGGCTGTTGTAGAGACCCTTGATCGGTTCCGAATATACCTGTTAGGAAAACCTTTCCGTGTTTTGACCGACTGCGCAGCCATAACAAGGGCCAAAACTGCAAAAGAATTACTGCCGAAGATTGCTCGCTGGTTGATGAAACTACTTGAATACGATTGCCAGTTTGTTCACCGTGAAGGGTCGCGTATGGCCCATGTAGATGCACTAAGTAGATCGCCAGATTTACCAGCAGCGGAGCCAGAACCCGCTGGTTTTATTATAAGTGTCGAAACCACAAGCGACGACTGGTTATATACCATGCAGCTGCAAGATAAAAATTTGAATCATATTATTAATGTTATCAACGGCATTAAAAAATCCGATCGGTTTACACAAATAAGATCCGAATTTTGCTTACAGAATAACCGTCTGTATAGAAGAGACAATGAAGGGCTTAAGTTCGTTATTCCAAGTTCAATAAGATGGAGAATCGCCAAGCTCTGTCATGATGACGTTGGCCATTTTGGTCTCGATAAGACGTTGGAACGAATTAAGCAGACATTTTGGTTTAACCGTATGCGTAAATACGTGAAAGAATATCTTGCGGCTTGTACCGAATGCTGCTATAATAAAGCTAAGGGAGGTAAGCAGGAAGGAGTTCTTCATTATGGTGGCTTGGAGCCCCTCCCGTTTCGCCAGATAAACATCGACCACTTGGGTCCCTTCGTACGTAGTAAAAGAGGAAACACACACATTCTTGCTATATCCGATGCGTTCACAAAATATATCATCGTCAAAGCAGTGAAAAATACGAAAACCGCACCGGTTCTACATGTTCTTAACGAGCTACTTCGGACTGCCAAAACGAATCATTTCTGACCGTGGAACTGCCTATACCGCAAAATTGTTTGAGGAGTATTGTGATCGTAATAATATACAACACATAAAGAACGCCGTAAGGACTCCGAGGGCGAACGGTCAAGTGGAGCGGGCCAATCAGAACATTTTAAACTATCTTCGAACTACAACTTATGCACCGAAGGATTGGGATCTTCACTTGCGCGAGCTACAGTGGTCAATTAACTCACAAAAGAACGCAACTTCAAAATTCTGTCCGAATGAATTAATTTTCGATTACAAGCCCATCGATTTGGTGCAGAATCGTGTTCTGGCTGCCATTCAGGATGATTTGGCAACGGACGATGATATTCCAATTACCGACAAACGCAAATTAGCCGCATTAAATATAGAAAAGGAACGTGAAAAATGGAAAAAGCGTTTCGATGGTAGACACGGCGCTCCTACCGCCTACAAGGAAAATGATTTAATCGTATTGGAAAATGAACCACAAGCTACTGGCGAATCTCGAAAACTGGAGCCTAAGTACAGAGGTCCATATATCATCACACGAGTACTCGGCAATGACCGATATCTGGTAGAAGACGTTCCGGGAATGAAAGTAACTTCTCGTAAATTCTGTTCCGTCTTCAGTTCAGATAAGAAAAGATGGTTTGAAAGTTCTCCGGAAATTGACAGCCTCGATGGTGATGAAGCCGAGGACTACTTCGGATCAGGATTGGCCGAACTGTCAAGTGTAGTTTTGCCGAACCCTGATTGAGCGACCCTGTTTTGTTTGACGTTTCTGCTTTATATCATCACTTTTTAAACTCAAAGTATTTTTGCTGTCAATGAGTGTGTTGGTTTTACAAGCGTCCGAACAACAATCGTTTTTCTGAAAATTACCATGTTTTTTGTATCTTGTTTTAAAACCTAAAAAAACAAACTTTTAAATAAAACTTATTCTTTTAAATTAATTTTCTCAACGTGTGAATTTAATAAATCCACAATCGGTGGTTAAATTATCGACAGATAATATTGAATTCAGGTGACAAGTTCGTGTATTATGTGTATACAAAATTTCATAAGTCGGCGTGGCACTCCAAGAGAAATATATACAGATAATGGCACTAATTTCAAAGCTGTGGAAAAAATCATCCGAGAAGAAAATTTAGGTCTTCGACAAGTCTCCTCGAAATACGACGAAATTAAATGGCGGTTCAACCCTCCAGCGGCTCCACATATGGGCGGTGCATGGGAGCGATTGGTAAGGACGGTTAAATCAAATCTTCACACCATGTGCCCTGCATTTAAATTCAACGACGAAACTCTAAGATGTGCCCTATGGGAAGTTGAGTTCATCATAAATTCTCGTCCATTGACATTTGTAGCCCTGGATTCATGTGAAGACGACCCCTTGACTTCAAATCATCTTCTTCTTGGGTCTGCTGCAGGCAACAAGCCTTTGTTAGAACACGATCATGATCTCCGACACTGGTGGCACCAGACGCAAAAATTTGCTAATCATTTCTATCGAAGATGGGTGCGAGAATATGGCCCAAGTTTAGTGCAACGCAGTAAGTGGTTCGAAAAACAAAACCCCCGACAGTAGGAGATGTAGTAGTCATAGTCGATGATACGCTTCCACGAAATAGTTGGCCAAAGGGCATTATAACAAAAGTTTTTCCCGCAAAAGATATCAAGTTCGGCGTGTCGCGATAAAAACAAATTACAGTACATATGAGAGGCCCGTGGCAAAAATAGCAGTCTTAGACGTCGGTAAGAAGGATGGCAAGCTCATGGACACCTAACGCGATGGGGGGAATGTTACCGCCGCTACTGTATTTTGTATTTTATTGTAATTTACTTACATACAAACAAACATATATGTATATAAACAACAATTCCTTATTTTACATATCTTCTCATTCCACCGTTGTCCTTATTTACTCTATTAAAATATTAATTTAAATTATACTAAATTTGTAACTGTTCCGCTTAATAACGGTAGTCTCTTGTTTTGTAAAATATTTAAAATCGAAAGATCATTTTTCAAAGTAAAAAAAGTATTTCTTATTGTGACACGGTTGAAACAAGTTGTTTTAAAGCGCGATATACGCAAATTAATAACTAATAAACAAAACGTGCATATTTAAGCAAAAGTAAAGTGTTTTAATATTTAATATTAATATTGTGTAGCTCTTAAGTTTGTATTACGCCGTGCGAACTCAACAACTATTAAAGTTATGATTTAATTTAGAAATATTTACTGAAAGAACAGGAAGAGATATCGAGACGTAGAAGACCACAAACAAATGTCCAGACTCAACAAGATCACATAAAAAATTCTTGAGTTCAGAAATCAGTCATGGAATAGTAGGCTTTCTTCACTGGACAAGCTAAAATCCCCTTTATGGAATGTAGCAAAAATGTTAAAAAAGAAACCAATTTCTATTCCAATACTAAAACAAAATGGCGTAATATATTTGACACAGGAAGAATAGTGCGAACTACTGGCTCAAATGTTTAAGTCTAACCATTGTACTTCTGCACAACTCAGCGACTCGGGCACAGTCAACGAAGTCAATAATGTAGTAGGCAGCATTAGTTTTGAAACCTTAATCCAAATACTCCCAAATTTACGTTTGCATAGATACAACGCGTTCTTAGCAAACAAACGTTCCACTCGGTTGTCCTCGAGGTTCTTGCTTGTCTCCCATATTGTACAATTTATTTACTGCAGATATCCCTTCCTTTTCAAGCTGCACTACTTCCATTTTTGTGGATGACACCTCCATACTGCTTCATTCCACATAATCCTCTCCAGTTTTTAAATAAAAACGTAAACTGGTAAAATAAAGTCAAATATCTCGGTATAACACTCGACACCAAACTTTGTCACAACGAAAATATATCTTATTTGCTTAACAAAATAAAAAAATAACTCTATTGATGTACCCAATTATAAACAGGAAATCAGAACCCAACATAAATAATAAGAAGTTAATCATTAAAGCAATTTTTTACCCAATAATATTTTACGGCGCTCTAGTTTGGTCCTATTCAGCAAAATGTCATCTGAAAAAAAACTTCAAGTTTCCCATAATAAACTGCTAAAATTGATTTTTAAACTGCCTTGGGACTATTCTATTCAACGTCTTCATGCTCTTGCAAACTTTAAACTCATATATGATAAAATTAAGAGACAAGATGTCAACTTTTCCAGTATAGTCGTATTAACGATTAATTTCATCTTAATTTTTATTTTTCCATACTCATATAGTTTTAAGTTTTATTATATACCCTGTTTAAAAAGGTTTTTGCAATTTTTTTCCTTCATTTAATATAACAACGCGAAATGCAGATATAAATTTAAAAAATAAAACATAATAATTAAGTAGAAGAGAAACGTAGTTTCTAAACTCCTTGTCCAAAAAAGACAAATTTAAAAAGTATTAATATTAAAACAAAAAAAAAACAAAAAAACAAAAATAACAAAAAATAAAAAAAAAATAAGTTTTTTGAAATTAAAATAAAAATGAACTTAAGCGGAAATTAATTTAAATCATTTGTTACAATATGTTTCAACTAATAATTTTATAAAATTTTATAGTACATAACGCAGGTTAATCTGGAACAAATCTAGTTTACAGACGCAGCTTAAAAATTAAAAAAAAATTGTCAATAGGGTGTAAAATTTAATTTTAAGCAAAAAATGGAAATTTGGAAAATTTGGTAGTTAAGGGCTTCCAAAGTTTGTACGTACAGTATGGCATATATCGAGCATTTTGTAGTGAAATTAGGCAATACGGGTATCATTGGAAACGTAAATTCAATATCTATTCAATTTAAAAGGAAAATAGCAAAAATAAAAGTAAAAAATAAAAAACATGAAACGACCAAACAAAATTTTTTCATATTAACTTGATCGGCCCTATAGTATGACCAACACCAGATTCCCTTACTAGAGATTTTTTGCGTAGACGACCTCTGGCCGGGCGCAAAGTTTTTCTCCTCTATGGTATGACCAACACCGGCTTCGCTTACTAAAGATTTTCTGCATATCCGGCCTTCGGTCGGTCGCAAGGATTATCTCTATGATATGACCAACACCGGTTTTGCTTACAAAAGACCTTTTGAGTAGCCGGCCTTTGGCCGGGCGGAAGGGTTTTCTCCTTTTTGGTATGACCAACACCGGCTTTGTTTAATAAAGATATTCTGCTAAATCTTTCTGCATATAATATTGCCACTAAACTTTGATATAGGAATTACGTTTGTATGAAAACAAACTATTTTTTTTTTTTTTTTGGTCGTTAACTCTTTTTTTTTAATATTTTCCTCTTCATTTAAATAGATATTAAAATTACCTTTTTAATGATGCCCGTATTGCCCTAATCCACCACAAAATGCTCAATATATGCAATACCGTACATACAAACCTTGGAGGCCCCTAACTTTTTTTATATTTTTAAGCTGCGTCTGTAAGCTAGATTTAAACCTGGGGTTTGATATATGTGGATTTTAAAAAATTAAACGTTCTTACCTCTCTTACCCCGTACATATTGTGATCAATATTTTTAGCCGATATTTGCCCATCAGAAAATCCTAACTCACGCATGAAGTTTTTATAATCCAATCCTAAGTGCGTGGCTATTTCATTAAGGATTTCTCTATTAGGTTCTTTATTACATTTCATCATTGCGTTTATTGTTACTGTTTTCGGATACTTATGTTTTATCTTATATTGAGACATTTCATGCTTTGTGTTGTGTACATTAACACCATTGTTTATATTGTACGTGGATCCAATTTGTAATCCGCGGATATTTGAGAATTGAACTACTACTTGTTGATTGACGTTGTTAACGTTCATTCCGTTTTCTGCAATGGAGGGAATATTGCTAACTTCAGATGAGCAACTAGTATTTCTTTCAAGATTCTGATCTTCTTTAATGGGAAAAGCATCTGACTGTATGGAACCAGTTGAATTTTTATCTGGTATGCCATTTTTTTTAGCAGATTCTATAATTTTCTTAAAAAAAAACATTAAAAAACAACAAGGCAATTAGAGTGAGAAAAGTTAACAAACTCGGAGAATTAGATTTCTTTTTTGAAAGAGTTGCAAAATACGAGGTATTTTTGGTGTTTGTAACAAGTCAAGGCGAATCAATTTACCAGGTGTCAGCGTAGGCGAATTCAGAACTTTTTGCTGGTATACACGACTGTCAAACTTCATATATAAAAAATGTACACATATTTTTTATTTATAAATTTATTTTCTAATAAAACAAGCACTAGGTCAGTTTATTTAGATACTTTGGTAATTAGAAGATGTAGTTAAGAATCTTCGCCTTAGGCTTTCTTCCAAGCACTTGTTGCTTAAAGAAATGGGAAGATTACTTAAATGTTTTTAAACTAATGATTTTCTTACAGGCACATAAACCTGAAGAATTTTGATTTTTGTGTATGACCTCTCAAGCACTAGAACCTGGAGGTAAATTATTTTCGTCGGCGCAACAACAGCACTTGAACCGTGTTGCTTGCTCTTAATTAAAAAAGACCGTTTCTTTCAGTTTTAAAATAAGAGTTATTTTATTTTAAATTTCCTTAGTCTTATATACTAGTTTTATCAAAGAAATATGATTAAATTGCATATTTCTTGTAGCAACAAAACAAATATCAAACACAAACAAATTTGTGATAATAAAAATTTATTAATATAGGGCAAGTGTGTCATATTAAATTACAATTGTAGGAAATAATATAGGACAGGTATTAAACTACAATTGTAGGAAGTAATAAGCTAAAATAATTTGCAATTAAAGTGTATTAATTTAGGCCAAGTGTGCTAGTTTATTGAACTTATATAATTTAATAAACAATAAATATGATTAATTTAGGCCAAAGTTTATTGAACTTAAATAATTTAATAAATAATAAAAAATGTATTAATTTAGGCTTAAGTTTATTAAACTTAATTTAATAATAATAATTTAATTAATAATGCTTGTGCATTAATATCCTCCCCCCGTTGAGTTCAGCTCAAAATATTTCTTGCTGTAGGGCTATTGTTGAAGATTGTGTTGGTTCTTATATGTGAACAGTGAAGTCTGAGTCGAGTTGTTGTTTGCGAGGTGCTGGAGTTGGAGTTGACCGTTGTTTGCACTCTTGTTTTACTAGTAAATATATGGCAATGCTAAACGATTATTAAGGATGTATACCCAACTGTCATGTGATGATAGTTGTGAGCTTCAAGTTTGTTTGGGAGTCTTAATATTTCTTGTGCTGCTAATGATTTTTGTAGAGCTGTTAAATTTTTTACTTAGGAAATATATTGATTCGCATCTTCTTTTGGTAACAATGGTTTAATGCGTTCTTCGTGTCGTTGTTGGCTGAGTTCCCAGAAGCTGGTATATGATTTTTCGATCTTGCTGGATATCAGCTTTTGTGCACTCTGGTTCTAATATAAGCAAGCCAGATCCTTCAAGTGTGAATTGTGTGATTTCCTTTTTGCATTGTTCTCTTGCCTGAGACGGACTTGAAACCAAATACACTCAGTCCTTTTTTTACGCCACCTCTTTTTACGTGATTTCACTTTAACGCGGTTATTTTTGCAGCGCAAATTCCTTTTTTACGCGAATTTCTCACTTTAACGCTATTGCTTTTTTTCGTTTTTTGCTTGTTTACATATTTTTGAATATAATACGGGAAAGACCCAACAAAAAAATTTTGCTCTATGTGTTTCAATTATTGCAAATCTAGTTATAATGTATTTAGTTAGCGGCCGGTGCAGTTGTTTTGGTAAGACTTTAAAAAATATATCTATAATTTTGTGTTAAAAATAAAAAAAATTTTTAATAAGGAATTTCAATTTTTGCTAGCTTTACAATGGAAGCTAATTCAAAAAATAAAAAATGCAAAGGCATTTCTTTAGAAACAAAAATAAAAGTTTTGGACTATCTAGAGCAGGGAGCTGGCCCAACAAATGTGGGAAAGAAGATTGAACTGAATGAATCTACAGTGCGGACAATAAAAAAAATGGAAATGCAGTTAGAAAATCTGTAGTTTCCGGCAAAAATGTAAATGCGAAGAAAACTTCATACTTAAGAAATGTTTTTATTGAAGAAATGGAAAACCTATTAACAATTTGGATTGAGGATCTCAACCAGAAACGAATCTCAGTTGATACTACAACAATAAAACAAAAAGCTCTACGTATTTTTAATCGAATAACATCGAACCAAGAAAATAAAAACGAATTTTCAGCTAGTGGTGGATGGTTTTCGAAGTTTATTAAAAGACATAATTTTCATAATTTTAAAACTAAGGGTGAAATTGCTTCATTTGATACTAAAGCTGCGAAGGACTATCCACCAAAGTTATTAAAAATTATTCAAGAAGGTGGTTATACGTCAGACCAAGTTTTCAATGCGGACGAAACCGGCCTATTTTGGAAGAGGTTACCAAAACGAACATATGTGTCTAAGTCCCAAAAATCATTTGGTGGCTTCAAAGCTGCAAAGGACCGTATAACGTTTTTATTATGTAGCAATGTTGCTGGTGAACGCATGATTAAACCGCCGTTAGTAAACAAAAGTCTCGGGCCGCGAGCACTAAAGGGCAAAGATTTAAAACATTTAAGTGTTCACTGGATGGCCAATAAAAAAGCCTGGGTAACTGGGAATATATTCCAAGAATGGTTTGCTAAATGCTTTATACCAGAAGTTAAAAATTATTTAGAGAAGAAGAAACAGCCCTTTAAAGCTCTTTTAATAATTGACAATGCACCAGGCCATCCGTTTATGGAACATCCTAATGTAAATATCATTTTCCTCCCGCCGAATACTACATCAATTATCCAAACGATGGATCAAAGCATTATTGCGACTTTTAAAATGTACTACCTAAAAAAAAATTTCAGTGCATTATGGAAAAACTGGAGGAAAATCTTGAATTGGAATTCACCGATGCTTGGAAAAATTTTTCTATTAAGGATTGCATCTTGTACGCGTAAAAAAAATTTCTGAAATAAGGCAACATACGTTAAACGCATGCTGGAAATCTCTTTGGCCAGAATGTGTTAAAAGTGGTATGTCCGTGACAAGCAATTCAACTAATTATTCAGATATCATTGATTTAGCACGTTCCGCGGGAGGAGAAACTCTTGCAGATATGACGTGAGAAGATATTGACGAGATTCTTCTAGACCGATAACTCGATGATGACGATTTGATTGAAATAGCTACGGAAGTAATCGAATCGGAAAATGACAGCGACACCGAGATGGACAAGCATCCAATTAAAGCAGAGACGATTAAGCAAGGTCTTAAACTTGCAGCAGAATTGGAAAATTATTTTGTAGCAAATGATACTGATGCCGAAAGTGTACGAATTTTTCAAAAAGAATTGAGTCTCTGCATGTTCAGATATAAAGAACTACATCGGAATTTATTTGGTCCAAAAAGAAGCATTCAAACAAAATTAACTGAATTTAAGGCAATAAGAGCATCAATCCATAGTTCTTACTATTAATTCTGATACAAACTCTAGTCATATCAGTGCCGGCCATCAAAATAAGCGGCTAGGAATAATTTCCACTACGGAAAATGACAGTGATTAAACAGCATTCAACGGTTTTTTCAATAAATCTACCTATGTATTTTCTATTTTCTTCTCTTTTATATATGGTTTTTGTTTTGTATATTTTATTTTGTTATGAATGAATAAATCATGTCTAAAATTTGAAACTTATTGTATTGTTTTTGAATATTTTTTTGCGCATATATTTTGTTATACGCGATATTTTTTATATTCGGAACCAATTCGTCAGTTAATATTGGAAAACTAACCATTTTTACGCGATTAGGGGCAAAACCAATAATCGCGTAAAAAAAGGGAGTATATCCATTTGTTTTGATCATGAAGGGAAATCCAGACTTCTTTATCTTTCATTTGCTGTATTGGGCAGTCTGATTGGGTGTTGTGAAATAAATTTAGTTCGCAGGCACATGTTGATGAGCCATCCTGATGCCTTATTTGGCCTTTAGCGCTTAGATACATATCTTCTGTTATGAGTGAACATAAGCTGAGGTCAGATTTGCTAATGGTAAAGTATTGATTGAGAGCAGTGTTGATGATCAAAAGTGGTGCTACTAATGTGTCATTGATCCACGTTGGTACTGGAATAATGTTAAATATTTCATATCGTTCACGTTGAACTAGTGGTAATGTAATACTGAGAACTACTATATTGTCAGTGAGCTTTCCTTTAACCTTCGTGAGCTTGTATAGCTGTAACGTATTTTCCTGGCTTACAGGCAGTTCCAGTGAATCTCTGAGATGCATTTTGATTTTCCTTACTTCTTGCTGTAATGAAGAGTCAAAAGTAGTGTTTGATAAAATATCAAGTATTGATAATTGTGTCTGTTGAAGCTTCGCTGCTGTAATTGTTAGTTGTATGCACAACGACAAAAAATACGGTAAATCTTTTCTTGCTGCCTTTCGTCGTTTATCATATTGCGTACTTGTACAATTTGGAAATCAATTTGATCGAATTTTTTCTTTATTGATTCTTGATCTAATCTCATTATGTTTATTGTAGCGTCAATGATTGAGGTCTGATTTTTTAAGAGGACGAGAAGATGTTCTTCGTTTTCCTTAACTTGAGAAATTGTACCAGCCATGTCTTTGGCGTATTCGGAGTCCAATACACCAAAAAGTGAATAGGCAATGTTTCCAACTAGATCTATTGCTGCTCTCTTTTAATCCGCCCAGACAACAGAGTGCTGTCTAATTTTAATTCAGCTTCTGTATGTTCAAAATCCTTGACCAAGCTTGTGCATGTAGTTTTGTCCTTCATTTGCTTGCATAGATCGTTTAAGGTTTGTGTTCCTTTCGAAAAAAATTGCCTTTACAGTCCAAAATTCATTTAAGTCGTAGTAAACCAATAATTGCCATTCTGTAGTTGAAATTTTGGCGGATCCAATTCCTTCAAAATGCATGCCCAGACGACTTTCGAACCTTTTATTATGTATTTGTGCCCCTAATACCAGTGGCATTAATATGATCGCCATCATAATAGTGAATATGTTTTTGCTCATTGATATTCTTCTCCGTTTTTTATCACCTTCCGGTTTTTCGTTCTGATGAATGCTTGTGCCAATCAAGTCGTCTTGTTGAGGGATTTCATCATCTTCTGTATTATTAATTGGTAATAGTGCCAGCTAGAAATAGGTCTTCTGCAAACTCCTTTTGATGTCTTGACATCAACTAATCGAATAAAGCCATTATCGCCCTTATGTGTTTTTAGAATTCTTCCTAGAGGCCACTGTAAAGGAATTGTGTTGTCCTCCTTTATTATTACCATGTCTCCCGATTTAATGATATTCTGTTGTTTGTTCCATTTGTGTCTGTGTTGGAGTTCTGATAGATACTCTTTTGACCAATGCCTACAAAATTCTGATTTTCAGTGTGTAACTAACTTCCATCTGGTGAGAAGATTCCTTCGGTTTTCGGTGGCTGCTACGTCAATTTGGGAGTTGAGTGGTGCTCCTATGAGAAAATGGTCAAATTGTTTGGAATATCTGACATCAGACTTATGTTAGTGATGCCGATTTTACTGCCGCCTCCCATAAGCCCCCGAAATGATGTGCCCTTGGTGGTATAAAATGAAACTTGATGCCTCGAGCTGTACATTCTTTATATATTTTTTTGCTGGCTTAATCTCCGTATACTGCTTCTGACAACTCTGCCAGTTGATTTTTGGCCCTAACAAAGTTGGTAGCATTGTCACAATATAAGTTTTTGCAATGGCCTCTTCGGCTTATGAATCTTTTAAATGCCGCTATGAATGCATCTGTTGTTAAGCTGCTAATTACTTCTAGATGCACTGCTTTAGTAGCAAAACAGCAGAATACTGCGATGTATCTGGTCTTAAAGTGGACCCAAAGCGGACCACAAAAAATAACTCCAGAGTTAATGAAGGGTCGAGCCGGAACGATTCTTGTAGATGGCAGATTTCCCATAATTTGAGTAAGAAGTTTAGGTTTAGCTCTAGCGCATTTTATGCAATGCTGGATGATTGATCGGGCCATTGACTTTCCCTTGATTGGCCAGTATTTTTGTCTTGTGTGTGATGAGAATGCCTGAGGACCACAATGACGGTTTTCCTCATGCACCATCTGCATCAGCAATTTGGATATCGGGTCATTATAAGGGATAAGCATTGGATGTTTAGTGTCATACGGAAGCTCTGATGCTTCTAATCTTCCTCCCACTCTGATGATGCCGTTTGAGCCAATAAATAGGGTAAGGTTATTATATGGGCTATTTTTGCTTACTTGCTTGTACCTTATTAGGTCTTTTAGTTCTTCGTTAAGATCTGAGTGTTGCATTGCCCGTACAATCAAAGTAAGAGCTTGTTCTAGTTCTGGAACTGATAATGATAGCTTGGATTGTTGATTGCCCCGTCTTGTATTGTTGATGAATCTCACAATGTAGCCAACTACTCGTTGTAGAGTTCTGAATGAGCCATTATGTTTTATGTTGTAGATCACAATATCTGTAGAATGACTCGCTGTTGATGCTGCTGCTACCTTTTTTCGCTCTATATCAAAATTCTGATCCCTGATATTTGTTTTGGAGACTTCTTTTGGGTCCGTAGAACCACAAATTGTTTGATGCGAGTTTTCTTGGAGAGATGCCACGCGATAGAATGTCTGCAGGATTGTCTTTTAAGTTGACATGTCGCCAATGTTCTGTTATTATTGACAATTCTTGTATTGCAGCTATTCTGTTAGCCATAAATGTTTGGTATGATGATGCTTGGGAACTGATCCAGGCCAAGACGATCTTTGAAACTGTCCACAAATTAGTAGGAACATCCTTGTATTTTAAGTCTTTCTTTACTCTTGATGTGAGCTGAGCGCTTAAAAGTGCTGCACAAAGTTCGAGACGAGGTAAAGTTTGACGCTTTAAAGGTGCTACTCGTGACTTTTAGCATAATAGTCTCACGATAATCTGCTTATTTTTTGTTGTTGATCTGATATAGGCTGCTGCGCCATATGCCTTTTCTGCAAAGGCATGAATTTGTATGTTGGATGTCACATGTCCTTCGAAGATATGTCGCGAGATTCTTAGGTCTGTGATGTGTTCTAACTCTTGTCTGAATGTAACCCAAGTTGCATGAAGATTTTCTGGCAGTGCCTCATCCCAGTCTAACTTTATCTGCCAGAGTTCTTGGATGAATATTTTGGCAGTAACTACAATCGGTGACAGTAGTCCCAGTGGATCGAACAAACTAGCTAAATCTGCGCTAAATGTGCGTTTTGTGACGTGGTAATCTCCCTTAGACATACTTTTACACATAGTTTGTCATGTTGTGGCATCCATGTTAGCCCAAAGTTTTCACGATACGGTTGTTCTCACCATCAAAGTAAAAATTAACTTCTTGTTGTTTCTCGGCGACGTTTTGAAGTAGTTTTGGATGATTTGCTGCCCATTTTTGTAATTCAAGACCATGCGGATGCAATATGTATTGTAGTTCTGACTGAATTACTAGAACAGTGTTCAAGTCATCCCCTCCGCCAATACCGTCATCTACATAGAAGTTTTCGCGTAAAAATTGAGCTCAATGTGGGTATCGTATCATGTTTGTCTTAGCAATTTGTTCTAAGCATTTTGTAGCTAGATAAGGTGCAGTTCTCGTTCCATATGTGACTGTATTTAGTTTATAATACTTTATTGGCTTAGTGGGATTTCTCTACAGATAATTATTTGAAAGTTTCTATCATCTGGGTGCATTACTATTTGCGGGTACATTTTTTTTATGTCGGTTGTGAAGACAAATCGTGGACACCGAAAGCGTAGTAGAATAGAAAACAATTCACTCTGTACTATGCGCCCTGTATACATTATGTCGTTCAACGAAGCTCCGTTAGTCGTTTTAGATGAAGCATCAAAAACTTCTCGTAATTTTGTTGTTAAACTGTCAGGTCTAAGTACACAGTGATGAGGAATGAAGTAATTTGGTGTTTGTATAGAGTTTATATCTATTTTGTGAAATTTATATATTGGGTTTTGATTTCTGGAGCCTTTGATAATCGCCTTTCTAATGATAGAAATCTGGTAAAAGTGCAGAATGGAATTTTGACCACGAATCTTCAATTTTTGTCAATGGTGTGAGTTTGCAAAAAATGGTTTTCACATTCTCTTTCAGCCACCGAAAGACATCTGTCAGATGTGCTGATAGTCTCCACAGTTCACAGAGCCGAGCAATAGCCTTTTCCAAATTAACTTCATCATCATTACATATTCCGCATGCTGCACTTGATAATTCATGTCCTCCAATTTTCCCAGAAATTACCCAGCCAAGTAGTGTTATTTAAAATGGGCAAATCGTTGCCTAGTTGAATCTGCCCACTTGACAGTAGTTGATGATGAAATTCTGCCCCAAGTAGAACATCTATTTTGTCAGGACGATTGAATTGTGGGTCTGCTAACATAATGTTCTTTGGAATTGGCCAATAACTTGTGATGGTTGAGGTGAAATTATGTGCGGAAGGACCGCTGCTTCAAGCCGTGCGGTATAATTATTGATTCTTGAATGTAATGCTACGTTGACTCGGCGTGTTACCCTAGTGTTACTAGAAGCGATGCCACTAATGGAGATTGATGTTGGTTTAGTTGAAATATTGATACGTTTTACTAGACGTTCGCTAACAAAGTTCAGTTGGGATCCTGAATCGATAAGTGCTCTGCATTGTATCTCCTTGTCATTAGCTCGTATTTTTATCATTGCTGTGCTCAGAAGGACATAGCTGGATCTTTTGGATTGGTTGTACGTTGTAAGTAATATGGCGTTTTGATTTCCAGATGATGAGTGATCGCTTTGCAGATATTTGTTTGAAATGTTTGTTGCTGGCTTATTGCCTTGATTTGAGCTCTCGAAGTGCAGCAATGTGTTATGCTTTTTGCTGCATTCTTTGCAACCCCTTGACATACAGGCTTTAGAATTGTGACCGGGCTTTAAACAATTCACCCAGGATCTGTGTTTTTGTATGAATTGTAGTCTCGCTGAGGTCGACAACCGAAGAAATTTGGTACATGCGAACAACGGATGATTTCCATTTTTGCACATAACACATGAATTGTTGACTTTCTTTGTGGTGATGGAAGTACACACCCTTGATTTTGAATGCGGCGATTTTTCAGAAAACGCTTCCATTGATTGGAAATTTCTTTCCAAGAATTCCAGGAACTCTATGATAGTCGGAACATCCCGAGGATTCTTCAGTGCTTGCTTATACCGGAGACGCGTTGCTTGCTCCAATTTCTTGAGGAGTAGGTAGCATAATATTGGATCCCATGATTTCGTATCCACCTGATGATTTTGGAGAGCTAAAAGACACTCCTTAGTTCTGTCATGGAGCGACTTGTAGTTGTCAGTATAGCCTTTAATTTGGGTGTGTACTAGCTCTTGCACAAGTTTGTTGACCAATAATCTTTTGTTGTTATATCGGTCCACCACCATGGTCCATGCAGCGTCAAAATTTTCTTCAGTGGCAGCAAAGTGCTTTATCAAATTTGCTGCTTCTCCTACTGTGTTTTAAATACCATATTTTTTGAATTTTAGGCATTGATCGCCTTATTACCAGAGATAAGAATATATCTAGAATTCTTGCTACTTTTGGCATAGGCAAGGACTCTGAATCAGTTATATTTTGCTGGGACTGTTCAATAGCGCCTACTGTATTGATTACCTTTCGAAGCTTAGTCTCGAGTTGTATCAATCGCACGGAGTTGTACTCTAGTTGGTTCGTCTAGTCTAGGCAATCTCTCTTGAAAATAGCTCATCGACTCCTTTCTGGCTTGGGAATCCTTCTTGTAGTTTCTAATGATTGTTTCGATGTTCTCCCGAAGCGCATTTTACCTTTGAGTCAATTCTTCGAATGACACCATTGTGGATGATATTTAGCTGGCTATCACTGCTGCTAGTATTTCCACTCGAATAATGTGTTGCTCAACCGTTGATATGCAGAATACTGCGGACTCAACGAATTTAGACGTCCTGCTCTTGTAACAGGACCAAGTCGGGGTCACCAAAAATTTTAAGAATCTCCGCCTTGGGAAGATTACTTAAATGTTAATTAACTAAAGATTTTCTTACAGGCACATAAACCTGAAGAATTTTGATTTTTGTGTATGACCTCTCAAGCACTAGAACCTGGAGGTAAATTATTTTCGTTGGCGCAACAACAGCACTTGAACCGTGTTGCTTGCTCTTAATTAAAAAAGACCGTTTCTTTCAGTTTTAAAATAAGAGTTATTTTATTTTAAATTTTCTTAGTCTTATATACTAGTTTTATCAAAGAAATATGATTAAATTGCATATTTCTTGTAGCAACAAAACAAATATCAAACATAAACAAATTTGCGATAATAAAAATATATTAATATAGGGCAAGTGTGTCATATTAAATTACAATTGTAGGAAATAATATAGTAAAAATATATTGTAATAAAAAATGTATGAATTTAGGACAAGTATTAAACTACAATTGTAGGAAGTAATAAGCTAAAATAATTTGCAATTAAAGTGTATTAATTTAGGCCAAGTGTGCTAGTTTATTGAATTTAAATAATTTAATAAATAATAAGAATGATTAATTTAGGCCAATTGTGCTAAAGTTTATTGAACTTAAATAATTTAATAAATAATAAAAAATGTATTAATTTAGGTTTAAGTTTATTAAACTAAATTTAATAATAATAATTTAATAAATAATGCTCGTGCATTAACAGAGGTAATAAATTAAAAATGGATTGGTATCAAAAGGATTATTAATTTTTATTCCAAAAAAAAAAGAGAATAATTATTAATATGGGTAAAAATTTAATGGAAAAAGTATTTAAAATAAAAGATAAGGAGTTTCACAAACGAAATAAGGATAGGGTTACATAGATATTAAGCGATAATAATTTTTCAATGCAAGTAATAAACAGGTTATTTAAACAATTTAGGTGCGGAAGAGCACGTAGCACAAGATATGTGACAGGAACAAAAGGTTACAAGTCTTTACTTTACGTACCAGAAATAGTAGAAAGAATAGAAAAATCAAACATTTTTAATTCTGAAAAATATAAAATGGCATACAAAACTTATAATACTTTCAATAGATTGTTTAGTAAAACAAAAGTGTAACAGCCGTAGGAAGCAGTGAGTTTTCTAGCTAGCTCATTTTACCCCAATTTCTCCGGCGTGCACCTCTCTGCAGCTTTCAACCCTCCAACTGGGTACGCTGTCCATAAAAAAAATTATATATAAAAAAACGAAAAACAAACGCATACTACAGAAACAAAACACCTCCTTTTCTTCTCAGGCTGATGTAACCCTGTTTTGTCCTACCAACTGTGCCACAAAAAAATCCTTATACTTCAGCTTTGAGACCCCTTATATCATCCAACTCCCTTCTCCAGCTTTAACTCACCTTCATGCCATTACCTAGTTAAATTATAGCCAACACATCATTTTTAAATTTTTTCTTTTTAAACGTTATAAATCATAGTTTTATTAAATAAAAATATCCTTAAAATAATACAATTTAAAATATAATCTTTTTATATAAAACAAAGCAAATTGAAAAAATTGAAATAATAACTTTATTCTAATAAACTATTGTTTTATTTAATCAATCATTGATGTACTTATTATATTAAAAAAATATATACATAAGTATATCTTCTATTTTGCCGCCTACCCTATTAGTTCAAGAAATTATTTCAGGTGCCTATCTCTTAAAACCTAACCTAAGGGAGCTCCCTGGGGCTAGTAAATATGGATCAAAACGGATTTTTTTAACAAATTTTAATTACTCTCTCTACTTGAACTAATATTGTTTGCTGGGTTTTTTGTTATATTTTTATTTCCTTTAAATTTATCTGAAAAAGGTGCTGCCCTCTATGGGGAAATAGAAGTATAAATCAAATAAAAAACAAAACTATAACTACTCTAGACTGCTTTAAGGCGTTATTTCTTTTATCTTTAAGTTGGAAAAAATTGACTTTCATTTAAGATGTGCCTTTAATCAACTTTTTTTCTAATGCTGTTTTTAAGTGTCTTTTTTTGTCTAAGAAATTTAAACAAAAATTGTTACTTGGCTATCTATGGGTATGTTGTCTATGTCCTGATGAAACTTCTGACTATTCTCTTACTCCAGGACATAACACTCACTAGCCAGCTGAAAATTTTAATAAATTTTAATTTCCACTCAACTTATCTTCACAATTATCTTACGTTTTTTTTTTTTTTCAATTATATAATTTCCAGATCTTTTGTCACTCCAAAATTAACCACTTCCTGCCAGGATATTTTGCTAGGATATTTTTTTCAGGATAACTATTTTAATATTGAGTTTCTTTATTTACTTATTAAAAAAATATGATCTTAGTTATCCTTTACCTGTTTAAAAATTCATTTTGATTTTATGTTTGTTTTCACAATTGTGACCTAAACTATTCGTACAAAGTCATTGCGGTTTTTTCTTTACACTTTACACTTTAAAAGACAAGACACTTCTGAACTAATGAAACTTTTTAGCTTTCTCATTTTGCTACAGACTTTTCCAACTTTTCCAAATCGTTCCATTTTTTTCCTAATCCATTCCAGCCTGTTCCATATTTTTTCTCTCTTTCACTTTTTTCGAGAATATTCTTTCTACATTGCTTCAGCTCGCCATCTTGCTTTTCTTTGTAACCTTTTGCCTAACTTTTTCAAATTAATTTCTTCTAGAGCATTCGATTATCAAAAATAAAAAAACTAACTCCCTTGCATTTGAACATCTTACATATATATTCTATTCTATTTGTTAATCTTCTCCTTCTCTACTTTGGCAATCTATACGTATGTTTGTGTAAGAATTGAAATGTTTAACTTTTTCCTATAGCCCGGTTCTGTTCTTATACAGCTGTACGGGGATCAGTTTGATGTCAAAGCGTTCAAAGGAACTGCCAGATGTGTTATGCGAATTTTAACAAGGCAGTTATGCCAATTCTGTTTAATCAGTTTTTATCTTTTTCTATTTAAATTTACAAGGTCTAATATACTACTTATGAGAATAAAACTTAGTCTCTCTAACTTATTCTAGCTTATTGCAATATTACACTTGTCTCTGTCGGCACCATGGAACTCCAAAGGAGTTGAATTACAAATTGATCACAACCAATCGTAGTGCAACTACAATAGAATGCACTCAATACAATTACTAATAACTCAGCACAATGCATATGACGATAAGTCTTGGTTATCCAATACCCTGTTATTGGCTTGTTTTATGCATTGTACTTACGTCAATGACTAGTGAGACACACATCATACCCTTACAAAAGTTCTTAAATGTATGTGTAGTTTGATTGTATTTTTATAATTATGAAAAATATTAGTAATAGTGTTGTGAATATTGAATTTTGTTATATATAATAATGGTATAAGCAAGTTGCTAAAAAAACATATTGTAGGGTCTTAAATTATTGTTATAGATTTCTTTTTCTTGTCCGTTATAATCTATGATTGTGTTTATACCATTTTTTCCGATTATCCTGTAAGGTCCTTTATATGGACTTTGTTTTGTTTTTATTTTCTATTTTGATTAAAACTAAGTCTCCTATCTTTGAATCTAATCTTTTGGTGTATCTATTTTCTATTACTCTTTTTTCCTTAGTTCTTATTGTTAGTTCTTTACCTTTGTGTAAAGAATATTTAAGTCTACGTTTAAGTTCTTGGGCGTAATCATCGTAATTGTAATTTTTTGTTTCCTTTTTGCCATATATTTCAGTTGGCAAATGAGGTAATTTTCCGTATACAAGTTCGAATGGCGTGTAGCCAGTGTCAATATGGGGTGCTGTATTATAAGCAAAGGTAAAATATGGAATCCATTTATCCCATTCGTAGTCAGTTGCTATTATTAATATCTTAAGTTGAGGACTTTTGTTATTTATTTTTAATTTTGCATATGCGTCTTTAAATTCTTCTTTTGTATACATTTTAAATATTTTATCTTCATTTGAGAACGCTAATTCTTTAATATTTTCTCTAGTCATTTTAGATGTCAGTTTCCTCAGAAACGAATCTAGTTTCGCTGAGTTATCGCTGAATCTTGCATGCATATTATCATTATTCATATCTTCTGTATGTAACTTCTTCATAATCGAATCTAGTTTCGGAGAATTATCGTTACATACTTTATTCACATCATTCTTATTAATCTTATTTTTGGCACATAACTTCTTCATGGTCGAAACTGATTTCGATGAATTATCATTATGTTCAATGTGCACCATATTATCTTTAATAATTATATCTTTTTCTTCTATATTTTCAAATTTATAAAATTGCAATTTTTTCACATTTTTGATATCATTAATGGATATACATTCCCATATTTGAAGTTGATCAGACTTCTGAGAATTGTTCTCTTCTACACGTGTATTATTTTCGATATAATTTTTCTCATTATTTATTATTTTACTTGCCTCGTTTGTAATTTTCAATTTATTTTGCATAGCCCTTGTCGTGATTAATACTTTTTTTCTTTTTTGTCATTTTTTTGTGGTATCATTTGTTTTAATAGTCCGAGTCTAGTTTTATCCTAGAAAGTGCATCAGCATTTGTATTCACTTTTCCTTTTTTATAAACAATTGTGAAACCATAATCACTTAAATCTAGTCTTATTCTTGTCATTTTTGATGAAGGATTTTTATGTGAAAATAATGAAATTAATGGTCTGTGGTCTGTAACTACGATGAATTTTCTGCCATATAAGTAAGGTTTAAAGAAATTTACGCTCTAATGAATAGCTATCATGTTTTTGCAGTGATTTACTGGCGTATGAAATTGGTAAATCTTGTCCTATTTCGCCTTGAGATAAGACTGCTCCTGACGCATAGTTTGATGCGTCGGTTGTTAAAATAAATGGTTTTTCAAAATCTGGATATTGCAATACTGGTGGGTTGATTAATTTGTCTTTTAATTCTTTAAAAGCATGTTGGCATTGTTCCGTCCATATAAATTTTGTTGATTTCTTTAATAGTGCGTTCAAATTTTTGGCAATGTTCGCAAAGTTTTGTATGAATTTTCTGTAGTAGTTGCAGAATGCAACGAATCGTCTAACTTCGGTATTGGATAGTTTTTTATAACATCGTATTTGGATGTGTCTGTTTTCACACCGTCTTTTGTTATCAAGTGTCCTAAGTAAGATACTTCTGTTCTTAAAAAACAACATTTCTTTGGATTCAGTTTCAGATTGTATTTTTGTAATCTGTCTAGTACTTTTAATTAATTTTGACTTTGGTGGTTTAAGCTACAGCCATATACAATCATGTCATCTACGTAAAGAAATGCTTCGGGCTCTAATCCGGAGAGTGCTATTGTAAGCATTCTTTGAAAACTATTTGAAGAAATTTTTAATCCGAATGGAAGTCTTTTAAATTGAAAATGGCTTGTGGTGTAGAAAAAGCAGTAAGTGGTCTGGATTCTTTATTCAATTCAATCTGGTGGAATGAACTGGTCATATCAAGTGTGCACTCAAAAAAAAGTTTACTAAATTTAAGTTAATTTAACTAAATTTAAAAAAATTCAGGCACGATTTGGCTCCAAAGAAAATGTTACTTAAATTAAGTATACAATTTTCGTAAAAAACAGTAAAAAAAACGTTCTTGCAAAAACTAAAATGTAGTAATACTTTACTCAAAAATACTTAAATTATACATTTTGGTGCCCGAAAATTCCTTTGCGCAAGTAAAATCTCTAATACAATTGAGTACACTTTTATAGAAAAAAAGTAAACTTTTCATAATATTAAGTTGAACATTTTTGCAAGTATTCCTAATATTAAGTTAATTTTTTCTTCTTCTAACAATGTCTTTGACTCTCTTTTAAGTCGAACATTTCTTAGCGGAGGTTAAAATGATCCCATTTTATTCTATATAATTTATAATTATAATACGAGAGTTTTCTCATAACAATTAAGCTTTAACTATGTTCTAGTATACTTTGATCTAAGTGATTTTTTTTTTTTAATTGGGTATCTGTTTGTACTCAAAGTAAGTAAAAAAAATTTAAATTAAAAAAATAGTTTTGCTATTAAAGTTAAGTTTACTTACAAAAAGGAAAGATTTTTTAATCGTGTTCATAATAACAAGTTTATTACTTCGAGTATCAAGAAAGTAGTTAACTTCCTTTTAATAAAAAAGCTACTAAACACGGATTAAAAAGGCTTTGTATGTTTCTTAATTATAGTTAAAATTATTAATTTTAACAACAATTTTATTTAAAAATAATTACTAATTTTAAATTTAACTACAAAAATTTATTAAATTTTAGCATAGCTTTACTTTAAAAAAAATTATATAATACTTTAAAAGCTGTTTATATTTAAAGGGAGGAATTTATTATTTAAAAGGGAAAATTATTTTAAAGTTCTATTAAAAAACTAATATTTGTTGCACTTGCATGTTCTTGCTTGTAAAATTTTTCTATACAAACAATAAAACCTTTAAATTATCATTTTCGGGACTTATAAAAAGTTACCTTATTTTTTCTATATGATTTAAAATAAAAAACAATTTTAAATAAAAAAAAAACGGCGCCGTGTTGCAATCCCATATACCGTAACCCCATATTGGCTTTATAGCACTTTTTCCTAAGCTATAAACCCATAATTTGGGTTTGGGGTTATCGCACAAAATAAAATGCAATAAAGCCAATATGGGGTTATAGCACAAATTTTAAATATGGTATTATCTCACTTATTTGAAGGGAATAAACTCATATTGTATTATTAGACATTTGTATACAAATGAAACCAAATGATTTTGTAGGGTGTACGAATTAGCCCCCACGAACAGTTATAAATTAAAAATTTTATTTAATTTCTTTGTTTTCTTACGCCATATTTTCGTAAATCTCCGTTACAAAATATTACTTGATTAAGTTCGACATTATAGCTATAGTACTTGTGAGCGTTCGGAGAATATGCCAACCTTAAGAGTAATTCTGTTATTTTTTTTCGTGAGTTTTTGTGAAAGGTATCCATCGTATGAGTTGAAGGATTTGCGACTCGCTGATTCCATTAACAAAAGCAAAAGCACAAGCTATTAGTTGCGCTTTATAAGTTCTTTTTCCGAAAAAAGAATCAATTATAAATCCGGGAACATTAGAAAAATTTATAATATCGCTTTTATTTAGTAAGATCTTCCTTGCGTTTAAACGATTACTCTCCATTCTTTTAAAATTTTCCATATTTATTTTTAAGCAGCATACGCAAAACTGTTTTTAATATTCGCTTTTTATGTGATAACATAGTTATTAGGCAATTCAATGCAAAACAGGTTTAACAGTTAGTTCACTCTCTATTATTGATTGCAAAAAAAAACCCAGCAGAAAATTCAGTATGCCATGAAAAAATAGTTGTAAGGGATTGATTTCGATTATTTTCAAAATATATGAAAAGTTTAAATCACTTATATTCCGCATTTCGTAAAAGGGGAAACCATAATTTTGCAAAAAAATATTATAATAGAAGGGAATTTTCCCTTGTACGAAAAGTTAAAATCAGTCATACTATGTTATTTCTATAAAAAGGAAACCAAATTATTTTGTCTTTTACAAAAACATAACAAAATATATTTATTCAACAAAGAGTATAATATTCAACGCAATAAATTAAACTCAATACAAAATTCACCAACAAATAATCAACAAAGAAAGAATTATACGTTTAACAAAATATAACTACGGCATCAATAATAACGGAGCGACAAACTAGGCACAATGGTTTAATTTTCTTTACTTCAGCATCTTCCTTCATGGTATCGTAACAGGTTTTACAAACTTTAAAATGTTTACATGGCTGAAACATAAGTTGACGTTCCCTATCACAACATATAACACATTGCAAATAATTTTGGTACAGTGCTTCGGTCTCAATTTGTTCATCTGCATCTGATTCATCATCATTACTGTCAATTGTGTTAATGAAATCGGCTTCTAGCTTGCAGTTTTTAATATTCGAAAACTGAGCGAGAGCTGTTTGAAATGATATTTTATTTTCTTTTAATAAGTCATATGTTTTTTTTAAAAATGTATCCCTATTTTCAATAGTAAATTTTTTTTTCGTATACAATGATGTACATCCAGAAATAGATTTTAAAAAATCACATGACTTAGCGGCATCAATTTCACATAAAGCATCGACAAATTTATAAAAATTTCCATGTTTTCTAAGTTTCATATTGAGTTGGCTATGAAAATTTTCTGCACCATTGCTTGTTCTATACGCCTCCTTATAAACCGAAAAATTTGCCACTTTTTCCTTAAAAAAATAAATAATAATGTGTATAAATAATTATTCGGTAAACAAAGAGGGAATCATACCTTTTTAAGCCAATAAAATTCATAATATTTAAAAAACTGTTGAAATTTTTTTCCACATTCATCATTTGTTATATCAGTCTTTAAGCATTGGTATGCTGCTTCTATATCACTTGCCTTTAACAATGGAAGGTATAAAAACTTATTAAAAAAGTTTTTAGCGTTTTTATAACGATTAAGATGCTGTATAAAGCCAGTTATTTTTGATGCCTTTCTCCGTAATGCATTGGTGTAATGGAACCAACAACCAACCATTTTCACCGTAGGATATATTATTTTATTAGCATTACGTAATGCATTTTCATAATCGGTTATAATGGTTGTTGGTCGCAAATCAAAGACATTAGATTTTATATATTGAAACATATGTAAATACGCTTCTTCTGTTTTATTAGACATCAACGCATAAATAAATGGAAACACCTGAAAAGAAGAATAAATGAAATTATTTTTAACAAAGTACATATAAATACGTATATCTAGTACTTACATGATCTGCGTGAATGAAATGAATTATCAATAATTGCTTAAGAGTTTTCGATCTTGGTAGAACGTTGAAGGTTGCATCCATTATATAATTTCGTGGCTCAGATGAGCTCAGTGATTGTATACTTTTTGATATTGTCGGTGATACGAATAAGGTATATGAGAAGTCATTTGTTATCACATAATCCAAATAAAACGATTTGTCTTTCTCATACCTCAACATACCAAATTCTTTCAAAATTTCTTCGTTTTTAAAGTTGTCAATAATATCAACTACATCATTTGGATTTTTCGGCATCTTATCTTGTCTTATTTTGAACAATTGCCTACGCATATTTCCGTAATTAATGGTATGAGCCGCGTCTTTGAATTTTTTGCATTGCTCGTCAAAAATCTCACGAACGTTTGATCTTTTTAGTGGAGCTTTACGAACTTCACATTTCACTGAATTCATAATTTTCAATTTTTTAATTATTTCGATTTGAGATCCATGATTATGCACTTTATTTTTACCACATCGACGGCAATACATTGTGCTGTTAAAATCAATCGCGACTCCAACGTTACAATTTTTATTGTAGCAGTAATAATAATAATATGCTGTATTCATTTTTTTATATTTAAATGCAAAAATTTGTTCTTGTGCTTCTATATATAATAAATTACTGTTTGTCCGAAATCCAGGGATAAATTTAAATTCAAATATTTCTTCTTCCATTTCTAATGTTATTCATCTATTAATATTAGTTTCTTTTAAACACTTCTAGCACACGTTGGACACTGAACTAATTGATTGCAAAATGCGATAAAACACTGCATGCTGATATAAACTAATAAGAAATAGATGAGTGTACATATATACAAATGTAACTGTAAATTTGATAAACAATTTGATAATATATTACATTAGAGTTAGAAGAGCACAACAGGACGTTCATAACAACAAGTTCAATTTATAATATATTTATTCCATAAAAAGAAATTCACAATAGGTTTATTTTGTAAAAGGAACAATATTTTGTTTTAAATAGTTTTTGTTGTTTATGTACAGTTATGTACAAAACATATTATTATTCCTAACAAATGAATATGGAACATAATTCATAAGATAATGCATGTGATACAAAATTTTTTAATTATGAGGTTATCGCACAGAAAAAAGTGCAATAAAGCCAATATGGGGTTATAGCATAAATTTTAAATTTTTAATATGGTACTATCGCACTTATTTGAAGAAAATAAACCCATATGGGACTATAACACATCGCTGGTGTTATAAAGCCAATATGGGGTTATGGTATATGGGATTGCAACACGGCTTCAAAAAAAACAATTCATTTTTTATTTAAGCAATATATTACATAAATTTAAACACTTTTACATAAGTATGCATATAGTTTTTATGGTTTATTTAGGATATATATTTATATATAAAGGTGCACATGTGTAAAGTAGTACAAATGGTCGAATTTCTATCAGAGAAGTAAAGATTGAGTTATCTAATTTAAATAACTTACGATTTAATTTTTTTGTTGTAATTTTATTATAACATTGATTTTGGTCTTAAGTATACCCTACTGTTTAAATTAATTAGGTGAATTGGAGGAGATTTTATGGATTTAGCAGAAAGTATTTTAAGCTCGTCTGAGTTTTCCTCTACAATATATGACAAAAGGTTTTTTTCATAAGATATAACATTTATTTTTTGACAAAGAGTTAATATATAGCTATGTTGTACAAATATTTCTTGAATTTTAAGTGCCTCGAATTTAGGATTATAAAAAAATACTATAAAGCCACCTTTATACAATGTGCCACAATGGCTAAAGTTTTTATAGCATTTATAATCAGTTATGTCACTACTGTTTAGAAGTTTTTGTATTTTAAATAAAAATGGAGACTTCTCGATATTGTACTTTATCTGA
Source organism: Cistogaster globosa (assembly GCA_937654795.1). Classification (NCBI taxonomy): domain Eukaryota; kingdom Metazoa; phylum Arthropoda; class Insecta; order Diptera; family Tachinidae; genus Cistogaster; species Cistogaster globosa. Next base: position 45,390,656 of record OW569407.1, read on the forward strand.
CCAAGAATAAAACTTGTTGGTTCAAATTTAAGAATAAACTCTGAAAATGAAGTGCAAAATTTTATAGCTATGGACAAAGATATATTTTTTCTTGAAGTTATATTTTTAGTATACGATTTCAACTGTCTATGTTTAGACTCAAAGCCAAAAGTCCACAAAAATATAAACGGGCCAGAGTGTTCTAAAATTCTAGAATAATGATTTAAAAAGTGATGCTTGGGTTTTAAAGAATCTGAAAAAAGTTTAACTTATTTTTTATTGATATTCAATATGGGATTTTAAATTTATTATATCTAAGCTTGTGAAGTCTGCCAAAAGCAATAAGTCTAATAACTCAATTAAGTTAATTACGAAATCCCACAGCTTACTTTTTACATCTACTAAATCACCAATTATCAGCGGAAAATAGTGTGCGAATGTTAGCATTTCTCTGCCTGACATCTTTAGTTTAAATGCCTTTAAGTGATGAATTTGAATTTCAGGAGACATATTTCCGTATTCCGTTTCTCCATAATTAAAGTTTTGTTTTCTTATGTTGAGAAGATCCAGATCGAACGATTTATTTTTTATGAATAAAAGGATAACATGACATAAATCGTAATTTAAAATTCCTTCGAAAACATCATGTAAAATATCGGCGTATAAAGTTTCAGTAACATGATAATGATTTATGTTATTGAAAATTGAGTTTTCTCTTATGCCTGTATTATCAAAACTGTTTAAAATACAGTCGTCTAAATAGTTTGATAAGTTTCTCAAGTTATCAAACTTTTCTTTAAAAAGAGTTTTAGATTGTTCTTTGTCAACTTTACAAATTCTGCAAAAGTATTTTGATGAAAATGAGCGTAAAAACCCCAGTACACTATTTAATGCCAAATTGTCTCCCACAATTAGACCCAAGCTGAAAAATAACGTTTTTTTTTCATTCTTTGTAACAATTTCAACACCGTTTTTTCTAAGTCATTTAAAACTTCAATAAGTGAGAAAAAGCATATGTCATTTCCAAAATTTTTGACGTCTTTTGATTTAAATAACGCAGCAATAAAAATATTACACAATTTAAACTTTTCAAAAATTTGGAGCTGTTGGAAATGAATAATAAACGGCCATAAGGCTTGAACAATGAGAACCAAGTGGGTTATTTACTTCAAAATCATCGAAGTATAAAAAGTAAGGTAAAACAAATTTATCACAGAACTGTTTTGTTTTATTTCGCCAAATTTTACCACTACAAAAATTTTTCAATGTTGGATATTCTGATAAGTTTTTTAAACTTCTTTCGAATTCCTCATAAATACCGTCTAACTCAAAAAACTTTTTGATTTGAAACTTAATTGGAAATAATACTCCTTTCGTTGCAACTTCATCAAGTGCATTTTCGTGGTTAATAACTGTGTTGCTAATGGAATTGTTTAACGTTATAACTTGCGGACTTTCGTAAAGGTATTCTGATTTTAATCTTTTCATAAACTTGTACTCACTATCAAAGTTTTCAAAACGGTTATCACAAAAATTTTCTAACTGATTTAAATTATTTTTAATTTGGGATAAATTGTTTAAGTTTAATACTGAAATAATTTTTTGTAATTCATTCTTAATGGGGTGAGTAATATTATGTTTAATATTAGCCTGCATTTTTATAGCTTCCTTTCTTGAGAAATTTTTGTTTGCATAATTATTTAATGACAAATTGAACGAACTTTTAAATATGCACTCCATATTTACATTATTGAGTGTAGTAATCTTATGGGAGAGAACGTGGGTGTCGCAAATGTTATTATTCACATTGATAATTGGTGATTCAAGAAAAGTAGAATTTTCAATTGGAACAACTTTATTACAAGCTGGTGTTAATTCTTCGTTTTCGGATTGAACTTTTTTCGAATACTCATTTTTCATGTGCTTCGAAAATGCTTTAAAGCAACCAAATTTTTGAAAACATTTTGAAAAACAACACTCGTATTTATTGATTGATGACAATTGATGTAAATATCTTAAATGGCAAAATAGATTTGAACAATCTTTAATTTTTTTTTTTACAAACAAAACAATACATATCCATTTTTTTTAAATAGTTATATAGTTGTTGAAAAGCTTAATAACTAAATACTTAATTATATTAAATTGTAATAATTGTATTTTCAAAAGTGGTTATTTTGCAGCTTTAATGTCATTTAAAACGCTTACTAAAACGGTACTTTTTGCAGTGCTTTTTACGTCTATATTGAAAGCCACGTCAATACAGGTAATTAAATTAGGAAGCTTATAAAAAACATTACCATAAAATACATAAAAATCATCTAATTTAAATAAAGATTTACTAATGGAACAAATAATTGGCTGAAGGGTTTGTTTTTTGCTGTATGTATCATCAATTAACAACTTAATTTTTGTGTTTAATTCTATCAATGTTGGAGCCCACAATAAAAATGAATTTCTTGAATCTTCAATTGTTGTCTTCATAAATTTTCGTTTTCGATTGACTTCATTGATTATGCATTTCCTGGAGTTTGGTTTTAACAAAGCATGTAAAAGATGAACAATTATGATATTTCTTAATTCTGAAAGAATTGTATAAAATATTTTTTTTTTGTTTTAATAACATTTTATCTTCTTAGGTTAGAATTATACACGCAAAAAAAAAAAAAATAAATAAGAAAAAAATAAGTTTTTAGTTATAATGTGCTTATAGAAATAAAAAATTACCAAAGTTATTTTGAGACGCTTTTAAATCCTTTATTAATTCTTAGCATTCGGAACTTTTAACTTGCGCTTGTATTAATTCCAATATCTGGTTGCAAAAACCTTCTTACTTTTCAAATATGAAATTAACTTTATCAGGATATTGCAAAGAAAAATCGGCAATTATCTATAAGATATGTAAAGTGATTTCTATTATACTGAAAATGGTAGTGGAATAACTAACCAATTTATATCCAAATGCTTGCTTTAAAAGTGGCCATTCTTCCAAAATTTCCAATAAGCTATGGTGTTCTTTAATATACTTTGCTCTTAATGAAAACGTTTCTTCCCATTTTTGCATCACTATATCTAAAGGTTCGACGTTGTATTTTAGCCAGTCTTTGCTTGATATTTGATTTTCATCTGAATGTTTAGAAAATACCCATCGTATGAGGTTAGATAATTGCACTAGTCTTATTGTTAAGATTGAATTGTAAGTAAATTTATTTTTTACAAGTTTAAAAAGTAAAACGATGTACTTAGGATAACCTGTAGCTGAATAAATCGGGGATTAATAATAAACAGGCTTGCTTTGGTCTGTTATATGCTATCGTATATTTACCAGTCGCATTAGTGACCTTGGCTCATTGAAGTAAGTGAAAATCATTTAGATCCAGAAGATTGGTTTGTTCTAGAGAAACAAGTGTAGAACAAATATCTTACAGATTTAAACACCTACCCTCTTGCGGGATTATAAATGGGAATTGATAAGAGCAATTGTTCTATGACCTGCATCTACAATTCTTTAAACCAATAATTCAATGGCCTAGTGTAAATTCCGAACCTTACAGCAAATAGAACCAATTAAAAGCATTCCCTCCTTATTCAATAAAGCTCAACTGTAATATTTTTTAACTTGTAAAAATGAAACTTACGTAATAATGCAAAAATATCCCTAGATATTAGACTAGATAATACCTTGGGAAGTGTCTTGCAGACAAGAGATACTTTCTTCGATATCTTGCGTTTTAAAAGAACTTTCTTAAACGCCTTCTTTTTTCAACTTTGAGATGGAGTTGTGATATTTGCTGTATAAATAACCAGCAGGCTTTCTACCTTTGATCGGTATGAAATATATATCCTAAAAATGAGTTTTAATAAATTTTCATCTTTAAAAAAAAACAATATCTTACTTTGTTTTCAGTTGGAAAGAAATCTACTATTTGGCAAGCAATTCTTTCAAATGTTTTAGGGGTTGAGGAAATTTTATTATCAATAAGATATTCAACTATGCAACTTGAAATCAATTTTCTATACGTAGGATTCAAATTTTTATTTTTTTTTTGGAAATACAAAAGAATTTGCTTTCCATTTAATGACGATTTTAAAATGTTGTCAGTTGAAATCTAAATTCAATATACGTATATATTATTTTGTTTATGAGTAAGGTTTTAAAGTTATACATACCTCGTCATAACCGATTTGCAAAAAATTTGTTGAGTTAGAATATATTTCTGTTACAGATTGGTTCTGAACTTCTTTGGTATTAATATTACTGATTATTCCCTAGGCAAAATAACGAGAAAAATATTTAAATATGTCAAAAATTATATAAAATAGAAATATACCTGGTCTTCCTGCCATTTTTTTAATGATATTCAAATTTAGGCCATAATATCTTTTTTTTTAGATTTTGATGTGTTTCTTCATGTAAATTTTGATCCATCGAACCCAGTGTGGTCAAAAAAGTTTGGTATTAAGTTAATTGGATTTATTCCGCCAGTAAATAAAATACTGTTGTCATACCTTTCGGTGAAGACCGTCGTCACTGGCTGTTTATTTAGTACGATTGGCGAGCGCTTTCGATGTAAAGACATCATTTTCAAGCCGCGTTTTGATTAGTACTGGTTGGATAGTGTAACGTGTTTGTTGCGTAGATAGTGGTGGGTGCAGGTACAATACAACCTCGGACACAATTTTTACACCACTTAAGCTATTAAAACAAACTTACAAACGCAAAACACCCACAGATGGTCACACTTACCTACCTAATAATAAAAGACAGAAATATTAAAATTATATACCTTCAATAAAGAAGACAGATATCAGGCAATCTACCTGCATAATACCGTTTTTAAATAGACACCATCCTAACGGACAAAACTACCTGCACCCACCACTATCTACGCAACAAACACGTTACACTATCCAACCAGTACTAATCAAAACGCGGCTTGAAAATGATGTCTTTACATGGAAAGCGCTCGCCAATCGTACTAAATAAACAGCCAGTGACGACGGTCTTCACCGAAAGGTATGACAACAGTCAAAAAAGTTCTACCCTATTTGAGGAATGATTTTTTTTTAAATTTGTCCTCTAAATGAAAACATTTAAAATACTCATCTTATCAAAAAATAAAAATATTATTGTTAGCATATATATAATTTTGTTTAATACAGCAACTAAATATTCTTATATCAAGTAAAATTTTCCTTAATTTTAGTAATCTGCATGATATTTACGATCTGTTTTTTTTATCCAAATGGTAAAACAATGCAGTGTATTTTCTTTATTTTTAAGAGAAATTGGTCAGAAAAATATGAAATCCATAATCTTCTTTTAAATAAATGAATTAAGTTTGACTATATTTAAGGACGCTTTTAATTAAATTTTCCATTTTTAATACAAACTAAAAATTTCTGATTTTAATGTAGAAAAACCTAAATATTGGAAAGAGTTTTATGTATGTGTGAACATTTATCATTAGGTTAAGTAAAACTGTAATTCATTAAAGTAAGAAAAATTGAGTAAAATTGTGTGATATTTTTCAGTTAATATACTTTTTTTTGTACTTTAAGCAAGTATAGTTTCATACAGCTTAGTATAAATTCTTATTTTTAAATAAATTTAAACTAAATCCAAGAAAATTTCATATATTAATAAAAAGTTCATGTCTCACTTTAATTTAGTTTAAGTTTTTTTTGAGTGTGGAAAACCATTTTGCTCTACCCAGTTTGTCTAAAATGTCTATTAATCTACTCAGAGGAAAATTGTCATTGACAATTTTATCATTAACTTTCTAAAATCTACAACAAGTCTCCATTTTTTTTGTCTCCTATATTTTTCTTTGGAACCAAAAGAAGTGGAGCATTATATGGGCTAATTGATGCTTTTATTATGTCGTCATCATTGTTTGTTTATAAAAATTGTTGACAGCTAATTTTTCGTCTTCTAAATGAAAAACGTTTTGATATTGTTTAAATATTCCTATTAATTGTGTTTTTGCAAAATCGTCCTTATGGTCTAATATCAGTTCAATCACTATTCTTTCAAAACGTTTGTTTTTGCTCACTTTATTGTAACTTAATATCTTATAATTTTTAAGTGGGTCAGTCTGAAGTTGAATGCCTTTTATTGTCACTGTTTCGTTAGTTGTGTTTAAAATTTTTATGTGTGTCATGCCACTTTTCGGTGTTATTGAATTACTTAAAAATATTCCCTCTTGTAATTGTTTATTTAAAATGACGCAATCTTCTTTTTGATCAATTTTATAGCTTGAATAAGTTCTGTTCTGGGTGGAATTATTATTTGTAGTAAAGAAATTAGTTTCGACTGCATGGGCAAAATTATGGTAGAATCATTTATAAATAAAGAGATTGTAAAAGTTTCGTAATTTTTTTTACAAAGATATTTCTTTAAAAAGTCTCTTCCTATTGTCATTTACCATGTGAAAATCGTGTTTGCAATTCTGTTCCGTAAATTCTAGATCGAGTCCATTGTTCCTAATGAGTGTATTTCTTCTTTGCTGATGCCTGTTAATTTGCATTTGTACTCATCGTTTAATTGTTCATTATTGAAATACCCTCGCATGCGGCAAAGTGAAATGTGTCGACTTAAAAAGTGTTAGTTGTTTATTCTTGTAGTATGCGATTATGAAATTAGTGTTATTATTTGAGATTTTGTAATTTCTTAATTGTGACTGTCCGGAACATCTATGTGTTCCGAGCCTTGTAAGTTTCCCTCATTCTGTATTGTATGAATACGTCTCATGTAGTTATTATAGTTGTTATTGTTACTTGTGTTCCTGTTTTGTCTATTGTAGTTATTATTTGCTTGGTTATTTCTGTGGTGGTTGTTTTTGTTATATCTGTTAGGTAAGTTATTGTGTCTGTTATTGTTGAAATTTTTATTATTATTTCTATTGAAATTTGTGTTGTTGTTATTGTAATTTTGGCGAAAAGAATTGTTGTTTCTATTTTGAAAATTGTTGTTTCTATTATTGTTGTTGCAATGAATGCTGTCGTTATTTACAGGTCGTCGTCTCTGAATGTGCATTATTGAGTTGTCATTTAACTTGGTTTCATTTACTAATTCTATAGCTAGTTCCACTGCGTCTTGCAGAGTTTTGGGACGAGCCGCAAATATAGTCGTTTTTAAAATTTTATTGATGCCTTTTTTAAATGCATCCAATGCTAGTTTAGCGTTTAATCTAATGATGACACTTTTTTCTGCCTCAGTTGCGTCATTTCCTAATTCTTCTATTTCTAGTTTGTTTAGGTTATCTATTATTGTCGTTATTCTGTCATTGTACGTATTGACATATTGTTTTCCTTGGTGAATGTTTGCTAATTTTGTCTGTAGTTCTGATATTGTCAAAGTTGATTTGAATCTTTTCTTCGTATTTGCCATTGAGGAGTGGTAAAGCTTTGGAAACTGTTATTAATTCTTTTTCTGTCTGTTTTAGATATTGAGTGATAATTTAAAAAATGCTATTGAATTCTGTTTTCAGTGCTATTATTTCTTCTTCATCTTTTTTCTCAGTTTCTGCTATCAAAAAAAAAATCTCTAATAATTTAAAATAAAATTAGGAGGAACCAAAAAAGTGCCAAATTTATTTATTTCACCATCCCCGCTCTCTGTATAAGTTGTTTGCTTCAGGCATGCCATATTTGTCGATACATCGACATTTTGCCGATTTTTTCGACAAACTCTTAAAGCTCGGTAACTTTATTAAATTAATTGGATTAATTCCGCCAGTATATATTAAACTGTTGTTATAATTTTCGGTAAAAACCGTCGTTTCTTTTATTAAGAAATGTTACTTTTGGCCATCACTAATATCCTTTTTTTTTGTACAACGAATGTTGCAGTAGAACTTTATTTCAAAAAAGATTCAATAACAAGAAAAGTGAAAAATACCGCCTGTGAATTTGTCACCAAATCTAATGGAAGATATTCGAAAAAAATTAACCTTATGAAATGTTATATAAAACTGCAATAAGTGACTCTAATGACCAAAAATATACAGAAATATTGAATTATTTCCACTATATACAACCAATTGACCAATAACGGAACCAATTTATTTGTAGAACGATTGTTTTTATTTAAACTTATGTTATTTATTTTTTATTTTATATGTTGTGACCATTATTTAACACTGAATTTTTGTTATTGTTAGTTAATAAAATCATATTTTATTATTTTTAACATTGGTATTTTTAATTTTCGTTTATTTTTAACTTAAATTGCCGATAAAGCTGATGTTTTTTGCATAATGCCGATTTCTTATCAAAATAATCTGGCATCCCTGGTTAGTTGGGTAAATTTTCTCATATATGTTTCATAAAAAAAAGGTGTTGCAAGGTTATAATTTCAATATTATATCATTGAATAGGCCATAATATCTTTTTTTTAGATTTTGATGTGTTTCTTCATGTAAATTTTGATCCATCGAACCCAGTGTGGTCAAAAAAGTTCTACCCTATTTGAGGAATGATTTTTTTTAAATTTGTCCTCTATATGAAAACATTTAAAATACTCATCTTATCAAAAAATAAAAATATTATTGTTAGCATATATATATATATATATATATATATATATATATATATATATATGTATATATGTATATATATATATATATATATATATATATATATATATATATATATATATATATATATATATATATGTATATATATGTCAGCAATTATAATATTTTGAACTGAATGATAAAGGTAATGTATATTTTTAAATTTAATTTAAAGTATTTAGAAAAAAAATGTCGGGTTTTAAGCCTTATTTCTTATTTTCTAGTTAATTTAATCTTATTACAAGAAACTATAATGTACTAAAACTTAGTTCATATATATATAATTTTGTTTAATATAGCAACTAAATATTCTTATATCAAGTAAAATTTTCCTTAATTTTAGTAATCTGCATGATATTTACGATCTGTTTTTTTATCCAAATGGTAAAACAATTCAGTGTATTTTCTTTATTTTTAAGAGAAATTGGTCAGAAAAATATGAAATCCATAATCTTCTTTTAAGTTAATGAATTAAGTTTGACTATATTTAAGGACGCTTTTAACTAAATTTTCCATTTTTAATACAAACTTAAAATTTCTGATTTTAATGTAAAAAAACCTAAATATTGGAAAGAGTTTTATGTATGTGTGAACATTTATCATTAGGTTAAGTAAAACTGTAATTCATTAAAGTAAGAAAAATTGAGTAAAATTGTGTGATATTTTTCAGTTTATATACTTTTTTTGTACTTTAAGCAAGTATAGTTTCATACAGCTTAGTATAAATTCTTATTTTTAAATAAATTTAAACTAAATTCAAGAAAATTATATATATTAATACTAAGTTCATGTCTCACTTTAATTTAGTTTAAGTTTTTTTTTTTTGAGTGTGGAAAACCATTTTGCTCTACCCAATTTGTCTAAAATGTCTATTAATCTACTCAGAGGAAATTGTCATTGACAATTTTATCATTAACTTTCTAAAATCTACAACAAGTCTCCATTTTTTTTTTTGTCTCCTATATTTTTCTTTGGAACCAAAAGAAGTGGAGCATTATATGGGCTAATTGATGCTTTTATTATGTCGTCATCATTGTTTGTTTATAAAAATTGTTGACAGTTAATTTTTCGTCTTCTAAATGAAAAACGTTTTGATATTGTTTAAATATTCCTATTAATTGTGTTTTTGCAAAATCGTCCTTATGGTCTAATTGCAGTTCAATCACTATTCTTTCAAAACGTTTCGTAATTTTTTTTTAAAAGATATTTCTTTAAAAAGTCTCTTCCTATTGTCATTTACCATGTGAAAATCGTGTTTGCATTTCTGTTCCGTAAATTCTAGATCGAGTCCATTGTTCCTAATGAGTGTATTTCTTCTTTGCTGATGCCTGTTAATTTGCATTTGTTTTCATCGTTTAATTGTTCATTATTGAAATACCCTCGCATGCGGCAAAGTGAAATGTGTCGACTAAAAATGTTAGTTGTTTATTCTTGTAGTATGCGATTATGAAATTAGTGTTATTATTTGAGATTTTGTAATTTCTTAATTGTGACTGTCCGGAACATCTATGTGTTCCGAGCCTTGTAAGTTTCCCTCTTTCTGTATTGTATGAATACGTCTCATGTAGTTGTTATAGTTGTTATTGTTACTTGTGTTCCTGTTTTGTCTATTGTAGTTATTATTTGCTTGGTTATTTCTGTTGTGGTTGTTTTTGTTATATCTGTTAGGTAAGTTATTGTGTCTGTTATTTTTGAAATTTTTATTATTATTTCTATTGAAATTTGTGTTGTTGTTATTGTAATTTTGGCGAAAAGAACTGTTGTTTCTATTTTGAAAATTGTTGTTTCTATTATTGTTGTTGCAATGAATGCTGTCGTTATTTACAGGTCGTCGTCTCTGAATGTGCATTATTGAGTTGTCATTTAACTTGGTTTCATTTACTAATTCTATAGCTAGTTCCACTGCGTCTTGCAGAGTTTTGGGACGAGCCGCAAATATAGTCGTTTTTAAAATTTCATTGATGCCTTTTTTAAATGCATCCAATGCTAGCTTAGCGTTTAATCTAATGATGACACTTTTTTCTGCCTCAGTTGCGTCATTTCCTAATTCTTCTATTTCTAGTTTGTTTAGGTTATCTATTATTGTCGTTATTCTGTCATTGTACGTATTGACATATTGTTTTCCTTGGTGAATGTTTGCTAATTTTGTCTGTAGTTCTGATATTGTCAAAGTTGATTTGTATTTTTTCTTCGTATTTGCCATTGAGGAGTGGTAAAGCTTTGGAAACTGTTATTAATTCTTTTTCTGTCTGTCTTAGATATTGAGTATTAATTTAAAAAATGCTTTTGAATTCTGTTTTCAGTGCTATTATTTCTTCTTCATCTTTTTTCTCAGTTTCTGCTATCAGAAATTCTTTTCTTATATTATGTATTAGATCTAGTTTTATCTGTATAGTTTTAGATGAATATGTTCTTTTTGGACTTTTCTTTAAATTTTTCAGTATTTCTTTAAGTTCAAATAATTTTTCTTCCATTTAGACTTCTGTGATTTGTGGTATTTTATTCTTGTTAATGTTTCTTAGATTATACAAATGATTGAAGATTTTAAGTACTGAGAAAAAGATTATGAAGAGTATTATGCTTAATTTTGTGTACATTATTTATCTATCTATCTATATATATATATATATATATATATATATATATATATATATATATATATATATATATATATATATATATATATATATATATATATACATATATATATATATAATTTGATTTAATGATAAAATAATACAATTTAATTTCTTTTTGATAGTATTGCTTTTATAATATAGGTAATAGTTATTAGAATTGACATAACAATTATGATGATTTCGAATGTGTCTATACCTATCATCCTCTTATTTTAAATACTGTATATCTGGTTTCATGTATTCTATAATTTTGTTGTTTTTGTCTTTTTCATTTTCGTCTTTGCCTACTTCGTATAACACAAACAACGCTGGTATGATTTTTAAAATGTTTTTCTACCATGTCATTTTCCTACATTAAGTCTATTGTTTTTATATTAAGTTAATTTAGTTATCTTTATTATTCTTTTTAGGTTTATTTTGTTTAGTGGTATCTGCTATGGTTAACTCATAGTATAGTATTGCTAGTTTCTTTTAATTCTGGAATTTTTTCTTCTTTTTTGTGATAATTTGTTGGTACCGGTCCTTTTTTTACCGTCCTTCTTTTGTATTTCTCTATACTGATAGCTTTAGGACCTGCTGTTAATGGGGTGGGCTCGTATACTGGTGTTGACTCTGGAACTTGTTCTCGATGGTATTGCTCCAAGTATTTCTCCCAGCGGGATACAATTTCGTCTATTTCTGCGGACATGTATTGTTGATTTTTCAGAAATGGTCCGGGTTGGCCATGTGGTCAAAAATGTAAAATAATTTGCCGTGTTTTGGTCCTATTTTGCCGTGTTTGGCTTGATCGCCATGTAAGGATTGAACTGTTTAGCTTTTTCCTATAGCCCGGTTCTGTTTTTATACAGCTGTACGGGGATCAGTTTGATGTCAAAGCGTTCAAAGGAACTGCCAGATGTGTTATGCGAATTTAAATAAGGCAGTTTTGCCAATTCTGTTTAATCAGTTTTTATCTTTTTCTATTTAAATTTACAAGGTCTTATATATTAGTAATGAGAATAAAACTTAGTCTCTCTAACTTATTCTAGCTTATTGAAATATTACATTTGTCTCTGTCGGCACCATGGAAATCCAAAGGAGTTGAAATTGATCCCAAACAATTGTAGTGCAACTACAATAGAATGCACTCAATACAAAGTGTGTCACTCAATTACTGATAACTCAGCACAATGCATATGACGATAAGTGTTGGCTATCCAATACCCTGTTATTAGCTTGTTTAATGCATTGTACTTGCGTCAATGACCAGTGAGACACACTACATTGTGTATGCACCAGTGACTAATGGGATACACTACATTTGTTTACTTTCAGATTTTCATCTACCAGGCGATCATCATTTTAGCACCGTTGCTCGTTTTCATTCGTAAATTTAAATATTTGAAATAAACAGTTTCCACTTGATCATTTTTTACGATCATGAATGAAAAATACAGCTCTGGTATTGAAGTTGCCAGCATACATTAAATTTACTGCTAAACACTAACAAGACCATATTTAAAACTGTAAATGGCGTAAACTAAACATAGCTACAGCTGTCAAAAACAAAATAAATCAAAACAAAGTAGAAGCAGGTAAGTGAGATAAGTAAGTCCATATTGGAGTGTAAAAAAAAAAAACTAGGAAAGTAACAACTTACAAATATTAAAGAAAACGTAGCTAAAAATATAACTATACCGGTAAAAAAAATAAAAAACAATAAACATAATTAAAAATTATAAAAATAAACAAAAGAACAGGAACAGATAAGAAGTGTGTGTTTTTTTCAACCCACCCTTATATAGGCAACAACAACATAAAGAACTATAAGCAGCTATTTATTTGCCAGCTTTTATAATACAGCACATAAACTTTGAAACAAATAACCACGGAACAAATTTTAAGGTTTTAAAGATTGTGTATGTTTTTTAAATATAAAATATTAGATTAATATTGTAATGAAAATCTTTAAGCCGCAACAAAACTCCGAGTTCTACAAGACTCTCGTAGTAGGAATCGGTGTGCGGTGTGATGCAAAACAATTCATGCAACGCAACAGATCAACTGCCCAACGTGGAGAACACTCACCCCTGAGATAGTCTCAGAATCTAGCCGGGCCAACTTTTCAAAAAGCTAACAGGTAAGCAATATTAACGTTAGTAATAAAAGAATTTTTTCGTGTAAAGTTACAATAAAATTTTATGGTATATTCGTTGAGAGCGTGGAAGCCAAATCCATCACATCAGAGCAAGAACCACATTTGAGTTTCTCACAAAAGAAATCCATAGTGGCAACCCATCATAAGTTAAAGATCTATCAATTAAAATTAGTCTTGTATCTGGCCACGACTGCCAATTGAGCACCTTTAAGTAGTGCCATTTAAATACAACGAACGCCTGCAATATATAATTTTGAGGTAAAATTTTAGTCAAATATCATATGTCAATTCTTAGTGAATTATTAAATGAGTTTCTTGTATTCGAAATTTTCGAATGATTTTAATACATCTATATAATTAAACGTACATAATTATGTTGTCAAGAAATATTTCTTTCAGATCTTTAATATATTTTGCGGGTAAGGCCTCTACATATCTTTCCATGAGTTGTGGCTGCTATGATTATCAGGTACATCTATTGATGCTTTAAGGTAAAAAGAACCAAGAAATATATTAATCTTTCTTACTAAACAAGAGAGTTTCATCGAAATTAATTACGGGAAGTATAACAGTGGAACATCAGCAATATAAGTGTTTACTTTGTTTAAAAATTTCCTTTACTTTTATAAATCCTATTTTTGCTGTCGCTGAATATAATTAATCTGAAGATTAATTCAGCTGCTACTACAAATAAAAAGAAACGGAAACTTCAAAACTAAAGGAATGTAATAAACTCTAACATCACAGATGGATCACAGGTTTTTTCTTTTATACTCACTAACTAATATTGCACAATAAAAACTAATCTAATCAGGTACTTGAGGTATATCACAGATGTAAAAGTAGAAATTGCTAAGCTCATTAAAGTGCTGGACGACATGACAAATAGTTAAATTAAAAATAACAATAATAATTACGACAAATTTAATAATCACTAAAATAATCCTGCAAAATTACAACAACAAAAACACACAAAAAATTACGAAAAGAAATGTATATATATACATAAAAAAACAAAATAAATAACTATAAATAAAAAAAACAAAATTAATAATTAATAAAAAATTATCTTACGTCCTAATATTGCACTTGAGATTTTAGGTTAATAAAAAAAAGTTTTTACTTTAAAATCTTTGGCGCGATATATCCTATTGCTTTTCCATCTAAAGTTTCTAGCTTTTACATGTTGTTACAGACAGACCAAACCACTCTTCATCTGAGAAACTTCTTGCAGATTTTGGCATTACGATTTTTTTCAAAATTACTCTGAATCATATTTCTCCTGTAGACTTCCTGCCCAGGAATAAATTTAACTACTCTAGCTCTTTTGTTGTATGTTCTTGCGCTTTTCTCGTAGGCTTTTTCATATTGTCTTTTATTTGATCTCTTATCATTTGCATTATATCGTCCTGTTTAGTGATTATACGGTGTTCTGTTAAAGAGTTTTCGGGCCAATTTGTAATCTGCACCACTGGTGTACATATGGTACCCGAATAATGCGTAAAAAGGTGAGAAAACTTTAGCACTATGCAAAGAATTTCTTAAAGCACAACCAATCTCTGAGAGGTAGAGATCCCAATCTCTGTGGTCTTCATTTAAGCAAGCTCTGACAGCCGATAAATACTTTAGTTTACTCTTTTAGAAGCATTACTACTACAGATTGAGCTCCGTTGTCCGTATGGATGATTTCAGGAATACCGAATTTA
Source organism: Cistogaster globosa (assembly GCA_937654795.1). NCBI lineage: Eukaryota > Metazoa > Arthropoda > Insecta > Diptera > Tachinidae > Cistogaster > Cistogaster globosa. The sequence continues at coordinate 45,405,696 of OW569407.1, forward strand.
TAAAATACTTCTTGCACTAAAATTTTTTTCACGTCCTGGGCAGTAGCTTCTCTCATTGCCTTAATAAAAGTGTATTTGCTAAAATGAACAAGAACGATGAAGATGTAACAATTACCGCTCTCTGATCCCGGATATTTACCCAAGAAATCCAGATATAGTTTTTGAAAGGGACGATATTAATAACCTGGTCTAAGATTGTACGGTTTTATTTCTTTGCATGTTTGGCAATTTTTAATAAAAGATTTTACCTTCGTAGACATTCTCGGCCAATAAAAGAATCTTCGTAACCGTTCTAACGTTTTTGTCATACCACCGTGAGCTGCTGTTTTATTGGTGTGTACTTTTTCTATGATGGGCTGGGTTATATTCGGCGGAATCTACATTTTCCATTGACTCTTGGATTTATCACCTCTGTCAAAAATAACTCTTTTGAACACAAGTCTATCTTCGGCCTTTAAATCTGGCAAACTTTCTATATCATCCTTTATATGTTTTCTTAAGTCTAGAAAATCGTTGCTCTGAAATTCGACAGTTTCGAAATCAAACAAATCATTTAACACTAGCTCATCTATGTTTGCTTCATCTTCTGGCTTTCTTGAGAGCATATCAGGTACAATGTTTTCAGACCCTTTTCTGTGCTGTATATCAAAGCCAAATGCCTGTAACTCAAGGAACCACCTCGTCAGTATTTCTGTTAAGTCCTTGAGAGACATAAGCCACTTCAGACTCGCGTGGTCAGTGACTATCGTGAACTGCATCATCTCGACGTAGGGTCGACACCTTTTCACTGCCATAACAGCTGCCAGACACTCTTTTTCAGTGACACTATAATTTATTTGACAGGCGTTTAGCTTTTCACGGTAAAAAGCTATCGGATGTTATTCGTTCTGGTCGCTATGCTGATATAGGACTGCACCAATTCCATAATCGCTAGCATCGCACTGTACCCAAAATCTTTTAGAAAAATCTGGATTTCTAAGCACTGGAGCTGAGGTTAAGGCTTTTTTTAGTTTTTCAAAGGCTTTAATCGCTTCTGGAGTCATCGCAAACTTTTTGGTTTTCTTAAACCTATCAGTTAGAGGGTCAGCTAGGACGCAAAATCTTTAATGAATCGCCTATACCATCCTGCTGTTCCGAGAAAGATACGTACTTCACGAGGCGATTTCGGTACTCTTATTTCCCTAATAGCTCGAACCTTTTCAGGGTCTTTCTTCAGACTTCTTTCGCCAATTATAACCAAGGTATCTAAATTCTTAGAAACAAAATTTTGACGTTTTAAGACCTATTGTCAAATTAAAATGCCTTAAATACAACGCTACTTCTTCCAATATTTTTAAATGTTTTTCGAAGTTGTTAGAGATAACTAAGAGATCATATAAATAGATAAATACATTTTCCTTAAGCCTCTGAGGTATAACTTTATCCATCAGTCTGTAAAGTCGTTGGGAGAGACCGAATTGCATGACTTGAAAATGGTAGGCCTGTTACAGTAAAAGCTGTGTACGGCTTACAATCTTCTTCTTGCTTTATCTGCCAGAAGGCAAATTTTAAATCGATGCTACTTATAAAAATGTTTCATCGATTCTACTTAAAATCCCCTCTATGTTTTTAAAAATCCTCAGGTCGACTAGTAGTTACTATTTTATGTAGGAATATTAAAACTTTAATTTTCAATAATTCATCAAACTAAACACCAAAAATTTGCCTTCCATAAAAGTTTATATGATGCTCAGTTCCATACGACTTAAGTCCAAAAACATGTCATGTTATATTATTGAAAGTAATGTTAAGTCTTGATTTGCTTATGTTAAAACTTAAATCAGATATGTTTTTGCAAGAAGAAGTCCTATTATTAAAGGCGTGTAATATTGTGTAGGCCATAATGCACGAAGTATTAAAAATATTTTCCCACAAGCGGCTGACACGTGATCTGACCAGGTTAAAGAGCTGTTAAATATAATTTCTAAATTCTTAGCCTTATTTACTATTTCTATTTTTTCACAGTCTACAATAACAGTAGGTTTTATAGTTATTTTTTGGGATCTTTTGTTATTTAGAATACATTTTTGCCTTCTGTACATCAACAAGGGCTGTGACACAACTGTGTCTGGCGCGAAAACCTGATTGCTTAGACGTTAAAAGTTTGTATTTACTAAGATTTTTTTTAATTTGTTAAGTAGGATTTTTTCAAAAGCTTTTGGTAAATAGGACAGAATTGCAATTGGGCGATAATCTGTGTATGATTATGGGATTAGTCCGCCCAATCCAAATTTGTGGATAAGTACGAGTTGTAATTATAAAATTGAATATATGTGTTAAAAGTGGTAAGAATAATGTAAGAAGCATTTTAAGAAATGTTGGATGAATTTCATCAACTCCTGTAGGAGTTAATTTAATGGAGGGGCAGCTTTTTAAAACATCGACATCGCTTACACAATCAATGCAGAAAAGTCGTTCGGTAAAACAAGTGATCAGCATACGGCATTTGGATCTCAATAAATTTTTATTAATGATATTGGGATCAGAAGTGGGACTTACATCAACGTGCCTTATCTGCACAAAACCAATTACTCTAATATGTTTCTGGAATTTTCAAATTTGTTTGCGTAAAACTTGCTTGCTGACTGCTTTAGTAGTATTTTTGCTTGCCAAATTTAATTTATCATATAAGGCATTTGTTATATACGTTCTTGCATTAAATGCTTTATATTTGAGGTACACCATGGCTTATTCTTACTTTTAATCACTTTCGTTTGTAATAGTATAACGATGTCATGCAAGGCTAAATCATGTTGATTCAAAAACCCCAACTGCTCGGCTACCGTTGGAAAACAATATAATTTGCTCCAATCTATCTTTAAAATCTCTTCTTCCAACAAATATTGGTTAGGCCTTTTGAAGTTACGGAATGTAAGGTAATCAGACAGCTTAGTTTGAATGTTATAGGTAAAAAAAATAAGATCATGTTTGGATAAACACGATGCTGATATTTGATTATACATCAACAAATTGGACTTATTAAAAACAAAGGACATATCAATTAAGGTACACGCAGTTTATGAAGAGTGTGATGGAGTTGGAGTAAGGCCAATGAATTTCATATTTTCGGTCAGATTTGTTTCAGATTGTAAGTTTGAGTTAAAGTTGCCTGATATTATTACCTCTAATTAAAGTGGCGTTAATTCTTCAATCGTCTTATAAAAATTGGATAAATCAAAGCGATTAATTGGTCTATACGCGCTACCGATTAGGAAATTGCGAAATTCGTAACGTACCTCTGTGAATATATGCTTAATTTTATCACTGAGTGTTATTTGTGCTTTTGATTTTGCAAGCCAATACAGATTTAATATAAATAGCCATACTGCCATATCCATCTCTATCATTTCTAAATAACTTATACCCATTCATTGATACCATCGCATCTGTAATTAAGTCGCAGAACCAAGTTTCAAATATGCATATTATATGTATTCCGGAATATTAAAATAAATATAAAGCATTTATATGGCAAATTTTGATTTATTTTGTTTGTTTACAGAGTATTTTTAACATATTGGCAGTAACGTCTTTAGAATGAGCTCTATTATTTACTGTTTGAAACATGAGTACGAAATAAGGCTAGAAAAATACCTTTAGCAACGCTTACTTTAGCTTTATAATAATGATACAAGCATTTTGTTAAAAAGTCATATTATTATTATACTTTATAAAAAGAATAAGTGACGGTTACAGAAATTTCATAATAAATATATTTTAACATTATAGTAGATGGATACAATTGCAAATAATTATACATTACATTAATTAAGGTGAGGATATTAATCTCGAAAAAACTGCTAGAGTTGTTCTGCAAATTCTACGTGCTTTGGGTCATCAAAAACTTGTGCTTTTATATATGTATATCAAACCACGTACAGTATATGCTTTTTTAATGCGATTTTGTGTTTTTATTTTTTTTTATTTTAATCGCCTCTTGTAAAGTTTTATGATTTCGTGGTGCTAAATTTTAATTTACGTGTATGGCATAGCATGTCTAAAGCTTGTCTTCAAAAGGAAGTTTTTTCATATGGCGAACGCATTTTCATGATTATAGTATCATCTTTTGGTGTATATGTTTTTGTGTCTTTATATTTTTTTATTCTGTATATATTTTCTATTCTTGTAGTTGCTACATTAAAATTATTGCATAATTAACAATATTATGCAAATTTTCATCTTTGTGGTAGCATACACCATAAATTCGTATACTGCCAGTCACGGCAGAATATTCTTGCTTGTCCAATTGTTTCCTTATGTTAAGTATTTCTGTTCTTAAATCTTTAATCTCGGAAATTTTCAACTCCAAATTGGTTACCTTCTCTTTTAATGCACTTATAGTTATATTTTCCATTAATGTCACTCTCTCCTTTAGTGGTCACTTTGAAAAGATGTAAATCTTATGTCAATTTCACTCAAAATTTCTTCTTTACACTCTTTAAACTTATTTTCAATAATAATGTTTATTTGCTAGGTTAACTCTTCAAAACGGCTGTCAAACATTGTTACTAGCTTAAAAGGCGATTTACAAGCGGACAGCCGCGATGATTAATTCGCAATACCTAAATAAAATTTATTTAAAATGTATTTCTGGCGTATTTGTTGTGGAGTGTTTACAGCTTGCATGCTGCTGTTTTAAATAAAGTTTCACTTTTTTCAGGATTCGTTATTATTTTTTTGGTGTTTCTCTTTTTTAAATTGAAAGTTTTTTTACTTCTTGCATACATTTGTTTGTTTTTAGATATATGGTAATTTCTATTAATTATTTGTTTTAAGAATAAACGAACAATAAATAGTTTCTTTAAGTGTATATTTTGCATCTAACGGATGATAGTAAAATCTTATAACCTTGGCTCCACCTTTATATTGTCTTAATTTTGCTAATTTTCTTTCAACCAGTATTCGCAGGAAAAGAACAGCTGGTGATGTTTTATTATTATTGTTTTTTATCAAGTTTGTATATGTTTACACCAAATAGTTGTCTCGTATAGTTGTTAATTAATTTGAGTATATTTTAAACATAATTAACTTACAAAGTTAGGTTTTATTTTATTATTTATATATACTTATTAAAGAAAATGTAAACTTGAAAGAATTTATGTGTTCAAATACGGATTATTTCTTTGCCGACAATAGAGGACTTTCATGAGGTTTTGTTTGGTTTGTTTAAAAAGCTTTTTTATTATTATTAACAGGCAAAAACAAAAAAAGGCCGATCACTTAAGTAGATAAAGATAAATTACGATTTTATTTTATACTAGATATCAAGAATTTTAAAATGTATAATATTAATGTGAAAATCTAAGGACGGTCTCTAATGTTGTTACATTTAGAAAAATTGCTGGATATAGTTTAATTTATTTGACAAATTAATTTGAGCAATTTTAATATACATAGTTACGTTAGGTGTCCACTTTTCAACGATCAAAATTTGCTACTTTTTGTATCACTTCCCTGCTTACATGTGTAAGGACTCGTTCTGTTCTACGCTGGTTGCTGGGATAGCGACAGCGGAGTCCAGGGTCGTTGATATTTTGTCTGTCGTCTTAGCACGGAAAGGAAATACAACAGTTTTTCTTTTAAAACGTTATAAAATGAGAATTATTTTTCGTAGTTGTAATGTTACAAGCGTCTGTAGCCCATTGGTCGACACCAGTATCGATGAGTACGCTAAGTTCGACTTTCAGCGGCAACGCCTGGATTTTTATGCCTGACGTACTCCTAGCAGTGTTTGATAGTAGTGTTCGGCCGCGTAACGTAACTCTGGGAAATTGTATAATTCCTCCCCAACGCCGGAAAAGTATAGCTTCTGTGGCGTTGCTTTACCAACAAACGTAGCAACTATCGCTTAGCCGCGATGTATGGCAACCACTATGTGAGAGCTAGGTAACATAAGAATAAACCTGCGGAATTGTATGATTCCTCGCCAAGACTATCTACGCTAGTCAAGTTACTCATAAATGCAGTTTTACTAAATGTAACAAATAATTTAAGGGAATTGTAAATTATTCACCAAGCAACTTCTTACCTGCAGGCCAGCTGCTTGCAAGCTGATAATTTTCAGATAATGATCACCCTATTATACTTGCTCGTGGGCACACACATTCATTCACATACTACATATTCGTATTTGGTTATGCTTAATCGGCAAACACAGCCGAGAGTTGTAATTTGTTCGTGACAGTTGTGACGTAGTTGCTTATTACAGCTGGCCTTTTGGTTGGTAGTTTTAATAGTATAGATAGCTTGACGTGTCACCCGACCGTTAATTTAAATATATAATTAAATGGTATTAGGCACAAAACTTACAGACATACCTAAACAAAAGAGGAAAGCGGAACGTTTTTCCCGCATAGCTTTTACGCTGAAATATCATACCTAAACAAAAGCGCCAACGATATTTCAAAAAGATAAAAACTGGGTTATTAAAAAAATAAATATAACTTCGCTGATATTTTTAACATGAGTAACAATTCAATTTGTATTTTGTAAATTAAAATTTTATAGAACAATCAAAAATAAATTATTTGAACTTTTATTTATTTTAAATTATTGTTAAACGCCTTGTCAAAATTGGATTTTCCAATTGCAAAGAGCTACCTTTGCCTTGCCGCCGCATTATTTCGGTATGTTACACACAAAATGTGCGAGCATGAGAAATTTTGAAAACAAAAAAAAAAAACGATTTCCGCTCTTATCTAGGTATGGCTGTTAGAATAATATAAATATAATTCATTTAAAACTATAAAAAAAAAACAAATGCATGATTTATATTATAAGAGCTTAATTCTAAGGTTAACAATAAAGAAAAATATTCGATAATAATAAAAATAAAAAAATAAATTAATGTATCGACAAGAACGAGGAGACGAAATTTGTCATTACACTGCCTCCTATCGGTATTGGGCCCAAGGCTCTACTTATTGGACTCGGAGGATACGGATCTTGCCACTTCGAGCAATTCAAACTCGGAATCGCTGATACTCACAGACTTGTAACAGGCGCAGCTGTTGTTGGCTTCTCCTTCTCTTTATGTGTCCTTCCACTTCGGCTTGTAAACATCACGATTCTTCTACTAGGGGATCTCGGTGGAATCTTCGGATAGGGCTGTGTTCAGATGTACATCGGAATTGACTACCATACCCGATGCTGATGTCGTTAAGGACTTTGGATAACTTGTTGATACAGACTGATCCACTACGTGTGACGCCGGAGATATTTGGAGAGGGGTTGTCGCCATCGTGTGTGATGAGCGCTCTGTGGACGGTGTTGAAGAGATTGATGACACGGAGCTTACTGACCGTGAGCACGGGGTTTGACACGTCGAAGACTGTAGAGTAGCAAATGGTATGTGCACACTGTCAAAACTTTAATCTCTTCCAGGTGTCCGTAGGAGTTTTTGAACCAATAGCTCTAGGGAATATGCATCAAGGGTCTCTTCAGTATCCTCCGTTTCATCTTTAATAATTATTTTGTTCAGCTTTCTTGCGTCAAGGCACAATCTATTTTTACCTAGTTTCTTAACTACCGTTGTTCTATTGAACCAGGGGCTTTGGCTTTTTTGATGACTTTTAACGCCAGCATTTTGTCAATTTCCTTAAAACGATTTCTTGCATAGCGGGTGATAAGGGATAATGACGTTCCTTAAAGGGAACCGAACCTTCTACTAACTTAATTTAATGCTTTTCAAGAGAAGTGCAACCTAAACCTTCTTTTTCAAATGCCGGAAACAACTCTGTAACCTTTTTTAATCTGTTTTGTTATTCCTTAGTTCATATTTTGGCTTAGATTTATGATCTACTTGAAAATCTTCTTGTGGTTTTTCTTCGTTTATTTCTTCTGCCTTAAATACTTCAGGAGCTAAATCAAACGCTTTCCAAAAGTCCACTCCGAGGTAAGCTTCCTGTTCCAAGTCCGGACACAAGTAAAATAGCATATTCCGAGTTTTCTCTTTAAAAGAAATTTGTATCTTCAATTTGCCTAGCAATCTGTGTTCTTTTCCTGCAGCAGTCGATACTATAGAATATACTGGTTCAAACTCAAGTTCTAATTTTTCTAATATCTCTCTACATCCTTCCTACAGCTTCCCTTCACTAGCTCGCTCCTGTGAAAATTTGTAGCCTTGCAATCGCTACAGTTTGGAGCCTTAACATCTGGCTTGCCACACCTATAACAAAACGGCGATCTCTCCGTTGAAGGGCAGTCCATAAGCATTGGCCGTTTTGATGGCAATTCCAGCAGACGAGTCGATTTCTGGTGTTTTTTAAATTTTAAATATGAGTATTTATTCTAGCTGTTCGGCAGATTCAGTTAAACCATCAACTGGCTTCTCAAATATTTCATTTACTTGCCTGGTGTAGCGGTTCACAGGGATGGTTGGTTGCAAATTTAATGAGGCTTTACGACCAAATACCTCTTCTGCCTCTACACACTCCTGGCGTAATTCTTCTACCGTATCAACAGCAATTGGGCAAACTTTAATTCTTTTTAACCATTTTAATCATTTCTTTTTCAGAGGCGGCTCTATTTAATCTCGATCGCATTTATATCATGGCAAAGAAAAAAGCATCAAGACCTTCATCGGGCTGTTGCCTTCTCTTAACCATGTCATTCATGAGCTGGAAACTGGTCCTAGTGGATTGGTATTGTTTTAACAAAGCGTCTTTTAAGGGGGACCACTCTATGACATAGTTGGTCTGTATAAATAAACTATACCACTTTTCGGCCACGCCTCTGACGAACAAATGAAAATTATGTAACACCTCGTCCCACGAAACACCATACTGTCGCTAGAGTCGCTCTACGTGAAATACAAAATCTTCTTTATTTGTGTTGATCGTCTAAGACTTATCTATAAACTGCGCAATAGAAAAACCTGAAGCCTCTCCATATCTAAATTTCTAGCTAAACTATGTTTTCTATAATGCATATTGGATTTATAGGATTTTCCAAAAGAAAAAGGCGATGATCTGTTTAAATCAAATTGAACTGCTCTATTTCTTTTTCTGGAATCTCTATAGGCGGGCTATTTGACATATCATACACACTAAAATATTAATTTCCTTTTCTCTGGGCTAAAATCAGGATCCACAAAGAAAACAAAAAACTAAAAAAAAAACACTAGCAGAAATCTCAAGGATTTTACGGAAAAAAACCAAACAAAAACAAGACAATACAAGTAACAATAAGATAAAAAAAAATGGATTAAATATTATTCTAATTAATTTCAAATAATATTAAAAAAAGGTAATAACAAGTAATAATAATAATGATAATAATAACAATAATAATAATAACAAAAATTATAATAATAATAAGTAATAATAATAATAAGTAATAAATAATAAAAATAACAATAATAATAATAATACAAATATTAATATTTATTATATAAAACTTTTGATTTACTAAATTTCTATAAAAATTTTTCAGTTTCAATATTCTATCATCGCGGTTTTGGAATGAAGGTAATAAAGTGGTTGGAGGAATGGTCGTCATAACTGGGAGTGATTGTCATGTGGCATGAAATCAATTTCTGAATAGAAAAACTGTACGGGTCCTCCTCATACGGTCATAATTCGTGACAATTACCTAAATCATGAGTTATGAGAATTTCCCTAATGACCCTCGATGCTGCACTAATTTTCAAAATTTCAAAAAAATTAAATAAAATGAACGAAAAATAAACAAGGTAAGTGACGCAATACAATTAGACAATTAAAACAAAATTTTCTAAGATATTGCACTCTTTTCCCATAGAACTGGCCGAAGACCAGGCCTATCAAGCGTTCAAACCATCAATACGTCCAGTACTTCCTTTAAACGGCTCAAATTCACTTAGGAGCTACTAATACTATTTATGTTCTCAACACTGATCTAGCGAGTCCTTCGTTGGGCTATATCCAAAACTTCTATTGGTCTATTTCAATTGGGTGCCATTTATGTAACAGCCGTAGGAACGAGTGGGTCTTCCAGCTAGCTCTAATTTCTCCGGCGAGCACCTCTCAACATGTTCCAACCCTCCCACTGGGTACGCTATCCATAAAAAACTAATATTAAAAAAAAAACGAAAAACAAACGCATACCACAGAAACAAAACACCTCCTTTTCTTCTCAGGCTGATGTAAACCTGTTTTGCCCTCCCAACCGTGTCACAAAAAAAATTCTTATACGTCAGCTTTGTGACCCCTTCTACCATCCAACTCCCTTCTCCAGCTCTAACTCACCTTCATGCCATTACCTAGTTAAATTACAGCCAACACATCATTTTTAATTTTTATCTCTTTAAACGTTATATATCATAGTTTTATTATATAAAAATATCCTTAAAATTATACAATTTAAATTTAATCTTTTTCTATAAAACAAAGCAAAATTGAAATTAGATTCTAAACATATAACCACAAAATTTATAAAAAAACAAATTTTACACAATAAAAAAATTGAAATAATAACTTTATTCTAATAAACTCTTGTTTTTTTTATCAATCATTGATGTATAACATTAAAAAATATGTATATATATATATATATATATATATATATATATATATATATATATATATATATATATATATATATATATATATATATATATATATACATATGCCGCCTACCCTATTAGTTTAAGAAATTCTTTCAGGTGCCTATCTCTTAAAACATAACCTAAAGGAGCTGAATAAAAACGGATTTTTTTACAAATACTAATTATCTCTACTCGAACTAATAGTGTTTGCTGGGTTTTTTGTCATATTTTTATATCCTTTAACAAAACAAAAATTTATCTGAAAAAGGTGCTGCCCTCTATGGGGAAAGTGAAGCGTAAATAAAAAAAAACAAATCTATAACTACGCTAGACTACTTTTAGGCGTTATTTTTGTATAAATTAACCCGCGAATAACAAAATAAAATTTATATAAAAATAAAAAAAATGCGAGTAAACAAAAATAAAAATTATTAAAAAGAAACATACAAATATAAAAATATATAATTAAATAAATAAACTTTTAATCAACTTTTTTTCTAATGCTGTTTTTAAGTGTCTTGTTTTTGTCTAAGAAATTTAAACAAACTTGTTACCTGGCTATCTATGGGTATGTAGGTTGTATGATGTCCTCTATGTACTGATGAAACTTCTGACTATTCTCTTACTCCAGGACATAACACTCACTGAAAATTGTAATAACTTTTAACTTATCTTCACAATTATCTTAAGTTTTTTTTTCAATTATATGACTTCCAGATCTTTTCTCACTCGAAAATTAACCACTTCCTGCCAGGATAATATGCTAGGATATTTTTTTCAGGATAACTACTTAAATATTGAGTTACTTTATTTACTTATTAAAAAAGTGATCTTAGTTATCCTTTACATGTTTAACATCCCTGCTTGATTTTATGTTTGTCTTCACAATTGTGACATAAACTATTCGCACAAAGTCACTGCGGTTTTTTCTTGACACTTTACACTTTGAAAGACAAGGCACTTCTAAACTAACGAAACTTTTTAGCTTTCTCATTTTGCTACAGCCTTTTACAACTTTTCCAAACGGTTCCATTTTTTTCCTAATCCATTCCCGCCTCGACCATACATTTTTCTCTCTTTCATTTTTTCGAGAATATTTTTTCTACGTTGCTTCACTCGCCATCTTGCTTTTCTTTGTGGTCTTTAGCCTAACTTTCTTAAATTAATTTCTTCTAGAACATTCGATTTTCAAAAATAAAAAAAACTAACTCTTTTGCATTTGAACATCTTGCATCTAAATTCTATCCAATTTGTTAATCTTCTCCTTCTCTACTTTGGCGATCTATATGATAATGTTTGTTCACTTTTAGATTTGCATCTACCAGGCGATCATCCTTTTAGCACGATTGCTCGTTTTCATTTATAAATTTAAATATTTAAAATAAACAGTTTCCACTTGATCATTTTTTTCGATCATGAATGAAAAATACTGCTCTGGTATTAAAGTTGCCAACATACATTAAATTTACTACTAAACACTAACAATACCGTATTGACAACTGTATATGGCGTATTATGTAAACTACAGCTGTCAAAAACAAAATAAATCAAAACAAAGTAGAAGCAGGTAAGTGAGATAAGTAAGTCCGTATTGGAGTGTAAAAAGAAAAACTAGGAAAGTAACAACTTACAAATATTAAAGAAAACGTAACTAAAAATATAACGATACCGGTAAAACAAAATAAAATACAAAATAATAAACATGAGTAAAAATTATAAAAAAAAACAAAAGAACAGGAACAGATTAGAAGTGTGTGTTTTTCTCAACCCACCCTTATATAGGTAACAACAACATAAAGAACTATAAGCAGCTATTTATTTGCCAGCATATATAATGCAGCATATAAACTTACATCAAAGATAAAATAAAATAGTGAACATTAGAATGTATCTTGACTTAGTTGTTTGTAACATTTTCATTAAGAAAATTTATGTGTTTGTATTTGTCTAATGTTTTATGTATTTTTTTTTTTTTTTTGAACTTTAAAACTTGAATGTGTGTTTTTTGAGTATTGAAAGCTTATGAGTATGTAAGTATATTTAAATGTTTGAATATTTTGTCTGTGTTTTTTTTAAATTTTCTGAGTTAATTTGACAAATTTTTTTCGTAATTGAATTAGTTTTTGTTTTTGAAAAACATATAATTTTTTAATAATTTAATTTCCTGTTTCCTGAAGATGCCACCCCGCGGTGTTACGAAATATTGAAAGAAAAAATAAAAACTAATAAACAATATTTTTATTTTAAAACTGACCTAGTGCTTGTTTAATTATAAAATAAAATAATTATAATAAGGGTCAAAAAAACATTAACATTTAATTTAAAAAGGTTATATATAGCTGTTTCTTGTCAAAAAAAATTTGTTATTTATTAAATGCTCAAAAGCATTCAAAAACTAAGAAAATTCTACTTTTCTCCGTGCACCATCCAATATAGTTTCATTTTTAATTTATTTCATTCCCAATTCAAAGAAAGTGGCAACATGGTGTAAAATTTGATGAATAATGTGGCGTCATTTTAAGGCCGGGGCACATAGAATCCGTCATACGTTGTACTTTGACAAATTCAAATAAAGTCAAAGTAACTACGGATGAGGTGGGCACAATGAATACTTTTAAATTTAATTTGCATTTTATTCACTTGTTAATTTAATTAAATTTGTATTTTATTGTTTGCAACCAAAATTTTTTTATTTAAATCACAAAACACAGTTTAAACACAGCAAGAGTTAAAGAAAACAGAGCAGAAGAAGCAGTTGATAGTTGTCAAAGTATTCAACATACGTCAAAAGTTAAAAGTTGACCACCTTTTGTACTTTGCGTTGACGGACACGTATTGATTGTGACAACGCTCATAAAAAAACATTTATTTTAACTGACTTGTCAGTTTAATTTGTCAAAATTTAACGTATGACGGATTCTATGTGCCCCAGCCTTTAGTTTTGTCAGCAATTGCTTAACACACAAGCTTCCATTTGTTATTAAAGGCACCAAATTACATTCCAGATCGGTGTGTTTTTGAAGTGTAATTTTAGTAAGCTGGCTATAAAGAAAGGGCTTAAATCTAGATTACGGATGCAGTAAAATTAAATTTTAAGCAAAAAAAGGTTAAGTGGAAAATTTTGTGCTGACCCTTAGTTTCGAGTTACGGGCTTCCAAAGTTTGTATGTACAATATGGAATATTTCGAGTATTTTGTGATAGAATGGGGCAATAGGAGTATCATTGAAAAGAAAAATGGTAAACAAATAGGACAAAAACTGAAGAAATGCCAAGCGTTAAAAATATTTTCAGGTGCGAGGTACCCTTTGTTAAGCCCACATATCGCCATTCCTAGATTCTAGATGGTACCCAGCTTCAAAACTTAAGCTCGAATACACCTCTGTTATGTCCATTCCAAATTTTGGATCAATCGGCCCAGCCCTTTACAAATGGCTGGGTTATTTCCAAAATATTTTTATTCTGCTCCAAAGTGCGTAAAAATATTACGTAAAAAAATTCAGATGCTTATTTACCAATAGTGGTACTTAAAACAATAAAAACTAAAAAAACAAATTGTTCAGTGGATGTTATTATGTGTATTTCCAGGCATTGGGCACACAACTGAAGGACACTTTCATCAAACGTTTCATGGACACAAAAGTTATGCTACAAGTTACCCAATAGACTTGATATATTTTGTTATTAACTTTTAAAAATATAACAACAAGAGCATCTTAAATAACTTCTTATTCTACTTCTTTGTTTGTTAAAATTAAGTACGAGGTCAAATATTTTAAAATTCATTAATTTATTTAAGAATTACAAAAGCAAATCATAATTTTGAAATTCTTTTAATTTTTCGGCTTGTCACATACAATTTTTATGATTTACTATTTAGACATAATAGGTCTGTTAAGTAACTTTACTAGCAAAAACTAGCAACGAGAGAGTAAAAGAGAAATTTTCAAAATTATTCTCCCAAATGTAAAAAAGTAAATGAACACTTCACTAGCAAAAATTAGCAAAACGGCTTTTTAAATGATATGTAAGACTTAAAAACTGTACGTTATGACCACTTAATAGTACCATTTTTAAAGAAAATGTACTTGCCAGCAAAATGGTAACTACACGAAAAAATTGTAAATAGTACTCCAATTAACCAAATAGCAAAAATATGTACATAAAATGTTTTAAATTTTCTTTTAATTATACGGTAATTAGTTCTAATAAACATTCTAATTGTGAATTAGATGTAAAAAATATTTATATTCACAATTTTTACACCACTAAAACTATTAAAACAAACTTACAAACGCAAAACACCCACAGATAGTTACACTTACCTACCCAATAATAAAAGACTTAAATATTAAAATTATATACCTTCAATAAACATGACAGATATCAGGCAATCTACCTGCATAATACCATTTAAATAGACACTATCCTAACCGACAAAACTACCTGAACCCACCACTATCTACGCAACAAACACCTTACGCAAAGATTATCTCCTCTATGGTATGTCCAACACCGGCTTCGCTTTCTATAGATTTTCTGTCTAGCAGATTTTTTATTTTCCTTGTTTATTTAGATATGTAACCGCTTAAATTACATTTACAATGATACCCATATTGTCCCATTCTGCCATCAAATACTCGATATATGCCATCTTAAACAAAAAAACCTCGGAGGCCCGTAACTAAGGATTGGCGCCAAATTTTTCATTTTACATTTTTTGCTTAGAATTGAATTTTACACCCCGTAGGCAACTTTTTTTCTTTCTTTTGGAGCGGTGCCCGTAAACTGGACTTAAGCCACTTTAAAAATATGGCGCTCAATCGTACAGTTTCATGAAAATTTCAGAGGCCCATGACTAGAAAAATATGGCCGAGCACATGTTTTTTTACTTGAAGTTTTTTTTTTCATATTTTTTAATTCTCTATCGCTCCATATATATTTTTATTTTTTTATTGGAGTTACTTGATTGTTCCAAATGATAAGAAAATATTAGAGGCAGGCGGGGTGTTTTGCCCGGACGGACATCGCTTAATCGACTTCGCTATGCTTAAGGACTCGGAACTAATACACTGTATGGGCTCGGAACTTAGATTTCCCGACGACTGTGATACAATACTATTATTGTAATCCAAATTTAATTTATAGTGAGGCTCTAGTTCGCAGGCCTTGCGTATTTGCTTTATAAACTTCTCACTTTTAGAGTTTTCATTTAAAATCTTAGGACTAGGTGCAGCAGAAGCCTTTAGGCAACGCATCATGAAGGCAAACGGTAAAAAAGGATCCATAGGACACAAAAGTCGAGCTGGGCTGGGTACAAATGGTATTAGAGTGGGACAGTAGGCCAAAAATAGACCATGTGGTTTTCGTACACCCTATTCGATGCACTTGAAACTTAAGGCTGCACAAAGATTTGCACCGGCTGAATCTCCTGCCAATACAATACGTTCGGCTGTGGTGCCTAAATGTTCGTATTTCTTCAGCATCCAACAGTAGGCATAAAAGACTTCTTCTATAGCCCGTGGAAACGGGGCTTCGGGCGCTAAGCTATAGTCCACCGAGAGTATGGGACAATCCAAGGCAACTGCCCAGTCTCTTAGATTTAATTCGTGAGATTTCGATGACTGAGCCACAAAACCACCTCCATGACAGTGAACCAGTATAAAAGGACTACGTGTTGGCAATTTTCGCCAGAGTTAAATGTTAAAAGAATCCGGCTTGTTTAATTAAAAATGGATAAATAATATAAATATTTTAAATAATTATTTTGCTTAATGAAACTTACATTTTTATCACAGTGTATAATTTTTATCAAGCAACCAATGTGGATAGTCTTACCCAAGACGAATAAATTACCAGGTGGCAGCGTAGGCGAACTCAGTATTTTTTGCTGGCTGTCAAACTCCATACATAAAAAATTTGTGTAAATTTTTTATATATATTTTTTTTTTGTAACCCAGTTCAAATATATTTATCAGTGTGAGCAGTTGCTTTTTCTGTTAAACTTGAAAAATATTTAATTTGAATAATAAGAAAATAATATTTCAATTTGAATTTCTTTTTCTTAAATTATATATTGCATATGAATATCTTAAATTATTTGTATAAATACCACTATACCCGTCAATGGCTAATGCTTGTGCGGATTCTAGTACCAAAGATGAACAAGATGAAGATGGCCAAAACGATACTGAAGTTGAATGGCAAGCAGCTACATACTCCAGAAAACGTCCAAACTCCCCATTTATTCCTATGATTCAAAAAACGTTTCAAATCTATCTGAACCGAAGCCGCCACCCTTGTTTATTCCAAACGTATAAATATTAAGGATATGACCAGGTATTTTTCAAGTATTATTTCTGCAGACCAGTATTCTTTCAAGGCTCTTAGCGATGGCTAAGTCAGAGTCATGGTTAAATCTATCAGTGCTTACCGTACATTAGTTTCAAACCTTAAACTTAAGAAGATAAGTTTTCACACTTTTCAGACAAAACAAGAAAGGGTCTACAGAGTAGTTATTAAGAATTTACACTACACTACCAATGTTAATGATATAAAAGAATCTATAGAAAAACGTGGGCATAAAGTCAGAAATATTACTAACATAAGAAATTTTATTTCTAAACAACCACTTTCCATGTTCTTTCTTGATCTTGAGCCAAATAGTAACAATAAAGAAATTTATAGTATTACTGACATAATTAATGCTATTATTAAAATTGAGCCACCTCGGAAAAGTAGAGATATATTTCACAATGCCACCGATATCAACAGTATAAATGTGTCAAATGTGGAGAAAATCATATGACGGCTGATTGTACAAAAATCAAAACATTGCCAGCTAAATGTGCAAATTATCACGAATCACATCCAGCAAGTTACAAGAATACAAAAGAAAATTACATAAAAAATTTCGAATTTTACACAAGCAAGAAACCAAATGCATCAGTTTTCAGATTACCCAGCTCATAATAATAACTCCCATCCAAAATCAAATCTAACATATTCTGAAGCCGTTAAAGGAACTTTGAACGCAAATAACGAAAATTCAGCTTTAAAAAATATTGAGAGGTTATTGACAAAACAGATGGAGCTTACCAACTCTCTTCTTAATATGATGTCAGTTTTTTGTACTAAATTATGTTAGTAGATCTTCGATTAGCAACATGGAATGCTAACGGCCTCTTAAATCATTTAAGAAGCGTTTTTGCATACAAACAGCATCGATATATTCTTAATATCAGAAACACATTTTACTAATAAGTCATATTTTAAGATAAAGGGATACGATTTGATAAATGCTAATCATCCTTATGAAAGAGCTCATGGCGGATCAGCAATTCTCATTAAATCATGTATTAAATATGGCCAAGAAGAACATTTCATCAGGGAAAGTATACAAGGTTCTATCATTAAAGTTAAATGTAATATGTTTTCAGTAACTGTATGTGCACTCTATATTCCACCTCGTCATAGTATAAGCTGTGATGACTTTTACGTTTGTTTCAAAAACTTGGTCCAAGATTTATTGTTGGAGGAGACTTCAATGCGAAACATCCTTAGTGGGGTTCCCGTCTTATAAATCCAAAAGGCAGAGAACTTTTTAAGTGTATAACTGCTAAAAGCTATTCCGTGTTATCTACTGGTAAGCCATATTATTGGCCCTCCGACCCTATCAAAATTCCTGACTTGATCGATTTTTTGTGTATGCTGGAATTCCTGGCAGCCAACTTGATATCTTAGATAATTACGATCTTAGCTCAGACCACTCACCTATCTTGTTAAATTATAGTTCTTTGCCCCAACTTATTAACCCCACTTTAAAGATTATTTCGAGCAAAACTGATATGGAATCATTTTCTTATTATCTGGAGAGAAATATAGATTTAAGCTTGCCCATTATTAACGACTGTGAACTAGATAAAGCAGTTGAACAATTTACAAAATTAATTCATGAAGCTGCTTTTTTGTCGACTCCATCAAACACCTTGCCAGTAGTGCGAAAAGCTTGGCATATTAGCAGGAATCCCTATGATAAATGTCGTCTAAATCAAGCTACAAAAAACCTTAAACTTCATTTAAATAGCTTAAAAACGTAGCTATCGGAAAGTTTTTCGATAATATTAATATTGCTACAAATAATAATTACAATTTATGGGAAGCAAACAAGTTCTTAAAACGTCCAACTGTAAGAAATCCACTCTTTAAAGACAACAACGGTTCCTGGTGCAGATCTGATCTCAGAAAAGTTCAAGCATTTGGAGAACATCTTTTTAATATTTTTAAAGTTCATCTAATCAACAATCCTACAGAAGATGAGGAAATCCTAAAATTTTTAGATGTACCTTATCAAATGAGCTTACCAATAAAGCATTTTTCTGTTTCTGAAGTTGAGGACCAAATAAAAACCCTTAATCTTAAAAAGGCTCCTGGATATGATAATGTTGACGTCAGAGTTATTGCTATTCTACCGAAGAAAGCTGTTTTATTTTTAACTACAATTTTTAATTCGATTTTACGGTTAAGTCACTTTCCATCTCAATGGAAATGCGCTGAGATAATTATGATTAAAAAACCGAATAAACCTGAAAACGATATTACGTCGTACAGACCGATTAGTCTTCTAAGTATTTTTTCCAAGATATTTGAAAAACTTTTCTTGAGCCGTTTAATGCCAACACTTGAGAGTTTACATATCATTCCGGATCATCAATTTGGATTCCGACAAAAACATGGTACTCCTGAACAGTGCCATAGAGTGATACACACCATTCGAGAATCGCTTGAACAAAAGAAATATTGCTGCGGAGTTTTCTTGGACGTTCAGCAGGCTTTCGACAAAGTGTGGCATGTTGGACTTTTGTATAAAATAAAAAAGCTTCTGCCAGCTACGTTCTATTCAGTAATAAAATCGTTTATTCAAAACAGAAAAATTTTTGTAAAATTAGCTGATGAGAGATCGAATATTTTTTATATTACCGCTGGGGTTCCACAGGGCAGCGTGCTTAGTCCGGTGTTGTATACTATTTTCACCGCTGACATGCCAATTGTAGATTATGTGAATGTTTCTACTTATGCAGACGACACTGCAATATTAGCAACTGACAATTCCCCCATAATTGCGTCTAGATATGTACTGTATGAACTGGATTTGATTGAATCATGGCTCAAAAAATGGAAAATTAAAGTAAATACAGAAAAGTCTGTTCACACTACATTTACATTAAAAAAGGGCGATTGTCCTAGTCTATATATTAATAACATTCAAATTCCTAAAAATGATTGCGTTAAATACCTTGGTTTATATATGGATCGTCGACTTACTTGGAAGCAACATATAAAGAATAAACGTCAACATTTATATATAACTAACAGAAAACTTTTCTGGTTAATTGGACACAAATCTCAACTTAGCATTGAAAACAAATTAAAACTTTATAAAGCTATTCTTAAACCTGTGTTGACCTATTGAATTCAATTATGGGGAACTGCAAGCCATTCAAATATTGAAATAATTCAAAGATACCAATCTAAGACTTTAAGACTAATTGTTAAATCACCTTGGTATAACTCTAACGAAGCAATATATAATGACCTCAATATTCAAACAGTGAAAGAAACAATAAAGTCATACAGCGAAAAATATTTAACAAGACTAAGTAATCATGTCAACCCACTGGCTATTTGTTTGTTGTACGTTAGAGAGGGATAGTAACAGTTCTTGCTTTTTTGGTATTACTACCTCTTTCTGATTATAGCTGGAATTTGACATTTTATTTATTTACAAAAATTGTAAAGAGATTGTGATATCGTGTCTAAAGTGTAATAATTTATCAACAATTAAATTGATTAATATCATTTTAATGTTGATAATCTAAAATTAAAGTAATTTTATTTGCAGATTTTTTTGGGTGTTTTTTTTTGTCTCAAAATTATATAAAATAAGGGTTGAAAAATCAACCACAACAACAAAGCAAAAAATCTAACAAAAGATGTAGGTTGAACAAAGTTGTTTTTAATGTAAATTAGATCTTAATAAAATTATCTGGTTTCTTTCAGGAGTCGCCGCTGCATAATGGGTTCTGCCGAAGGAGAGAAGCTGCACCAGTTCCCGAAAAATCCGGCCAAGTAAGTTTGTATGTAAGTTTCATTAGTGACATGCTTGCGGCAGGTTTTGTACATTAGAGGAACTGTGTTCCTTTTCAATGTACAAAATCTTTTTTAATTTAGTTTGATTCCTAGATAATTGGAATGTATGTTTGATGAGATTTTATCTTAGCAAACATATACATATGACAGTGTTTCTCCCAATCAGAAAAATTTAAGGGATTTTAAAATAAAAAAGTGCGTGTGTTAATAAGTGTATTAAACAGATAAGAAAACAAGTGCAAAATGACTAAAAAAGATTTAATAAAATAGTGAAAGTATAAATTTAATTGTGTTGTAGGTTTAAAAGTTACATTTTAACGTTGTTTGCTGGGATGGCATCTAGGATAGTTTGAAAAAGTCAAACAAAAATCCAAGAGTAAGTGTAGCGAACATTTAGAGCTTCCCCTTCTGATATTTTAGATGACTTCACAGTGGGTGTAACGGTCGCCATCGGTTTTATATTGGCATTGTTCTAGATTTTCTTGGCCGTTTTTGCTTTAGGTTCTGGAGTTCATATACCTTAAAAAGTATAAAAACACAAATATTAGTTTTGCTGCAGTAACCTACAATATTATAACAAACTTACCTTCTGGCGTAACTTTTTTCTTTGCTCGTGGGGCATTCATCGAGTTTGACGAATCACCAACATCACCAATGTAACGTTTCACTTTTATTTTCCGTCCACTTCGACTAACAGGTTCTGTTAGATCTGTATCAAGTGGGACAGACGAGACAACATCTGTTTTTATCTTTTCCTCTTTATCTTTCCCCAATAGCTTCGTTAACCTTTTTAACACTTTCTTCTTTTATATCCATTACCTGTGGTTCATAAACCGTAGTATTATTGATGACACTATCTATACCTTCAGGCGCTACATTTGGCAAATCAATAGGCGCTGAATCTGCGCCATTGGCCTCTCGAAAATTATTCCGTTTCATATTTTTGTCTGTGGCGAATTTTTCTTTGTTTTCAACAGAAAGAGGTCTTCCACCTAAATATTGGCGGTCTCACCGGTTCCATAGAAATATACATTATATTTTTTGTTGCTGTACTTTGGCAAAAACTAAGCCCTGAAATACAATAAATTTGGCATAAACAAGTTTAATGGCCAATTTTTTTACTTACCAATAAAACCACGCAAGCTGTTTTGACTTTTGTTTGCGGAGCCTCCAATGGAATTGTAGTACAACCTGAAATTATAAGGGAAAACATTATTTTTTAGTTGTTCTTATAAAAACATTTTATAATTTTTTTATAAATTTCTTTTACTGATATTTATACTTTTTTTAATTTTTCTTAAAAAACTAAATTTTTACCCCAATTTTGTTATACATTTTTTGGTTGATGAAATAAAAACATATGTTTGCAATGGGTATGTGTAGCGGTTTCTTCCAACTCATTGCTTTCAGCGTTTTTGAATATTTTTTTATTCACTTAAACGAAAGCTGGAAGAAAATATGATAACACACTTTTTTAATAGCCTTTTTACACTTGCTCACATCTTTTATCTTTCATCATTTTGGCAAGATGATAACATCTTTCTATATAAAGTCTATATAAAAAAAACACAACATCTTTCAACATCTTTACAAGATGTTCTCATCTCATGCTGTTGTAATCGATATCTTTCGATTATTTTAGTGCCATCACTAAAGAAAACTAAAAGCAACTGTCAAAAATTCATACCATCACTAGAAAATATACAAGTGTCAACAATTTATAAAATGAGCGGGACTGAACAATGTAAGTAAATTTTTAAATTTTAAATTAAATAAAAATAATACAGTATTTACAATAAAAAAGAAAAAAATATTTCGCGTTATATGGTCTCCTGCTGACGAAAGTATGCTAATTGACCTTTGGCATGAAAAAATTGCAGAAAAACTCGCATATTTTTCAGGAAATGGCAGTGAAGTTGCAAGAGGGCGGATTTTCTGGAAGCTGGAGAGACATTCGAACAAAATTGGATAACCTTACCCGGAAATATAGGTAAAAGAAATTTGTGCATACATTTTTACATATCTACTGACATAAGTATGATTGTTTATCATTAAATATTATTTTTTCTAGACAAGAGGGTCTACAGGAGGATCACCATCTTCATGGGAATATTTTCATAAAAGTAATAATATCTTGGGGTCTTTTAAACTGCAAAATGTTCAAGATATTATGCATGAAAGTACAGGCAAGTTGTGTGAACATAAAATAAGTTAAAATAAATATAAAAATTTTAATATATTTTCTTTTTAAAGATATGTTTACACTTTTAAATGAAAGTCAGGATATTATCGAGCTCGACCCAATAAGTTTTGAGACTGAACAGCCATGCTCAAGTAGATGGAGCACATCAACAATTGCAGACACTCCGCAACCGCAGGCAAAGAAAAGGAAAATAGATGTTAATGCCGAAATAATAAAATTAGGTAGGGAGCGCAATGAAATGTAAAAGCAAATTAATGAAGAGCGCGAGCAACAAATGATGGAAATGGTAAAACGGCTGGACACCATTTCATCACAAAACGCGGCATTTCAAAACGACCTGCTTAGTATTTTGCGAGAAAAAAGTAAGTATACAATTTATAATTTTTATTTATTGTCCATAACATTTTATTTTTATTATTTTTAGGGATAGTTAATTTCGCTTTTCTTTTAATTTTTTATTATTTTATTTTTTAATGAAGAAATTTATGAGTTTGTTTTTTTTTGCTTTTATTGATTTTTGTTTTTTTTTTTTTTTGCTTTTATTGATTTTTGTTTTTAGTATTACCATTTCTGTTTAGTTTAATTTTTTATAAGTACAATGAATGAATTTTTGTTTTATGTTTGTTACGTAATTACTTTTTAATGTACAAATATTTATGTATACAAACCTATGAGTTGTTGTTGAGTAGTTTTTATAAGAGTTATTTTTTAGTTTTCTAATTGTTTTTTTTAAATGAATATAAAAAGCGAATATTTTTGATCTTAAATGAAATAAGCTTTTGTTTTTTTTAATGAATGATTTTTATTTAAAGTTTTTATATTTAAATAAAATTAAAATTGAGTATAATGTTGCACATTTCTTTTTTTTTTTTTGGCTATGAACAAAGGTGTACATAAAGGTAATGTATAAAGAAAATAGACGCTTTAGAAATTAAAAATTATCTTTCCGTTACAAATTTCGCAATTGCTGATCTAATATTTTCTGCCGGCGTTGAAAAATCAGCAGATGTGTTTGTATCATCTGGCTGCGGGCGGGATTGAGTCTGATCAATATTCCAACTTTCATTAATAAGGTTGTTATTGGCGTTTAAAAAGTTGTTAAGAATACTATTGTATTTTAAATGATTATCTAAGCCTTTTCCTTTACGTCGGAATCTACCCTTTAGATGCCCAAATGCATTTTCAACTACACGCCTTGCCTTTATTAAATTGTAATTAAACATTTGTTGTTCTAAGGAGGCAGATGTAGAAAAGGGGTAAGGCTTCATAACCGTTCGTGAAAATTTAAATGCAGAGTCCCCTATAAGGACTACTGGAACTTCTGTGTTACATATTTGTACGGATTTTTCTTTTAGTATGTGCGATGATTCAATCATTTTACTCAATTGAGACTGTTGGCAAATTTGTGAGTCATTGCAACGTCCTGGGCAACCGACATTGACGTAAAGAAATCTATAACTAACTTGAAAATTATTATAT
Organism: Cistogaster globosa; assembly: GCA_937654795.1. Lineage (NCBI taxonomy): Eukaryota > Metazoa > Arthropoda > Insecta > Diptera > Tachinidae > Cistogaster > Cistogaster globosa. Next base: position 45,430,089 of record OW569407.1, read on the forward strand.
TGAAAAAACTTTCTAACTCCAAAACTTACCGATAGTCTACCAATGCAAATAAAACTGTTGAGTATCATCCCTTGTAGTTGTAATGGTCAACAGCCTCTGCAGCTGGTGGCTTAATTTCAACTTGACATCCATCTATTTAAATAAATGTACATTAAAACATATGCGTATGTTAATTTTTGTTTAAATAAAACTTATTTTAATATAAAAGGTCTGTTGCAAGAGAGGTAAAAAGTGCGCAAAAATGTTGCTACTTTTTACTAATAAAGTTACTGAACAGACCTAAAATTATTAGCTTACCAATTGCACCTAAGCACTGAGGAAATCCCAATTCATTAAAACCCTTAACGCACTCTTCTACTTTAGAAGCTTTTAAAAAGTCCTTAGGAAGAAAATCTTTAGCTACATTTTTAATAACTGCCTTACAAAAGTCATGCAAAATATTGCAAACACTACTAGTGGAAACTCCAAAAAGCCTTGCTACAGTACGGTATTCGGCTGAGGAACCCAGCGTATAAAGCGCTGTAGCAACTCGCTTTTCCAATGGAATACAGTTCCGGAACTTGGTATCGTTTTTCCTTAAAACTTCCATATAATTTAACAGCAACGAAAATGTTGCCCGATCCATTCGTAAGCTCTCTTTAAAAGATTCTGGACTACCGTTTCGAATATCCTTTTCCCAAAAATTGCCATTGCGATTCTAAGGTTTTATCATTTATATTTATTAGTTGGAATCTTAATAAATTATTTAAAATTCTTACAAATGTCCACAGGCATCTCGGGCTCGACACATGCTGCGCATAAAGCAAGATTTCATCGTCTTCGTCGTCATCTTCTTGCATAATTTCTAACAATTCTACAAATTGAAATAGTAATTGTTTCTGCTCTCTAAGTGCAATAGTTAATCCAATAATTGCAGAATTTTTTAACTCCATTTTATTTAATGTTTTTTGTTTTCTCTCAAACACGTGAAAAATTTCTTGACAAATGAAAGATGTTAAAAATGTAATGTAAACAGGTTTTTTCAATTTTCAACATCTTCCACACACATCCCAAAGATGTGAGCAAGTGTGATAGCCTTTTTACACTTGCTCACATAAATATTTGTACATTAAAAAGTAATTACGTAACAAACATAAAACAAAAATTCATTCATTGTACTTATAAAAAATTAAACTAAACAGAAATGGTAATACTAAAAACAAAAATCAATAAAAGCAAAAAAAAAACAAACTCATAAATTTCTTCATTAAAAAATAAAATAATAAAAAATTAAAAGAAAAACGAAATTAACTATCCCTAAAAATAATAAAAATAAAATGTTATGGACAATAAATAAAAATTATAAATTGTATACTTACTTTTTTTCTCGCAAAATACTAAGCAGGTCGTTTTGAAATGGTGTCCAGCCGTTTTACCATTTCCATCATTTGTTGCTTGCGCTCTTCATTAATTTGCTTTTGCATTTCATTGCGCTCCCTACCTAATTTTATTATTTCGGCATTAACATCTATTTTCCTTTTCTTTGCCTGCGGTTGCGGAGTGTCTGCAATTGTTGATGTGCTCCATCTACTTGAGCATGGCTTTTCAGTCTCAAAACTTATTGGGTCGAGCTCAATAATATCCTGACTTTCATTTAAAAGTGTAGACATATCTTTAAAAACAAAATATATTAAAATTTTTATATTTATTTTAACTTATTTTATGTTCACACAACTTGCCTGTACTTTCATGCATAATATCTTGAACATTTTGCAGTTTAAAAGACCCCAAGATATTACTAATTTTATGAAAATATTCCCATGAAGATGGTGATCCTCCTGTAGACCCAATTTTGATTTTTTCTTGTCTAGAAAAAATAATATTTAATGATAAACATTCATACTTATGTCAGTAGATATGTAAAAATGTATGCACAAATTTCTTTTACCTATATTTCCGGGTAAGGTTATCCAATTTTGTTCGAATGACTCTCCAGCTTCCAGAAAATCCGCCCTCTTGCAACTTCACTGCCATTTCCTGAAAAATATGCGAGTTTTTACTTTCACCCCGCAATTCTGCAATTTTTTCATGCCAAAGGTCAATTAGCATACTTTCGTCAGCAGGAGACCATATAACGCGAAATATTTTTTTCTTTTTTACTGTAAATACTGTATTATTTTTATTTAATTTAAAATTTAAAAACTTACTTATATTGTTCAGTCCCGCTCATTTTATAAATTGTTGACACTTGTATATTTTCTAGTGATGGTATGAATTTTTGACAGTTACTTTTAGTTTTCTTTAGTGATGCACTAAAATAATCGAAAGATGTCGATTACAACAGCATGAGATGAGAACATCTTGCAAAGATGTTGAATGATGTTGAGTTTTTTTTATATAGACTTTATATAGAAAGATGTTATCATCTTGCCAAAATGATGAAAGATGAAAGATGTGAGCAAGTGTAAAAAGGCTATAAAAAGGCTATAAACGTCACTAGTGAGTTATCTAGTTGTTTATCTGTGGTCTTACCCTTCTTTTTGCCTTTAATAGCATGTTCACACGGCAAAATGAAGCACTTGCTTCGCTCTTCGAATCATGATTGCGAAGCACGCTGTTTACACGACACATGCTACATGCTTCGATTGGACATCTGCACAAAAACTAAAATAACTCTCAAATAATTTGTTCAAAAACTTTATTTTTCTTTTTAATTTTTTTTTATATTTTATATTTTGTAATTTATTACATTTAAAATTTTAATGAAATTAATTGTGTTTTATATTACACATATCCACACACCACTTTAAACATTGTTTTTCTCTTTTTGTTTACATTTTATACAGCTAGTTCAGATAAACTTGCGATAAAAATTAGAGAAGACATACATTTTTCATGCTTCGTAAGTAGATTCAATATGAATCTACCAGCTTCGCTCTCATAATTTTGTATGGCGAAGCATGTAGATTCGCTCCTGATTGGAGTGTGAAGCAAGAATAGAGAGCGAAGCAGGTGCCGTGGAAACATACTATAAGAAGCGTTTAATGTGTACTATAGAGCTGCCAGATGTTTTTTTTTTGTTCCTAGTACAAAAAACGACAAGCCAGACAACATTTCTCATGCTTTAATTTATTGAGTTATTTTATTATTAATAATTTTGCTGTTTTGCTATTATTTAAAAAAAAGTTGTTGCTATTAACGTTAAAAATGTTAAAAATTTATTTCAAGTAAATTCAGTGCGGCAAATATGCATATTGTTTTTAAAAGTCAATGCCTTTTGGGTGTTTAGTTTTTAAATTTATTGTTTAGAATTTACTTTTATAGCGGACATAAACAGAAACCATAATCGACAACAGCGATACAGCGCAAAATCCATAAACCGACAAACAGTTTTAGTTACACAAGGTAATGGTTTTTGAAGCTAGGTATAACATGAAAGTAGTTCTTAAATTGCTAATGTAAATACATTCCCAATTGGTATGCACTAAAAATCTATTTCTTGTATAAAATTTTTACATGTGAAGTTATTATTTTACTTTAAATTTTATCTTAACAAAAAACCGAAATTTATATTAAAAATATATAAAAAAAAAACAATTGAACGATGGTTTACTGTTCAAGTTTGACAAATATAGAATTACACTCTTCACATATAAATATATTAGTCTTTTTAAGATTACCAGAATGACAACAAAATCTGTTTGCTACATACACGTTTACAAATAGTTTTTCATTTTTCCTTTAAGAATGTGATAGAAACTTTATTCTAAGCAGTGATGGATATTTCTATCATCAGAGATTGACATTTGATGGTTAACTTAAAAACTACCCCAGCAAGAAATGCTTAACAGAAACTAATCCAAACACAATCTGTACACTAACACATTTGCAACAATTTTATATTGAACAGCGTTGCCGTTGTAGCGTTTTTGGTACTGAATTGGGATGAATTTTTTTTTAATAGACTAAATCCTATTTTTCGCTTGAATTTATAGATAATAATGCAGCAAACTATAAAATAAAGCTTACAAAATGTTTTGTAATTAAAATTGTGCCAAAGATCAAACAAAATTTTTATTAAATTTGCTGTAAAAAGTTAGCCGGTTTTAAGGAATTTTTTTAAATTTTGAAAGAAAAAATAAGGAAGAGAAATTTTTTGTCAGTTGCAACGTTGTTTGCCCCAAGCAAACAAATTATATGCAAGAGTGAAACAACTAATATATGTTTTATTTCGTGACGTTAAGAAAGTTGCGCATTTATCAAGTAATTATAGAAGGGGTATGATGAATTATTAAAAGCAAAAATTAAAGAAAAAATAAACAAAAAACGAAGAATTTTAAATAAATTTACTAGTTCAATGTGGAATTAGAAGGGTAATTTGCATTTGGGATTGCAAGCAGTTAAAGTGCAGAGATTGTGTCCAATGAACTTGACACTGGAAACCCAAAACTTCACAGGCATGTTGCGGGTATTTAAAACCGCCACAGCCTTTAAAAAGTTAGATTCGAGTTGGAAAAATTGTAAGTTGTTTTTTATGTGTAAAACTTTTCTTTATTTGCTTAATTTTTTGTATTTCTCTGATTTTTAGTCAAAAACAGTATTTGGTAGAAATACTCAAGATGTGTGCCCCAACATCACTGTCGTCCAAAAGTGATCGGAAATACAAAGGTTATTTATACGTTTAAAAAATTATATTGGTTTAAAATATTTTCCATTTAAGGAATTCCTTCCCTTTCAAGATTAGGTCCAGGGTCAGAAGAAAATCTAAACCCGGCTTAGAAAACTTGAGGAAAGTATGTGAGTATAAAATTGTAATTTATTTTAAATTTAAGTTTTGCAATTCGTATTGATGGAGTGCAAGGTGGTCATCAAAAAGCTGAGAAATCCGTCTGTCGGCTGGCTGGGGAGACTTACGACTCAAAACTTGATGAAGTCGTCAGCATGCTCCCTTTGCAGAACCTTCTAGCGGTGGAAGAGTTGGAGAGGAAGTTGGAGGAGTCGAAAGGTTTCACTGAAGCAATGGTAAAGAACTTAAGTTCATGCTTAAAGACTTTTAATAATGTTACATTTATATTTTTTCAGACATCACATTTACATATGATTAAGGGGATATTGCAGGATGTCAGCACTGTGATGCTCTCAATTTTTACCGACCACCTACTAGAAAAATATAATTGGGATGGAAGGTGGGATAAGCAAGCCCTCTGAAGGCTCTCTTTGGTTAATAACTCCCTGCGAGGTGTGTACTACAGATTAGTCAATCAAAAAGTTATTTGTTTTTTGCGTATTAAATTATTTATGCATAAATGTATATCTTCTTTTACTTTAAGGTGTTTTTCAACAGCAAGGAGCGTTTGATTTTGAAAAAAGTGTGAAGAAGTCAGTATAGCGAAGCCACTACAGACTATAACAAAAAAATATATAAAGAGATAAGGAGTAATTATTTTTTTATAAATATTCATTTTTATACTTTAAAATCTTATTTAGATGTTAAAAAAAGAAACATGTATATATACTAGAAAATATTATATTATGTTTTATTAAAAAAAGTTGGATTTTTCAAATGAGGGTGTATCCATCAATCGTGACTGGTATATCCATCAAGTGTGATGAGAACTTCTGGCATCACTACATAGTAAACTGCAGTAGTGAGAGCAGTGCAGGTATACGTAATTTATAACGGAAAGATTCATTAGTTAGAGAGAGATGCAAGATCACATGCATACAAAAGTTTCCATCAAGTTTTTTATTTTTTCTTTAAGAGTGTGATAGAAACTTTGTTCTACGCAATGATGGATATTTCCATCATCAGTGATTGTCATTTGATGGATCAAATGATGGTCACTGTTCTTGTAGGGTACTATTTCACTTATACTAACCGTTGCTGGAATTTATCGGCGTCTTTTCTTACATATGATTCTGGTCCGAACCTGCAAAAAAGAGATAAAAAAATATTAAAATTTATATATATTTTTGCGGAGTGGAGAAAGGGTTTTTATTTATTTTTTTTAATTGAAAAAGTAATGCCAAATTGATATTCCCAGCAAGAAATGCTTGACAGAAACTAATACTAACACAATCTGTACACTAGCACATTTGCAACAATTTTACATTGAACAGCGTTGCTGTTGTAGCGTTTTTGGTACTGAATTGGGATGAATTTTTTTTAATAGACTAAATCTTATTTTTCGCTTGAGTTTATAGATAATAATGCAGCAAACTATAAAATAAAGCTTACAAAATGTTTTGTAATTAAAACTGTGCCAAAGGACAATCAAAATTTTTATTAAATTTGTTGTAAAAAGTTTGCCGGTTTTAAGGAATTTTTGTAAATTTTTAAGAAACAATAAGGAAGAGAAATTTCTTGTCACTTGCAACGTTGTTTGCCCCAAACAAACAAATCATATGCAAGAGTGTAACAACTAATATATGTTTTATTTCGTGACGTTAAGAAAATTGCGCATTTATCAAATAGTTATAAAAGTGATATGTTGATTTAGTAAAAAGAAAAAATTAAAGAAAAAATAAATAAAAAACAAAGAATTTTAAATTAATTTAAATAAATTTACTAGTTCAATGTGGAATTAGAAGGGTAATTTGCATTTGGGATTGCAAGCAGTTAAAGTGCAGAGATTGTGTCCAATGAACTTGACACTGGAAACCCAAAACTTCACAGGCATGTTGCGGGTATTTAAAACCGCCACAGCCTTTAAAAAGTTAGATTCGAGTTGGAAAAATTGTAAGTTGTTTTTTAATGTGTAAAACTTTTCCTTATTTGCTTAATTTAATGTATTTTTCGGAATTTAATTCAACAACAGTATTTGGTATAAACACTCAAGATGTGTGCCCCAACATCACTGTCGTCCAAAAGTGATCGGAAATACAAAGGTTATTTATAATGTTTAAAAAATTATATTGGTTTAAATTAATATTTTTTTCCATTTAAGGCATTCCTTCCCTTTCAAGATTAGGTCCAGGGTTAGAAGGAAATCTAAACCCGGCTTAGAAAACTTGAGGAAAGTATGTGAGTATAAAATTATAATTTATTATAAATTTTAAGAAGTTTTGCAATTCGTATTGCTTAAAAATTTTGATGGAGTGCAAGGTGGTCATCAAAAAGGTTGAGAAATCCGTCTGTCGGCTGGCTGGGGAGACTTACGAGTTAAAACTTGATGAAGACGTCAGCATGCTCCCCTTACAGAACCTTCTAGCGGTGGAAGAGTTGGAAAGGAAGTTGGAGAAGTCGAAAGGTTTCACTGAAGCAATGATAAAGAACTTAAGTTCATGCTTAAAGTATTTTACTATTCTTACATTTATATTTTTTAGACATAAAAATTACATATAATTAAGGGGACATCGCAGGATGTCTGCACTGTGATGCGCTCAATTTTTACCGACCACCTACTAGAAAAATATAAATGGGATGGAAGGTGAGAGAAACAAGCCCTCTGAAGGTTCTCTTTGGTTAATAACTCCCTGCGACGTATGTACTACAGATAAGTGCCACCAGAGACTACAACAAAAAAAAAAAAAAATATTTAGAAAAAGATAAAAATTAAGTATTTTATTATAAATGAAGTCATTTTTTATAAAAAAGGTATTTAGATATTAAAATATTATTTATATACTAAAAAAGTAACATTATATATTTAAAATATTAAGTTTTGTTTTATTAAAAAAAGTTCGATTTTTCAATTGAGGGTATACACATCAATTGTGATGGATATATCCATCAAGTGTGACCTGTCAACTGTGACTGGTATATCCATCAAGTGTGATGAAAACTTCCTTCATCACTAAATAGCAAAATGCTGTAGAGTGAGCAGTGCAGATATATCTCATAATGGAAAGAATTGATTAGTTAGAGAGAGATGCAAGATCACATGTACACAAAAGTTTCCATCAAGTTTTTCATTTTTCCTTTAAGGATGTGATAGAAACTTTGTTCTACGCGATGATGGATATTTCCATCATCAGTGATTGTCATTTGATGGATCAAATGATGGTCACTGTTCTTGTAGGGATTTGTACTAAAATTATAGTCATACTTAAGTTTTGCAATTTTTTTTGCAACTATAGTTATGAGAATAAAAAAGCGTTTTATTTTTTCTACTTGCTGCTATATCGTTTGTTCCTGTCATATTCGTGTGAAATTTAGCGCTTAGAAACAAGTAGAAAAAAGGCTTTGTATGTAGCCTGTTTTTTAAAATACAAGAAGCAGACACTTTAAGTATAAGTATTTTTTTGTCCTATTTAAGAAAAAGTTATCATGTTATATATTTTAGTGAATAAATTCCAATCGAAAAAAAATATACATGCCTCGATAGAGAGTTAAAAATAAGAAAAACATTTCAAGCTCAACAATATTTTCCTATTTACTTGCGTTTGATAAAACAGGCAAATGCATTATAATGATTTATAAAAACATTTTATATTTTATCTTTGTAACAGGTGACTCGAGATATAAGCCCATTTGTAGTATGAGTAAAATTGAAAATTTCCTTTTTTTTAATACTTTGTTCAAGAAAATATGCTTAACAAATATAAGCTATATCCCAGATTAGAGCCAATATATGTGGCTTTCACCCACAATTGGTCCCATCCAGGAACAACTCTTAGTTTTCGAGATATAAGCCCATTTGTAGTATGAGTGAAATTTTTAAATTTATTTTTTTAATACTTTGTTCAAGAAAATATGCTCAACAAATAAAACTATATGCCAGATTAGAGCCAATATATGTGGCTTTCATCCGCAATTGGTCCCATCCAGGAACAGCTCTTAGTTTTCGAGATATAAGCCTAGACATAATATGAAGGAAAGCCCAAATGTAGTAGTTGTAACGTATTTTTAGTTTTATTACAAAAGATTTTTTTTGTTCATAAAATATATTTTATTTAATTTATTACATTAACTTTTGAATAATTTATTGAATTTGTTTAATTTTATAAAATTTTTCATTTCCGATTTGTTAAGTTAGTTTGTGAACTTGAAAATCCTCTCTCAAAATAAAAAAAGAAGAGGAGCTGATAGAAGTTGCCATATAGAAGATACAAGTTGCCATATAATTTGTCAAACCTAGCTACATATGGGTAAATTTAAACTTGGCAGCATTCGATTTAATATCGACACCTTAGAATTGTTGTGCTCCAATGGCCATTTAATAAAATTAGGTATGGAATATATACTTGAATATACTTGAATTATTCTATTTCTGTTTAGGTTTATTTAATATTGTTGTGCTCCTAACAGTAATGTTTAGAGTACGAGGCAATTTGTACAAAAACTAAAAAAAAATGAAAATAAACAAAGTTATTATTTTGCGGTTGTTACTAAAGACACCGCGTTTTCTCGCTGAAACATTAACATTTCGTTTTAGTTATAATTTGGGAAATCAAAAACATTTAAATTTTATTATTTATTTAATTTGATATGGACACAAAACAATAAATTTTATTTGCGTATTTGTAAATAATATGTGGAAGAATTTATTGCTTATAAAAACATTGAGATATACTAATGTTCGCGTGTTTCTCGCTATTAACTTTTAAAATTATGGCTACACTTGAATAAAAAAATGTGTCTTGCAGCCTACATAAAAAAATGAGTTATCACTCATTTTGCTTCTCAATATAAAGAGAGGGAAAGAGATAAATTCTCTCCTCATATTGATTCAAAATTTTGGTTTGTTATATTTAGTTTGTTATCTTCTCGACCGCCCTTTCTTCGTTTTTTTAATGTCCGTTAAAAAGTGTTACATAACGTCGGAGGCAGAGAAACAAGTCGTGATAAACACTCGGCGGCGGCGGCTAAACAAAAAATTGTCGGCGGCGGCTGTAGGTCGGCTAAAGCCGACTATCAAGGAGTTCTTGTGTATTGTGTTAGGAAGAAGAAGAACAACAAAAATAAACAAACTTTAGATGAAGTAAATGTTACAAATAAAGACGCAAGATTAAAAAAAAAATTCAAATTATTTTATTTACATACATTTAATAAGTTATGCATTGTTTTCTGTATAAATATTTTTCTATTTCAATCAATTTAAAATAACAGCTTCAAATTTTAAATTATATTTCTTTACTGAAAGTAATTTAAATATACAAAATTTAAAGAATTAAAAATGCCGGCTAACATTTTTGAGTCGTGACAAGCCGCACTTCTCGGCGGCGGCTCGACTATTAAGAAAAAATCGGCGGCGGCTTTCAGCCGGCTGTGAGCCGCACAACTTGTTTTTCTGGTCGGAGGCTAAATTGTAGCTGAAAAAATGTGGGCGGCGGCTGTAAGCCGGCTATTAGCCTTTCGGCGCAGGTCTCTGATGTGCGTTGTATTATGTTATTTTCACGTATGTTACGAATGTATTAACTTATACGCTTAGTCGGTAATTATAGTATTTTTTTGAAACGAATGCTAGCAGATTGCCCCCTTTTACATTCTAAATTTTGACTTGATGCCTCCCAGTTTCGAACTCGTTTTCTTGAAGAACATTTTTTTCTGTTTATATTGCCTCTGATGTATTTAGTATATTGTGACCGATCTTGGCGCCTAGGCTAGGTTTTCATAATAGAACGACTACATGAAATGATTATAGCTAAAATTCAATATTCAAATCATGGCGCATTAAAGCCAGGTGAATGCATTACCTTGTACGCGTATATTGTTTTTATAAAAACTAACTCGAGCTGTCAAAAACGTCTGGCAATATATGTGTATGTATTCCAATATATTTTTAGTGGCTTTCTTATTTTAAACAAATACATATACTAAACATTTTGCCAGTTCGAATTAGTTTTTACAAAAAGAAAATACACGCAAAAGCTAAAACATATAATGAACACTTAATCTGATGCAGTCAACTGTTTGATGCGCCTTGATCCAAATCATATTCGAGTCTTAACTCTTTAAAAGTGGTTTATTTTGATTAACGAGACTTTTTGATATTTGACTTAGTACCCACACGAAGCAGATTTTAATTCTAAATTTATATGAAAATAAAAATTTATCTCGTAAATTTTTTTTAATTTCTATGAATATTACAAAGTTTTTTTCATCATATTAAGTATGTATATCGTCAACGAGTACAGCTGCTGAAGAAGTTTTTTCCAGTGCAAACAGGTTAAATTTAAATTCTCTATTTGGAAACAGAGTTTTTTTTAATGATAACTATGATATCGTTAATAAACTTATAAAACTTTATTTGTAATCGGTAATCGCTTACTTATTAAAAAATATTCAATTGTTTGAATGAGCCGCTTCAGCCGCCGCCGCCCATATATAATAAGCCGCCGCCGCCGACCAAAACCGCTCGGCACAGGCCTCAACGCTGATGTCTATGATTTGTTTTATATAAGTGTAATGAGAGCTTATCTGACTTTAAATGTCTAATAGCAATTTGTTTTTAAAATCTGCGTTTCCTCGAGCTCCATTGCACAATGGATTAAGTCGTTATGTGTGTCAACTTCAAAGAATTACTCTAAAATTTTGTAAAAATAACGGATCGAGCAGGGGCATGCGGTAATTGCATTACAAAATTGCACAAATATATAAATAATATATATACTTATATATATATAACAACTTTTAGAGAATTCATTGAGAGCAAATTAGTCAATTTTGCCAAAGAAAATCCTGGTATTGTATTATATGTGAAACCCAGAAGGCATCGCACCCCCGTTTTAATAGGCGAATACCGTAAGTTTTCTGTAGTATAAGAGAACTACTATTCTTCGATACCTATTTTAAGGCTTAAATCTATAGAATTATAGTTCGAGGATCCAGTTCAAAAATGTAAAGTGAAATTTGGGGTTTACCCTCAGTTTCAGAATTATGGACCTTTAAAGTTTGTTTTTACATGTATAATATGCCACATTTATAATGGCCACATACCGAGGATTTTGTAGGGGAAAGAGACAATATCATTGGAAAGGTGATTCCAATTCAAATTTAATGGAAAATGAAACATAGCTACCTATATTAAATATATTACATTTAACGGAAATACTACAGATTAGTCAATCAAAAAGTTATTTGTTTATTACGTATTAAATTATTTATACATAAATGTATCTCTTCTTTTACTTTAAGGTGTTTTCCAACGGCAAGGAGCGCTAGTTTTTAAAAAAAAAGTGTGAACAATTCAGTAAAGCGAAGCCACCAGAGACTACAACAAAAAAAAAATATTTAGAAAAAGATAAAAATTAAGTATTTTATTATAAATGAAGTCATTTTTTATAAAAAAAGGTATTTAGATATTAAAATATTATTTATATACTAAAAAAGTAACATTATATATTTAAAATATTAAGTTTTGTTGTATTAAAAAAAGTGTTGGAGTTGTTTGTAAGCAAGGAAACACTTTTATTTATTTATTTTATAATTTTTATTTATTTATATAGCCTGCAGGGTCCCGTAGGAATTTCAGGCTATTATCTAAGTATATTAATTTTATTTAATTATAACCTGCAGGGTCCCGTAGGAATTTCAGGTTATAAGTGTTTCTTCTTACTTCTAGTTTACTACTCAACTTTTAATAATTATTTATCGCTATTTATACTAAATTCTTAACGCTAAAAATGCTGATTAAACAGCATTTCTTAAAAATAATTTAAATAATTAAATTGCTTACTTGCTAAATAGTCATATTTCAATAGTACATTAAATTAACTTATAAACAAAGTTTAAAAATACGAGGGTGCCTCTCAACATCCCTCCCCCCTTATCGGAAACTGCGTCCCTGCGTGTGGTGTTGATGTTGCTGCAAATGGAGAGCTAGCGTTCGTATATGAAGGATGCGTCTTTTGCTGCTTATTTGAGGTGCGTTGTTTTGTGTTATGTCACCTTCTTTCCGGAAAACTAACTGGATTTGTATAAATTGGTGGGGCTATAGTTGTATATGATTTGTTTTTCTCAACTCGGAAATCTTCACAGCATAGCCGTAATAAAATTCTTCTCCTTAGTTTCTCTTTTTTTTTTTTTTTTTTTGTTTGTTGTATCACTTCTGATCTTCTTTAGTTGTTAAAAAGAAAGTCACGTCCTAAACGTTGTCGCTTCTTTTTCAATAATTCCTTTATTAGCCGTATGTGTAATACCCATGTTTTTTAAATTCTGCAAAATAGCCAACATCTTGTGACACCTTCAAATTATTTGAATCACATATATCATGATCATCTTTTCGTAAAACCAACTCATGCGAATGTGGACAATCAATGTTGGTCTGAAATAGACTGCATCTTATTATAGTCGGTCCTTTATAACCAACCAATTCAACTTCGGGAAAAGTTTTAGTATTTCTTTTATATTCAATGCCATTCAAAGAACCATGTATGGTATATCGGAATTGTATCGAAACGAAATATTTCCACCGGCTGCTTGCTTCATATTCATATTTTATCTGCGTATTCTGCGAGGTGTTGTCACAAAGGTGGCGGTTGTGTTGCCTCTACTACATTTTGCTATGGCTAAACGAAGCTTTAAATACACTTGTTTTTACCACACTTCAGGAAAAAAATCGTAGCTCGTGACCACAACAAAAACACTTCGTTTTAGATCATAAGGTGCTTTTTGGATAAGGTTCAGCATCTGCTAATGATAAATTTAATTAAATAAAGTGAGGAAAATCATGATTGAGATTTTTAAAGTTGTTCATTCACTTTAGAGACAATAAAGCCCTCTAAGTTAAAAAAAATTTTCTAGTGCCATGTTTCCGCATTTTTTGTTGATTTGTTGCTACTCCATTGGGGGCTGGACAAGATGAGTCCATGTTGTTAGTTGACACGCTAAGGTTTCGCTTATTGTGTTGGAGAACACCACACGTAATCCCAGCTTATTTTAAAACTAAAAAATACTAAAATTCTTAAAACCCATCTCTTTCAAATTGTTAACAAAAACAAAAAAAAATCGTAATTTAAAATTGTTTACAAAAAATTATATTGGTAATAAATTATTTACAATAATATATAAGGGTTTTGGTATTTTAATGCTATAATTTAAACATAAAAAACATTATTCTTCCTTTGTTTGCTACTCTTACAAAAAAAATTTTTTTTTTTCTTTTTGCTACTTCTAAAACAACATAAAAAACTTATAAATATTTTGTATGTTGTTGTAAGTATTTATGAATCTTTTCTTTTTATATATATATATTTTTTTTTATTTTATTATTTTTTTTTTGTTACCAAGCAAGCATTTTAATGCCTATTGAGCTTGTTCATATATATTGGATTTTGAAAACAATAGTCCAAACCTCTGAATCAGGCGTTTTCCAATATATATCTTTATACACCCATATATGTGTATACATATCAACACAAATATACGTGCATACATATAAACATACAACACATATGTATGTGTATACGGATATATATATGTCTATCTATAATACATCATATATATTATAATACATTATATATATATTATATATATTATATATATTTATTTATAATATATCTATTTTAAGAAAGTTTTAACTTAATGTTTGTTGGGTGAAACACAAAAGACCCAAAATAAACACAAAAGTATGTTAACAAATGTATATACATATATATATATATATATATATATATATATATATATATATATATATATATATATATATATATATATATATATATATATATACATGCTATAAAGTTTACGTTTAATGCTGAGAGTAGCACTTTTGAAAATAATAATCTTTTTTTTTTTTGTTTATGGAATTTATATTATTACATAAAATTATTATCGTCCGGCCAGTGACACAAAAAAAGTGTTGCGTATGCAAAAATGCAGTGAACAATTTACAAAACAACAGCAAGAATAAAAAAAATGCACAAGAAATCAGAAACAAAAATTTTAAACAAAAAATACATTTTTACTCAAATTTCAAATCAACAAAACATTTGCTGCTTAAAATAAATCAGTGTTTAACAATGTCAAACAGAGAATATTTTTTTTTCTTTCTTTAAAACCAACTTCACGCTATAAACTAAGTACTTTAAAACATTTGCAATGAAATATCAAAAGTAAAGCACAAAATGTGGTGCTTAAACGTTAAAAGTTGTTTGTTAATTTGAAATATTCCAAGTGAGATTTTGTAAAAATGTCATTTAGTTTCAAAAATTAAAGGCATATTTTTCAAGAAGACTCAAATTTAATTCAAAACATTTGCAAAAAAAGAATGTGAAAATACAGAATATATTTTTTCTCTTAGCGATTCAATAAAATGACCGAAAATGGCAAAGACTTTACTCTACTTTTTCAGCAATTCCAAAACTCACTGTTTAAAAACAAGTGTTTTTTTTTTTTTTTTTAATTAAAAAATTAATGCAAAAGTCTTACAATAGTCTTATGTTTGTCTTTCCTGTTGTGCCGATGCTGATTCGGTATGTTCTTCGCCCCAATTCCAGGTCCTTCCTCATATATTTACCCCGCTTCCATGCAGTCCTCATACTCGATAATTCCCTTTCAGCCACAGCCTGATCCTGTACAGTTGGGGTCTGGGCGTTGTTTCTTCTTGACCAACGCTCCATTATCTTTATTAAAAAACTCCGTGTGATTTGACTGGCCTTCATCTCGTTATAGACCCGTAATCTCTGGATTTCCAACCCTTTGCCGAACTGCCTCAAACAATATTCTGCATGTCTAATTGTGTAAACGCCACAGTCTATTGTGTTATTTTGCTGCGGGCAGTTGGCGTAAATCAAAGGGGAGGGCTTCAAGGGGCTCCCTATGAAACTATAAAGACGTCTTATAGCCCCTGCGGTTACTTCCAAATCATGCGGCTTAAGGGAGTCGAAAATTGTTATTTCTCCCTTCTCAACCATCGCCAGTGTCCAGTGGTTTTGTTCCATCACTGGTATCAACACAACCGCCTTGTTTGGTAGATCCGCCCTTCTGGTCGCCCTCCTGATTCTCCCAACATTTACCTCGTTTGTTGATTCGAGGTCCCACTGCCTGAGAGCCGCGTAGAATTGGGAATTGAATATATGGACCTTCTCAGCTCTTGCTGGCGCAAGATTCGTGGCAAGCACCCACCTCAAAAACACATCAAGGTGTTGGTCGCTCAACCAGCCGTTGGTTTTTAGGATCTTGTATTCGTAACAAGTCAGCTCCAAGTCCCTGTTGTTGTGTCTGTATTTGCAAAAGTTTAGATTGATCTTTAAAGGTTAATATTGTGCACCGCCTTGCTTCGTCCAATAATCAACAGCTAATGTAATAAACTGTCTTGTCAGTTTTTGTTTGGTTCTGCAATTTTCAAAAATAAAAATAAATTAAAAAAAAATTGTATAGTCGTCATCAAAATATAGAGGAGGGTTGACTGATAATATCTAAACTTCAGCGGCCAGGTCTTCGGCGAGGTTTCGCCTTATCTGTGAATTCCTCGCTGTGCCTTTTGTTATTCTATTTTGCGCTATCTTAACGCTCACCGTCCCTGTCGCTTGCATAAGACAATTACTGTGACCGTCAGTCCTACTAATAATGTAAGGGTTGTTATGCCCATTGTTGTTGTTACTATTTTGTGGATATGTAGCTCATGTATCTTTTTGATATTTTCTTCCTGGTGGAGGACTATATCCTCAAACATTAGTGGCCTTTCTGTGTCAAAATTGGTTTCCCTAGGGGGCAACGCGAAGCTCTGCTGGTATTTCGTCCATCTGTTAGTGAATGTTAAGTTACCCAGCTTGATAGTACAATTGTTGAATTGAATATAGTAGTGACCCTTCAGCCTGAACCCACGGCTGTCACAAGTGCTTTTAAAGTTAGTGAGATTTGTGTTAATAACGACTAACTTACTATCGTCTATCTGGATTATGTCTCGACTTAGTTTTTTTACCATTTTGCACGGTTGTCTGATCACAAAGCTCCAAGACTCCTTTAACTCGAAAAGCGCGCTTCCCTTTACGTAGGCAAGGGTTCGGTCCCCCATTCTAACTATACTTTCCATGTCTTCGTCTATTTGAAGGTTTTCCCCGTTAGGCACGGGTACAATCAGAGACCTTGCAAGTGAAATCTTTTCGAGTGGCACCTTGATAATTAGGCTTATAGTCCTGCTTTGACTTGTAACCACACCAATTTTTATGTCCTTTAATTTTTCGACATCCATTTAGAATGTCTCTATTTCCTCCTTTGTCAACAAGGCAGGTGAAAAAATTCCCAGTCTCGCGGATGCCACTGTTTGTTGCAGGTTTTCTATTTTCCTCTTAAGAATGTCGATCTTAAACAGTTGCAAGGTTGCAAAATTTTTTTTGATTAGGGTTTGGCTCAGGTCATTAACTCTGTTAATCCTGTCCTTTATTTCCTGCCTATCTGTCAGTAGGGCGGCCTTCAGTGTATGTATAGACTTGTTGAAATTGTCGTTAATAATTATCTGTTGATTTAAACCTTCTATTAACTGGTGGTTGTTCTCTGTAATCACTCGTTGCTGTTTCTCAATATTTTGTCGGTCTTCTTCGTCCATTGTTCCAAAAACAAACCTCATGAGGGCTCCACCGGCGTTCACCAACCCTCTGGTTTTCCGTCGAGGCAATAGGGTATGTAGGGCGTCTTCCATATCATATAGTTGGGATCTAGCTATGTCGCAGTGTGGTAGGTCCTGCATAATGTCCAGATTGTGATGAAATTGTTTTATTACAATACCGATGTCCTCCAGATCAATCACGTGGATGATATAGTCATACTTTTTTACCAGCTGGACTGTGCCCATATGAATTTCCGTGAAACCATTTCGTGATTCGAGTTTTTCCATATAAAGTTCCGGGCGAATTGCAGGGCTGCTGAGCACTATCAGCAATCCGACATATACGGGCTGAAAAAAGGGAGGTTAATCAGATAATCAGCCGGACCAGGCATGTATATTCCCAATTTATTTCTGTAAACCCCTTAATGCGTTTTTTCATTTTATTTCAGTTTGCTATTATTATCATTTACTGCCTTTTTCTTAGTTTTTTTGCAATATTTACCTTTAGCTGAAATTGTATCTATTTTGGAACTAACTTCATCAATTATAGGCCATTATATATCACTGTTTTTATGACAATTGTAGCAGTTTTGTGCTAATAAACAACTTTTCAATGTAAATTTTCCTTAGTCAGGAACTCCTCCTTTTAAAAAACTTTAGTGCAGGGTGCGTATTTAGACTTCAATTTATAATTTTTACCTTCCTTCTGTGACACTTTATTTTCTTTATTTTGTTCATATAATTATTTTTTACTGATATTTTCTTATACTTTGAACTCATAACCCTTCTGGTTTTTCCCTTTTTTTTTTTTTCATATATTCTCCTACCGTTATTTTAACTCATTTTCCTTTGTTTCTTTACATTTTTTTTTTTTTACATTACATTACATTTTATTTTATAATTCCTTGGTTTTTCCCCCTTTCTGACTATATATTTTCATACTATTTATTCTTCCATTATTTCCCTTTTATGACCCTGTGGTCTTTTTTCTCCTTTCTATTTACTTATATAGTTTATCCTTTATCGCCCTTATATTCCACTTTCGTCCCGTAGCTTTGGTTTCGAGCCAAAGTATCTAGGATCAGAAATTGGTTGGCTGATACACTTTGTAGCGTATTATACGATTTTCTTTTACTATATTACCCTTTTTTTCTTTTTTCTCTCTTTAATCTCATCAACCTTTGTTCAATTTTGCCTATTTGTTACTACCCTTTCATATTTTACCTCGAAATGTTTCTTCGCATACCCCATGGCACTTGCCGTCAGTTGAAAACGTATCGAATTTTCGCATTAAGTTCAATGTTTCAGGCAAATTACCGATGGCGGTGTTGTAAAGTAACTAAATCAGTGTTTTATGAGTAACTCACTTGTACTTCCGCTTAAATCCTTTGTAGCTTTAGTTTCGAGCCACGATAACCAGAAAATAAACGGAGTAACTGATACTCTTTAAACTCAACAGAAGAGAAAAAAAAAATCCTTACAAAAAATTACTTTTTTTAATTATTCGCAATCTAACCCTTTGCACCCTGCCACCTTTTATAAATTCTTTATTTTACTGGTTTTATCAAATTATTATGATAAACCTTGTCGGAGTTCCTTTGTCGTATTCTTACATTGACAGGTGTAGGTATTCCCGTGACTTCATAGGGACCCAACCATATAGGTGAAAATTTATTTTTTCGCGCCTGGTTTTTTAGCCAGACCATTTGTCCGGTCTTAAACTGTCTAGTCTTTGTGCCCTTGTCATAATATTTTTTTGATTTTTCTTTTGCCCTAACCTGGTTCTGTCTCACCACTTCATAACTTCGTTGAATTTGGTATTTAAGTATTTTGCTGTAGTCATCTATGTTATAGAGGGGTGCTGGCTGCTTTTTTAACCTGACAGGTATTTCAAATTCGAATCCGTACAGTACCTTGTTGGGTGTTTGCTTAGTAGACGAATGTCTTGTGTTATTGTGTACATGCATGGCATGATGCAGCCAATCATCCCAATTAGTTCCGTCAAGTTTCACAAAACTTCTTAAATACTCTGCAAGAGGTCTATGGGTCCTTTCCAGAGATCCATTAGATTGAGGATGATACGGAGTTGTATATATGTTTTTTACTCCAAGCAATTTGCAAACTTCCTTGAACAATCTTGAATTGAAGTTGCTTCCATTATCTGTCACGAGAACTTTGGGGATGAAAAATCGGGCAATTATTTCTCGAAAGAACTGCCTTGCTACCGTTGCCGCTTCCATGTCTGGGATAGCTGCGCAAGCTAGGTATTTTGAAAAATCGTCCAAAAAGGTTACTATATATTTGTTGCCACTTGATGATTCAGGTAAGGGCCCAACAATATCCATGAAAATTCTTTCAAAAGGCATATTGGGTGTTGTGGTCAGGGTCATTGGCATCCTGTCTATCCTCGAGCTTTTATTTTGCTGGCAAATCTTGCAGGAGGCTACATACTTTTTAATTTGACTTTGCATTCCAGCCCATTTGTATTGTGCTCTAATACGGAAATAAGTTTTTAGCGCACCTTGGTGGCCTCCTAATGGCGTGTCATGGAACGTTGTAATTACCTTCTTTATATCTTCTGCATCTGTTAAATATGTGGTATTATCTTCTTCTTCATGATTTTTATTCGTCTCCACTGCACTTGCCCTATTTGGAGTTTCCACACCTCTTGATTGTGCTCTCGTTATTACACCTATGTTTACTTCTTCCGTTGGAAGGCGGCTGAGAGCGTCCGCATTTTGATTCGTCTTGCCTGGTTTGTAGCGAATCTCAAAATCGTATTCTAACAATTTCAGTCTTAAACGACCCAATCTACCTTCCTGATCCCTTAGGTTAGCTATACCTTTCAGGGGTTTGTGGTCGGTGAATACCGTGAAATATCTGCCGAGCAGATATGGTCGAAACGTTTTTGTGGCCCATACAATGGCCAGCAACTCCCTCTCTATTGTGGAGTATCGTTTTTCTGTATCGCTTAATACTCTGCTAGCGAAATTAATTGGTAGGTCACTTCCTGGCTCTCCTTGAGAAAGAATTGCTCCTAGAGCTCCATTACTGGCGTCTGTTGTCAAAATGAAAGACTTGCTAAAATCAGGATATTGGAGGAGAGGAGGGGTTGTCACAGCATCCTTCAAATTGTCCATTGCTTCCTGGCACTCTTGTGTCCACTCTAATTTTGTATCCTTTCTCAACATTTTGTTAAGAGGTAATGAAATTCGTGCCGAGTTTGGAATGAACTTTCTGTAGTAATTCATCAGCCCCAAAAATGCTTGTAGCTCCTTGATATTTTTAGGGGGTGGTATATCTTTCACTGCCCTAGTCTTATTTGGGTCTGGCAGAACCCCTTTTTCTGAGCACTGGTGGCCAAGATAGATAATTTCTCTCTGCAGGAAATGACATTTTTCGGGGTGTAATTTTAGGTTGTATTTTCTTAAGACCTCCAAAACTTTTGTTAAACGTGAATTATGGTCCACTAAGTTTCTGCCATATATAACAATATCGTCCAAATAAACGAAACAGTCAATTCCTTGTAGCCCGGTTAGTATTGAATTCATTATCCTTTGAAAAGTAGCTGGTGCACCCGTCAATCCGAAAGGCATACGGTTAAATTCATAGTGCCCTAAGTTGGTACTGAAGGCGGTTTTTTGCTTGTCGTTAGGATCCATTAATACTTGATGGTATCCACTTGCTAAATCGAGAGTAGAGAAATACCTGCTGCACCCTAATTTGGTCTAAAATCTCATCGATTCTTGGTATTGGGAAAACCTGTTTTACTGTCGCTTCGTTCAGTTTTCTAAAATCTACAACCAATCGCCACTTTTTTTCGCCGTGTTGTCCTGCTTTTTTGGGTACCAAAAGAACCGGGGAGTTCCATGGAGAATTGCTGGGTGTTATTACATTATCCTTTAGCATTTGGTCTACCTGTCTGTTAATTTCAGTTCTGTGGACTTCTGGTAGTCTGTATTTTTTAATGTTTATTGGGGGTTGATTTGCTTCCGTGGGTATTTCATGTTTCAATACAGTAGTGTAGGTAAGACTGTCACCAGGCAGTTGGAAAATATCATCGTATGTCTTTAAAATATTCTCGATTGAAAACCTCTCTTCTGGGTTAAGACTTTGGCTTAGTTTCACCGTTTCCAAAAGTAGTTTTTCTCTTTTCAACCTTTTTCCAGAATCTATTATATTTATTGTTGCTAATGGCTTCATCTTATAGTCCCTGTAGCTTTCGTAGCTCAGGCTTATTTTTTCACTTATATTTATGGCCGTGTTATTCGTGTTCAGAATGGGTACAAGAGCTGCTCCGGCTTTCACTGTTGTTAGAGTTGCACCCACGAAAACACCTGGCAAAATTTCTGACTTGTCTATGACAATGTCACCATTAATGGAGTTTACTATAACTGATGCAATTGTTTGTGAACGCTCTTTGATAGAAAATTGTTCAGCTAAGTATATTTGTGATGATTTTCCTTCTGGGACAAGTGGTAGTGAAATCACTTCTTGTCCGTTTTTAAAAAATCTTAAATTTTTATTAATTGTGTCTGTCACCGATCTGTCCCACATCATATCTCTTCCTAGCAAACCATCTGCTGGAAGTTTGGTTCCTTCGGGCACCACGTGCATTTGTAGTGAAAAATCTTCCAGGCCTTCAAGCTGAGCAATTATTGTCCCCTTTGATGTTATGTTTCCTCCGAAGGCTCCTAACAAACTCTTTTGATTTCGTTCATCTATTTTAACGTGGGGTGCCAAAGCCTCTGCCCTCACTAATGTAGTGTCTGCTCCTGTATCTACCAGCAAAGACAGACTTCTATTTACTGCTTCCCTGCAAGGAAAATTTATGAATGCATCGTTCTTTTGTTCTGTACGAAGTTTTTGCTCCTTTTGTGACTCTGATTTGAAAGTGAAATAGTTTGTGCAGGTTTCTGGAATGTACGTGTGTATATTCTCACTCCAGTGTACTTTTTTGTTGTTTTTAATTGTGGTGCTCAGTCTACATTTCTCCCCACCTGGCATGACCCTTGACATTGACCTCAAAAACAATTTGTTTTTGTGGTCGCTCTTTTCTGCGTCTTCTGGCGTTTTAGATGCTAAAGTCTTCAAAAGTAAGTAAGAATTTCCGGCATCCCAGCCTCTTAGTTTTGGCTGGGCCGCCTTGAGTTTCCCGAATTATTTCGGTTGTTGGCCACTTCTCGTACGTTGTTATTTCTATTGCCCCTATTGCTGATGTTACTTCTTCCTCCACTTCTATTAAACATATTATCATGATAGTAATTTTCCGGGCACCTTGACGCAAAATGTCCAAGACCATCACAATTGTAGCACCGTTGCTCTCTTCTATTCATGTCACCAAAACGATTATTGGCCTGGTTTTGACTTGATGATTGCAATGAGTTTTGCGCTCTACCTCTACGGTCAGGGTCCTGACGACTTCTATTAATATTATTGTTGGATTGTTCCTGGCGTCTTCCCTTATTATAGTTAGTGTTGTTTTGCCGTCTAAAACATTCGTTTAACAAATGTCCCTGCCTATGGCAAAAATTGCAGAATTTTGGGGAACCCACAGAATTCCTTTGTGTGTAATCCACCGGCATTGAGTTGTTAACCGTTTGCTGTCTTAGTGAGAGTTGTCTAACTTCATTCACTAATTGTTGGACTGTTTCGTACAACGGTTCCTGGGCTTGCACTGTCATTACATTTGACAATCGCATGTTGGCGCCTAAAAGGTTTTGTGCATCCTTTGTAATCTTCAACAATTCAGATAATTTGTCATTTTCATGCCCAATGAACCTGGATACCAATTTCGGGTCACGTAAGCCCCTTATATAACTTCTTACCGCTGATTGATTGCAGTGGTCCATCATAGATTTCCGATGCGATGCATCCTGCCATTGTGCAGCAATTAATTCTGTTGCGTCTATAAGAAGCCTTTCTAATCTTTCGCCAAATTCATATGCGCTTTCCGTCGATGCTTGCTTACTGCTAAATATTAACTCTTGTATTTCATTAAGGGTTTTGGACTTTATAAATTTTTCTCTGACAGCTAAACATAGGGCTTCTATTGTTCCAAAATCTTTGTTGTGCAAATATGAGTAGGCGTTCCCAAAAAGTCTTGTTTTTATACATTTTAGCAGGTCGACTACACTACCTGCTTCCAAAAGTTTATCTTTCGCAATCATACAGCCTTCAATGAATTTATTTGATTCTGTCGTAAGCTCTGGGCCATCTGCACCGTAGAAAATTGGCACCATGTGTGATACATTTTTCAAAAGTTCCGTAAAAGACGTCATATTGTTGGTTGAAATTTCTTCACTTATTCTGTCTGTAGTTTGTATTTCTCTCGGCGATGGTGAGCGCCTCTTCAAAATTTCATGTGCCGATGCTACCAATGTATCAAATTCTCGAATTAATGTGTTGTCTATCCCTTCTGTCCTCTTCAAATCATCGAATGTTTCTTTGTATTGTGCTAGCTCGCTAAATTTTTTAGATGTCGTCTCTGTGGTATAGCCTCTGCTCCCTGCCTTTTTTGCATTTATTATGATGCTCCGAGTTTTGGATATCAGGTCACGAGCCGTTTCTTTCTCCTCTATACGAGTATCCTTATTATTAATCTCCTCTGCCTGCTCGTCAGTAACCGTAGAAATGCCGTCTGTGTGTCCTATTGTTATATAAGGAACTCTGGAATCCTCTTCTGTTAATTCTTCCCTTATTGATGGAGTGGGTGACCTAGTCTTGTGTATAATGTCGAGTTCACGCTTTGCATTTCCTAAAGCTGTTTGTAATCTTTGTACGGTGTCGTCTTGTACGTCTATTTGCTGTTGTTGTTTCAGTTGTTTTTTAAATTCATTCTCACTTAACCCCTTTTGTCTCAATTTTTCAACCAAGGATGCGTTTTCTTCTACTGCCTGCTCTAATAAACTGTCCGTATAATTAATCTGTTCCCGTAATTTGCGGCTCTGTTTTTCTAAAAGTCCCTTGGTGACCTCCAATTCTTCTATTCTTTTACAAAAATCTGCCGACTGGTTCTTATTAAGGTCTCCTATCAATTGTAGCACATAACCAACTTCCTTTAATTTTGTTAGTTTCTGGTGCCTTATATTGTCCCTATGTCTTTCTGTAAATTCCTTTCCTTGTTTCAAACTATTTAATTCTGTCCATGCGAGAACTTGCAGACTGTCAACCGAATAGTTATACTTATTGATCTTAGATAGTAATTCGTCCGTCCTTGATTTCGGGTTGTCCATTTACAAATCTAAAAATTTTAAAGGCATACTTACCAGCACCAAAAACATTTCCGCTATTGTCTTCAAAAGTAAAAAAAAAAAAAAGAATGTACTGATCGCGACGTTTACTCTATACAAAATTTAAATTTGCCTTGCTTAATGTGGCTTAGGCCTGTGGCAATTACTTTTCAATTCCACCACTTTGTATTTTGGCAAAGATCCCAAAGGCGTACTGGTATACAGATGCTTAATGACCCCTAGGAATTCACCTCTATACTTAGTGGTTTCTTTAAATTTTTCTTTGCCACCGACTTAACCGATTTTGTTCACAAGCAAAACAAATCGAATCAAAACTTCTCCCAATGTGGCCAAAGTAATTAGCAGTTTACTAATAATTCCACCAATTCACACTTCTTTGAAGACACTAAAGGCGTACTGGTATATGACCCCCAATGCTTCACTTCCGTATTTATATGGTTTCCTTACTTTCGTTGCTATGAAATTATTGCCACATTCGGAAAGGATTCAAAATCAATCAAAATTCTATAACCAAATTTTATTCCTGGAGGGTCCCTTAGGAATCGCAGGATATTTATTCTTTTATTACCGGCTGCGCCAAAATGTTGGAGTTGTTTGTAAGCAAGGAAACACTTTTATTTATTTATTTTATAATTTTTATTTATTTATATAGCCTGCAGGGTCCCGTAGGAATTTCAGGCTATTATCTAAGTATATTAATTTTATTTAATTATAACCTGCAGGGTCCCGTAGGAATTTCAGGTTATAAGTGTTTCTTCTTACTTCTAGTTTACAACTCAACTTTTAATAATTATTTATCGCTATTTATACTAAATTCTTAACGCTAAAAATGCTGATTAAACAGCATTTCTTAAAAATAATTTAAATAATTAAATTGCTTACTTGCTAAATAGTCATATTTCAATAGTACATTAAATTAACTTATAAACAAAGTTTAAAAATACGAGGGTGCCTCTCAACGATTGAGGGTATACACATCAATTGTGATGGATATATCATCAAGTGTGACCTGTCAACTTTGACTGGTATATCCATCAAGTGTGATGAAAACTTCTGTCATCACTAAATAGCAAAATGCTGTAGAGTGAGCAGTGCAGATATAGCTCATAATGGAAAGAATTGATTAGTTAGAGAGAGATGCAAGATCACATGTACACAAAAGTTTCCATCAAGTTTTTCATTTTTCCTTTAAGGATGTGATAGAAACTTTGTTCTACGCGATGATGGATATTTCCATCATCAGTGATTGTCATTTGATGGATCAAATGATGGTCACTGTTCTTGTAGGGATTTGTACTAAAATTATAGTCATACTTAAGTTTTGCAATTTTTTTTGCAACTATAGTTATGAGAATAAAAAAGCGTTTTATTTTTTCTACTTGCTGCTATATCGCTTGTTCCTGTCATATTCGTGTGAAATTTAGCGCTTAGAAACAAGTAGAAAAAAGGCTTTGTATGTAGCCTGTTTTTTAAAATACAAGAAGCAGACACTTTAAGTATAAGTATTTTTTTGTCCTATTTAAGAAAAAGTTATCATGTTATATATTTTAGTGAATAAATTCCAATCGAAAAAAAATATACATGCCTCGATAGAGAGTTAAAAATAAGAAAAACATTTCAAGCTCAACAATATTTTCCTATTTACTTGCGTTTGATAAAACAGGCAAATGCATTATAATGATTTATAAAAACATTTTATATTTTATCTTTGTAACAGGTGACTCGAGATATAAGCCCATTTGTAGTATGAGTAAAATTGAAAATTTCCTTTTTTTTAATACTTTGTTCAAGAAAATATGCTTAACAAATATAAGCTATATGCCAGATTAGAGCCAATATATGTGGCTTTCACCCACAATTGGTCCCATCCAGGAACAACTCTTAGTTTTCGAGATATAAGCCCATTTGTAGTATGAGTGAAATTTTTAAATTTATTTTTTTAATACTTTGTTCAAGAAAATATGCTCAACAAATAAAACTATATGCCAGATTAGAGCCAATATATGTGGCTTTCATCCGCAATTGGTCCCATCCAGGAACAGCTCTTAGTTTTCGAGATATAAGCCTAGACATAATATGAAGGAAAGCCCAAATGTAGTAGTTGTAACGTATTTTTAGTTTTATTACAAAAGATTTTTTTTGTTCATAAAAAATATTTTATTTAATTTATTACATGAACTTTTGAATAATTTATTGAATTTGTTTAATTTTATAAAATTTTTCATTTCCGATTTGTTAAGTTAGTTTGTGAACTTGAAAATCCTCTCTCAAAATAAAAAAAGAAGAGGAGCTGATAGAAGTTGCCATATAATTTGTCAAACCTAGCTACATATGGGTAAATTTAAACTTTGCAGCATACGATTTAATATCGACACCTTAGAATTGTTGTGCTCCAATAGCCATTTAATAAAATTAGGTATGGAATATATACTTGAATATACTTGAATTATTCTATTTCTGTTTAGGTTTATTTAATATTGTTGTGCTCCTAACAGTAATGTTTAGAGTACGAGGCAATTTGTACAAAAACTAAAAAAAAAAATGAAAATAAACAAAGTTATTATTTTGCGGTTGTTACTAAAGACACCGCGTTTTCTCGCTGAAACATTAACATTTCGTTTTAGTTATAATTTGGGAAATCAAAAACATTTAAATTTTATTATTTATTTAATTTGAAAAAAAAAAAAATTAGCATCACGGCTCGCTTACATCAGATGCAGGGTATAAGGACTCCGTCTGCATCTGTTGCTGACTCAATTTTAGAGTCCTTTCAGGGGTTTCAACTAGCTGACCCTAGTTTTAATCATTCGAGCAGTGTGGCCTTGGTCTTAGGACCTGAAGTTATGCCACTAATAATGAAAGGTCGCATACACGCCAGTCCTGGGCTGCCATTGGCGCAGTACACTATCTTCGGATGGGTTATTTCGGGGTTATCGCCATTTTAAATTCGTTATACAGTCCACAGGAGTCCTTAATGGCTCAATTCAACAAAATTAAATCAACAGGAGTCCTTAATGGCTCATTACTTACATTTTTTCATCAGGAGTCCTTAATGGCTCATTTAACATTAAATAAAAATTAAGTTCAACAGGAGTCCTTCATGACTCAACAAAAAAAAATGTATTATTTTTACTTAAAAGGAGTCCTTACTGGCTCACTTATTGAAACGTATGTGCTTGTTTGCAACATCCCTTATCGTTGCAAGGTGGCCGGCAATGTTTAAGTACAAATTGTTAGTTTCTCTAAGTGTCAGATTGATACATATTTTCTCATCCTTGTTGGAAGGCCTTTTTGTTCTTCTCAACGAGTAAACCGTTAACGGTACTTAAATATTGTTTTGCCACCATTAGTTAAGTTTTGTGAGACATTTTGTTTTCAATCGATGATTGGATATCTGCCAAGCATTACGTGCTTTTGTAAAACTCCATAAAAAAGGTAAATTTGAAATTTAATAAAGATTAAAAATTTTTAACAAAAGTTTATTATATTAACCCTTGTTGTTTTATTTTATATACATTGAAATATCATTGCTTTTTGTACGTCGGATATACGCCGAAACATGGACACAAAACAATAAATTTTATTTGCGTATTTGTAAATAATATGTGGAAGAATTTATTGCTTATAAAAACATTGAGATATACTAATGTTCGCGTGTTTCTCGCTATTAACTTTAAAAATTATGGCTACACTTGAATAAAAAAATGTGTCTTGCAGCCTACATAAAAAAATGAGTTATCACTCATTTTGCTTCTCAATATAAAGAGAGGGAAAGAGATAAATTCTCTCCTCATATTGATTCAAAATTTTGGTTTGTTATATTTAGTTTGTTATCTTCTCGACCGCCCTTTCTTCGTTTTTTTAATGTCCGTTAAAAAGTGTTACATAACGTCGGAGGCAGAGAAACAAGTCGTGATAAAAACTCGGCGGCGGCGGCTAAACAAAAAATTGGCGGCGGCTGTAGGTCGGCTAAAGCCGTCTATCAAGGAGTTCTTGTGTATTGTGTTAGGAAGAAGAAGAACAACAAAAATAAACAAACTTTAGATGAAGTAAATGTTACAAATAAAGACGCAAGATTAAAAAAAATTTCAAATTATTTTATTTACATACATTTAATAAGTTATGCATTGTTTTCTGTATAAATATATTTCTATTTCAATCAATTTAAAATAACAGCTTCAAATTTTAAATTATATTTCTTTACTGAAAGTAATTTAAATATACAAAATTTAAAGAATTAAAAATGCCGGCTAACATTTTTGAGTCGTGACAAGCCGCACTTCTCGGCGGCAGCTCGACTATTAAGAAAAAATCGGCGGCGGCTTTCAGCCGGCTGTGATCCGCACAACTTGTTTTTCTGGTCGGAGGCTAAATTGTAGCTGAAAAAATGTGGGCGGCGGCTGTAAGCCGGCTATTAGCCTTTCGGCGCAGGTCTCTGATGTGCGTTGTATTATGTTATTTTCACGTATGTTGCGAATGTATTAACTTATACGCTTAGTCGGTAATTATAGTATTTTTTTGAAACGAATGCTAGCAGATTGCCCCTTTTTACATTCTAAATTTTGACTTGATGCCTCCCAGTTTCGAACTCGTTTTCTTGAAGAACATTTTTTTCTGTTTATATTGCCTGTGATGTATTTAGTATATTGTGACCGATCTTGGCGCCTAGGCTAGGTTTTCATAATAGAACGACTACATGAAATGATTATAGCTAAAATTCAATATTCAAATCATGGCGCATTAAAGCCAGGTGAATGCATTACCTTGTACGCGTATATTGTTTTTATAAAAACTAACTCGAGCTGTCAAAAACGTCTGGCAATATGTGTGTATGTATTCCAATATATTTTTAGTGGCTTTCTTATTTTAAACAAATACATATACTAAACATTTTGCCAGTTCGAATTAGTTTTTACAAAAAGAAAATACACGCAAAAGCTAAAACATATAATGAACACTTAATCTGATGCAGTCAACTGTTTGATGCGCCTTGATCCAAATCATATTCGAGTCTTAACTCTTTAAAAGTGGTTTATTTTGATTAACGAGACTTTTTGATATTTGACTTAGTACCCACACGAAGCAGATTTTAATTCTAAATTTATATGAAAATAAAAATTTATCTCGTAAACTTTTTTTAATTTCTATGAATATTACAAAGTTTTTTTCTTCATATTAAGTATGTATATCGTCAACGAGTACAGCTGCTGAAGAAGTTTTTTCCAGTGCAAACAGGTTAAATTTAAATTCTCTATTTGGTAACAGAGTTTTTTTTAATGATAACTATGATATCGTTAATAAACTTATAAAACTTTATTTGTAATCGGTAATCGCTTACTTATTAAAAAATATTCAATTGTTTGAATGAGCCGTACAAAAAGGACTAGCTAATAAAACATTGGCTAGTAGCCGGCTTCAGCCGCCGCCGCCCATATATAATAAGCCGCCGCCGCCGCCGCCGACCAAAACCGCTCGGCACAGGCCTCAACGCTGATGTCTATGATTTGTTTTATATAAGTGTAATGAGAGCTTATCTGACTTTAAATGTCTAATAGCAATTTGTTTTTAAAATCTGCGTTTCCTCGAGCTCCATTGCACAATGGATTAAGTCGTTATGTGTGTCAACTTCAAAGAGTTACTCTAAAATTTTGTAAAAATAACGGATCGAGCAGGGGCATGCGGTAATTGCATTACAAAATTGCACAAATATATAAATAATATATATACTTATATATATATATAACAACTTTCAGAGAATTCATTGAGAGCAAATTAGTCAATTTTGCCAAAGAAAATCCTGGTATTGTATTATATGTGAAACCCAGAAGGCATCGCACCCCCGTTTTAATAGGCGAATACCGTAAGTTTTCTGTAGTATAAGAGAACTACTATTCTTCGATACCTATTTTAAGGCTTAAATCTATAGAATTATAGTTCGAGGATCCAGTTCAAAAATGTAAAGTGAAATTTGGGGTTTACCCTCAGTTTCAGAATTATGGACCTTTAAAGTTTGTTTTTACATGTATAATATGCCACATTTATAATGGCCACATACCGAGGATTTTGTAGGGGAAAGAGACAATATCATTGGAAAGGTTATTCCAATTCAAATTTAATGGAAAATGAAACATAGCTACCTATATTAAATATATTACATTTAACGGAAATACAACACAAAAAAGATCAAAAAATCTTAAGTAAGTGAAGCCGATGTTGGTTGTACCACAAATGAAAAACCTGCGCCCGACCGAAGGCTGGCTAGGAAGGGAATCTTTAGTAAGCGAATACAGCATTTGTTATACCTCAGAATAGAAAATTTTTGCGCCCAGTCCCACCCTGAACAATTTCCTTTGTGTAGTATTGCCACTAAACTTTATTTGTTCAAGCTATGTTTATATGAAAAAAGGGAACAAATCTAGTTTACGGGCACCGCTCCAAAATAAAAAAGTTGCCTACGGGGTGAAAAATGCAATTTTAAGCAAAAAATTTAAAGTGAAAAAATTGGCGGCAACCCTTAGTTTCGGAGTTACGGACCTCCGAAATTTTTGTACCTAATAGGGCATATATCGAGCATACGATGGTACAATGGAACAATATGGGTATCATTTGAAAGGGAATTCAAGGGCCTTTTCAATTAAATAGGAAAAATCTAAAAATAAAATAAAGAAATCAGGTAAGGCTCCAAAAAACGATTTTTTCTATATTAATATAACTGCTTAAAATCTTTAATTTAATAGGAATATTTTCTCCTCTATGGTATAACCAACAGCGGCTTCGCTTTCTAAAGGTTTCTTGCGTAGCCGGACTTCGGCCGGGCGCAAAGATTTTCTGCTCTATGGTATAACCAACAGCGGCTTCGCTTTCTAAAAGTTTCTTGCGTAGCCGGACTTCGGCCGGGCGCAAAGATTTTCTCCTCTATGGTATAACCAACAGCGGCTTCGCTTTCTAAAGGTTTCTTGCGTAGCCGGACTTCGGCCGGGCGCAAAGAATTTCTGCTCTATGGTATAACCAACAGCGGCTTCGCTTTCTAAAGGTTTCTTGCGTAGCCGGACTTCGGCCGGACGCAAAGATTTTCTCCTCTATGATATAACCAACAGCGGCTTCGCTTTCTAAATGTTTCCTGCGTAGCCGGGCTTCGGCCGGGTAAAAGGATTTTCTGCTCTATGTTATAACCAACAGCGGCTTTGCTTTCTAAAGGTTTCCTGCGAAGCCGGCCTTCGGCCGGGCGCAAAGATTTTCTACTCTATGGTATAACCAACAGCGGCTTCGCTTTCTAAAGGTTTCCTGCGTTTGAACTATATTAAAATCATGGCGAAACACCATAGCATTCAAAAAATAATTCTAATCACCTTTCCAATGTCACCCATATTGGCTCATTTCACCATAAAATACTGGTTTTAGACCACATTATTCATAAAAACTTTCAAGGTTCATAACTAGGAAACAAAGGGTTTCCCCAGATATTACCTGTTGACATTTTTTACTTAAAATTACATTTAACACATTTATAAAACTTTTTTAATGAAGTATTCCGAATAACTTAATTTATTTTGTAAAAAAAATATTTTTCCTTACCAGATTTTTTAATTAATTTTTTTTTTTTAATTTTTCCTGCTTTAATAAATAGGCTTTTAAATTCCCTTTCCAATGATACCCATATTGTCCCATTCCGTCATCGACTATTCGATATATGCTCTATTAGATGCAAAAACTTCGGAGGGCCGTAACTCCGAAACTAAGGGTTGCCGACAAATTTTTCACTTAACATTTTTTGCTTAAAATTGCATTTTGCACCCTATAGGTAACTTATTTTTTATTTTGGAGCAGTGCCCGTAAACTAGATTTAAGCCGAAAAAAGCTTTGGTACCTGATTTATTTCTTTTTAATTAAATATGCATTTATTTCAATGATACCATATTGTCCATCCATCCATATTGTCTCAATCCGCCATAAAATACTCGATTAATGCCACATTAAACATACAAACTTTGGTGGTCGATAATTCTGAAGCTAAGAGACAGCCCGAATTTTTCAGCTAAAAATTGCGTTTTACATCTCGTAGACCAATTATTTTTTTTAATTTTTGAGCTGCGTTTGTAAACTAAACTTGTTCCTTTATTGACATGAAAAAAATTAACAAAAAAAGAATTTTGTTGGTTTAAAACAAGGTACATTTATTTTACTAGGTAGTGTCGTCCGCCCAGCTGGTTTGTAGTTGGACATGTCAAAAGTTGTTTATATTATCCTTTTCCTTTTGTTTACGAATTTCAAAAAACACTAACAACAAGCATATGCAGAACAAAGAGAGCGTTTGTTTTTAGAACAATTATCTTTTATTTTCTGTTTCTATTTTTGATATTTCCACTCACAAAGCAACAATAAAATGCCATGTTGTTTTTACAAATGTTGTATTTGTTGTAGAGCCGCTATTACCTAGTAAAATAAATGTACCTGGGTTTAAAACTTTAAAGGTATAGAAATTCATTTTCATTTATTAAAAAATTTATTATAAATTCACAAAAAAAAAAAACAAGTAAAAGTGCTATAATCGACTATACTGAATAAAGGTATAGAAATTTATTTTCATTTATTAAAAAATTTATTATAAATTCACAAAAAAAAAAAAAACAAGTAAGAGTGCTATATACTGAATCTTATATACCTGTTTTATTTTATCTCCTTCAATTTGCGAACTGGGGGTTACTCTTTATTTCGATTCGAAAAGGAAATCATTCGAATTTGTATGTCTTATACATTGTGTTTCGAAAATCTTTTCTTACGGATCGCTTACTCTGTAACATTTTTCTTTGTTTCTATTCACTTAAGCTAATGATTTGCTATTTGCTTAAACTAATGATCATATCATCACTTGTAATTATACTTACTTAAGATAGTTATAAATATTCAACATGAAATATATAGTTTTATTTAAAACCTTTAAACAATACCCTTCATCATATACAGTTATGTGAAAAATAATAGGGACAGTTGTATCCACCGTCTTTGGTGTTTACGAATTCATGTAAAATGAAAAAATTTGTAATAAAACAGAGTTGTTTTGCAATGCTTGTAAACGACATTAAGAAATCCCGTTACAATATGTGCTTCTTTTTCTTTCGTTCTGATAACAAATTATTTTCTTTGTAAAGTGCGCGATTTCTGCTGTGAAAAATAATAAGGACAGTTTTCCGTTTTGGTAAAAATACATTAATAAAAATTTAAAATACTTTTTTTTTGTAAGTAAGTGAGTAAAACACATTTATAGACTTACATTAATTGCTAAATAAATTACAATTTTGTAACTGTTTAGGCAAATATGGGTAGAAATACACACTGCGACCACGCTACTCGAAATAATATTAAAAATTTATGTGAAAGCGGATATTCGTACAGAAAAATTGCACAAATGCTCGGTATTTCAAAAACCATGGTAGAAAATGCTGTTAAATGGATTTTCAAGGATGAAACCCGTGGAAGAAAACCAAAAATTACACTTACTATAAAGAGAAATATTATTCGATGCGTAAAAAAAGATCCATTTATCACGTCTAAACAAATAAATAATTATTTAAACCTTGACGTTGACACATCAACTATTCGAAAAACACTCATCGGTGAGGAATTTAGAGCCCGTAGTGCAAGAAAAGTGCCATTGTTGTCCAAAAAGAATATAAAACAAAGATTAGAGTTTGCTAAAAATCACATCAATTGGCCTAAAGAAAAATGGCGTAACATTCTGTGGTCCGATGAAATGAAAGTAAACTTGTTTTCTTTTGATAGAGGTGTCCACCATGTAAGAAGACCTATCCGTCAAGAATTCAATCCAAAATATTCTTTAAAGACAGTCAAACATGGTGGTGGTAGCATCATGGTATGGGGGGTCAATCTCTTACTATGGTGTGGGTCCTCTATATCGTATCCAGAACATAATGAAATCGGCTGATTACACTGAAATTTTGAAAAATACAATGCTGCCGTATGCCGAAAAAAATATGCCAGTCAAATGGGTCTTCCAGCAGGATAATGATCCAAAGCATACGGCAAAGTACACAAAGAAGTGGTTCCAGGACAACAAAATCAATGTTTTAGAATGGCCAGCACAGTCCCCTGATTTGAACCCCATAGAAAATTTGTGGTCCGAAGTTAAAAGGGCAATCAGGGGAACGTGTCCATCAAATTGCGACGAGCTTTGGAATCTTATACAGGATGCGTGGAACGCAATACCGCTACATGTGTGCCAAAATTTGGTCGACTCACTGCCTAGAAGATGTGCTGCTGTTCTGGATAACAAAGGATCCGCAACAAAGTACTAATGTGGCACTAAGGCTTTATGCAACAATATTCAAAATAAAGATCTATTTAGTTTTACCTAAGTTAGTTATAGCTTTAAGATTTCATGAAGTGTCCTTATTTTTTTTCACACGCTAAACTATATAAATTCATACAAAATCATAAAAAATCAAAATATATTATAGGAATAGGAAAAATTTTTTTTGGTAATCTTTTTTCTACCGTTTAAGAAAAAATAAATCGTTTGAACAAGAAATAATTTTCGATTTTTTATTTGACTGTAAATGTAATGTAAGTTTGGGTGGGCACTGTCCCTATTATTTTTCACATAACTGTATGTATGTATGTATAACCGCACGCACATATAAATCGGCCCAAGAAATTCAATCCTATCAATAAATTTTGTTGTTAACAAAAAAAAAAAAAAAGTCGAAAGTTAGAGTGGAAGATGAAAAATTCATATTTTTGCATGGCTTTGTGTTTTTGTGACTTTCATACATGAAATCTGGATGCGATGGAAGTGAAGATTTTCTGAGCCAAAAATTAACTCAATGTGCTCAATAATAATAGCGATATCTCAAGCAAAACGAAAATAAAAGAAATCGATAGCTTTTATAAGAAGTTGAAATAGTACTTTTTTATTATTAAGCTGGTAAGACCAATTAAAAGGTAAAAAAGAAAGCAATAAGAGTGTTCCCTTACGGAAATAGGTATCTACGACATCTTTGGCAATTTTGACGAAGGTTTGGAACTTATTTAACAAGAGAGAGTAACTACATTGTAGGGCCTTCGAAATAAGAAGTAATCGTACATGTTGTTAAGAAAAGGCGATTAAAGCTAATTATTTTCGGAATTTAAAAGTAGGAAAAGTAAAGGGAAAATAAGCTTTAGTAAAATAATTTTGACGTTAACATTCCGCCCTCCTTGCATTATTTATGCAAATGAGAACGTTACACTTTTAATTCGATAATCGTTATTTGTTATAGATACATATTTGATAAATAGAATAACAATATACAAGTATTTGTACAATATTAGGGAGATAACTAGGAAATTACCTGACGTAGTTGATGGTGGTGCATGATGTAAAACTGTATGTATATAGGTAGGTTGATTTGTGATGATGGATGCGGGTTGGAGAGAGTTTGGAGGCCAGTTAAGCAATGCACATACAAGTTATTAATTTTAAAATTTCTCAGGAATTGAGAGTTTTTAAATACAGATTTGTTTGGCAATAATTATAAAATTAAATAAAAACAAATGTTAAGTTTCGGTTTCTAAATTCTAATGTTTTATTAGTAAGTAGGAGATGCTTAACTTTTGGAAGTTCAATAGAAAGTGAAGTAAGTTTAGATTCAGTAGTTGCTATGGAAGTATTAACAAATGTAAAAATGGCCACCAATGGCGGCAAAACTAACAATTCTGAATGTTACTTTTATCCAAACTTTAACATAAGCTTGCCGGCTCTCTTAAGATACTTTTAATAATTCAATAGTTATACAAAGGTTTTTAAACTGTAAAATTCATATACGTTAAATAAAATTAGATACAATATCAAATTCAAACTTTAAATATTAAGAAATAATTTCTCAGCCGTTAAATATTTATACTAATGTAAACAGTATTATATTTAAATAGATTCTGGTATAAATTCAAATATCTAAACATATGTTTTTTGATTCAAATTACACATTAGATTGAAATTACTTATTATATTATATATTATTCTATTATATATATTAGATACAAATATATAAACAAATTCAGTTACGTATCTATTTTGCTTCGGTTCAATAGTACATTACTTAAAAAGAAAAAAAAAAAAATAGTTTCAGCAAATCAATTTGAGCAGGTTCCGTATATAGACCACCCAAATATTGAGACGCAATGTCCGGCAGTGGGCTAGTAAACCACCCACTGCACCTCAAAAAGGAACTGATCGTGTCTGGACTTTAAGATAACACACCAGACAGGCCTCCGAAATACTGCTAACCGAGATATTTCAGCCGTATGTATCCCAGCGCGGGACAAATACAGAGAAGGTGTTCCACAGTCTCCTCCTCGTCGTCCTGACAACTTCTACAGAAATCATTAAATGGGAGACCCATTATACTAGCATGGGCTTTAAATAAGCAGTGCCCAGTAACCACAGCCACCAAGTCGCGCAATCGACTCCTCGGTAACTGTAGAAGCGCAGCTGTCTTCCCCTGTCCAAAGAGTTTTTTCTAGCTGTGATCAATGTCGACTTCTTAGACCATCTGACCTGGGCCAGATTGTAGAGAGTAGCATCGATACGCTTTCCACAAGCTGAGAGGGGTATACCACAGAAGGTGTCAATGGCACCTTCCTTAAGCGTCGTCCCCCTTTTTGCTGGTTCGTTGGCAACATGGTCGCCCAAGTTGGTTCCATGTCCTCTCACCCATTTTATGGTGACTGTTGAAACCTCCGCCGGGATGTCCGGCGTTCAGAGACAAGCTTAGATGTGGTAAGCACACCTCTAAGGGACATATCGCTGCTTTGCTGTCGGTACAGAAAAACATATCCCTATTGGATACGTTATATTACCTTAACCAGCACGCCGCCCTTTTAATAGGAGATATTTCCGCCTGTAAAGTACTACAGTTATTAGGGATTCTGAATCACATTCTTATTCCAAATTCCGCAATAAACACCCCACCTCCAACTCTCGTTCCCCTTTTGAAGCCATCCGTGTACACGCAGAGTGCCCGAGATAAGTGAGAGTGGCCTTCCGTCAGGTCGAAGTGAAATCTTGTAAAGGAAGGTTCTGAAGTACAATAATAAACAAGACCGGAAATAAAGTCCATGATCCGAGGTACTCTAGCATGTCTCCATGATTCATTGTTCCATGCACCTATGACATTCAAACTAACTGCCGTTCTCAGTGCCACCCTTTTGGCCAGAAGATCCACGGGCAGCCAGTTGAGCATAGCAAAAAGCGCCCTTGTGGGCGTTGATATAATGGCTCCGGTCATTAAGAGCGCCGTACCGCGCAGCACCTTCTTCAGCATAGAGACATTCGCTGCCTTGTCTAATGAGCTCCATAGAACAAAATCGGTCTGATCACCGCTTCTAGAAGCCAATTTACCCCTTTGGGTTGATACCCCAGGTTTTGTTAATTGCCCTCCTACATACATACATTGCCGTAATGGCCTTAATGGCCCAAAAATTTTGCACAGTTAGATAGATTCAGTGGAACTCCATTCAGTCTAGGTAAACCAAAGGAAGGAAGTTAGTATTTCCTAGAGAACTAGTTCCGTTTTGGTTGCATTAGCACTCAGTCCGCTCTGCTCCCCCTAGGTGCGGATTGTCCCAAGCGATCATTTCAACCTTTGTGACATCGTATCAGCGCGGATCCCAAAAACTGCCACCGCCCCATCATCCGCGTAGGCGACAGTCCTGAAGCACATGGAGTCTGATACTATGAGCAATTTGTTGATAGCAACATTTCACAACAGTGGAGACAGAACTCCGCCCTGTAATGTGCCTCTTGCCGCCATTCTAGTCACCTTTGCCGTGCAAAAGTTGGCGTTATTATCCTGCAACTGAGCAAGCGTTTTGTGAACCCGATGGTGGACCAGTAAACTCCCAGCTCTCTGAGAGTCTGGGTGATCGCAAGCGGGTCGATATAGTTGAAAGCCCCTTTAATGTCAATGAAGGCTACCATGGTAAAGTTCTTATGCTCCAGTGAGTTCTCTATATAACCTACTAGCGAGTGCAAAGCCGTCTCAACCGGTCTGTCTAAGCGTGTTGAGATGGAGAAAACAGATTCCTATCAATTGTCATCCTCATGTGGATCTCAATAAGTCTCTCCAGTGTTTTAAGCAAAAAAGATGTTGGACAGATTGGCCTAAAGTCCTTTGCCCCTGTGTGTGATGTCTTTCCCCTTTGGGGATAAAGATGACCTCGTCCATTGGTCCGGAATATAGGATCAGGAGAGTCAGGCCCTAAATAATGGAGCCGTGGAGTGACGAGTTCTAAATTCTTCTGAAGATCGGCCGGAATAATCCCACCCGGGCTCGAAGACTTAAATGGATGGAAACTACTAATGGCCCAGTGTAGTCTGTCTGTATCTATCTCTACAGAACTTTTCACTCGGTCCTTCCTTACAGGATCATATTGCACCCCTAAGTTAAGCGACAGCCCGGGAAGTGTGTATCCATTAGGAACTCCAGTGACTCCTGTGCACTGTTTGTCCAGGTACCGTCTGCTTCCGGATATATCCCGGAATTGACGGATGTTTGGAAAGTATCTTACGCAAGCTGCTCGTCTATCCCACTGCAGAAGACCATCCAGGATCTGCGCTTTGCATTCCTTACTTGATTCTTGAACTTATTCAAGGAAGTTTTATAGAGCGTCCAGTTTCCTGACCTCTTGGCTTCATTGAAGATCCTGCGGCAAGTCCTACGCGACTCGGCTATTTCCTTGGACCACCATGGTGGTCTGTGGACTGCGCGCTGCACTGATGGTCTGCCTATCAATTGCATCCCTAAATGCGCCGGCAAATTTGTCACGGCATTTTCAATATCCCCCGTGTCCCTGAAGAGCAAGGGGTAATCCAATGCATATGTGAGGATCATATTCTGACCCTCCCAATCTGCCTTGCGCCTGTTAACGTAGACAGCAGCGCTTTCTTTTCTATTCACAACAGAAAAGATAATGTAGCGATGATCAGAGAAGGAGCAGTCTTCGGAGACTGCAATTCTCAATCAACAACACATGATGTGCGTCAACAAGAGTAATGTCTAGTACTTCCTGCCCATTAGATACGACACTAACATTTTTCTGAACCCCTATTTGCTACTAACTAGATTACGATGCAACATAAAATCAAGAATACACTCACCCCTATTGTTGGTGTCAGAGCTGCCCCAGATGTGATGGTGCGCATTTGCGTCGCCGCCTATTATTGTGGGTGTATTTTTCGCCTTCGCCGCCTTGGTCATCCTCCTGACCAGTGTGCCAGGATTCCAATGCCGCCCATGCCACTGCCACCGAATTTTCATCACTGTAATCAGACAAGATGAAGATATTTAGGTGGTTTTTCGTCAAAATACAGGCCCTAATATTTCTATTATTACCTGAAGTTGTGACATACAGTAGTTGTAGCATTTGTACTTTTAGTCTGTTTAAAATATTAAATGTTTTTTATTTGATTTAAATAACATTTAAATAAGTTTGTTTCTGTTATGTTGTAGTAGTTCATTTTTTATAGTTTATTGGTACTTATTTATACAAATGATTTGCTGCAGTTAAGTGTTTTTTAAAATAAATTTGATTAATTGACAGCAAATTATGCCGAAGTTGTAT
Source organism: Cistogaster globosa (assembly GCA_937654795.1). Taxonomy (NCBI): domain Eukaryota; kingdom Metazoa; phylum Arthropoda; class Insecta; order Diptera; family Tachinidae; genus Cistogaster; species Cistogaster globosa. The sequence goes on from OW569407.1 coordinate 45,470,371, forward strand.
CCGTCCATTTGATTGAACTGTTTTAATATCTTTTTATATGTGCACTTCAGAGAACTGCATGATTACTATTCAAACGGCAACATTTTGCTTATTCTAAAATGAGTATTGAACTAGCTTCTAACATTAAAAAATGAATGATGCTAACGGATAAACTATATTTTTTAACTACTTATGATCACGACATTATATTAAGAAATACCTGAAATTGTTGTATTATTATCCTGTCGACTAGTTTGTCAAGTATAAGATAATATACCTAATAAAATTAAATTAGCTTTAAATAGATATTTCAAGATTTCTTTTATAATAGAATTGCAGACACAGAAAAAAAGTTATACCATCAAAAATACTCAAGAGTAAAAAATGATAAGTTTATTAAATGTTAAAGAAATGTTTATAAATTCAATTAAAATTAGCAAAATAAGAAAAAATTATTTGTTGATTATTATTTTTAAGCTAATGAGGCCTAACTTCTTTTATGTTAATAAAAATGCAAAATTTTTATTACATATTTTTCCGACGTTTCGTGAATTGTATGTTCACTTTATCAAGAGATTCGTCTATTTACATAAAATATAAAAACATCATTATAGTTTCAAATAAATAACAAATAGCTTAGCAATATTTACACTCAGTAATAAAATATTTTTGTTTATAACATTAATTAAAAAGTATAAAACAAAAACCAAAAAAGCGTAACTACACACATGTATATAAAAAACCACAAACATAAAGAAAAAACAAAATATTTTAAATGGCTATTTTCTATTACAACTCTGAACTGGCGCTTAAGTTGTCAACGTCTTCTTTTTTGTTGATTGTTTTGTTTATTTTTTTTTTTTTTTATTTCCTAAGCTTTCTGTTATGAATCGCTTTCTCATTGTTTACTTTATCTAGTATTTTTATGTTGTCAGAGTCAGGTTTATGATTTGTTTGTATTATGTGTTGTGACAATGCAGTACTCTCTTTCCTTTTGTTGATGTCAGCTTTGTGTTCGTTCATTCTTGTTTCCAAATTTCGTTTGGTCGTACCAATAAAACTAAGTTACAGTTGTTGTCTTCGTTACCTTTGCATGTAATTTCATAAAGTTCTCTTCTCATAAAAATTTAAATTAGAAAAAATAAAAATATAATAAATTTGGACTTAATTACAAGAAAAGAAATATCTTAGAATCTAAACGAATTAAAGATTGAAACGTAAATTAAAGCTAATTTTTATCATTATTTTCTACTAATTAAATATAGAAGGAAAAGAAAAAGTGTAAAAATATATAATAAATTACCAACTTTTTTATTAAAAAAATAAATTATAATGAATTTGTTAAGATCCAATTAATTAAAATAACTAAAGGTGAAATAAATAAATTTGAAACATCTTGTAAAATTAAAATTTGTATCTGATAACATTTTATCAAAAACTAATTAAAAACATTAGTTGCAAAATTAAAATCCTTTCTTGCTAAATTTCCTTTAAAATCCATCATGGCCAATCCAAATAACCTAATTCATCCACCCTTACTTAACCTACCTGAAAATAGACAAGTAGTCATATCAGTAGAACTTAGAAATGCAGTAACAGGTATAGTTACACAAACTCTTAGAACAGAGGAAGTTCAGATTCTTAGTTCAATTATAAACACTAATTCTGATGAATTGTTCGGTATAGATAACGTAATTAATCAGGAACGTAGGGCAAACATAGATGATTTAGATAACTTCCACTAAGGTACAATACTCATTCAAATAGAACAGTCAATTACCATTTAACCCATTTCAAAAAACCCTCACCGAGACCTTTCGCTCCAACCAACCAACGTCAGGAACCAATTGAAGTTGACGAGAGTATAAGAACTCACACCGTAAACTATATAAACACGCCAAGACCTATGCATCAGTTCCTAGGAAAGAGACCACCACAATCTTCTCTTCAAGTAAGACCACCTTCAAAAGTACAGCGGAACTTCCATACTCAACAAGAAAAATACGATCTTGCCGAAACAGAAGAAGATAAAAACTACCCTATATTAGTTGTAGGACTAGCGACGGAAAATTTTTAAAAATTCTTCTAGATACAGGTTCGAATAAAAATTCAAATTCACCAAATAAACTATTGAGAACGAAAATCCATTTCGTGCTAATTCAATAGGAGGTCCTATCAAAGTAACTCACCACGTCTTTGCACATACTTTTGGAAACAATGAAATTCCTATAAAATTTTTCTTATTTCCAACTCGAAAATCTTTTCATAGAACGTAGTTTAATGATTATAAGAGGCGGACGGAAAATAAAGATAAACCAAGAACTTTCTAGTGATATTAACATAATTAGAGTTAGAACCCAACATAAGACTACAGATCAGAAAGATGCCATCGGAAAATTAACAGCCAAATACCCCAAATTATTTCTAGATCAGACGAAAAACTGACCTACACAACAATGGTAGAAGGCGAAATCAGAACAATTTCAGACAAACCGGTTTATGCCTGAAGTTACCTCTACTACTCTCAAACGGTATAATCAGACCATCCAGATCCCCGTTCAACGCGCCTGTATGGATAGTGCATAAAAAATAGATGCTTCTGGAAAGAAATGATTTCGGTTGGTAGTGTATTATCGTAAACTAAACCAAATAATTGTAGCAGATGACTGATATCTTGATGCAGCTTGGTAATAAAAAATGGTTTTCGATTTTAGATCTCAAAAGTGGATTCCATCAGGTCCCATTGAGACATCAGTAGTGCGGCTCACTGACTAAACAATATGACAATTGTTATATTAGTCGTCATTTTCTGTTGTCTGCAGTAACTATTATGTAATTATGTCATTTTAACGTTATTAGACATTTTTAGTTTTCTTATAAGACAAGTTGAGATTGAGTGGCATCTCCCTTAGCAAAAATATGAAAAACACGAAAAAGAACAATAAAAACATTTATATTCAAGCAAGGCACATGCATGTGTTTATTTCTTCAATGTCAATTTACACACATGAATACGTGTTATCTAATATGCATGTATGGGGTTTGACATTAAGAAAAGCATAATAATTGTTTTAGTTGAAGAGTTGCGACAATTTGTTGTTAAGTCAATTGAACCAAGCGATAGTCGTTAAAAAAAGAGTAGTGAATCGCACTACAGGATATCAAAAAGACCGCATTTTTTGAAAATAATGGCAAATATGAGTTTACGAGTCTCCCCTTTGGATTAAAAAATGCACCTGTAATTTTTCAGAGAACACTGGATGCCATATTACGCCAAAATATTGGAAAAATATGTTTCGTGTATGTAGACGATATATTTAACACTAGGTTTACGAGACGCGTCATTTTGACGCATTTCAAATTTTGTAAGGAAAAGTACAAACACTGTTTGCATTTTTATCTTATCTCTTGTATTGACTTTTATTCAATGGTCGAGATAATATATATTGAGGTCTACTTTTTTTCAAAAGTGTTGAAATATTGAAATTCTTTATGTGGTATACCTATCTCTACGGGTATGCGTCAATTTGACGTGATCGTAATTTATACAAAGACAAAGCGATAAGCAACTTTTGCGCAATAAGAGAAAGAAGGGAACGCAGAATGTCAGTTGATGTTAGAGTGCAAAGAGATTTAGAAGGTTTTAGTTGCTTAGTTCGAGTATTGAAAAATAAAGTACTAGAATATTTTTTGAATTAGTAATATTATTGTGAAAATTTTATACTATTTTGATAAAAATCCCTTCTGTACCATCTAAATATGTCTAGAAGAGGAAATAAAATTTTACAAAACATAGTTAGTATTTGTGAAGAGTGTTCTGGCTCTGAAGAGGATGAAAATGAAGTGATTCAAGACGAGGATGAAATCGAGATTTTGGAATCTGATGAAAGTATGCAAGCAGGGGACTCATCAGACATTGAAAAAGAAAATCATCAGAAATTTGGTCTTCGCAGAAAAAGGATGCGTATCCTATCCTCCGATTCTGAATCCGAGAATGAGACAAGTATTAGGAGATCGTCCCAAAATTCGGAGGCAGTCTGTGATACAGAAATAGCGGTCGATGGAACAACTTGGACGAAATTGAAAGTGGGCGGATCTAGTGGCCGCTATCCTTTCCACAAAATCTTCAAAGACATCGCTGGGCCTACTGGCTACGCAAAACGCAATGTGATGGAAGGTAACGTAAGCAGTGCTTTTTATTTGATTATAACCAAAAAGATGATAGAACATAGAAAAAGTTGTACTGAAGAAGAAGCAGGTCGTGTTTTGAAAGGAGATTGGAAGATTTCAACCACAAAGTTGCTTGCTTTTATTGGGATTTTGTACGCTAGGGGAGCGTATGAAGCAAATTCGCTGAATGCTTTTTATTTGTGGTCCAAAGAATGGGGACCTGCTTTTTTTTCTAATATAATGTCCAGAGATGATTTCATTCAAATTCTTCGATTTGTCCGATTTGATAAAAAAACGGAACGATCTAGACGTTTACGCACCGACAAATTTGCAATGATATCGGAAATATGGAATCAATTTATATACAATAGCCAATGCTGTTATAAACCTCATGAAAATATTTCAATAGACGAGCAACTGTTCCCTACAAAAGCCCGCTGCAAATTCACTCAATACATGCCAAAAAAGCCTCACAAATTTGGGATAAAATTTTGGTTGGCAGTAGATGTGCAATCTAAATACGTTATAAATGGGATTCCTTACCTAGGGAAGGATGAAACGCGGAATTCAACACCGTTGGGCGAATTTGTAGTTATGAAGTTAGCGGAACCATATCTTCATCACGGAAGAAATATAACTACGGATAATTTTTTCACCAGTTTTCCTCTAGCTGAAAAATTAGTTGCAAAAGGAACCAGTTTAGTTGGAACTATTCGAGCCAACAAGAGAGAACTTCCAAAGCCAGCAAAAATCAAGAAAGATAAAATGAAGTTGTATTCTTCAGAACATTATAAATCAGGAAACTGCATACTTACTATATATAAAAGTAAGCCAAATCTAAAGGTGCTGTTACTAAGTACTAAGCACACTTTTATAAAAATAAAAGACAATAAAAAACATAAACCGGAAACAATAGCTTATTACAATAAGACAAAGTTCGGAGTCGACGTAGTGGATCAAATGGCTCGCAAATATACCAGCAAATCAGCATCTTTTCGATGGCCTCTCCAGGTCTTTTTTAACATCTTAGATTTAGCGGCAATTAACGCATGGATATTATACACAGAGTGTACAGGGTCAAAACTATCCAGAAAGGAGTTTCTATTTCAGTTGGCCAAAGAAGTTACAGAAGGAGAAAAGAAAAAATCCAACAACATAGATTATAATCACCCATTACCTAGTACTTCGGGAGAACGTAGGACTTGCCAAATTGGCTTTTGCAAAAGAAACAGAAGCAATAACATCTGTAAAATATGTCAAAAGGTTGTTTGCGGAAAATCTACAAACAAAATTGAGTATTTGTGTCAAAAATGTGCAAAATAAATGTCAAATATTGAAATAATCTGTAATAAAACTATTGAATAATAAAACCTTTCTATAAATATATATCTCACATTTTCATTTGTTTCTTATAGTATATAATTACATTATTTTCTAAGTGTTGGTATATGTATTCGTCTCTGCGTCAAATTGACGCGTTTTCGTAGAGATAGGTATATCAGAAACGTCAGTAAACCTAGTGTTAATTTCAGTGAAACCGCGAAAGAACATATTGAAAACGTTGAGACAATTTTCCGAGAACGCAAATATGAAGGTACAGCTCGACAAGAGCGAGTTTTAAAAATACGAAGTTGAGTTTCTGGGGTTCATTATCTCAAGTGATGGAATCAAAACAAATCTGAAAAAATTGGAGGCCGTGAAAAAGTTCCCGCAACCTAGGACAGTAAAAGAACTTAAATCTTTTCTATGTTTGTCCGGTTATTACCGCCGGTTCATTAGGGACTACGCGAAAATTGAAAAAACCTTTGACAGCCCTTTTAAAGGTGAGGAAGGCAACCTGCCAAAAACTCAATCAGGTAAAAAGTTAATTTCTCTTAATAAAAACGCAGTAGAAGCCTTTAATAAGCATAAGAATGCCTTATTTGGCACGGAAGTTGTACTGGCATACCCCGATTTTAAAAAGGAATTTTAGCTCACTACCGACGCATCGAACTTCGCGTTTGGTGCGGTATTATCAGAGGAGGATCGTCCAATAACTTAAATTTGCAGGACTCTGAGAAAATCTGAAGAGTGAGAAATGCTCGCTATCATTAGAGAATTTAAGAAATAACCTTTATGGATCTGCTAAAGTAAAAATAATGACCAAGCACCAGCCTCTCACACATGCTCTCAGTAACAAAAAAACTAACAGCAAGCTAAGTAGGTGGAAAGCTACCTTCGAGGAATATACCTACGAACTGTAATACAAGCCAGAAAAAAGTAACGTCGTGGCTGATGCCCTTTCAAGAGCACCACAAGTAAATTCCTTAACACCCACGCAACACAGCGATGAGAGTTCATTCGAAGATTTGATAGCATTTGCCAATGCGCCTATACACGTTTTCAAGAATCAAATATTTTTGCTTACTGATGACATCCCAACTTATAAATTTGAAATAGTTTTTCCTACCTACCATCGTCATACTATTTTCCGAAACAATTACAGTGATGAAGAACTTGCATCTTTGCTCAAAAGATATCTTAACCCATCAGTAGTTAACGGCATTACGAGTACTACCGACGAAAGAAAGGAGGATTACTCACTTTCAAAATTACAAAGTGAGATTTTCAAGAGAAGTTGTTACCGACCTGACAAATGAATCAACACAAGAAAGCGAAATAATAAAAGAACACAAAAGAGCACACATGAGCGCGAAAGAAAATAAATGTCAACTTATAAAAAAATTATATTTTCCTAGCATGCAATCTAAAATTAACAGAATAGTTAAACAATGTAGAATTTCTTAGGAGCAAAAATATGAAAGACATCCAAACAAACCCATACTGAAGGCAACACCGATTCCAGAATATCCCGGTCAAATAGTTCACCCAGATCTCTTTTATATAAACCATAAAATTATACTTACTTGATAAATATTCTCAAGAAAAAATTGTAGAATCACGTTCTTTAGAATATGTTAAAAAACCTCTTCGCAAGCTAATAACTTCATTTGGTTTTCCTAAGCAAATTGTTGTTGACAATCAGAAAACCTTAACAGCCGCTTCAATAAAGTTCATGTTAAAAGATCAATACGGAATTAAAACTTTTAATAACGGGGGCCAACACTTATTTAAACCGTTATAATTCTTAATGTAAACATATGTACCACTGCTTTAGGCTTAGTTGAGTTTTTATTCAGAGACACATGTTATAAAATAAAAAGCAATTGCAATTATAGTGTTTTTAATTTTTTTTTCGGGTGTGCTTTTTGAAACATCTTTTAGTATTTTTTTATTGATACATTTTTTTCTTACAGTGTTAGCAAGCTTTCAATACCATTTGTTTAGCAAAAAAGTTATTTGGAAGGTATGGGTTTTTTTGGCTGTCCCCAATTGGGGACAATGGGCGGAAGTAGTAATAAAATTTACAATTTCACAGGTTTCTAGATCGTCTTTATTTTGACAAACAGAAATCTTTTTAGAGGTCAGAACAGATTTTTTAGAACTGAAGAAGCTGTTAGTTACATAACGGAAAATGATAATGACAAAACGTGTGATAATCATGCCACAAGATCCTGCTTTTAAAAGTGACCTCGATGAAGGTAATGAAGAAGATTCATTTGAACAAATATGCCAAATGATGTACCGGGAACAATCGAAGTTGTGTTGACACAGCAAACATCCGATTGGAATGACAGTGATAAGAGCCACTCTTCAGTTACCTTAGCAAAAAAAAATTAATATAACCTAGAAAATACTAAGAGGAACCTTGAAGTACCAACTTATAGCCCATATATAACGCGAATGATGCAGTTAGAAAAAAGAGTTCATTATTTCATTAAAAATATAAACGGTAACAGCCCATAAGTTTTGTTTGAAAAGGTATTTGATACCCGTATTATTTATTTGCATGTTATCGCTAACCGAAACGACAGACATAACTCCAGTCTTGACAGTAAAGATTCACAACACTTTTTCGGTGACTATATACATTACCTTCGGAACGTGCATTTTGAATTTTAGGGGTTTTATTGGTTGTAAGAACAATTAGTAGAAATATATTCCTAGACATAAAACAAACCTAGCATTTTGCCGATAATAACCTTGCCAACAGTTCAACCTTTAAAATGCGTATGTTAAGACCCATCTGCAATCCAATTTAAAAAAAATCTTGCCAATAGGAAATACTTCATGGGAACTAATCAATAGATTAATCTATGATAAAATATTTTGGTCGCCACTAAGCGAAACAATTTCTTATGGGCAAGCCAGTGAGATTTGGCTACAAGAATTAGACAGAAACAAGTTCAGATGGATATTGTTATGCGTCTTATATTTACATATCTTTTGGACTTGATAGATAGTAACGCTTGGCGATTGCACGTTATATTGCATAAGGTTGAAAATACCACTCAGATAGACCAACTATCATTCAGACGGAATGTTGCATTATCCTATTTGCAGCCCACATCATCAAAGCGGCGTCAAGCTTCATCCATAATAATTGGTCCTGATCGCAAAAATACTCCGGAACGGATAGTTAATCAATGAAAGTGTGGTCTTAGCCATTATAAATGTCGCTAGAGATGTACATTATGTACAAAAACACTTTGCGTTGAAACAAATTGTTTTAATAAATTTTATACTCAGTACGCCCATTGTCCCCAAGTAAGGACACCCGTTTTTCTAAAAAGCTAATACACATTTTTAATCTTTATTCTATTGTTTTATTTATTCAGTCTACAATGAATAATGAAATGACAATAAAAATAGTTTTTTAACTGCAGTTTGATTTTGGGCGTTAATGGGTTAAATATAGAACATGCAATCAATTGGTCCAAGGTGGGAATTGTAAACTCATTTATATTAACAGAAGATGAAATTAACATTTTTAAAGAAAAAAATTGATAAAACTAAGCTAGAATATGTTAACTTGGAAGAAGCCTTAGAATTTAGCGAAACAAAAACAGCAAGTAGCCTAGACCAATGATATCTGTTATAGATTTACCAGTTACAGATAAAGAGACCTGCGAGTCTTAAAGTTAAGTTAATTGAGTTTATAAAAAGATACAACTTTATTTAGTTTATTATTAATTTAAGATAATTATTAATTTATCATTTGGTTTTCGACACTAATACTAAACAACTCTTCAATATACATTTTACAATTATTTATAGACCGTATTGTCAACTCATATTCTTGCATTGAGGAAGAATTGCGAAATCATCAAGTGTTGACAATGCAATTTACAAAATTAACTTAAAACAATAACAATTTAGGTAGAATTGTGAAATTACGAAATGAACTTGAAAATTATTACAATCCGATTTTACATTTCTTAAACTAGTTTGGTACCGCAAACAAGGTAATGTGATTATTACGCTATTTGTATATAGGTAAATGAACTGTGAGTTCGTTTACCTATTTCTTTTACTTCTTTAGTAAGCAAAATATAAAATTATATATTGGTAAATGAACTGTAAATTCCTTTACCTATTTTCTTAATAAGCAAAATATAATTTACAATTAAAATATAGTTTCATAGATAGGGTTTAAAGTTTTATGGATAGGGGTTACAATAACTCCCCCATGGTTGGATTGAAGCTCCGCCGAAATATACTAACAATACAAAAGGTACAAAATGTACTGAAATTTTTTACGTACGTTATAACATTTTTATTTTTAGAGGCATTTAGACTTCTTTTATTAGGTTTTCATTTCCAATTTGGTTGAAATTAATATTTTCTAATTTTAATTCATCAATAGTGTAGTTTTCTTTAAGTTCAGTAATTAGATATGGGAAGATTATTCGTTCATGGATTTTTATTATTTCGTTTGTATAGTTCTTATTATCTATATCAAAATACAATTTTCAAATTCAATTATAAAATGTCCGAATAATTTCGGTTGTTTTTTCATACAGTGTGAGCTTATATTTTTATTGTAGAAATTTTTAAATATTAATATTCCTGGGGATATTTCTTTAATTATTTGTTCATTGTCATTCTTAAAAACACAATTTGCTACTTCCTGGTAAATAATATTATGAACACATTCGTTTTTTTAGGTTACTAAATAGATTACCGCTTACGTTTACCTCATAGGCATTATTTTCTTGATCTAACAATGTTTCATTGTCTTCTAAATAAAGGCTCTTGTTTTGTTTGTAATTCTTGTTAAGGCTTTCTTTGAGAGTTTGGGGATGAATAAAATAGGTATTATATTATTGTTTTAATGTTAACATAAGTTTCATAGTCGTCCACTAGTTCGCGTTTCTTTTCATTAAGTTTTTCCGTCGGTGCCATTCCTAGTTTACTTGTAAATATCACTTGCTCAATGTCGTCTATGTGGTCTTTAAGGAGTGAAATGCCATTTTGTATCTTATACATATGGTTTATAAAATGTACTTATTCTACTATATTTGTAATTTTATTTTGTATGTCGGATTTGAATTTGTTTATGTATTTTTGAATTATATTCTGTTGTTTATTTATATGGGTGGTTATTTTATCTATTCTTGTTATGAGGAAGTTGCTAATATATGTTACTGATTCCATGTTATCCAAAAGAGTTGCACTTTTGTTTGTCAACAAGTTCAAAGCAATCTTGATGTCATAAGTCCTCTTTTTTGTCTAAACTTAGGTATCATGTTATCTATTTTCGTTTTTAAAAGTATAAAGTTTTTGCTGATTAAGTACAGTAGTGGGTTGCTATCGAATAAGGAGTTAGATAATACATCTATATTTTCTGATATTATCTGTGTGTTTTTTCATATTTCGCCACGTTTATAATGAAGAGCACTTTTTGGTAAGAGCTGATGATTTTGACATCTTATTTTCTTATTGATATATATATCCTTCATTTTACATTGAATCTTGTATGTCGATCGTCTGTCCGGTTGTAAGGTAGATAGTTGTCAGCAGTATTATTACGTATTTATATAGCAACCCATTTTACCTGGAAAAATAAATAAAAAAGTGATAGTTTACTTAAGTACCTGTATTGTTTTGGTCGTTTTCTTGTAAGTTTTGATTCTTTTTTTTTTATATGGCATATAGTACTTAAGTCCTCCTTCAGTTCTGACATGGTCGTTATCTAATTTTTCTACTTCCGTCTGACGAAATTTGGAGTGATTTTTACCTCCACGTGTTTCTTTTAGAAAAATTGGTCCGGTTTGTATTTCAACCTCTACTCTATTTATGTTTAGTTTATTAGTGTTTTTTCTTTAATTTTTAATAATTTTTCTCTAATCAAGGGATGTTGTTCTCATTCAATCTTACTGTTATTAAAGTCTATGGGTTTTTGAACTGTTGTTGAATGTATTGTGTTACTGTAGTATTTGATTATTTTGTAAATTTTTTCCTCAACGGTGTCTATGTCTTTGTCTGAGTCGTGTTTCAGTAGTCTTATATGTTCGTTGATTGTACTGTGGAGTCGTTCTATGTTTGAGTTTGAAGTATGGTTGTTGTTTGAGGTATAGTTGATTTCTATATTTTGTTGTCTAAGATAATTAGTGAGGGGTAAGGCCTTAAAGCCTAATTTATTATCAATTACTATTTGTCGACATGTCCTATGTTGCTTAGGTATTTGGTCAGAGCTCTTTTAAATTCAACCCATGATCTATTCTTTATTTTGATCGCCTGAGCGAAGTTTGAAAATTTGGCTACGATTGTTAGAAAAAGTGTTTTGTTAAGACTGTAAAAACATCCATATGAACTATTTCCCTTGGTTTGTTAGCGGTTTCAGTTGGTTGTTACATATAGCGCAATTATTTATAAATTGTGTAATTCTGTTTTTTAGTCTTTGGTAAAAAAATTTTAGTTTTATTTGTGCGTAATTTTCTTTTATCCCCCAATGGTTATTTTTTAAATGTTCTGTTTCCAGTGGTGTCGCTAAGTTACCTTCATCTAAAACATCTTATAATAATGTCGTGCACATAATTATTTTACTATTAGTAAAGTACTTTCCTACGATTTGTTTGAATGTTTCCTTAATTTCGTTGTCTTTAATGTAAACGGCGTTAGTTTTATCTGGATTAAAATGGTTCTTAATGATGGTTATCAATGTACTTCAGAATGAGAATGACTTGGAGTTCGTACAAATTTATTGGTTTTGTTGTTTCGTTAATTATAAATTCTGAGATTTCTTTACTGTTTACTTCGATCCGGGAAAGACAATCTACGTTACTATTTTGTGTTCCTTTCTTGTATATTATTTCATAGTCGAACTCCTGTAAACGGAGTCTTCAACGCACCACTTTAGAATGCGGTTCTTTTATTGAGAATAACTAAGTTAATGGTCTGTGGTCGGATTCTATCAGGAACTTCCTGCCAAAGAGATAGGGCCGGAAGTGTTTTGTGGCCCAAATCACAGCCAAAAGTTCTTTCTCGATCGTACTATAGTTTCTCTCGTGGTTATTGAGTGTGCGACTGGCATAGCAAATAGGGTGGTTGTCTTTCTGATAAGACGGCACCCAGAGCAAAATCGCTATCGTCTGTTTGGAGAACAAAATTTTTGTTAAAGTCCGGATATTTAAGAATTGGATCCTTAATCAACATATTCTTTAGAGTTCGGGATCTTCTCTATTCAGTTCCGAGTCCTTTTTTAACTATTTTATCATTGGTCTAGCGATTTTGGCATAGTCTTTTATAAATTTTCTATAATAGCCTGTAAGGCCTAGAAACTGTTTGATTTGCTTTTGCGTGCTCGGTAAAGGAAAATCTTTTACACATCTAACTTTATCTGGGTTTGGCTTAATGCCTTCTGATGATACGACATGGCCTAGAAACTCAGTTTTCTGTTTTAAAAATTCACTCTTGTCAAGTTGAACTTCCTAATTGGCATCATTGAGCCGTTTAAAATCTTTTGCTAGTGAGAATGTGTTCTTCTAAAGAGGTAGAAAAAAACGATTATAATCGTTTTTTGTGGTATTCACAAGATCTTCCAAGACGTTGTTCATTAGGCGTTGGAAGGTCGCTGAAGCTGTTTTAAGCCCAAACGGCACACGAAGAAATTCGTAATGTCCGCCTTCCACGCGAAATGCAGTCCTGTGAATGTCCTTTTCATTGATTTCGATCTGGTGGAAACCCAGAAATAGTGACATCTGCCCAATTTTTCCAATATTTCGACAATATTGGGAATTGGATACTGGTCGTTAATTGTGACCTCGTTCAGTTTGCGGTAATCAATTACTAAACGCCATTTCTTTTTACCACTGGCGTCAGCCTTCTTGGAGACAACCCAAACTGAGGCAGAATAAGGGGAGTGGCTTGGTCTGATTATGCCATTTTTTAACATTTCTTTAATCTGTTTTTGGACTTCGTCTGAAAGATGTTGCATTCTTATTTGATCTAATATATTTCCTGTTATAATTGTTTCTTCATTATAGCGTCTTGCCTTTTTACGGTTACGTCTTTTGGGTTTTCGTCGGTATTCTTAACCCTTAACTACATTCGTGGGATAATTTTTTAACACACGCCGCACCCCATAATTTATAACTTACTTTGCACTGAAGCATATTCTTTAAATCTCCGTGTATTGTCAGTTCATTTCGGCATGACAGTAATTTTTTTTTTAAATAAACAAATGTAATATTTCACATTTATAACTTTCTTTTTTTATGCGAGGCCCTGCAAAATAGAAAGAATTTTTGATTGGGGTAGAATATTACCCCACAAATGGAGTAACGTAAGTTAAAAAAGCGAATGTAGCTAAGGGATAATTAGGGCATTAATATAAAAATTATAAGCTTCGTAAATTCCTTCAAGAATTTCTACTTTACTATCATTTGTTTTTATTTTTGATTGGTAAACAACCATTTTAGCACTTAACGGGTATATTTAATTCATATAATTCCTCGTTTTCGAAATAATAAATTACCACCTTATCAGGAAATTGTAAAGGAATTTCCTTGTTAGTTATTTGTTTGTTAGTTATGTTTGCCTTTAACGGTCTTAAAATGTTCATCCCAATGGTGCCGTCATGTTGGCTTTTAAATTGACGTACGAAAACATTCTACCACTTGGTTTTCATCTCCTAGTTCTTTAAAGAGGGGGATGGTTACTTTTTCATTAATTTCTATAATATGGTTAAGTGTTTTAAATTATATAGGCTTAATAAGTTCGGAACATTTTGGGTGACATAATCTGGGTTTAATTATGGAGTGGGTCGCTCCGCTGTCTATTAAGAATTTAAGGGATCCCGCTTTAGTCTTCGCTATTATACATGGTAATTCTCATTGGAGGCTACTGGATGAAAATTTTGGATTGTATTTACATCGATAGGCTTAGGTGGAGGAAGAACTGGTTGATTTTGAAACCTCGGGAAATTCTGTATTTTTGGAAAGCGATTTGAAGTGTAGTTGTTGTAATTTCGTCCATTCTCATTATCAGGTCTGTCATTGTTGATGTTCTTAGCATTATAGTTTTGTCTATTGTTAATGTTGCTGTTATTATAATTTTGTCTATTTTCTGTCATTGTTCGTGTTCCTATTATTATAGTTCTGTTTGTTTTCTTGTAATCGCGTCTGTTGTAGTTGTTGTAAGAAGGACGTCGGTTGCTATTTTTATGCTTATCAATTTGTCTGTGGCTCTGTTGGTCATTCGGTCTTCTATTGAATCTATTAAAAGGTTTACCATTTGTAGTTTGCGTACCCTGCTTCGAACATAATGTTAATGGTTGCTTCTAAGGAATGGGGATTTCTACACGTAAGTATCGTTTTCATGGGCTCCGGGATCTTTGATTTAAATATATTGAGAGCGCTACGCATGTTATTATCAGCGATGGCGTTCATTGCGGCACCCTCACCAATCATGGCCATAGCTTTGTTGCTAAGAAATCTTAAATTATTTTTTATTTCGTTAAAGAATTCTATACTGTAAGTTTTAAAGGTTGTAGCCCTTAATTCGTTGAAAAGTTCGTCTGAGGATATTCGTTCCCCAAAGTTATTAATTCCTACCAGGTGACTGCATGGCAATTTATATCAATTACTTCTCTTGCCTTGCTTTTTGATTTGCTTCTAATTAAATCAGAAAAAATCTGTTGGGATAAATGGTAAAAGTGATTGAAATCTATCTATCAAATTTATAAAGGTATGGAGATCTCTATAATCTCCAGTGAATTCCGGTATGTTTTTTAAATATTTAATAGGGTTTATATTGTATATATATATATATATATATATATATATATATATATATATATATATATATATATATATATATATATATATACATAATTATAGAAAATTTACTTGATATTGGCGATCTCTTTCTTGTTGGATTTTGCCGGTCGTCTGTAGAATGGCTCTTCCAAGGATAGCGCCTTCCTTAATATTTTGATTTTCGATCTTGGGACGAATTACTGTTTTTTTTGTTTTTGTATTTAGTTGTAGTAGCACCTTCTCGAGTATTTTGGTTTAAAAAAAGTTTTTTTTCAAACTTTTATATTTTGTTCGTAAAACAAGTAAGAGTGACAGAAAATAAAAACTGCATTCCTGGTCATCCGATGGCTGTCACAAATACAAAAAAAAAAATTGGTAATCAGGAATATGGCCTTACTGAGATTATACGAAACAAACCTTTGCCTGCCATCATACATGCACCATCCATAATCTCCTATGAAGAGATACTTACCCTACAAAGCTTAGAACAACTTCGCCTTAATAATACTTCAATAATTAAACTATTGGAAAGAAAACAAAATAGAGGATTTTCTGTCAGCCTAACATCAATTGCTCTTATAATTTTAATTGTAACAACAACAATAATCTCCAAATACATAAAAAGTGCTAAATCCAAAAAACTAAAAATGTCTCGCTCACTGCAAATAATTGTCAACAACCCATCATTCATCATAACGAATGCGGACGTTTAAAATTAAGGGCGGAGAAGTTAACAAAAAATCGTTAACTGTAGTCAATTATATATATATATACAAACTGCAATATTTAGATACCCATATAATTTTGCATGTTGTTTTCCGTTCCCATTAAAACTGATGACACTATGTCTACTAGTAATAATAGTAAAACAGGTGATTTTTCAGTAATTAGGACAACATAACAAATCAATAATTCAATAAATAATGTATCTGTTAGTTTTTAAGTTTCAGTTTATAATTAATATTCAATAAAGAAGGAGGGATACTTCTAAATAAAAATATATATTTTTATATAACAAAACAAAAGTTTCATTAACTTGAGTTATTTCAGTGTTCTACAAAACAATCAAACAAAAGTAAAAAATGTTCACTTTCTTTCGCCAACAGCACATTAAAAAAAGAGTGATTTAATAACAGTCAATTGCTAGAGAGAGAGCAACATCATTAGTACCTGTTAATGGTAAAAATCAGAACAAAAGCGGTCACTTCAGTGTATTATTAATTTTAATTCATCTGGTGCTAATTGTGGATTAATGTAAACGAAAATTTGTTCCCTATATTTAAGTAAATTGATGTGTAGGGTGTAGGTTATTTATCGACATAAAAACAAGTTCAATATCCTTTTTTAAGTTCTTGAGTTATGCGCGCTGCGCTGTTTAAGAAATGTCATCTAATATAAAAGATTCTAATTGCTGGTATGAAGCGTCGTGATGTACTAAAAACTTTCCCTTCCTGGCACTGTAGGGAAGGGTAATCGAAAATAAATAAATAAATAAATTCTGAGAAACCCTGCCAGAGTCAATATTAGAATAAATATAAGTGCGCTTATCAGGCTCAACGAAGCCACTAATGTAGCTTTTCAACAGTGGCAACAATAGCATTCCTATTCATTCAGTTAGCACAGGCAAGTAGCGGTGAGCGGACAATGAATATGTCTGGTGAGCTTGCACATCTTGCAGTAACTATTGTGGGAAAGTTTTCGTTTAACGAAGCAAAATCCTCTTCGTCTTTCTGTTCCTCAAATTGAACACCGTGAAGATCTTCTGGTGATCGGAAATACCAATTCTGCTCATGAGCGTTGAAATCACCAAGTACCATTCTCTTATCACCCTGCAAAATATGTGATATGCTCGGGTGATATTCAGCCCAATGCTGTTGCGGGCGGGAAACATTGATGCTCATATCCGAGACCTTATTCCTGAGGCCATTACAATTTAGTTGCATGATCTGGAATGATCTGTCCAGATCAGTTAAGGGTGTTATTTGCACAGCATGAAGTTAAGAAATTAGCACTTTAATCCCTGTGTGATCTTAAATTTGTACAACGCCTCATATGACACAATTTTTTACAACCATTGCACTGTACTAATCGCCCTGCTACATATCGAGTTTTTGCACTGATATTATTGAATATTGTAGACTGGGCTGAGGCTTGATCCTGCGGGGTTGAAGTGAGATAGTGCTGATGTTAGGCGGTTGATTCCTACAATAATTCGCCACAAAGCTTGAGAATATTCGCGGTGGCTGGTCAGACCTGAACAAATTTCAGGTGCCACCAGTTACCACAAACTTAGCATTTAACCTACGTGACATTACGCTTTGTCCTATTGTGACACACTGAGCAAAACCAGATCTGTGGACCAGGATTTCGTTCAATGCCAGCTGTAATTGTAAAATTCTGAGCAAAACTGCTGGCTGAAGTAGTCAAGGTGGTAAGCACTTTGACTACCTGGTTGGCCAGGGTTCAAACCTACGGCTATCAAAAAATAAGAAATGTTTTTTTTTTTCTGTTTAATGGTATAAATACATATTCAGAATCAACATTTAACATGCAGCGTCCTTCGTCGGTTTTTCTTTATAGCGTATTCGCCGCCGAAGTAAAATAACTAATAATCTCTATCTTTCTTCTTTCTTATATTTCACTTTCCTAAAGAATGTAGAACGGTTACGAAAAAATAACTAAATAGGTATCATTGTCTGAAGTGCTACTTTTCTTAAAAAAAAAAACCTAATGAAAAAACCTTGGTTTGCACAGCTGTTGCTGAGTGGATAATCTTTGGTCGAGATTGACTCGGGTCGTTCCCGAGGAAAGATCAAATTGTCTTGGGAACGGATTAGCGTTGTTGTTTGCTTTGGTAAACGCAATATTGCTACACTTAAGTTAGGAGTGGAGCTTCAGCATTTTTTAATAATCAACAAAATGATCGGACTGGTTAATACGGAATTAAAACCATATATATTAGCTGCCTGGGTTTTAGAGACTGAAATTCTGTTAAATATATGACGTCAGATGAAATGATTTAATTTAATTAAAATTTAAACCAAATGAAGTAAAATTTACTTTTTTGGATTAACGTTTATTTCATAATTTAATGTCTAAAAATTATTAAATTATTAAAAAGAAAAATTTACAAATGTATGCGGACTTTTGCCAAAGAAATCAAGAAAAATTAAACACTAGAAAAATGAAATGCCGCATTTTCTGTACCGCTACATTATTTCTCAGCATTCTTTGCATCTATCCACCTTAATTTGTGTACATTGTAAACATCATCCATTTAATCTACTAATCAATCTTGTATATTTGTTTTTGCTTCGTACCAACCAACGAAATGCAATTTTTTGTTTTTCATAATATATATATATATATATATATATATATATATATATATATATATATATACGTCGTGAGAAATAAAAAATTACCACTGACTATAAAATCTCCAAATTTAAAGAAATTCACTATGAATATTATAAGATGGAAAGTTTGCTTTATATTACCAATAGAACTGCTGAGTAATTTATACAGAGGGGCTGGTAAGATGATAAATTGTTAGTACATGTTTGGTTGTTTTTGGTTGTTTTGGGAATTACGCACACAAATAAAAGCTCAGACCCCTTGTGCAATGCCGTTTTTACCTTAGATAGAGATTCCGACCTAATTACGAGCATCATTTCTTTTTTCACAGAATTCAATGCTCTCTTCTTCTTTATAAGGCCGGTGACATACTATCCCGTTTTGCGACAACAGGAAACAGTCTCAACACAAATAGTTCGAAGCATTCGATCCAAAAGTGTGTATTTTTAAAATTATCAAAATAAAAATGAATTTTTTCCTTGTTTTTCACAAAACTTATCAAAGGATCATTTTGCCCTGCGTTCGACGTGTTAAACGTCATAGCCTGATTTTAATTCCGCACACGGTGCGTGGTTTTTAAAACTAAATTCCACGCCTAACTGGTTAAATAACATTTTATCTTTTTATATTGCAAGCATTCCTTCTGCTGGTTGCCATTATAACATATCTTGGTGAAACCTTTTACCATATTCATCTGATATAGCACCAAGATTTTCCAGAAAAAAGTAGATATGTCCAAAAAATAAATTTTAAAAGACATTTTACATATTAGAGCTTTATAGGCTGAAAGCAGTTCTTCAATAATATCATTGTAGTTCTTAGCTTTTCTGTTTCACAAAAACCTGTGACGGACAGTCACGAAAGCCGTCCAGGGTCATATGTATGCGTACCTGACTAATTTTAAGGGAAAATTTTGCCACGCCCATCAAAAAAAAAAACTCCCACGTTACGGAAAACCCGAAAACGGATTTGAGTTCAACACATTAAAAACCATATAGTCCATATATATATTTTTTTTAAGGAGAGTCAAAGAGTAATTTTCTGCAGAACAGTGTTATTGAACAACCTTGAAAAAGCCCTTTTATTAGCTTTTTCCAAAGTAAATGCAGTATGCTTATTGAATTGTAATACCTTGGTAAAATCTACTCTAAGGTATTTAAAATTATCTTTTAACATAATTTTATCTCCATTTAAAAATAATTTTTATATTTTTGCTTTCTTGGACAATTTTATAGTTGCATTTTTCTGATGAATTTCGTAAGCTCATTGCATAACTTGTTTAAACATTGAAAAGGGTGGATACACGTTGCAGTGCAGCTTAGGGTCATTCACCATAAGCATATAAAAGAGAATCATCTGAATAGAGGATTCCAAAAGAAGTATTATATGTAGGGGAAATCAGATATAAATATATGTATTATATAAATGTGCTGACAAAATTGAACCACATAAAAAAACCTTATAAATTTCAATGCAAAACCTTATGTTGTCAAAGAAATTTTTTAAAAGATTTTTTTTTTATAGTTGCTTTTAATTCCAATAAAGTCATTTTGTACAATATGCCCATATGATATGCTCTGTCGAAAGCTTTCTCAATATCTAGTGAAATTGCAACCATGTTTTCTAAGATATACTACGTTGTTATAAATTCTTAATAGTATGTTAGTTTCCTTTTTTTAATCCAAACTGATATTAAGAAATATATAGCTCTACTTAACCTATATTCATTTTTTCCGGAATAATTTTTGAAAGAGTTTTCCCAGATAAAAGAGAAATCGGCCTTAAGTTTCTGATATCACAATTATGTTTCTGTTTGGGAATGGTTATCATTTTTGTTTTTTCCAATTATTTAAACAATTGTTAAAAGTTATTGCTAAATTTTTAAAAGCACCATCAACAGATATATCTTTAACAAATTATTGGTTTTTCTTTCCCACAATGTTACAATTTTCCTTACAAGCCAAAGGACCCGGCCTATTTTTTGACTGCTCTACTTCTATTCTTTCCTTAGTATTCATTTTAATTACATCTATTTCTTTTGAGATAAGCACGACAGAAAATTCTTTTTAGATCTTATTTCCAACTTTATTTTATTTTGCGTTGTACGTATTTTTAGCCCAGTTGAGTTTTAATTTGTTGATTATTATTTTTAAGCTAATGAGACCTAACTTCTTTAATGTTAATAAAAATCCAAAATTTTTATTGCATATTTTCCAGACGTTTCATGAAATGTATGTTCACTTTATAAGGGATTCGTCTTTTTACATAAAATATAAAAACGTCATTATAGTTTCAAATAAATAACAAATAGCTTAGCAATATTTACACTCAGTAATAAAATATTTTTGTTTATAACATCAATTAAAAATTATAAAAGAAAAACCAAAAAACATAACTACAATAAAATGGCATGGAATGCAACTCCTTAGCACGTCGCTTCGGATCTTCAGCAGAACACCTGGAGCAACTCTATTTGCTGTGTCCAGATGCCAAGATATTTTGTCTTCTTTTCTGCTTTTTTTTCCCTCCCAGATTAGAAAAAGTAATTATTTAAAATACCAAAAGGTATGGCAGAGTGAAGTTTGGAAAAAAATGGAAGGAGTTAGATAAATCTGATTTGAGTGCATATATTGCTATATTTATTCTTGTTTTACGTTTTGATGATGTTATAAACCGCAGGCAGAGAAATAGTAGCGATAAATTTGCTACCATTCGTGATTATTGGGATCAATGGAAAGACCTGCTTCCAAGGCATTATAACTGCCACGATAATGTAACTACTGATGAGCAGTTGTGTAGTGTGACTGATCGGTTAATGTTACTATCACATAAGTACTGTAATAAACAGTCTAAATTGCCGACACACTGTCATTCACAACAATAAGCTCATGTTACACTGTACACATGCAGTTGAATAAAACAAAAGACAAGTGGCTTGCAAAATAATGCAACGATCAGCATTTTCTCATTGCATACAAAATATTTGTTCTATTTAAGTAAATTTGTAAAAATAGAAATAATGAGAATTTAATAATTCCACTCAAACCTGAATTTTGTAAATTACTCAAAATTCATGATTGCCTGGTTATTTACTAAAGTTAAGATATGGATAAATTAGGTTAAGTATAGAAATAAGAGGTTGAGTGTTATTTGTAAAAATACTCAACCAAATAGTATATAAGAAGAACAATTTGTTAGAATAGACAAGAATTAAATAAACATCGCTAAGTAGCTCTAATCGCGGAGCACTAAGCTAAAAATAAAATAAACATTTTGTTTAAACTCTATATGGTGATCCTGCCAGTTTGGAAGTGCTCATTTTAACAAAGCACCCAACAAAAGAAATTATATCAGTCCTGGCGGACAAGCCAATAGCCGCCAAAGAAGAGTCCTGCCTGGCTAAAAGGCATAGGAAGAAAAAGGGATAAACCAACAGCCGCCAGAGAAGAGTCCTGCCTGGCCAAAAGGCATAGTACAAGCCAATAGCCGCCAGAGAAAAGTCCTGCCTGGCCAAAAGGCATAGGAAGAAGAAGGATGAGCCAACAGCCGCCAGAGAAGAGTCCAGCCTAGCCAAAAGGCGCAACAAAAACAAAAGGATATATATACTACAAATAAATGTGTAATATTTTAATTTTAACTTTAACGAAGTGCACTAATCACGGTGCACTCCAAGGGCCTGTAAGCGTTAACCGGTCGAGGCAAAACAATTTTTTTTGAGGAGTTTTTGTAATCTAATTAAAATATTATTATAAAGAATGTCTAAAATTGGTCCACAGCCGTTAACCATAGAGCAATATAAAACAAGACAACAAAAGAGGGAATCGGCTAATAAAACGGCAATCCCAAAAGTGTCAAAACCCAAACGACGAGGGGGTTACACTAATAAGTTAAAAAGGGAAAAAGCGCTACTTCTCAGAGAAGTGAAATCAAAGCCACCACCAAGTTGGGAACGCGCTACCAAAATTTGGGAGCGCATTAATGAAATACATGCTTTACTAAAAGCATTATTAAATAAAAAACACTAATTTTTTTTAACAACGATATGCATAGATAATTTAAGAATATTTAAGTTATATACATATTATGTTCCAATAAATAAAACATTTTAGTACATAAAATGGTTAAGAGCAAAAATCCTATTAGTTTTAAGGAAGAAAAGGAAAAGCAAATTAGCATAGAAAAACAAATTGAAATGTTAGCAGAAATATGGAAACTTATAGGCATTAAAGAAATTCCCACAATAATAGATATAGTAGAAAAACCAAGATTAGAAGAAGAAATGGTTAGAATGATTAGATGGTCTGAACAATGGGAAAAGAGCAATCAAAAATAGAACACCCAAATGCCAACGTGGTCAATGAGGTGGAGGTAGGTAGTACAGGAAAAAACAAATTTGCTAACTATTGAAATTTGTTTAATAATAATAACTATATTATTAGGCCTCAATTTTTCTTTGAGAATTTACGCAATACATAGTAGAAGATTGAAAAAACGATATTTGAGTAGAGCAAACGGTCTAGACAAAATCTAAAGAAAAAAAAAATAGTATATTACAAAAGGCAAATGGAATGGCAAGATATAATTAACAAGGCAAGGATAAAAAAAGAAAATTTTGACCGAGCGTACAAATGTTTAAACATAGATAGACCAATTAAGGAAGAAACTACAAAGACTCACTTTGAAAATTTGTGTCAATGTCTAGAAGAGAAGAGTATTATTCAACGTACATTTTCATAGGCTCACAAAAGCTCATAAAACAGCAGCTGAATCATTTTTCCAAGACTTAACAAATAGAACACTAAAGCTAGCCACGAAGAAAGGAATAGAAATAGATTTACCAACTTCTATGCATGAAGCAATAGAATACAAATTCACATTACCCAGTCCAGACGTACAAACAAATAATATGACACAAACAATAGTCGACTTTCTAGGCGCAGCCTCAAAACTTATCTCTGATTTTGACGGGAAATCCGAAAATCTACGTTCTTTTATAGACTCGTTAACACTGGTTGACTCTATAAAGGGAACGCATGAATCGGTAGCGGTATCCCTTATAAAAACTAAGCTGAAAGGGAACGCTAGAAACTTAATAGACACTGAAAGCACTATTGCAGAAATTATTACTAAATTAAACAACAGTGTAAAAGGAGAATCAGTTGAAGTGCTTACGGCGAAAAAAATGAATATAAAACAAAACAATAAAACTGCAAACGCCTATTGCAACGAAATAGAAAATTTAGCAAAACAACTAGAAAACGCATATATTGCGGATAAATTGCCCTTAGAAATTGCTACGAAATATTCAACTCAAACAGCAGTAAAGGCGCTTACCAAAAACTGTACCATAGATAAGGTTAAACTTATAATGGAAGCAGGACAATTCAACAGCATGAATGAAGCTGTTAGTAAATTTGTTAATAGTTGCACTGAAGCAACTGGTCAGCAAAATGTAATACTACACTTAGGGCAAAGACCCAACTTTAGTAATTTCCATAAGAACACAAGATTTAGAAACAGAAGTAATTTCCAAAGATTTAATAGAGGCAATGCAAATAATAATAATAATAATAATAATAATAATAATAATAATAATAATAATAGAAAGAATCGTTACAACAACCGTAATAGACAAAGCCATTATAACCAAAGAAATAGGAACTACGTTCACGCAACAGAAACAAATGACAATGATTCGGAAAACTCGAATCCTCCCCTACGGTCAATTCAGTAGTTAACAAAATATACAATCTAAACCTTAACTTATGTTTCTTCATTTACATTCAAATCGACACCAAGCACACAAGCGTAAAATTACTAATAGACACAGGAGCAGACATATCACTTATAAAAACAAATTATGTTATTGCTAGTAATATTAACACTAATAACACAACAACACTAAGAGGAATAGGACAGGGAAAAATTAAGTCAAAAGGAAAATTTTTTCTCGAATTAAAATTTGAAAATTTCTGTATACCGCATAATTTTCAAGTAGTGCAAAATAACTTTCCCATACCTTGTGATGGAATCATCGGTATGGATTTTATCAAAAGGTATAACTGCGTATTAGATTTTAATAAATACTGCGATTACCTTGTCCTACGCCCTTTTAACATTCCGAAACCTATAGAAATTCCGATTACGAATACATGCAATGAAATAATATTACCAGCTAGATCAGAAGTTGTACGTCAAATTAAATTAAATTCTCCAGAAACCGAACTTCTAGTACCAAATCAAGAGCCTTCGCCAGGCATTTTTATTGCAAATAGTCTGGTAAAAATAAAATACGCATTTATTCGTATCATGAATACTACTAATAATGTAATCACAATTTCACAAAACAATATCAAAACTAAAAATATCACTGATTATGAAATAATTAAAAATCAAAGAAACAAAAATAAAAAACAGAAGTCTTAAATATTCTAAAGAAAAATTTTCCATACCAATTTAAGGAAACGTTAATTAATCTTTGCTCGAAATACAGTGATATCTTTGGTCTAGAAACAGAAACAGTTACAACTAACAATTTTTATGAACAAAAGTTAAGAGTAAAAGATAGATAACCTACTTACATTAAAAATTATCGTATTCCGCATTCACACAAAGAAGAAATTGACAGACAGGTTAAAAAACTTATAGATGATAAAATAGTAGAACCGTCACAGTCCGAATAGTCCGATTTTACTAGTCCCAAAGAAATCCATTCCAGGCTTTGAACAAAAACGATGGAGACTAGTTATAGACTACAGACAAATAAACAAAAAACTGATAGCCGATAAATTTCCGTTGCCACGGATAGATGATATTCTAGACCAATTAGGTAGAGCCAAATATTTTTCATGTTTAGACTTAATGTCAGGATTCCACCAGATTAGCTTTGAGAAAAACTCAGGAGACTACACGTCCTTTTCAACAAACAATGGGTCCTTTAGGTTTACTAGGCTTCCTTACGGTCTAAAAATAGCTCCTAATTCTTTTCAAAGAATGATGACTCTTGCATTCAGCGGTCTTAAGCCAGACCAAGCCTTCCTTTACATGGATGACTTAGTCGTCCTGGGATGCTCAGAGAAGCACATGCTTTCCAATTTAACCGATGTCTTTGACCTATGCCAAAAACATAATCTAAAATTAAATCCAGAAAAATGTTCATTTTTTAGGAAAGAAGTAACTTACCTTGGTCATAAATGCACGGACAGGGGAATTTTTCCAGACGATAGTAAATACTCGATAATCAAAAACTATCCAACACCAAAGGACGCCAATAGCGCAAAGAGATTTGTAGCTTTCTGCAATTATTGTCGAAGATTCATTAAAAACTTCTCAGAACATTCCAGACATCTAACAAAACTATCAAAGAAAGGTGTATCATTCAACAGGACTAAAGAGTGCGATCAAGCATTTAAATATCTTAAAAAGGCATCAATGAGTCCAACACTGCTACAATATCCAGACTTCACAAAAGAATTTTGTATAACAACAGACGCAAGCAAATATGCTTGTGGAGCAGTCCTTACACAAGAATTTGAAGGCAAACATTTACCAATTGCTTACGCTTCAAAAACTTTCACTCAAGGCGAAAGCAATAAGTCAACCATCGAACAAGAGTTAACTGCTATACACTGGGCTATTACTTATTTCAGACCATACATCTATGGCAAACATTTCACTGTCCGTACAGACCATAGACCACTGTCATACTTGTTTTCAATGAAAAACCCAAGTTCTAAACTAACAAGAATGCGTCTAGATCTTGAAGAATATGACTTTACAGTAGAATACCTTAGGGGAAAAGACAATTACGTAGCGGACGCACTGTTGCGCATAACCATAAACGACTTTAAAGACATGACAGAAAAAGCCAATTCAATTTTAAGGATCACAACAAGATCTGTGGCAAATAATACCTTCAATAAACCGCAGAACAATATTAATAATAATAATGAAAAGCCCAATGTGTACGTACCTATTAAAAATTCTGACGTCAGAAAATATTATAAACTAAAGATTACGCAAACAAGAAGTTACATTAAAATAGGAAAAACTGTAATCACATATATAAATATTGATGATATATTTACTAATGGGAAATTTGACTTAGGACAATTTTTCCCTAGGCTAGAAAAAGTGGCCGGTAAAATGAAAATTGAAAAATTACAAGTGGCACCTACCGAGAAAATTTTCGAATTTATCTCAATAAATAATTTTAAAGAAATGGGCAATAAAATGTTAAATAAATTAAAAATAGCGCTATTAAATGAGGTGACCCAAATAAATAACAAGAATGCCAAGGCAATTCTAGATATTATGCGGAAATACCACGATGATCCCGTAGAAGGAGGACATTGTGGAGTGTATAGAACAATAGAAAAGATAAAGAGGTATTACTATTGGAAAAATATGTCAAAAGACATATCAAAATATGTAAAATCATGTCAAAAATGTCAAACATCTAAAACTACCAAACATGTCAAGAGTCCAATGATTCTTACACCAACACCTGTACAAGCATTTGATACAGTGTTTGTAGACACAATAGGACCATTTCCACGTTCAATCCATGGAAACGAATACGCTATTACAATAATATGCGATTTAACAAAATATCTAGTAACCATACCTATACAAGACAAAAACGCCAAAACAGTTGCTAAGGCAATATTTAAAAATTTCATTCTTACCTACGGTCCAATGAAGACGTTCATATCGGACATGGGTACTGAATACAAAAATGCTATATTGATGGAACTATGTAATCTACTTAAAATTGAAAAATTAACCTCAACAGCACATCATCACCAAACCTTAGGTACGATAGAAAGAAGTCACAGAACTTTTAACGAATACATACGGTATTAAATATCTGTAGATAAAACCGACTGGGATGAGTGGCTCAAATATATTACATATTGTCTCAATACAACACCATCGACAGTACACAATTACTGTCCTTATGAATTAGTTTTATGAATATGTTTCAACAATTCAATGAGGTAGATAGAATAAGTGCATTATACAATGTAGATAACTATGCGAAGGAGGCAAAATTTAAATTAGAAATAGCCTTTAAAAGAGCTAGAATATTATTAGATAGAAATAAGATATTACAAAAAGAAAATTATGATAAGGAAACGTCAGCATATCACTTTAAAATAGGAGATTTAGTTTTACTAAGAAATGAAGTAGGTCATAAATTGGATAATCAATATAAAGGACCATTTAAAATTAAGAGAATAGATTTAAGAGATAATGTAACCATAGTTGATAAGACAACCAATAAAAACAAACTGTTCATAAAAATAGACTTAAGATATACCACAAAAACAATAATTAATAGTACATGTAAGAAAACTATCCGGATAGTTTAAGAAAAATTAATAATAATAATAAAGGAACAGCTTTAGAAAGTCAATAAATAAAATAAAAACAAATAATTATTTTTTCATATTTTGTAAAAGAATGTCCATAAAACTACCGTTGTATGAACATTCTTATGAAAAGCGGAGGTGTAGTGTGACTGATCGGTTAATGTTACTATCACATAAGTACTGTAATAAACAGTCTAAATTGCCGACACACTGGCATTCACAACAATAAGCTCATGTTACACTGTACACATGCAGTTGAATAAAACAAAAGACAAGTGGTTTGCAAAATAATGCAACGATCAGCATTTTCTCATTGCATACAAAATATTTGTTCTATTTAAGTAAATTTGTAAAAAAAAAGAAATAATAAGAATTTAATAATTCCACTCAAACCTGAATTTTGTAAATTACACAAAATTCATGATTGCCTGGTATTTTACTAAAGTTAAGATATGGATAAATTAGGTTAAGTATAGAAATAAGAGGTTGAGTGTTATTTGTAAAAATACTCAACCAAATAGTATATAAGAAGAAAAATTTGTTAGAATTAAATTAAATAAATATCGCTAAGTAGCTCTAATCGCGGAGCACTAAGCTAAAAATAAAATAAACATTTTGTTTAAACTCTACAGTTGGTAGCCTTTAGGGGACGATGCTCCTTTAGGCAATATATGCCTTCAAAACCTTCTAAATACGGAATAAAATTTTGGTTAGCTGTTGACTCCAAATCAGGATATATTTGGAAAATATAACCATACCTCGGAAAACCAAAAAAAGGCCAGCGCATCGTGTTGGAACTGACTGAGGGTTAAAGGGCCAAAATATCACGGCCGATATTTTTTTTCATCTTGTGAACTAGTTTAGAAACTTTGGAAAGAATTGTTCGAAAAAATAAATTGTTTATCCCTCCGAAATTGCTTATTTACAAAAAAGTTCCTTTGTACACTTCAACACTTGCTTTTAATGAAGTCGCTACCTTGGTTTCATATGTCGGTCATAAAAATAAAGCAACTATCAAAAGAGAAACCCTGCAATTGTTTCTTACTATAACTCTACAAAACGTTTGTCAGATTTATAACCTGTAGTTTATTTATCGCTTCTGATAAAATACTTTTACAGACCAGATGATTGGCTACTACATTACTAAAAGAAAAACAAACCGATGGCCTAATATAGTATTTTCAAACAAATTAGACATATCTGCAATGAATGCATTTATAATAAATGGTTAAATCGATGCTTCGTGGGCTCAAAATAATACAACCCGAATTTTTACGTAAATTGGCTCTAAGCCTAGCAGAAGAATATATGATGAAGAGAAAAAAGAAACCACGTGACAAGTTTTCATTGGAGCTTTTGACTGAAATATGAACTGAAATGAATGATGAAACAGATTGTAAACCTTCAACAAGCACCGAAGCAAAAATGTCAGCTTCAAGAAAACGTGGAATTTGTTCAAGCTGTTCTGAAAGTTTTTAGTTTATATCTGAGAATCTATTTTGTATATTTAAAAAAAATTACAAAAATAAAGCAATGGACCAAAATGGTCCTTTACCTATGATTTGTAAATTTTTAGTCTTTTCAATTCCCTTTTATGTTTAAAACTTGAAATTTTAATATAAACATTTTAAAACAAAAATAACACCTGACCTGAAATTTCACACAGATAGGTTTAGCCGTTTAGAAATTATAATAAAATTAAAAAAAAATGACCAAAATGGTCCAAACCTTACAGCAGGGTTAAGGATTCACAGCCATCTGTAAAATCTTCTGGACAGAAGGTCAGGGCTCATGTTGTGAATTCAGCTTCATCTTCCTGCGTTTTATGTCGTTCTTCAGGTCATTTTTTTAGGACTTGTAAACATTTTAAAAATCTTTCGATTTCGGAAAGATTTTCAACTGTGAAAAAATTTCACTGTTGTGTGAATTGCTTGTAGCAGGAACACGAGATGAAGAAATGTAAAAGCGCCTTTAATTGTACCACGTGTAATAAAAGGCATCATTCGTTACTGCATCGTAATGAAACAAGTTTAGAGATTTCGGCTAGGGATACTTCGGCACCGGCTTCGGGTAACATCGCACAGGGTGCTAATGTGAACTCTTCCCTACCTTCTACATCGAGTGGAATATATCATGATGGCAACTCTAATCGAAAGGTTTTTCATGTCTCAGAATAGAAAGGTGCTTCTGGGAACAGCTATTGTGAATATTATTCATCAGGGTATGACATACCCCGCTCGCACTCTTATTGACCCTGGTTCAGAATCTTCTTTTATCTCTGAACATTTACGGAATCGGTTGAAACTATCTGCACATTCAACAAATGTCAAAGTTTCTGGTATTGACCAAACGATTTCTGCTGCAAGAAAGGTTTGTGCTTTGAAAATTGGTTCTCCTTTAGATAAATCTATTCTATTGGAAACCATGGCCCTGATATTACCCAATATATCAGGCGATTTGCCCTCTTTCCTATTTGGATCGAGCCTTCGGCATAATTTTTCGGACCTACAACTAGCTGCCCCTGGTTTTATCGATCCAGACCGGTTAAATTACTTTTAGAGGCGGATTTATATCCTCAGCTAATTTTGGGCGGAATTCGTCGTGATGTTTTAGGGACATTGCTGGCTCCGAATACCGTATTTGGATGGATCGTTTCGGGATCTATTCGAGAATCACGTGTGCAAGTGTATGCGACTACTGTAGGGATTTCTGCAGGAGACGATTTGAATAAAAATCTGCTTGGCTTTTGGGAACTTGAGGAAAGCCCTAAACCGAAAACATCACCGGTTGATGAATTTTGTGAGGACAATTTTAGGAGAACTACGCGACGCAACTCCGACGGCAGATATGTAGTGACGCTACCCTTTAGGCCGGAATTTCCTCATTCTATTAATTTAGGCTTTTCAAGACAGGGTGTTATGGCACAATTCTTGGGAAATGAGTCCTCACTTTTGCAGAAGCCAAATGTTAAGGCATTATATAATAGTGTTGTTAAGGAGTATTTGAGTTTGGGTCATATTAGGCCTGTAGTACGTGCTTTTACTGGTCCTTCATTCTCCTGTTATCTTTCTCATCACCCGGTATTTAAGCCAGATGGCAAAACTACGAAATTGCGTGTCGTATTTAATGCATCAAATAGAACCTCTAATGGAAGTAGTTTAAATTGTTGTCTTTATGTGCATTGCAATCAGATTTGATTTAGTCCTACTTATTCTGCGTTGGAGGCTATTTCGATTTGTTCTTAATTGCGATATTACTCAGATGTATAGGGAAGCATAGTTGGTATCATATTCGATCGGAAGAAAATCCAGATTTAGGCATTCGGGGACTTTCGCCCTCAGATCTGGCTAAGAGTGAACTCTGGTGACACTCCACGTGGCTTCGTGAGCCTAAGTCTCAGTGGAAGATTCATGATCTCTCCCTGTTGGACACAGATGTCGAAGCTAGAGCTGTTAGAGCACACGCCTCTTTTTTTCGAATTATGAGGATATTCTTGACCGGTTTTCTAAACTTGACCGCGCTCTTATGGTAATTGCTTACATGTTTCGATTTTTTGTTATAACACATGCTTCGCTTAGAGGCGAACAATCTTTTGATTCTTCTACCATTTCAATTGATGAGATTACAAAGGTTCGATTGCGATTAGCAATTTTGGAGAAGGTTCATTTTGTGGAAGAATATAAATCTCTTTTAGCAGGAGAAAACATTTCATCGAAAAGTTCGCTTAGTTGACTTAATCCCTTTTTAGATGATTAAGGAGTAATGAGACTAAATGGTCGTTTGGTTAAGTCGCCATCTTTGTCTTACACGGAGAAACATCCGATTATTTTACCTTATTCGTGTCGACTTACTGTTCTTTTAGTGGAATTCGTGCATTTAATTTCTATTCATGGCGGCAATCAGTTGATGTTGAGGATTACGCGCATCGAATATTGGGTGCCTCCACTTAAGGTTCTAGTACGGACTATAATAAATCGTTGTAAGCGTTGCGTATTAGATAAAAAACGCTCATGTTCTCAGATAATGGCTGCTTTACCTCCGGAACGCACTACTTTAGAGCGACCTTTTACCACTACGGGTATTGATTTTGCAGGTCCCTTTGATCTGAAAAGTTTCACTGGTAGATCCTGCCGGATAACGAAGGGCTATGTGTTTATCTTCGTTTGTTTTTCCAGTAAAGCAGTCCATTTAGAAGCAGCGACTGATTTAACGTCAGATTCGTTTTTGGCGGCATTACATCGGTTTATTTCTAGACGTGGTTGTCCACTGACAATATTTTCTGATAATGGAACCAATTTTGTAGGAGCATCTCGTAAGATTGAGAGAGATTTTCGTACTTTTCTGACGGAGAGCCAGGCTTGACTGTGCTCTACTTTTGCCGTTCAGGGCTTTTTATGGAGGTTTATCCCGGCAGGTGCGCCTCATATGGGTAGCATATGGGAATCTGCTGTTAAAAGCTTTAAACTTCATTTTAGAAAAGAGGCTCAATCGCTAAGTTATACCTTCGAAGAGCTTTCTACCATACTTGCGCGGATAGAGGCTTGCTTGAATTCTCCTAGTCATTTTTTAATAGGCGGTCCAACATTGGCACCACCGGAACCATGTATTTATGAGTCACCTATAGGTTTAGTGAATCGATATCGCAAAATGAAAGCATTTTCCCATGATTTCTGTCGACGATGGAAAGTGGAATATTTCATAACTTGCATAAACGCTATAAATGGAAATTTCCTGACAGGGACATAGCCTTAAACGACTTGGTTGCTATTCGTCATGAACAGTTATCTCCAACTTCCTGGAAATTAGGTCGCGTAATTAGGACGTATCCAGGAAGTGATGATCATGTGATGATCATGTTCGCACAGAAAACGGGGTTGTGAAACGACCAATCACAAAACTGGTCATTTTGACCAATTAACTTGTAATTACCATGTATTAACCCTCCTTATTTCCTAGTATAATGGCCACCTTGTCAACCATTAATGAAGATGCCCTGCTAGATGATTATGAGGAGGCGATTGAGGTAGCGGATCCGATAACTGAAGCACCCTGCACCATACATTCGACAACTGCTTCCATGGCAGTGGTATCGCAAGCACCTAAATCCCTTTCCATAGTGGATGAGCCTGTCGCTGTGGTACCGGCATTAACGGATCCTGCACCAACTGGATCCTCCAGCTTAGTGGTCAGCTCTGGCCCGAAAAATGATTTGCGGGCAAATAAAGCGATAGGCTCCAGTGCGTTCAACTGCAGCCTCTGCAAAAAACCTCACCCTTTAAGAGCGTGCTTTCGGTTTCGGCAGCTTGTTCATAAGAAGAAATTGCTTCACGTGCTGATTTGGGGCCATTGCTCACGTTGTTTGGCCAGCAATCACACGTCGAAGCGTCCGAAAGTGTAACAAATGTCAGGGAGATCATAATACCCTGCCGCATTTGCCGAAGCGTGTTGAAGAAAGGGGCACCAAAAAGAAATCGAAGAACATTGTGCTGTCACATATGGTCAGTGTAACCTCGTTACCACTGCACCATGTGGTGAATTTCTCGCCGACCTTGCAGGCGAAATTTATTCGGGACCTGCAGATACTGGTTCGTGCGGTAATAGAACTCTGCTGTAGCGTCAGCTACATCAGCGAACAGCTGATTTAAAAATTAAAAATTATTGTTGCGGGGTCCTATTGCCGTATAACCATTCGATCGTTGTATGATTCCTTAAAAAGAATTTCCTGAGAGCAAAAGTTTCAAAAATGCAGGGTATAAGAACCCCAATGGAGAATGTGTCAGAGGTTGTGCGGGAGCATTTTCCCGGCTTGCAGTTGGCAGATCCGATTCTTTACCACTCAGGTCAGGTCGCGCTGGTTCTCGGTCCAGAGCTAAGTTCCCAAATCATTACGGGAAAAATGTATTCTTGTCCGGGCAGTCCACTATCTCAGTACACAATTTTTGGGTGGGTTATATCTGGCCAATCGCCTATGTAATTCAGTCCTAATTGTTCTACGATAATCAGTTCATGGGTCTGCACAAAACCATCCCTTAGTTGAGTTCAGTTTATGGATCTGTTGTAAAAACCATATGTTTTTGAATTTGGAAAAAATAATACAATAAAAAAAGAACATTCATTGATTAAATTACTTCTTATGTTTATTGTATCTAACTTTGTTATTGCAAGGCGGCCGGCAATGTTAAGGTTGAACTCTTCAGTTTTTTAATTAATCATAAATTTTATGTAATTCCTAATTTGTCACTCTGGTGACTTTGATAAATTCTAAATTCTACTTCCTTTGTAAACCGTGTATTTTTTTGGCGTATTTACTTTAATGGCATTACCTAAAACCGTTAACGGTTCAACTAAACTTTGTTTTCGCCATCTTCTTTTTTGCTTTTTGTAAAAGTTATTGTCTTTTATACATAGAAGAACACACCCGCATATCAAGGTAAAAATCTTTATTAATAAAATATATTTCACAAAATTATAACAATTGTGTTTTTTATTCAAATTTCTTTTTCTTCCCAAAACACACCCCAACACTAATTATTCAATCTCCCCATGAGATATTTTTTTAATTTAAATATCCGCCTCTGATTAAACTTTTATAATTTCGTGAAAAATTTAACGTTGTTGTCAGGCCCGAACTAATAGTATGACGAGTTGTTGAAGACATATAGATCCGCTGTTTCCGCTTTAATATTTCCAAATAAGCAAATAAACAAAACAAAAAAAAAAAAAAACAAATTATTTAATTATTTTAAATTATCAGAGAACGAGTTAATTATTAATAATTACCTTGTTAAGGTTTGCACATAGTTCTTTCTTTTTGTTGTATTCCAAACGAATGAAATTTTTATGTATAATAAAGAAAAATGTAGCTAACAACACTTAGGTAATCATTAAATATCGAATCTGCTTACTGTGGGCCCTGAAAAAAATTCTAATATCGTATCCGTGACCATCGCAGTTGGCTTTTGATTCCACGCATTTTGTTACCCTCGGGTAGACAATTTACGACGAATCATGGATGGATTCGATCTCAGTCCTAAAACAGCGATCTGACATCACTTTCGTTAAAACTAATTTTAACCTGATAACAAGTTAGGGGCAAATATAGCTATTCTGGCATCATACATCTAACATCGCTCTTGCCGGAATTTTCAAACGATCAAGACATACCTTAAGACTAATAGTCGGTGAAAAAGTCGGCCTGGCGGATCGGCATACTGACAGAAACCAAATTTGGCTTGGTGAAGCCAGGCGCTATGCTTTTGTTTGCACGTTGCCGTGCTCGTGCAGTTCTATTCAGCATGATCACTGCACAAAGCCGGTGGTCGACGACCATGCGCAATATCCGCTCAAAATTTACGTCCCGGAATTTATAACAAAAACGGACCGGATAATTTTTTTTCGCAAATTTGCACTTCGGAAGCTTAATAGAATTGGTGACGGCAACGACCGAATTAGTTTGCCAAAACAACCGCAGTTAAATTAAGACCCTCCACATTTCCAGTGGTTGGGTGATCCGGTGATATCATTACTATCGATATTTTAGTAGTACCCGTTAAAGGCGGAATAGGTTGTGGATCCACAACTATCACTGTTTTCCCAAATGGTTAAGGTTGATTAGTCCTAACAAGCCCGTTAGTGGCCATGGCCTCTTCGTAGTCTAACAGACCATCATCGAATAAGTCTGTAACGGCTTGCTTGGCCTTAATTTGCAAGTCTATGGTTCTAGGGAAAAATATAGGTTAGCATTTAAAGATAGATACAAGTGACATGAAATTATTCTTCAATTAAAACAAGTTTGGTTATTGGACGATTTATAATTCCGTTCTGTGTGCGAATATCAGCGACGCAAATGTGGCTGTCAGTACCAGTATAAATCTTTACGACAATTCCTAACTTCCACGATGGTGCAGGGAATTGTTAATTTTTACAACTAGAACATTAATAGCTACTTCTCTTTAAGGATATTGCTATTTGTAGCGTTTGTGTAAAACGAAAACCACCTCTTACAAAATTCATGAATCTAAGCCTTGATCTGCGGTATCGATTTACTATACTAATAGGACTTTCGTAAATTTTCGGTTCTGGCGGTGCTAATATAGCCGACTCAATCAAGAAATGTCCTAGTGTTAGAGCGATCGGTTCACCTGGATTATCAGGCATAGGACGATGATTCAACATGTCTCTTGTAGCTAAAATGGTATATAATTCCTCAAATGTATATTGACACGATTGAACCCCAGCTTTTCAAAAATCCTCCATGTGAGGAACTCCAGCTGGTATAAATCGCCATGTTAGACCTTTGTGTCCGTAAGTGGAACTCATTCTTGCCTGACATTCTTTCAAAAATGGTTGAAAGTCTCTTGCAATATAATTTGAAGCATCCTCAAAATTTGTACCATTGACCGAAACCTGGTTTTGGGACAACTTTTTCTTGAAATAAATCGATTGAAGGCCACTGAAAACGTGTCAGTCGATAAGTCAGATGATCTTTTAAGTGTGTCAGTTTTTTACATCAAAGGGTCCAGCGAAATCTTCCTTAGTTGTGTAAATGGTCTATTAACAGTAATGCGTTCAGAGGAAGAGCGGCCATTATCTGACTGCGTTAATGTTGTTTATCAACTATGCAAGGTTTGCATCTACGTATCCCAGTGCGAAACAATCTTCATAGTCGAGGTACCTAGTACTCACAACGGTGTATTCGACGCATTAATTGGTTTCTCTCTATGAAAAGAGGTCAAAAGTAATGCGAATCGACAGTCGTACGGTAGGATAGGGTCCTGTTCCCGATAAGACAATGAAGGCAATTTTGATCTTCACCCCCTATTCATAAAAAAGGGTTTTAGGGGTATAAGCGAACTATTATACTCATCAACATAAAAGACTTTCTGAGGTACCACCTTTACGATGTTGAGTTCTTCACTAGACACTAAACATGTTTCATATTTAAAGCGCACTAAATCACTAGAAATATCATGTGCTTTAGCGCATACATCATCAACTTACATATTTTTTTTTTTTCAAAGTCTTTAGAGGCAGGGGAAATTATTCTAGGCAATCAATCAGCCAATTGCAGTAAAGTTTTGATTGCCAAATAAGGGGCACAGTTTAACCCAAAAGATACGAATTTGCCTATATATTTTCGAAATATCGCAACTAAATAATAACTTGTATATACAACAACGTAAAATTAAATTTACCAAATCAGCCTGCTGTGTAGGCCCTACAAAGAGAAAATTATTTAAACTATTGCCGTTGTATGTTTTATTCGTCGCGTTAAAAACGACTCTTAATTTTGTCGTGTTTTCCCTAGTTTTATCACTGGATGATGTGGCAAAAAGCAAGAATTTGTGACAGCTTGGTTATCAGCTCAAATCGGATGTAGCTGGCCTAATTATTATCATAAATGATGTTTATTTTCACATTACGAGATAGGGAAGCTTCTATTTAATTGTTTCATAGCGCTAGACCTTGCTATTTCAAAATTAATTTTACAAGTAAATTCTGGTTTAAATAGTAACAAAACTATATACCGGTCTGTAGAATCCGGCCCCATTAGTAAGGGCAACAGAAACTTAAATAGAACTATGAAGCGAAGCATCAATGGGACCTGTCTGTCACAATCCATTCAGTTTTCTGAGACACAAAAAAGGACAAATAAACGAAGGCAGGAAACTCGGAAACTAAAAATTATTTCTAAACAAGTATGCCACATTTTGAAAGAGAAATATTAGACGAACAAAATGCACTAGTTTTTATGAAAATCGATGCAGTGGTTCCAGAGATATCAGCGTTCATGTTGAAAAGTTATCATATAATTGGTTTTGGTAAAAATGGCATAAGACTGGCTTTTACTCGGAAACTAAAAATTATTTCTAAACAAGTATGACACATTTTGAAAGAGGAATATTAGACGAACAAAATGCACTAGTTTTTATGAAAATCGATGCAGTGGTTCCAGAGATATCAGCGTTCATGTTGAAAAGTTATCATATAACTGATTTTGGTAAAAATGGCATAAAAATGGCTTTTACTCGGAAACTAAAAATTATTTCTAAATAAGTATGACACATTTTGAAAGAGGAATATTAGACGAACAAAATGCACTAGCTTTTATGAAAATCGATGCAGTGGTTCCAGAGATATCAGCGTTCATGTTGAAAAGTTATCATATAATTGGTTTTGGTAAAAATGACATAAGACTGGCTTTTACTCGGAAACTAAAAATTATTTCTAAACAAGTATGACACATTTTGAAAGAGGAATATTAGACGAACAAAATGCACTAGTTTTTATGAAAATCGATGCAGTGGTTCCAGAGATATCAGCGTTCATGTTT
The DNA here is from genome assembly GCA_937654795.1 of Cistogaster globosa. Taxonomy (NCBI): domain Eukaryota; kingdom Metazoa; phylum Arthropoda; class Insecta; order Diptera; family Tachinidae; genus Cistogaster; species Cistogaster globosa. The sequence continues at coordinate 45,508,725 of OW569407.1, forward strand.
GGCAACAAAGGTGCCAAAAATTTCTAATTCAAACCTACTCAAATCATATAAATCTATCTAGAGATAGAAAAAAATTCTTTATTCACAACAGAAATCTTATCATTCGCCAACGTTCTGAAATAAATGACGCTTCTGACGTACAGTGACTCACAGCTTATTTCGTTTGCGACAAAATTTTTACTTCTTGAAAAAACAAGAACAGAAAAACAATTTAACAAAAAAAAATTTTTTACGTTATTCTTTCTTAATATTTGGTGGGATAGCCTTTTTACATTATCACACTTTTTAAACGAGAATTCATCGATTAAATCATTTTTTTGTGTAATCCGGAGAAATACCATTCTGTTCTTAGGGCCTCTTTTTGAGGTCGTTTACGTTGGATATATTAAAAGGGCTGATTTTTTTTCGTCGTTGTCTCGATAGAAGCTGAAATTCTTTCGTATTTTTCTGCACTCTGACTACCGCCATGATTTACATAACCACGTGAGTTTTGAATTTGAAGCTCCGCATTTTGTTTCCTCCACACGCAAACCTTTCTATCAGACCCAATAAGGTTATACTTAACTCATCACAGATAATAATGGTATCCCAGAACGAGTCTGGTTTTCCAAGGTACTCCGTTTATTCTAACCTTTTTATTCTTGCGCTTTTTCAAGCCGTTTGACCGTGAATATCATTTTTCCGAATAATTCTTCTGATGGTTTTAAGGGTTGCTCCTTTTTCCAATATACTTTTCTGCTTCCGCAGCTAAAAATTGTGCACTTATTTTTGGATCATGCTTAGCTCTTCTTACAATCCACTTTTTATCAGCTTCATAGTAATTTTATTTTACACATTTCTAACCTTATCTTCAATGCAATTCTCGCGTATGAAGTGCTGTATAATGTACTGAACTGATGAAGGGCTCAAATCAACAATTTCAGCGATTTCCTTTTGGATTTTGCTCCGTAAAAGCGTTTAATCAGGACATTAAGACTTTCAAACCATCCTGATAGACACTAACAGGTCTATTATGAACAGCAACCATCAGCTGGCTAAAAAGTAATAAAATGTTCAACTAAGATTGAAATGAATAAAATGAAAAAGCCAGTTAATAAAGTTGTAAATGAGTAAGAGTATGTTCATACATACATTTTATTGAGTCAATACTCTGTTTATTGACAAAATATAATAAAGTGTTCATACATGTACTTTTATTGAGTCAATTTTCTGTGTATTGACAAAATTAGTTTTGTTTAGACGTAATTGGTTTGTATCTGACGATTAATTTTAAAATTTAACTTGGTTTAGACGCAATTGGTTTGTGTCTGATGTTTAAATTTTAAAACTTTGATTAGTTAAGACGCAATTGGTTTGCGTCGGAGGTTTCTGAACAGTGTTGCGCTTTAATTTCTACGTGTTATAACAATTTCGTGCTTATTGCGCAATACATTATTGAGATTTTGTATTGAATATTGAGCTTAATAATGGCTTTTATTAAGAAAACCTGAATATTGAGTAATGTGTAAGTAATTACTATTGTAAATATCCGCTTAAAAAAAAAAACAGCGGACAAATGACGAAAATAACATGCTAACAAAAATTTTATATCCAAAATGAGCTTCGCAGAATTTATTTTTTTTTTTTTCATTCAGACGATGACTACTGTGAAATTCGGCGGGATATCAGCAAAATGAAACGATTTATAGGCAACATTTTCAATCTTCTGGACTTAAATGATTCAAGTGTTTTCCGATTTTTATCTTTGTCTTGCATTTTAAATCCTTCAAAACAAGTTTGCATGTTTTGGTGTTTTTTAAATGTGGACGTAAAATATTTAACTCTATCGTATATTCCTTCCTTTTCAATTAGATTTGTGTTGCTGATAATACTCGCCTTGAGCATAAAATCATTTATTTTGTTTATTTTTAACTATATTTATTTTATATTTCTATTTATTTACTACTCCCATTTCTAGTGAATATTTTTCTTCCCCTATTTTGTAGTTGCAAAAAAGAGAAACAAATTTCCGTTAACAGCTAATCACAATAGTGATATTGTAGTTGCTCGTTGAAAAATTAGGGTTGATACTTTTTCTCAACCGCTCGAATTTCGTAATAATTATTTACTAACTTTGTTGAAAAATTTTCTTTTATCAACTGCGCGTTGCTATTCATAATAAACCTGTAAAATAATAAGTGAAATTATTTCTGATATCACAATAAGCAAGTAATAAAAATTAGAATCAAACACACGAAAAAAGCTGTGACGTCGATTTTGCAAGTGGTTTTATTATTATCATATATTTTGTTAAATTGCAATGTTGTTGCTTTTTTCAATAGGGAATTAAAAATAACGTCTCATACGAAATAAGCCGTGATTCACTAAAGGTTCAATTAAGGCTCTAGCTGAATACCTAGTATCAGGACAAATGATGGAGACAATTGCAACTTCTAAAAAAAAAAAAAACAATCGAATTCTAAAAATGTGAGAAACTTTTCGATTTGACTTAACATGAGCAGTGGCCGATGTCGATGACATCTCTTGTTCTACATTCGCAGAATTCAGCATTGACCTTGCAATTAAATTATTTGTGTTGAGGATTACGTAATTTGACAACACGGAATTTCTCCAATTTAAGGGTTCGACTTTAGTTTGTTAAAATTATAAAAAAACCTAAATTCATTTTACAGCGTAATCTGCCGCAAATTAAAACACAATTTTACTGGTTGTATTCTTAATTTCTTCTGATATATTTATAACTTAAAAATTCACAGAAAAAGGATTAAAGGTACATATACTTGCAAATAACAAATATTATTTATTTACAAATTTTTTATATTACATTCTATACATTAAACTACATCTTTAGTGTTCAGGACAAACTGGTTGCCCACATTCAGCGCAGCTTTTCCGGGTTTTTCTTTTTCTGTTCGCTTTTAACACACATGGCAAGATCCCGTAATTTTTTTTTTACTGTTTTATGTAACTTTTCAAAATTATTGGAGCCTCTGTAATGGATGATACTTGGCATCCCAAAACGCTTTCAAGGTAAATTTTTTAATTAGGACCAGCACTTAAGGGATGTCCCTCACTTATGCAATGCATTGTTCCAGAACTAGGAAATTAGGTTGTGGGAAGTGGGAAAGTGAAAGTGACAGGAAAGACATCTGCAGGGAGTTTACTCCACATACGAACTGTTCGGCTAAAAAACGAATTTTCTCTGTAATGCGTAGTGCGATTCACTGGCCAATCGATCACAAAGGAATGCGCTCTTGATGCAGAGCGCGTTGCGCGTATGAAATTACGGTTTTCAGGAACAAGGTCCCTGATTTCATAAGAGCACATTCCGTTGAAGTAACGATAACACAGTGAAACACACCCCACATTGTGTCGATGCTTCAGTGAGTCAATAGAGCTAGATACCCTACTGTCACTGATGAGCTTGTTCGCTCTCCTGCACGCGGTCAAGTAACTCGAAAATACACTTTGAAGCATCGTCCCATACGTGAGAGTTGTATTCCATTTTCGGTCTGATAAAGGTGACATAGATAGTAAGGAGATAAGATGGAGTGAAGTATTTCTTACACCGTTTCAGAAAACCAAGGTACTTGAATGCTTCTTTTGTAATATGAAAAATATGCTTGCTCCATAGAACATTGCACTGAATTTTTATGCCAAGATCATCGAGAGCTTCTGATTCTTTACTTATATATCACCCATAATTACAGATGAGGTAGCATGTTCAGCAGTACACCTGTGCGAAAGCATACAGCACTGGGTTGTATGAACGTTAAACTGAACCCTGTTCGCCAGGTCCCATTCGGAAATTGCCAAAAGGTCGCGATTAAGGGTATCGTCTCATAGCCCCAATTTCCCGAAGGCTCGGTCTATTGTGAAACGAAAGTGTATGGCATATGCTACTGTCATCTGCAAAAGAATAGATAGGGTTGTGAGTCTGACGTAGAACGTCATTAAGAAAAATAAGAAATAAGCTAGGGGAAAGAACGGAACCTTGCGGTACCCCTGAATTTACCTTGAACTCGTTTGATGAGATCCCATATATAACAACTAGCATAGTGCGATCCCTGAGAAAGCTCGATGTAAGTCAAGTGAAGCTATTACCGACACCAAAAGCAATAAGTTTTGATGTGAATGCACCATGCCATACTTTATCAAACACCTTACTTTCGCCGAAATGGTGAACGGATTGACACCATTTTTCCGAAAGGAAGGCCAATAGGTCACCCGTGGAGCGTCCCCTACGGAAGCCGTACTGCCGGTCACTAAGTAAGCTGTTGGACTCAAGATATTTCACAAGATGAAAATTAAACATACTTTCCATTACTTTGGAAAGTGCAGAGCAAATTGCGATTGGGCGATAATTCTCAGGGTTGCTAGCCTCTCGCTTTTTGGGGATTGGTGTTACATTAGCTTAATGGGAACTCACCAACATGGTACAAAATGTTGAAATGTTTTGCTAATGGAGGCGCTAACGTAGAAGAGCACTGCTTCAAGACCAGTGTTGGAATTCCATCCGGGCCAAGGGACTTGTATATGTTAGATTCGCTAAAACCTTTTTAACTGCACGTGGTCGAAGGAATATATCCAGCATAGTTACTCATACTCTTTCCAGTGCGGGCAGTGTTTGATTGCTTTCCGGCAAGTAGGAGTTACTTGAAAAAATTTCAGCCAAGAGGTTAGCTTTATCGACCGGGTCGTTAATTATTTGATCATGCTTTAAAAGAGGCGGAATTGAGGAACTAGCATTATCTTTCACTCTTTTAACGAATGACCAAAAGCTCTTGCTACCCCAAGGAGTAGTAAGAACTTTAGCACGAAAGCGCTGCTCTGTCTGGTTTCGTTTTTACATCGTCAGCTCTTTCTGAATGCATTGATTTTTTTTTTAGGTATATAAGAATCTATCGTTAATTTTTCATGGAAACTAAAACCGGCGGAAAATAGTTTCCTTGAATTATTTGCGACCATGGCATTTGTAGTATAAGGCTTATTTTTTAGTATGCCAGCAATTGTAACACCCATACCTAAACAAAGGCGGAAAGCGTTTTTTTTGCTGTCAAAAGTTCTCATGCTCGTACATTTTGTATGTAGCATACCGAAATAATGCGGCGGCAACGCAACGGCAACTGTTTGCAATTGGAAATTCAATTTTGACAAGGCGTTTAATAAAAATTTATATTAAATATATATTCAAATAATAATTTTTTAAATAAAATTTTAATTTACACAACACAAAAAGAAATGTTATTCATGTTAAAATTAGTCTCCTTTTACTATGTAGAAATTGATGGGCAAACATAATATTGAAATTAGAAAAATTATATGAAGAAACAACATGAAAGTTACGAAGAATGAAATAGAAAAACAATAAATTTCTAGTAAAGTTAGTAGTGTACTCCACACTCTACCTCTTCAGCCCCACGCCGATAAACTTCGTCTGTCTGCCTATCAATTTCTACATTGTATTTATTTTTTTAATAACTCTGTTCTTATCGTTTTACATAACGTTGCCGCTTTTGTTTAGGTATGGCATTTCAGCATAAAAGCTATGCGTAAGGAAACGTTCCGTTTTCCGCTTTTGTTTAGGTATGCCTTTAAGACTATATGATAACAAGAGGTTCGCTATTGGCAGAAAGGTAAAAAATTATCCATGCAGTTATTTGTTCCACTTCCACGGTAGGATGACGGTAATTCTTTAACAATTCTTTCCCTCTGATTTTTTTAATAGATAGGAGGTTTCGCGTCTTAATTCTACTGGATTTTAATACCATACTTAGTTGAATTTATAGGTATATATTGAGTAAACCCTTTACGACCTCGGTTAAGGATAAAGTTTATCAATTGTTATGTGCAACTGCGATATTAAACTATATGTGGATAAAGTTTGGTATTAACACAAGAGTTAAATGAAGCTGAATTTTTTTACAATAGGTGCCATAACATAAATTATAACACTGCACAACAATATGGTAACTTTTGCCTGATGATTGACTTTTATGACATTATATTTACTAATTTGACGTTGCTGATTTCAAATATGTACCCAGTTTTTTTGTAACAGCTCTAGTTTACGAGATAAAGTTTTGTAAAAAAAAAATCTCTGTTTTAGTCGGTTAATTTGCTTCTAATTAAAAAATTATTAAGTTTTGTTAATAAAATTTAATATGGCGTCATCAAGTAGAGTTTGTGTCAAGGATCCGAATCATTTTTGTTTCATTTGCGGAGAATATATATTCAAAGAATACCGCTTGAATGTGACAGCGTTTGTTATTGAGGCTACAAAAATTACTTTGGTCATGCACTGCAAATGAAGGACAAGCCTTGGATTCCACAAAAGGTATGTAAAACATGCGTTTAGTTTCTACGTTTGTGAAGAAATGAAAAAAAGAAATAGATTCCGGTATGAAACGGCAATGATCTGGATTGAACCCTTGAAGCACCACGACGACTGTTAAATTTGTTTAGTGAATATAACTGGCATTAACCGAAACAATCAAACCAAATTGGAATATCCTTCCATACGGTCGGCACATAGACGTGTTTCTAGTCCTAAAATATCGCTTGTATCTGAAGCTGATGCCTCACTGGATGAGCCCACGCACCTTGAGGCGAAATCTGAGAGTACTGGGTGCAAATTACGGCATTCGATATCGATCGAAATTTTTATAGAATTCAAATGTAAATTTCGATCGATATCGAATGCCGTAATTTGCCCCCTGATAGCGATTTTGAATGTGACCTGAAAGCGCCAAAATTGTTTAATTGTTTGTCAGAGATTTGGGACTGTTAAAGGCTGAAATTTTGGCGTCTAGGCTAAAAGCAATGGGACTTCAAAATTACGACCCCAGTCTCAAATGTGTTCTCTACACAATGGGAATATATTAGGCTCGTTGCCTATTGCACATTTCACAAAATTTAAAGAATATACAACTATTGCTTTAATTCTAGACAAAATTAAATATATGTAATACAATTGGCTCATATGTGTTGATTTAAAAATGGTCAAATTTCTTTTAGGCTAACTAGGTGGTTACACGATATATTCCTGTTATATTTGCCTGTGGAATAGTAGAGCTAAGTGCCAACATTGGATTCAAAAATATTGGCCTCCTCGGGAAGCGCTAGTTGTGGGACAAGAGAACGTGATAAACCCACCTTTAGTACCAAGGGATCGTATAGCTTTGCCTCATTTACACATAAAACTAAGACTTATAAAACAATTTGTAAAAGTCCGTGATAAAAATGGAAAGTGTTTCCTTTTCCTATCAAAAAAGTTTCCAAAACGGAGTGCAGAAAAGATAATATCGGGGATTTTTGACGGCCCACAAATAAGATCATTAATAAAAGACACAAACTTTACTGACACTATGACAGAGATTGAGAAAGCGGCATGGAACGAATTTGTTTGGCTTCTTGAAAATTTTGTGGGAAATAAGAAAAATTCTGAATTTCCTCAACACGTTGAACAACTGATGAATCACTTTCTAAGGCTCGGATGTAACATGAGTATCAAGTTGCACTTTCTTAACAACCACCTGGGTCATTTTCCCGCAAATTTTGGAGACTTAAGTGAAGAACAAGGCAAGAGATTACATCATCATCATCATAGATGAATTGCGATAAAGTAAAGTACGGTGTCTTTCATTACATGGGACAGGCAGTTAACGCAGCAATAAAACTTTTTACGACAAAGTCGGAGCAAGTGAGATTGTTTTGGACATATAATACATGTATTAGTGGAGATTGTGTTTGACACATGAGATTTTACTCTACGTTCTGCAGTTCTTTTATTTGGTTTCTAAACTTGTTAGATTGTTTGGGCCAGGAAAAATAATCACCATTAAAGGTATCTCTGACGCATTGTGCAAAAATTATCCAGTGTCGGATCAGTTTTGCCACAAATCAGAGCTATTAGTTTCGATTTAAACTCCAACTCATCACATTTAAGTATTTGACATTTTCCTAGCTACTTGAAGAGCCTCTGATTTTATTATTGTTGACTACTCAAAATATTCGACGCACTCTTCATATGGACTTTTGTCAATAATGATTTCATTTTCACGTGGTGATCTAGCTTCAAATTTAAAATAACATCTGAAGCGCAAGTAAAAGTTTATGGGTAACCACAAATTTTAAAACCTCTTAACCGAAATTTAAAATATTGTATTATAAAGGGCTTAACATTCAAATAAAAACGAAAAACAAATCGCGCATCAATTAATAAATTTTAGTTTCGGTTTTGTTTTACTTTATTTTATAACACAAATTTAATCACTAGAATAAAATTTGTATTTTGCAGCCTTAACAAAATCAGTACTTATAAAAATGCAAAGTATCTTAGCAAAAAGTTTAGACATTACCTTGAAAAGTACCTGCCATATAATGATTTACTTTTATAATTGTCAGATTTTGTTACTTGCTTACAATACATTACATTGGTTCCCTAATAAAGGAAGTAAAAATTAAACTAGTTCTTTAAGTTTAAAAAGGAATACCTTAAAATTCGTTCTAATGATTTTTATTATTTCCTAAAATAATCAGTATAATTAGTTCTCAATCATTGATTTTAAAAGTCTCATGCCTTGTTATCTAGTTAGGAAGTACTTCCGCCACACTCGATTTCCTTTTCTGGGATTCTTTGCTGGTATGTGCTGTGTAAAACAAAACACACACCGAGATGAAACAAAATGATTTTTTTTGCATTTTAGCAAATTCAAATTATTGCAATTACGAGGGCTGCTATATATATATATTTCTGGCCTGGCAACACTGAGTGCTGCCAAGTGCAATCTGACATTTCCATTGGAAAGTTTGTCATTTTTTAGCATAATCGTACTCAAAACGTTTTGACGTACGACCATTAATTGTGTTGTTTACAGTGACTTGAAAAAATTAATATAGAAAAAAATGGAATTAACTCGTGAACATTTTCGTGCCATCATTTTTCACAACTTTCGACGTGGATTATCACGACAAGAGTGCATTGATGAACTTAAATCTTTGTATGGCGATGAAGCACCATACTAAAGCACTGTGAAAAATTGGTATAATGAATTTAATCGTGGCCGAAGCTCGCTCAAAGACGAATTCCGTGAAGGTCGTCCAAAAACGGCTGTTGTGCCAGAGAACATTGATGCCGTGCTTGAACTCATAATTCAAGATCGGCATGCGACATACCGAGAGATAGAGACATGCTTAGACATTTCTTCCACCAGCATACATTCGATACTGCATGAACACCTGGCCGTAAAAAAGGTCTGTTGTCGTTGGATCCCGCACAATTTGAAAGTCGCTCAAAAAAAGGCTCGTGTCGATTGGTACAAAGAAATGTTGCAAAAATACGATTGCGGTGCTTCAAAAAATGTTTATAAGATCGTCACAGGTGACGAATCATGGATCTATGCGTATGAGCCCGAAACGAAACAACATTCGACTGTGTGGGTCTTCAAAGACGAGCAAAATCCAACGAAAGTTGTTCATGGAAGAAGCACTTCGAAGCAAATGGTCGCCTGTTTCTTCGGCAAAACTGGTCATGTGGCGACTGTTCCGCTTGAGCAACGTAGGACGGTCATTTCTGAGTGGCACACTACAATTTGTTTGTCTGAAGTCATCGGAGAAATTAAAAAAAACCAACAAGAGAAGACGAATCATTGTTCACCATGAAAATGCGAGCTCTCACACATCGGCTCAAATCAGACCGGCCAAAACGTCGAATTAATGGGTAATCCGCCGTACAGCCCTGACTTGGCACCTAATGACTTCTTGTTTCCGCACATCAAGAAAAAAATGCGTGGTTAACGATTTTCGTCGCCAGAAGAAGCTGTTGAAGTGTTCAAAAACCATGTTTTAGAGGTGTCTCAATCGGAGTGGAAAAAGGGCTCCGACAACTGGTTTGAGCGCATGCAAAAGTGTATAAATCATGCTGGAGAATGCTTTGAAAAACAATAAAACCATTTTTAATTATAAATATTCGCATTTTCACTATTAGGCCAGAAATATATAGAGCAGCCCTCGTACTACTTTTTTAACTCATTGTTATTACACACACAAGTATAATAATTGTTAGTATTTTTTGTAATAAAATAATTTCACTTTCAAACAAACCAATAAATTTTAAATTGACCACTTACCTTATTTTTCCGTTAATTTTATTAATTAAGTGTTCCAAGATGTATTTTCTCGTGAAGAAGATTTGTTAACCTGTTTAGATAAAGATTTTTGTAAAAGGATCCGGTTTTGGCATAGATCCTTAAAAATCAATTCAAATAAACAAATGAAAAACAAACATGAAATGAAAAAACCCTTTAGGACCATAAGCTTCTGGGGACTTTCCCTTTATTATTATTATTATTAATTTTTTTTTCATTCAGGACCAGCACTCAGGGGATAACCCCTACTTATGAAATGCATTGTGCCAGAACTAGGAAATTAGGTTGTGGGATAGGGGATAGAAGGAGTAGTACTTGTGGACATTTGATTTAAATCTTTGCACATCGAAAGTGGCACGAAAGACCTTTGCATGGAGTTAATTTCACATACGAACTGTTCGGCTAAAAAACGAATTTTCTCTTTAATGCGTTGTGCGATCGCTGTCCAATCGACCACAAAGGAATGCGCTCTTTATGCAGATCGCGTTGCGCGTATGAAATTACAGTTTTCAGGAACGAGTTCCCTGATTTCATAAGAGCACATTCCGTTGTAGTAACGATAAAACAGTGAAACACACCCCACAATGCGCCGATGCTCCAGTGAGTCAATAGAGCTGGAAACCCTACTGTCACCGATGAGCTTCTTAGCTCTCTCCTGTACGCGGTCGAGTAACTCCAAAATAGACTTTGAAGCACCGGCCCATACATGAGAGCTGTACTCCATTTTCGGTCTGATAAAGGTGACGTAGATAGTAAGGAGATCAGATGGAGTGAAGTATTTCTTACACCCTTTCAGAAAACCTAGGCACTTGAATGCTTCTTTTGCAACATGAAAAATGTGCTTGTTCCAACGAACATCGGATTGAATTTTCATGCCAAGAACATCGAGAGCTTCTGATTCCTAAATATACGAGGGCTGCTCTATATATTTCTGGCCTAATAGTGAAAATGCGAATATTTATAATCAAAAATGGTTTTATTGTTTTTCAAAGTAATCTCCAGCATGATTTATACACTTTTGCATGCGCTCAAACCAGTTGTCGAAGCACTTTTTCCACTCCGATTGAGACACCTCTAAAACATGGTTTTTGAACACTTCAACAGCTTCTTCTGGCGACGAAAATCGTTGACCACGCATTTTTTTCTTGATGTGCGGAAACAAGAAGAAGTCATTAGATGCGAAGTCAGGGCTGTACGGCGGATGACCCATTAATTCGACGTTTTGGCCGGTCAAAAACGCTCTGGTTTGAGCCGATGCGTGAGAACTCGCATTGTCATGGTGAACAATGATTCGTCTTCTCTTGTTAGTTTTTCGAATTTCTCCGATGACTTCAGGCTAACAAATTGTAGTATACCACTCAGAAGTGACCGTCCTACGTTGCTTACGTGGAACAGTCGCCACATGACCAGTTTTGCCGAAGAAACAGGCGACCATTTGCCTCGAAGTGCTTCTTCCACGAACAACTTTCGTTGGATTTTGGTCCTCTTTGAAGACCCACACGGTCGATTGTTGTTTTGTTTCGGGCTCATACGCATAGATCCATGATTCGTCACCTGTGACGATCTTATAAACGTCTTTTGAAGCACCGCAATCGTATTTTTGCAACATTTCTTTGCACCAATCGACACGAGCGACTTTCAAGTTGTGCGTGATCCAACGAGAACAAACCTTGTTTACGGCCAGGTGTTCATGCAGTATCGAATGTATGCTGGTGGAAGAAATGTCCAAGGATGTCTGTATCTCTCGGCATGTGGCATGCCGATCTTGCATTATGAGTTCACGCACGGCATCAATGTTCTCTAGCACAACAGCCGTTTTTGGACGACCTTCACGGAATTCGTCTTTGAGCGAGCTTCAGCCACGATTAAATTCATTATACCAATTTTTTACAGTGCTATAGGATGGTGCCTCATCGCCATACAAAGATTTAAGTTCATCAATGCACTCTTGTCGTGATAATCCACGTCGAAAGTTGTGAAAAATGATGGCACGAAAATGTTCACGAGTTAATTCCATTTTTTTCTATATTAATTTTTTCAAGTCACTGTAAACAACACAAATAATGGTCGTACGTCAAAACGTTTTGTGTACGATTATGCTTAAAAATGACAAACTTTCCAATAGAAATGTCAGATTGCACTTTGCAGCACTCAGTGTTGCCAGGCCAGAAATATAGCAGCCCTCGTATATATATATCACCCATAATTACAGATGATGTAGCATGTTAAGCAGTACGCCTATGCGAAAGCACACAGCACTGGGTTTTATGAGCGTTAAACTGAACCCTGTTCGCCAAGCCCCATTCGGAAATTACCAAGAGGTCGCGATTAAGGGTATCGTCCATGTGCTTTCTCATAGCCTCCCTACTGCGAAACGAAAATGAATGGCATATGCTACTGTCATCTGCAAAAGAATAGATAGGGTTGGAAGTCTGACGTAGAAGGTCATTAACAAAAATAAGAAATAGGGTAGGGGAAAGGACGGAACCTTGCAGTACCCCTGAATTTACCTTGAACTCGCTTGATGAGATCCCATCTATAACAACTCGTATAGTGTGATCCCTGGAAAAGCTCGAAATATGTCGAGTGAAGCTATTACCTACACCAAAAGCAATAAGTTTTGATATGAGTGCACCATGCAACACTCTATCAAACGCCTTGGAAATATCTAAAGCCACCACCTTACTTTCGCCGAAATGGTAAATGGATTGACACCATTTTTCCGAAAGGAAGGCCAATAAGTCACCCGTAGAGCGTGCTTGTCAGATTCCAACTAAAGCAAAACCATTACAAAATGTGAAAAAAGTTTTCGCAAACGAGTTTTGTTATGGGACACATGTGTCCCTGTGGTCCTTAAGGAAGCCCAAGTGTCTTTTTTAATATACACACGTTTTTCAATAAAAGTTACATTTTAGTAAAAATTTATGTTTAATTTTGGGATAAATTATGGTTGATCATGATGTTCTGCGAAACAATTACGGTTATTAGTAGAACATAGATGCACATTACGTTCATTACAATAGCTATTAGTGCGATTTTCTACATCAATTTTTGCGCAATGAACACATCTCTTACTTACGTTGGCTTTGAGCATAGAGTGCGAAGAAGCTGGTCTCTTGCTGACAGTGATTTTTGATTACTGGAATATTGCAAATTCTCTCTGACACGAAGAATAGCTAGCGATTAAATTCCTGGCCACCAATCGTATAAACTTAAGGCAGTTAAATTGAGTCCCTTCAACAAGATTTTTTGCTTTACATTCGGTGTAAATAACATCAGAAAACAACTAGAGGTAATATTTTTTTTTGTTTTGCAGTCTACTTCATAAAAGGACTTGCGCTGATCTACTAAATCTACTGCACCCATATTTTTTTTGTAACGCATGATAGCTTTCGGGCATTTTACGTTGATTTTCTCAGCACTACCAGCTATGCGACGTCCGACGGTGTCTGTCTGCACTGGCGAAAGAAAACTTGTGAGAAGAGTGTGACGGTGGAAGTCACGGAGTTCGTTTCCACGTACACATTTCTGTGGAAGAGTATTGTACCCTATTATACGTATTATCTATAATATATTAGAACATGAATTCTTTATCATATTATTTTTTATCTTTGAATTATTTTAATTTTTATCATTATATATTTCTCATTGAATTGTTCTGCTGTATATCATTGAATTCTGTATTCTTTTATTGTTAATTTCTTTTTTTTTTTTGTGTAAAGATCAATATTTTAATTTTTACATTGAAAAGAGCGTTTGTTTCTTTTTTGAAACAAACGGTCTACCAATGCTGTCTTGTTGTTGTGACAATCAAAAGCAAGTAGTTCTGCTTATGGGTTGTTTTTATTTTTACAACAACACCCACGACAACAACCAAGCAAGAGTTGTTTGATGGTTAACCATCTAGCCTACGTAGTGTAAGCAAATGCATGTTAAGAATCACAAGTAGAGACTACCACAATCCCATCCTGCCTGTATGTGTGGCCAGCCGACGGGTATAAAAGGCGAGCAATTTGCCTGCATCGAGACAGTTGATTGCCGGCTGGCCTTTAGGTAAGACCGGTAGTTTGGTAGTGGAATACACGCTAGACTGTTGCTCCTACACAGGCAGTAGAAGGAAGTGGTAGTGACTGCTTACATTCATTACCAACTCCTCGAGAGCGATCATTTGTCCGTTGTTAGTCGACTGTCATATTGGGGTCTACATCGGTTGCGGTACACGCGCCTGTGTATTTCCCAAGCGGTACGAGTAGTGGTTTACACGCTCATATCCGCTAACCGACAACGGCTGCCGACGGTAAGTGACGCCCACACGCTTGAGCCTGGGTCACTAGCAATTGGCTAAGTAGTAGTTTTGTTAAAACGTGAAGTAGAATAAAAAAACACGCTATCGTATTTGAAGCATACCGTTCACGACGACCCTGGACGCCGCTGAGTTCTGCCCCAGCAACCAGCGAAAACGTGTCGTTACAAGAGTCACAGCTCTGTTGTCAATCTACTTCACAAAGGATATGCCCTCAAAGCTTGATGTGTAAATGTCTCCTCGCTTTATATTCTTATCGATAGACAAATTTTTTGGAACATTTTTTCGGTTGCTTTTTACTGTTCCACAGGACTTTATTTGACGTTTTTTCAACTCATATTGTAACAAAGGCGAGTTGAAGAAGTTATCAATGTAGACCTTGGAGCCCAAACCTGGGAGTTTTGCTGTCAACTGAAGCACTAGTGATTCCCCAAGTCCATATTCAATTCTATGCATTTTTCTTTTAGTGTATAGATCACGTTAAAAAATATATCCGGAAGCAAAGTAAAATCAACACCACATCTTAAATTCCCATTTTATTGGTTTGTTCTTCATATACTGCTTCATAGCATTATGACCTTTGAATTTGATCATGTGTTCATCGATAGCCTGTTTTTATGTGTTGTTTATTGCATTTTGAAATGCTTTGTTGAAATGACTTATAAGAGGTCTGATCTTAAAAGCCCTATCATTCCTGTTTCCTTGTTTATCGTTATTTCTGAAGTGCAAATTTTGACGGATATCTTAAAAAATTTTTCTTGTCATTACATTACTGATGAAAAGTACACCCATATCAGGTTCTGTTGACCAATAATCAGGAATGGATAGTAAAACGTGATACGTAAATACCAGATTAATACCAAGAAATGCTTTCATTTTGTCAGCAGCAAACATTTTCCATTTTGTTCAGCATATTTACAGGATTCATGAACTATAAGTTCTATCAAAACATCGAAGTTCGTAGTCAGAAAGACGGGGTTCCCAGCATCGCAGACTTGCACTTTTCCAAACTCATAGTCACTGTTAGGGAATACGTTTGCAGTGTATGAATTTCTCCACCTAAAATTTGGTTCACTTTCAATCGTTTTTTTTTTTTTTTCTTGTAATATCCTGGAATACGGGGCGCTTGTTTCATTATCTGAACGACTTGTTTTGTTGTCTCAGTTTCATTATCATCGATTTCACAAAATGCTGCACCTGCATCAAAATCACCTTCGAGAAAAATCTGATCTTTATCTAGACAAAAATCGTCTTCATCTTTGCTATTTTCCGCAGTAAGAAATTGTATATTTCTTCTTCATTCAGTTTAAAAATTCTACGACGCTGGAATACCATTCTTCCAAAAGAAATGTGGAAAATGGAATTTACATTTACTAAACTTACCTAAATGAATCAACAAAGCAGTTAACAAAAATGTTTCTCTCAAATAACACTTTTTTAGCAAATTAGAAAACACGACCACTTCTCACAACGTAAAGTACGTAAATAGAATACAAATTCTAGGATTTCAGTCACCTGATACAGTTTACAAATTTAATGGGAAAGTCCTTTTTTAGTTTTTTCTTTAGTATGCACACTCACTCCCAACCACCACTATAAGCAGTTATAGTTTTTTCACACTGCTTGATTTCAAAATAAGTGTTCCCAATACAAATGTTGGATATAATGCCATTTGCGTAAATTATCGTCTAAAATGCTCAAAATGGCGTTTTTTCCAATACTTGTGTTGGGAAAACTTGCTGTGTTCAATTTCGTCGTCAGTGTAAAAAGACTATTGTATTCAAATTTATCAAACGAAAAGTTACCATTGACGACCATAGGGACATCCGTGTCCCTTTTTCGTTTTTTTAATAAGGCTAGTTTTTTTGTTGAAAATTTTTGAAAACCGAATTTTAATTTGTAGAATATTGTTAAATTTATCAAAATTTTTCAATTTAAAAGAAAGAAAATTTCGTGTTTGATTTACAGCAGTTTAAATATCCCGCTTACGCTATGTGCAAAACTTGCTTTTTAGCTCTTAAAAAAATATAATTTTTTTTTCACACAAATTTTTTATAAATTTTAAAAACCCATCATTTAACTTTGCATTTAGTTAAAAATATCAATACCTTTAGTATTAGTTTATTTTTAACCAATATTTTTCTTCTTAGGACACATGTCCCTTGGTCGTCAAAGGGTAAACTTGTTAGAGAACAAGGTTTAGCTTAGCAGGCAGTCATGTTGCCACAGTCCACTTGGGTCCATTAATTAGTCCCTTTGTCTTGACTCCAGTCAGAAGTGAAGCAGGAGACTTTGCCAGTTGGCCAAAAAAGCGTCTATCTCATTAACTGGGTCACAATGTCCGTTTTTGGATCAGTGAACCACCCACTGCACCTAAAAAAGAACTGATCCTAATTGGACGCAGTGGTGAATACCGGATAGCCCGCGTAGTACCGCCGACCGAGGTATCTCAGCCTTATATATCCCATCGCGGGGCACAGACAGATGAGGTGTTTTACCGTTTCTCCTCACCGTCCTGGCATCTTCCGCAGAAGTTAATTAAAGGTAGACCCATTCTCTTGGCCTGAATCCTAAACAGACACTGCCCAGTAGCCATAGCCACCAAGTCGCGTAATCGACTCCTCGGTGGCTGTAGAAATGCACCCGTCCTGCCTCGATCCAAAGAGGTCCAGATTGTTTTAGCGGTCGAACATCTCATCTTATTAGATCCTCTGACCTGAGCAAGATCATAGCGTCAGTACGCTATCCGCAATCAAAGAGGGGCATGCCAGAGAATGTCACTTATAGTCTAAACGTAGTAAACACACCTTTAAGGGAAATAATCGCAGCTTTACCGTCGTTACAGAAAATATATCCCTTTTGGATATGTTATGATACCTTAACCGGCTTCTGATAGCAAATATTTTCGCCTGTAAAACACTGCGGTCATTTCAAAGTCCGAAAAGCATCCTTATCCCAAATAGTGCTCAAGAGTGCAGAGAGTGGCCCTCCGCCAGGTCAGAAAGAAATTACCTTCTAAAGAAGGGTTTTGGATTGCAAAATTAGGAATAACATCTTTGATCCGTAGTATTTTTTTTTTGTGTTAGGATCAGCGCTCAGGGGATGATCCCCACTTATGCAATGCAGTGTGCCCTAACTAGAAAATTAGGTTGCAGGAAAAGGTATAGAGGGAGTAGTGCTTGTGGACATTTGATTTGAATTTTTGCATATTGAAAGTGACAGTAAAGACATTTGCAGGGAGTTTATTCCACATACGAACTGTTCGGCTAAAAAACGAATTTTCTCTGTAATGCGTAGTGCGATTAACTGACCAATTGACCGCAAAGGAATGCGCTCTTGATGCGCCTTGCGCGTATAAAATTACGGTTTTCAGGAACAAGCTGCCTGATTTCTTGTAGTGTACCTCATACAGGAACACCCTTTATGACACTTTATGAGACCACCCTGTAACATAGCCAATGTATGTGCGATGAGTGTACGTGTAAAGTATTCATGCACCAATATATGCCGGCCAAACATTTATAGAGTGACACACTTCTTAGTGTCAAATTTACATTAAGGGAAAACCAATATCAACGTAATGTAATTGGTTGATACCAAAATACTTTGATGTTGACACATGGTTAGAATAAGACAGTATAAGTTAGAGAAAGTAAGAAATGGAATTAAAATAGTATATAAGAATACTTTAGTTGATATAAAATTTAGACTTGGTTTAGTTTATCATAAATCGGCATCACTGCCTTGTTTTATTTCACAAAGTTTCCTATTTTGTTTGGCAGTTCTTTTGAACGCCTAACCATTAATCTGATCCCCCACAGCTGTATAAAAATATATTGGGCTATAGTACGGAAAATAGTACGTACACTACATTCTTAAGAGCACATTCCGTTGTAGTAACGATAAAACACACCCCACATTGCATCGATGCTCCACGAGTTGGATACCCTACAGTTACTGAAGAGATTCTTCGCTCTCTCCTGCTCGCAGTCGAGTAACTCAAAAATAGACTTTTCATTTTCAGTCTGATAAAGGTGACAGACAGCAAGGAGATCAGATCAAGTGAAGTATATCATACACCATTTTAGATATCCAAGCCACTTGAATGCTTCTTGGCCAAGATTACAGGTAATGTCATAAATACAGATGAGATAGCATATTCAGCCGTACGCCTGTGCGAAAGCACATATCACTGCGTTTTACGAGCGTTAAATTAAACTCTGTTCGCAAAGTCTCATTCGAAGATTGCCAAAAGGTCGCGATTAAGGGTATCGTCCGTGTGCTTCCAAAAGGGTAGGAAAAAGGTCGAAGCCTTGCAGTACCACTGAATTTACCTTGAACTCGCTTGCTGAGATCCCATCTATAGTATAGTGCGATTACTCAGAAAGCTCGATGTGAGTCGAGAGATGCTGTCACTGACGCCAGAAGCAATAAGATATGAGTGAACCATGCCACACTTTATCAAACGCCTTTGAAATATCTAAAGCCACCACGTTACTTTCGCCGAAAGGGTAAATTGATTGATTTACACATTTTTTCTGAAGAGAAGCCGTACTGCCGGTTAATAACTAAGTTGTTGAGAGAAATTTCACAAGATGAAAATTATACGTACTTTCCATTACTTTGAAAAGTGCAGAGCGCATTGCCATTTGACCATAAGGTCCACGGGCAGCCAGTTGAGAACGACAAAAAGCGCTTCTGTAGGCGTTGATCTAATGACATCAGTCATTAAGAGCGCCATACCACACAGCATTGTCTCTAAGATAGAGATATTCCACGCATTCTTCAATGCCTTCCACCACACAGGAGTTCCATAGAACAAAATCGACCTGATGACCGCTTCGAGAAGCCAATTTATATCCCTCTGCCAATTTTCTTCTTACATACATACACAGCCGTAATGGCCTTTGAAGCCCTGGCCTGTATTTTTATTTTCCCAGAAAGCTTCCTATCTAACATAATGTCCAACAATTTTGCATAACTAGACAGTGGAACTCCGTTCAGTACAGGTAAACCAAAGAAAGGAGTATATCTCCTAGAAAGGAAAACAAGTTTCATTTGGGTCAGATTAACGCTCAGCTCGCTCTGCTTCCTCAAATACAAATTTCCTTTAGCACTGTTGCCAACCTCCATGATACCGTATCGGCGTGAATCCCGGACACTGCGGCCGCCACGTCTTCCTCGTACACTACAGTCCGAATTCTTTTTATTGTTAAAAGAAAGTTTTTAATGAAATTAAAGAAATAATTTTTGATGCGGCCCATGGGATTAAAATTATCGCATTCCCGTGATTTCCCGGTATTCCCAGAAAAAATCAATTCTTGAAGAAAATAAGTTCATTTAATAAAATAATTTTAAAAAATTTATATTTTTATTAAAACAGAAACATTAAAGATAATAATAGTATTAACAGTTTACAAAATTTGAAAACATTTCAGGTGACAAAACATACATATGTTCATTTTTTATACGTCTTCTTACGTAACAAAGATTAAAAATACTGAAAAAGGATTTTAGTAATTCGTTTTTTGAAAGACATGATTTTAGAATTGTTAGTGCGTTTAACAGTTCACTAGACATTAGTTCCATAGTTTTTAGCAATCGTTGTTACCATTGCGTTAGAAAGATTATCCATGATCGTCGTTCGATATTAGTAGCAAGCTTTTAGTAAGCTTTTATATTATCTCTTATGCAGTAGAATTTTTTAGCGTCACAAAAATATTTGAAATGCAATCAGTGTATTTTTTGAAAGTGTTTTGATGTTAAACTTCTCCTTTCCCGGGAATTTTTCTGGGAAATCGTGGATAGCTTTTCCCGATAATTTCCTGGAAAACCTTATGCCAGTCTAGCCTTGTGAAAGAAAAAGAATGATAATGATAGCTACGTAACTCGTTTTTGTAAATATATGTAGATTTTTAATTAGAGATGATGAATTCTCTTTCTGAAATACTGCGTTGTACCCATTAATTATGATATAACACTTTAATTTTTAATATTACTGAAGTTTTTAAAAGAATCTAAAAATCGGATTTCCTTCTTAAAAAATTATCTCTTAATACAAATAATTTTAACTTAAGGAGAAGACAACAGATAATACAACAAGTTATTTACTATATTCATTTTTTCTTTTTCGCAGTTGATGGCAAACGTGAGTGGTTGAATTGTCAAAACTCTTCTAAGGATGACATACTTAAGTGGATACAACTTTTGAAGACACAAAACGGTCCTTCAAGTTCAATTCGATTGCGTAAAATGTGGCATACAGATGTACCATCTATACAGAGTCCATGGACAAACTTTTTATTATGTAGATCTGATAATAATATGTTAACCTATCCTAGCTATGAGCTAGCGGTTCCCTTGGACATCCAGCCCTCAGCAACTGAAAATCTAGTTAAGATATTAAAAAATGATCAAAATCTTACAACTGTGAAGTGCGAAGATGTAATACTAAATATCCGAACTGAATAATAAACAATGTTTTTTACCTCTACCTTTATCATTTTCTTTTTTAGCAAATGACCTTTTTACGTGAATTCTCTGCATTGAGTTTTTTATCTCTATTTCTAGGTTAGACTAAAATGTGACCATGTAATTACCCTAACCTACGGAAAACGAAAATTACAGGAGATTTTCTTAGGGTTTTTTAATTTACTCGGAATTTTT
The DNA here is from genome assembly GCA_937654795.1 of Cistogaster globosa. Taxonomy (NCBI): domain Eukaryota; kingdom Metazoa; phylum Arthropoda; class Insecta; order Diptera; family Tachinidae; genus Cistogaster; species Cistogaster globosa. The sequence continues at coordinate 45,529,842 of OW569407.1, forward strand.
TAACAAAATAAACTACAAAACTACAAAAGACCTTATGCAAGTTATAGATTTAATTTCTCTTAGTCTCTTTTATTAATAAAGTTTTATGGAATTAAAAATTATGTTACCAATGACACCTTGCGTCCCTTAATTTTTCCGTTTTACTATTTGTTTTTGTTGTTGATGACATAAAGTTTTTAATAATTGGCCGTCTATGTACTTGTTTTTACCCCTTCTCCACAAAACATGGAAAAAGGGTATATATAAGTTCGCCATTCCGTGTGTAATTGCTACAATATCCATTTCCGACCCCATAAAGTATATATATTCTGGCTTCTTATGCATAGCAAAGTCGATTGAGCGATGTCCGTCCGTTTTAGTGTTGAAATCCAAGTTTGCCGAGGCACTATATGTGCTAGAAAAAAAAAGGATGTCATTCGATCAGACATAGTGTCGAAAGAGGTGCTATTGGAAATCGGCACGATTAGTCCAAGTCATTCGAGGCAGCAGGCAAAAAACCACGCCTACCTCTAATTTTTTTATGTCATTTGGAACTCCAATAAAATAAAAAAAATAAATATATAGGGCGTTAGAGAATTAAAAAATAAAAAACAACTGAAAAAATTAGCTCTGATATTTTCATTTTTTTTTAAATGTCAATGGTACCCATTTTAAAGGTTTTGAACAGATCTTTCAGGAAGTACTAAAATTAAAAAAAAAATGCTTAACCCATTATGAGCCGGTGACCTTTTTATGTAAAAATTTTTTTTCTTATTTTTTAATTATCTGTCATTTTAATATTTGCTTTTTTGGTTGGAGTTATTTCACTAAACTAGATTTACACACATGGTGAAGGGTATATAGATTCGGCATAGCTGAATATACTTGTTTAAAATATAATGATTCCTTTTGTTTATATTGGTTATCGAAAATTATTTAATGAATTAAAATTTGCTTTTCGGCTTAGATTAATTTTTTAATTTCTAAAAATTTTTAGACATAAAAATTATTTACATTGTATGCGGGCGTTTTTCAAAGAACACAAACAAAGCTAGCACTAGCGGAAGCAAAACAAAAACAAAGCAAAGGTACAAGACGAGCTAAGAGAGAACAACGAAGAAATGCTTTGATTTGCGTTGGACTTCGTCTAATCAAATTAATATTGATTTGGTGGTTAAATAGATAATGTTTATAATGTACACAACCTAAGGTGCATAGGTCTGAAGAATGATATAGCGATCGAAAACGTAAAAATTTTTAGAAATTAAATTAAAACAATAACCTAAGCTTAAAAGTTTCATTTATAATAACGCGGGTTCAAATCCTGATTTGGGGAAAAAATTAAAATTATCTAATTTCCATATAACTTAATAAAACTTAGCAAAAATATTTTTGATTGTCGTGTGTTGTTAAAGCTTGAAAATAAACAAGTAAGAGTGCTATGCCGAATCTTATATACCCTTCACCATAATATGGTATAATATATTATATGTAAATCTAGTATAGTGAAGTAACTCCAATTAAAACAACAAATATTAGGGTGACAGAAAATCAATATAAAAGAAAACAATTAAGTACTATAAATAATTTTACATAAAAATGTCATCGGCTTTTAAAAGGTTAAGAATTTCTTAAAAAGTATACTATCTCCTGGAAGATCTCTTTAAAAGCTTTTAAATGATACCAATATTGATATCTTGAAAAATGTGACTCTCATCACTCGGAAAATAAGGGCAAGCGCCAATTTTTTTTGTACTTGATACTTTTTTTTTTAATTCTCTATCGCCCCATATATTTGGTTTTTGATTGAAGTTACTTTTTTCAAATGATATGGAAAAGTAACAGCCGTACCTAGATTAACGCGTAAGACGCAATCTATCTGTCAAAAATTCTCATGTACATACAAAATGTAGGAAGCAAATCATAATTGCGCGGCGTCAACACTGAGCAATTGGAAAACCCGGGGCCGAATTACCGCATACGTGATCGAATAAAATTGTTCGTAATTTTTCTTTTTGAGATTATCGCATTCCTTACCGTACAAGTGCAATCGTAATTTGGGATGTGATAGCTTACGATAATGAGTGTGCAATCGAGTAACAGCTGTTAAAATTTCATCCGTCAGCTCTACAGCGATCGAAAGATAATTTGTTTTTACTTGCAAGTGGAAAAAAACTTAAAATGTAAGTTTACAAGACTTTAATATTTAAAATAAAATAATACTACTTTTTTTTCAGGACCAATATCAATAAAATAAATGGGAAACAGAAGGATGCTTTGGCTCAATATATGGTAGAGCATCCCAACTTAGCCAAAAATATGTTACCAAACTGCAGTCAGGGAAAGGTCACAGCAAAAAGATTATGGGATGACCTGTCTGTCATACTAAATTCATATGGTCCACCAATAAAAGACGTAAAATCGTGGAGAAAGGTAAAATAAAAATAGTTTAATATATATATTTATATAGACACATGTGTATATAAAATAATACTTGGATTTAAGGTTTTTGCTGACCAAAAGTTTCAAGCAAAAAAAAAAAATTTCCTACAATAAAGCATCGAAACAGAAAACAGGAGGTGGCCCTTACGAAGAAATTTCATTGACTGCTGCAGAAGAACAAATTATTCAGGCTACTGGAGTAGATCTTCATGTGGAAGGACTTGCAGGGGTTAGAAGTTATGGCATACTAAATTCATCAAACACGTATGAGCTAGATGCGTCGATCAATGAATCTATTCATTCAATTATAGAAGATGATTATGTTGATGACAGTGTAAATGAACAAACGAAAAAAGAAAAGCCAAGATCATTTGAAAAGAAAGATAATAAAGCGTCAAAATTATCTCTAGTATCGTCACATGTAGAAAAAACTGAAGACTACCATCGTGAGCTTCTTTTAAAGACCGAACGTGTATTAATACTTTTAACAGAGCATTCCAAGAAAATGGAAGAATACCAAAAAGAGCAAAATCTAAAAGCGGATCGCTTATTAGCAATTAAAGAAAGATCTCTAAGCATTAAAGAGGAAGAGCATAGAGCCAGTATGGCAATTAAACAAGTTGACCTTAAAATAAAAAGTTTACAATTACAGATGCTGCAGCAACAAGCGGTATAATTTCTTTTTTTATCTATTTAAACATACTAATAACTAATTAATCTTCGAAAAAGTACAAATGAATTAAAATGTGATTTAAACTAGAGTATTATTTTGTTACACGCAACGCGAATTGAATTTTTAGAGTAGAGAAATATAATGATCTCAAGAAGTTTTTATGTTATTTATTTTTGTTATTGATATATATATATATATATATATATATATATATATATAAGTTTTAATGTTATGTGTGTATGGATATATTTACATAATTCAATTCATTTATTATAGAATTATATACATACATGCATACAAATGAATTGAAATGTGATAATTTTGCCTTATGAATATATTATTTAATTTAAAAAATTCATTTCATTTACAATATATGTAAGTTTGTACGTACATATATAGTTTGTTCGTCAACGATAAATAAATTATTACAAATAATTATTAAAAAAATATTGGTTTTTATCTTTGTAGTGATAATCTCTTATTTTTTTACCAATTCGCGATAGATTAGTCTCGGTTCCAATAATTGGGTTTATTACTGAGCTGTTGGACTGAGAATTATTTTGCGTATATAAAGGTACTTTGAAGTGTATACATAAGTTGTGCAATGCGGCACAAACATTTCCAAATTTAGCAATTTTTTCCGGGGTATAACGACTTCTTTTGTCATTACTTAAAATTTTCCACCGAGCTTTAAGAATTCCTATAGTTCTTTCAACAATACATCGAGCCTTTGAATAAATATTATTAAAATGTGATTCCGCAGATGCTTCCTCAGGGTTTCGATATGGTGTAATCATCCACGGCTCAAGTGGATATCCCGAGTCGCCTGCAAAAGCAAATCAAATTGTATAAATATGTTTGTAAATACATTATTAGTATTAGTTTTTTTGTAAATACCAAAACTCATACATTTTTACCTAAAAGCCAAACGTTACTTAATTTTTTGGTATGGTACAGATCCTCCAATAAATGTCTTTCCTCGGACTGCTTCCACACAAAGGAGACATGTGATGCTCCCCCATATTTATTATTGATTGCTAAAATCTTATATTCATGATCGCAAATCTGGGAAACAAAAATGTATATGTACGTATGTATAATCCTTATGTGTAAATTTATTTTAAACTATACATACTATCATTGAGTTGAGGCTATGGTATCCTTTTCTATTGAAGAAAATGTGTTCGTTTTCTGATGGCCTTTGCAACCCAAAATGAGTGCCGTCTACACAACCAATCACTAACAAATTAAAAGTGTCGTATAAAAAAGGTTTCAAAATGTGCACATTATTTTGTATATTATTTTTTACCTCCCGGGAGTTTATATTTTCGCATAAATGATTCCATGCATGGTCCAGAATCATTGGGGAGAAACTTTATAAATTTTAGACACAGTTTACCTTGAATTTCATCAACAACCCTGTTCACTGTTTTACAAACTGTGCTTTGATACATTCCCATCAAATAGTCATTCCCAATGTTATGTTGGAATCCTCCACTGGCTAGAAGTGTTAAAGTAGCAGCTAGTTGCAGCTTTGGTGGTAGAGCTGTGGACAAATGTCCTTCAAAACATAGCTCGGAAAGGAGGAAATTGAAAGCTTCTTTTGAAAGACGAAATCTTTTAATAAATCTAATAAAGTTTATTTTTTTATTACCATTTTCCAGAGACCGTAAATAACGGTTATTCAGAAAATTTAAACTCAAAAAATCTTCATGTCAGAGTCAACTGAGACACATACTATCATATACCAATAGATTCGTATTAAAGTGCTTTTTCAGAATCTATGGTGATCTTAAAAAAACGAATTCAACTCCGAAGTTAAGAGTTATTTTTCAACGAAAAAATAAAAGTTGGAATGAAACTATTAACAAAAGAGTTTTATTTTTCGGTCATAAAATAAAACTCTTTTTTGGAGTTTTATTTTTTTCGTCATAAAATAAAAGTCTTTTGAGAAGTTTTATTTTTTCCGCCTACAATAAAACTCATTTTGTTAATGTTCTTCTTTTTTACAGTCTTTTTTATTGAGTTGAATAATCTCACCATTCTAATCAAATTCCGTCTATTATCCGTTGTAATAGTGTAAATTTGGTTCTTTTCGATGCCAAAACTCTCCAAAACATTTTCAACTTTAGCTTTAAGATACTCAGCTATAAAATGACATTAAAAGGAATAGAGGTGTTTAAAAAAATTAAAGTGAATTGTAAAGTTCACGAATGGGCTAAAAAAGGTCACTTTTTCACCCTGTATGTAGTAGTCCAATGTTCAATTTATTTCCGTCTCGACTTTTTTTGTTCAATCGGCACCAAAATTCATATCAGATGTTTTTATATACAAAAGAACTAAATTATCCCATTCGTGGACATTATAACAGATTTCGAAAATAGGACATACAATATTGAGTGCTAAGAGGTGCTAAAGGGGTGCTTTCACCTGCAATGGGTAAATAATGACTTACTATACAAAGCAACTTTGTACATAAAACTTATTATTTGCAAATTGCAATTATTATTTTTAAGCTCAGACGATTGCAGAATAAGTAAAAGTGCGTAATAAAAATGTGCTTTTTTAATATAAAAATTTTAATTTAAAATTTATTTTAGACAGAAAAAATAAAACCCCTAAAAAGAGTTTTACTTTATGACGGAAAAATAAAACTCCTAAAAAAAAGATTTACTTTATGACGGAAAAATATAACTCTTTTTTTAAAAGTTTTATTCGACTTTTATTTTTACGTTGAAAAATAACTGTTTTAAATGGGTTTTTTTTCTTTAAGTCACTATATAACTGTTGTAAAAGAACTTTTTTGATATCTCTTATAACCGTTACGGTCCCTGCCATTTTCTAATACAATTTGCAACTTCCAATCTAACTACTTTAGCTACTCACGCATTAGCCGGCAATGACAGTGGATCACTTTTATTCCGCAACTCCTTATAAGTTTATTATTATAATCGTCTTCGGAGTCAGACGACGATAAATACAACAAAACAAATGCAGCCATTATTTTTTTTTTACTTTATTTTCACTAATTTTTATAACAAAAACTTTTAATTAGCACTAAAAATTTATTTTCTTCCTTTTTAGTTACAATTTTATGTAAATAAACAAATAATATTTTCACTGAAACATATGTTTTCATTCTATTACAATGTTAAAAAATCCTGTACATTTTATGAAAATTTCGATACGTGAACAATCGAATGCAATAATCCATCCATTCGATACGTGACGAAATTTTATTCGATACGAAAGCTTATTCGATCACGTATGCGGTAATTCGGCCCCCGATTTTGACAGCGCGTATGGTGGTGAAATTGGCTGCAAGTTACTGTTGTTAACATATTTATCTTATTTGTAAAACATTAATGACACTTTAGCTTTTTTCGGCTTTATCTGGCGTTTTTATCACTGTTTTGCATTTCATTTTATAGGGTTTTATTAAACATGATAAGTTAAGATTACTGTTCAAAACATTATTATTATTATTTCAGCGTAAAAGCCATGCGTTAAATTGGGTAGCGTCTTACGTGCCAATTCTGGTTTGCCAGTAAGAGGCAGGTTTTGTGTTTTGCCCGCTGCCTCGAAGGACATGGGCAGATCTAGCTGATTTTCAATTAAAATTTTCAAAACTATGCCTGACAACCTTCCACTCTTTGTGGTGAAGGGTTAAAAATATGACGAAAAATTTAGCAAAATGCCAAATTTTTTCTACGGTAAGAAAGTAAAAATCTCTTCCTTAATGACAAATCTAGAGCAAAGCGTTGAAAACACTACGTACTTAAAATACATTTTTGAAATTTAATTTTTGGCCTAATGTCCGAATAGATTGTAAAAATAACCCTCTTTTGAATTGAGGTGTAGATGCATTCAGTTAATGAAAATCCTTTTCATTGTTTGTTTATTATCATTTCGTACTGTAATGATAAAAAAGAAAGAGCATTCAGTACTACAGGTAAGAAAATGTTTATATGGTTCAAATATTTTTATAAAAGTTTTTATGAGTTTTAAAACTAAATTTCGAGTAATTTATATTTTACGTTAAATATTTAAAAAACAATAAATTTTTTTATTATATAACTTTTTATTACGCTTTACATCTTACATTTCAAATTTGCCAGCAAAAGCTTAAGTCGTACAACAATAACATCATTTATTTGAATTAACATAGAGTTGATTAACTTTTAAAACTCATTTTAAGGAATGTGGTTTCATTTCTCATTTGCCGCTTCGTTTACAGATTTGAAAACTCGCCCATTTTTCGAAATTTATTGACTTAGAACATTCAAAATGAACCGAAGTCATAAGCAAGCTTCTCTTAAAATTTCGAGCAACTCTTATTAACAGATATTTTCATTTGCCCTTGGAAGCCATCTGAGGTGTAGGGTAAACTTCTTTTTGTCGCCAAACATTTCGTTATTCTTCCTAGGATTTATTTACATTTTCCCGTAAACGCCTTTAGTGCTGCCTTGATTTTGGTATCCTATTTTGTTTTTTCAATGTACAGATCTTTATTCATAATTTGATTCATACCTTTCCTTGATAGATTAAACCAAGTTCGGACTTTGTGTGCAACTATAGTAATTTGTAACTGCCAGATTCTTCATTGATCATTTATTGCGATCGATTATTTTAAATCTCCGAACAGATTTCTTAGTAGATACAAATAATTTGGCAAATAATTTTGTATTGTTTCTTTGACCCAAAAATTTAATTTTTTGTTTCTATTAAATTTAATGCACTAGATAACGACAAAAATTATGATAAATCGTGGTAACAATAGCAAGTGAATATCTAAATATATGACAAAAAGTTTCATCTTATAAAATGTGTATGGTCAAAATACTATGTATATATAGCCAGTAGAATAAAGTAATAATTTGAACTTTGGATATTATTGTTAAAAATATCGACCAGTAGTGCGATTCACTATGCTTTTAAAACCACAATTGTTTCGTTTAAAAATGTTAACCACAAAATTAACCATTTTGCTATTCACTAACACTTTAAACGATATTTATTGGTGTTTAAAGCAAGCTGCTTCAGTCAGCTGTTATTTTTAGCAAAACAAATTGTGGTTTATTAACAGCAGCATTTTTTGTGTGGTTTAATCTGCTTAAAAAAGTGTTTGTTTATTATGTATATGTATTGATTTTATAACATTTTATTATATGCTTCTTTTATTAAATATAAACCTTTTTTTTAATGATTTTGTGAAATAAAACAACTTTATTCATTTATTTGTTTATTATTGAAAAAAAAGTTGTACACTGGCAGTGGATAACGTTAAAAAATTAAAAATTCAATCAAAAGATAAAGCATTCAATGAAATAAAAAATAAAATAAAAATAATAAAGTACAAAGCAAAAAATTCATTAAAAAATAATTACAATAAAAAAAAAAACCACTGGTTGATCGCTTTAACCGCCCTCCAATACTATTTAGCTTTTCGGACAATTCGCTCCACTTCTTGTCGCACTCCAATTTTCCATGGAGCTTTTTTAATTTACCGCCACCAAGTCCCATTCGACTTGAAAATTTAAAATCATTTACTAAATGAATAAGATAGTAATATATTATTATTTTCTACTTAGTTTGCACAAAACTATTAAAAATTTATTAATCACAAGGTTTTTGTTTTGTTTTTTTGTACTCTTCTTTGTTATTTTCTCTTATTTTAACATTTCTCTTGGCAGAGTTGCCGTGTAATATCAATTTGAATAGAGAGAAATATAAAACTGTTTACCATGGTTATAAATAAGTTAGTGAATCACATAGTGGTTAGTGCAAACAATAAAATGTGTGGTTAAAACCTTTTAAAGTGTTAAAAGTTAGTGAATCGCACTACAGGTAAGTCGCGATAACTCTGTATAACATAGTTACTTTATCGGGGTTGGTATGTTACTACCATTATTTAAAATGAGGTGATTAATGAGAAGGTTGTTTAATCTTGCTTTAGAAGAAAGTGTCCAGGAAATTTCTTTCCTGCGTAGAAACTTAATGCCAAATAATATTATAATATATAATAATATTATAATATAATAATATTCTTTAGGTGGAATAGTTCAAGAAAAAATACATTTCTTTATTCCATACAAGTTCGAGAAACATCAAATTTAAGTTCCTAAGAAAAAGATTAATATCTAGATTACCTAACACTGACGTCTAAAAAGTGTGTTATTACTGCGTTTAATAAAACGAATAAGAAGATAACATGAAACGGTTGAAGCAATGTGTTAAAAGAAATGGCTATATATAAGAGCTGAAAAACTAACGATAGTCGGTACATTCGATTGTTAGCTCAAAAACTTTAGATACTATTCACTTTTTTAAGTGCTATTGGAACAATACCACCATTTTTATGTTTTATTACCAAACAGATATTTAATCTGATTCAATTTGGTCAAAACAACCCACGGCAAAGAGAAATTTCAATACTGTTAAGAAACAAATTCAGGCGTAAATTAAAGAGGTGTAGAGATCCAAACTATAGAACCTAAGTAGTTAGTATTTTAAAGCAGTTAACAGACGTATCAATTTTAAGATTTATTTCTAAATTACCCCCCCCAGTTCTAAAAAGTTTGTGAATGCTTACCAAAGCACGTAAGGCAAGAATTAACCGCCTTCTGATCTGCATGCGAACGGTGACATTCTAAAAACTAGTGTAGATAAACCTAATGCAATTGCTAACTCTCACACATAACTATAAGTAATTCATTAATTATGGATGCTATGAGTTCCTGTACAGTGGAAAAGATTCTAAAAACCGACCAATTAGTATTATAAGTCCATTAGACAAAGTTTTTTAAAAAAGTCATTCACAAAAGAAAAGTAGATTTTTCAAACTTTAACAACATCATAAATGACCAACAACTGAAGAAGGTAATTAAGTTTATTGAAAAAAACATACACTGTTGTCATACCTTTCCGTGAAGACCGTCGTCACTGGCTGTTTATTTGGTACGATTGGCGAGCGCTTTCGATGTAAAGACATAATTTTTAAGCTGCGTTTTGATTAGTACTGGTTAGATAGTGTAAGGTGTTTGTCGCATAGATGGTGGTGGGTTCAGGTAGTTTTGTCGGTTAGGATGGTGTCGATTTAAATGGTACTATGCAGGTAGATTGCCTGACATTTGTCATGTTTATTGAAGGTGTATAATTTTAATATTTCAGTCTTATTATTGGGTAGGTAAGTGCGACCATCTGTGGGTGTTTTGCGTTTGTAAGTTTGTTTTAATAGTTTTAGTGGTGTTAAAATTGTTTCGGAGATTCCTCTTCGTTAATAATATCTCCGTTAAACGTTCCTGTTTTGTATATTTCCATGTTTTTAAGAATGTCCAGTCTTCGTCCTTTTTTACTAGGATGTATTAACGTCATACATTCATCTATCTCCCTTGGCTCGTGTTCATGTGTGTTAAGGTGTATTGCGAAGTTAGAGTCTTCTATTATCCGTTTATATGATCGTATGTGTTCCGTGAACCTTCTTTTTAATGTTCGTCCAGTTTGTCCTATGTATGTATGGTTCGAGGTCCAAGACTGTATACTCCGCTGGTGTTAAATTTATCGGATATTTCTGTTGATGTCTTGAGATTGTTTCGTAGAGTGTTGATCATCTTTAGTGCTGTCTGTAAATCTTCTTTCTGAAAAAGGTTAGTTAATCTATATATTTCTGGTCCTGTGTAAGTAAAAATGTGTCGTCGTGTTGTGTTGATTGTCTCCTTGTTTTCTTTCTTCTTGTTTTTAGTGTTGTATTGTCTAATTAGTTTGTCGATAGTAGTGCAGTTGTAACCGTTATTTTTAGCTATAGTGTAAATTGTGTCGAGATTTTTGTTATATTTGTCTGAAGAAAGTGGAACTGTCTTAAATCTATGAATCGTATGTCTAAATGCTGCGAGTTTATGTTAGGTGGGATTGTTTGAAGAATTGTGGATAGTTGTGTCTGTAGTGGTTGGCTTTCTGCGTATGTCAAAGTTAAAGGAACCAATTCCTCGTGTTATTGTTATGTCAAGATAATGTAAAGTTCCGTCTTGCTCTTTTTTCAATGTGTATGTGATTTTGTTATGTATTGTGTTTAAATCCGACAGAATTTCTTTAGTGTTGTCCTTTTGTAGGATGCATATTATGTCCTCCACGTATCTGTTATAATAAGTTATTTTATGATTATCCATTAGTGTTTTAACGTGTAGTTGTTCTAAATGTTGCATAAAAATCTCTGTGAAAGTTGCGGATGTCAGGTTTCCAATGCTAGTCCAACAGGTAATTTATTAAAGTTGTTGTTAAATCTAAAGTAGTTTTGTTTACGTATCGTTTTTGCAAATTTCATTATTTTCGTAATGTATTGATTGTCGTTGGAAAGTATGTTACGGAGAATAGCTAACGTTTCCTGCCTGGTTATTGATGTATAAGGATCCTTAATGTTGAAGAAAACGGGTCTCGTATTTTCGGTAATTTTGATGTCCTTAAGTTTATTGATAAGGTTTTGCGTATTCTGCGACATGTATATGTTCTGCAAATTTATCTTCCCCTTTAATAATATGGTGTGGTGCTTATCCAAGTTGTATGCAGGTTTGTAATTTACTATAGGTTTGATCGGTATATTTTTACTAAATTATTTATTTTTTATTTATCAATTCCATTAAGTCCATGAATACATGTAATCCTTACAGACCGACAAAGAAAATAATAATAAATTTATTTACAATTATAATTTAATAATTTAAACATGAGTATTTAAAAATAAAACAATATTACGTTTTAAAAAATTAACATTTACAGAAAAATCAATAAGAATGAAAAGTTTATTAAATTGTTTGCACATTCTTCTAAACGAATCAGCATCTGCGTAATTTGTAGGAAGACTTAAAGATTTAATGATGTCTAGTAGCTGGTAAATCGTCGAGGAACATTAAGATTTATATTGCTAAAAAGAAATTCTGAAACAACATCATCACTTATTAATGTCAACAAAAAAGCCACATTAAGCAATGTCCTTCGGCTTTTTAAAGTAAGCAATTTAATAATAGCCATCCTTGCTGTATACGACTTAAGATTAAATCCATAACTACGGAATAGTGTTTTCAAACAGAACAAAAAAAATTGTTTTTAAACTGATTCTATACAGTCAATATGAACGTTATAGTTTAGGTCCCATATAACAGAACCATACTCTAAAATAGGTCTTACAAGAGAAGTATATAATTATTTCGTGATATTTGTGTCAGTGAACTCTTTTGCCCACCTTTTATAAAGGCCAATACACCACGAGCTTTGTTTACCATCATTGCAATATGCATTCGAAAATCTAACCTACGATGGAGAATGATACCAAGATCTAAAAATTCACTAAGTGATTCCAATAAACATCCATCACGTGTAGAAAATAAATAAAATTCCGTGTGAAACGCATATGCTTACACTTCTTTAAGTTTAAGTTGATTTTGCACCAATCATAAAACCTGTTTAAATCTAACTGCACACGGTAAATCCTTTATAAAATGGAAAAAATAAGAGTGTTTGAGAGAAAATGTCTTAGGTGTTGTACTGCACTATATACATCACAAAGAAGTGAATATAAAAAATATGTATCAAACACAATTTTTTACAAGAAAGCCAAAATTACTAGAATAGATAACTTTTTTATTCATGTCATAAGAAATCATACTTTAAACAGTGTAAATATTTACGAAAATAATTACATAATGGCTCCTTATTATGTTTCACACGAATACATAGCAAAAATTTTTTTATTGTTATATGCATTCGAAAATCTAACCGACGACGGAGAATGCTACCAAAATCAAAAAATTCAGTAATTGATTCTAATAAACATCCTTCAAGTGTACATTGTAGAGTAGAAATAAAATTCCGTGTGAACCGCATATGCTTACACTTCTTTAAGTTTAAGTTGATTTTGCACCAATCATAAAACCTGTTTAAATCTTGTTACAAGAAGAATCCATATGCTGACAATTTGTAACTAAAAAAATGCTTACTTCATCTGCATACATTAAAACATTGAAAAACATAATTGCACACGGTAAATCATTTATGAAAAGGGCAAATAACGTAGGGACTCCAGAGTTTACAACGATTATTTAAGAGAATGTATTATTGAAGTCAACTCTTTGCGTTCTGCTAATTAAATAAGATTTCATCCAGATTAAAGCGCATTAAGTATAATTCCTTAAGAAGAAAGTTATGGTTAACTTTATCGAAAGCTTTGCTGAAGCCTATATAAATAACATGATACCATCAATTATGCAGAGTTCTCCAACCCCAGATGCCGACATACAGCCCCAATTAAGAACGGAACCCCCACCATGCCTAACATCAGGTTTTAGGTTTTTCTTTCTTAGTTCTTTGTTTGCCTTTCGCCATACTTACAACTGTTCGTTTGACCGGAATAATTTAAAATTGCCTTCATATTTGAATAATACTTTATTTCAGAATGAAAGGTCCACATTTTTATAACTTTTAACAAAATTTATCCGTTTCGCTCTATTGACACTGTTTATAAATGGCTTCCTACGAACCACCGTACCGTTAAAGTTATTTTTACGGAGCGCTAGCTTCACTGTTTCTGCACTGCAGTACTTATTTATGCGTTGTGAAATTGCATGTGCCAGTTTTGTGGCACTTATTTTTGGTTCACTTGTTGAACAATCCATCGCTCGTCTGAACTAGAAAATAACCTTGATAATACAGATTTTGACTTATTTTTCACAGACTGTGCTTCTCTGTACTTTTTACATCATAAACAGTCGATTTAGGTCTTCCAACAATATGACTTATCTCTCGAACTGTTTTACCCTTTTTAGAATTTTTAATAATATTTTTTCTGACTTTTTCAGTAGTATATAACTTTGGCTTTTCCATTTTCAATTATTTTTACTTATTCAAGCACTTTTTAGAACTTTTTGAAAACTGCAGCTATTGCAAGTTATTTACACGATTTAAAAATTAAAAGTAGTGGCACATTACGGTAATTCCCACAGTTGGTTTAACAAAGAAATTCAATAGTTACCATTAGTCCTACTTCTTTTTTAGCGTTAAACTTTGTACATTGAATATCTAATTTAACTTAGTGTCCAGTGATGAAATATTTTTGTTTACTAGTAGTGCTTATTTTAAGACATTAACATAACATAAAAAGGGAAAGCGAATTTTAATGGTTCACATGAATTTTTGGTATAAAAATTTATAAGCTCAATGTAAATCTTAGGTTTGTCCGATTTTTTTAAGCCACTTTACCTTTATACCACAATCGTTCACGCCAATTAGTTTTTTGTCATTCGGTATGCAACAATCAAAACAAACATATACACTGGCTCAGCCACGTATGAATATAGTAACATTAATATAATGGGCCGCATTTTCGACTGCCATATTTTAATCTGTGAACGATTGTCTACATCTTCGTAGGCCTCATGACTTACCACGGTTTTCTGGCCAGTCCGAACAATGGCCTATGCTTAATGTTGCATATATAGAAACCACGGCCAATTATAATTATTCAAATTTAGAAAAGTTAATTCGATTACAAAAATCATTACGAGGGGAAGCCAAATTGAGCAGGTGGTCAACGCACTTGAGCATTTTTACGGTCGTCCTCAGGTAATAATACGAAGTCAGATTGCTAAAGTTCAAGCCTGCCCTGCAGTATCTGAAAAAATGATAAACGAAATGGTAAATTTTAGTACGATGGTAGAAAATTTGGCTGCATTTTTGACAAACGCCAATGCAATACCGCACCTAATTAATAATTTTACACTGTTGGAAGAACTAGTACATACAGTTACTCGCATAAACATTTTGCATATGTATAATAAAGTAAATTTTTAATATAAAATGTTTTATAAAAAAAATAGATTTTAAAAAATGTATGTGCATTTTTTTGAATATAACTTAAAGCAAAATTAATTCTTATTTATGTTGTTGTTTTTGGCCACACAAAGTTAATGTTGATTTTCAAATTATTTAGCTTCACAAGCTGATATGACCTAAAATGTTTTATGTAAATGAAAAGCAAATTTTTATCACATATTTCCCCAACGTTTCGTGAATATTATGTTCACTTTCTCAAGGGGTTGTCTATTTAATTAAAAAGAAGAAAAATTCAACAAAGTTACAATTAAAAACAATAAACAAAAGTATACATAAAAATTAAATAAACTTACAAGGTGAACAAGTTGTTACATTCAATACATTCAAAAGCAAGAAATGCGGTTGAAAGGACAATCGGTGTTTTAAAAAACCGGTTTCGTTGCATCCTTGGTGCAAGGCAACTATATTATTCGCCAAAAATGGCAGCAAAGATAACTTCAGTTTGCGCGGCTTTGCACAACATTTGTATAAATTTTAAACTTAAATCCACTGAATTTAATCCTACATTGGAAAACTCTGATACTCATGAAGTTTAGCAAGACAGTGATCTGACAGCAGCAAATATTATATTAAATATAATGAACTTATTAAATTTATAGAAAAATGTTATTTAGTTCATTAGGTAATACAACAAAATTGATTTTTTAAAACGATTAAAATAGTAAGATATCTTAATTAAAAGTATGTCAATAAAGATAAAATTTACTAATATGAAATTCTATTTTCGACTATTTCAATCTTACGGCGCTTCAGTTCTATTTCTTTCATTCGCAATTTTAACATAGCCGATCGATGCAACTCCTTCTTTTAAATCTGCTCCCTATAAATTGAATTTTATACGTTTTATGACCGTATCTTTCGATCTCCGATAAACTTCTTTTCAGATCCTCATATAAATCAGTTTGAACTTTTAACTGTTCCTCAAGAAGTGCATTTTTCTCCACAGTCTTAAATTTAGCTTTTCTTGTATTAAAGAGACACGCAAAATATGGTCTGTTATTACATTATATACGCTAGTATCGTTATTTTTTGCAATATCACATACTTCCTCGTTTAGGTTTACCGGTAGGTTTTTAATTCCAAATGTTTGACCGTCAGGACTTATTATAGAGTTCATTTGCAGCAACCCAGGTACAGCCTCTTCTAAAGGTGTCAACACTTTTTGATTAAAGGTTACACCACCGCTGCATGACTTTCAATTTTATTGTGCATAAGTTTCCTTCTTACGCTGGTCTTTATATCGGTCCAAACCTTCATCCAACCTTCCGTTTCGTGACTTGGAGGACCAATACTGTTTAGTTTATTTTTAATATCGTTCCATTGTTCTTTTATAGTACCCTTTAGCTATATTTGGATTTTTAGTCATCAAATCGACAAGTGCTTCAAACTGTTTTGGTGTTGTCTTCCTTATCCTAAACGAGTACAAAGGTGCATATAATCAGTATAAAAATCTTTAAAAAAAATATTTTTTATAAACAATAAAAATTATACTTACATTTTAATATTACGCATTTTTTCTTTTTATTTAGAATTTTAAATTTTTTAAAAACGTCACCAGCAAAATACAAAACGACTTTTTTTCTGTCGAATTTTACATCAAAAAACGACATACACAATGAGTCAGTTTGTAATAGATTTTTTAATTCTATCGAAAAACGACATATACAATGCCACTTGAAAAAAATGATACAAATTCGACGTGACTACGCCATACTTAATACAGGTGATTGTGTAGGTAAGTGTGACCATATCTGGGTTTTTTCCGATTGTAAGATTATTTTAATAATTTAAGTGGTGTAAAAATTGCGTCAGAGGTTGTATTTACCTTAATAATATCTCCGTTACACGTTCTTGTTTTGTATATTGCCAAGTTTTCAAGAATGTCCAGGCTTTGTTTTTTTTACTAGAATGTATAATTGTCATACATTTATATATTTCCCTTGGATCGTGTTCATATGTGTTAAGGTGTATTGCGAAGTTGGAGTCTTCTCTTTTCCGTATGTGTTCTGTGTACCTTGTTTTTAATTTTCCTACGTATGTATGGTTGCAGGTGCAAGTAAGTGTGTATACTCCGCTGGTGTTAACTTTATCGGTTATTTCTGTTGATGTCTTGAAATTGTTTTGTAGAGTGTTGCTCGTTTTTAGTGCTGTCTGTAAACCTTCTTTCTGAGGAAGGTTAGTTAATCTATATTTTTCTGGTCCTGTGTAAGTAAAAATGTTTCGTGTTGTATTGGTTGTCTCCTAGTTTTCTTCTTGTTTTTAGTGTTGTATTGTATTGTGTTGTTGTTGTATTGTAGTTGTTCTAAATGTTGCATAAAAATCTCTGTGAAAGTTGCAGATGTCAGGTTTCCAATACCGAGTCAAACAGGTAATTTATAAAAGTTGTTGTCAAATCTAAAGAAGTTTTGTTAAAGTATCGTTTTTGAAATATTCATTATTTCCTTAATGTATTGATTGTTGTTGGAAACTTGGAAAGTATGTTACGGAGAATAGCTAACGTTTCCTGCCTGGGTATTGATGTATAAGGATCCTTAATGTTGAAGAAACGAGTCTCGTATTTTCGGTAATTTTAATGTCCTTAGGTTTATTGATAAGGTTTTGCGTGTTCTGCGACATGTATACGTTCTGCAAAATTATATTCCCCTTTAATAATATGGTGAGGTGCTTCGCCAAGTTGTATGCAGGTTTGTAATTTACTATAGGTCTGATCGGTATATTTTTATTTTTTTAATTATTTTTTATTTATTAATTAAAGTCCATGGATATATGTAAATCCTTACAGACCGACAAAGAAAATAATAAATAATTTATTTTAAATTATAATTTAATAATTTAAACATGAGTATTTAAAAATAAAACAATATTACGTTTTAAAACAGTAACATTTACAGAAAAACCAATAAGATTGAAAGGTTCATTAAATGCCTTGCACATTCTTCTAAACGAATGAGCATCTGCGTAATTTATATGGAAGACTTGAAGATTTAATGGTATCCAGTAGCGGGTAAATCGTCGAGGAACATTAAGATTTATATTGCTAAGAAGAAATTCTGAAACAACATCATCACTTATTAATTTCAAGAAAAAAGTCATATTAAGCATTGTCCTTCGACTTTTTAAAGTAGGCAATTTAATAATAGCCAGCCTTGCTGTATACGGCGGAAGATTAAATCCATAATTACGGAATAGTGTTTTCAAACAGAACAAAAGAACTTGTTTTTAAACTGATTCTATACAGTCAATATGAACGTTATAGTTTGGGTCCCATACAACAGAACCATACTCTCAAATAGGTCTAACAAGAGAAGTATATAATTGTTTCGTGATATTTGTGTCAGTGAACTCTTTTGCCCACCTTTAAATAAAGGCCAATACACCACAAGCTTTGTTTACCATCATTGCAATATGCATTCGAAAATCTAACCTACGATGGAGAATGATACCAAGATCTAAAAATTCACTAAGTGATTCCAATAAACATCCATTACGTGTATATTGTAGAGTATAAATAAAATTCCGTGTGAAACGCATATGCTTACACTTCTTTAAGTTTAAGTTGATTTTGCACCAATCATAAAACCTGTTTAAATCTAACTGCACACGGTAAATCCTTTATGATATGGAAAAAATAAGAGTGTTTGAGAGAAAATGTCTTAGGTGTTGTACTGCACTATATACTTCACAAAGTAGTGAATATAAAAAATATGTATCAAACACAATTTTTTACAAGAAAGCCAAAATTACTAGAATAGATAACTTTTTTATTCATGTCATAAGAAATCATACTTTAAACAGTGTAAATATTTACGAAAATAATTACATAATGGCTCCTTATTATGTTTCACACGAATACATAGCAAAAATTTTACATAACGGGTATATTCCACCTGAGTCTTTTCTTTACCTTGATCAAAATGGGTATATCCAGAACAATGACGGCATTCCTATAATTTACCACATTTATAGACGAGCCAATAACAAAGCTATAAAGAGTAATGGAATGACACCCGACAATAGACGATTCGATATAAGTATTTATAATAAAAACAAGCATATTAAATCAAATTTAAGCCGTCAAAAATACTGGTGGATCACCTAGGTAATTAGTTTTTATTTTAACTCTTGACATTTCTTTTATCTTTCTTAATACAAAAGTAAGTTTTTCGAATTTTTGCTTACAAATAAATTTCTAAATCTACATTAGTTCAATGTATATATATATATATATATATATATGTATATGTATGAGGGATGTAACATAGATCGCTTCCACGTAGTGCATCCTGGGTAACGCTAAATGATCTATAACCCCCCCTGGCACGACCTTTTTCTGTCCAAGGACCTTTCTTCCGATTTTTCGGCACGTTTTTGTTTGACTTGGGCTGGTGGTTATGGCTTCTGGACCTAGTAACACCGGGGTGAAACCCTGTGGGAACGGCTCCAGTTTAAGTTCATAACTATCTCTGTCCCGTTAAAACCCTGGCAGGCCTCATAGTACGTTCGATACCCGTCACCGTTAAGTTGGTGGTGTAGGTTTGGTTGAGTTTACTCCCAATTAGCAACGGTCTGGCTCTGAGCACCTGTCCCCATGAAGGCTGGTGCCAACCCTCGCATGGCCTCCCCGCTTGCATAGATAACCATGGGACCTTTGAGTTGACTACACATACGGGTGGAGATAGCGGCTATGAGTGGGGACCCATTTCATATGGACAAAACTTTAATTTCAAATACAAAAAAGACCACAAAGGCCAACCCTAAAAGGGAGCCGGTTGTATTGCAACGGCAAAAGCCGGAAATCCACAAACAACCTTCGTCTGTGACCTCTACCTCCAGACCACAGCTGGGCGCAGCGACTCTGCTTTCTGCTTCGACATCCCGCACCGCAATCCCCAAGGGTTGCGTAATGCCCCCTTTGAGCACCACAATCACTCCTGCTACAGAGCAGAGTGAAAGAGGGGCTCCCCCGCATATTGGTCCAACTACTGATGTAAGGGCATTGGTTAAGCCAGCCCAAAACAACTGGTAGTCTGGGCCCTAGCACGTCCTCCTCTTCTCGTGCACACATCAACGCGTCGACGCGGGCGTATAGGACCAGGAGATCTGCCTACCGGATCCTGCAAAAGTTTGGCGGGCAAGATCCGAACACTTTGTCTGAAAAGGACCAGACTAAACGTAAATGGGCCAAACAAAACTTGGAGTCTCGCCCTCCACCTAACTCGGCACCTCAGAAACGACAAAGGTCGGCTGAGGAAACCGCTACGTCAGCCCCTCAACTGCCTAAACGGCCAAAAACTTTATCATCCAAACCGGTGTTCTCACGTCCTCTTAGCGAAATAGTTAAGGATAGCCTCGTTTTGGCCATAATAGACACTAGTAAAAGTGACGGGACTATATCTCCAGATAATTGGAGGTTAGTCCAAGCGGCTCTTCGCAGTGTCTATAAGGACACAATTTCAGCCAATCCTGGCCCCTCCCCCTCATGCCGTGATGCGGGCTGGTATCAGAGGCATGTTAAATTGATCGCTTGTACTGATCAACGCTCAGCGGACCTGTACAAGCAGGCAATTGACAGCCTAGGTGAAATCTGGTCGGGTGCTAAGCTCTTAGCTGTATCCAAAGACCAGATTCCGAACCGTCCAAGATCCTTCGCCCGAATCCCGGCAGATCCCTCCACTCCGGATGAAATTCTGGAGCTGATTAAACTCAGCAACAAAGAGCTGCCTACGGCCGACTGGAAGGTCGCTAAAGTAAGCGAGCCAAAGGGCCATTTCCGTGACGCTATCATTGTCATCAACGACGAGTCCCTCGCCCCACTTAACGCCTGTAAGGGGGAGATCAACTTCGGTTTCGACTCGATCTCTCTCAGGATCTATAAGGGGGATAATATAGGGAAAAATTCTAAACTTCCCACGGAACCTCTGGTACCAGAGGTTACCGCCGGACGGACTGAACCTTCACAATTGGCTCCGGCCTCCATGTGCGGTTCAGATATGTCGGATGACATAAGAAGTGTCATCTCTTCATCTGAGTTTGCTGGCGACTTTTTCCGGCAAATGAGTCTCGGATCCGAATACCAGGCAAAAAGCGAGGAATCACTCCTGTCTGAGGGAGATTCCGACGCTACCCTTACGGCCAAAAACAATGATGATGAGGGTTGTGCAAATTAACCTTCATCATTCCATCGCTGCTTCTGCGGCCTTACTCCTCCGCCTGTCACAGAAAGGAGAGGATATTGTTCTGGTCCAGGAACCATGGGTTATTAATGATCGGGTTTCTGGACTATCTATGGATGGCTACAAAACTGTCTACGTCACAGGTCAAGGTAAAACCAGGGCCTGTATTATGATTAAGTATAATATTAGCGCTTTCTTTCTTCGCAGATTCAGTGATAGAGACAGCGTTGCCATAGCAGTGGAGACGGGCTCGAAGGATGTCTGGGTGGTCTCCAGTTATATGGCCCACGATCATGGTAATTCTCCACCACATGATCTGCTAAAGCTTCTGGCTGCAGAGGCTAAGAACAGTCAAACGCCGGTCATCATTGGGGCCGATGCTAACGCTCATCACCATATGTGGGGCAGCACGGATGTCAATGAACGGGGTGAGTCTCTTTTTGATTTTATATTATTGCATGACTTAAGTATTGTCAATAGGGGAAGCGAGCCTACCTTCGTCACTTCGAGTAGAAGGGAGGTTCTCGATCTTACCTTGACAGGTGGTGGCTGGTCTGATATTGTCAGAAATTGGAGTGTCTCTCAAGAGTGCTCCTTTTCTGACCATAGATATTTATCCTATAAGTTGGATCTAGGATCAGTAGGTTCCGGAGTGTCTCACTCCTACATAAATAGGAAACAAACGGACTGGAATAAATTTCGGTCCATTTTAGAGCTTGGCCTAAGACCTGCTCCCTTCAAGATTAATGACCACTGCGATATTGATCGGGCGGTTGAATTCTTGACCTTGCAGATATGCTCTGCGGCGAAAGCGGCCTGCAATCCACTGAAGCCAAGGGGTAAACCGAAACCCCCTTGGTGGAATACGGAGATTGCAGAGTTACGCAAGGAATGTAGAAGACTCTTTAATAGGGCCAAAAATAGTGGAAACTGGCTGCCCTACAAGGATAAACAAAGGGAGTTTAAGTATGCCATACGTAGATCCAAAAGAGCCTCATGGAAAACTTTCTGTGGCAACATAGAAAGCTCGTCCGAAACCAGCAGGCTACGCAGGATTCTTAGCACGTCCCCGAGAATTATTGAGAGTATTCAGAAGCCGGACGGTAAATGGACGGACTCTGTAATCGATACCTTGGAGACGCTGCTTGATACTCACTTCCCTGGTAGTGAAAGGATTGACGAAGCGATGGGGATTGTGAATTCCGCGTCGGTTTTTCCAGCCACTTTCTCACTTAGAGTGGGCCATCATGTCGTTTGATGCCTTTAAGTCTCCTGGGATTGACAATATCATTCCAGCGGACTTGCAACATGGCATGGACCTTATTAAACCATGGCTATTGCAAATCTACAATGCTTGCCTGGAAAATACTTACATGCCCATGGGCTGGCGTGTAGCCCGAGTTGTTTTCATCCCTAAAGCGGGGAAGACATCTCCTATTAAACCCAAGGACTTTAGGCCCATAAGCCTGTCGTCCTTCTTACTCAAAACGCTGGAAAGGATTCTTGATTTTCTAGCTCGCAGCATGCCTACACGAAAGGGAGATCTGTGGAAACAGCGCTGCATGTGTTATTATCCGATGTTGAAAAGTCCCTTTCAAATAAGGATTTTACGCTTGCAGTGTTTCTTGACATAGAAAGAGCTTTCAATAACGTCTGCCCCAATGCTATTATAAAGGCCCTCTTGGATCTCGATCTTGATGTAAATCTGGTGGGATTCATTGCGCAACTACTGAAGACACGTATCATCATGTCCACCTTAGGAAATGATCACGTTGTAAGGGTAGTGAAAAGGGGCACTCCACAAGGTGGCGTATTGTCTCCCCTTATCTGGAATCTGGCAGTCAACACGCTGCTACGGCAACTGGACCAAACGGGTAATAGGGTGATAGCTTATGCTGATGACATTGCTATCGCAGTCTCTGGGAAGTACCTGTCAACACTCACAGAACGGATGAACTATTCGCTTAATGTTCTGTCTAAATGGTGCTGCGATTTTGATCTTACTGTTAACCCCGGCAAAACGGAGGTTATGCTCTTCACACGGAGATACAAGATCCCGAATTTTACTGCACCTAGGCTGAATGGCATTGTGCTTAGTGTAAGTAAAAGTGTGAAATACTTTGGGGTGATACTTGACCCCAAACTTCAATGGAAGGCAAACATTGCCGAAAGAGCTCGGAAGGCGACCTGTGCGCTCTATCTCTGTCAGAGAGCTCTAGGACCAAGATGGGGCCTTCAGCCTCGAATCATCTCCTGGCTCTACAAGGCAGTTATAGAGCCAAATATTCTCTATGGAGCTGTGTTTTGGTGGCCCGCTCTTGAGAGATTGGTCAACCAAAAGCCTCTTGACAAAGTCAGGAGAACAGCCGCCATTTTGATTACTGGGGCTCTTCGAACTACCTCGACAAAGGCTCTGTTTGCTCTTCTCCACTGGTTACCCACCAAACTTCTGGCATTGCAACAGGCTAAATGCTGTGCAGCCAGACTTAATGCCCTCTCACGCTGGCTCAGGCTGGACATAGGGCACTCTAAGATTATCGATCGGGATGTTCCACTGCCATCAATGGTGGACTACATCTCTTCTACTCCCGCTCTGGACCACGGGTTTCGAATCCATATTCCAAATAGGGAGACTTGGGTCTGTAACGAAGTGGTCGTGAGCGGTACTGTTGACATCTACACCGATGGCTCGAAACTAGACGACAGAGTCGGTTGCGGAATCTTCTCCAATCATCTTGGACTAAGACTCTCCCTCAGACTCCCTGACTACTGTAGCGTCTTTCAAGCCGAGGTTATGGCCATTCTGAAAACATCCGAAATAGCGCTCGGGGACGATCTTTCTGGTCATGCTATTCGGATATTTTCGGACAGTCAGGCGGCAATCAGGGCGCTTGCTGGTGCATATAGTACATCTAAGCTAGTCCTAAGTTGTCGCTCATTACTGAACACTTTATCGAAGCGATCACAGATTGACCTGTTTTGGGTCCCTGGCCACAGGGATATCCAGGGCAACTGTGAGGCCGATGATCTCGCTAAACGGGGCACTTTGCTTCCTAATGTCTCCCCGCTACCAGACATTGGAATTCCTCTGGCAACGGTGAAAATGGCCATAAAGAACCACTATCTAAATTTGGCTCGCAAATTATGGGTAGATGAAAGTTCCTGCTGTGTCTCCAGACAACTGTGACTACACTGGACCTCAAGCGGACCAGGCAGCTGTTCAAACTGGACAGAAAATCCATAAGTATCACGGTCTCTGTACTTACTGGACACTGTCTAATAGGTAGGCATGCGGAAAGACTTGGTCTGCCTTCTAATGATTTCTGCCGTAGTTGTGGCTCGGAGGATGAGGAAGAGACCGTACTGCACCTCCTGAGCCACTGTCCATCCCTGGCTCGAAGAAGACTAAGAATTCTGGGCTCTCCTTTCTTTGGAACTCTGACGGAGCTATCATCCCACTCTATAAGGGACACAGCGAAGTTCATCCGTGAATCCTCATGGTTCTCGGCTGGGTAATGGGAGTCATGCCGCCTTCTTTGTGGTATCATAACGGACCATTCGTTTGTGCTCAAGTGAGCTTCGTCGCGAGAGGCTGCCACTCCTAACTAACTAACTATATATATACACTTCACTTCACATGAATAGGTGCAGCGTTTTAGCAATCAACATAAGCTTTCTGCTCTCAAGATAATTCATGGAGAGGATTATATTCTGCTTTTTATTAAAGGTTTAACAATTGAGAAAAAGAGTGTAAACAAAGAAAAGCCGAAAAAGTACCGTAAGATTTAATCTGAACTTCTTTTCATAATATGTGATTAAAAATGTGAATTATTTTTGCGTCTATTGAATAGGTGCTTATTGAAAAAAAGCAAAAAATGATAAAAAAAAATATAAAAAACACGAAAACAATAAAGCTTTATTAATTAGTTTTATTTTTTATTAATTTTAAATAATGTATACTTCCGCCTTTCGACAAAATTATCTCATAAATTCTATTTGGAAGAGAGTTATACAATTGCGATAAATATTGTAGAGAAATTTGCGACCATGCCGATTTTATCGCTGCAATTAAAGATTCTCGGTCATCAAATTGCTGTCCAGACTCATACACTTTTCGCGACAACCATCCCCACACGTTTTCCATTGTATTTAAGTCCGCGGAATATGGTGGCCATGGCAGCAATTCAACATTTTGCTCGCTTATCCACGTTTTAATAATCCTTGCGGTGTGTATAGGAGCATTATCCTGTTGGAAAGGCCATGGGATGGGTCCAAACATGTCTTGAAATTTTGAAACGCTGTTTGCAGAATAGATTTATAAGAATTTGCTGTCATTTTCGTGGTTTGAAATTCCAAGTCTATGATTCCATAGTACGATATCGCACCCCAGACAATAACACCACCTACTCGACTATGGCGACGGGCTAAAAAACGTTCTTCCTTCCTCAAATCATTGAAGTAGTAGTTAAAACCATCGGGTTCATCAAAATTGATTTTTTTTCATCTGAGAAAACTACTTTATTCCACTCACTCTTCCAAGTCATGTGTTCTTTGCAAAAATGCAAACGTAATTCCTTACGTTGCTGGTTTAATGGTGGTTTTTTCTGCAATTTAATTCGTTTTAAATGTTCTGCTGCATTTATTATTCTTCTAACAGAAGAAACACTAGCACTGGAACCACTTTTTGCTTTGATTTTTTTAGCAGAGTCACTCGGATTGGAAGCTATTCTTATAATATTTCGCCTTTCTGTAGCTGTTGTGGCCATTGTTTGCCTTCCTTTCATGTTATGCCATATTTTTCTTTATTCCTTAAGTAATTCCACACAACGCTACTACTTTTATTAATTTTTTTGGAAATTTCAAGGCCGGACAGACCTTGATCCTCATAGGCAACGATTTTTGCCTTCTCTTCGACCGTTAATGATTTACCACGGCCCATTTCAAATTAAAACCTATTCAAATTTATTTCTGTTGTTGGTTTTTAAAAAATGCTAAGCTATTTTGTAGATCAAATTTACACAAATTACCAAACAATGACTTTTTAATCAGTGCACCTATTCAACTGACGAAAAATAAATTCCCATATTTATTCACAAGTTATTAAAAGAAGCTCAGATTAAATCTAACGGAACTTTTTCCACTTTTCTTTGTTTACACTCTTTTTCTCAATTGTTAAACCTTTAATAAAAAGTAGAACATAATCCTCTCCATGAATTATATTGAGAGCAGAAAGCTTAAGTTGACTGCTAAAACGCTGCACCTATTCATGTGAAGTGAAGTGTATATATATATATTATATGAAATTAGAAATAATGAAACAAGTAATGTATATTATACTTGAGAGCTCGTAATTTTGGGACTTTTTATATAGAATAAAATATTTTATATCTTTTGTTTATTTTAAGATAAATTAATATGAATTGGTAATAAATAAACAACAACAAAAAAAGGGAAAATAACGTAGGGACTCCAGAGTTTACAACGATGTATTATTGAAATCAACTCTTTGCGTTCTGCTAATTAAATAAAATTTCATCCAGTTTAAAGTGTTTTGTGTAAAGCGCATTAAGAAGAAAGTTATGGTTAACTTTATCGAAAGCTTTGCTGAAGTCTGTATGAACAAAGGGCAAAGGCACAATTGCTAAGGACGCAAGCTGGAATCCCATCAGGTCTGCTATATCCGGATGGACTTATGGTTTTAATGCAGTCAACAATCTGAGAAGTGAAAACAGGTGGAAATGATATTGGTTGAGATTCAACTATATGAAATGGATTTCGGCACATTGTGTCAAATTGTCCATCAGAATAAGTCGTCGCAGAAAAGTCAGCAAATATATTAGATATAATAGAATTATCATCGGATTCATTATTTTAGTACTTTATCATGTTAGGATAACCAGTAGATTTTCTTTTAGAAGTAACGAATTTGTCAAATAATTTGGGATCTCGTTTTAAGTTCAGTTTCATGTTATTTAAATAATTTATATAAACATTTTTACTAAGAGTATTATACTTTGAACGGGTAACAGCATATAAATAATATTGTTGTACGGAGCCGGATTTTTTATATTTCTTATGATGATTATTTTTAGCATTTTTCAACATCGATAATTGATTAGAATTTCACGGAGGCCAGTCATTTTTCGAATGGAAGTTCTTGGAACACATTCATTAATTATATTGTCAAATCTATTAACCATTTCATCTATTGAATTTGGGTGACCATTTGGAATAGACAGCAATTCAAGCCAATTTGTACTTGTTAAAAGATTATTTAAATTATCAAAATTTGTTCGTTTAAAACAGAACATTTTTTCAGTTCTTCTTAAATTAACATAATCCGCTGCTAAGATGTTAGAGCTGACTTCTAATATGGAATGGTATATATACTAAGGTCTAGTTGTAGGTTGACATCGAACAGCGAGCAGCTAGTTGAATCATTTACAAGAACCAAATCTAGCACTTATCTAATTTCACTAAAGACGCCATTTATTTGAAAAAGGAATAAATCCAAAATAAAAATTAAATCACTAAGCTTAGCTTTTAAAAAATTGTCGTAATAGCTAGCGAGTGTGATATAAATACTAGCGAGTTATTCAGTTTTATTTAAACTCTAAGAAATTCAGTATCAGTAACAGTTTCAGATTCTGTTATTTCAGATGAAAATATTTTAAAAACAGCAATTAAAACGCCACCACCTGTAGTTTTGGTTTCTCTATTACGTCTATAAATATTAAAAGCGTTACAAAGAATATCAGCATCCGAAGTGTTCTGATTTAACCATGCTTCAGTTAGTACGAATATGTGATGATTAATACTTAAGCTTTCAATATAGATATTAAATAGTTTAGTGTTTAAACCACGAACGTTTTGATATATTATATTTAGTTGATTCACAGAATTGAAAATTAGGTTTTTTTGAATTGTATATTAGATATAAATTCACGAACAAGTGCATTATTAGGCCAAAAGGAAACATCAATCAATTAATTAAATATTTCGTGTGGAACAAGTGTGTTGAGACATCAACAGAGGCAAGACGAGATAAAAATATTGATTTCTTTGGACCAGAATGGGAAATGTCAATACTTAGGTTTTCAGATACCGGTTTAGGCGGAACAACTAATGAGTTCTTTATCACTTCTTTATTCGCAGAAACAATTTGAGCAGCACTTGACGCAAGAGTTAATATAAGATCATCGTTTTTGTTTTTAACTTCATTATAGGCAGAATAAACTGTACTAGCAGCAGGATTCAATTGATTGGCATTTCTGGCTGATTTACGTCGCTTTTGTGAGGATTGTACGGGAGATTTCAAATTATTAAGCGAAGTAAAGTCTTCAAACAATTTGCCATAGTAGGATACACGGTAAGAAAGATTTAAAACATCCTTTTGAATAGCTTGAAAAGTTTCCTTTCTTCTTTGAAAAAACGTAAAGAAATCAACCCAATGAAGTCCTTCACATTTAGAAGCTGCTGCTAACTAAAGTATAAAGGCCACTTCAATTAAACTTTAACACAACCAGCAACTTAACATTATTTCATTACCGTTAGTTATTGAACATTTTTTATTTAAGCATTCGATTTTAAAATTATTTGTTTGGATGGCGTTGATGAAAGGTTTAAGCAGATTCACAAGCCAATGAGGGTTTTCACACTAGACTAATTTTTAAACCGCACAACTTTTGTTCTTTCGTATTCAGACAAGACTAATTATGCTGGCATAAAATTGTGCACGTATACACAGCTTTGTGTGTGTTAGTAATTTCTTTGTTTATTTCATGTTTGCCTTTCGTTCGTTAAACACATACATAAAATGCGGAAATGTGGCTGAAATAATTGATGATGAATTGGCAATAATTTTAGGAGGAACTTCTAGTGGCTGTAACTTGCAAGCTGCATCATCACTCCTAGAAGCTGAAGATTTCAATTAATATTTTATTAATAAAAAGAAGATGAAGAAGATTTCAATTAATATTTTATTCATATTTGACAAAAAGTTCGTTTTCAATTTTTTTGCTGTAAAATACATATAAAAATTAACTTAAATTAACTTTAAACTTAATTTCCCTTGATAAAATATTATAAGAAAATTTAATTCAATCATAATAAAATTCATCATTGATGTATTCATGTTTACGCGTCGATGGACGACTAAACACTAAAAATCGCTCTGCAAAAAAAAAAAGCAGAACCTGTGTTTTCATAAGTGTGTATGTGTTAGTTTTGTTCTACTTGTGCGGGGTTGAAGCTGGTTGAAAAATTGTGCCAACCAAAAACCACTCTCCTCACCGAAAAAGCCTACAAACTGCGATTTTATGCCAGCACAATTAGTCTAATGTGAAAACCCTCAATTAGAGTTGAATTATAATAAAATGTAAAACAGATATAGGAATTTAGGAATTTATTCACAGTTGTAAAATATGGATTTATGCGTGTTTGCCTAATTTTATTATCAACACCAATTCTAGTTAAATCTTAAACAATATACAGTGTATGAACAGTTTTAATAACACTCGTAAAACAACGGTTAAGTAAAGTTTTTAAAACAAGAATGACTCGGAAGTTTAACAAACACAGTAAAATTACAGTGGTTAAGAGCAGATTAAAAAAGACGTTCGTACGCTTTGACGTTTACTTTTCATTTTCCTTATGAATTTTGGG
Organism: Cistogaster globosa; assembly: GCA_937654795.1. Taxonomy (NCBI): domain Eukaryota; kingdom Metazoa; phylum Arthropoda; class Insecta; order Diptera; family Tachinidae; genus Cistogaster; species Cistogaster globosa. The sequence continues at coordinate 45,559,653 of OW569407.1, forward strand.
TTGTGCTCTAAGAGTAGGGGGTCCTGGATTCATGTTCATGTATATGTATAGTTTACCGTCAGTAAACATTTTCCAGCGTTTTAGTAGGCTACGTATTTCCCTTTGGAATGAATTGGTTGAGTCATTTTTAAATTTCGTGCATTTTGCACGGATATAAGTGTTCGCAGAAAACAAGAAACAGCTTTTTATGCTGACGACAGTGCTTTTATATGTTGCAGCAAGGTATCAAACGCAAAAGTCTAGAGAATACAATAGACTATAAACTCAAGCCAAAAATATTTCAATAAATGGAAAATTAACGTTAACAATAATTAAATCCAAGGTATCATATTTCCATACAATAAATCTCCAAAACAAATTCCTTCACAAAACAAGGAAATGTCATTTCTATTATTAAAAGTATTAAATATTGAGGTATAATCTTTGATAAAAAAACTTTTATTTAAGCAACATGGTAAATGTTTAGGGATAGAACGATACTACTAGGGCATCGATATTTTTACTCGATACAGTATCGATCGAAAAATATCGATACGTACTCAATATCGAACAAAAAGTATCGGTACCTACTCGTATCGGCCGACTATTTCAAGAATTAAAGCAAATAAAAATACATATCACTAGTCTCATGTAGAAAAGCCCTAACTTGAATTTTTACGAAATAGAGTTCTTTCAAGATTCCAATACATTTCACAGAGATACCACTCATCACAAAATTTCAATACAATAGTATCAAGAATAACGGTTTTACAAATTTTACATTGTGATTATAATTACGTTTTTACTTCTTCCTGTTAAAACACGATTGTGCGAGTTAGGGCCTTTCTACATAAGACCAGCGATATGCAGTTCCAAGTACTTTATTATAGTTAGTGTGTAATAGTTTGTTTTACCTTTTCAGTTTAAAAAAGAAATACCTTTTTAATTCAATTTATTAACAACAACAAAACATAACAATATTTCTTTAAAAAAAATTGCGTATAAATATTTACATACAAATGTAAAAAACAATATAAAAAAATTTTTGTCTTGTTGCACTCTACAAGCAGAATAAAAAATAGTAAAGTCTAGTTAATTATTTTTCAAAAATATGAAATGAATGAATTGAATAAACCAAAAATTTGCCTAAAAAGGATGTGTAAGTTTTGGAAAACTATTTTAATAGAAAATTATGAATAATTTTGAGTTAAATCTGTATTGAGAATTACATTTACTTTGCAGATTTAAGAATACTTAGTTATGCAGATTTCATAAAGACTGTAATGGCGTCACGTTCAACATAAACTTCAATTCCCTATACAACGAGTATTTTGAACGATACGTGTACTTTTTTACCGATACATACTTGATACTCGGTGATAGAGTATCGATGCTAAAAGTACTTGGTATTGAGATGAAAGTATTGAATATGTACTTGTATTGACTCGTATCGTTTCATCCCTATAAATGCTTATGTGACAAATCAATAAGGAGTGGTTATGCATTGTATTCTTTACTAAACAGGAGATCAAGTCTAAATTTAAAAAAGAAAATATTCTTATATTCTTATGTGGCAAAACTGCTTAAGCTCGTACAAAAAAGCTTTAAATCATACAGAACAAAAACTTATAAATTATACACAACACAATACTGTTTTTTAAGTACATCGGCTATATTGTGTCTCATGTGCTTTTGTCGGTAGTTGGTAAGTGTTTAGTAGTAGCTTCGGCATCTAAAATTGGGTTTTAATTGTTTTTTGTATATTGTTAAAAGCTAGATTATGTTTTAGTCCCTTTTCCATTGGCTCTGTTTCACTGTCGCTGATCCTGCGGTTGTTAGGTTTTTCACACGGGGGTAAAATTCTTCTTTTGTGCCTTTTTCAGTCTGTTTTGTAAACTTTCTTTCCATTCGCTTGTATTTGTCAGTCATTTGATTTTGTATCCTTTCATTTAAGTAGTGCCAAGATGTGGGATATAAATGGTTAATATTTTGTCTTGTTAATAAGTTTGTTTCTTCTAGGTGAATATCGTAAATTTCCTTATAAAGTTTCTATTACACACTTACCAACTGACTGACAAGAGCAAATGAGACACAAGATAGCCGATGTACTTGAAAAAAAAGAAGAACACACTACATCAAAAACAAATCCTAGCGAACAGAAAAATACTAAACAGATAAACACAAAGCGAAATGATGATCTATCACTTACTAATTTAGAAAAAGGTAACACAATTGTAATTGTAATATAGACCAAAGACAATAGTTCATACAACAGGCAAAATGCAGGAAATTTAAAAATTACCCAACCGATTCATTCCAAAGAGAAATACGAAGCCTACTAAAACGCTGTAAAACGTTTAATGACGGTAAACTACACATATACCTTTATAAAGGAAACATACTGATCAGACCTATAGTAAATTACAAACCTGCACCTGCATACAACTCGGCTAAGCACCTCACCATATTATTAATGGGGAACATAAATTTGCAGAAAATATACATGCTACAGAATTCACAAGACCTTATCAATAAATTTAAAGACATCAAAATTACCGAAAACACGAGACTCGTTTCCTTCGACATTAAGGATCTATATACTTCAATACCCACGCAGGAAACGTTAACTATTCTACGTAACATACATTCCCACTTATACGACAATCAATAAATTAACAAAATAATGGATATTGCAAAAACGATAGTAAAACAAAACTATTTTAGATTTAATCATAACTTTTATAAATAACCTGAGGGACTTGGTATGGGAAACCCGACATCCGCACTTTTGCAGATATTTTTATGCAACATATAGAACAATTACACGTAAAAACACTAATGGATAAACATAAAATAACTCATTATTAAAGATACGTAGACGACATAATATGCATCCTAGAGAGGGAAAACGCTGAGAAAATTCTGACGGATTTAAACACAATACATATCAAAATCACATACACAATGGAAAAAGAGCGAGACGGAACTTAAGATTATCTTGACATAAACTCGCAGCATTTAGACATACGATTCACAGATTTAAGACAGTCCCACTTTCTTCAGACAAGTACAAAAAGGAACTCGACGCAATTTACACTATAGCTAAAAATAGCGGTTAGACCTGCACTACTATTGACAAACTACTAAGACCATACAACACTTAAAACAAGATGAATGAAAATAAGAAGACGATCGATACAACACGACGACACATTTTTACTTACACAGGACCAGAAATATATAGATTAACTAACCTTTTTCAGAAATAAGGTTTACAGACAGCACTAAAAACGAGCATCACTCTACGAAACAATCTCAATCAATAGAAATAACCTATAAATTTAACACCAGCGGAGTATACAGGCTTACTTGCACCTGCAAAACATGACACGATCGTATATAATATCGGAAAAGAAAAGACTCCAACTTAGCAATACACCTTAACACATATGAACAGGAGCCAAGGGAAATAGATGAATGTATGACATTAATATATCCTAGTTAAAAATGACCAAGACAGGACATTCCTGAAAACATGGAAATATACTAAACAAAAACGTTTAACGGAGATATTGTTAACGAACAAGTAAATAAAACCTCTGACGCAATTTCTACACCACTAAAATTATTAAAGCAATCTTACCCCACGTCTCCACTAGCCATCAAATTGAACAGGCATGCACATAACGCCGGCAGAACAACGGTATTAATTTGTTCATGCTTATGTATGTGGCGAAAACGTGTCGATGTCCATGTTCTGTTTGAGCATAATTTTCTATTTGTCATCAGGGTTGTTTCATGCCAACGATGGTTGCACATGAACGAAACATGAACATTGGCAGCCTTATGTATAAAGATTTATTAGCCACAGTTTATACACTGCGTACAACGAGCTGCCAACTAGAATATCGGTTAGCCTTAGCAACTTCTTGGCATAATGTTCATGTATAATGAACTTTTAACGGCCACTATCTTTTAATAGATCAAATATGAAAATTAATGATGCAGTGTGGCATCACAGTAATGTTGCTAAAAATATACAACTAAAATTGCTTAAATCATCCTTGATTTTGACATTTCTTTTTTCCCTACATAACAAAATAAGTTTCATAAAATGTAATTAAATTCACAAAAGAGCATTAAATTAAGTAAGTTATAACTATAAATAAAATTTCAACCATGGAAAAGCCAAAAAGATCAGCGAATAACCAACAAACATTTTAGGATTTGTTGTCTAAACTTGCTTTGGATAAGTTGGAAATTATTGAGGATGCACGAATCGACACCAATACAAATAGAAAGAAAAAAGAGGCATGGAGTAGCATTCATCAACTATCTAATCAAGTTTCTGCGCACAGCAGAACGCTGGATCAAATCCAAAACCAGTGGCGCAAAACAAAGTCTTTTGCAAAGACAAATAATTCTGCTTTTATCAGGCAAAAAAAAAACAAACAGGTGGAGGCCCTGCTCCTAAGCCTTTATGTAGCATGGAAGAGGAGCTGGTTTCAAAACTACCCAAGCATTTCGAAATAGACTTTAGTGTATACGACAGCAATTCGCAAGTGAACGAAACATCCACACAAGAAATTGATATGAGTATTCAAGACGTTTTAATAAAAACGAATGATGAAATGTGTGATACAAAAGGTGAAAGGAAAAAAGTTACCATTAACTTTCGAAAGGAAAAGAAAATGAATTCGAAAGTGAAAATTCAAAAAGAATAAAGCTGTTGGATCTAAGCATTAAGCAGAAAGAATTAGAAATTAAATACTCGGAGGAAAATCACATTGTGGAAACAAGAAGAAATGCATTAATAGAAAAACAAATGAAGGAGGAGCATGCCCTTAAGGTTGAAAAAATTAAATTAGAAATTGAAAGTTTGAAGAGAAATGAAGAAGTAGTTTTTTCTATTTAAAATTTAAATTCTTCATTTCTCTTTTAAATTTAAAATTAAATATGATGTGCTTGTAATATTTGTATAAATTGTTTCTATACAGGTATGTGATGGAAATCGAAACAATTTTGAAAGTTCTTTTTGATACACTTTAAATCCAATTTTGATAATATTATAATATGTATTATATTAATGTTACTGTATTAAAACTACTGATTTTGTAACAAAAATTGTAAAAGTTGGATTTAAAGTGTTTCAAAAAGAACTTTCATAATTGCTTCGTTTTCGATTTCCACCACATGCCTGTATGATCTCTTTACAGCGTAAAGTATTTTTAAAAATGTTTTTTATTGATCTCCTTTTAGATCCCAAAGTTTTTTTATGAATTGTTTTTATTGATCTCTTTATAGTGCCCAAAGTATTTTAATGAATTGTTTTTTATAGATCTTTTTTTAGTTATATTGTTCTAGTGAATTGTTATTTGGTTTTAGCTTCTATATTCATTATACATATTTTAATGAAACAGTGAATTGTTTTGTTTCTTCATAAATCTTTTTTTATTATTATTTTTGTTATTAATTTAAGGTAATTAGTTTTAGTTTTTATATTAATTAATTTTGTTAATAAACTTTGAAAAAACAATAAAGTGTTTATTTAAAAACTTTAAGACGGCTGAACTTACACAGCTTCAGAAGAATTAATCAGAAATTTTGTTGAATAAAAATACTGTTACTACTGGTAAATTTCAATGGGTAAAACTTTGTTTTGGGCATCATTTTCATCTACAAAAAAAACATTTTTCATATTTTTTAATTTTTAATAATTATAGCCCTACCAAAGATTTCCTCATTATACATAATCGACAAGTTATGAAGAACTGCAAGAGCTAATTGCTTCTCGAAATTCGCATTTTATCCAAAAGGATTCGAAATCTGCTTTTCCAAACACCGAAAAGTCTTTCAATGACATTCTCGTTGCTATATGCACTTTGTTGTAATTTTCTTCCTTCCTATTTTTTGAATTCTGCACAGGTGTAAATAAATAGTTAGTGCATTTGTAACCACCATCTCCAATTAATCGGCCCATAAACGCACCATCTTCAAATCGCTCTTTTATTTTGCTTTCATTAAAAATTCTGGAGTCGTGTGTGCTTCCCCTCCAGCAGGCAACAATATCGTTTATTTTTAATGAAGCGAGTTAAAGATTTCTCTTTTTAGATTTAAAAAAAATTAATTTATTAAGCGGCTATGCGCTTTCTTTATTTATTCCTTTAAAAAATGAATCTAAACTACACTTATGTTTAATACTGATGTTCGATTGAGACTCGTGTTAAAAATAATCTTTTTATATAATGTTGAGTTTTAGTACCTGTTTGCTTAAACTAGGGTTAGTTATGAAAATGTACATTCTTTATCTTACTTTTATTAATATACCATTTTCTTGGGTTGTTTGTTTGTAAATTGTGTTTACTAAAAATGTGTTTGATATTTTCTTATCTCTAGAATATATTTACATTTGATATTTCCCTGAAATGAATGTCTTTGTCCTAAAGTGTTTGTATCTTTATTTCGATTACAATTTAGCATGTTATTACAAATAACCTTGGTTTTGTTTTATTACAAATAATCTTTGCTTTAGTATGTTTTATATCTTTGTTTTAGTTTAACATGCTTGATCTTGCTTTAGCTTAAATTATGTTTGTATCTTTGTCTTAACAACCTTGAGGTTGTAGTGTTCCTTAACTAGCGCCACAAACAACCTAGATATAAGCATACGTATTTATAAATGAATTGATATAATTCCTTTTGTCACCGAATTTACATAAATACCTGTACGTTCAGAGAGAAATAACCCTTTCGATTTACAAATAATTGGGCATCGTTGCCACCTACAGCTTTCATACGAATATGCATGCAGTCGATGGCCCCTATAACATTTTTGAATCCAGAAAATGTTTTAAATTTCTCCATTTCCCTGATCTGCTCCTCTGCTAATGTTGTTATTTTAATCATATCCTTTCCCTTTTTTGCAAACGCCTGGGTAACCTTTGCACATATTCTGCTCATTGTGGACTGGGTGAATCCATGGTACTCAGCGCAGTCATCTTGCACACTATTGCGACCCCAACACCTTAAAGCCGCCAGAACTTGTATATGCGGAGGAATGCTTCCGCCTTTCCTTGTACCTTTACCTGTAAGATTAGCTTCAACAAGTTTTATCAATTTTTTGTTTTTTTTTTTTTTTGGAGAAACTGTACTTAACACGAAACTCTTCCTCGATGTACTCCAAAAATGGATTTCTTCTCGTTTTATACATTTTTCTTGACCGACGACGAGGTGAAAAATTGCTTAAACTATCCAAAAATTCTAGAGTTTTTTTATTTTCGTATACAAAAATTTTACTTTTTCTTTTGTTTATGAAAAAATTTTGACATTGAACAGCTGTTTTTCACAAGTTGGGATATATTTGGCAACTGACTAACAAGAGTTTAACCGTTTGCTATACAGAGTATTATAATTCAACTCTATGCTAACTTCATGCCAATTTTTCATTATACATAAGGCTGTAGGTGTCTATATTATCCGAATTCATATACGACATGATATTTACACCGAGTTGATGGCTCGTGGAGAGGTAGGGTTACAAACGGAAAACACTCACAGATGGTCACACTTGCCTGCCCAATTATAAAAGACTGAAATATTAAAATTATATACCTTCAACAAACATGACAGATATCAAGCAATGCATAGTAATATTTAAATAGACACTATCCTAACGGACAAATCTACCTGAACCCACCACTATCTATGCAATAAACACCTTACACTATCTCAAAAGTACTAATCAAAACGCGGCTTGAAAATGATGTTCTCACATCGAAAGCGCTCGGCAAACGTACCAAGTAAACAGACAGTGACGACGGTCTCCACCGAAAGGTATGACAACAGTATAATTTTTACTGGCGGAATAAATCCGAAAATAATAAAAGTCAGCGTAAAAGCATTGCAGTTGTCTTACTTGATAATTAAAAGGTATTTGATTCTATTTGGCATGATGGCTTGTTGTTCAAACTAAATATATAGTTTTAATTTTTCATTTATTTACAAGAAATAGTAAAAAGCTTTTTAAATAATAAACCATTTATTGTCTGCTTCAATAGGAATTACTATAGTGAAAGGCAGATACCAGCAGGTTTTTCTAGTACATGAGAATAATTGTACAGAAGCGACATACATACGTACTGCATGAGTCTTATGTTTGGGGTCGTTATCCTAGGCCCTGGATTCTGCTATAAAATAAAAATATACTTAGTATAGTCCATGATACCATCAATGATGCAGAGTTCTCCAACCCCAGATGCCGACATACAGCCCCAATTAAGAACGGAACCCCCACCATGCCTAACATCAGGTTTTAGGTTTTTCTTTCTTAGTTCTTTGTTTGCCTTTCGCCATACTTACAACTGTTCGTTTGACCGGAATAATTTTAAATTGCCTTCATATTTGAATAATACTTTATTTCAGAATGAAAGGTCCACATTTTTATAACTTTTAACAAAATTTATCCGTTTCGCTCTATTGACACTGTTTATAAATGGCTTCCTACGAACCACCGTACCGTTAAAGTTATTTTTACGGAGCGCTAGCTTCACTGTTTCTGCACTGCAGTACTTATTTATGCGTTGTGAAATTGCATGTGCCAGTTTTGTGGCACTTATTTTTGGTTCACTTGTTGAACAATCCATCGCTCGTCTGAACTAGAAAATAACCTTGATAATACAGATTTTGACTTATTTTTCACAGACTGTGCTTCTCTGTACTTTTTACATCATAAACAGTCGATTTAGGTCTTCCAACAATATGACTTATCTCTCGAACTGTTTTACCCTTTTTAGAATTTTTAATAATATTTTTTCTGACTTCTTCAGTAGTATATAACTTTGGCTTTTCCATTTTCAATTATTTTTACTTATTCAAGCACTTTTTAGAACTTTTTGAAAACTGCAGCTATTGCAAGTTATTTACACGATTTAAAAATTAAAAGTAGTGGCACATTACGGTAATTCCCACAGTTGGTTTAACAAAGAAATTCAATAGTTACCATTAGTCCTACTTCTTTTTTAGCGTTAAACTTTGTACATTGAATATCTAATTTAACTTAGTGTCCAGTGATGAAATATTTTTGTTTACTAGTAGTGCTTATTTTAAGACATTAACATAACATAAAAAGGGAAAGCGAATTTTAATGGTTCACATGAATTTTTGGTATAAAAATTTATAAGCTCAATGTAAATCTTAGGTTTGTCCGATTTTTTTAAGCCACTTTACCTTTATACCACAATCGTTCACGCCAATTAGTTTTTTGTCATTCGGTATGCAACAATCAAAACAAACATATACACTGGCTCAGCCACGTATGAATATAGTAACATTAATATAATGGGCCACATTTTCGACTGCCATATTTTAATCTGTGAACGATTGTCTACATCTTCGTAGGCCTCATGACTTACCACGGTTTTCTGGCCAGTCCGAACAATGGCCTATGCTTAATGTTGCATATATAGAAACCACGGCCAATTATAATTATTCAAATTTAGAAAAGTTAATTCGATTACAAAAATCATTACGAGGGGAAGCCAAATTGAGCAGGTGGTCAACGCACTTGAGCATTTTTACGGTCGTCCTCAGGTAATAATACGAAGTCAGATTGCTAAAGTTCAAGCCTGCCCTGCAGTATCTGAAAAAATGATAAACGAAATGGTAAATTTTAGTACGATGGTAGAAAATTTGGCTGCATTTTTGACAAACGCCAATGCAATACCGCACCTAATTAATAATTTTACACTGTTGGAAGAACTAGTACATACAGTTACTCGCATAAACATTTTGCATATGTATAATAAAGTAAATTTTTAATATAAAATGTTTTATAAAAAAAATAGATTTTAAAAAATGTATGTGCATTTTTTTGAATATAACTTAAAGCAAAATTAATTCTTATTTATGTTGTTGTTTTTGGCCACACAAAGTTAATGTTGATTTTCAAATTATTTAGCTTCACAAGCTGATATGACCTAAAATGTTTTATGTAAATGAAAAGCAAATTTTTATCACATATTTCCCCAACGTTTCGTGAATATTATGTTCACTTTCTCAAGGGGTTGTCTATTTAATTAAAAAGAAGAAAAATTCAACAAAGTTACAATTAAAAACAATAAACAAAAGTATACATAAAAATTAAATAAACTTACAAGGTGAACAAGTTGTTACATTCAATACATTCAAAAGCAAGAAATGCGGTTGAAAGGACAATCGGTGTTTTAAAAAACCGGTTTCGTTGCATCCTTGGTGCAAGGCAACTATATTATTCGCCAAAAATGGCAGCAAAGATAACTTCAGTTTGCGCGGCTTTGCACAACATTTGTATAAATTTTAAACTTAAATCCACTGAATTTAATCCTACATTGGAAAACTCTGATACTCATGAAGTTTAGCAAGACAGTGATCTGACAGCAGCAAATATTATATTAAATATAATGAACTTATTAAATTTATAGAAAAATGTTATTTAGTTCATTAGGTAATACAACAAAATTGATTTTTTAAAACGATTAAAATAGTAAGATATCTTAATTAAAAGTATGTCAATAAAGATAAAATTTACTAATATGAAATTCTATTTTCGACTATTTCAATCTTACGGCGCTTCAGTTCTATTTCTTTCATTCGCAATTTTAACATAGCCGATCGATGCAACTCCTTCTTTTAAATCTGCTCCCTATAAATTGAATTTTATACGTTTTATGCCCGTATCTTTCGATCTCCGATAAACTTCTTTTCAGATCCTCATATAAATCAGTTTGAACTTTTAACTGTTCCTCAAGAAGTGCATTTTTCTCCACAGTCTTAAATTTAGCTTTTCTTGTATTAAAGAGACACGCAAAATATGGTCTGTTATTACATTATATACGCTAGTATCGTTATTTTTTGCAATATCACATACTTCCTCGTTTAGGTTTACCGGTAGGTTTTTAATTCCAAATGTTTGACCGTCAGGACTTATTATAGAGTTCATTTGCAGCAACCCAGGTACAGCCTCTTCTAAAGGTGTCAACACTTTTTGATTAAAGGTTACACCACCGCTGCATGACTTTCAATTTTATTGTGCATAAGTTTCCTTCTTACGCTGGTCTTTATATCGGTCCAAACCTTCATCCAACCTTCCGTTTCGTGACTTGGAGGACCAATACTGTTTAGTTTATTTTTAATATCGTTCCATTGTTCTTTTATAGTACCCTTTAGCTATATTTGGATTTTTAGTCATCAAATCGACAAGTGCTTCAAACTGTTTTGGTGTTGTCTTCCTTATCCTAAACGAGTACAAAGGTGCATATAATCAGTATAAAAATCTTTAAAAAAAAATATTTTTTATAAACAATAAAAATTATACTTACATTTTAATATTACGCATTTTTTCTTTTTATTTAGAATTTTAAATTTTTTAAAAACGTCACCAGCAAAATACAAAACGACTTTTTTTCTGTCGAATTTTACATCAAAAAACGACATACACAATGAGTCAGTTTGTAATAGATTTTTTAATTCTATCGAAAAACGACATATACAATGCCACTTGAAAAAAATGATACAAATTCGACGTGACTACGCCATACTTAATACAGGTGATTGTGTAGGTAAGTGTGACCATATCTGGGTTTTTTCCGATTGTAAGATTATTTTAATAATTTAAGTGGTGTAAAAATTGCGTCAGAGGTTGTATTTACCTTAATAATATCTCCGTTACACGTTCTTGTTTTGTATATTGCCAAGTTTTCAAGAATGTCCAGGCTTTGTTTTTTTTTACTAGAATGTATAATTGTCATACATTTATATATTTCCCTTGGATCGTGTTCATATGTGTTAAGGTGTATTGCGAAGTTGGAGTCTTCTCTTTTCCGTATGTGTTCTGTGTACCTTGTTTTTAATTTTCCTACGTATGTATGGTTGCAGGTGCAAGTAAGTGTGTATACTCCGCTGGTGTTAACTTTATCGGTTATTTCTGTTGATGTCTTGAAATTGTTTTGTAGAGTGTTGCTCGTTTTTAGTGCTGTCTGTAAACCTTCTTTCTGAGGAAGGTTAGTTAATCTATATTTTTCTGGTCCTGTGTAAGTAAAAATGTTTCGTGTTGTATTGGTTGTCTCCTAGTTTTCTTCTTGTTTTTAGTGTTGTATTGTATTGTGTTGTTGTTGTATTGTAGTTGTTCTAAATGTTGCATAAAAATCTCTGTGAAAGTTGCAGATGTCAGGTTTCCAATACCGAGTCAAACAGGTAATTTATAAAAGTTGTTGTCAAATCTAAAGAAGTTTTGTTAAAGTATCGTTTTTGAAATATTCATTATTTCCTTAATGTATTGATTGTTGTTGGAAACTTGGAAAGTATGTTACGGAGAATAGCTAACGTTTCCTGCCTGGGTATTGATGTATAAGGATCCTTAATGTTGAAGAAACGAGTCTCGTATTTTCGGTAATTTTAATGTCCTTAGGTTTATTGATAAGGTTTTGCGTGTTCTGCGACATGTATACGTTCTGCAAAATTATATTCCCCTTTAATAATATGGTGAGGTGCTTCGCCAAGTTGTATGCAGGTTTGTAATTTACTATAGGTCTGATCGGTATATTTTTATTTTTTTAATTATTTTTTATTTATTAATTAAAGTCCATGGATATATGTAAATCCTTACAGACCGACAAAGAAAATAATAAATAATTTATTTTAAATTATAATTTAATAATTTAAACATGAGTATTTAAAAATAAAACAATATTACGTTTTAAAACAGTAACATTTACAGAAAAACCAATAAGATTGAAAGGTTCATTAAATGCCTTGCACATTCTTCTAAACGAATGAGCATCTGCGTAATTTATATGGAAGACTTGAAGATTTAATGGTATCCAGTAGCGGGTAAATCGTCGAGGAACATTAAGATTTATATTGCTAAGAAGAAATTCTGAAACAACATCATCACTTATTAATTTCAAGAAAAAAGTCATATTAAGCATTGTCCTTCGACTTTTTAAAGTAGGCAATTTAATAATAGCCAGCCTTGCTGTATACGGCGGAAGATTAAATCCATAATTACGGAATAGTGTTTTCAAACAGAACAAAAGAACTTGTTTTTAAACTGATTCTATACAGTCAATATGAACGTTATAGTTTGGGTCCCATACAACAGAACCATACTCTCAAATAGGTCTTACAAGAGAAGTATATAATTGTTTCGTGATATTTGTGTCAGTGAACTCTTTTGCCCACCTTTAAATAAAGGCCAATACACCACAAGCTTTGTTTACCATCATTGCAATATGCATTCGAAAATCTAACCTACGATGGAGAATGATACCAAGATCTAAAAATTCACTAAGTGATTCCAATAAACATCCATTACGTGTATATTGTAGAGTATAAATAAAATTCCGTGTGAAACGCATATGCTTACACTTCTTTAAGTTTAAGTTGATTTTGCACCAATCATAAAACCTGTTTAAATCTAACTGCACACGGTAAATCCTTTATGATATGGAAAAAATAAGAGTGTTTGAGAGAAAATGTCTTAGGTGTTGTACTGCACTATATACTTCACAAAGTAGTGAATATAAAAAATATGTATCAAACACAATTTTTTACAAGAAAGCCAAAATTACTAGAATAGATAACTTTTTTATTCATGTCATAAGAAATCATACTTTAAACAGTGTAAATATTTACGAAAATAATTACATAATGGCTCCTTATTATGTTTCACACGAATACATAGCAAAAATTTTTTTATTGTTATATGCATTCGAAAATCTAACCGACGACGGAGAATGCTACCAAAATCAAAAAATTCAGTAATTGATTCTAATAAACATCCTTCAAGTGTACATTGTAGAGTAGAAATAAAATTCCGTGTGAACCGCATATGCTTACACTTCTTTAAGTTTAAGTTGATTTTGCACCAATCATAAAACCTGTTTAAATCTTGTTACAAGAAGAATCCATATGCTGACAATTTGTAACTAAAAAAATGCTTACTTCATCTGCATACATTAAAACATTGAAAAACATAATTGCACACGGTAAATCATTTATGAAAAGGGCAAATAACGTAGGGACTCCAGAGTTTACAACGATTATTTAAGAGAATGTATTATTGAAGTCAACTCTTTGCGTTCTGCTAATTAAATAAGATTTCATCCAGATTAAAGCGCATTAAGTATAATTCCTTAAGAAGAAAGTTATGGTTAACTTTATCGAAAGCTTTGCTGAAGTCTATATAAATAACATCTGTCGTTTGACCGTTATTAAATCCACGATTTATTAAAGTTGTAAGTTGTTTAATGTTTATGACTATTAAGCAACCTTTCCTGAAACAGACACTTTTCAAAAAGCTTTGGTATTGCACTTAACTTTGTAGTTCATAACGTTTGTCTTGTTTCCTGATTTAAATAATGGATTAATGTAGGAACATTTCCAAGATTAAGGAAAGTAACCATCTTTTAGCGAGATATTGAACATGATTAATAATGGTGTGGATAAGGCAAAGGCGCAATTGATAAGGACGCAAGCTGGAATTCCATCAGGTCCGCTATATACGGATGGACTTATGGTTTTTATGCAGTCAACAATCTGAGAAGTGAAAACAGGTGGAAATGATATTGGTTGAAATTCAACTATATAAAATGGATATCGGCACATTGGCATATTAGGTCAAATTTTCCATCAGAATAAGTCGTCGCAGAAAAGTCCTCAAATATGTTAGATATAATAGAATTATCATCGGATTCATTATTTTAGTACTTCATCATGTTAGGATAACAAGTAGATTTAGGATAACAACGGATTTTTTATATTTCTTATGGTGCTTATTTTTAGCATTTTTCAACATCGATAAGTAATAAGAATTCCACGGAGGCCAGTCATTTTTCAAATGAAAGTTTTTGGAACACATTCATTAAAATAACTTGTCATTACATTGTAAAATCTATTAACCACTTCATATATTAAATTTTGGTGACCATTTGGAATAGACAGCAATTCAAGCCAATTTGTACTTGTTAAAAGATTATTTTATTCATCAAAGTTTGTTCGTTTAAAACAGAACATTTTTTCAGTTCTTCTTAACCGTTAATCGAGCTTTGTATCAAAAATGATACATTTCGTTTTTATTTCAAAAATTTTTCTGAATGGCAACACTATATGGCACACCTGTTTTCAAAATTTTTAAATATTGTTATTTCCCGTATTTAAAACATCGTTTGAAAAAATAAATGTAAGTAGGCTATGAGAAATTGAAAAAGTTCATAATATTGTCTTTGTATCACATTTGATACATACTAAAGTTTTGTGAATTTTGTATAGAACAAGTGTAATTTTTTTGCCGCTCGTGCTATTTTGTGCATTTTTTTTATTTAAAAAAAGATATTTGATTGTGTTAATTTATTAAAATGTCTAGTTCACGGTTTTTGACTTTGGAAGAACTTGTAAATGATGTTCTTAACGAAAGTTCTGGTGGAGAAGATGCAGATTTATCAGATGTCTCTGAGATTTCGAATATATCTGATGACGAGTTGGAAGATCAGGAAAGTAGCTCTGATGATGACGAAATTCACAACGCAAGTTCTGATCCATCATATATAGCCAAAGATGGAACTTCTTGGCAAAGAGAGGCTTGCTCAACTGGAAGATTGGGAACAGAAAATATCATCAATATGCGCCCAGGTAAATAAAAAGTAATTTCAAAAAAGAACAAATATGAGACCAATGCTTTTAGGTGCTACAAGTCGTGTTTGTAATATTCGGGACTCCTTTTTATTATATTTTTCGCCACAAGTAACAAAAATTATTATCGAAAACACTAACAATTATGGAAAACATCTCAACGGTGTCAACCATATTGATGTAGATGAAGAATCGCTTTATGCTTATCAGGCGGATTGTACAAGTAAATAAAAATAATAGCTTTTCAAAAGAAAATGTATATATATCTTTTGCATTATAGATCCAAGAATGAGACCTTACATGATATATTTGATGAATATTATGGACGGCCCATATTTTGTTCAATAATGTCTGAAATATCATTCTTGAACATTCACAAAATCATACGGTTTGATAACGTTTTAGCCAGGCGTGCTCAGAAAAGTTCGGACAAGTTTGCGCCAATAAGGAACCTTTGGGACAAATGGTCTGAAAGTCTATCACAGTTTTATAACCCAAATGACTGTGTGACTGTAGATGAGCAACTTTTAGGTTTTCATGGGCGCTGTAAGTTTCGACAGTATATACCATCAAAACCAGAGCGGTATGGTCTAAAGTTCTGGCTGCTTGTTGATTTGCGTTCATGTTATGTATGGAAAATACAGCCGTATTTGGGCAAAGATGTATCTGGCGTTCCAGATCGAAATCAGGGTGAACGGGTCGTCCTTGACTTAGTTGATGGACTTAAGGGGCATAAATTTACAATGGATAACTTTTTTTCTTCGCACAGTCTTGGTCAAAAACTTTTGCAACGAAATTTAACAATGGTTGGAGCAATGCGGAAAAATAAAAGATCAATTCCTCCAAAATTGTTAGTATGCAAAAAAGTACCAAGATATGAGTCATCATTCGCTTTTACCCCTAATACAACTCTTGTTAGTTATATCAGCCACAAAGACAAATGCACATTTACAATGAGCACAATTCATCATGATCAAAATGTTTTTAACGGTCCAAAGAAACTACCCGAAATAATATCGTTTTATAACTCTTCTAAAGGAGGAGTTGACACCGTTGACAAAATGTTAAGTAGCTGCAAACGTAAGAACAATCGCTGATCAATGGCTGTTTTTTCGAACATAATTGATGTTTCTGCTTTAAACGCCTATATTATTTATAACGAAGTAGACACAAATTGGAAAACTACTCAGAAAAATACAAAACGTAAGTGTTTTCTTCATGAGTTGGCAATCTCACTCGCAGAGCCATATATGGAAAAACGTAAAAACCTTCCTCGAAGTGAATTTTCTTTGATGATATACTCAAAACTTTCAAATCAAAATTTTAATGAGTCAAATGACAGTGAAGCTGGTCCTTCTAAAAAAAGAAAAGTTGATGATTCTGCAAAAAAGAAACGTGCAAGATGTTAATACTGTTACACTTCGGGCGAAAACAAAAATAAATGGACGTCTTTTTTCTGCTGCTTGTGTAAAAACCTATGCTGCAATGAGAAGCACTCTAAAAGTATTTGCGCAGATTGCATTAGTAGTCCATAAATTAAAATTTTATTAAATATTGTATAATTTAAACAAAGTCTCAATAAAAACAGATAAAAAAACAAACATTTGTACTTTTTTTAAGAGTTGTTTTCTTTCGTTGTTCAGTGTGTACCAAATATGATAGAAAGGAAGAATTATGAATTTCTTTTGAAGCTCACTCTGCAGTTAAATTAACATTATCCGCTGCTAAGACGTTAGAGCTGACTTCTAATGTGGGATGGTAGATGTATTCAGGTCTAGTTGTAGGGTGACATCGAACAAGCGAGCAGTTCGTTGGATCATTTACAAAAACCAAATCTAGCAACTTTCCAATTTCACTAGAGACGCCATTTATTTAAAAAGCCATAAATCAAAAAAAAAAAAAAAAAAAATTGAATCACTTAGCTTAGCTTTTAAAAAATTGTTTTAATAGCTTCACGATACTCGTGATAAGGTAACTGAGTAGATTTTGGTGGAATATACGAGCATGATATAAATAATAGCGAGTTATTCAGTTTTATTTAAACTCCAAGAAATTCAGTATCAGTATAAGTTTCAGATTCTGTTTTTTCTCTCACGTCTATAAATATTAAAATCGTTGTAAAGAATTTTAGCATCCGAAGTGTTCTGATTTAATCATACTTCAATTAGTACGATTATGTGATTATTAATACTTAAGCTTTTAATATAGATTTTAGATAGTTTAGTGTTTGAACCACGAACGTTTTGACGTATTATATTTAGTTGATTCACAGGTTTGAATTGTCGATTCACGCAAAGGAAGACGGGCTATATTGTACATTTTCACATTCTCTTTATATATAAATTCACGAACAAGTGCATTATTAGGCCAAAAGGAAACATCAATCAATTGATTAAATATTTCGTGTGGAACAGTTATTTTAAAAGATGCAATACTCCTAGGCTGAGCAAGTGTGTTGAGACATCAACAGAGGCAAGACGAGATAAAAACATTGATTTCTTTGGTGGTATAACAACTAATTCTATAGGACCAGAATGGGAAATGTCAATACTTAGGTTTTCAGATACCGGTTTAGGCGAAACAACTGATGAATTCTTTATCACTTCCTTATTCGCAGAAACAATTTGAGCTGCACTTAACGCAGGAGTTAAAATAAGATCATCGTTTTTGTTATTAACTCCATTATAGGCAGAGGAAACTAGACTAGCAGCAGGATTCAATTCATTTGCATTTCTGGCTGATTTAAGTCGCTTTGGTGAAGATTGTACGAGAGATTTCAAATTATTAAGCGAAGAAAGACTTTAAACATCCTTTTGAATAGCTTGAAAAGTTTCCTTTCTTCTTTGGATAAAGTTGAAGAAATCAACCCCGATTTTTCGACAATTTATACAACACCAATGAAGTCCTTCACATTCAGAAGCTGCTTCCGCAACTAAAGTAGAGAGGCCGCTACATTTAAAATGAATTAAACCTTAACACAACCAGCAACTTAACATTCTTTCATTATCGTTAGTTATTGAACATTTTTTATTTAAGCATCCGATTTTAAAATTATTTGTTTGGAAAGTTTAACAAGATCTAGATGGCGTTGATCAAAGGTTTAAGCAGATTCAAGCCAATTAAGGTGAATTTAAAAGTACGTTTATTTACAGTTGTAAAATATGGATTTATGAATGTTTGCTAAATTTTATTATCAACACCAATTCTAGCTAAATCTTAAACAATTACAGTATATGAACAGTTTTAATCACGCTTGTAAAACACAACGGATGAATAAAGTTTTAAAACAAAAATGACTCTGATGTTTAACAAACACAACAAAATTACAAATGTTAAGAGCAGATTAGAAAAAACACGTCCGCACGCTTTGACATTTACTTCTCATTTTCCTTATGAATTTTGGGTTATGCTTTAAGTGTTAGGGGTCCTGGATTCATGTTCCTGTATATCTATAGTTCACTTTCAGTAAACGTTTTCCAGCGTTTTAGTAGGCTGCGTATTTCCCTTTGGACGGAATTGGTTGGGTCATTTTTAAATTTCGTGCATTTTGCCCGGATATAAGTATTCGCAAAAAGCAAGAAACAGCTTTTTATGCTGAGGACTGTGCTTTTATATGTTGCAGCAAGGTATCAAACGCAAAAGTCAAGAGAATGCAATAGACTATAAACTCAAGCCAAAATAT
Source organism: Cistogaster globosa (assembly GCA_937654795.1). Taxonomy (NCBI): domain Eukaryota; kingdom Metazoa; phylum Arthropoda; class Insecta; order Diptera; family Tachinidae; genus Cistogaster; species Cistogaster globosa. Next base: position 45,578,977 of record OW569407.1, read on the forward strand.
ATTTCAATAAATGGAAAATTAACGTTAACAATAATTAAATCCAAGGTATCATACTTCAATACAAAAAAATCTCCAAAACAAGTTCCTTCACAAAACTTGTGCAAACAAGGAAATGTCATTTCTATTATAAAAAGACTTTTACTTAAGCAACATGGTAAATGCTTAGGTATAGAACGATACCACTAATGTATCGATATTTTTACTCGATACAGTATCGATCGAAAAATATCGATACGTACTCAATATCGAACAAAAAATATCGATACTTACTTGTATCGGTCGACTATTTCATAGAATTAAAGCAAATAAAAATATATATCGCTAGTCTAAGGTAGACAAGCCCTAACTTGAATTTTTACGAAATAGACTTTTTTCAAGACTCCAATACATTTCACAGAGATACCACACGTCATAAAATTTCAATGCAATAGTATCAAGAATAACGGTTTTACAAGCATTTACGTTTCAAATATTACATTGTGATTATTATTTTCTTAGTTCTTCCTGTTAAAACACGATTGAGCGAGTTAGGGCCTTTCTATATGAGACCAGCGATATGCAGTTCCAAGTACTTTTTTATATTTAGTGTGTAATAGTTTGTTTTACCTTTTCAGTTTAAAAAAGAAATACTTTTTTACAAAATAAAGACAATATATATATATATATATATATATATATATATATATATATATATATATATATATATATATATATATATATATATATATATATATATAATTTTAATTCAATTTATTAAAAGAAAGCAATGAACAAAACAACAATATTTCTTTAAAAAGTGCGTGTAAATATTTACATACAAATGTAAAAAACAATATAAAAAAATTTTTGTTTTGTTGCACTCTACAAACGGAATAAAAAATAGTAAAGTCCAATTAATTATTTTTCAAAAATATGAAATGAATAAATTGAATAAAAAAAATTTGCTTAAAAAGGATGTTTCTAATAATAATTTTTTGAAAATTATTTTAATAGAAAATTTGAATAATTGTGAGTTCAAGCTTTATTGAGAACTACATTTACTTTGCAGATTTAAGAATACTTAGTTATGCACATTTCACGAATACTGTAAAGGCGTCACGTTTAACATAAACTTCAATTCAGTATACAACGAGTATTTTGAACGATACGAGTACTTTTTTACCGATACATACTTGGTACTCGGTGATAGAGTATCGATGCTAAAAGTACTTGGTATAGAGAAGAAAGTATTGAATATGTACTTGTATTGGCTCGTATCGTTTCATCCCTATAAATGCTTATGTGACAAATCAATAAGGAGTGGTTATGCACTGTATTCCTTACTAAACAGGAGATTAAGTCTTTAGTTAAAAAAGAAAATATTCTTATACAAAATGTGTATCAGACCGATCTTTGCTCATTGTTGTCAAGTCTGGTATGGCACAGCTGCTTAAGCTCGTACAAAAAAGTTTCAAATCATACAGAGCAAAAAGTTATAAATCATACACAACACAATACTGTTTTATCAAGTACATCGGCTATATTTTATCTCATTTGCTCTTTTCGGTTAGTTGGAGAGTTTTTAATAGTAGTTTTAATTGCTTTTTGTATTTTGTCAAAAGCTAGACTTTGTTTTAGTCCCTTCTCCATTAGCTCTGTTTCATTGTCGCTAAATCGTGCGGTTGTAAGGTTTTTCACACGTGGGTAAAATTCTGTGTTTGTGCGTTTTTTAGTCTTTCCATTCGCTTGTATTTGTCGGTCATTTGATTTTGTATCCTTTATTTAGGTAGTGAAGAGATGTGGGATATAAATGGTAATTATTTTGTTTTTTTAATAAGTCTGTTACTTCTAGATGAATGTCGTAATTTCCTTATAAAGCTTCTATTACACACTTACCAACTGATTGACAGGGGCAAATGAGACACAAGATAGCCGATGTACTTCAAAAAACAATAGAAGAACACAATACATCAAAAACAAATCCTAGCGAACAGAAAATAACTAAACAGATAAGCACAAAGCGAAATGATGATCTATTACTTACTAAATCGTAAAAAGGTAACACAATTGTAATAGTGTACAAATTATATACACAAAAGAAAATAGTTCATACAACAGGCAAAATGCAGGAAATTTAAAAATGACCCAACCGATTCATTCCAAAGAGAAATGCGAAGCGTACTAAAACGCTGTAAAACGTTTAATGACGGTAAACTATACATATACATTTATAAGGAAAATATACTGATCAGACCTATAGTAAATTACAAACCTGCATACAACTTGGCTAAGCACCTCACCATATTGTTAAAGGGGAAGATAAATTTGCAGAACATATACATGTTACAGAACACACAAGACCTTATCAATAAATTTAAGGACATAAAAATTACCAAAAACACGAGACTCGTTTCCGTCGACCATAAGGATCTATATACTTCAATACCCACGCAGGAAACGTTAACTGTTCTACGTAACATACTTTCCCACTTATACGACAATCAATAAATTAAAAAATAATGGACATTGCAAAAACGATAGTAAAACAAAACTACTTAAGATTTAACAATATTTTTTATAAATTACCTGATGGACTCGGCGTGGGAAACCCGACATCCGCACTTTTGCAACATCTAGAACATTTACACGTAAAAACACTAATTGATGAACATAATATAACTCATTATTACAGATATGTAGACGACATAATATGCATCCTAGAGAAGGACAACGCTGAGAAAATTCTGACGGACTTAAACACAATTCATATCAAAATCTAATACACAATGGAAGAAGAGCAAGATGGAACTTAAAATTATCTTGACATAACAAGAACACGAGGAACTGACTTCTTAAACTTTGACATATACAGAAAAACAACCACAACAGGCGATACTATCCACAATGCTTGAAACAATTCCACCTGACATAAACTCGCAGCATTTAGACATACGATTCATAGATTTAAGACAGTTCCACTTTCTTCAGACAAATATAAAAAAGAACTCGACGCAATTAACACTATAGCTAAAAATAGCGGTTACACCTGCACTACTATCGACAAACTACTAAGACAATACAACACTAAAAACAAGAAGAATGAAAATAAGAAGACGATCGGTACAACACGACGACACATTTTTACTTACACAGGACCAGAAATATATAGATTAACTAACCTTTTTCAGAAAGAAGGTTTACAGACAGCACTAAAAACGAGCATCACTCTACGAAACAATCTCAATCAACAGAAATAACCAATAAATTTAACACCAGCGGTGTATACAGACTTACTTGCACCTGTAAAACATGACATGATCGTATATAATATCGGAAAAGAAAAGACGAACTTCGCAATACACCTTATCATATATGAAAAGGAGTCAAGGGAAATAGATGAATGTATGACATTAATACATTCTAGTTAAAAAGGACCAAGACAGGACATTCTTAAAAACATGGAAATATACTAAACACGAACGTTTAACGGAGATATTGTTAACGAACAAGTAAAAACCTCTGACGCAATTTTTACAACACTAACATTATTAAAGCAATCTTACCCCATGTCTCCACTAGCCATCAATTTGAACAGGCATGCACATAATGCCGGCAGAACAATGGTAATAATTTGTTCATACTCTTGTATGGGGCGAAAACGTGTCGATGTCCATGTTCTGTTTGTGCATTATTTTTTATTTGTCGTTAGGGTTTTTTCATGCCAACGATTGTTGCACATGAACGTAACATGAACATTGGGTGTCAATATTAGCCGAGTTCATATACGACATGATGTTTACACCGAGTTGATGGCTCGTGGAGAGGTAGGGTTACAAACGGAAAACACTCACAGATGGTCACACTTACCTACCCAATTATAAAAGACTGAAATATTAAAATTGTATACCTTCAACAAACATGACAGTTATCAAGCAATGCATAGTAATATTTAAATAAACACTATTCTAACGGACAAAGCTATCTGAACCCACCACTATCTATGCAATAAACACCTTACACTATCTCACAAGTACTAATCAAAACGCGGCTTGAAAATAATGTTCTCACATCGAAAGCGCTCGGCAAACGTACCAAGTAAACAGAAAGTGACGACGGTCTCCACCGAAAGGTATGACAACAGCATAGTTTTTACTAGCGGAAGAAATCCGAAAATAGTAAATGTCAGCGCAAAAGCATTGCAGTTGTCTTACTTGATAATGAAAAGCTATTTGATTCTATTTGGCATGATGGCTTGTTGTTCAAACTAAATATATAGTTTTAACTTTTCATTTATTTACAAGAAATAGTAAAAAGCTTTTTAAATAATACACCATTTATTGTCTGCCTCAATAGGAATTACTATAGTGAAAGGCAGATACCATCAGGTTTAACACAAGGGTCTGTTCTTTCTCACACACTATAGACTCAGTATTTTTTAGGTAGGCCTTTATTTTTAATAACTGCTTATAATCTTCTTGGCATTAATTCTACCAGGTTCTGCATATTGTAGGAAAAATTTTCGCCCATTCGTCCTTGATCGCTTTAATAAGGTTATTTTTATTTGAAAGGATATATTTAATGAGCCCATATTTGAAAGGATATATTTATGTGCCCATAAATGATACGACATTAAGATCTGGGGTTTGTGCAGGCTTTTCTAGTACATGAGAACAATTGTACTGAAGACACATGCGTACTGCATGAGCCTTATGTTTGGGGTCGTTATCCTCGGCCCCGAATTCTGCTTTAAAATAGAAATATACTTAGTATCGTCCATGGCTTCCTACGAGCCATTCTACCGTTATAGTTATTTTTAAAGATCGCTAGCTTCACTGTTTCTGCACTGCAGTACTTATTTATGCGTTGTGAAATTGCAATGTGTGCTTACACTTCTTTAAGTTTAAGTTGATTTTGCACCAATCATAAAACCTGTTTAAATCTTGTTACAAGAAGAATCCATCTGCTGACAATTTGTAACTTAAAAAAATGCTTACTTCATCTGCATACATTAAAACATTGCAAAACATAATTGCATACGGTAAATCATTTATGAAAAGGGAAAATAACGTAGGGAATCCAGAGTTTACAACGATTATTTTAGAGAATGTATTATTGAAGTCAACTCTTTTTGCGTTCTGCTAATTAAATAAGATTTCATCCAATTTAAAGTGTTTTGTGTAAAGCGCATTAAGTATAATTCCTTAAGAAGAAAGTTATGGTTAACTTATCGAAAGCTTTGCTGAAGTCTGTACGAATAACATCTGTCGTTTGACCGTTATTAAATCCACGATTTATTAAAGTTGTAAGTTGTTAAATGTTTATGACTGTTGAGCAACCTTTCCTGAAACAGACACTTTTCAAAAAGTTTTGGTGTTGCACTTAACTTTGCAATGCCTCTGTAGTTCATAACGTTTGTCTTGTTTCCTGATTTAAATAATGGAATAATATAGGAACAATTCCAAAATTGAGGAAAGTAACCATCTTTTAGCGAGATATTGAACATGATTGATAATGGTGTGAATAAGGCAAAGGCCCAATTGATAAGGACGCAAGCTGGAATCCCATTAGGTCCGCTATATACGGATGGACTTATGGTTTTAATGCAGTCAACAATCTGAGAAGTAACAACAAGTTGAAATGATATTGGTTGAGATTCAACTATATAAAATGGATATCGGCACATTGGCATATTAGGTCAAATTGTCCATCAGAATAAGTCGTCGCAGAAAAGTCCGCAAATATGTTAGATATAATAGAATTATCATCGGATTCATTATTTTAGTACTTCATCATGTTAGGATAACTAGTAGATTTTCTGTTAGAAGTAACGAATTTGTAAAATGATTTGGGATCTCGTTTTAAGTTCAGTTTCATGTTATCTAAATAATTTATATAAAGATTTTTATTAAGAGTATTATACTTTGAACGGGTAACAGCATATATATAATATTGTTGTGCGGAAACGGATTTTTTATATTTCTTATGGTGCTTATTTTTAGCATTTTTCAACATCGATAATTGATAAGAATTCCACGGAGGCCAGTCTTTTTTCGAATGAAAGTTTTTGAAACACATTCATTAAAATAACTTGTCATTACATTGTAAAATCTATTATTTGGGTGATTATTTGGAATAGACACCAATTCGAGCCAATTTGTACTTGTTAAAAGATTACTTTAATCATCAACATTTGTTTGTTTAAAACAGAACATTTTTTCAATTCTTCTTGAATTAACATAATCCGCTGCTGAGATGTTAGAGCTGACTTCTTATGTGGGATGGTAGATGTACTCAGGTCTGGTTGTAGGGTGACATCGAACAAGCGAGCAGTTAGTTGGATCATTTACAAACACCAAATCTAGCAACTTTCCAATTTCACTAAAGACGCCATTTATTTGAAAAAGCCATAAATCAAAAATAAAATTGAATTACTTAGCTTAGCTTTTAAAAAATTGTTTTAATAGCTTCACCATACTTGTGATAAGTTAACAGAGTAGATTTTGGTGGAATATACGAGCATAATATAAATACTAGCGAGTTATTCAGTTTTATTTAAACTCCAAGAAATTGAGTATCAGTATAAGTTTCAGATTCTGTTTTTTTAGATGAAAATATTTTAGAAACAGCAATTAATACGCTACCACCAGTAGTTTTGATTTCTCTCTCACGTCTATAAATATTAAAATCGTTGCAAAGAATTTTAGCATCCGAAGTGTTCTGATTTAATCATGCTTCAGTTAGTACGATTATGTGATGATTAAGACTTAAGGTTTCAATATAGATTTTAGATAGTTTAGTGTTTAAACCACGAACGTTTTGATGTATTATATTTAGTTGATTCACAGGTTTGAGTTGTGGATTCACGCAAAGGAAGACGGGCTATATTGTACATTTTCACATTCTCTTTATATATAAATTCACGAACAAGTGCATTATTAGGCCAAAAGGAAACATCAATCAATTGATTAAATATTTCGTGTGGAACAGTTATTTTAAAAGATGCAGTACTCCTAGGCTGAGCAAGTGTGTTGAGACATCATCAGAGGCAAGACGAGATAAAAATATTGAAATATTGGCATAACACGTAATTCTATAGGACCAGAATGGAAAATGTCAATACTTAGGTTTTCAGATACCGGTTTAGGCGGAACAACTGATGAATTCTTTATCACTTCTTTATTCACAGAAAAATTTGAGCTGCACTTGACGCAGGAGTTAATATAAGATCATCGTTTTTGTTATTAACTTCATTATAGGCAGAGGAAACTAGACTAGCAGTAGGATTCAATTTATTGGCATTTCTGGCTGATTTACGTCGCTTTGGTGAAGATTGTACGAGAGATTTCAAATTACTAAGCGAAGAGAGGTTTAAAACATCCTTTTGAATAGCTTGAAAAGTTTCCTTCCTTCTTTGGACAAACTTGAAATCAACCCCGATTTTTCGACAATTTATACAACACCAATGAAGTCCTTCACATTTAGAAGCTGCTTCCGCAACTAAAGTAGAAAGGCCGCTACATTTAAAATTAATTAAACCTTAACACAACCAGCAACTTCATTATCGTTATTTATTGAACATTTTTTATTTAAGCATTCGATTTTAAAACTATTTGTTTGGAAAGTTTAACAAGATCTAGATGGCGTTGATCAAAGGTTTAAGCAGGTTCAAGCCAATTAAAGTGAATTTAAAAGTGCGTTTATTCACAGTTGTAAATTATGGATTTATAAATGTTTGCTAAATTTTATTATCAACACCAATTCTAGTTACATCTTAAACATTTACAGTATATGAGCAGTTTTAATCACGCTTGTAAGACACAACGGATAAGTAAAGTTTTAAAACAAAAATGACTCTGAAGTTTAACAAACACAGCAAAATTACAATTGTTAAGAGCAGCATAGAAAAAACACGTCCATACGCTTTGACATTTACTTCTCATTTTCCTTATGAATTTTGGGTTGTGCTTTCAGTGTTGGGGGTCCTGGTTTCACGTTCATGTATATTTATAGTTAACTTTCAGTAAACGTTTTCCAGCATTTTAGTAGGCTGCGTATTTTCCTTTGGAATGAATTGGTTGGGTCATTTTTAAATTTCGTGCATCATTCCCGGATATAAGTATTCACAAAAAGACATTGCTTTTATATGTTGCAGTAGGGTATCTAACGCAAAAGTCAAGAGAATGCAATAGACTATAAACTCAAGCCAAAATATATTTCAATAAATGGAAAATTAAAATTAGCAATAATAAAATCCTAGGTATCATATTTTAATACAAAAACTCTCCAAACAAGTTCCTTCACAAAACTTGTGCAAACAAGGAAATGTCATTTCGATTATAAAAAGACTTTTATTTAAGCAACATGGTAAATGCTTAGGTATAGAACGATACTACTAGGGTATCGATATTTTTACTCGATACAGTATCGATCGAAAAATATCGATACGTACTCAATATCGAACAAAAAATATCGATACCTACTTGTATCGGTCGACTATTTCATAGAATTAAAGCAAATAAAAATATATATCGCTAGTCTAAGGTAGACAAGCCCTAACTTGAATAGTATCAAGTATAACGGTTTTATAAGCATTTACATTTCAAATATTACATTGTGATTATTATATTCTTAGTTCTTCCTGTTAAAACACGATTGAGCGAGTTAGGGCCTTTCTACATGAGACCAGCGATATGCAGTTCCAAGTACTTTTTTATATTTAGTGTGTAATAGTTTGTTTTACCTTTTCAGTTTAAAAAAGAATTCCTTTTTTACAAAATAAAGACAATATATATATATATACATATATATATATATATATATATATATATATATATATATATATATATATATATATATATATATATATATATATACATATATATATAATTTTAATTCAATTTATTAAAAGAAAGCAATCAACAAAACAACAATATTTCTTTAAAAAGTGCGTGTAAATATATACAAACAAATGTTAAAAACAATATAAAAATTTTTTGTCTTGTTGCACTCTACAAGCGGAATAAAAAATAGTAAAGTCCAATTAATCATTTTTTAAAAATATGAAATTAATAAATTGAATAAAAAAAAAATTTGCTTAAAAAGGATGCTTCTAATAATAATTTTTTGAAAATTATTTTAATAGAAAATTATTAATAATTGTGAGTTCAAGCTTTATTGAGAACTACATTTACTTTGCAGATTTAAGAATACTTAGTTATGCACATTTCACGAATACTGTAAAGGCGTCACGTTTAACATAAACTTCAATTCAGTATACAACGAGTATTTTGAACGATACGAGTACTTTTTTACCGATACATACTTGGTACTCGGTGATAGAGTATCGATGCTAAAAGTACTTGGTATAGAGAAGAAAGTATTGAATATGTACTTGTATTGGCTCGTATCGTTTCATCCCTATAAATGCTTATGTGACAAATCAATAAGGAGTAGTTATGCACTGTATTCCTTACTAAACAGGAGATTAAGTCTTTAGTTAAAAAAGAAAATATTCTTATACAAAATGTGTATCAGACCGATCTTTGCTCATTGTTGTCAAGTCTGGTATGGCACAACTGCTTAAGCTCGTACAAAAAAGTTTCAAATCATACAGAGCAAAAAGTTATAAATCATACACAACACAATACTGTTTTATCAAGTACATCGGCTATATTTTATCTCATTTGCTCTTTTCGGTTAGTTGGAGAGTTTTTAATAGTAGTTTTAATTGCTTTTTGTATTTTGTCAAAAGCTAGACTTTGTTTTAGTCCCTTCTCCATTAGCTCTGTTTCACTGTCGCTGAATCGTGCGGTTGTAAGGTTTTTCACACATGGGTAAAATTCTGTGTTTGTGCGTTTTTCAGTCTTTCCATTCGCTTGTATTTGTCAGTCATTTGATTTTGTATCCTTTATTTAGGTAGTGTAAAGATGTGGGATATAAATGGTAATTATTTTGTTTTTTTAATAAGTCTGTTACTTCTAGATGAATGTCGTAAATTTCCTTATAAAGCTTCTATTACACACTTACCAACTGATTGACAGGAGCAAATGAGACGCAAGATAGCCGATGTACTTCAAAAAACAATAGAAGAACACAATACATCAAAAACAAATCCTAGCGAACAGAAAATTACTAAACAGATAAACACAAAGCGAAATGATGATCTATTACTTACTAAATCGTAAAAAGGTAACAGAATTGTCATAGTGTACAAATTATATAGACAAAAGAAAATAGTTCATACAACAGGCAAAATGCAGGAAATTTAAAAATGACCCAACCGATTCATTCTAAAGAGAAATGCGAAGCCTACTAAACCGCTGTAAAACGTTTAATGACGGTAAACTATACATATACATTTATAAGGAAAATATACTGATCAGACCTATAGTAAATTACAAACCTGCATACAACTTGGCTAAGCACCTCACCATATTATTAAAGGGGAAGATAAATTTGCAGAACATATAAATGTTACAGAACACACAAGACCTTATCAATAAATTTAAGGACATAAAAATTACCAAAAACACGAGACTCGTTTCCTTCGACCATAAGGATCTATATACTTCAATACCCACGCAGGAAACGTTAACTGTTCTACGTAACATACTTTCCCACTTATACGACAATCAATAAATTAAAAAATAATGGACATTGCAAAAACGATAGTAAAACAAAACTACTTAAGATTTAACAATATTTTTTATAAATTACCTGATGGACTCGGCGTGGGAAACCCGACATCCGCACTTTTGCAGATATTTTATGCAACATCTAGAACATTTACACGTAAAAACACTAATTGATGAACATAATATAACTCATTATTACAGATATGTAGACGACATAATATGCATCCTAGAGAAGGACAACGCTGAGAAAATTCTGACGGACTTAAGCACAATTCATATCAAAATCTAATACACAATGGAAGAAGAGCAAGATGGAACTTAAAATTATCTTGACATAACAAGAACACGAGGAACTGACTTCTTAAACTTTGACATATACAGAAAAACAACCACAACAGGCGATACTATCCACAATGCTTGAAACAATCCCACCTGACATAAACTCGCAGCATTTAGACATACGATTCATAGATTTAAGACAGTTCCACTTTCTTCAGACAAATATAAAAAAGAACTCGACGCAATTAACACTATAGCTAAAAATAGCGGTTACACCTGCACTACTATCGACAAACTACTAAGACAATACAACACTAAAAACAAGAAGAATGAAAATAAGAAGACGATCGGTACAACACGACGACACATTTTTACTTACACAGGACCAGAAATATATAGATTAACTAACCTTTTTCAGAAAGAAGGTTTACAGATAGCACTAAAAACGAGCATCACTCTACGAAACAATCTCAATCAACAGAAATAACCAATAAATTTAACACCAGCGGTGTATACAGACTAATTTGCACCTGTAAAACATGACATGATCGTATATAATATCGGAAAAGAAAAGACGAACTTCGCAATACACCTTATCATATATGAAAAGGAGTCAAGGGAAATAGATGAATGTATGACATTAATACATCCTAGTTAAAAAGGACCAAGACAGGACATTCTTAAAAACATGGAAATATACTAAACACGAACGTTTAACGGATAAATTGTTAACGAACAAGTAAATAAAACCTCTGACGCAATTTTTACAACACTAACATTATTAAAGCAATCTTACCCCATGTCTCCACTAGCCATCAATTTGAACAGGCATGCACATAATGCCGGCAGAACAACGGTAATAATTTGTTCATACTCTTGTATGTATGTTGCACATGAACGTAACATGAACATTGGGTGTCAATATTAGCCGAGTTCATATACGACATGATGTTTACACCGAGTTGATGGCTCGTGGAGAGGTAGGGTTACAAACGGAAAACACTCACAGATGGTCACACTTACCTACCCAATTATAAAAGACTGAAATATTAAAATTGTATACCTTCAACAAACATGACAGTTATCAAGCAATGCATAGTAATATTTAAATAAACACTATCCTAACGGACAAAGCCATCTGAACCCACCACTATCTATGCAATAAACACCTTACACTATCTCACAAGTACTAATCAAAACGCGGCTTGAAAATGATGTTCTCACATGGAAAGCGCTCGGCAAACGTACCAAGTAAACAGAAAGTGACGACGGTCTCCACCGAAAGGTATGACAACAGCATTGCAGTTGTCTTACTTGATAATGAAAAGCTATTTGAATCTATTTGGCATGATGGCTTGTTGTTCAAGCTAAATATATAGTTTTAATTTTTCATTTATTTACAAAAAAAAAAATAAAGAGCTTTTTAAATAATACACCATTTATTGTCTGCCTCAATAGAAATTACTATAGTGAAAGGCAGATACCAGCAGGTTTACCACAAGGGTCTGTTCTTTCTCCCACACTATAGACTCAGTATTTTGTAGGTAGGCCTTTATTTTTAATAACTGCTTATAATCTTCTTGGCATTGATTCTACCAGGTTCTGCATATTGTAGGATAAATTTTCGCCCATTCGTCCTTGATTGCTTTAATAAGGTTATTTTTATTTGAAAGGATATATTTATGTGCCCATAAATGATATGACATTAAGATCTGGGGCTTGTGCAGGCTTTTCTAGTACATGAGAACAATTGTACTGAAGCCACATGCGTACTGCATGAGCCTTATGTTTGGGGTCGTTATCCTCGGCCCCGAATTCTGCTTTAAAATAGAAATATACTTAGTATCGTCCATGGCTTCCTGCGAGCCACTCTACCGTTATAGTTATTTTTAAAGATCGCTAGCTTCACTGTTTCTGCACTGCAGTACTTATTTATGCGTTGTGAAATTGCAATGTGTGCTTACACTTCTTTAAGTTTAAGTTGATTTTGCACCAATCATAAAACCTGTTTAAATCTTGTTACAAGAAGAATCCATCTGCTGACAATTTGTAACTTAAAAAAATGCTTACTTCATCTGCATACATTAAAACATTGCAAAACATAATTGCATACGGTAAATCATTTATGAAAAGGGAAAATAACGTAGGGAATCCAGAGTTTACAACGATTATTTTAGAGAATGTATTATTGAAGTCAACTCTTTGCGTTCTGCTAATTAAATAAGATTTCATCCAATTTAAAGTGTTTTGTGTAAAGCGCATTAAGTATAATTCCTTAAGAAGAAAGTTATGGTTAACTTTATCGAAAGCTTTGCTGAAGTCTGTATGAATAACATCTGTTGTTTGACCGTTATTAAATCCACGATTTATTAAAGTTGTAAGTTGTTAAATGTTTATGACTGTTGAGCAACCTTTTCTGAAACAGACACTTTTCAAAAAGTTTTGGTATTGCACTTAACTTTGCAATGCCTCTGTAGTTCATAACGTTTGTCTTGTTTCCTGATTTAAATAATGGAATAATGTAGGAACATTTCCAAAATTGAGGAAAGTAACCATCTTTTAGCGAGATGTTGAACATGATTGATAATGGTGTGAATAAAGCAAAGGCCCAATTGATAAGGACGCAAGCTGGAATCCCATTAGGTCCGCTATATACGGATGGACTTATGGTTTTAATGCAGTCAACAATCTGAGAAGTAACAACAAGTTGAAATGATATTGGTTGAGATTCAACTATATAAAATGGATATCGGCACATTGGCATATTAGGTCAAATTGTCCATCAGAATAAGTCGTCGCAGAAAAGTCCGCAAATATGTTAGATATAATAGAATTATCATCGGATTTATTATTTTAGTACTTCATCATGTTAGGATAACCAGTAGATTTTCTTTTAGAAGTAACGAATTTGTAAAATGATTTGGGATCTCGTTTTAAGTTCAGTTTCATGTTATCTTAATAATTTATATAAAGATTTTTATTAAGAGTATTATACTTTGAACGGGTAACAGCATATATATAATATTGTTGTGCGGAAACGGATTTTTTATATTTCTTATGGTGCTTATTTTTAGCATTTTTCAACATCGATAATTGATAAGAATTCCACGGAGGCCAGTCTTTTTTCGAATGAAAGTTTTTGAAACACATTCATTAAAATAACTTGTCATTACATTGTAAAATCTATTATTTGGGTGATTATTTGGAATAGACACCAATTCGAGCCAATTTGTACTTGTTAAAAGATTATTTTAATCATCAACATTTGTTTGTTTAAAACAGAACATTTTTTCAATTCTTCTTGAATTAACATCATCCGCTGCTGAGATGTTAGAGCTGACTTCTTATGTGGGATGGTAGATGTACTCAGGTCTGGTTGTAGGGTGACATCGAACAAGCGAGCAGTTAGTTGGATCATTTACAAACACCAAATCTAGCAACTTTCCAATTTCACTAAAGACGCCATTTATTTGAAAAAGCCATAAATCAAAAATAAAAATTGAATTACTTAGCTTAGCTTTTAAAAAATTGTTTTAATAGCTTCACCATACTTGTGATAAGTTAACAGAGTAGATTTTGGTGGAATATACGAGCATGATATAAATACTAGCGAGTTATTCAGTTTTATTTAAACTCCAAGAAATTCAGTATCAGTATAAGTTTCAGATTCTGTTTTTTTAGATGAAAATATTTTAGAAACAGCAATTAATACGCTACCACCAGTAGTTTTGATTTTTCTCTCACGTCTATAAATATTAAAATCGTTGCAAAGAATTTTAGCATACGAAGTGTTCTGATTTAGTCATGCTTCAGTTAGTACGATTATGTGATGATTAAGACTTAAGGTTTCAATATAGATTTTAGATAGTTTAGTGTTTAAACCACGAACGTTTTGATGTATTATATTTAGTTGATTCACAGGTTTGAATTGTGGATTCACGCAAAGGAAGACGGGCTATATTGTACATTTTCTCATTCTCTTTATATATAAATTCACGAACAAGTGCATTATTAGGCCAAAAGGAAACATCAATCAATTGATTAAATATTTCGTGTGGAACAGTTATTTTAAAAGATGCAATACTCCTAGGCTGAGCAAGTGTGTTGAGACATCATCAGAGGCAAGACGAGATAAAAATATTGATTTCTTTGGTGGCATAACACGTAATTCTATAGGACCAGAATGGAAAATGTCAATACTTAGGTTTTCAGATACCGGTTTAGGCGGAACAACTGATGAATTCTTTATCACTTCTTTATTCACAGAAAAATTTGAGCTGCACTTGACGCAGGAGTTAATATAAGATCATCGTTTTTGTTATTAACTTCATTATAGGCAGAGGAAACTAGACTAGCAGTAGGATTCAATTTATTGGCATTTCTGGCTGATTTACGTCGCTTTGGTGAAGATTGTACGAGAGATTTCAAATTACTAAGCGAAGAAAGATTTAAAACATCCTTTTGAATAGCTTGAAAAGTTTCCTTCCTTCTTTGGACAAACTTGAAATCAACCCCGATTTTTCGACAATTTATACAACACCAATGAAGTCCTTCACATTTAGAAGCTGCTTCCGCAACTAAAGTAGAAAGGCCGCTACATTTAAAATTAATTAAACCTTAACACAACCAGCAACTTAACATTTTTTCATTATCGTTAGTTATTGAACATTTTTTATTTAAGCATTCGATTTTAAAACTATTTGTTTGGAAATTTTAACAAGATCTAGATGGCGTTGATCAAAGGTTTAAGCAGGTTCAAGCCAATTAAAGTGAATTTAAAAGTGCGTTTATTCACAGTTGTAAATTATGGATTTATAAATGTTTGCTAAATTTTATTATCAACACCAATTCTAGTTACATCTTAAACATTTACAGTATATGAACAGTTTTAATCACGCTTGTAAGACACAACGGATAAGTAAAGTTTTAAAACAAAAATGACTCTGAAGTTTAACAAACACAGCAAAATTACAATTGTTAAGAGCAGCTTAGAAAAAACACGTCCATACGCTTTGACATTTACTTCTCATTTTCCTTATGAATTTTGGGTTGTGCTTTCAGTGTTGGAGGTCCTGGTTTCACGTTCATGTATATTTATAGTTAACTTTCAGTAAACGTTTTCCAGCATTTTAGTAGGCTGCGTATTTTCCTTTGGAATGAATTGGTTGGGTCATTTTTAAATTTCGTGCATCATTCCCGGATATAAGTATTCGCAAAAAGACATTGCTTTTATATGTTGCAGCAGGGTATCTAACGCAAAAGTCAAGAGAATGCAATAGACTATAAACTCAAGCCAAAATATATTTCAATAAATGGAAAATTAAAATTAGCAATAATAAAATCCTAGGTATCATATTTTAATACAAAAAATCTCCAAACAAGTTCCTTCACAAAACTTGTGCAAACAAGGAAATGTCATTTCGATTATAAAAAGACTTTTATTTAAGCAACATGGTAAATGCTTAGGTATAGAACGATACCACTAGGGTATCGATATTTTTACTCGATACAGTATCGATCGCAAAATATCGAAACGTACTCAATATCGAACAAAAAATATCGATACCTTCTTGTATCGGTCGACTATTTCATAGAATTAAAGCAAATAAAAATATATATCGCTAGACTAAGGTAGACAAGCCCTAACTTGAATTTTAACGAAATATACTTTTTTCAAGACTCCAATACATTCCACACGTCATAAAATTTCAATGCAATAGTATCAAGAATAACGGTTTTATAAGCATTAACATTTTAAATATTACATTGTGATTATTATATTCTTAGTTCTTCCTGTTAAAACACGATTGAGCGAGTTAGGCCTTTCTACATGAGACCAGCGATATGCAGTTCCAAGTACTTTTTTATATTTAGTGTGTAATAGTTTGTTTTACCTTTTCGGTTTAAAAAATGATTTGGGATCTCGTTTTAAGTTCAGTTTCATGTTATCTTAATAATTTATATAAAGATTTTTATTAAGAGTATTATACTTTGAACGGGTAACAGCATATATATAATATTGTTGTGCGGAAACGGATTTTTTATATTTCTTATGGTGCTTATTTTTAGCATTTTTCAACATCGATAATTGATAAGAATTCCACGGAGGCCAGTCTTTTTTCGAATGAAAGTTTTTGAAACACATTCATTAAAATAACTTGTCATTACATTGTAAAATCTATTATTTGGGTGATTATTTGGAATAGACACCAATTCGAGCCAATTTGTACTTGTTAAAAGATTATTTTAATCATCAACATTTGTTTGTTTAAAACAGAACATTTTTTCAATTCTTCTTGAATTAACATCATCCGCTGCTGAGATGTTAGAGCTGACTTCTTATGTGGGATGGTAGATGTACTCAGGTCTGGTTGTAGGGTGACATCGAACAAGCGAGCAGTTAGTTGGATCATTTACAAACACCAAATCTAGCAACTTTCCAATTTCACTAAAGACGCCATTTATTTGAAAAAGCCATAAATCAAAAATAAAAATTGAATTACTTAGCTTAGCTTTTAAAAAATTGTTTTAATAGCTTCACCATACTTGTGATAAGTTAACAGAGTAGATTTTGGTGGAATATACGAGCATGATATAAATACTAGCGAGTTATTCAGTTTTATTTAAACTCCAAGAAATTCAGTATCAGTATAAGTTTCAGATTCTGTTTTTTTAGATGAAAATATTTTAGAAACAGCAATTAATACGCTACCACCAGTAGTTTTGATTTTTCTCTCACGTCTATAAATATTAAAATCGTTGCAAAGAATTTTAGCATACGAAGTGTTCTGATTTAGTCATGCTTCAGTTAGTACGATTATGTGATGATTAAGACTTAAGGTTTCAATATAGATTTTAGATAGTTTAGTGTTTAAACCACGAACGTTTTGATGTATTATATTTAGTTGATTCACAGGTTTGAATTGTGGATTCACGCAAAGGAAGACGGGCTATATTGTACATTTTCTCATTCTCTTTATATATAAATTCACGAACAAGTGCATTATTAGGCCAAAAGGAAACATCAATCAATTGATTAAATATTTCGTGTGGAACAGTTATTTTAAAAGATGCAATACTCCTAGGCTGAGCAAGTGTGTTGAGACATCATCAGAGGCAAGACGAGATAAAAATATTGATTTCTTTGGTGGCATAACACGTAATTCTATAGGACCAGAATGGAAAATGTCAATACTTAGGTTTTCAGATACCGGTTTAGGCGGAACAACTGATGAATTCTTTATCACTTCTTTATTCACAGAAAAATTTGAGCTGCACTTGACGCAGGAGTTAATATAAGATCATCGTTTTTGTTATTAACTTCATTATAGGCAGAGGAAACTAGACTAGCAGTAGGATTCAATTTATTGGCATTTCTGGCTGATTTACGTCGCTTTGGTGAAGATTGTACGAGAGATTTCAAATTACTAAGCGAAGAAAGATTTAAAACATCCTTTTGAATAGCTTGAAAAGTTTCCTTCCTTCTTTGGACAAACTTGAAATCAACCCCGATTTTTCGACAATTTATACAACACCAATGAAGTCCTTCACATTTAGAAGCTGCTTCCGCAACTAAAGTAGAAAGGCCGCTACATTTAAAATTAATTAAACCTTAACACAACCAGCAACTTAACATTTTTTCATTATCGTTAGTTATTGAACATTTTTTATTTAAGCATTCGATTTTAAAACTATTTGTTTGGAAATTTTAACAAGATCTAGATGGCGTTGATCAAAGGTTTAAGCAGGTTCAAGCCAATTAAAGTGAATTTAAAAGTGCGTTTATTCACAGTTGTAAATTATGGATTTATAAATGTTTGCTAAATTTTATTATCAACACCAATTCTAGTTACATCTTAAACATTTACAGTATATGAACAGTTTTAATCACGCTTGTAAGACACAACGGATAAGTAAAGTTTTAAAACAAAAATGACTCTGAAGTTTAACAAACACAGCAAAATTACAATTGTTAAGAGCAGCTTAGAAAAAACACGTCCATACGCTTTGACATTTACTTCTCATTTTCCTTATGAATTTTGGGTTGTGCTTTCAGTGTTGGAGGTCCTGGTTTCACGTTCATGTATATTTATAGTTAACTTTCAGTAAACGTTTTCCAGCATTTTAGTAGGCTGCGTATTTTCCTTTGGAATGAATTGGTTGGGTCATTTTTAAATTTCGTGCATCATTCCCGGATATAAGTATTCGCAAAAAGACATTGCTTTTATATGTTGCAGCAGGGTATCTAACGCAAAAGTCAAGAGAATGCAATAGACTATAAACTCAAGCCAAAATATATTTCAATAAATGGAAAATTAAAATTAGCAATAATAAAATCCTAGGTATCATATTTTAATACAAAAAATCTCCAAACAAGTTCCTTCACAAAACTTGTGCAAACAAGGAAATGTCATTTCGATTATAAAAAGACTTTTATTTAAGCAACATGGTAAATGCTTAGGTATAGAACGATACCACTAGGGTATCGATATTTTTACTCGATACAGTATCGATCGCAAAATATCGAAACGTACTCAATATCGAACAAAAAATATCGATACCTTCTTGTATCGGTCGACTATTTCATAGAATTAAAGCAAATAAAAATATATATCGCTAGACTAAGGTAGACAAGCCCTAACTTGAATTTTAACGAAATATACTTTTTTCAAGACTCCAATACATTCCACACGTCATAAAATTTCAATGCAATAGTATCAAGAATAACGGTTTTATAAGCATTAACATTTTAAATATTACATTGTGATTATTATATTCTTAGTTCTTCCTGTTAAAACACGATTGAGCGAGTTAGGCCTTTCTACATGAGACCAGCGATATGCAGTTCCAAGTACTTTTTTATATTTAGTGTGTAATAGTTTGTTTTACCTTTTCGGTTTAAAAAAGAATTCCTTTTTTACAAAATAAAGACAATATATATATATATATATAATTTTAATTCAATTTATTAAAAGAAAGCAATCAGCAAAACAACAATATTTCTTTAAAAAGTGCGTGTAAATATATACAAACAAATGTAAAAAACAATATAAAAATTTTTTGTCCTGTTGCACTCTACAAGCGGAATAAAAAATAGTAAAGTCCAATTAATTATTTTTTAAAAATATGAAATCAATAAATTGAATAAAAAAAAATTTGCTTAAAAAGGATGCTTCTAATAATAATTTTTTGAAAATTATTTTAATAGAAAATTATGAATAATTGTGAGTTCAAGCTTTATTGAGAACTACATTTACTTTGCAGATTTAAGAATACTTAGTTATGCACATTTCACGAATACTGTAAAGGCGTCACGTTTAACATAAACTTCAATTCACTATACAACGAGTATTTTGAACGATACGAGTACTTTTTTACCGATCCATACTTGGTACTCGGTGATAGAGTATCGATGCTAAAAGTACTTGGTATAGAGAAGAAAGTATTGAATATGTACTTGTATTGGCTCGTATCGTTTCATCCCTATAAATGCTTATGTGACAAATCAATAAGGAGTGGTTATGCACTGTATTCCTTACTAAACAGGAGATTAAGTCTTTAGTTAAAAAAGAAAATATTCTTATACAAAATGTGTATCAGACCGATCTTTGCTCATTGTTGTCAAGTCTGGTATGGCACAACTGCTTAAGCTCGTACAAAAAAGTTTCAAATCATACAGAGAAAAAAGTTATAAATCATACACAACACAATACTGTTTTATCAAGTACATCGGCTATATTTTATCTCATTTGCTCTTTTCGGTTAGTTGGAGAATTTTTAATAGTAGTTTTAATTGCTTTTTGTATTTTGTCAAAAGCTAGACTTTGTTTTAGTCCCTTCTCCATTAGCTCTGTTTCACTGTCGCTGAATCGTGCGGTTGTAAGGTTTTTCACACATGGGTAAAATTCTGTGTTTATGCGTTTTTCAGACTTTCCATTCGCTTGTATTTGTCAGTCATTTGATTTTGTATCCTTTATTTAGGTAGTGTAAAGATGTGGGATATAAATGGTAATTATTTTGTTTTTTTAATAAGTCTGTTACTTCTAGATGAATGTCGTAAATTTCCTTATAAAGCTTCTATTACACACTTACCAACTGAATGACAGGAGCAAATGAGACGCAAGATAGCCGATGTACTTCAAAAAACAATAGAAGAACACAATACATCAAAAACAAATCCTAGCGAACAGAAAATTACTTAACAGATAAACACAAAGCGAAATGATGATCTATTACTTACTAAATCGTAAAAACGTAACAGAATTGTAATAGTGTACAAATTATATAGACAAAAGAAAATAGTTCATACAACAGGCAAAATGCAGGAAATTTAAAAATGACCCAACCGATTCATTCTAAAGAGAAATGCGAAGCCTACTAAAACGCTGTAAAACAATTAATGACGGTAAACTATACATATACATTTATAAGGAAAATATACTGATCAGACCTATAGTAAATTACAAACCTGCATACAACTTGGCTAAGCACCTCACCATATTATTAAAGGGGAAGATAAATTTGCAGAACATATACATGTTACAGAACACACAAGACCTTATCAATAAATTTAAGGACATAAAAATGACCAAAAACACGAGACTCGTTTCCTTCGACCATAAGGATCTATATACTTCAATACCCACGCAGGAAACGTTAACTGTTCTACGTAACATACTTTCCCACTTATACGACAATCAATAAATTAAAAAATAATGGACATTGCAAAAACGATAGTAAAACAAAACTACTTAAGATTTAACAATATTTTTTATAAATTACCTGATGGACTCGGCGTGGGAAACCCGACATCCGCACTTTTGCAGATATTTTATGCAACATCTTGAACATTTACACGTAAAAACACTAATTGATGAACATAATATAACTCATTATTACAGATATGTAGACGACATAATATGCATCCTAGAGAAGGACAACGCTGAGAAAATTCTGACGGATTTAAACACAATTCATATCAAAATCTAATACACAATGGAAGAAGAGCAAGATGGAACTTAAAATTATCTTGACATAACAAGAACACAGGAAAATGACTTCTTAAACTTTGACATATACAGAAAAACAACCACAACAGGCGACACTATCCACAATTCTTGAAACAATCCCACCTGACATAAATTCGCAATTAACACTATAGCTAAAAATAGCGGTTACACCTGCACTACTATCGACAAACTACTAAGACAATACAACACTAAAAACAAGAAGAATGAAAATAAGAAGACGATCCGTACAACACGACGACACATTTTTACTTACACAGGACCAGAAATATATAGATTAACTAACCTTTTTCAAAAAGAAGGTTTACAGACAGCACTAAAAACGAGCATCACTCTACGAAACAATTCCAATCAACAAAAATAACCGATAAATTTAACATCAGTGAAGTATACAGATTTACTTGCAGCTGTAAAACATGACCTGATCGTTTATAATATCGGAAAAGAAAACACTCCAACTTCGCATACACCTTAACATATATAAACAGGAGCCAAGGGAAATAGATGAATGTATGACATTAATACATCCTAGTTAAAAAGGACCAAGACAGGACATTCTTAAAAACATGGAAATATACTAAACACGAACGTTTAACGGAGATATTGTTAACGAACAAGTAAATAAAACCTCTGACGCAATTTTTACAACACTAACATTATTAAAGCAATCTTACCCCATGTCTCCACTAGCCATCAATTTGAACAGGCATGCACATAATGCCGGCAGAACAACGGTAATAATTTGTTCATACTCTTGTATGGGGCGAAAACGTGTCGATGTCCATGTTCTGTTTGTGCATTATTTTTTATTTGTCGTTAGGGTTTTTTCATGCCAACGATTGTTGCACATGAACGTAACATGAACATTGGGTGTCAATATTAGCCGAGTTCATATACGACATGATGTTTACACCGAGTTGATGGCTCGTGGAGAGGTAGGGTTACAAACGGAAAACACTCACAGATGGTCACACTTACCTACCCAATTATAAAAGACTGAAATATTAAAATTGTATACCTTCAACAAACATGACAGTTATCAAGCAATGCATAGTAATATTTAAATAAACACTATCCTAACGGACAAAGCCATCTGAACCCACCACTATCTATGCAATAAACACCTTACACTATCTCACAAGTACTAATCAAAACGCGGCTTGAAAATGATGTTCTCACATGGAAAGCGCTCGGCAAACGTACCAAGTAAACAGAAAGTGACGACGGTCTCCACCGAAAGGTATGACAACAGCATTGCAGTTGTCTTACTTGATAATGAAAAGCTATTTGATTCTATTTGGCATGATGGCTTGTTGTTCAAACTAAATATATAGTTTTAACTTTTCATTTATTTACAAGAAATAGTAAAAAGCTTTTTAAATAATACACCATTTATTGTCTGCCTCAATAGGAATTACTATAGTGAAAGGCAGATACCATCAGGTTTAACACAAGGGTCTGTTCTTTCTCCCACACTATAGACTCAGTATTTTGTAGGTAGGCCTTTATTTTTAATAACTGCTTATAATCTTCTTGGCATTAATTCTACCAGGTTCTGCATATTGTAGGAAAAATTTTCGCCCATTCGTCCTTGATCGCTTTAATAAGGTTATTTTTATTTGAAAGTATATATTTAATGAGCCCATATTTGAAAGGATATATTTATGTGCCCATAAATGATACGACATTAAGATCTGGGGTTTGTGCAGGCTTTTCTAGTACATGAGAACAATTGCACTGAAGACACATGCGTACTGCATGAGCCTTATGTTTGGGGTCGTTATCCTCGGCCCCGAATTCTGCTTTAAAATAGAAATATACTTAGTATCGTCCATGGCTTCCTACGAGCCACTCTACCGTTATAGTTATTTTTAAAGATCGCTAGCTTCACTATTTCTGCACTGCAGTACTTATTTATGCGTTGTGAAATTGCAATGTGTGCTTACACTTCTTTAAGTTTAAGTTGATTTTGCACCAATCATAAAACCTGTTTAAATCTTGTTACAAGAAGAATCCATCTGCTGACAATTTGTAACTTAAAAAAATGCTTACTTCATCTGCATACATTAAAACATTGCAAAACATAATTGCATACGGTAAATCATTTATGAAAAGGGAATATAACGTAGGGAATCCAGAGTTTACAACGATTATTTTAGAGAATGTATTATTGAAGTCAACTCTTTGCGTTCTGCTAATTAAATAAGATTTCATCCAATTTAAAGTGTTTTGTGTAAAGCGCATTAAGTATAATTCCTTAAGAAGAAAGTTATGGTTAACTTTATCGAAAGCTTTGCTGAAGTCTGTATGAATAACATCTGTCGTTTGACCGTTATTAAATCCACGATTGATTAAAGTTGTAAGTTGTTAAATGTTTATGACTGTTGAGCAAAATTTCCTGAAACAGACACTTTTCAAAAAGTTTTGGTATTGCACTTAACTTTGCAATGCCTCTGTAGTTCATAACGTTTGTCTTGTTTCCTGAAAGTAACCATCTTTTAGCGAGATATTGAACATGATTGATAATGGTGTGAATAAGGCAAAGGCCCAATTGATAAGGACGCAAGCTGGAATCCCATTAGGTCCGCTGTATACGGATGGACTTATGGTTTTAATGCAGTCAACAATCTGAGAAGTAACAACAAGTTGAAATGATATTGGTTGAGATTCAACTATATAAAATGGATATCGGCACATTGGCATATTAGGTCAAATTGTCCATCAGAATAAGTCGTCGCAGAAAAGTCCGCAAATATGTTAGATATAATAGAATTATCATCGGATTCATTATTTTAGTACTTCATCATGTTAGGATAACCAGTAGTTGAGGCTGCTGTAGTCAAAGTGGTAAACACGTTGACTTCAAACCTGGTTGTTCAGGGTTCGAATCCTGCGGCAATCAAAATACAAAAAATGTTTTTTTCTGTTTAATGGTATAAATACATATTCAGAATGAACAAAAAAAAACGTGCAGTCTCCTACGTCGGTACTTTCTCATAGCAGATTCGCCGGCGAAGTAAAATAACTATCTATCTTTCTCCTTTCACCACCTGTCTTATCTCTTATCTATCCCTTTCCTAAAGAATGTAGCACGGTTACGAAAAATAACTAAATAGGTTTTAATGCCTGAAGTGCTACTTCTCTTTAAAAAAAAAAAAAAAAAAAAGATTTTCTTTTAGAAGTAACGAATTTGTAAAATGATTTGGGATCTCGTTGTAAGTTCAGTTTCATGTTATCTAAATAATTTATATAAAGATTTTTGTTAAGAGTATTATACTTTGAACGGGTAACAGCATATATATATATATAATATTGTTGTGCGGAAACGGATTTTTTTATATTTCTTATGGTGCTTATTTTTAGCATTTTTCAACAGCGATAATTGATAAGAATTCCACGGAGGCCAGTCATTTTTCGAATGAAAGTTTTTGAAACACATTCATTAAAATAACTTGCCATTACATTGTAAAATCTATTATTTGGGTGACTATTTGGAATAGACACCAATTCGAGCCAATTTGTACTTGTTAAAAGATTATTTTAATCATCAAAATTTGTTCGTTTAAAACAGAAAAATTTTTCGATTCTTCTTAAATTAACATAATCCGCTGCTGAGATGTTAGAGCTGATTTCTTATGTGGGATGGTAGATGTACTCAGGTCTGGTTGTAGGGTGACATCGAACAAGCGAGCAGTTAGTTGGATCATTTACAAACACCAAATCTAGCAACTTTCCAATTTCACTAAAGACGCCATTTATTTGAAAAAGCCATAAATCAAAAATAAAAATTGAATTACTTAGCTTAGCTTTTAAAAAATTGTTTTAATAGCTTCACCATACTTGTGATAAGTTAACAGAGTAGATTTTGGTGGAATATACGAGCATGGTATAAATACTAGCGAGTTATTCAGTTTTATTTAAACTCCAAGAAATTCAGTATCAGTATAAGTTTCAGATTCTGTTTTTTTAGATGAAAATATTTTAGAAACAGCAATTAATACGCTACCACCAGTAGTTTTGATTTCTCTCTCACGTCTATAAATATTAAAATCGTTGCAAAGAATTTTAGCATCCGAAGTGTTCTGATTTAATCATGCTTCAGTTAGTACGATTATGTGATGATTAAGACTTAAGGTTTCAATATAGATTTTAGATAGCTTAGTGTTTAAACCACGAACGTTTTGATATATTATATTTAGTTGATTCACAGGTTTGAATTGTGGATTCACGCAAAGGAAGACGGGCTATATTGTACATTTTCACATTCTCTTTATATATAAATTCACGAACAAGTGCATTATTAGGCCAAAAGGAAACATCAATCAATTGATTAAATATTTCGTGTGGAACAGTTATTTTAAAAGATGCAATACTCCTAGGCTGAGCAAGTGTGTTGAGACATTATCAGAGGCAAGACGAGATAAAAATATTGATTTCTTTGGTGGCATAACACGTAATTCTATAGGACCAGAATGGAAAATGTCAATACTTAGGTTTTCAGATACCGGTTTAGGCGGAACAACTGATGAATTATTTATCACTTCTTTATTCACAGAAAAATTTGAGCTGCACTTGACGCAGGAGTTAATATAAGATCATCGTTTTTGTTATTAACTTCATTATAGGCAGAGGAAACTAGACTAGCAGTAGGATTCAATTTATTGGCATTTACGTCGCTTTGGTGAAGATTGTACGAGAGATTTCAAATTACTAAGCGAAGAAAGATTTAAAACATCCTTTTGAATAGCTTGAAAAGTTTCCTTCCTTCTTTGGACAAACTTGAAGAAATCAACCCCGATTTTTCGACAATTTATACAACACCAATGAAGTCCTTCACATTCTTCACACAGCTGCTTCCGCAACTAAAGTAGAAAGGCCGCTACATTTAAAATTAATTAAACCTTAACACAACCAGCAACTTAACATTTTTTCATTATCGTTAGTTATTGAACATTTTTTATTTAAGCATTCGATTTTAAAATTATTTGTTTGGAAAGTTTAACAAGATCTAGATGGCGTTGATCAAAGGTTTAAGCAGGTTCAAGCCAATTAAAGTGAATTCAAAAGTGCGTTTATTCACAGTTGTAAAATATGGATTTATACATGTTTGCTAAATTTTATTATTAACACCAATTCTAGTTACATCTTAAACATTTACAGTATATGAACAGTTTTAATCACGCTTGTAAAACACAACGGATAAGTAAAGTTTTAAAACAAAAATGACTCTGAAGTTTAACAAACACAGCAAAATTACAATTGTTAAGAGCAGATTAGAAAAAACACGTCCATACGCTTTGACATTTACTTCTCATTTTCCTTATGAATTTTAGGTTGTGCTTTCAGTGTTGGGGGTCCTGAGAATGCAATAGACTATAAACTCAAGCCAAAATATATTTCAATAAATGGAAAATTAAAATTAGCAATAATAAAATCCTAGGTATCATATTTTACTACAAAAAATCTCCAAACAAGTTCCTTCACAAAACTTGTGCAAACAAGGAAATGTCATTTCTATTATTAAAAAACTTTTATTTAAGCAACATGGTAAATGCTTAGGGATAGAACGATACCACTAGGGTATCGATATTTTTACTCGATACAGAATCGATAGAATAATATCGATACGTACTCAATATCGAACAAAAACTATCGATACCTACTTGTATCGGTCCATTATTTTATATAATTAAAGCAAATAAAAATACATATCGCTAGTCTAATGTAGAAAAGCCCTAACTTGAATTTTTACGAAATAGACTTTTTTCAAGACTCCAATGCATTTCACAGAGATACCAAACGTCATAAAATTTCAATGCAATAGTATCAAGAATAACGGTTTTACAAGCATTTACATTTCAAATATTACATTGTGATTATTATTATTATTTTCTTAGTTCTTTATGTTAAAACACGATTGTGCGAGTTAGGGCCTTTCTACAAGAGTCCCAAGTACTTTTTTATATTTAGTGTATAATAGTTTGTTTTACCTTTTCAGTTTTGCAAAATAAAGACAATTATATATATAATTTTACTGTTGTCATACCTTTCGGTGAAGACCGTCGTCACTGGCTGTTTATTTGGTACGATTGGCGAGCGCTTTCGATGTAAAGATATAATTTTCAAGCTGCGTTTTGATTAGTACTGGTTAGATAGTGTAAGGTGTTTGTTGCATAGATGGTGGTGGGTTCAGGTAGTTTTGTCGGTTAGGATGGTGTCGATTTAAATGGTACTATGCAGATAGATTGCCTGACATTTGTCATGTTTATTGAAGGTGTATAATTTTAATATTTCAGTCTTTTATTATTGGGTAGGTAAGTGCGACCATCTGTGGGTGTTTTGCGTTTGTAAGTTTGTTTTAATAGTTTTAGTGGTGTTAAAATTGTTCGTTAATTATATCTCCGTTAAACGTTCCTGTTTTGTATATTTCCATGTTTTTAAGAATGTCGAGTCTTCGTCCTTTTTTACTAGGATGTATTAACGTCATACATTCATCTATCTCCCTTAGCTCGTGTTCATGTGTGTTAAGGTGTATTGCGAAGTTAGAGTCTTCTCTTTTCCGTTTATATGATCTATGTGTTCTGTAAACCTTCTTTTTAATGTTCGTCCAGTTTGTCCTATGTATGTATGGTTCGAGGTGCAAGTCTGTATACTCCGCTGGTGTTAAATTTATCGGTTATTTCTGTTGATGTCTTGAGATTGTTTCGTAGAGTGTTGATCGTCTTTAGTGCTGTCTGTAAATCTTCTTTGTGAAAAAGATTAGTTAATCTATATATTTCTGGTCCTGTGTAAGTAAAAATGTGGCGTCGTGTTGTATCGATTGTCTCCTTGTTTTCTTTCTTCTTGTTTTTAGTGTTGTATTGTCTAATTAGTTTGTCGATAGTAGTGCAGTTGTAACCGTTATTTTTAGCTAAAGTGTAAATTGTGTCGAGTTTTTTGTTATATTTGTCTGGAGAAAGTGGGACTGTCTTAAGTCTGTGAATCATATGTCTAAATGCTGCGAGTTTATGTTAGGTGGGATTGTTTGAAGAGTTGTGGGTAGTTGTGTCTGTTGTGGTTGGCTTTCTACGTATGTCAAAGTTAAAGGAGTCAATTTTTCGTGTTATTGTTATGTCAAGATAATATAAAGTTCCGTCTTGCTCTTTTTTCAATGTGTATGTGATTTTGTTATGTATTGTGTTTAAATCCGACAGAATTTCTTTAGTGTTGTCCTTTTGTAGGATGCATATTATGTCCTCCACGTATCTGTTATAATAAGTTATTTTATGTTTATCCATTAGTGTTTTAACGTGTAGTTGTTCTAAATGTTGCATAAAAAACTCTGTGAAAGTTGCGGATGTCAGGTTTCCAATGCTAGTCCAACAGGTAATTTATAAAAGTTGTTGTTAAATCTAAAGTAGTTTTGTTTACGTATCGTTTTTCCAAATTCCATTATTTTCTTAATGTATTGATTGTCGTTGGAAAGTTGGGAAGTATGTTACGGAGAATAGCTAACGTTTCCTGCCTGGGTATTGATGTATAAGGATCCTTAATGTTGAAGAAAACGGGTCTCGTATTTTCGGTAATTTTGATGTCCTTAAGTTTATTGATAAGGTTTTGCGTATTCTGCGACATGTATATGTTCTGCAAATTTATCTTCCCCTTTAATAATATGGTGAGGTGCTTAGCCAAGTTGTATGCAGGTTTGTAATTTACTATAGGTTTGATCGGTATATTTTTACTAAATTATTTATTTTTTATTTATCGATTCCATTAAGTCCATGAATACATGTAATCCTTACAGACCGACAAAGAAAATAATAATAAATTTATTTACAATTATAATTTAATAATTTAAACATGAGTATTTAAAAATAAAACAATATTACGTTTTAAAAAATTAACATTTACAGAAAAATCAATAAGAATGAAAAGTTTATTAAATTGTTTGCACATTCTTCTAAACGAATCAGCATCTGCGTAATTTGTAGGAAGACTTAAAGATTTAATGATGTCTAGTAGCTGGTAAATCGTCGAGGAACATTAAGATTTATATTGCTAAAAAGAAATTCTGAAACAACATCATCACTTATTAATGTCAACAAAAAAGCCACATTAAGCAATGTCCTTCGGCTTTTTAAAGTAAGCAATTTAATAATAGCCATCCTTGCTGTATACGACTTAAGATTAAATCCATAACTACGGAATAGTGTTTTCAAACAGAACAAAAAAAATTGTTTTTAAACTGATTCTATACAGTCAATATGAACGTTATAGTTTAGGTCCCATATAACAGAACCATACTCTAAAATAGGTCTTACAAGAGAAGTATATAATTATTTCGTGATATTTGTGTCAGTGAACTCTTTTGCCCACCTTTTATAAAGGCCAATACACCACGAGCTTTGTTTACCATCATTGCAATATGCATTCGAAAATCTAACCTACGATGGAGAATGATACCAAGATCTAAAAATTCACTAAGTGATTCCAATAAACATCCATCACGTGTAGAAAATAAATAAAATTCCGTGTGAAACGCATATGCTTACACTTCTTTAAGTTTAAGTTGATTTTGCACCAATCATAAAACCTGTTTAAATCTAACTGCACACGGTAAATCCTTTATAAAATGGAAAAAATAAGAGTGTTTGAGAGAAAATGTCTTAGGTGTTGTACTGCACTATATACATCACAAAGAAGTGAATATAAAAAATATGTATCAAACACAATTTTTTACAAGAAAGCCAAAATTACTAGAATAGATAACTTTTTTATTCATGTCATAAGAAATCATATATTAAACAGTGTAAATATTTACGAAAATAATTACATAATGGCTCCTTATTATGTTTCACACGAATACATAGCAAAAATTTTACATAACGGGTATATTCCACCTGAGTCTTTTCTTTACCTTGATCAAAATGGGTATATCCAGAACAATGACGGCATTCCTATAATTTACCACATTTATAGACGAGCCAATAACAAAGCTATAAATAGTAATGGAATGACACCCGACAATAGACGATTCGATATAAGTATTTATAATAAAAACAAGCATATTAAATCAAATTTAAACCGTCAAAAATACTGGTGGATCTCCTAGGTAATTAGTTTTTATTTTAACTCTTGACATTTCTTTTATCTTTCTTAATACAAAAGTAAGTTTTTCGAATTTTTGCTTACAAATAAATTTCTAAATCTACATTAGTTCAATGTATATATATATATATATATATATATATTATATGAAATTAGAAATAATGAAACAAGTAATGTATATTATACTTGAGAGCTCGTAATTTTGGGACTTTTTATATAGAATAAAATATTTTATATCTTTTGTTTATTTTAAGATAAATTAATATGAATTAGGGACTCCAGAGTTTACAACGATGTATTATTAAAATCAACTCTTTGCGTTCTGCTAATTAAATAAAATTTCATCCAGTTTAAAGTGTTTTGTGTAAAGCGCATTAAGAAGAAAGTTATGGTTAACTTTATCGAAAGCTTTGCTGAAGTCTGTATGAACAAAGGGCAAAGGCACAATTGCTAAGGACGCAAGCTGGAATCCCATCAGGTCTGCTATATCCGGATGGACTTATGGTTTTAATGCAGTCAACAATCTGAGAAGTGAAAACAGGTGAAAATGATATTGGTTGAGATTCAACTGTATGAAATGGATTTCGGCACATTGTATCAAATTGTCCATCAGAATAAGTCGTCGCAGAAAAGTCAGCAAATATATTAGATATAATAGAATTATCATCGGATTCATTATTTTAGTACTTTATCATGTTAGGATAACCAGTAGATTTTCTTTTAGAAGTAACGAATTTGGGATAATTTGGGATCTCGTTTTAAGTTCAGTTTCATGTTATTTAAATAATTTATATAAAGATTTTTACTAAGAGTATTATACTTTGAACGGGTAACAGCATATAAATAATATTGTTGTATGGAGCCGGATTTTTTATATTTCTTATAATGATTATTTTTAGCATTTTTCAACATCGATAATTGATTAGAATTCCACGGGGGCCAGTCATTTTTCGAATGAAAGTTCTCGGAACACATTCATTAATTATATTGTCAAATCTATTAACCTTTTCATTTATTGAATTTGGGTGACCATTTGGAATAGACAGCAATTCAAGCCAATTTGTACTTTTGTCATACCTTTCGGTGAAGACCGTCGTCACTGGCTGTTTATTTAGTACGATTGGCGAGCGCTTTCGATGTAAAGACATCATTTTCAAGCCGCGTTTTGATTAGTACTGGTTGGATAGTGTAACGTGTTTGTTGCGTAGATAGTGGTGGGTACAGGTAGTTTTGTCCGTTAGGATGGTGTCTATTTAAAAACGGTATTATGCAGGTAGATTGCCTGATATCTGTCATCTTTATTGAAGGTATATAATTTTAATATTTCTGTCTTTTATTATTAGGTAGGTAAGTGTGACCATCTGTGGGTGTTTTGCGTTTGTAAGTTTGTTTTAATAGCTTAAGTGGTGTAAAAATTGTGTCCGAGGTTGTATTTACCTGTTCGTTAATAATATCTCCGTTAAACGTTCGTGTTTTGTATATTTCCATGTTTTCAAGAATGTCCAGTCTTCGTCCTTTTTTACTAGGATTTATTAACGTCATACATTCATCTATTTCCCTTGGCTCGTGTTCATGTGTGTTAAGGTGTATTGCGAAGTTAGAGTCTTCTCTTTTCCGTTTATATGATCGTATGTGTTCTGTGAACCTTGTTTTTAATGTTCGTCCAGTTTGTCCTATGTATGTATGGTTGCAGGTGCAAGTAAGTCTGTATACTCCGCTGGTGTTAAATTTATCGGTTATTTCTGTTGATGTCTTGAGATTGTTGCGTAGAGTGTTGTTCGTCTTTAGTGCTGTCTGCAAACCTTCTTTTTCAAAAAGGTTAGTTAGTCTATATATTTCTGGTCCTGTGTAAGTAAAAATGTGTCGTCGTGTTGTATCGATTGTGTCCTTGTTTTCTTTCTTCTTGTTTTTAGTGTTGTATTGTCTAAGTAGTTTGTCGATAGTAGTGCAGTTGTAACCGTTATTTTTAGCTATAGTGTAAATTGTGTCCAGTTCTTTGTTATATTTGTCTGGAGAAAGTGGGACTGTCTTAAGTCTGTTAATCATATGTCTAAATGCTACGTTTTGATATATTATATTTAGTTGATTCACAGGATTGAAAATTAGGTTTTTTTTTTTTAATTGTATATTATATATAAATTCACGAACAAGTGCATTATTAGGCCAAAAGGAAACATCAATCAATTGATCAAATATTTCGTATCGAACAGTTATTTTAAAGGATGCAATACTTCTAGGCTAAACCAATGTGTTGACACATCAACAGAGGCAAGACGAAATAAAAATATTGGTTTCTTTGGTGGTATAACACGTAATTCTCTTGGACCAGAATGGGAAATGTCAATACTTAGGTTTTTAGATACCGGTTTAGACGGAACAACTAATGAGTTCTTTATCACTTCTTTATTCGCAGAAACATTTTGAGCTGCACTTGACGCAGGAGTTAATATAAGATCATCGTTTTTGTTATTAACTTCATTATAGGCAGAATAAACTGTACTAGTAGCAGGATTCAATTGATTGGCTTTTCTGGCTGATTTACGTCGCTTTTGTGAAGATTGTACGGGAGATTTCAAATTATTAAGCGAAGTAAAGTCTTCAAACAATTTGCCATAATAGGATACACGGTAAGAAAGATTTAAAACGTCCTTTTGAATAGCTTGAAAAGTTTTCTTCCTTCTTTGAAAAAACGTGAAGAAATCAACCCCGATTTTTCGACAATTTATACAACACCAATGAAGTCCT
This sequence comes from Cistogaster globosa, assembly GCA_937654795.1. Lineage (NCBI taxonomy): Eukaryota > Metazoa > Arthropoda > Insecta > Diptera > Tachinidae > Cistogaster > Cistogaster globosa. The sequence goes on from OW569407.1 coordinate 45,612,728, forward strand.
TCACGTTTAGAAGCTGCTGCTAACTAAAGTATAAAGGCCACTTCAATTAAACATTAACACAACCAGCAACTTAATATTCTTTCATTATCGTTAGTTATTTAACATTTTTTATTTAAGCATTCGATTTTAAAATTATTTGTTTGGAAAGTTTAACAAGATCTAGATGGCGTTGATCAAAGGTTTAAGCAGATTCACAAGCCAATTAAAGTTGAATTATAATAAAATGTAAAACAGATATAGGAATTTAGGAATTTATTCACAGTTGTAAAATATGGATTTATGCGTGTTTGCCTAATTTTATTATCAACGCCAATTCTAGGTTAATCTTAAACAGTATACAGTATATGAACAGTTTTAATAACACTTGTAAAACAACGGTTAAGTAAAGTTTTTAAAACAAGAATGACTCGGAAATTTAACAAACACAGCAAAATTACAATGGTTAAGAGCAGATTAAAAAAGACGTCCGTACGCTTTGACGTTTACTTTTCATTTTCCTTATGAATTTTGGGTTGTGCTCTAAGTGTAGGGGGTCCTGGATTCATGTTCATGTATATGTATAGTTTACCGTCAGTAAACGTTTTCCAGCGTTTTAGTAGGCTGCGTATTTCCCTTTGGAATGAATTGGTTGAGTCATTTTTAAATTTCGTGCATTTTGCACGGATATAAGTTTTCGCAGAAAACAAGAAACAGCTTTTTATGCTGACGACAGTGCTTTTATATGTTGCATCAAGGTATCAAGTGCAAAAGTCTAGAGAATGCAATAGACTATAAACTCAAGCCAAAAAAATTTCAATAAATGAAAAACTAACGTTAACAATAATAAAATCCAAGGTATCATATTTCCATACAATAAATCTCTAAAACAAATTCCTTCACAAAACAAAGAAATGTCATTTCTATTATTAAAAGTGTTAAATATTGAGGTATAATCTTTGATAAAAAACTTTTATTTAAGCAACATGGTAAATGCTTAGGGGTAGAACGATACCACTAGGGTATCGATATTTTTACTCGATACAGTATCGATCGAAAAATATCGATACGTACTCAATATCGACCAAAAAGTATCGATACCTACTCGTATCGGCCGACTATTTCATAGAATTAAAGCAAATAAAAATACATATCGCTAGTCTCATGTAGAAAAGCCCTAACTTGAATTTTTACGAAATAGAGTTTTTTTCAAGATTCCAATACATTTCACAGAGATACCACTCGTCACAAAATTTCAATACAATAGTATCAAGAATAACGGTTTTACAAATATTACATTGTGATTATAATTACGTTTTTACTTCTTCCTGTTAAAACACGATTGTGCGAGTTAGGGCCTTTCTACATGAGACCAGCGAAATGCAGTTCCAAGTACTTTATTATAGTTAGTGTGTAATAGTTTGTTTTACTTTTTAGTTTAAAAAAGAAATACCTTTTTAATTAAATTTATTTAAAAAAGCAATCAACAAAACATAACAATATTTCTTTAAAACATTGCGTATAAATATTTACATACAAATGTAAAAAACAATATAAAAAATTTTTTGTCTTGTTGCACTCTACAAGCAGAATAAAAAATAGTAAAGTTTAATTAATTATTTTTCAAAAATATGAAATGCATGAATTGAATACACCAAAAATTTGCCAAAAAAGGATGTTTCTATTATTAATTTTTGGAAAATTATTTTAATAGAAAATTATGAATAATTGTGAGTTAAAGCATTATTGAGAATTACATTTACTTTGCAGATTTAAGAATACTTAGTTATGCAGATTTCATAAAGACTGTAATGGCGTCACGTTTGACATAAACTTCAATTCCGTATACAACGAGTATTTTGAACGATACGTGTACTTTTTTTTACCGATACATACTTGGTACTCGGTGAAAGAGTATCGATGCTTAAAGTACTTGGTATCGAGATGAAAGTATTGAATATGTACTTGTATTGACTCGTATCGTTTCATCCCTATAAATGCTTATGTGACAAATCAATAAGGAGTGGTTATGCATTGTATTCTTTACTAAACAGGAGATCAAGTCTAAATTTAAAAAAACAAAATATTCTTATAGGGCAAAACTGCTTAAGCTCGTACAAAAAAGCTTTAAATCACACAGAACAAAAACTTATAAATAATACACAACACAATACTAGTACATCGGCTATATTGTGTCTCATGTGCTCTTGTCAGTTAGTTGGTAAGTGTTTAGTAGTAGCTTTGGCATCTAAAATTGGGTTTTAATTGTTTTTTCTATTTTGTCAAAAGCTAGATTATGTTTCAGTCCCTTCTCCATTAGCTCTGTTTCACTGTCGCTGATCCTGCGGTTGTTAGGTTTTTCACACGTGGGTAAAATTCTGCTTTTGTGCGTTTTTCAGTCTGTTTTGTAATCTTTCTTTCCATTCGCTTGTATTTGTCAGTCATTTGATTTTGTATCCTTTCATTTAAGTAGTGTCAAGATGTGGGATATAAATGGTTAATATTTTGTCTTGTTAATAAGTATGTTACTTCTAGATGAATATCGTAAATTTACTTATAAAGCTTCTATTACACACTTACCAACTGAATGACAAGAGCAAATGAGACACAAGATAGCCAATGTACTTGAAAAAAAAGAAGAACACACTACATCAAAAACAAATCCTAGCGAAGAGAAAACTACTAAACAGATAAACACAAAGCGAAATGATGATCTGTTACTTACTAAATTGTAAAAAGGTAACACAATTGTAATAGTGTACAAATTATATTGACAAAAGAAAATAGTTCATACAACAGGCAAAATTGAGGAAATTTAAAAATGACCCAACCGATTCATTCCAAAGAGAAATGCGAAGCCTACTAAAACGCTGTAAAACGTTTAATGACGGTAAACTACTCATATACATTTATAAGGAAAATATACTGATCAGAACTATAGTAAATTACAAACCTGCGCCTGCATACCACTTGGCTAAGCACCTCACCATATTATTAAAGGGGAAGCTGAATTTGCAGAACATATACATGTTGCAGAATACACAAGACCTTAACAATAAAATTAAGGACATCAAAATTACCGAAAATACGAGACTTATTTCCTACGACATTAAGGATTTATATACATCAATACCCACGCAAGAAACGTTAACAATTCTACGTAACATACTTTCCAACTTATACGACAATCAATATATTAACGAAATAATGGATGTTGCAAAAACGATACTAAAACAAAACTAGTTTAGATTTAACAATAACTTTTATAAATTACCTGATGGACTCGGCATGGCAAACCCGACATCCGCACTTTTGCAGATATTTTTATGCAACATATAGAATATTTACACGTAAAAACACTAATGGATAAACATAAAATGACTCATTATTACAGATACGTAGACGACATCCTAGAGAAGGACAACGCTGAGAAAATTCTGATTATATTTTCTTTCAATAATAACGTGTGCTTAGCCAAGTTATATGCAGGTGCAGGTTTGTAATTTACTATAGTTCGGATCGGTATATTTTCCTCATGAATTTTGGGTTGTGGAGATATATAATTTTAATTTAATTTATTAAAAGAAAGCAATCAACAAAACAACAATATTTCTTTAAAAAAGTGCATGTAAATATTTACATACACATGTAAAAAACAATATAAAAAAATTTTTGTTTTGTTGCACTCTACAAGCGGAATAAAAAATAGTAAAGTCCAATTAATTATTTTTCAAAAATATGAAATGAATAAATTGAATAACAAAAAATTTGCTTAAAAAGGATGTTTCTATTAATAAAAATTAAAAAAAATTATTTAAAAAAATTATTTTATAGAAAATTATGAATAATTGTGAGTTCAAACTTTATTGAGAACTACATTTACTTTGCAGATTTAAGAATACTTAGTTATGCACATTTCACGAATACTGTAAAGGCGTCACGTTTAACATAAACTTCAATTCAGTATACAACGAGTATTTTGAACGATACGAGTACTTTTTTACCGATACATACTTGGTACTCGGTGATAGAGTATCGATGCTAAAAGTACTTGGTATAGAGAAGAAAGTATTGAATATGTACTTGTATTGGCTCGTATCGTTTGATCCCTATAAATGCTTATGTGACAAATCAATAAGGTGTGGTTATGCACTGTATTCCTTACTAAACAGGAGATTAAGTCTTTAGTTAAAAAACAAAATATTCTTATACAAAATGTGTACCAGACCGATCTTGACTCATTGTTGCCAAGGTATGGCAAAACTGCTTAAGCTCGTACAAAAGAGTTTCAAATCATACAGAACAAAAAGTTATAAATCATACACAACACAATACTGTTTTATCAAGTACATCGGCTATATTTATCGCATGTGCTCTTGTCGGTTTGTTGGAAAGTGTTTAATAGTAGTTTTAATTGCTTTTTGTATTTTGTCAAAAGCTAGACTTTGTTTAAGTTCCTTCTCCATTAGCTCTGTTTCACTGTCGCTGAATCGTGCGGTTGTAAGGTTTTTAACACGTGGGTAAAATTATGTGTTTGTGCGTTTTTCAGTCTTTCCATTCGCTTGTATTTGTCAGGCATTTGATTTTGTATCCTTTCATTTAGGTAGTGTAAAGATGTGGGATATAAATGGTAAATATTTTGTCTTGTTAATAAGTCTGTTACTTCTAGATGAATGTCGTAAATTTCCTTATACAGCTTTTATTACACACTTACCAACTGACTGACAAGAGCAAATGAGAGACAAGATAGCCGATGTACTTCAAAAAACAATAGAAGAACACAATACATCAAAAACAAACCCTACCGAACAGAAAATTACTAAACAGGTAAACACAAAGCGAAATGATGATCTGTTACTTACTAAATTGAAAAAACGTAACACAATTTTAATAGTGTACAAATTATATAGACAAAAGACAATAGTTCATATAACAGGCAAAATGCAGGAAATTTAAAAATGACCCAACCGATTCATTCTAAAGAGAAATGCGAAGCCTACTAAAACGCTGCAAAACGTTTAATGACGGTAAACTATACATATACATTTATAAGGAAAATATACTGATCAGACCTATAGTAAATTACAAACCTGCACCTGCATACAACTTGGCTAAGCACCTCACCATATTATTAAAGGGGAAGATAAATTTGCAGAACATATACATGTTACAGAACACACAAGACCTTATCAATAAATTTAAGGACATCAAAATAACCGAAAACACGAGACTCGTTTCCTTCGACATTAAGGATCTATACTCTTCAATACCCACGCAAGACACGTTAACTGTTCTACGTAACATACTTTCCCACTTATACGACAATCAATAAATTAACAAAATAATGGATATTGCAAAAACAATAGTAAAACAAAACTATTTTAGATTTAACAATAACCTTTATAAATAACCTGAGGGACTCGGTATGGGAAGCCCGACATCCGCACTTTTGCAGATATTTTTATGCAACATATAGAATAATTACACGTAAAAATACTAATGGATAAACATAAAATAACTCATTATTACAGATACGTAGACGACATAATATGCATCCTAGAGAAGGACAACGCTAAGAAAACTCTGACGGATTTAAACACAATACATATCAAAATCTAATACACAATGGAAAAAGAGCAAGACGGAACTTAAGATTATCTTGTCATAAAAATAACACGAGAAATTTACTTCTAAAACTTTGACATATACAGAAAAACAACCACAACAGATGAAACTATCCACAATTCTTCAAACAATCCCACCTAACATAAGCTCGCAGCATTTAGAAATACGATTCATAGACTTAAGACAGTTCCATTTTCTTCAGACAAATATAAAAAAGAACTTGACGCATTTTACACTATAGCTAAAAATATATGGTTACACCATCACTACTATCGACAAGCTACTAAGACAATACAACACTAAAAACAAGAAGAATGAAAATAAGAAGACGATCCGTACAACACGACGACACATTTTAACTTACACAGGACCAGAAATATATAGATTAACTAACCTTTTTCAAAAAGAAGGTTTACAGACAGCACTAAAAACGAGCATCACTCCACGAAACAATTCCAATCAACAAAAATAACCGATAAATTTAACACCAGTGAAGTATACAGATTTACTTGCAGCTGTAAAACATGACATGATCGTTTATAATATCGGAAAAGAAAAGACTCCAACTTCGCATACACCTTAACATATATAAACAGGAGCCAAGGGAAATAGATGAATGTATGACATTAATACATCCTAGTTAAAAAGGACCAAGATAGGACATTCTTGAAAACATGGAAATATACTAAACACGAACATTTAACGGAGATGTTGTTAACGAAGAAGTAAATAAAACCTTTGACGCAATTTTTACACAACAAAAATTATTAAAGCAATTTTACCCCACGTCTTCACTAGCCATCAAATTGAACAGGCATGCACATAATGCCGGCAGAACAACGGTATTAATTTGTTCATGCTCTTGTATGTGGCGAAAACGTGTCGATGTCCATGTTCTGTTTGAGCATAATTTTTTATTTGTCGTCAGGGTTGTTTCAATCCTTTTAATAAGAAGGAGAGTGTTCGCATTGTTGATCAGTAGATGGCGTTAATTCGAAATAAAGACATCTACCAAAAGTCATATTTAATGGCGAACAGAATTGCTCAGACAAATGTTCGACTAACAATGGTTGCACATGAACGAAACATGAACAATGGGTGTCTATATTAGCCGAATTCATATACGACATGATGTTTACACCGAGTTGATGGCTCGTGGAGAGGTAGGGTTACAAACGGAAAACACTCACAGATGGTCACACTTATCTACCCAAGTATATAGAACTGAAATATAAAAATTATACACCTTCAATAAACATGACAGATTTCAAGCAATGCATAATAATATTTAAATAGACACTATCCTAACGGACAAAACTACCTGAACCCACCACTATCTATGCAATAAACACCTTACACTATCTCACAAGTACAAATCAAAACGCGGCTTGAAAATAATGTTCTCACATCGAAAGCGCTCGGCAAACGTACCAAGTAAACAGAAAGTGACGACGGTCTCCACCGAAAGGTATGACAACAGCATAGTTTTTACTGGCGGAAGAAATCCGAAAATAGTAAATGTCAGCGCAAAAGCATTGCAGTTGTCTTACTTGATAATGAAAAGCTATTTGATTCTATTTGGCATGATGGCTTGTTGTTCAAACTAAATATATAGTTTTAACTTTTCATTTATTTACAAGAAATAGTAAAAAGCTTTTTAAATAATACACCATTTATTGTCTGCCTCAATAGGAATTACTATAGTGAAAGGCAGATACCATCAGGTTTAACACAAGGGTCTGTTCTTTCTCCCACACTATAGACTCAGTATTTTGTAGGTAGGCCTTTATTTTTAATAACTGCTTATAATCTTCTTGGCATTAATTCTACCAGGTTCTGCATATTGTAGGAAAAATTTTCGCCCATTCGTCCTTGATCGCTTTAATAAGGTTATTTTTATTTGAAAGGATATATTTAATGAGCCCATATTTGAAAGGATATATTTATGTGCCCATAAATGATACGACATTAAGATCTGGGGTTTGTGCAGGCTTTTCTAGTACATGAGAACAATTGTACTGAAGACACATGCGTACTGCATGAGCCTTATGTTTGGGGTCGTTATCCTCGGCCCCGAATTCTGCTTTAAAATAGAAATATACTTAGTATCGTCCATGGCTTCCTACGAGCCATTCTACCGTTATAGTTATTTTTAAAGATCGCTAGCTTCACTGTTTCTGCACTGCAGTACTTATTTATGCGTTGTGAAATTGCAATGTGTGCTTACACTTCTTTAAGTTTAAGTTGATTTTGCACCAATCATAAAACCTGTTTAAATCTTGTTACAAGAAGAATCCATCTGCTGACAATTTGTAACTTAAAAAATGCTTACTTCATCTGCATACATTAAAACATTGCAAAACATAATTGCATACGGTAAATCATTTATGAAAAGGGAAAATAACGTAGGGAATCCAGAGTTTACAACGATTATTTTAGAGAATATATTATTGAAGTCAACTCTTTGCGTTCTGCTAATTAAATAAGATTTCATCCAATTTAAAGTGTTTTGTGTAAAGCGCATTAAGTATAATTCCTTAAGAAGAAAGTTATGGTTAACTTATCGAAAGCTTTGCTGAAGTCTGTACGAATAACATCTGTCGTTTGACCGTTATTTAATCCACGATTTATTAAAGTTGTAAGTTGTTAAATGTTTATGACTGTTGAGCAACCTTTCCTGAAACAGACACTTTTCAAAAAGTTTTGGTATTGCACTTAACTTTGCAATGCCTCTGTAGTTCATAACGTTTGTCTTGTTTCCTGATTTAAATAATGGAATAATGTAAGAACATTTCCAAAATTGAGGAAAGTAACCATCTTTTAGCGAGATATTGAACATGATTGATAATGGTGTGAATAAGGCAAAGGCCCAATTGATAAGGACGCAAGCTGGAATCCCATTAGGTCCGCTATATACGGATGGACTTATGGTTTTAATGCGGCTTGAAAATGATGTTCTCACTTCGAAAGCGCTCGGCAAACGTACCAAATAAACAGAGAGTGACGACGGTCTTCACCGAAAGGTATGACAACAGTATATTTTTTACTGGCGGAATAAATGCGAAAATAATAAAAGTCAGCGCAAAAGCAAATCAATTGTCTTACTTGATAATGAAAAGATATTTGATTCTATTTGGCATGATGGCTTGTTGTTCAAACAAAATATATAGTTTTAATTTTTTCATTTATTTACAAGAAATAGTAAAAAGCTTTTTAAATAATACACCATTTATTGTCTGCCTCAATAGGAATTACTATAGTGAAAGGCAGATACCAGCAGGTTTATCACAAGGATCTGTTCTTTCTCCCACACTATAGCCTCAGTATTTTGTAGGTAGGCCTTTATTTTTAATAACTGCTTATAATCTTCTTGGCATTGATTCTACCACGTTCTGCATATTTTAGGATAAATTTTAGCCCATTCGTCCTTGATCGCTTTAATTAGGTCATTTTTATTTGAAAGTATATATTTATTGAGCAGGTTTTCCAAATGTGCCCATAAATGCTATGACGTTAAGATCTGGGGATTGTGCAGGATTTTCTAGTACATGGGAACAATTGAACAGAAGTCACATACGTACTTAAAAACTAGTGCATTTTGTTCGTCTAATATTCCTCTTTCAAAATGTGTCATACTTGTTTAGAAATAATTTTTAGTTTCCGAGTAAAAGCCAGTCTTATGCCATTTTTACCAAAATCAGTTATATGATAACTCTTCAACAAGGACGCTGATATCTCTGGAACCACTGCATCGATTTTCTTAAAAATTAGTGCATTTTGTTTGTCTAATATTTCTCTTTTAAAATATGTCATACTTGTTTAAAAATAATTTTTAGTTTCCGAGTAAAAGCCAGTCTTATGCCATTTTTACCAAAATCAGTTATATGATAACTTTTCAACATGAACGCTGATATCTCTGGAACCAATGCACCGAATTTCTTAAAAACTAGTGCAATATAATAGTCTAATATTCCTCTTTCAAAAAGTGTCATACTTGTATAAAAATAATTTTTAGTTTCCGAGTGTTTATGTGCGAAAAACCCTTTTTTTTCATCTTCCACTTTCTCTGACATTTCTCTTTTTAATCTTCCCTCTCCTTTTTTTCTTTGGCGCCTATGCTTTAAATTTGTATAAAATCTCTTTTTACCTTCTTTTTACTTTTGTTCTACCCGCCAACCCGAACGTAAGTTTTACAAAATAATAAATAGAAAAAAACCCCAAATTAAAACTCATTTGTTTTTATTATACATTTTTGGGGAAAATATTTCACACAAACATTTTTTGGTCCTTCGAGCCGGATTTACCAAACCCCGGTGAAATATTTTTCTTTAAAAATATTTTTTATTTGCAGAACAACAAACCCGAAGGAACACAACAGCTCTTGTTGCCTGTTAATTATATATTTAAACATTTAAAACCCACCCCTATTTTTGTACGAAAGAAAGGTAAGTCATTTGTTTTTAAATTAACAAGTGATTTATTTACAAAAAAAAAAGTGTTACATTATAAGGCATAAAAAAGTGGAAAAAATAAATTGTGCATTTAAGAATAAACAAATATTCAACCATATTGAAAAAACCGAAGTGCAATTTTACAAAAAACAATAGTCGGCTACCCGTGAGAATTTTATAATTTTTAACATAATTTGTGCTGTATGTTAACTAAAGTCTGTTTTGTTTGTTTACTCGGTTTTAATAAAAGCTTTTGTAAAGCATTAACCCAGTGCTTCTAAAGCTGTTTTTAATAAATACGCACATAGCGAAAAAGAAAATAATTTTACTCGTTGTTTTTTAGTAAACAAAACAGACAGACGGCCGTGTTGTGATTTTTAATTTAATTTTATATTAAATGCAATTTGTGAAGTGTGATTTAAAACACAAACAAAATTAAATAAAAATTTTCTGAACGTTTGTTTGTATGTTAATGCATGCATAATTCTTTCTCTCTCTCTCGGTTGTTGTTTGTTTGTTATTTATTTTATTTTTGATATTTATTTTTTTGCTTGCTTTTATATTGTAACACACATTACATTAGTGTTGCAAAAGTTCAGAGTGAACGAATAATACGAGTACTCGGTTGTTTTATAATATTTATATTAATTTTTACCCAAGAAAAATTAAAATTCTAATAAAATATTGCGCATTACGTGCCAATTAATTATTTTACTCATATTTATTTGGAATTTTTTGATTTAAAGCCGTTTTTTGGTAATTAAATATATATTTTTTGTACACGAAACAAGTACTCATCGTTTATTCGTGCAACACTTTTGTTGTTTTAAATTTTATACCTTTTTATTTTTGATAAAGTGCTGTTACACTGTGAGAAAAGTGTATTCATTAATGAATATATTTTTTAGTACTGTCGTTTTTGCTCGGTTTTTAAGCCTGACAGTGTAAATTTACTTTAATTATTTTTTATTTAAATACAAAAAGGTTTCAGAGAAAAAATATACCCCGTTTTATCAAATTCAGTTTGATTTTTTTACTCAATTATTGTTTGCTTTTTTTCAAAAGTTTTATTTTTTACCCGTTTATATTTATTGCCTAATTTATTAGCTTTTGTCGGTATTTTTTTTCCTCAAAAGTAATCCTGCACCCATATTTCGTTAATTAGCTAATAATATTTGCAATTATTTATGCACAAACCAATTTTTAAGATGGCGACAGTAAATGATTTGATTAGGAATTGCGATCGTTTGGTCGATTTTGAGGCCTACGTTAGTATTGTTCCACCCGCGGAACATAGCATTGGTTCTTTAAGTATCCATGAGAAAGAATTGCATCGCTTATGGGAAGTAGTAAGAAAATCCTACGATGCTTTATTAATTTTAGCCGAAAGTGATCCGAAGATTCAGATTATTGAGGTGAAGCAAAAATACATGAGCTCGTATGGTACGTATGTACGTGGCGCCTCCCTCATAACGGATCACTTAGAGCGTTTAAAAGAATCCTCGAAAAACGAGAAGGCTCAGGAGCCTAATTTTATTCCATCTGCTCATTTACCCCCTTGCGAAATAGATCCCTTTTACGGAGATTATTTGAAGTGGCCTTCATTCCGCGAATCATTTAAATGTATGGTAGCGGATAACCCCAGAATTGACCCTGCTTCGAAAATGTATTACCTTTTGCAATACACTAAAGGGGAGCCACATAAAATGATCCGTACATGCCCATTGACTAAAGATGGTTTTCCCATTGCATGGAAAAATCTCATGGACAGATATGAGAACAAACGCGTTCTCATTAACGCCCAGTTGAAAATTCTTTTTAATATCAACCCCATTACCCGCGAAACTGGCCCAAATATTAAAGAACTGCAGAGAACCATTATTGATTGTATTACTAATCTGTCGCTGCTCAATGTAAAAACTGATAGCTGGGACGTTATTTTTGTCTACATTGCTTCTACAAAACTCCCCGATACCACATTAAGTCTGTGGGAACAGTCAGAGAAGCGTGATGTGGACATGCCATTATGGGATGAAATGGATAAGTTCCTAACATTGCGTTACAAGACCCTGGAATCCGTTTATGATATTAGAGGATCCCATCTAAATCCCCCTCAAAACCCCGTTAAGAATCATGTTTCGAGTAACACGAAAAAACCCTCTAATGATTCCCGAAAAGTTAAAGCATTTGTTGCTAAGACAAATCAGAGTCAGAATGTGACGCAGTGCGTTTTATGTCCCGAGAAACATCCTCTTAGGCTTTGTCCTGTATTTTTAGGTCAAACTGTTGATGATCGATTATCCACTGTAGAGAGGCTTAGATTTTGCTCAAACTGTCTAGCGTCATCCCACGAATATAGAACGTGCAAAAGCGTTAATGTTTGCTATATTTGTAAGCAGAAACATCACTCTCTTCTGCATAAAAATTCTACTCGAAACCCTGATCGCCCAAGTAACTTTATGCATCATAATCCATCTCGCTCGAACCCTCCTAATCCTTCCAGTAATGGAAATACTTTCAGAAGTTCTGGCACTCATGGCTCAAATTACAGTCCACCCCAAGTTAACTCTGATGACAGACCCGCGACTTCAAGCGCAGCTCGATCGTTTCAGTCTTATGCCTCGCATGTCGATTCAAACCCCCAATCTACAGTATTGCTAGGGACAACAACTTGTGAAGTTTTTGTCGGCGATATGAAATGCATGGCACGGGCGCTAATCGATCCTGCTTCTCAAGCCACTTTTATTTCCCAAAAGTTGCAAAGGAAATTATGTTTAGCCACAATGCCGTCTGCTATGGCGAAAATTACTGGTCTTAATGGCAGTTTAACGGCGACTACTTCTAAGATATGCTTAATCACAATTGGTTCTAAATCAAACCCAGATTTTAGACTTCAATGTGAGGCATATGTCGTAGAGAAGTTGACTGGCCGGTTGCCAACATGTACAATTGCTAACATCAACCCGTCTAATTTCTCTAAAATCGATAAGACTGACGTTAGTTTTACCCGAATGGATCTGCTCCTAGGGGGAGATGTATACCCCCAGATATTATTACCCGAAGTAGAAAAGCACCCCGATGGCAACCTGATTGCTCAAAATACAATGTTTGGTTGGATTGTTACTGGTAAAGTTTTTCACTGCAACCCCCTGAATACGGTTAATTCATATTTTAGCCATATTGATTTAAATAATCAACTATCTCGGTTTTGGGAACTCGAAGAGGTACAGAAAGCAACTCAATTGTCCGAAGCTGAGATATTTTGTGAACAATATTACCAGTCGACAACCTTCAGAAACCCCGATGGCCGTTATGTAGTTTCCCTACCCTTTAAACAGGAATTTTCAAAAAACCTTTGTTTAGGTAATTCCCGTGAGATTGCGCTTTCTCAATTTAAACGAAATGAAACTCGCCTTTTACGAAACCCCGAACTTAAATCACAGTATGACAAAGTAATTGGCGAGTATATTGAATTGGGTCATTTGCGGGAAATTTCTTCTTGCCGTTTAGAAATGAACTCTTATTACTTACCCCATCATGCTGTGTACAAGCCCGATAGTGTGACGACGAAACTTCGTGTCGTGTTTAATGCATCCAGCCCGTCTTCAAACGGCGTCAGCTTAAACGATACCCTCTACCCAGGCCCTGTACTACAGGCTGACCTTACAATCTTAATTCTACGGTGGCGTCTTTATCGATTTGTGTTTAATGCTGACATTGAGAAAATGTATCGGCAAATTATTGTTCATCCTAATCATACCCCCTTTCAGCGGATATTATTCCGCGAAAGTCCCGAAGTCGAAGTCAAGGATTTCGAGCTTCAAACGGTGACATTCGGAGTGAACTGTGCACCGTATCTTGCCATTCGGACTCTTATCCAATTGGCATGCGAATGCGAAGCTCAAAATTCTGCATTGTCCGAAATATTGCGAACCCAAATGTACGTCGATGATGTTCTTGCTGGTTCACATGAGCTAGAAGAAGCAATAATACGACGTAATGATCTAATAAACGTTCTTGGCTCTGCTGGCTTTGTTCTGCGGAAATGGACTGCGAATCATAAACGTTTATTAGAGGATTTACCCTGCGAGAGTCTGTTAGCAGCAGACTTCTTGAAATTTTCGGACGCGAGCACGACTAAGACACTTGGCCTGCGATGGAATGCCTGTTCCGACAGCTTCTATTTTAAATTTGTTGCGCAGCCGAATAGGGACTTTGTTACAAAACGTGCTGTCTTGTCAGAAATAGCAAAGCTATTTGACCCAGCCGGTTGGCTTGCCCCTAAGATTATTGTCGCTAAGATAATAATGCAACAGATTTGGAAAGACAAGACAGATTGGGATGAATGTTTAAACCCCTTAACTCTAAACCAATGGCACGCTTTTTTAGAGGACTACCCGCAAATTGAGAAAATTAACATTCCAAGATGGGTTAATTTTCACCCCGATTTTGATGTAGAGATCCATGGTTTTTGCGATGCTTCTGAGAAGGCATACGCAGCAACTCTGTATATACGAGCTATTTGCCCTAATAAGAAAATAACAGCACATCTGCTTATGGCTAAGACAAAAGTTGCGCCGGTTAAATGTGAGACATTACCCCGTCTAGAGCTCTGCGGAGCAGCATTATTGGCGACTATGGCAGAATCGCTTTGTTCTCAAATGAATCTAGCCAGGAAAAGGATTCATTTTTGGACTGATTCTACCATAGTTTTATCCTGGCTTCAAAAACCCCCGTGCCACTGGCCTACTTTTGTTGCAAATAGAGTTGCGTTGATTCTGGAAAAAGTCGGCACTGAGAATTGGTCTCATGTTGACTCTCGGAATAACCCCGCTGATATGGCAAGCCGAGGATCTCTTGCTCAAGATTTAGTTGAAAACACTTTATGGTGGAATGGCCCGCAGTGGTTAAGCCAGCCTGAGGAAAATTGGCCCCGGACGAAAATTATTTATCACACTAATCTCGAGACAAAAAATATAATGACTCTTTTTACCCACTCTAATAGCACTGATGATATTCTGAAGAGGTTTTCTATTTTACCCCGAGCTATGAGAGTCATTGCCTATATTTTTCGTTTCTATAATAGAGTGCGAAAGTGTGATTGTGTTTATGATTCCCAGCAGTTATCTAGGTCGGAGATAATATTTGTGAAAACACGCTTAACCCTTTTATCTCAACATTTTTACTTACCTGAATACTCATGCCTTCTGAAGGGCGAGAGTTTACCCCGAAATAGTAAATTAATCTCGTTGAATCCTTTCCTTGATTCAAGTGGACTCATGAGAGTAAATGGTCGCCTTGCTCAGGCAGTAGGTCTGACGTATGATGAACGTTTTCCAAAAATTCTACCCTATTATGCACCTTTTACTCGGTTATACTTAACCTTTGTCCACAAATACTCGCTGCATGGTGGAAATGCGTTATTGGCACGACTTGTTAGAATTGAATTTTGGGTCCCTAAACTCAGGAATTTAGTTCGTACGATTGTGAACAACTGCAAGGAATGCGTTATTCATCGTAAGCATACTAGTCATCAGATGATGGCTGCTTTACCCCCGGAAAGAACGTCTATTGGGAAGCCCTTTGATTATACAGGCGTCGACTTTGCAGGTCCATTTGACATTAAATCCTACAGTGGAAGAGGTTGTCGAATGTCCAAAGGTTATGTCGTAGTGTTTGTTTGCTTTAGTACAAAAGCAATACATTTACAAGTGACCGAGGATATGAGCTCAGAAGCTTTTCTGGCAGCATTTACCCGTTTTATATCCCGTCGTGCGGCACCTCGACATATGTACTCTGATAATGGCACAGCTTTCGTTGGTGCTGCAAAGTTACTCAGTATTGATCGAAGAAAGTTTTTACAAGAAATAGGATCTAAAGTTCAGACCCTTAGTCCCGATAATCCTTTTAAATGACATTTTATTCCACCTGGCGCTCCTCACATGGGTGGTTTATGGGAAGCCGGGGTAAAGAGTTTCAAAACCCATTTGAAAAGAATTTCTAATTCACAGAAATTTACTTACCCCGAATTTGAAACCATGTTGACTCGTATTGAAGCTTGTTTGAACTCCAGACCCTTATGTGCAATGAGTGATAACCCAACTGATTTGGTTCCTTTAACCCCTGGTCATTTTTTAGTCGGACGTCCGCTACTGGGGAGTGCAGAGCCTGACCACTCAGAATTATCTTTAAGCCTTGCCAACAGGTGGCAGAAGCTTAAAATTCTTCACCACCAATTTGCCATACGGTGGAAAGAGGAATATTTGAAGGAGCTCCACAAACGCACAAAGTGGAAGTTTCCTAATAGGGACTTTGTAGTTGGCGATTTGGTTGTAATCCGTCAAGAAAATTTGCCCCCAAATTGTTGGAGATTAGGTCGCTTAGAGAAGGTCTATTCTGGTCAGGATTCTAAAGTTAGAGTCGCTGACGTGAGAACAGCTTCTGGCATTATTACCCGGTCAATTGTGAAGCTTGTTCTCCTTCCCAATTCAAACCAAAATTAATAATTTTTTTTCTCCCTATTCTCTTATTTTTTATAACCCCTAGATTTTCAAAATGTCTCAAACTTCGGCCCGTTTTGAAGTTCACCGTCCTGTCAATGGTTCAGCAGGGAGTAAACCCGAAATAGAGCCACGTGATGAAAGCCTTAGAGACTGCCGCATTTGTAAAAGTGAACACCCCATTCGGAAATGCCCAAAGTTCCGTAAAATGTCGGTAGCAGAGCGATGGAAAGTTGTTGCAAAATATCGCTACTGTTTTAATTGTCTGGCTCACTCTCATATGAGGGATAAGTGCGTCAGTAGAGAACGGTGTATGGAATGCACAGCCGAGCACCACACGCTTCTGCACCGTTTTCGAGATGACAGACGAAAAACACGCACTGATCGCCCTGAAGGGACTCAGACGAAGAACCAAGAAAAGAAGAACAAGAAGAAGAAAGCCAAAAAAACGAAACGTAACAAGGTTGATACAAACACTCAACACTTGGAGCAACAAATAGAACAATTGAAACAAGAACTAGCACAATTACAACAGAATTCACAACAAATTCAACCACAAGTCCAGCCGTATGCCCAGCCACAGCATTCTAATTATGCCAAGGAAACTGCGACAATTATAATCAACGTTTCGAATGGACGTATATCCTAGGAATTTTTTTTTCTTTTTTTTACTTATTGTATTTTTTTCCTCTCTTTTTAATAATTGAATTGTATTCTGAATTTGAATTTTTATTAGTAAATTTTTTTAATTTTTTGTAAATTATTATTACTTATTTTTAATTAAACTAACTCCTTACCCTTTGTTGCACGAGTGCAAGGGGGGGCGGGATGTTTATGTGCGAAAAACCCTTTTTTTTCATCTTCCACTTTCTCTGACATATCTCTTTTTAATCTTCCCTCTCCTTTTTTTCTTTGGCGCCTATGCTTTAAATTTGTATAAAATCTCTTTTTACCTTCTTTTTACTTTTGTTCTACCCGCCAACCCGAACGAACCCGAATTTGAATTTTTATTAGTAAATTTTTTTAATTTTTTGTAAATTATTATTACTTATTTTTAATTAAACTAACTCCTTACCCTTTGTTGCACGAGTGCAAGGGGGGCGGGATGTTTATGTGCGAAAAACCCTTTTTTTTCATCTTCCACTTTCTCTGACATTTCTCTTTTTAATCTTCCCTCTCCTTTTTTTCTTTGGCGCCTATGCTTTAAATTTGTATAAAATCTATTTTTACCTTCTTTTTACTTTTGTTCTACCCGCCAACCCGAACGTAAGTTTTACAAAATAATAAATAGAAAATATTTCACACAAACACCGAGTAAAAGCCAGTCTTATGCAATTTTTACCAAAATAAGTTATATGATAACTTTTCAACAATGGACGCTGATATCTCTGGAGCCACTGTATCGATTTTCTTAAAAACCAGCGTATTTTGTTTGTCTAATATTTCTCTTTTAAAGTATGTCATACTTGTTTAAAAATAATTTTTAGTTTCCAAGTAAAAGCCAGTCTTATGCCATTTTTACCTAAATCAGTTATATGATAACTTATCAACATTGACGCTGATATCTCTGGAATCACTGCATCGATTTTCTTAAAAACTAGTGCATTTTGTTCGTCTTATATTCCTCTTTCAAAATGTGTCATACTTGTTTAGAAATAATTTTTAGTTTCCGAGTAAAAGCCAGTCTTATGCTACTTTTATGCCATTTTTACAAAAATCAGTTGTATGATAACTTCTCAACATGGACGCTGATATCTCTGGAACCACTTTATCGATTTTCTTTAAAACTAGTGCATTTTGTTAGTCTAATATTCCTCTTTCAAAATGTGTCATACTTAGTTAGAAATAATTTTTAGTTTCCTAGTAAAAGCCAGTCTTATGCCATTTTTACCAAAATCAGTTACATGATAACTTGTTTTCAACAAGGACGCTGATATTTCTGGAACCACTGCATCGATTTTTCTTAAAAACTAGTGCATTTTGTTTGTCTAATATTCCTCTTTCAAAATGTGTCATACTTGTTTAAAAATAATTTTTACATTCCTAGTAAAAGCCAGTCTTATGCCATTTTTACCAAAATCAGTTATATGATAACTTTCCAACATGGACGCTGATATCTCTGGAACCACATATCTATTTTTCTTAAAAACTAGTGCATTTGTTCGTCTAATATTCCTCTTTCAAAATGTGTCATACTTGTTTAGAAATAATTTTTAGTTTCCGAGTAAAAGCCAGGCTTATGCCATTTTTTCCAAAATCAGTTATATGATAACTTTTCAACAAGGACGCTGATATCACTGGAACACTGCATCGATTTTCTTAAAAACTAGTGCATTTTGTTCGTCTAATATTCCTCTTTCAAAAATTGTCATACTTGTTTAAAAATAATTTTTAGTTTCATAGTAAAAGCCAGTCTTATGCCACTTTTATGCCATTTTTACTAAAATCAGTTATATGATAACTTTTAAACAAGGACGCTGATATCTCTGGAACCACTGCATCGATTTTCTTAAAAACTAGTGCATTTTGTTCGTCTAATATTCCTCTTTCAAAATGTGTCATACTTGTTAAAAAATAATTTTTAGTTTCCCAGTAAAAGCCAGTCTTATGCCATTTTTACCAATATTAGTTATATGATAACTTTTCAACATGGACGATGATATCTTTGGAACCACTGCATCGATTTTCTTAAAAACTAGTGCATTTTGTTCGTCTAATATTCCTCTTTCAAAATGTGTCATACTTGTTTAGAAATAATCTTTAGTTTCCGAGTAAAAGCCAGTCTTATGTTATTTTTACCAAAATCAGTTATATGATAACTTTTCAACAAGGACGCTGATATCTCTGGAACCACTGCATCGATTTTCTTAAAAACTAGTGCATTTTATTCGTCTAATATTCCTCTTTCAAAATGTGTCATACTTGTTTAAAAATAATTTTTAGTTTCCGAGTAAAAGCCAGTATTATGCAATTTTTACCAAAATAAGTTATATGATAACTTTTCAACAATGGACGCTGATATCTCTGGAGCCACTGTATCGATTTTCCTAAAAACCAGCGTATTTTGTTTGTCTAATATTTCTCTTTTAAAGTATGTCATACTTGTTTAAAAATAATTTTTAGTTTCCGAGTAAAAGCCAGTCTTATGCCATTTTTACCTAAATCAGTTATATGATAACTTATCAACATGGACGCTGATATCTCTGGAATCACTGCATCGATTTTCTTAAAAACTAGTGCATTTTGTTCGTCTTATATTCCTCTTTCAAAATGTGTCATACTTGTTTAGAAATAATTTTTAGTTTCCGAGTAAAAGCCAGTCTTATGCCACTTTTATGCCATTTTAACAAAAATCAGTTACATGATAACTTGTTTTCAACAAGGACGCTGATATTTCGGGAACCACTGCATCGATTTTTCTTAAAAACTAGTGCATTTTGTTTGTCTAATATTCCTCTTTCAAAATGTGTCATACTTGTTTAAAAATAATTTTTAGTTTCCTAGTAAAAACCAGTCTTATGCCATTTTTACCAAAATCAGTTATATGATAACTTTCCAACATGGACGCTGATATCTCTGGAACCACAACATCTATTTTTCTTAAAAACTAGTGCATTTGTTCGTCTAATATTCCTCTTTCAAAATGTGTCATACTTGTTTAGAAATAATTTTTAGTTTCCGAGTAAAAGCCAGGCTTATGCCATTTTTACCAAAATCAGTTATATGATAACTTTTCAACAAGGACGCTGATATCACTGTAACACTGCATCGATTTTCTTAAAAACTAGTGCATTTTGTTCGTCTAATATTCCTCTTTCAAAATGTGTCATACTTGTTAAAAAATAATTTTTAGTTTCCCAGTAAAAGCCAGTCTTATGCCATTTTTACCAATATTAGTTATATGATAACTTTTCAACATGGACGCTGATATCTTTGGAACCACTGCATCGATTTTCTTAAAAACTAGTGCATTTTGTTCGTCTAATATTCCTCTTTCAAAATGTGTCATACTTGTTTAGAAATAATTTTTAGTTTCCGAGTAAAAGCCAGTCTTATGTTATTTTTACCAAAATCAGTTATATGATAACTTTTCAACAAGGACGCTGATATCTCTGGAACCACTGCATCGTTTTTCTTAAAAACTAGTGCATTTTATTCGTCTAATATTCCTCTTTCAAAATGTGTCATACTTGTTTAAAAATAATTTTTAGTTTCCGAGTAAAAGCCAGTCTTATGCAATTTTTACCAAAATAAGTTATATGATAACTTTTCAACAATGGACGCTGATATCTCTGGAGCCACTGTATCGATTTTCTTAAAAACCAGCGTGTTTTGTTTGTCTAATATTTCACTTTTAAACTATGTCATACTTGTTTAAAAATAATTTTTAGTTTCCGAGTAAAAGCCAGTCTTATGCCATTTTTACCTAAATCAGTTATATGATAACTTATCAACATGGACGCTGATATCTCTGGAATCACTGCATCGATTTTCTTAAAAACTAGTGCATTTTGTTCGTCTTATATTCCTCTTTCAAAATGTGTCATACTTGTTTAGAAATAATTTTTAGTTTCCGAGTAAAAGCCAGTCTTATGCTACTTTTATGCCATTTTAACAAAAATCAGTTGTATGATAACTTTTCAACATGGACGCTGATATCTCTGGAACCACTGCATCGATTTTTCTTAAAAACTAGTGCATTTTGTTTGTCTAATATTCCTCTTTCAAAATGTGTCATACTTGTTTAAAAATAATTTTAAGTTTCCTAGTAAAAGCCAGTCTTATGCCATTTTTACCAAAATCAGTTATATGATAACTTTCCAACATGGACGCTGATATCTCTGGAACCACAACATCTATTTTTCTTAAAAACTAGTGCATTTGTTCGTCTAATATTCCTCTTTCAAAATGTGTCATACTTGTTTAGAAATAATTTTTAGTTTCCGAGTAAAAGCCAGGCTTATGCCATTTTTACCAAAATCAGTTATATGATAACTTTTCAACAAGGACGCTGATATCACTGGAACACTGCATCGATTTTCTTAAAAACTAGTGCATTTTGTTCGTCTAATATTCCTCTTTCAAAAATTGTCATACTTGTTTAAAAATAATTTTTAGTTTCCTAGTAAAAGCCAGTCTTATGCCACTTTTATGCCATTTTTACTAAAATCAGTTATATGATAACTTTTAAACAAGGACGCTGATATCTCTGGAACCACTGCATCGATTTTCTTAAAAACTAGTGCATTTTGTTCGTCTAATATTCCTCTTTCAAAATGTGTCATACTTGTTAAAAAATAATTTTTAGTTTCCCAGTAAAAGCCAGTCTTATGCCATTTTTACCAATATTAGTTATATGATAACTTTTTAACATGGACGCTGATATCTTTGGAACCACTGCATCGATTTTCTTAAAAACTAGTGCATTTTGTTCGTCTAATATTCCTCTTTCAAAATGTGTCATACTTGTAAAAAAATAATTTTTAGTTTCCGAGTAAAAGCCAGTCTTATGCAATTTTTACCAAAATAAGTTATATGATAACTTTTCACCAATGGATGCTGATATCTCTGGAGCCACTGTATCGATTTTCTTAAAAACTCGTGCATTTGTTCGTCTAATATTCTTCTTACAAAATGTGTCATACTTGTTTAGAAATAATTTTTAGTTTCCGAGTAAAAGCCAGGCTTATGCCATTTTTACCAAAATCAGTTATATAATAACTTTTCAACAAGGACGCTGATATCACTGGAACACTGCATCGATTTTCTTAAAAACTAGTGCATTTGTTCGTCTAATATTCCTCTTTCAAAATGTGTCATACTTGTTAAAAAATAATTTTTAGTTTCCCAGTAAAAGCCAGTCTTATGCCATTTTTACCAATATTAGTTATATGATAACTTTTCAACATGGACGCTGATATCTTTGGAACCACTGCATCGATTTTCTTAAAAACTAGTGCATTTTGTTCGTCTAATATTCCTCTTTCAAAATGTGTCATACTTGTTAAAAAATAATTTTTAGTTTCCCAGTAAAAGCCAGTCTTATGCCATTTTTACCAATATTAGTTATATGATAACTTATCAACATGGGCGCTGATATCTCTGGAATCACTGCATCGATTTTCTTAAAAACTAGTGCATTTGTTCGTCTAATATTCCTCTTTCAAAATGTGTCATACTTGTTTAGAAATAATTTTTAGTTTCCGAGTAAAAGCCAGGCTTATGCCATTTTTACCAAAATCAGTTATATGATAACATTTCAACAAGGACGCTGATATCACTGGAACACAGCATCGATTTTCTTAAAAACTAGTGCATTTTGTTCGTCTAATATTCCTCTTTCAAAAATTGTCATACTTGTTTAAAAATAATTTTTAGTTTCATAGTAAAAGCCAGTCTTATGCCACTTTTATGCCATTTTTACTAAAATCAGTTATATGATAACTTTTAAACAAGGACGCTGATATCTCTGGAACCACTGCATCGATTTTCTTAAAAACTAGTGCATTTTGTTCGTCTAATATTCCTCTTTCAAAATGTGTCATACTTGTTAAAAAATAATTTTTAGTTTCCCAGTAAAAGCCAGTCTTATGCCATTTTTACCAATATTAGTTATATGATAACTTTTCAACATGGACGCTGATATCTTTGGAACCACTGCATCGATTTTCTTAAAAACTAGTGCATCTTGTTCGTCTAATATTCCTCTTTCAAAATGTGTCATACTTGTTTAGAAATAATTTTTAGTTTCCGAGTAAAAGCCAGTCTTATGTTATTTTTACCAAAATCATCGATTTTCTTAAAAACTAGTGCATTTTGTTCGTCTAATATTCCTCTTTCAAAATGTGTCATACTTGTTGAAAAATAATTTTTAGTTTCCGAGTAAAAGCCAGTCTTATGCAATTTTTACCAAAATAAGTTATATGATAACTTTTCAACAATGGACGCTGATATCTCTGGAGCCACTGTATCGATTTTCTTAAAAACCAGCGTATTTTGTTTGTCTAATATTTCTCTTTTAAAGTATGTCTTACTTGTTTAAAAATAATTTTTAGTTTCCGAGTAAAAGCCAGTCTTATGCCATTTTTACCTAAATCAGTTATATGATAACTTATCAACATGGACGCTGATATCTCTGGAATCACTGCATCGATTTTCTTAAAAACTAGTGCATTTTGTTCGTCTTATATTCCTCTTTCAAAATGTGTCATACTTGTTTAGAAATAATTTTTAGTTTCCGAGTAAAAGCCAGTCTTATGCCATTTTTATGCCATTTTTACCAAAATCAGTTATATGATAACTTTTCAACAAGGACGCTGATATCTCTGGAACCACTGCATCGATTTTCTTAAAAATTAGTGCATTTTGTATGTCTAATATTTCTCTTTTAAAATATGTCATACTTGTTTAAAAATAATTTTTAGTTTCCGAGTAAAAGCCAGTCTTATGCCATTTTTACCAAAATCAGTTATATGATAACTTTTCAACATGGACGCTGATATCTCTGGAACCACTGCATCGAATTTCTTAAAAACTAGTGCAATATGTTCGTCTAATATTCCTCTTTCAAAATGTGTCATACTTGTATAAAAATAATTTTTAGTTTCCGAGTAAAAGCCAGTCTTATGCAATTTTTACCAAAATAAGTTATATGATAACTTTTCAACAATGGACGCTGATATCTCTGGAGCCACTGTATCGACTTTCTTAAAAACCAGCGTATTTTGTTTGTCTAATATTTCTCTTTTAAAGTATGTCATACTTGTTTAAAAATAATTTTTAGTTTCCGAGTAAAAGCCAGTCTTATGCCATTTTTACCTAAATCAGTTATATGATAACTTATCAACATGGACGCTGATATCTCTGGAATCACTGCATCGATTTTCTTAAAAACTAGTGCATTTTGTTCGTCTTATATTCCTCTATGATAACTTTTAAACAAGGACGCTGATATCTCTGGAACCACTGCATCGATTTTCTTAAAAACTAGTGCATTTTGTTCGTCTAATATTCCTCTTTCAAAATGTGTCATACTTGTTAAAAAATAATTTTTAGTTTCCCAGTAAAAGCCAGTCTTATGCCATTTTTACCAATATTAGTTATATGATAACTTTTCAACATGGACGCTGATATCTTTGGAACCACTGCATCAATTTTCTTAAAAACTAGTGCATCTTGTTCGTCTAATATTCCTCTTTCAAAATGTGTCATACTTGTTTAGAAATAATTTTTAGTTTCCGAGTAAAAGCCAGTCTTATGTTATTTTTACCAAATTCAGTTATATGATAACTTTTCAACAAGGACGCTGATATCTCTGGAACCACTGCATCGATTTTCTTAAAAACTAGTGCATTTTGTTCGTCTAATATTCCTCTTTCAAAATGTGTCATACTTGTTGAAAAATAATTTTTAGTTTCCGAGTAAAAGCCAGTCTTATGCAATTTTTACCAAAATAAGTTATATGATAACTTTTCAACAATGGACGCTGATATCTCTGGAGCCACTGTATCGATTTTCTTAAAAACCAGCGTATTTTGTTTGTCTAATATTTCTCTTTTAAAGTATGTCTTACTTGTTCAAAAATAATTTTTAGTTTCCGAGTAAAAGCCAGTCTTATGCCATTTTTACCTAAATCAGTTATATGATAACTTATCAACATGGACGCTGATATCTCTGGAATCACTGCATCGATTTTCTTAAAAACTAGTGCATTTTGTTCGTCTTATAGTCCTCTTTCAAAATGTGTCATACTTGTTTAGAAATAATTTTTAGTTTCCGAGTAAAAGCCAGTCTTATGCCATTTTTATGCCATTTTTACCAAAATCAGTTATATGATAACTTTTCAACAAGGACGCTGATATCTCTGGAACCACTGCATCGATTTTCTTAAAAATTAGTGCATTTTGAGGTTGCTGTGGTCGAAGTGGTTAACACGTTGACTACAAACTTGGTTGTCCAGGGTTCGACCCCTGCGTCAATCAAAAATTAAGAATGTTTTTTTCTGTTTAATGGTATAAATACATATTCAGAATTTACATTAAAACATGCAGCCTCCTTCGTCGGTACTTCTTTCATAGCATACTGACCGGCGAAGTAAAATAACTAACTCTCTATCTCTCTCTTTCACCACCTGTCTTATCTCTTATCTATCCCTTTCCTAAAGAATGTAGCACGGTTACCAAAATAACTTAGTAGGTATTAATGCCTGAAGTGCTACTTCTCTTTAAAAAAAAAAAAAAAAAAAAAAAAAAAAAAAAAGCCAGTCTTATGCCATTTTTACCTAAATCAGTTATATGATAACTTATCAAAATGGACGCTGATATCTCTGGAATCACTGCATCGATTTTCTTAAAAACTAGTGCATTTTGTTCGTCTTATATTCCTCTTTCAAAATGTGTCATACTTGTTTAGAAATAATTTTTAGTTTCCGAGTAAAAGCCAGTCTTATGCTACTTTTATGCCATTTTTACAAAAATCAGTTGTATGATAATTTTTCAACATGGACGCTGATATCTCTGGAACCACTGCATCGATTTTTCTTAAAAACTAGTGCATTTTGTTTGTCTAATATTCCTCTTTCAAAATGTGTCATACTTGTTTAAAAATAATTTTTAGTTTCCTAGTAAAATCCAGTCTTATGCCATTTTTACCAAAATCAGTTATATGATAACTTTCCAACATGCACGCTGATGTCTCTGGAACCACAACATCTATTTTTCTTAAAAACTAGTGCATTTGTTCGTCTAATATTCCTCTTTCAAAATGTGTCATACTTGTTTAGAAATAATTTTTAGTTTCCGAGTAAAAGCCAGGCTTATGCCATTTTTACCAAAATCAGTTATATGATAACTTTTCAACAAGGACGCTGATATCACTGGAACACTGCATCGATTTTCTTAAAAACTAGTGCATTTTGTTCGTCTAATATTCCTCTTTCAAAAATTGTCATACTTGTTTAAAAATAATTTTTAGTTTCCTAGTAAAAGCCAGTCTTATGCCACTTTTATGCCATTTTTACTAAAATCAGTTATATGATAACTTTTAAACAAGGACGCTGATATCTCTGGAACCACTGCATCGATTTTCTTAAAAAGTAGTGCATTTTGTTCGTCTAATATTCCTCTTTCAAAATGTGTCATACTTGTTAAAAAATAATTTTTAGTTTCCCAGTAAAAGCCAGTCTTATGCCATTTTTACCAATATTAGTTATATGATAACTTTTCAACATGGACGCTGATATCTTTGGAACCACTGCATCGATTTTCTTAAAAACTAGTGCATTTTGTTCGTCTAATATTCCTCTTTCAAAATGTGTCATACTTGTTTAGAAATAATTTTTAGTTTCCGAGTAAAAGCCAGTCTTATGTTATTTTTACCAAAATCAGTTATATGATAACTTTTGAACAAGGACGCTGATATCTCGGAACCACTGCATCGATTTTCTTAAAAACTAGTGCATTTTGTTCGTCTAATATTCCTCTTTCAAAATGTGTCATACTTGTTTAAAAATAATTTTTAGTTTCCTAGTAAAAGCCAGTATGATGCCACTTTTATGCCATTTTTACCAAAATCAGTTATATAATAACTTTTCAACAAGGACGCTGATATCACTGGAACCACTGCATCGATTTTCTTAAAAACTAGTGCATTTTGTTCGTCTAATATTCATCTTTCAAAATGTGTCATACTTGTTTAGAAATAATTTTTAGTTTCCTAGTAAAAGCCAGTCTTATGCCACTTTTATGCCATTTTTACCAAAATCAGTTATATGATAACTTTGGAACCACTGCATAGATTTTTTTAAAAACTAGTGCATTTTGTTCGTCTAATATTCCTCTTTAAAAATGTGTCATTCTTGTTTAAAAATAATTCTTAGTTTCCGAGTAAAAGCCAGGCTTATACCATTTTTACCAAAATCAGTTATATGATAACTTTTCAACAAGGACACTGATATCACTGGAACCACTGCATCGATTTTCTTAAAAAGTAGTGCGTTTTGTTCGTCTAATATTCCTATTTCAAAATGTGTCATACTTGTTTAAAAATAATTTTTAGTTTCCTAGTAAAAGCCAGTCTTATGCCACTTTTATGCCATTTTTACTAAAATCAGTTATATGATAACTTTTAAACAAGGACGCTGATATCTCTGGAACCACTGCATCGATTTTCTTAAAAATTAGTGACTTTTGTTCGTCTAATATTCCTCTTTCAAAATGTGTCATACTTGTTTAAAAATAATTTTTAGTTTCCCAGTAAAAGCTAGTCTTATGCCATTTTTACCAAAATTAGTTATATGATAACTTTTCAACATGGACTTTGATATCTTTGGACCACTGCATCGATTTTATTAAAAACTAGTGCATTTTATTCGTCTGATATTACTCTTTAAAAATGTGTCATTCTTGTTTAGAAATAATTTTTAGTTTCCGAGTAAAAGCCAGGCTTATGCCATTTTTACCAAAATGAGTTATATGATAACTTTTCAACAAGGACGCTGATATCTCTGGAACCACTGCATCGATTTTCTAAAAACCAGTGAATTTTTTCGTTTAATATTCCTCTTTCAAAATGTGTCATACTTGTTTAAAAATAATTTTTAGTTTCCGAGTAAAAGCCAGTCTTATGCCATTTTTACCAAAATCAGTTATATGATAACTTTTTAACAAGGACGCTGATATCACTGGAACCACTGCATCGATTTTCTTAGAAACTAGTGCATTTTGTTCGTCTAAGATTCCTCTTTCAAAATGTGTTATACTTGTTTATAAATAATTTTTAGTTTCCTAGTAAAAGCCAGTCTTGTGCCATTTTTATGCCATTTTTACCAAAATCAGTTACATGATAACTTCTCAACAAGGACGCTGATATCTCTGGAACCACTGCATCGATTTTCTTAAAAACTAGTGCATTTTGTTCGTCTAATATTCCTCTTTCAAAATGTGTCATAATTGCTTAAAAATAATTTTTAGTTTCTGAGTAAAAGCCAGTCTTATGCCATTTTTATGCCATTTTTACCAAAATCAGTTATATGATAACTTTTCAACAAGGACGCTGATATCTCTGGAACCACAGCATCGATTTTCTTAAAAACTGGTGCATTTTGTTTGTTTAATATTTCTCTTCAAATATATGTCATACTTGTTTAAAAATGATTTTTAGTTTCCGTGTAAAAGCTAGTCTTATGCCATTTTTACCAAAATCTGTTATAACTTTTCAACATGGACGCTGATATCTCTGGAACCACTGCATCGATTTTCTTAAAACCTAGTGCATTATGTTCGTCTAATATTCCTCTTTCAAAATGTGTCATACTTGTATAAAAATAATTCTTAGTTTCCGAGTAAAAGCCAGCCTTATGCAATTTTTACCAAAATCAGTTATATGATAACTTTTCAACATGGACGCTGATATCTCTGGAACAACTGCATCGATTTTTTTAAAAACTAGTGCATTATGTTCGTCTAATATTCCTCTTTCAAAATGTGTCATACTTGTATAAAAATAATTTTTAGTTTCCGAGTAAAAGCCAGTCTTATGCAATTTTTACCAAAATCCGTTATATGATAACTTTTCAACAATGGACGCTGATATCTCTGGAACCACTGCATCGATTTTCTTAAAAACTAGTGCATTATGTTCGTCTAATATTCCTCTTTCAAAATGTGTCATACTTGTATAAAAACAATTTTTAGTTTCCGAGTAAAAGCCAGTCTTATGCAATTTTTACCAAAATCAGTTATATGATAACTTTTCAACAATGGACGCTGATATCTCTGGAGCCACTGTATCGATTTTCTTAAAAACCAGCGTATTTTGTTTGTCTAATTCTCTTTTAAAGTATGTCACACTTGATTAAAAATAATTTTTAGTTTCCGAGTAAAAGCCAGTCTTATGCCATTTTTACCTAAATCAGTTATATGATAACTTATCAACATGGACGCTGATATCTCTGGAATCACTGCATCGATTTTCTTAAAAACTAGTGCATTTTGTTCGTCTTATATTCCTCTTTCAAAATGTGTCATACTTGCTTAGAAATAATTTTTAGTTTCCGAGTAAAAGCCAGTCTTATGCTACTTTTATGCCATTTTTACAAAAATCAGTTGTATGATAACTTTTCAACATGGACCACTGCATCGATTTTTCTTAAAAACTAGTGCATTTTGTTTGTCTAATATTCCTCTTTCAAAATGTGTCATACTTGTTTAAAAATAATTTTTAGTTTCCTAGTAAAAGCCAGTCTTATGCCATTTTTACCAAAATCAGTTATATGATAACTTTCCAACATGGACGCTGATATCTCTGGAACCACAACATCTATTTTTCTTAAAAACTAGTGCATTTGTTCGTCTAATATTCCTCTTTCAAAATGTGTCATACTTGTTTAGGAATAATTTTTAGTTTCCAGGCCAGGCTTATGCCATTTTTACCAAAATCAGTTATATGATCACTTTTTAACAAGGACGCTGATATCACTGGAACCACTGCATCGATTTTCTTAGAAACTAGTGCATTTTGGTCGTCTAATATTCCTCTTTCAAAATGTGTTATACTTGTTTATAAATAATTTTTAGTTCCCTAGTAAAAGCCAGTCTTGTGCCATTTTTACCAAAATCAGTTACATGATAACTTCTCAACAAGGACGCTGATATCTCTGGAACCACTGCATCGATTTTCTTAAAAACTAGTGCATTTTGTTCGTCTAATATTCCTCTTTCAAAATGTGTCATAATTGCTTAAAAATAATTTATAGTTTCTGAGTAAAAGCCAGTCTTATGCCATTTTTATGCCATTTTTACTAAAATCAGTTATATGATAACTTTTCAACAAGGACGCTGATATCTCTGAAACCACAGCATCGATTTTCTTAAAAACTAGTGCATTTTGTTTGTTTAATATTTCTCTTCAAATATATGTCATACTTGTTTAAAAATGATTTTTAGTTTCCGAGTAAAAGCTAGTCTTATGCCATTTTTACCAAAATCTGTTATATGATAACTTTTCAACATGGACGCTAATATCTCTGGAACCACTGCATCGATTTTCTTAAAAACTAGTGCATTATGTTCGTCTAATATTCCTCTTTCAAAATGTGTCATACTTGTATAAAAATAATTCTTAGTTTCCGAGTAAAAGCCAGCCTTATGCAATTTTTACCAAAATCAGTTATATGATAACTTTTCAACATGGACGCTGATATCTCTGGAACAACTGCATCGATTTTCTTAAAAACTAGTGCATTATGTTCGTCTAATATTCCTCTTTCAAAATGTGTCATACTTGTATAAAAATAATTTTTAGTTTCCGAGTAAAAGCCAGTCTTATGCAATTTTTACCAAAATCAGTTATATGATAACTTTTCAACAATGGACGCTGATATCTCTGGAACCACTGCATTGATATTCTTAAAAACCAGCGCATTTTGTTTGTCTTATATTCCTCTTTCAAAATGAGTCACACTTGTTTAGAAATAATTTTTAGTTTCCGAGTAAAAGCCAGTCTTATGCTACTTTTATGCCATTTTTACTAAAATCAGTTATATGATAACTTTTCAACATGGACGCTAATATCTCTGGAACCACTGCATTGATTTTCTTAAAAACTAGTGCATTTTGTTCGTCTAATATTCCTCTTTCAAAATGTGTCATACTTGTTTAGAAATAATTTTTAGTTTCCTAGTAAAAGCCAGTCTTATTCCATTTTTATGCCACTTTTACCAAAATCAGTTATATGATAACTTTTCAACATGGACGCTGATATCTCTGGAACCACTGCATCGATTTTCTTAAAAATTAGTGCATTTTGTTCTTCTAATATTCCTCTTTCAAAATGTGTCATACTTGTTTAGAAATAATTTTTAGTTTCCTAGTAAAAGCCAGTCTTATGCCATTTTTACCAAAATCAGTTATATGATAACTTTTCAACATGGACGCTGATATCGCTGGAACCACTGCATCGATTTTCTTAAAAACTAGTGCATTTTGTTCGTCTAATATTCCTCTTTCAAAATGTGTCATACTTGTTTAGAAATAATTTTTAGTTTCCTAGTAAAAGCCAGTCTTATTCCATTTTTATGCCACTTTTACCAAAATCAGTTATATGATAACTTTTCAACATGGACGCTGATATCTCTGGAACCACTGCATTGATTTTCTTAAAAACTAGTGCATTTTGTTCGTCTAATATTCCTCTTTCAAAATGTGTCATACTTGTTTACAAATAATTTGTAGTTTCTGAGTAAAAGCCAGTCTTGTGCCATTTTTATGCTATTTTTACCAAAATCAGTTATATGATAACTTTTTAACAAGGACGCTGACATCTCTGGAATCACTTCATTGATTTTCTTAAAAACTAGTGCATTTTGTTTGTCTAATATTTCTCTTTTAAAATATGTAATACTTGTTTAAAAATAATTTTTAGTTTCCCAGTAAAAGCCAGTCTTATGCCATTTTTACCAAAATCAGTTATATGATAACTTTTCAACATGGACGCTGATATCTCTAGAACCACCGCATCGATTCTCTTAAAAACTAGTGCATTTTGTTCGTCTAATATTCCTCTTTCAAAATGTGTCATACTTGTATAAAAATAATTTTTAGTTTCCGAGTAAAAGCCAGTCTTATGACATTTTTACCAAAATCAGTTATATAATAACTTTTCAACATGTACGCTGATATCTCTGAAGCACTGCATCGATTTTCTTAAAATTTAGTGCATTTTGTTTGTCTAATATTTCTCTTTTGAAATATGTCATACTTGTTTAAAAATAATTTTTAATTTCCGAGTAAAAGCCAGTCTTATGCCATTTTTACCAAAATCAGTTATATGATAACTTTTCAACATGGACGCTGATATCTCTGGAACCATTGCATCGATTTTCTTAAAAACTAGTGCACTTTGTTTGTCGAATATTCATCTTTCAAAATGTGTCATACTTGGATAAAAATAAATTTTAGTTTCCTAGTAAAAGCCAGTCATATGCCATTTTTATGCCAATTTTACCAAAATCAGTTATATGATAACTTTTTAACATGGATGCTGATATCTGTGGAGCCACTGCATCGATTTTCTTTAAAACTAGTGCATTTTGTTCGTCTAATATTCCTCTTTCAAAATGTGTCATACTTGTATAAAAATAAATTTTAGTTTCCTCGTAAAAGCCAGTCATATGCCATTTTTATGCCAATTTTACCAAAATCAGTTATATGATAACTTTTTAACATGGACGCTGATTTCTCTGGAACCACTGCATCGATTTTCTTAAAAACTAGTGCATTTTGTTCGTCTAATATTCCTCTTTCAAAATGTGTCATACTTGTTTAGAAATAATTTTTAGTTTCCGAGTAAAAGCCAGTCTTATGCCATTTTTACCAAAATCAGTTATATGATAACTTTTCAACAAGGACGCTGATATCTCTAGAACCACTGCATCAATTTTCTTAAAAACTAGTTCATTTTGTTCGTCTAATATTTCTATTTAAAAATACGTCATACTTGTACAAAAATAATTTTTAGTTTCCGGGTAAAAGCCAGTCTTATGCTATTTTTACCAAAAGCAGTTATATAATAACTTTTCAACAAGGACGCTGATATCTCTGAAAGCACTGCATCGATTTTTTAAAAAACTAGTGCATTTTGTTTGTCTAATATTTCTCTTTTAAAATATGTCATACTTGTTTAAAAATAATTTTAAGTTTCCGAGTAAAAGCCAGTCTTATGCCATTTTTACCAAAATCAATTATATGATAACTTTTCAACATGGACGCTGATATCTCTGGAACCACTGCATCGATTTTCTTAAAAACTAGTGCATTTTGTTCGTCTAATATTCATCTTTCAAAATGTGTCATACTTGTATTAAAATAAATTTTAGTTTCCTAGTAAAAGCCAGACATATGCCATTTTTATGCCAATTTTACCAAAATCAGTTATATGATAACTTTTTAACATGGACGCTGATATCTCTTGAACCACTGCATCGATTTTCTTAAAAACTAGTGCATTTTGTTCGTCTAATATTCCTCTTTCAAAACGTGTCATACTTGTTTAGAAATAATTTTTAGTTTCTGAGTAAAAGCCAGGCTATGCCATTTTTACCAAAATCAGTTATAATATAACTTTTCAACAAGGACGCTGATATCACTGGAACCTCTGCATCGATTTTCTTCAAAACTAGTGCATTTTGTTCGTCTACTATTCCTCTTTCAAAATGTGTCATACTTGTTTAAAAATAATTTTCAGTTTCCTAGTAAAAGCCAGTCTGATTCCACTTTTATGCCATTTTTACTCAAATCAGTTATATGATAACTTTTCAACAAGGACGCATATATCACTGGAACGACTCCACCGATTTTCTTAAAAACTAGTGTATTTTGTTCGTCTAATATTCCTCTTTCAAAATGTGTCATACTTGTTTAGAAATAATTTTTAGTTTCCTAGTAAAAGCCAGTCTTATGCCACTTTTATGCCATTTTTACCAAAATCAGTTATATGATAACTTTTCAACATGGACGCTGATATCTTTGGAACCACTGCATCGATTTTCTTAAAAACTAGTGCATTTTGTTCGTCTAATACTCCTCTTTAAAAATGTGTCATACTTGTTTAGAAATAATTTTTAGTTTCTGAGTAAAAGCCAGGCTATGCCATTTTTACCAAAATCAGTTATAATATAACTTTTCAACAGCTGATATCACTGGAACCTCTGCATCGATTTTCTTAAAAACTAGTGCATTTTGTTCGACTAATATTCCTCTTTCAAAATGTGTCATACTTGTTTAAAAATAATTTTTAGTTTCCCAGTAAAAGCCAGTCTTATGCCATTTTTACCAAAATTAGTTATATGATAACTTTTCAACATGGACGCTGATATCTTTTCAACCACTGCATCGATTTTCTTAAAAACTAGTGCATTTTGTTCGTCTAATATTCCTCTTTCAAAATGTGTCATACTTGTTTAGAAAAAATTTTTAGTTTCCGAGTAAAAGCCAGTCTTATGCCATTTTTACCAAAATCAGTTATATGATAGCTTTTCAGCAAGGACGCTGATATCTCTGGAACCACTGCATCGATTTTCTTAAAAACTAGTGCATTTTGTTCGTCTAATATTCCTCTTTTAAAATATGTCATACTTGTTTAAAAATAATTTTCAGTTTCCTAGTAAAAGCCAGTCTGATGCCACTCTTACGCCATTTTTACTCAAATCAGTTATATGATAACTTTTCATTATGGACGCTGATATCTCTGGAACCACTGCATCGATTTTCTTAAAAATTAGTGCATTTTGTTCGTATAATATTCCTCTTTCAAAATGTGTCATACTTGTATAAAAATAAATTTTAGTTTCCTAATAAAAGCCAGTCATATGCCATTTTTATGCCAATTTTACCAAAATCAGTTATATGATAAGTTTTTAACTTAGACGCTGATATCTCTGGAACCACTGCATCGATTTTCTTAAAAACTAGTGCATTTTGTTCGTCTTATATTCCTCTTTCAAAATGTGTCATACTTGTTTAAAAATAATTTTTAGTTTCCGAGTAAAAGCCAGTCTTATGCCATTTTTACCAAAATCAGTTTTATGATAACTTTTCAACATGGACGCTGATATCTCTGGAACCGCTGCATCGATTTTCTTCAAAACTAGTGCATTTTGTTCGTCTAATATTCCTCTTTCAAAATGTGTCATACTTGTTTAAAAATAATTTTTAGTTTCCGAGTAAAAGCCAGTCTTATGCCATTTTTACCAAAATCAGTTATATGATAACTTTTCAACATGGACGCTGATATCTCTGGAACCACTGCATCGATTTTCTTAAAAACTAGTGCATTTTGTTCGTCTAATATTCCTCTTTCAAAGTGTGTCATACTTGTTTAGAAATAATTTTTAGTTTCCGTGTAAAAGCCAGTCTTATCCCATTTTTACCAAAATCAGTTATGTGATAACGTTTCAACATGGACGCTGATATCTCTGGAACCACTGCATCGATCTTCTTTCTAGTGCATTTTGTTCGTCTAATATTCCTCTTTCAAAATGTGTCATACTTGTTTAGAAATAATTTTTAGTTTCCGTGTAAAAGCCAGTCTTATCCCATTTTTTCCAAAATCAGTTGTGTGATAACTTTTCAACATTGACGCTGATATCTCTGGAACCACTGCATCGATTTTCTTAAAAACTAGTGCATTTTGTTCGTCTAATATTCCTCTTTCAAAATGTGTCATACTTTTTTAGAAATAATTTTTAGTTTCCTAGTAAAATCCAGTCTTATGCCATTTTTATGCCATTTTTACCAAAATCATTTACATGATAACTTTTCAACAAGGACGCTGATATCTCTGGAACCACTGCATCGATTTTCTTAAAAACTAGTGCATTTTGTTCGTCTAATATTCATCTTTCAAAATGTGTCATACTTGCTTAAAAATAATTTTTAGTTTCCAAATAAAAGCCAGTCTTATGCCACTTTTATGCCATTTTTACTAAAATAAGTTATATGATAACTTTTTAACATGGACGCTGATATCTGTGGAGCCACTGCATCGATTTTCTTTAAAACTAGTGCATTTTGTTCGTCTAATATTCCTCTTTCAAAATGTGTCATACTTGTATAAAAATAAATTTTAGTTTCCTCGTAAAAGCCAGTCATATGCCATTTTTGCCAATTTTACCAAAATCAGTTATATGATAACTTTTTAACATGGATGCTTATTTCTCTGGAACCGCTGCATCGATTTTCTTAAAAACTAGTGCATTTTGTTCGTCTAATATTCCTCTTTCAAAATGTGTCATACTTGTTTAGAAATAATTTTTAGTTTCCGAGTAAAAGCCAGTCTTATGCCATTTTTACCAAAATCAGTTATATGATAACTTTTCAACAAGGACGCTGATATCTCTAGAACCACTGCATCAATTTTCTTAAAAACTAGTTCATTTTGTTCGTCTAATATTCCTATTTAAAAATATGTCATACTTGTACAAAAATAATTTTTAGTTTCCGGGTAAAAGCCAGTCTTATGCTATTTTTACCAAAATCAGTTATATAATAACTTTTCAACAAGGACGCTGATATCTCTGAAAGCACTGCATCGATTTTTTAAAAAACTAGTGCATTTTGTTTGTCTAATATTTCTCTTTTAAAATATGTCATACTTGTTTAAAAATAATTTTAAGTTTCCGAGTAAAAGCCAGTCTTATGCCATTTTTACCAAAATCAATTATATGATAACTTTTCAACATGGACGCTGATATCTCTGGAACCACTGCATCGATTTTCTTAAAAACTAGTGCATTTTGTTCGTCTAATATTCATCTTTCAAAATGTGTCATACTTGTATAAAAATAAATTTTAGTTTCCTAGTAAAAGCCAGACATATGCCATTTTTATGCCAATTTTACCAAAATCAGTTATATGATAACTTTTTAACATGGACGCTGATATCTCTTGAACCACTGCATCGATTTTCTTAAAAACTAGTGCATTTTGTTCGTCTAATATTCCTCT
Source organism: Cistogaster globosa (assembly GCA_937654795.1). Taxonomy (NCBI): domain Eukaryota; kingdom Metazoa; phylum Arthropoda; class Insecta; order Diptera; family Tachinidae; genus Cistogaster; species Cistogaster globosa. The sequence continues at coordinate 45,649,781 of OW569407.1, forward strand.
TTCAAAACGTGTCATACTTGTTTAGAAATAATTTTTAGTTTCTGAGTAAAAGCCAGGCTATGCCATTTTTACCAAAATCAGTTATAATATAACTTTTCAACAAGGACGCTGATATCACTGGAACCTCTGCATCGATTTTCTTAAAAACTAGTGCATTTTGTTCGTCTACTATTCCTCTTTCAAAATGTGTCATACTTGTTTAAAAATAATTTTCAGTTTCCTAGTAAAAGCCAGTCTGATTCCACTTTTATGCCATTTTTACTCAAATCAGTTATATGATAACTTTTCAACAAGGACGCATATATCACTGGAACGACTCCACCGATTTTCTTAAAAACTAGTGTATTTTGTTCGTCTAATATTCCTCTTTCAAAATGTGTCATACTTGTTTAGAAATAATTTTTAGTTTCCTAGTAAAAGCCAGTCTTATGCCACTTTTATGCCATTTTTACCAAAATCAGTTATATGATAACTTTTCAACATGGACGCTGATATCTTTGGAACCACTGCATCGATTTTCTTAAAAACTAGTGCATTTTGTTCGTCTAATACTCCTCTTTAAAAATGTGTCATACTTGTTTAGAAATAATTTTTAGTTTCTGAGTAAAAGCCAGGCTATGCCATTTTTACCAAAATCAGTTATAATATAACTTTTCAACAGCTGATATCACTGGAACCTCTGCATCGATTTTCTTAAAAACTAGTGCATTTTGTTCGACTAATATTCCTCTTTCAAAATGTGTCATACTTGTTTAAAAATAATTTTTAGTTTCCCAGTAAAAGCCAGTCTTATGCCATTTTTACCAAAATTAGTTATATGATAACTTTTCAACATGGACGCTGATATCTTTTCAACCACTGCATCGATTTTCTTAAAAACTAGTGCATTTTGTTCGTCTAATATTCCTCTTTCAAAATGTGTCATACTTGTTTAGAAAAAATTTTTAGTTTCCGAGTAAAAGCCAGTCTTATGCCATTTTTACCAAAATCAGTTATATGATAGCTTTTCAGCAAGGACGCTGATATCTCTGGAACCACTGCATCGATTTTCTTAAAAACTAGTGCATTTTGTTCGTCTAATATTCCTCTTTTAAAATATGTCATACTTGTTTAAAAATAATTTTCAGTTTCCTAGTTAAAGCCAGTCTGATGCCACTCTTACGCCATTTTTACTCAAATCAGTTATATGATAACTTTTCATTATGGACGCTGATATCTCTGGAACCACTGCATCGATTTTCTTAAAAATTAGTGCATTTTGTTCGTATAATATTCCTCTTTCAAAATGTGTCATACTTGTATAAAAATAAATTTTAGTTTCCTAATAAAAGCCAGTCATATGCCATTTTTATGCCAATTTTACCAAAATCAGTTATATGATAAGTTTTTAACTTAGACGCTGATATCTCTGGAACCACTGCATCGATTTTCTTAAAAACTAGTGCATTTTGTTCGTCTTATATTCCTCTTTCAAAATGTGTCATACTTGTTTAAAAATAATTTTTAGTTTCCGAGTAAAAGCCAGTCTTATGCCATTTTTACCAAAATCAGTTATATGATAACTTTTCAACATGGACGCTGATATCTCTGGAACCGCTGCATCGATTTTCTTCAAAACTAGTGCATTTTGTTCGTCTAATATTCCTCTTTCAAAATGTGTCATACTTGTTTAAAAATAATTTTTAGTTTCCGAGTAAAAGCCAGTCTTATGCCATTTTTACCAAAATCAGTTATATGATAACTTTTCAACATGGACGCTGATATCTCTGGAACCACTGCATCGATTTTCTTAAAAACTAGTGCATTTTGTTCGTCTAATATTCCTCTTTCAAAGTGTGTCATACTTGTTTAGAAATAATTTTTAGTTTCCGTGTAAAAGCCAGTCTTATCCCATTTTTTCCAAAATCAGTTGTGTGATAACTTTTCAACATGGACGCTGATATCTCTGGAACCACTGCATCGATTTTCTTAAAAACTAGTGCATTTTGTTCGTCTAATATTCCTCTTTCAAAATGTGTCATACTTTTTTAGAAATAATTTTTAGTTTCCTAGTAAAATCCAGTCTTATGCCATTTTTATGCCATTTTTACCAAAATCATTTACATGATAACTTTTCAACAAGGACGCTGATATCTCTGGAACCACTGCATCGATTTTCTTAAAAACTAGTGCATTTTGTTCGTCTAATATTCATCTTTCAAAATGTGTCATACTTGCTTAAAAATAATTTTTAGTTTCCAAATAAAAGCCAGTCTTATGCCACTTTTATGCCATTTTTACTAAAATAAGTTATATGATAACTTTTTAACATGGACGCTGATATCTGTGGAGCCACTGCATCGATTTTCTTTAAAACTAGTGCATTTTGTTCGTCTAATATTCCTCTTTCAAAATGTGTCATACTTGTATAAAAATAAATTTTAGTTTCCTCGTAAAAGCCAGTCATATGCCATTTTTATGCCAATTTTACCAAAATCAGTTATATGATAACTTTTTAACATGGATGCTGATTTCTCTGGAACCACTGCATCGATTTTCTTAAAAACTAGTGCATTTTGTTCGTCTAATATTCCTCTTTCAAAATGTGTCATACTTGTTTAGAAATAATTTTTAGTTTCCGAGTAAAAGCCAGTCTTATGCCATTTTTACCAAAATCAGTTATATGATAACTTTTCAACAAGGACGCTGATATCTCTAGAACCACTGCATCAATTTTCTTAAAAACTAGTTCATTTTGTTCGTCTAATATTCCTATTTAAAAATATGTCATACTTGTACAAAAATAATTTTTAGTTTCCGGGTAAAAGCCAGTCTTATGCTATTTTTACCAAAATCAGTTATATAATAACTTTTCAACAAGGACGCTGATATCTCTGAAAGCACTGCATCGATTTTTTAAAAAACTAGTGCATTTTGTTTGTCTAATATTTCTCTTTTAAAATATGTCATACTTGTTTAAAAATAATTTTAAGTTTCCGAGTAAAAGCCAGTCTTATGCCATTTTTACCAAAATCAATTATATGATAACTTTTCAACATGGACGCTGATATCTCTGGAACCACTGCATCGATTTTCTTAAAAACTAGTGCATTTTGTTCGTCTAATATTCATCTTTCAAAATGTGTCATACTTGTATAAAAATAAATTTTAGTTTCCTAGTAAAAGCCAGACATATGCCATTTTTATGCCAATTTTACCAAAATCAGTTATATGATAAATTTTTAACATGGACGCTGATATCTCTTGAACCACTGCATCGATTTTCTTAAAAACTAGTGCATTTTGTTCGTCTAATATTCCTCTTTCAAAATGTGTCATACTTGTTTAGAAAAAATTTTTAGTTTCCGAGTAAAAGCCAGTCTTATGCCATTTTTACCAAAATCAGTTATATGATAGCTTTTCAGCAAGGACGCTGATATCTCTGGAACCACTGCATCGATTTTCTTAAAAACTAGTGCATTTTGTTCGTCTAATATTCCTCTTTTAAAATATGTCATACTTGTTTAAAAATAATTTTCAGTTTCCTAGTAAAAGCCAGTCTGATGCCACTCTTACGCCATTTTTACTCAAATCAGTTATATGATAACTTTTCATTATGGACGCTGATATCTCTGGAACCACTGCATCGATTTTCTTAAAAATTAGTGCATTTTGTTCGTATAATATTCCTCTTTCAAAATGTGTCATACTTGTATAAAAATAAATTTTAGTTTCCTAATAAAAGCCAGTCATATGCCATTTTTATGCCAATTTTACCAAAATCAGTTATATGATAAGTTTTTAACTTAGACGCTGATATCTCTGGAACCACTGCATCGATTTTCTTAAAAACTAGTGCATTTTGTTCGTCTTATATTCCTCTTTCAAAATGTGTCATACTTGTTTAAAAATAATTTTTAGTTTCCGAGTAAAAGCCAGTCTTATGCCATTTTTACCAAAATCAGTTATATGATAACTTTTCAACATGGACGCTGATATCTCTGGAACCGCTGCATCGATTTTCTTCAAAACTAGTGCATTTTGTTCGTCTAATATTCCTCTTTCAAAATGTGTCATACTTGTTTAAAAATAATTTTTAGTTTCCGAGTAAAAGCCAGTCTTATGCCATTTTTACCAAAATCAGTTATATGATAACTTTTCAACATGGACGCTGATATCTCTGGAACCACTGCATCGATTTTCTTAAAAACTAGTGCATTTTGTTCGTCTAATATTCCTCTTTCAAAGTGTGTCATACTTGTTTAGAAATAATTTTTAGTTTCCGTGTAAAAGCCAGTCTTATCCCATTTTTACCAAAATCAGTTATGTGATAACTTTTCAACATGGACGCTGATATCTCTGGAACCACTGCATCGATCTTCTTTCTAGTGCATTTTGTTCGTCTAATATTCCTCTTTCAAAATGTGTCATACTTGTTTAGAAATAATTTTTAGTTTCCGTGTAAAAGCCAGTCTTATCCCATTTTTTCCAAAATCAGTTGTGTGATAACTTTTCAACATGGACGCTGATATCTCTGGAACCACTGCATCGATTTTCTTAAAAACTAGTGCATTTTGTTCGTCTAATATTCCTCTTTTAAAATATGTCATACTTGTTTAAAAATAATTTTCAGTTTCCTAGTAAAAGCCAGTCTGATGCCACTCTTACGCCATTTTTACTCAAATCAGTTATATGATAACTTTTCATTATGGACGCTGATATCTCTGGAACCACTGCATCGATTTTCTTAAAAATTAGTGCATTTTGTTCGTATAATATTCCTCTTTCAAAATGTGTCATACTTGTATAAAAATAAATTTTAGTTTCCTAATAAAAGCCAGTCATATGCCATTTTTATGCCAATTTTACCAAAATCAGTTATATGATAAGTTTTTAACTTAGACGCTGATATCTCTGGAACCACTGCATCGATTTTCTTAAAAACTAGTGCATTTTGTTCGTCTTATATTCCTCTTTCAAAATGTGTCATACTTGTTTAAAAATAATTTTTAGTTTCCGAGTAAAAGCCAGTCTTATGCCATTTTTACCAAAATCAGTTATATGATAACTTTTCAACATGGACGCTGATATCTCTGGAACCGCTGCATCGATTTTCTTCAAAAACTAGTGCATTTTGTTCGTCTAATATTCCTCTTTCAAAATGTGTCATACTTGTTTAAAAATAATTTTTAGTTTCCGAGTAAAAGCCAGTCTTATGCCATTTTTTACCAAAATCAGTTATATGATAACTTTTCAACATGGACGCTGATATCTCTGGAACCACTGCATCGATTTTCTTAAAAACTAGTGCATTTTGTTCGTCTAATATTCCTCTTTCAAAGTGTGTCATACTTGTTTAGAAATAATTTTTAGTTTCCGTGTAAAAGCCAGTCTTATCCCATTTTTACCAAAATCAGTTATGTGATAACTTTTCAACATGGACGCTGATATCTCTGGAACCACTGCATCGATCTTCTTTCTAGTGCATTTTGTTCGTCTAATATTCCTCTTTCAAAATGTGTCATACTTGTTTAGAAATAATTTTTAGTTTCCGTGTAAAAGCCAGTCTTATCCCATTTTTTCCAAAATCAGTTGTGTGATAACTTTTCAACATGGACGCTGATATCTCTGGAACCACTGCATCGATTTTCTTAAAAACTAGTGCATTTTGTTCGTCTAATATTCCTCTTTCAAAATGTGTCATACTTTTTTAGAAATAATTTTTAGTTTCCTAGTAAAATCCAGTCTTATGCCATTTTTATGCCATTTTTACCAAAATCATTTACATGATAACTTTTCAACAAGGACGCTGATATCTCTGGAACCACTGCATCGATTTTCTTAAAAACTAGTGCATTTTGTTCGTCTAATATTCATCTTTCAAAATGTGTCATACTTGCTTAAAAATAATTTTTAGTTTCCAAATAAAAGCCAGTCTTATGCCACTTTTATGCCATTTTTACTAAAATAAGTTATATGATAACTTTTTAACATGGACGCTGATATCTGTGGAGCCACTGCATCGATTTTCTTTAAAACTAGTGCATTTTGTTCGTCTAATATTCCTCTTTCAAAATGTGTCATACTTGTATAAAAATAAATTTTAGTTTCCTCGTAAAAGCCAGTCATATGCCATTTTTATGCCAATTTTACCAAATCAGTTATATGATAACTTTTTAACATGGATGCTGATTTCTCTGGAACCACTGCATCGATTTTCTTAAAAACTAGTGCATTTTGTTCGTCTAATATTCCTCTTTCAAAATGTGTCATACTTGTTTAGAAATAATTTTTAGTTTCCGAGTAAAAGCCAGTCTTATGCCATTTTTACCAAAATCAGTTATATGATAACTTTTCAACAAGGACGCTGATATCTCTAGAACCACTGCATCAATTTTCTTAAAAACTAGTTCATTTTGTTCGTCTAAT